>OY743224.1:152000782-154400782 GCA_963555765.1 Orthonevra nobilis
ACATCAACAAAATATAGCTCGTATGAGTATCATGCTTCCAAGGCTACGATCAGTAACATGATGCTCTTCAGATGACCGAAATGCCAACCAAATCGACATCATTCTGAATATCAAAACTTCAGATTGTGACCACTCTAGAGCTCGACTGTGCAAGGAGTAGAAGCTGCGAGCAGGCAGAAAAACAATTTCAATGTCGGAAACCTTTGCTCGTTTGACGTAGGCATAGCTTTGACACCTGATCGCTTGACATCATACTCCACCAACATTATGTGGAACAAGTAACGCAATCGAATCTCGAATCAGGTAGCCAAAACCACATAGACTAAGAATAACCACGATAGCAAATTGCAGCAGCGGATAACAAGAACAGTAGAGGAAGATAATTCAGCTATTCAAAGAGGACGGAAGAAGAGCCTGATTCTGCGTTCAAATGTAAGGGCGCTTCGAATATGATCCAGCCTTTCCGTTGTCATCCATTTACAGGCGCTATTACATTAGTCGTCGACCGTTGTTCGACTTATTGACTGACTTTTATGCTGTGATTATTCTTTCGCCTTGTTATGCTGAATTTGCTTGTTCGTTTCGTCAAGATAATGGTTTGGGAAGATGATGTCATTTTCTTTTTTGTAAAGGCAGAGCAGAGTGATAAACACCATATCTTCCAAAAAAAAAAAACAGAAAATTACACGTGCCAATATATTAACTTATGGAAATAAAAGACCAGGAACTAGTCGAATGGCAATAAGCCGATATCGAAATCTCTGTCCCTGTTCGTTCGGACCTCACCCAGAAAGATTTTTTTTGCTTTTCAAAAATCCCTACATTGGCCAATAAATATCGCCTTTTCAACACTTCGGGGGAAATAAAAAGTTTGAAATAAACCTTGTCGGTTACAATAGCGTATCTACATTCAATTACGACCTAGGCCCTTGCCGATGCTGCGCCATTTTTTATATGTAAACATGATTACCAGTATTAACTAAGTTATCATTAAATATTTCAAATATCAGGTTTTCTTTTTTAGAAAAATTGCCAAAAAAGTTAACCAGGCTCATAAAAAAGGTCGAAACTCTTTTAATTTGGGTGAAAAATATGAGACAATGCCCCGGCTATAATACAAAACTGCTGTAAATAACTTATTTTAAGAGAACTAAGAAACGACACAAAAAAGAAATGTGTTCACAAAAGCAAAAAAAATGTGATCTTCCGTTTGGAAAACGTCGGTTCCAGCAAATGTATAGTGATTTGAACTGCAGAACATTTGACACAAATCTACTTAGTTTTTGCAAAAAAAAAACAAAATATGAAATAGAATGAAAAAAACTGAAGAAGAATAAAGAGGCATAGTATCTATTTCAAATTGTGTTTTCCAAAATTATATTAAAACCAAGCCAATCAGAATATTTGAAACAAAAGCTTAATATAAATGTTCTTCTTGTTATAAAAAGCATCATTGAATAAACGCTCATAAGATCCATTACAAATATACGTTTTTATAATTTTGCTACTATTTTTATGAAATTTTAGTTTGCTTTGTTGCTTTTTTAACAGCCTGGAGTTACGAGCAATTGCTTACGATTTTCTTAAACAAACAAAAAACTTTATTGAACTACTTAAGAAATAAATAAATTTAAATGTTTTATTTTTATAAGAATAGAAATAAAAAGGTTCAAGTTATAAAAATCATACTTATTTATTTTTTAAAATATTTTAAATTTGTAGATAAGCTCGTTGTTTATTTGTATTTTTTATTTCCAAAATTAATTTTTATATTCCAATTAAATTAGAAAGAAAAAAAAACATTGAACCGAAAGCAGATTCGTGGTTTTTAAATAAAAACCAAAGAGATTTTAACTAAAGGCTATTATTGATAAATTTAAATGTGATCTATATACGATATACGATACAACCCCAAGTTAAGATTTTACGATGTAGTGCCCCAGCAGCTCAAATTCCAACAAAGTTCACATCTTCCAATCGTTCTATTTTCAATATTGGTTTTATAAGTTTAAATTTAATCATCGTATAAAAGAAAGAAACACTCGCACTCACTCAACAAATTATCTTAATCTTAAAGAAACTTTTAAGTCCTGCTGTGCAAAAGTGATTTGATAGATAAACGTTTGGACATCCGTCATGAACAACGAAGTCGATTTAAAAAAATAAAATGGAAAATAATATTTCGTCGCAATTTACGAAATAATTTCAATTTTATCCCACATGCCAACTTTTCCAAAAGTTTAGCCTCGGGAAATTATTTTTAACTTTTGGAACCTTTTTAAACCAGCAACCATATTTCTCCGAATAGCAATCAAATTGGGTAAACTTCAGCATGTGTATCTAAAGTATTTGAAAAAGTTTAAATTTTGGGTGCGGTATACTTGAAGCCAGCGGGATAATATGGCCAAATTCCAAGAAACATACATGTGAATACTTGATAATCCGAAAACAAGACACATTTGATTTCAATTGTTTTCCAGTATGATTTGTAAATGCGTTGACAAGATGAAAATCTTATTTCTTGTGTCGACACAAAAGATCCATTACGTAACACTCTGGGGAATTTAATAAAATTTAAATCACAGGATATGCTTGGGAATTTTCATCTCCGTTGATGACGATTTCATGTTTTCACATTCATAGATGCGCAAATGATGGATAGTTTTCTATATCTATGCTTGAAGTACTTTGAGAAAGATTCGTACTGCTCTACTTGAGTTTTGCAAATTCTATGAACGTTTCAGTAAATAAAGACGGCTTAAACTTTAACTCAAACAAATAAGTCCATACGAAATATAATTTTCAACTTAGCATCACAATTTTTTACCTTCATCCGACCGGTCTTTAAGACATTATCCTAAGATATAAATGTGAAACTGTATTCAGTCGGACTGAGAAGAAACAAATTTGTAAAATGGTATTTAAAACGAATCAAGGCTGTGATGAAGTATTTGAATTTTATGCAGACGTCACGATTCGATAGCATCTTCAAGAATGTAATCTAGGACCTTGTTACTCGATAAAAAATTGTATTGTAGTCGTCATATCTACTCAAAATGTTCATGTGATCGAAAAAAAATAAATTTGAAAAAGAAGTAACAGAGTTAGATCGTCCTTATCCCTTCGATCAAGATGGGCAATGACTGAGGCATTCGTGCAGCTCAGAAAATCTAGAGCCGGCCATTAGAATGTCGATTGGTATTCCCAGTTTCGTGTATACCAATCGTGCTCACCAGTGTAAAAATTAAATGAAAGAAAACTGTTAAGAATTCTTTAACCAATTAAATTAACGAACTTTAATTTATTAATTTACATAATATTAATATATTTTTAACGCTACACTTCTTTTCCAAAAAGACGAAGAATGTCACAAGAAAGACCGCTGCAAAGCAAGTGGTGTTCAGTGGGTTGCATCGTTTCATATTCATTCCTTCACGGGTTGTTTCAAACTGAGAACTAATAACATCTCTAGATCCTGAGTGTCCTCATTTTGGCTTCATCTAGAATCCCTCAAGGGAGTAGCTTTTGCCGAATAATGCTCACTTTCACGATCAAGCAAACAATCATAGATTTAAATGTTCTATCAACGCCGAAGGCGGAGTATTCTTCCTTCCTTTGGCTTTACAAAAACTCGCTGAGGTTATTTGCAGACAAATGCGGAGCCTATTCGCTCAATTATCTCGTTCCTGGCGTTACTAGAGATGTTTACGTTCCTCCGGTTGATTGAACCTTGATATTTATTCATCCCCTTTGAAGGAACAGTTCTTTAAAACGTAAACCAAGTTTCTTTACCCTATTATAAAACCCTTTCTCTCAGAAATGAAACACTGCAATTTAAAGAGCAATTGTAATACTATGACTGCTACAGCAACAAAAAATATAAAGTTAAAAAGGTGTTTCTTAAGATCTGAACTCAATTTTACGCCTAAAAGCAGTTGAAATGATACCCTTTCAAATCGGTTTTCGGCAGCCAAGTGAGAGTTGACTCTCAAACGAAGGGTTCCACGCCTCCTAAAAGTCATTATCGCATCGCCCAGACATATATTTGAACGTATATTCCTATATCGGTTTATTTGTAATTCCAATAAGAAAAAGAAATTATCAGTTAGAAAATTTAAAAGTTTTAAAAAATAAGGATTTAAAGCCTTAAATGCGTAATCAACACACACAACGTCATCATCAAAATCACATAACGAACTTTAATAATTTATTTTTAGAAATTGACATTGTTATTAATTCTTTCGAACTGAGAAAAATTACGCCACGAATGCAAGACATGTTTACATGGATGTGACACTTCGTATGGTTGGATAGAAAACTACAACATTCAATTCGTACTATCGCCCCTACATTTTGACATTCGTTCCACAAGATTCAAAATGTTTCTTTTATTTTTTTATTTTTCTTGATGGACGGTTATTGCCTGCTTTTTAAAGTTGTTTATCTGCTTCATGAAACTCTTTATCTACTTTTAGGTTTAAAGTTGAATTGCGATTTTATGAAACACTTTATTTGCATTGGGACTGTAATTTATATTTAGCTTTATATCATTTTTGAAGCGGCAATAGCAGTTCACCTTCTGTGAAAATTGCAAGTGTCTCACTATAAAGGCTTAGGAGATATGTATATGTAGCTCTGTGACAGACGGACCTTTGGGCACAGAACCCTAAAAATTGTCTACTCATTCATAATGTGCGACGCTTATTTAAATTAAAGAATATAAAGTGTTGCATATTGTACGGCGGTACGGAACTCTTAGTGCCATTAGTCACGGATTAATAAGGATATTCGGTATGTTTGATTGTACGGCCAGAATTTGGAAGCTTAGAATTAAAATGGCTTAAACAGCTATAGATTTCCGTCGGTTACAACACGCACCCATCAGATCGATAAGGCTGAAAGTCACTGGTGACTCAAACGGTTATTGCACTAGATGTGAATACGGTTTAAGCGTCGCTGGATTGGTAACCGGCTACTGGGTTGAAGTAATTTATATTTTATAACATTCTTTACCACAGGACCATAAGGCTACAGCAACATACGGGTTTTCAAGATCACGATCTTGTTTTTTCTAACCAAACGTTTATTATTCTAATTAAGGTAAGCTTACGAAGGGTGTTCAAAAAGTAATTAAAACAATATACTTAGTTATGAAAGTAGATAACCTAGGTTTCTACACGAATACCCACAAATAATTATTTTTTTGACGCAGTGCTGGGTAAAATGACAAGCATTTGTAAATCGACGGTTAAATATTTTCGCTTGAAACATTATCTAAGAAAAATTGAAATGTTAAAAATTTCGACAGAAAGTCCTCATACCGTTTTACAAGATCACTTGGCTATCAAAAAGGTATCCTCGCGTTGTTTACACAGAATGATCACGTTCGCAAAAGCAATAAGATACTGATCTATTTTTGGCTCGATTCGTAAAAGTCGACGAAATATAGCTTCATCAATATCACGAAATAGATCATCATTCCCACGAAATTTATGCAAAAACTTGCCTCCTTAAATCTTGAAATTCGAGCTGATTTGGAATCACAACAACGACTTTGGTGGTACCTAATGTTGGAATGAATTTTCGGAGTTCCTTTAAAATTGTTGCCCGTAAATTGTAAATTGACACGTGTTATGTCAATTTCAAATAATAAATGTTTTAAATAGAAACAGACGGTGTCTACCCGATATTTTAAGAACGGTTGGAGTATAACAAGAGCGTAATTTTGTAAATGTGGGCGTTCATCTAACTGTTTGAAATCCCATAAAATTACGTTCTAAATAAAACACATTTTTTTTTGCAAAAAAATATTCACAAAAGAAAACATGTTTGTTAAGTCAATCAAGATATTAGCACCCGGGGTTATAAATCTAATAGATTCATAAACAACCTCATCTTTTTGTGTCGATTTGCGTTTGGTCCTTTCTGTTGACGAAAACTTTTCCAATTAAATACTTTTATATGCTTGCTGATTGATAAAGTGTAAACAAACTGAACTAGGAAATATGTCCTATTTTAATCGTATGCCATGGAGGCTTTGGGACTAGTACGCCAGCCCAACAATCAACACATGAATCAACTTGAAGCTCACATCATTTGTGGCCTAACCTATAAATTTCGCCAAAAACAAAAAAAAAATAATTTGTGTTTCAGTTTGGGGCATGTGTTTATCTTTATCCATCTGGCTTTTCACACTGTCAAGGGCCGTTGATGTTGTTGTTTGCCAAATAGGGTCTGCTGACTCAGCCACGTCGGCATTTACAAAAGTCAAGTGTTTATTATCAATTGGCCACAAAAATACTGCTGGGTAGAAAAATAAATAAAAGGAGATTGCCTTGAGGGCAGCCGCGGCGGCGTTTGTATGTCAAGGATTGCTGCATCGAATGATAGACTAAATTACGTTAGACGTGTTTTTTTTTTTAATCAAAATAAAAGGCTATGCAGAGTACGCTTCTCTTTTTAATCTTAAGTTCGGTTAAAGCAAATTTTCGTCTCATCGCTGTTGTCATTACAATCAGTGACATTAATAATGCCTGAAGTAGAAAACTGGCGAAGTTGAGTTCAATCAGCTCGAAGGAAGGCTTCTCATTACACATACAAAAGGATAAGAAATTGTAACGCCACTTGAATGAGGCCATTGCATAAGTTCTTCTCGAGGACTTTTTACAAACATTTTTTTAAACATTTCTGAATGTGTTGAAAACCACTCTTGTACTTTGAATTGGAAAACAAATGGGTTCCGGAGAGACTTTGACAGCGTTAGTACGTAGGCTGCTAGATATATTTCTGGCTTAATAATTAAAATGTGAATATTTATCATCAAAAGTGGTTTTATTGTTTTCAAAGTATTCTCCAGAATTATTTATATACTTTTGCATGCGTTCAAACCAATTGTCAAAACACTTTTTCCACTCCGATTGAGACACCTCCAAAACATAGTTTTTGAACGCTTCAACAACATGTTCTGGCGACGAAAATCGTTGACCACGCATTTTTTCTTGATGTGCGGGAATAAAAAGAAGTCATTGGGTGCCAAGTCAGTGTTGTACAACAAATGACTCATCAATTCGACGTTTTGGCTGGCCAAAAAGACGCTGGTTTGAGCCGATGTGTGAGAGCTCGCATTGTCATGGTGAACAAAGATTCGTCTTCTCTTGTTCGTTTCTCGAATTTCTCCGAAGATTTCAGGCAAACAAATTGTGGTGTACTACTCAGAATTGACTGTCCTACTTTGCTCAAGCAAAACAGTCGCCACATGACCAGTTTTGCCGAAGAAACAGGCGACCATTTGCTTCGAAGTGTTTCTTCCACGAACAACTTTTGTTGGATTTGGCTCGTCTTCGAAGACCTACACGGTCGATTGTTGTTTTGTTTCGGGCTCATACGCATAGTTCCATAGTTCGTCACCTGTGAAAATCTTATAAACGTCTTTTGAAGCACCGCGATCGTATTTTTTTTAACATTTCTTTACTTTGATTGAACTCGCGATAAAAGCAACGGAAAAAGGAACTAAGTCAGGCTGCGGTAGTTTAAGAATTTGAAAAGATCTCCCAACAATTGGAAATAATTAGGGAAACTAGGCAGGATACTAACTAAAGCACATCTGAAGCTTTTTCACTACATGAAAATGTTATTATTCCAGAATCGCACTCTAAAAGGACACGTGGCATTAAGATGTTAACTGATATCCTATAAAACTTTGGTGTTTAGGTTATCAGAAACATCTTTGTCAATGGCATGACTTTTCTGGTTTGAAGACGCCAAAAGAGTCTAAGAATTTTTCTGTTAAAGTTTTGCGATATTCCAAGTGCTTCCGGCGGGAATGCTACGGAGAAAATTATTATCCCAGATTTACTTCTTCCAAGCATATTTTACGAATTTTTCATAATTGGAAGCCTTCAAATAACGTACGTCGAGTGTTTCAAGTCAACAACTCAACAAAACTTTGAAAGTATGCCTTAAAATGTTCCCTAAATGTTCCTTAATCAATTTTTAGAAGTCACATGATGGCTTCGTATCAATTGCTAAGATACAGAAAAGTTATGTCTCCAAACTCATCTGTGATCAAATGCAAGCACACGTATCCGACTCGTGACAAGCCCAAAAGGTTCCCAAATTAGTCTGAAGATAATAACCCTGCTGCAAATTTTTATTTTCGTAAATAAGGGCACTGAACTTTTAATAAGTTTTCTTGTGTGGGCGTGCTGTCAATTTTACTAAGCTCACATCATCCAAAGGCTATATATACAGGTGTACTTTATATTAATATGTGTCTCGTCTAAAGATAGGTGCATTTTGCGAAAACAAAAACGCCGTTAAAATAACCAATTTTCCAGGACATAAAGCTCTGATTGGTATTAACATAATCGGCCAAACCTGCACTCAAAGCCACAAATAAAACTAACCGTACAAAGGCGTAACCAAGAACGCCATTAAAAGGATATTAACCCAGCACATGTTTTGCGGCTCAACACCATTCACAGGCATGTTAAAAATCCACAACAGTGGAAAAGCCATCCGCTTCTAATCGGATTTAAGTGCATTTATTAACTTTGTGTGTACGACTTTAATCCTTTGGTTTATGAAATCTGACACAGTTTAAAAAAAGTACAAAACCATTTGTTCCCCCGCATCAATCCTAAGACCTTAAACAATAAAACACTTAAAGCACTGAAGTACGTTCAAGGATATGATTTTTTTATTCAAGTGAATTGGTGAAAGGGATGTCCTCGAATGTATGGCAATGACTGGCTCGTTTTCCCTCTCAATGTGTGCACTTTGAAGTCGTGTCTGTGAAAGTGAAAGTCCATGATTTCCTTCATCAAACAGGGATGCAAGACCACTTTTTCCCTGTAAACATGATGACACGTTTAATTTACGTGATGGCGGTGTTGAGTTTGTCGCCAGAAGGCTGTTTAGAGTGTTTAGAATGTTGGTCGCTTTAGTGATAGATGGTGATACTAAAGTAAATGCTTGGGATCTGTGTAAATGAGTCAGCATAAGGGGTTGTTAACATTTACAGCGTTATTTGTGCCTTTGATTGATATGCAAATTTCACTTGGAGCTTTGCTAAAATTTGCTAAATACGTGCAGTATTTTGAGGTTCATTCACGTCGTCTAGAGAACTCAACTCCTTTAATGACAGAAGTGAGGCATTACATACCAATATTTGTACACTCTGTAAACACTATGAAGAATGGAATAATCTTAACATAGTATAAAGCAAAGTCGCCCCGATTCCTGTATCTCTGGATAGCCGAAACACCGTATCTTCTATATTACGCAACGCATTTTAATGCGGTTTTCGTCATTAAATAGAGCGACTCACGATGAAGGTTTATACCATACGTATTGATTAATATAGTTTTTTATTTTTTGTTGTTGTTGAAAGATGATGCTGAAATATAATCAAATCGACTGAGAGCTTTTATCGAAAAGCTGCGAAATTTCTAAGACCAAAGAGAAAACAGCCAGAGAGGAGAGCAAACATGTAGGCTTGCCAGAGTGTGAACTGCGAACAGCAACAGAAAAGAAGAAGCAAAATAAAAAATGTATGTGCCATGCAATGAGAAATACAAAATTAAAAAAAAATTAAGTATTGCATATTGCACGGAACCCTTCGTGTGAGAGTCAAACTAACAATTTCCCGAATTTTTTCTTTTTCTTTTGTGCATAAAAAAAAACCACACAAGAAAATTCAACCAGTGAAAAAAAAGCTATGAGAGCGGAGAAATGAAACATGTTCGATCATCGAGCACGCTGTGTGCTACCCTTTTACTACACGTGTTTGATTTCTTCGCTTTGCTATTTGTTCGGTTCTCTTGCTCACTTTTAGCTTCACTCTTTATGTACACTTATCAGTGTCAACACTCTGGAAAAAAAGATGAGTCCATTTGACTAAAAAATTTGTACATTTGAAAATATTATCAGATGATCTTCAATATGATCAAAACATCTTTGACGAAGCGTCATTTAAATTAATCGAAGTAGTGCAATTACTTTCTGGTAAATCTATCAAGGATTTTGGACTGCCGATCCCAACTACTTACATAACTAACTCAGACTTAACGAATGCCGAATACGTAAGAGAAACATCATACGATCAATCAAGACTGTTGCAAGTTGTAGCTCAAGATGAACCTCGCTTGAACAATGATTAAAAAAAGTATTCACTGCTTTACTATCCTCGATTGATAAGAATGAAGGGGAAATATTTTTCCTTGATGCTCCAGGAGGAACAGGGAAAACATTTTTAATCAATTTACTTTTAGCCAAAGTCAGATCTACTGGTAAAATAGCATTAGCCGTCGCATCATCCGGCATTGCAGCTACAATGCAGAACAGGCTTTTTCCGGAGATGTTGCTCAAGGTTGGCAATGGAGAGCTAACACAAAATAATGGAAGGATTAATCTAGATCAAAACCTTTGTGTTTTGATAGACAACCTTCAAGAGTTGGTCAACAATGTCTATCCCGGCATTGATTAAATAGGTTGTAAGACTATTTCTTGGTTCAAAGAAAGAGCGATTCTGTCACCTACTAACGAACAGGTGGACAAAGTGAATACTTTGATTCTTTCGAAGACTGTACTCGATCTTGAACAGGCTGTTCATTTTCCCACAGAGTTTCTTAATTCTTTGAATCCATCTGGACTCCCACCACATAAAATGGTGTTGAAAGAAGGTTGTCCTGTTATTTTATTAAGGAACCTTAATCCGCCTTAATTATGTAACGGCACGTGTTGGCTAATAAAATCACTAAAAACTTTCACAATAGAGTGCACAATACTTACCGGATGTGGTACTGGAGTAGATGTGTTAATTCCCCGTATTCGTCTAATACCAACGGATTTGCCATTCCAATTCAAGCGCCTGCAATTTCCGGTAAAGCTATCTTTTGCAATGACCATCAATAAGGCACAAGGTCAAACATTTGACGTTGCAGACTTGGATTTGAGCGTTGTGTTTTTCACATGGACAGTTATATGTAGTTCTTTCGAGAGTTACCTCTAAAGAAAACATGTTTTTATTGTCTCATGAAAAAACAGCTGTGAACATTGTTTTTAAAGACATCCTGTAGTATAGTTTAACATAATAGTAATATTAGAAATCACTCCACGCTGACACCACATTAGTATCTACTTTACACCCGTGCGAAGCCGGGATGGGTTACTAGTTTAATATAATAATTTAAAAAGATAATTTTGTACAAAATTTAACAAGTAATAAGACTTTTTCGTCGTTTTTAAAATATATATAAATGCATATGTTGATGTGTAGGCTTATTTAATTAAGCTGTAACATGAATAAGATCTTCTACGTCGGACCTTGATAGTAGCCAAGTTTTTCAAGTTTAAAGAAATCAAGATTTAAATTGGCCACGACTGCATACATCTGGAGCGCAGAGTCTAAAATGTTCGGTGTGTTTACATTTGGTACTTCTACTGCAGACCCTTGCCTCTTTCTAGAATTAGAATTACTTCCTCGCTGATAGAAAACTTATACACATATAAATGTCTGAAAGCGATATATGGACAATTTGGAATAGAGGAAAGGATGACTCCCATCTTGATTTAGACATCATAACACGAACTACCTTCTTTTGAGTTGTTATAAGGGGTTGAAGATAACTCACATAGGCATTGCCGCAGCACGAAATTCCATATTCTAGGCGAGCATAGTAAATAGTGTTTAATAGAACCAATTCACGAAAGTGTAAAATCTTGTTCATGGCTCTATAAACAGATTTCTTGGTAATTATATTGTGTGATTTCCGGTTTTATCTACTATCGAATGTCACACCTAAGTACTTTAATTCTATGACTGATTCTAGTCTTATGCAAGCATTTGTTCAAATAACATTTGTACACTTTGAATCTTGGAAACAGATTCCATCGATATGTAGCTGTCTTTTCAGAGATAAGTACATAATTTTAGATTTGCCACTTGTCACCGTTTGGTGGTAGACGAACCAGTCTTTTTAACATGGACAGTTCTGTAAGCATTTATGATTTTAAAGAGTCCGCAGATGCAACAACATAAGCCAAAACCAGGTCATCAGCAAATACCCAGGTTCTCCCCTTCAGCGGCAACTTAAAAATTGAATTTATATAAATGAGAAAGAGCAATGGTCCAGGGACTGATCCGTGGGGAACTTCGACACCTGGGCTGCTCAGGGAATCGCTCAATGTGTCTTTAACGCGTACCAGTTGTTCTCAGTTTTTAAGATAAGAAGCGAACCATTTGTGAATATTGTTTCTAAGCTCAGTTCTATGAAGAATTGTCAATAAAAGTTTGATCTAGAAATATAGGAGCGGTTTTTAGCTTTTATCGATTCCTTGGATATTACCTTCCAACAGGGATAAGATGGCATATTCTGTTGACTTGCCTTTCATAAACCTCAATTCATTCTTCTTTAAAAACTCATATTTACTGAAGAACCCAATCATTTCGTTTGGTGGTGATTTAAGTAAAAATCGAGAGCAAAGATATTTGCCTATTCGAATCACATTTGTCACCTTTTTTGTGTGTCAGAACTACTATAGAGGTTTTAAGAAAGTCCAGCACGATTCCATTTTCAAAGTCAATGGCCTTATGATATTGTCGCTGATTTTTTTTACTACTTAAATAATACCATCAATCCCAAGAGAGTTTTCTTAGCTGTAGCTCGGATACAACTAGTGAAACCTCAGCTTCAGCTTCAACCAAAGAAAATGTCGAGAGTACTTCGATATCCAGAAGAGATTCCAAGAACTTGGAGTATGATTCTCGGCAATATTCCTAAAGACAATTTCAATGCATTACCCATTTCTTTTTGTCTTTTGCCATTCTGCCAGTCTGAAAAGTAACCATTATGCAAATATGTCTTCGGTTGAATAAAGCAAATCAAACCCTTGAAAACAGCTGCCAATTACGAGGGTGATTGGTTTTTATATTGTCTCCTTTTAACTGTACACACTTCTGCCAGCGATTCTCCGGTTCCTGTAACCCATCCAAATATCATAATACTCGGCGTTTTCTCTGCAAAAGAATTGTTCACGCAGTTGATTGCCTCCTCTAGCTTGGGACCAGACCTGGTGAGCAAGGTGGAAGGTCAAGCACTATCATTCTGTAGCCGTATTTTTCGCCTTAAGTTTATAAAGTAATGATTCTTAGTATGCTCCTGTTCTTTTTTGAAGATAATCGATTAAGATTACTCAGTGACTATCCCAAATAACAGTCGCCATCACTTTTCCAGCCGAAAAAAAACAGTTTTCGCTTTTTTTGGGGCCGGTTCTCCATTTGCAGTCAACTGTTTTGTCAGTATTTTTGTTTCGAGCATTTAATGGTGTATCATAGTTTCACATCTATAGTAATAAATCGGCGCCAAAACAACGATTTGTAGCTTCAAAACTGCGCCAACAGAGCGTTGAAAATTTTCATTTGAACACGTGTCACCCAACGCGGGGACAACTTTCTCATGCCTAAACCTTTATTTAATATGTGACAAACACGTTCTTTGGACATTTTCGTAACCTCTACTCTCTCTTTCACTTTACTTTGGCGGTCATCAATCACCATTTCGTGAGTTTTACCGAGGTTATCGTCAGTGATTGCAGTTTTTGGACGTCTAACGGCACGCTTAAATTCAGCTGCCCAAAATTTCACTATGGTAAATGTTGGTGCATGGTCTCCATTCACAGTTCCCAACTCATCTTAGATTTGCGTAGGCGTATTGCTTTTCCAAAACAATAATATAATGATAGCTCGAGACTCAATTTTTTCCATTTTCACAAAAACTCTCACCGACTGTCAGTTAAAAACTGCGCGTTCAAAATGGCTGAAACTTTGGCGATTAACTGCTAAACGATACACCACTACATTCACTAGTTTTTATTGACGAGTGCAGCTAACTTCATGCAGAGGAAACATTTCAGACCACCCTCGGAAAACAATGTTTGGTTTATTATATAATTTGAGGAAATGCGTGTGTTCTTTCCGCAAACAAGGCAGGTCCGGATCGACACAATTCAAATCATGGCTTACAATTTCCAACCAATAACTAATGATACAAACATACAAGTATCCAAGATATAATTGGAATAATTTAATTTCGAACACACTACAGTGCACTTGTGTTAACACTATAATCCTCGTCACGTGCCCAGAAACAATTGTAATAATTAGTCTGTGAATCCTGTGAAAATTACACAAAACCCGGAAGGATCGTTACCTTAAGCTTTCCACAAGTACAACTTTGTTTACAGACAATCAAATCAGCTCGGTTCCGCTTCCTTCGGAATACATTGCAAATTTGAAAATCGATTTTGAATTCCAATTTGATGTAATTGTCGACCTTGAACTTGGTATTTACATCTTCATTTGCCTCTCGGTCAGGGACTCCTGCGACGCACAATAAAATGAATAATTCAACACGTGCGGCAAATATTTGCCTTAAAATTCTTAAATCCAGTCAAGACATTTACTCCTCGATTGAGTTGTAGTTGGGTTTCACTGAGTGAAATCTGCCAGTGATAGGACACCCGGAAGCCCATGGAAGTCGGTAAAAAAAATACTTCAGCTTTTATTGAAATGTGCTTGCGATTGGTTGGACTCAAAAGCACGTATTTAAGGAGTCAGTGACACCTCGTTGTTGTCTATTGGATTGAGACGCTGAACTCGGGGAGGATATTTATAGGAAATAATAAATGTTTACTTGGTTGACTGTTGGGAGGGGAAATAGCTATTAATGGGTAAGAAAATTTGATTTATTGAAAGCTGATTAAATTCATCGAGCCGTTTGATAAGTGGGGATTTTGTATTGAATTGAACCATAATTGTGATGAGGTGTGCAAAGAATGCCTTGTTGAAGGCATATGTTATCATTCAAATTATTTCGCTTAACTTAATCACATTTTAACGTGACAACTTACATCTCACATGAACGGGCTCGGAAAGCACGTTCAGAAAGTTTGACTTGGAAAATTGGCTTATTCCAGGGAACCATGAGTGATATTGTTGCTTAAAACTTTTACTTTAGGAGTAGAAATGAAGAGTAGCTGTTTGACTTTGTATCGACATTTCTCCATTGTTCATGAAAAGATTGCATAGATTATTTTCAAATCATTACCATAGATTTATAGGAGCAGCAAGATATCACCAGCCACGATAAATATCATACTAATTATTCTTTCGATGGATGTGTCATAGAGTGTTTAGAAAAATTAGGGAATGAATGTAGAGGTTATGTTGTGTTTGAACCTCGAATGAATTTGGTTTCAACTGCTCCATGCAACACGTTCATAGGCCAGTTTTTGGTGTAAGATTAATATTTTAAAATAAATTGTTCATGTGTAAAATTGATATTAAAGAACACGTTTTGTTTATGGGGACCCCCCTTTAATTTTAACTTAGTGTCACTTTTATAAATTACGGACAGACGGACAGGCCACTTAAATCTTCTTCTTTGTTTGGAAAACATTTAAATAGACTAAGAAAATAATTTTTAAAAAGATTTTGCTTCTTTTTTAAAGTAGAGGGGTTCGGCTGCAAAAAACGATTTAAGAATTTCATTTTCAAAATCATTGAGTATACGCTTTCGGGTGAGGTCAATAATCACTAAAATCTTAGTTCTTATATTAAATTAGTTTAAGGTTGCAAGCTACCTTCAACGCTTTTGCATGAACAATTTGTTGTTTCTACTGAGACATCGCATAAGATTTATTTTTTAAGTCCCAATAATATTTGGATGTGTGGTTAGATTTTTTTTTTATAATTTTAAAGACCTAGACGTTCCGAGCATGAAAACTGTTTCAAAATAATCCTTTCTTCAAAAAAAAAAAAATTTTAATGTAGATGTCTTTGCTTTCTTTTCAAATACATATGTTCGTCCTTGTGAGCTTCAATCGTAAGCCATTTATGTTCTTGTCTGTCAACCCTTTTTACGAGATAACTAAATTGTTGCCTTTAAATATTTTTTTCCCTTTGATTCCATTTAAGAAGCAGTGAAGTGAAAAACAACAAGAAGTATGGTAAACTTCATAGAAAATAGCTGATGCTTCCAAGAAAATATACTTGTAAGCCTTGTTTTTAAATAATACATAAGATATTTAAAAGAAGATGTCCTTCGGCTACGTGGAATGCAACAGCAAAATTAGTAAACTTAGAGAAACTTTAACAAGTATGGAACTTTGATCAAAGAGTTTCAGAATAGATTAAAGCTTCCTTGTTAAGTTTCATTGAAAACAAAAAATGAGGAGAGTTAATAGATACAACTTTACTGATTCCTTTTCAAAGGGTTGTTCCTTAGGTGTTATGCGCATTTAGATCTCATGTTCAAAGGACACGGCTGCAATAGATTTGCTAAAAGAGCCTATTATTTACAGATGTTGTTCCTATAAATAACTTTGAATCTAAATTTAAAAGGTTTATAAACAAAGACCATTTGCTCGTGACCATATTAGAGTCATAATCAATTCATTAGATGCATACTCCTTTTTTTCTTCCAACTTTTTTACCTTTGATCAAATCTACCAGCAAGTTGGACGGTCATTTATATGCATAAGGAATTGTAGTGGGCCGAGTATTGACCCCTGGGGTACACTTCTGCTCAATGGAAATAGTTTGAAATAAAATTTATGGCTATGACAGCATGATTATAGTGCTTAAGATTGTCAAATGCGTATGTTACAAAAATCCAGAAGTATGAAAAACGTTATTTCGTCTTATCGCCTTATATTTTCGACAAAATTAATTCAAGCAGTCATACAATTATGCCGTGGATGAAAACCGGGCTGATTTTGGCATTTATGGATTCTCAGAAAACTATGCATTTGCCAGCTCTTGATATTCTCCAGCAAAGGTAAAATAACAATTGGTCAATATTTTGTTTTGTTCTGTATTAAGTGCATGTTATCAGTGAATCATGTTTCTCAATATATGCAGTAGAATAATCTCAATAAAAATCGGAAAAAGATTTAAATGAAATACAACTATCTAGCAAGTCAGACTAAGCCACTGTCAAGAACCAAAATGTTTTTACATATTTTTTCAGAAAAATATTTATTATATTTTTATTTATTTATTTATTTTTATATGTCATAGTTAGGACATCCAGTTGTCAAAAAGACAAGACGCAAATAAACCAAGAAATTTTAAAATCCTTACAAAACATAATAATATTTACAAGAGAAAAAAAAGAACATTATTATATTAAAATAGTGCTTCTTATATGCAGTTAGCTAAGCAACAATTATAACATCTAGGTATTTAAATGTATCCACATGTTCTGCTCAAAAACAATCAGCGGTTCAGCTTATATTATCATCGAAATGTATGTAGGCATATTCTGATCATGGGGACAAGCATTATTTTAACAGAGTTTTAAGCAACTGCGTGAGTGAAATTGGAAACAAATATATCTGCGTTTTATTACTTATAACTACTGTAGCTTATGAAGTTTAAACCATCTTCGTATCGAAATCCCAGTTTACGTCCGAAAATAAACTAATGTAATTTGTATTTGAGTAGGACAGAACATTATTGTCAGCGAATGCTGTAATTTTGCTCTTAAGGATTAAAAACAAAAAAGGTACCTAAAATTGAGCCTTGTTGAAAGCCTTTATACTTCAGAGAAATTATTTAATTTTAAATATTGACCCATTGCCTCCGACCGTTCAGATAAGAAGCAAATCAGATATGGATTGATCCTATATTTACAAACAAGGAAGGATAAAGGAATTTAAGAATCATTAAGGATACTATAAATTTCGCCACATAATTTGGATAAAGCATCTTCAGTAGATCTTAATACGAACTAGTATTCACAAAAAAAAAATTGTTTTATCCAAGAATGGTAATATTCTAGATTTGATTTCCTTTTCAAAAAATTTTTCAAAAAGTTGATAGCAGAGCAGTGGGTTGGTAATTGTTAAATAATGTTGTGTTACCTTTTCATGTTCTGGAATTATCAATGTGCCGTTTTGAACGAGAAAATAGAAACTCTCAGATTGAATAAATGTACATTTCATTCATACGAATAATTTCTTAGTTTTGTAATTAAAAAACTGCATTTCCTTTTCATTTTCTTTAATAATGATAATGTCATCCAAAGCTGAAGACGTTTCAGATTTGTGCTTCAATTGTTTGAATTTTGACTAAAACTTGAAAGATGAAATTGTATTTTTTCGAGAAACAGGTCAAACGTAATAGAAGTATGGTTAGTACTGTAAATTTCTACCCAAATCTCTAAGTAAAGCAGCATAATATATTCTTTTCTGAACTCTTAGGCCTTTAAATGTTTTAGTCTAGAGACTCGACAGTAAAGTTATAAGCTCGTCAAATTTTTGTATTCATTTTCTGCCTATTTCAATTTCACGTTTTTGTATTAAATCTTTTATATTCCAGGCATGATTTTTTGCTTTCAATGGTCATCCTATCAATTCATTTGGCCCAATTATATCAGTATTCACGAGTGACCTGCCATACGCTCCAAAAAGTAGTAGGTGGCCTAGGTACATTTTTAAAGCAAAATTCTCACCGAATATTACTCCTAAGTTTCTTCGTCGAATTCCGAAATTATTGTTTTGGACACCTTACCACATTTTAAAAATGTCGCTCTTTAGCATCTTCTATAAACAGTGGCGAGCAAAAATACATGTTTCAAAAATTTTAATCACTTGCTCTAATTTCCTATAAGACCTTTGAATTGAAAATTATATAAGATATTTTTAATAAAAAGTTATGTTAATAGGCATAATAATAGAAACAAAACGAAAAAAACATCAATTGAAGCGGAAAACAGCATCGTTTCCATACTTAAACAAGAAATTCCTTCGAGATTAATTGCACAAATAGTTCTTTGTCAATAAACCCTTCTTTAAGTGAAAAAGGGAAGAAATGTGCAGTCTGCTAACAATGCTCCAGGCCGACTAGAAATCACCGAAGGCAGCTGTAAAATTCCTTAATAAAATCAGCATTCCATAATTCAGCATTGCGCTGGATAGGTAAGGTGTCAGCAGACAAGCAAAAAAAAACGAGCCTTTTCAGACAGAAATGTTAAGGCCAGCTTAAAGCTCTGCAAAGAAGAAAATAATTGGACTGTTGAAGATTGCAAGTAAGTAATTTGGTCAGGTGAAAAGAAAGTTAATTAAACTGACTTGGGGTGTTGTTATTCCAAATTAACATATCGAGAAATTAGGAAAAAGAATGCCTGAGCGAATTGGAAGTACCATCAAAAACAAAGGTCTATGCACAAAGTACAAATATTAAAAGAAAAGTGTTACCGATAAAGACGTGCAATAATAAATATATGCCCAGTTCGACGTTTTTATATTTTTTTTTACTTTTAAGGGTTCCATAACTGGAATGGAAAAAACGGAACCATTATAAAATCACTTTGTTGTCCGTCTTTCTGGCCTTTTTCTCAGGAACTCAAGCTGGAATCTATATCAAATACTCAGATCTGCTGTCTCTTAGAGCTGTAAGAAAATCAAACTTCCAAGCAAACGCAATCAAAATATTCAGCCGTTATGCCGCAAATTTGCGACACTCGCAAGGGAATCAAAACCTACAGGGTACTTCCCGTGAAATCAGAATCTTGAAATTTGTTACGAAGCAACATCTTATAGCCCAAAAAAGGGAAAAATTGCGAAAACCTTAAATTTTTATAGTAGTATAATATATTATAATAATATAATATAAGTATAATATAATAAAAATATTGTTAATCATTTTAAGCTTACTACCCCATTTCGCATGAACGTGTGGAGGTATTAAATTCATATTAAATACTCAGGTCTATAATACCTTTCAGCTGTAACAAAATCAAACTTCTATTTCAACGCAATCAAAAGGTATAGCAATTTAAGCCGCATATTTTCAAACTCGCAACTACTCGCAGGGGAATTTTTTTTTTATATAAAATAATAAAGTATTTTTTTTTATAGTTATTTAAATATAAAGATTGATTTTCTAAGCAAAAGAATATAAAAATAACCCATTTTCTTTTAATTTCTGCTACATGTACTCCTTTTTGCTCGCTACTGTACGAGTAATTTACTTTTTAGATCAGCGCCTGACGATAAGAATCCCATTTAGATAGAGTACGCCCTCGTGTTTTATAAAAAGCATTTAACGAAGACGTCAATGTGTAACTTATAATCGCCTACAACCTAAAACAGATGCTCACACAAGGTGAAGCTAATCTTTTGTATTTCAAGCAATGATCATTCTTCTTGGAAAATCTTCAATCCGAAGTTTCGCTGTTCATCAGAGGCAAGTTGCGTAGGCATACCTAACCTTTCCTTACAGTTGTTAATGTTACATTCTTAGCCACGAATGTTACCCTGTTAAATGAACAATGACACAAAGTTTCGAATTTATCTGTTTTTCAGCTTATAAAAAATGAGTTCAGCAAAGTATTGCTCAAAACTTTGTAAAACACTCGTTTACATCAGAAAGTTTTATGGTTATTTTTAGTACTATGGTGATAGCTTTTAATCGATTGAAATCCCCACACAAAATGTGAACGTGATAAGTATTATCCTGAAAACAATAAATTAACATTTTTTTACGTCATCTCGCCTCCCGCGAAGATTCACCTCGATATTTTGATGGAACAATTCAATCCCCATGAGAAAAAATGTGACTTCCGGAACTGGCAAATTAAACTGAATTGCAAAAAGTAAGAGCCTTGACTTGTGATGAAATGTTGAAAGTAGATTGTAACACTAAACAGGAAGGAACATTTAAATTATTAAAGTACGAAGTTGTTGTTCACTCACATAGCATGAGTAATAAGAGACAGTTCTACATCAAATTTCGCGTGCATAAGCAAATTTGAAATGTTTGATATTATGTTCTTTTGAGAGGAAATGCGAAGGTATGTCAATTTTTAAAAAGCTACAAACAAGTCAGATGCAGGTACAGATGCTTTTTAAATGTGATATCGTTTACAGGATGACTTCATGTAAAAATCGACTGAAAAACTTATATCAAAATCATTTAGTACACTTCCTGTGGCAAATGTAAAATCTTTTCGGCTTTTCTCTACCAGAGAGGGAAAGCTAGTTATTTATCAACCTATCGGATGATACTATACTTTTGCAAAGGCGGTGATATGGATTCCAAATGACTATCTTTTTACGAAATAATTTATGATTGATTTTCATGCAAAGCCGTTGAAGATTTTCCCTCACAAAGTTCAGAGAGTCCATCACTTACCAACAGTGGACCGTCAATGGCGTCCTTACTGCGCTAAAGCCCTTTCCCATCTGAACTGATACATAAAAAAACAAAATTTAGGCTTTTGGGGCACACGGGGATCGTTTACGAGCCATAAGATTCAATCAGAGTCAGATGTAACACACGCCGCCATTTTTATGACTGGTGTGCGATACCGATACAATTTTCTGAAGAGGTGTATTTCCTTACTTGCAAAACTGTTGCGCCGGCATTTTCATCTGTCTTTCTCTTCTGGCTGTGCAGAGCGTGCCTAAAAAGGTGCGCTTCTCCATGGAGTTAAAATGGAGCCCTTCAGCAAATCTGTATTTTTGTGGTGATTTGAAGACTTTAAACGGTTTGAAGAGATGGAATAGAACCATGAAATCAGCAGTGATCTTTCTACCTCTAAAGCTGCACTGCCGGTCATTAAAATGTTTTTATAATTCGAGATTTCCTAAGCTGTTAATTTAAGCTTGACATACTGTCACATAGAAAGCAGGGCATAGACCATTGATAGTCAAATGAAGGAGAAGATTTGTCTTTTGATGTGCGTCCTAACGTCACAGTCTATAGTTAAAAGGAGAAAAAGCATGCGGTGGATTGTTTATAAACGTCAAAACTTTTGAGTACCTGTTGAAGTGACTTGTTCATATCTTTAATAGTAATCAACAATTCCAGCTGGTCCACGATACTTAACATGAGTTCCATCTTTATTTTAAAGTAAGAATATTGCACAAGCTTTTGCGGAGTTCGTTAGGCAGCGTTTTAGAAAAAAAAATCTTCTTGGAGTATGCTTAACTTATATACGAAAAATATGACCTCTGAAAACATCAATTGGATGTCAGCGATTGATTTTCTTCCTTTGTTTGCAATCACATTTATCTCCGGTTGATTGATAAGGGATCATTTATAAAAACAACGTGAAAAATTGAGCCACAGACAGCTAAAATTAAAAAGAAGCATATGCGGATCGTCCCTATATAAGAGGAGTTCTAATTCAACAAAATATTTCTTGCGTTTATTGAAGCAATAAGTATTCATTATTCAAACATAAGCTCAGTTGACTTCTTTGGATTCATGATGCTGTCATTTGTTGTTAACTTAATCAATATTAACGGCAAGTATTAAATATATCAAGGACGAATATGAGTTCATTGAAATAGTCAATTACCAAGTTCATTCACCCATACGTTCTACAAATGAAAGCCTTGTGTTAAATAACGTACTTAAAGATCCATCTTAGAAAGTGGTGCTCATTAATTATGGTCTAAAGGTAGAAAGTTCTTATTACTGAAGCGTGCAATTGATTAAAAAAATGTTTTATTTCAAGCCATTATTGCTCATTTTCGAAGAATACCAGTCCATAGCTTGGTTAATACTCTTAGGTCCTGTTGATTTATAGTGTCGGAAAGATATTACAGTCCATTTGGTTCTACATGCATGCAGAAGTTATTTAATTTCTGTTTAGAGGTCCAACGATTTTTGACTTGATTGAGCCGTGAGCCATTTATCCCATTTGTAAAATATCCGGAAAACGATCTTTCATAATACAGCATTCTATTGTTATTGTATAAATCTTGTGTACGATCTAAAATTGAATTTAACCAGTCAGGTTCGCTTCTTTTCATTTTTGCCTAATTGAAAAGCATTCATATCTCTGTTTTATTTTTCTTCTCAGGATAAGAGATTTCGGGAAGTAATAATTTCTGAGCTCTTCTTACGGTTTGCCAAAACTCAAATACAACTCACATCAATCAAAGTAAACAGTATCCGATTTTGTAAAATCAACTTTCATTGAAATACAATTATATAAAACAAGCAGTCTCTTGCGACTTCGTCCGATAGATTTGGTGTTTGCAGAAAAGTTGTCGGCGTCAGCCGATACAAAATCATACTTTTTATTCGAACAATGTTGAACAAAAGGCAATGGGACTTTTGAAAACGAACAAAGGCAAGACTGTCACTGGTGAAAATGCTTAATCTGGAGAGAGTGCAAAGTATTGGATGATTGGTGGAAAATAAAACAATAGGAAAAAGCGAGGTTTCCGGAGGAATCCTGTGGAGGTTAGTTAGATTGGAATGGATTCCAGTTTTGAAGCTATTTTTCAGTTCAGCGCCAACACGATTTGGGACTTTCGGATACGTGTGGTGCGTATATCGCCGATTATAAGAATGCGCGCTTCGCCCTCTCGCCGCCAACTGACTCTAAAGGGTTCTACTTATCCAAACAATGTTGTTAAAAAAACAGTTTTAGTCTACCTTAAATTTCATCACGATTAGCAAAATTTAATTACCCCGACTGATTGAACGGTTTTCTGATTTATTTTGTAAATTCACCTAAGCTTACAGAGAAATGTGACCGCGAACTTTTTCAAAGAAGTTTTTCGATTCATAAACTTTTCCTTAGAAAGCATTGAACAATTTCTTACCGTTACGGCAGCGTTAACAAAAAGCCACTGTTTTAGTCGTCACGACAGACCCTCTTATTTAAATGGGATAATTTAAATCCTTTGTTCATTATGAAAGTACATTGTAAATATATGCAAGTGGAAATTTCTTTTTTAAATCGGATGCTTAGTTTCGAAGATTACCTCACACAAACAAACTTACCTCTTTATAATATTAGAGAAAACTTATTTAACTCAAAGTTTGGGTGTCCTGGATGGGTGCTAAAAGCATCGTCTGTTAAACGTGGTTTTTATGGGAATAACACTTGTGAGTGATATGCAATCCCCCAAAGAGTACAACTGCTGTGATAAAGCTTTCGTGCCATTGGCAGTCAAGAATTAACCACATATGGCGGTGCTAGGCCCTAGCCTCCAAAAGAGCTGACATAACACTGAACCCCCTTGTATAACTAAACACTTTTCTAACTGACGCAAATTTATCGCAATCTGCATTAAAGTTTGTATTCTGTTCCCTTCAAAGAACATTTTCAGCTTACAGAAGTGACAAAGGTATTTACAAGAAGCAGGAGTCACGAGCGTAGGTAGTTTAGCAAATCACAGTAATTTCAAGTGCTTTACCACGATAAAGCTGCCAGCTGACAGCAATCAGACTGCATCACGGAGGCCGCGTTTAACCTCTGGACAGTATTTCTAATAGTGTACTCATAATGAATCATGTCATAAGATTCAACCAGGTTGGTGATTATGCGACTGCCAGAACGCGCTTTACTCTGCACTAATCAGCGGCCGACTTGAAAGCTATTTACCAGAGCGTTTCTTTTTAAAAAAATGCTCAACGCCAGTGATCATGTTTAACATTTTTCGTCTTTCATTTAGCGCTTCCTTTCTTTAAATTAATATATAATAAAGTGTGTGTGAGATATCATGGACATTTTTTATTCGTTTGAAAGTCCTATCGATGCCATTATACTACTGTGTCCAAAAAATAAGGTGACATAGGAATTTAAACTGCGCGCGTCGAAGGATTTGGAAATTTTTCTTTCTTTTAAGGTTGGTAGTACTGTCAGTGACATCTTTGTGAAATTTCATGTCAAAATATATTCATAGTGTTTGAGATACGCGTCGTTTTGTGAGCTGCTAAAAGTGAGTTTTTCGTTTTTTGCGAAGTCGAAATTTATTGAGCAAAGAATTTGCATTAAATTTTGTTTACGGAATCAATTTTCTGCTGCGGATACGTTGAGGATGGTGCAGAAAGCCTTTGATGATGAGGCTATGTCTAAAAAAAATGTTTACAAGTGGTATAGTGATTTCCAAGCCGGCCATGAACGTGTCGAAGACGAAGAGCGTTCTGGGCGACCATCAAACTCAACCGATGAAGCTCACGTCCAACAAATCAAAGATTTGGTGTTGAAAAACCATCGATTAACGATTAAGGACTGATGAAGATGGCTTATCGAAAGGCTCAGTCAATACCATTTTGAAGGATGATTTGGGCCTCAAGCGCGTCAAATCTCGACTGGTACCGAAAACATTGAATTTTTTGGAAAAAAGGCGTCGCGTTGAAGTGTGTGAAACAATGCTTTTCGACTACCAGGATGTCATGAAACTTATTATAACTGGCGATGAGACTTGGATCTATGCTTACGACCCCGACACAACCGATCAATCGAGCGAATATCATGCCAAAGGAGAGCCGAGACCAAAAAAACCGCGCCAAAGTCGCTCAAAAATCAAGGTCATGTTGACTGTTTTCTTCGATTATCGTGGTGTTGTGCTTTATGAATTCCTTCCAACCGGCCAAACAGTCAACAAGGAATATTATTTGAACGTTATGCGTCGTTTGCGTAACGCTATCCGCCTAAAAAGGCCGGAATTGTGGAAAGACAATTCTTGGTTTTTACACCACGATAATGCACCATCCCATACCGTACTCGTAATTCGTGATCATTTCGCCAAAAACTCAACCCATATCGTTCCGCAACCACCGTATTCACCTGATCTGGCGCCGTGCGACTTCTGGCTGTTCAACAAGCTCAAAAGACCGCTCCGGGGACACCGTTTTGATACGATAGAGGAGATTCAAGCCGCAGCGAAGACGGAACTGAAGGACATCCCGGAAAGTGACTACAACCAGTGTTTCAAAGATTGGAAAATCCGTTGGCATAAGTGCATTGCATCGGGAGGGGATTACTTTGAAGGGGATGAAATTGATTTGGAAGAATAAATAAAGAATTTTCAAAATAAATACAATGTCACCTTATTTTTTGGACACAGTAGTATATGCGCAATATAATATTATTCAAATGTCAACCTCGGCTTCTGAGAGTGGCCAATTTTCCATGACTCTAGTGCATAAATCAGGCTAAATTTTAACGATGGCATGGGTTATGTTGGCTTTGAGGGTCGCTCTGGTTTGTGACTAATTCGATTTGACCTACGACTTCAGGAAACTCCACAAGAAAAACTCAAACGGGCTAAAAAAGTACGATTTCGACGGCCAGTTCACATCACCTCCACATGAGATGACCATGCCCTCGAATCGCTCGTGCAGAATTTCAATGTGGCGTAAGCTATATGCTAAGTAGCACCATCCTGTTGAAACCACATGTCATAAGGGTACATATGATCCAATTAAGGTCAAAAGAAGATGGAAATCCTCGATCTATAGTGCTCGCCGTTGACACTGATGGCGTGGTCAATGTCGTTTTCAAAGACGAATGGACCGATGACACCGCCAACTAGAAATCCACTCCAAATTGTGTTTTTTTCGGGATGCATTAGACGATCTTGGGTCTCATGTGGATTGGTTTCGTCCCAAGTTCTACAATTTTTTTTTTTGTTGACATATCTATTCATCCAGAAGCCTCAGGAGCCCATTCAGCGAACAGACGTCATTGGCTTTGATCGTTTACCTTTAGTTCCTCGGTCATTTGAATTTTGTACGGGTGTAGGCCTTACTCACGACTCAAAATTCGCCAAGTTGTGGTCTGGGTTCTTGTGAGCGATGCGAAATCGTTTGCATCGGAATCTCATGCAGACTCTCAAGGACAGCGGCTATCTCTTCGCCATTTCTTGCATTTCGTCGACGTACGGGTATTGTTTGACCGTTTGCTGAACCAGTGGACTCAAATTTATCCACTACATTGCGAATAATAATCACGGAAGGACGACCGTAAAATAGGCGAACAGAACACCAATTTTGACAAAACAATTTTAATATTTGTACGTGCAGTAATTAGGCAAAACAGACTGAATAAATGACAGCTAAAAAGACAGATGTACCTCCAACAATATGGTCGCAATCAACTGTCAAAGTTTAGAAGTCACTATTGGAAGAGCCTTAACATACTCGTTAAGGGATTAACGTCGTCTGAGTGTTGCAATGGTCATGGAAAACATTAGCACCCAAAGGGGTAAGGTACTTCTTGAACATATGTACCTCATGAATCTGAAATATCCCTGAGGTAAGCATCCGTTTGACGTGCCCTTTTATATGTAATCCTAATGCAGCTAAATAGGAGTACAGAGAATCCAAACCATACCACGAAACCGAGTATAAGCGCAAGAGTATGCACTCTTTCAATTCACGTAATAGAAATTCCATTTCATAAGAAAAGAGATGCATTTTTCAACTTCTGCGGAAAGGAATTTAATTTAATAAAACGAATTCAAAAACAAAGTCAACCAGTTGAGGAAGGAAGACAATGTTAATAAAACTATGAAACTACGACTAATAACATTAAAGTTAACTTAAAAAAAAAATACAAAATGAATGAAGTCCATCTAGTTAAACAACGAAACTATGCAGTTTTGGAACACAAATTAGAAAGAAATTTGTTCTTCACAGAAATAGGTGGACTGCTCTCGCATAAAGCATCATTTAATTTTCCATTTGAATGCGTGCAATAACCTTGCAGGCAGGGATTTACTTTTAAAATGTCGAGAATTTTCCTGTCGTAACAGCTGGAACCATATCCTCCTTTATCCTTTTTATGTTTTCCTTGGTCTCATTCATTGTCCGTAGCAGTATTGAGATATCGGAGTACATGGTCCTTTATATCGAATGAGGTTTAAGTTCTTATGACTTTAATTCATACAAAACGTTTGCCGACTTGTACCTGTACGAGTATACCTCGAGTCGATGGCTCTGTTTTTCAATTGTTCGAAACTTCCTACGCTTTTGTGGGTTTTATTTTGGATACTCGCCTTCACATTCGAATGCAAAGTATATACTATAATTGCTTAATTTTGCTTGAGATTTTCCCTGAATTTGAATTTGATGGAACTTTAGAGGATTGATGGGATTATACGCATTAACTTTTACCGGATTGTAATGACTCATTCAAGACCAGCCAACAATATTACATAAAACGAAATTATGCCTCGGTGGAGTACGATAATTGAGTGACGACAAATGTTTAACTTCATGCTCAAAACAAAAAATACACTCACTCTTTAGCAGAATAATTCCAAAGGAGTACTCGTATTTATCGAAACCGGAGCCGAAGCGGCAAAGATGGGAAAAACGGTGGGATTGGTCAGTTGACACGGCGATCAATGCCAAGGATTTCAACATGAAAAGCTATTCTCAACTTCCTGCCCAGGGCTCTCTGGATTGGTCACTAGCGAGGCCCATGGTGGAACAAATTTATCTGTGTGTATATTATCTTTACAAGTACTATATGTAGCTTGGCCAGTAATAATCTTCGAAATTATAAAGATCCTGGAATACCACACTTTCAACGTGACGAAGTTGGTAAAATGACCATTCTAGAATTGGACTGATTACTAACTGCACTTCACAGTCTTAACTTTGCACTGTCGATAGAGCAGCCGTCTGACGTCAAATGTGGCCTAAGCAGTATCTCACAAAAACGAACTACGATGTTACATAGAAGAAGGTCTTTAAATGTCAACAACATCGCTTTTCACGTCAGGAATGCACACGTACGCATGGAAACTTGCACTCGAATCTTAAAATGCTCCATTGGATAAACACTGCAACCAACACACATATCCTTACGAACGGTTTAGACCTTTAGATGAAATGCTTCTTTGCGAATGCGAGAAAAAGCATTGTCTGATACGTTGGAGTCCAGGAAGACAGAATGTTCATTTTTTATCCGAAGAGGTGATAGAGAACCAATGGAACCAATATGGGTCATTTGTTGGCAAGAATAAAATATTTCTCCTCGCTCTCGTCTACACTTCATTCGTTTTTCGAATGCCGTTCGTATACTTTTTTCGTCAGAGGTAAAACTGATAAATCATTCTCTTTGTTCCTTTATCCATTCTTTCATCCAATGAAGATGATCCAGCTTTTTCTTGACATTAAAATTTGCGATAAGATATACCATCTAATCATATATGGGCCTTTTGCTACGAAATCTATACAACGTTTAACGGTTTAAGAATTTACAATTTCAGTAGCTTACAGGATCCACAATAATATGGAAGATGTAAAACCTTAACAAAAGGTTTTACCAGCGAGGACGAACCCCTCTTCAGAAGAAAAGGATTTGTGAATATCAAGATCTCTTTTTGCAATTAAAATTTGGAAATCTAATTCACTCAAAAACAATGTATTTATACATTATTCAAAAACAATGGGATTCGGTCAAGAATTCGACTTGTTTGCATTGACTTCATCTTCTTGAATAATTTTTTTACTTACTCCTTAGAATACTGCGGCTAAAGAGTAAAATTCAAGGCTTTCACTAAGATTTATCAGCCATTAAATAAATATGGAATAATCGTGTCATATCTTACAGAATGAAGGAAAGGTGGTCATAAAAAGCTATTTATATCTTGATCCGTTTCTTTGCTCCAGTTGACACCGTTCGCATTTTTTTATCCTTCCTATTACTTAGCCTTTGACCATTATTGCCCACAGGATAGAATATAAAAAAGCTCACCATCCTTAGTCAACCATTGAGTAACGTTTACTACGATGATAGATGAATAATCTTTGTGAACTTTGCCATAGTTAATTGAATTCATGAAGATTAATCCCATTAAATTGCCACAAAATGGAAGTTATCCAAGTTTTTACTTATCCCTATACTTATCCCTATATTTTTAAAACTACCCTGAAGAGTTAAAACGAAGTCCGGCTACCTGTGCTTTAAGGAAGTTTATTTCTTGATTTTAAAATTTCAATCAAATTTTTTCCTGTATAAAATCTGTTTGGATGTTGTAGTCCAGCAAACGTGTCCTGGAATTATTCATGAACCGATGTCAGCTGACTTATCTCTTGAAAATATGCAGCGTCTGAAGAACAATTTCCATGAAACAATTATTTCATGTTCTGTTTTAAGTCGTCCTTCCTCTTAAGGTTGAGTTTTGAACATTTTTAATATTTAAGTATGCCTTACTAATCATTTCTTATAATAATGATTTTTAAAGGTTTAACCAGGGTTTCTACACTAAAGTATAAGCAATCCCATTATTAAAAAATATGATATGAAATTCTAATCAATTATTGTAAATTCTCTTATATTTCCGAAACTGTTAATGTAATGAATATTAGGCACGCTACTATTAACGTAACACTCGTATTCAAGATTGTATTGCAATCTAAGGAACAGGAGAGAATCAGATTTAAAAATCGTTCTGTTCTCTCATTTAATATTTTTGAACCTGAGTTTTGACATAGAATCACCTCCTCTATGCGAATTTGTTTAAAGTTGGGAAGCAGTTTTTTTTTAGGATTAATTTTGACTCGATCTTTTATGTTTTATCGATTGGGTTATTAAAAAAATTAGCTTTAGGGTTAACTCAGGGTTGAAGTTGATAAATTGATTCCAGCGATGCTCGAATCTCCGTCAACTGCCGAAATTAAGCCTCCGGGCCATTTATAAATAATAAATCCTATGGGGTTGGTATGGAAACTCAAAAACGTAACAGTTCCTTGGCTTACAAAATTTTTGTCGGACTCACTGCCTTGGTCAATCCGAGTTTTTCACCAACTCTTCAATTACTTTTTGTGTCGGTCTTTTTAACACGTCGTGTTTGAACGGTTGGCAAGGATGGACCTGAAAATCTGAGCTCAAATTCACGTTGTGCCAAAAGTTCTGACGAATTATTGCGTAGCAAACAAATTTTTTACGATGATCTTGAGAAGTCAAGGATTTCAAGAATTATCGCCAATTTATTCTTCATAACTGATTCTTGCTAATATCATAACAAATATGACCATTTCCGCCATTTGCAAAATATAGAGCTTATTGCAATAAGGTGATACATTTTGGGTTAAAAATATTAAAACAGGACATCGTCTTTTCTTTCTTGCAATATTCTGCAGGCTATTATTTCTTTTTATTTATTCATGTTAATAGAAACTTTGCTTACAACAGAATATTAATTGAGGAAAATTATTAATATTAATTAATAAGGAAAATTATGATTGATAATTGGAATGTTTGTTTGGGTACACAAAGGTATGCGTGTAAATATTAATTTTGCATGGAAAGATAGTTTCTTACAATTGAAAAGGGATAAATTCCAATAAAGTTTTAAAAGACAGAATAGATGCATATTTCTTTAAGTAAATCAGCAATTCATTTTTTTTATAATGAATAGCGAAGTAGGGTTTTTATTTCATTAGATTATATTAAGCCATGCTTTTATAGCTTTCTTAAACGCGCAGGAATTTCGAATGGATCGAAGTTCCAATTGCATCATATTAAATAATTTGAATGAGGAAACAGAGTAGGAGTTTCTGTAATTTGTAGCTACGTAAGCTGCGTATGTCAGCAACTGGACTTTCCATCTACCCACTTATCATGAAAAAAACCTTCAGTATTTTGAAAAAAAAAACAATTGTCGCAACGAAAGAATCAAGTTCCTAACCTCATCCATTGTGTTTGCTGAACAGTGTGAATTACTAACTTTTCGTTGCAGATTTTTTGTCACACCCACTGCAAAGTCCATATTGCAGTCTTGATTGGAACAACCCTTAATAAAAACATTTTCATAGTGTAAGACGAACCTGAGCCCTGCGACACCACACGGAAGGGTGCTCGACCATCGGCGAAGAATGACCGTGGGTAAATATGCTTAATATTGGCCCCAAGTGATTGCCCTTCCGAAGGCTACTCACAATTAGAAATTAATGCGGGGTTCACAAAATCTCTTTACTGTCACCGCGAAAATATAAAGAAAAACTAAAACCTTTTACTTTTACTTTTTCTATGAAGATATGTGCTTGAACTAATTCAGATTTTGATCTATGGTAAAACGAAGATACTCCTTCAATTTTTAAACAATTTGAGCATTGGATGTTTTAAAGGTTGTGGCTTGCACAGTCGTGGGAGTTAAATATAATATCTGAGTCAGCGAAGTCCTGTCTATTAAGACTGAAATAAATTTATCATGATTTATGTCAACAATGAAATCTAATGGAGTGACTGAACAAAATGAAATTCTAAGTTCATCGGCATAGCCTATAGTTCTGCCTGAGAATTGAAGTGCAAATAAGGAGTTTATATATACTAGTACTAGAATTGGGCCAAGAACAGAAACTTGGGGAACCCAAAGTTATTTGTTTTGGGATCGCTTTTATTGTTACCAATTTATACATAATGTATTCATAATGTATTCTGTAATGTAGGAAAGACTTAAAACATTTATGTGTGAATCCTTTGAATTCAATCTTTTATTAATTATCGAACCTTTTAGTTATTTCGATAAAAAAAGCCAGCGCACAGCGATCTACTTAAAATAGAATAATATTCCAGTTTTCATTAATTTTTCAAAACGTTTGGAAATGAAGAAAATTGATCTACAAATTCGCAAAAGTAGTGCCAATTCTTAAAGCTGGAAAAACACCTAATAATGTGGACAGCTATAGGCCTGTTAGTTTGCTCAGTAGTTTAAGTAAAATCTGTGAAAAAATACTTAAGGAGAAACTACTAAGATTTATAGATGAGCACGACATATTTCCCGACGAACAGTTCGGCTTTAGAAAATGGCACAGTACTTCCCACCAGGTGCTCAGAATTTGTAAGCATATTAAAACTTCACGTTCTCAAGGTAAATCCACCGGTATGATATTGTTCGATATAGAGAAGGCTTTCGACTCTGTTTGGCACGACGGTTTGATCTTTAAAATGATCAACTTCAATTTCCCCAAATATTTGTGTAAAATAGTCCAGAGCTTTTTGTCGTCCCGTCTTTTTCAAGTCCACGTTAACAATGGTATCTCGAATGATATGCCCGTCCCAATGAGTGCTCCTCAAGGTGCAGTACTGTCACCAATTTTGTACAATTTGTACACGTCAGATTTCCCGAACTTGCCTCAGTGTCAGGCCGCTATCTTTGCTGATGACACAGCAATATTTGCTTCTCATAAATTCGCTCTCAACATTGAGACGAATCTAAACCATGCGATTCAAATATTGGGAAAATATTTCAATAAATGGAAAATTAAATTAAATGGGGATAAAACGCAAGCTTTCTTTTTCACCCGAAAAAGAAAAGCTTGTTTTCTACCCAGCACGCAAACGCCACTCCAGCTAAATGGAAAAAATATAGTTTGGGAAAAATCTGTGAAGTATCTGGGCATTTATCTAGACACAAGACTGACATTCAAAGAACATATTACAAGAACGCTGAACAAAGTTAAATTAGCAACTAACATAATGTACCCCTTTATTAACAGGAAGTCGAAACTAACGAAGGAAAATAAAATAATAATTCTGAAGGTGATCTTCCAAGCATTACTTCTATATGGTTGTCCAGTTTGGGGTAATAGCGCTAAATCCCACATTAAACGCTTGCAAGTGTCACAAAATAAAACACTTAAAATGATGCTAAATCTACCATGGCACCACTCAACGATTGATCTCCACGAAAGAGCGAATGTTGAATTGATTTCTGATAGAATTCAAAAGCTGAATACGAAATTTCTGTCGAGCTGTATCTTTGCTGATAATATCCTCGTAAACCAATTGAGCAGTTAAATTACATAGCAAAAAAATATAAAAAATCGTTGTATTCAATTACACACTTCTTTACATTTATTTATCTAATTATTTATTTATTAAGTAATAATTTAATTTATTTATTACTCATTTATTTATTTATTTATTAATTTATTTATTTATTAATTTATTTATATAATTTTTTACAAATTTATTTACTAATTCAAATATTTATTTATTTAATCATTTATATATTTATTTATTTATTTATTTATTTATTTATTTATTTATTTATTTATTTATTTACTTATTTATTTATTATTTTATTTATTTATTTATATATATATATATATATTTAATTATTCGTTTGTTAACTCTTTGATTCGTTATTAATATATACAATTGTTAATTTATCAGTTTGTCATTTTGTTTTCGTTTATGTACATATATTTATTTTTTCTTATTCGTTTATGCAAACGGATGTTTACTAACAATCTAGTCATATTTTTTTTGTTTTTTTTTTTTATTTTATTTTTATATATTTATTCTTTTCTTTTTTTTTTGTATTTGCGAAGGGTTTTCACGAATTTCCCTTCCTAACATAACATAATATTTATATTCTAAATTAAAATTTTCCATAACACTTAGATAATATTTCAGTAGGAATATGCATTTGTATTGTATCTCTGAATTGTAAAATGTGCGGTAACTCCAGCTTTTTGTAATATTTATTTCGAATAAAATGAATCTATCTATCTATCTGATCTACAATTGGCTGACCTGCTGAACACTTCAGCGCATTTTAATTTAGTGGGAAACGTTCCAAAGCATGAAGCTGAAATAGAAAACGTAAGACAATATCTATAAGCAGATTCGAAATATCATCATTTCCATGCGAGTAAGAATTAGGAAGAGAACACACCAGAACAGAGTTTTTCAAAACAACATTATCTATATCCTTGTGAGCTTTAGGTATTACAAATGTCGTGGAATTAAGTGGATGCTCGTAGATATCAGCATCAAGTTTCGAAGTCTTTAGAAATCCTTGTTCAAAGAGAAATGCGAACCGTTTGACAATATTGTTTTTATATGCTTTAACGGCAATGAGGCAATAAATTTATTTGATGCAACCACAGCTTAACATAGCGCTTAAAACTATATTTTGGGTTTCGCCTAATGCAGGGAAAGTACAATTTTAATAAGAGAAAGAGACTGACCTAAGGTAAATTATAGTGAACAAGCCAAAAAAAACTGGCTTAAAGAAGGTGAATTTAAATTTTGTATGTGGGAAAATTCATTGAGCTGCCTTTGGTTGAATTAAATTCTTGTGTGAAATGGAAAACACGGCCCTGGATGACCTCAATCCGTCATACCCGTATATGGTTCTCATGGTAAGGGAAAAGGGAATTTGAGGAGGTAAAATCCTCAGACAGAACGTTAGTAAAACAGATTTGTTCGCAAAAGGTTGGAAAAAAAACTCTTTGTACCTTCGCCGGATGTAGATACATTCAAAGCTATTCATGCTTAAAAATTGTATTCTTTATCGCAGATTAAACGCAAATCGTGAAGGTATAGCTTTTTGTAAATGTGTTCATTGCAGAAGTAGTTTATTTAGCCCCATGGTCGACGCTTACATGAGTAAAATTAAATTACCAATTGAGATCCGTGTTGATTTGAAACACTTAGGATTTGCATCGCAGATCCAATGATGACGTTGGTTCGCTAAATGATTCGAAGGACGTTTCGAGATTTTATGTGATGTAAATTGAAATTAAAAAACCTGTAGTGTTTCAACTAATGTTAGACTAGTATTCATTTATTGAAAGCAATCATGGTGGAGTGATTTGTCATTTGTCTGTTGTATAACGTCACTATTGGCAAAGAAAATTATGTTAAATTTACATTTCCAGATAATGGCATACATTCGATTATGATGTTTAACCCAAGCAACCGACTTGTTTTGCATTTTATTTTGCAACAATTAGCATATAATACTAAATTTGTGGACCAGCCCAAAATGAACTCAGCTCATAAACAATATTTTTATAACGAACCCAAAAAGCACCACAAGCCAGAAGCGGACCGTTCTTAAATTTCCAAAAAAAAAAACAAAATAAGAAATGAAGTATCGAATTCAATTTAATATCTGTGACCACCCATGACGTATACGTTATATTTTTCGGTTTGGTTGGTTTTTTGGTTGGAAGGAAATTGAATTTTTACTCCTTGAGTTTAACAAGCAAGGATATAAAAGGTTTAAACTCACCCACAGGCGACAACGCACTTTAATTGTGTGCCAAAAATTTTACAAACAGATTTCAAAGTAGGAATGTATAAATCTCTCATTTTGTTGAATCAGTTTGAACATCTTTTTTAACCTCGTGAAAATGCATTTACAAGTAGCAAAGTATGTCATCAAAACAGAGTCAGTTTATGAGATGACGGAATGCGGACATTCCAAAAGTTAAAATAACAAAAGAAAATCTTTATTGAATCTTGCAATGAAGCATTATTACAATTTTTCACTTTGCATAACTTGAAATCCAGGAATATGATTTGTTACGAGTTTACGAAATGCTTTTATGTTTTCGGTGCATATTTTTATGGAACTCACTTTCTGTGAGTTGCATTCCAGAATTTTTTAAGGACTTGTGAGAACTGCATTCAAAAATTTTGAGATGATATTTTTATTCTTATTTATAAACATCAAAGATAAAAGTCATTAAAGATAGTAAACATTCTATAGGAGGTATCTTTTTTTGGACACTGAAAATTCCTTATGCTTTCAAAAATATTCGACAGAAACTCAGTACTTTATTTTAACAGCACAGAATGGGTGCTCTCAAAGTGGATGCTGTGTACGAATTTTGAAAAGACCAACAATTTTGATTGACCAAAAGTTAGGGTCAACTATTTGCTTACCAATAGATATGGGATAAATAAGCTTATATGATGCAGACATCTACTCTGGCAAGTTTTCAGAGGAATAGAGTTTTGGTGCCATGCTCGAGATATACAAAACCACGAACTTCGACGACGCTGGGACTATTCTGAGAGAGCAATTAAAGCGTGTGTACACAAGTATTACGGAGTTAGGGTGAGAAAGGATTATCATCGTCATTAACATCATTGGTTGTAGCTGCCGTTCCTGCTGCATTTCTAGAAACAAGTGCTGCATATTTGCATAGCTGTTCCTAAATATGGTCGATTTGAAGTTGTTGTTTGGAAATATCTACCTGTTGTTTTTGCAACTCGAGATTAAGCTGATGTTCAAATTAATGGAAATCTTCAGTAAAGTTTTGTGGACTGGAAGCGTCAAAATTAAAAGGTCTTGTAGCACAGACACTAAAACTTGAAACGGCCAAAGTAAAAGTTAAAGTTCACTTAGAGTTTTATTTCTGATAGCAGTTTTCCAAAAAAATGGAACAATTCATGAAAAAGTCTGCCTCCGGGCGGGAAAAGATATAGCATCATCTTAAGGAAAAAATTGGGGGTATTCATCCAAACAAAAAGGATTAGGCACGATTAGTATTATACGAAGGCGATAATATATAGACGCGTAAAGTATTGACACGTCTGTGCACTTCGAATCGATTCGTTATGCAGAAGCTGTGATTTGACTGTATTCGAAATAAGTTGATGCAATAGAAAGTTTTTGTATTATTTTCTGTCAAAGCAGAGCAGTCTACCATCTACACAAACAATTGATTTTGGTTACACGAACTTGAAATAGCAGAATGTTTATCCGAAACAGAAACCACCACAGCAAGGTTAGTCAACTACTACAATGAAAGCGTAAATTGATCCATATGGACTAGACTCGAAAATAAATAAAAGTTCAATATTTACTCTTGGAATCGACCCTGGACCTCAATTTAATGTCGGGTACTATACGAACTGCAACACAGCCGTTCAGATGAGCCGCATTTCCAACTTAGCTGCTACGAAACCAAGATAAAATGTCGTCCACACGTAGTCATGAATATTTGAACGTGTGGCTGTTTTTCTTGTGCTTTTGAAGTGCCGGCATTCCTGCCCCATTTTTCTTCCAAAGGTCGAATTTGAACAGTAGAATTTTGAACTCATTCATTTGAATAAGCTTGATAATAACAATCCCCAGAATAATGAATAAAATCACTTCTTGTGGGGTTTCGTGCCATAAATGAAAACTAAGAAAAAGACATTAAGATGATAACTAAGTTAGTTCCAACGAAAAATAATATTTCAGACCCCACACAGCAGGACCTTTCAATATTTGCAGGAAAGAACAAAAGCCCCAATAGCGGCCTACCTAACACGCATGACTACCAACCTCTCTAATGAACCCACGAGTCTAAGACTCATCTTGACACTTAACTTTAAAGCAAATTGGAAGTATTGATTTGATTAATTCTACTCTAATTAAATAGAAGAGAGGTTATAAAAACGGCTTAATACGGCTTAATACTATTTTTAACCTGTTAAAAGGCGATTACCGCTCCTTGTAAATTTACAAACAAAAAAGAAAAAGTATGCTTAGTTCCATTTTTATAACGAACGAAGCCCATTTTAGCTTACAATCAAACGACAATTATAAGAAACAAAATAATAAAATGACCCGGAGGTACACCGTGACAGTAAAAGTGCGGTGTGTTAAATTGTTGGCTCATACCTTTTCGAAGAAAACAACGACTGGAGACCGTTGTTTAGGTCACATGTAACCAGAAAGAATTTCGAAAGGTTCCACAACATCAAACCAGCGAATTTGAATGAATTAAAGCAATCCATTTAATCAATTACTGAGGCAATATCGAGAAGTCAAGTAGAGTTGAACAAATTTAAAATAAGATACCGCAGATGTGTCACTCACTATGGAGGCCATTTGAATTTCATTATTTTTAAAAGCCATTAAAAGACTTAATAAAAATGAATTACCTTTCAAACGAAATGAGAATAAATAAATAAGAACAGCGTTAATAAATTTTATTTGAGTATTTTTAATATAGCAGAATACAAAAGTCACCCTATCCTCAAAGTAGTAGCGGTCTAGATAAATTAAAGTCCTTCGAAAACATGAATGCTTCACTTTTATTTTTATAACTCAATGTGAATGAATTTTTTTGTTTTTCTTTTGCTGATTGACAACGGCTTCAAATTGTTAAAAAATAAACTAAGTGGCCGCAGAGGCAATTCAACACACAAAAATTTTGTTCGACTCAGACAGGGTATGTTTGTGTGTCTGCACGGCTCTATAAGACCAAAGATAAGGTGGGCCAATTGACAAATAAACAAAACACTTTTTCAAACATAAAATTCAAAAGGCTAATTACGATAAGGCTGACAGATAACACAAGAGAAGCTAAAGTGTTCCCCTCAAAGGCATCCGATAAGTGAGGACTTTAAATTTACAATGAAGTGACGATGTGTATCCTCAACAGTGATTTGTGCGTGCCACTACTGCGAAGTGATTGAGTTATTTATTACGGAGAATTTTTAGCATGGCCCAGGACACCAGAGTTTTGTGGGATCAAAAGTGTGCATTACAAAGTCATTACATTAGTCGTGTCCTCCAGATGTCAAAAGCCGACAGCTACTGCCGCATCGTTTGTTAAATGTTTGTGGTTATAATGAAAATTTGTACACTGGGAGAATGGTTTCTTTTTTATGGTGTACGAATTAACAGTATTGCCTTGGCATATTACTTTGTGTTTTTATGGTATGATTATATACGCAAATAAACGGAATTGTGTGATAGCATTTGCTCTCTTTGCTGGCATAGAAAATTGTAGGCCTGATTTCGTATGTACAGAAATTGTTATAAAAATGGGCCATAAAACATGTTGATGACGTGCATAGATCCAGATTGAGGTTTCGTGTCAGTAACACCACGCACGCAGAAGGATAGAATTTTCCACAAGTAAAATTATTCCAGATATAATTTTTACTTACTCTTGTAATTGCAAACCCTTTGCATATATTTTTTTGTCGGCTTTTAAATTCGTTCATGAAGTTCCATCTAAAATCTTTATGTCAAAGAAAATCATATTTGTGTCATCAACAATATTAATCATGGACAGATACTTTATTGCAACTATTTGTTAAGAGGCCGTTCGTGATCGGGCGGCCCAATGGATAGCACACCAATAGTGGACTAATCTTGACCATCCTAGTATTCGATGGGATGGATTCATTCCCTGCATAAACACGGCCGAGAAAGCTCCAGTTTTTTTTGAGTAGCCAAGACGTGGTGTCGGCTTTAAGCAGCAGAGTGGATGAGCAGGAGACAAAAGAACCAACTTAATTGATAATAAAACAAAAAGCTTTGAATAAGCATGATTTTACTGTCGATCAACGAGCAGACGGTCAAGGCGCTGGACCATTTGCAACCACTCTGTACCGAGGCGCAATTCACTCACTATAGTCTCATCTGTGCACATGGTGCTAGGACACTGCCAAAAAAGCTTTAACGAGTTCCTCGACAAGACCAAAAAGCAAAATATTATTCGGCGACTTTTATGCGAAGTCCTGCAAGGATAGTTTCTTTGGTAGGGTGAGTGAAGCTAACGGAATAGAAAGTCCTAAAAATCACGCTCGTGCTGTATGGTGCAGAACAATAGTGGCAGAGGAACGTGATTTCAGTCACATTTTTGGGGCTGTAAAGATAAATTGAGCAAGGAGGTTCCGAGGGAACTGCAAACTGGGTAGCTAGGATATATTGAGTAGATGAATATTCTTGAGAACAAAAAAATATAATTGCAGACTTAGCTTAAGTTTATAAGGTTTATAATTTTCCTGGTCCGTATTTGATATCTTGGTTCCTATTTAATTTTAAGTTCAAAATTTTATAATACGGATCGTTAAAAAATTATTACCGAATGGTTAAAAATTGTGAATACTTGGTGCAAAGGAAGTGATCCTGAAATAGTAGTGGTACGTTTTGCGTTAATGGTCGACATAATTGTCCGTCTTAGCGTTTTATACGCTTCAGTAAAAATTCAAAGAGACTGGCTTTCTTAAAAATGTCCTTAAACAAACATATCATCGAAATACACGACCTCAGAAAATATGACTCACTTTTGTGAAAGCAAAGTTCCAAATCTACCGATTTTACGGCTTGTCTAACGGAACGCTGTTGCGTATTTTGTTTTGTACACCTTTATGTTGTTCAACTCATTCAAGAATGTACACTGCTTGGATGACTTACTGTCTGACAGCATTTTCGATTCTTATTTTTCCAAATAAATAAATCCACATAAATAAATCCACACTTTTGAAAAACCACAGAGGTGTGTAATTTAGTCTGGTGGTGTCATTGGTTCAAATGATGAAGGTGATAAAAAATTCCATTCAAGATAAAAGTAATGCACTACGGTTCACTTGAATAAAGACAACAATTTTATCTTACCAAAAAGAGAATAATGTCCCATATATTTAATTGACACAACTTTAATTCTTGAATGGAAACAAAGTTTCGGAGTCTCTCAACTGCATGTGTTTTAGTCACTGAACTCATCCTAAACGGCTGGACAGATTTTGATAAAACATTTTTGTGTATATTTGAGTGGGTCCCTGGATGGTTAAGATTTATTAACCAATATTATTTGATGAATAATTGTCCGATAAACTTTCCGAACAGTCAATAATTAACTTTCTTAATTGTTGATATTTTTATGACTCGATAAATCGTTAAGTTTACAGTGCCGGCCACAGGGGATGATTTTAACTTTGAGATGTAATATAACATAATATATGGTAAGGCTTAACTGGTTTGCATATAAAATACAATTTTTCCAGGATGCAGAGGCGTTAACTATAGGATTTTGTGTATTCGAATAATTTAGCAGTGATTAATGCGTGCTTATGTTTTTATTTTCTTGTTTAAATGATTTGATTTGATAGGAGATAAAGAAATCACAAGAAGTAATAGACTAATGATGTCCAAATGATTGCAAAATTATTATCAAGTGAAGTTCTAGGTAAAAACAGTGAATAATGACCAAAATAGGCAGAGGAAAAACTTAAACCACAGCCGAGAAAGCAACAATAGACATTTACCACTCGAAAAGTTATTCCACTCCATTCCATTTCTGTTGACTATTTTTTAAAACCATGGCAAATAAAGGAAAGGAAGGACATCAACAGTAATTTTATCGGCTGATAGACCTAAATTAATTCGATGTGCTTCCAATTCCAGTTATTCCACGTCAAAAATAAAATTGGAGTCTGCGGTAAATGCCAGCAAATGTGAATCTGTTTGCTAAAAGCCTGAAGCGGTTTAAGTAGACGAAAAATCCGCATTTAAACGGATGGGTTTTGCTCGATAGGCCAGAGTCATATCAATAATAACTGGCGAATGGACCTTGATAGGAATCACTTATAAATAACATAGCAGTCACCTTTTCCCATGTTGAACAAGTTGTGTGAACCTTTGGCTTGAATTTTACAACAGCATAACACACCAGTCCTGTTGAATACTTGGCATACACCTTTACATATTTATCTGATTTGAATATTATAGAAAAATCTTTGGGAATGGCTTACTCGCAAAGTAATCGAAGGAGGGAGTCAGCCATAAACAATAATAATAATACATTTCACATTACTAACTTCTTTGTTGATAATGATAACCAATACAAATAACATCTAAACGTTCATACGGTCCTTATTTTTAGCATTTTATGTTACCCAATTTTATTGCTTACTTTGAAATAAATATAAAGAACCTGATCGTAATCTTAAAAAACACAATTAACTGTATTACAATGATTGTATTACAAAGTATTTTAAAATGTTCAACACATAAAATGTGCAATTTACACGATATATTTGAGTGGGAAAGTACGAGAAAAAAGCCACTAAAAAATATTAATTTACAAATATATTAATTAACTAAAGAAAAATAAAAAAAATCAAATAACAGTTTTAAAATCATACCTTTTAAAAATATTGAACGTTTTATAAAATATATAAATAAATAAATTGAATATTATTCAGTTCATAAATAAAATAATATAAAGAAAAAGAAATTAACACAATAAATAAATAAACATTTCGACAAGTACATAAATAAACACAGTAGATAAACAATGAAAAATTTTCACATACGTTATATATATACACGATGAATTATGTATGCAACTCAAGTGAAAAATTATTATTCAAATGATTTATTAATAGATTACCAGGAAACTCACATCATTCGAGGAAAGTATCGATGAGTTTTCGAATGCTGACAAAGATCAATTCAACATTGGCTCTATTTTTTTTTTTTTTGAAAGTTTGTTTAACGAAATCTGCAAATTTTTGACATAAATCTTAGCTCAACAGCCACGCACCTGGAACCACAAACTTTGTTTTTATTTGTTTGTTGCGATTTTCTGTTTATTAATGGAAACAATATTTTTATTGCTTAATGGATTTGTTTGATTGTATTCGTAGTAACATAAAACGTTAAGTTTTGAGTTCATATATACTGTACATGATCATATTCAAAATTAAGGACGAAAGAGCGACGTAGACCCGGAGTTATACAATAAATTTAAAAAAATGTTTAAAGATTTTTATTCCACGAATTGAACAATCAATTACTTGCCGTCCTATAAAGGACATTTGTAAAGTTTTAAATTGGGAATTAAATACAAAATGTATATTAAATGCTCATGTGGAAGAAAGCATGGATTTCTTTTGCGAGAGAAAACAAATTTTTAAGGTAATGTTTTTATGATATAATTTTTTATGCTGCTGAATTGGGCGGAATAAAAGCTCCCATGCTTATACAAGAAAACACATCTTTCATATAGTTTTGATTTATTTCCGAAAAAAGTCCAACATTTTAACCCCAATAGAGCTGTTAGCAACTACCTCAAAAAAAAAATAATAACACCTTTGTTTCTCTTAAATGCCAATTCAAATCACATAAACGGAATAAAAAAAATGCACGTTCGGAAAATTCACAAACTGAATGATATACTATCTCTGAATTTAAAAAACCTTCGACAAATGTCTGCGAAAAATGTCCTAAGTCGAATTGAATTCCACGATTCTTCTTCAAACACACCCAATTCTAATAAAAGATAAACTTTTCATAAATACCTGTTGAAACGATTCAACAGGTATTTTCAACGAATTTAAAAAAAAAACCCTGATAAACTTCCATTGACTGCGATCAAAAACATTATCAAGTCAAAATCAATTTGATAAAAATAAACACAAGCGGAAATAAACGATGTCGAAAACAGTCAGTAAATCTAAAATTGTCTTTTTTTCCAACTTACACGCATCTGTGCATACTCTGCCAGGAAGCCAATTACTATGGTATCTCCGTTTGCCACTGTCAAGGATGAATTGCGTGGAAGTGACTGAAGAAACTGTAAAATATTTCCGAAAATGAACCAGAGGACAAAGTGGCCCTTGGCCATTTTTAGCACTATTTCTTTGGATTATCGAATTTCACTTAATTTAATAGGAAACTAATTTTTTTTTTTTGAAAATATTTATGGCAGCTTGATTTACGATTATTGTGTGGTGTTTTTAAAATTTACATATTTCATTCACTTCAATTCACTTGCAATAACTTTAAGGACATGCCAAGGACCAATTTAAACAACATCGAGACAACATTTTAGAAGAAAAAAGATTACGGCAATAAATCTAAGGAGACCGCATTCAAAAAAACACGCACAGCGATAATTTTCGTGAGCAGAAGAGTTTTCAAATGCAAATACCGAACGAGAAGAATTTGAAATATTTTTAAAATAACTGAAATACAGATACAGATAGAAGAGCAAGAATTCACTACGCGAACACGTCCGAAGGACCTTGCACTTTCTTAACACAAGCGCACGCCTAGAAGTTTTACTCGAGATCCAATTCGTTGCGAGTCCTGTCGTCGACTGAATGAAATTTAAAACTCATCTTGCCTTTATGTTTGCCAGGCAATTCGGTCTCTGCCATGAACACCATGGCGCGTTCCGCATGTCGGATGGATGTTGTGTGTGGGTGTAGGACTTGTTGTTTCCCACAACAAAAGCTAAACAGCCATTGCCGTATGCCACCCAGCGGGCCAGCAGGAGACTGCTTAAAGTAGGGATACGAGGATGTGTATCTATTGGGAGGATTTGAATGCTCTCGTCGTCGTTGTCGCAAATACATATCGTATGCATGCATAAGCGAACCTGTTGTTTTGGGTCTGGCTATGAATCTGGCCATTGATAAAAGGGTGTTTTAAGCGGAAGGTGTCATCTTGAATTTCTTTCAAATTTTGCTGGTACTTAACAGCGAGGAAGGGCTCATATTCAACTGTGGTGTTTGTTCGATGGGACCAACATGTGTTTGGCTGCAAGGATAGCTTCCATTTGGCTTGACGCTTTTCAGCCAAGATGTGTACGTTAAGATGTAATTTCATATAGGGAGCGATAAGCATTTTATATGATTTAGGGTAATAAGCGCAAAAGTAGGCCACAAACTTACGGAAAAAGCGATTGTTTAAGATTCTCATTTTACATTGCAACACACTTCGTATGTTTTCCTTCCTCAAATCTGATTTTGAAACAAGCTGCAATCGTTTTATGAATAAAATATGAAAACAATTCAATTCGTTCAAGACTCGGAACCAACTTTATGTGAACGCATTTCAATTTCAGGACTTTGGTAAGCTTATGGAAAACTTTTTTCCGACACCAGCCGTTTCGCGATGACTTTACTCATGGTAATTAAGAAATTTATGTTGACTTTGAAATACAAAACCGCTAAAGAAGTGCTTCTCCACGCTGTCAGCTGCAGATAATTCTTTTTCATCAGAAACTCGTGGCGTGAAAGTTCTTTTACGGACCAGAGCCTAGCACACTGTGTTTACGAGTTTTTTTTTTCATACAAATAGAACGGCCGCAGAAGCTTAACCAGGACGTCTTCTGGTAACAAGTGGTCTCATGTGATCTTCAGATATTAAGCATGGACATTTAAGTTGACATCAAGGAAAGGAAAAGAACATCGTGGAAGATTTTAGGAAAGGAAAGAGTTTTTTAAATTTGATTCGGTCATGGACGTTAAGGTCACGCACGCAAAAATACTGATCAGCTTTCAGACATGTGTATCCAATTTTCTCAGTAAGGAACAGAGCGCCCGCTGTACGTAGGTTGTAATTAAATCCCATACTTAAATAACGCAGTTTCTTTTTTAATTAATCAGATTTAAATTTCCTAGAAACCTTAAAAGAAAAAATTTGTGGAAACGAATGGAGAGTCGTCGTCATTTAGACTATGGATTTTGATGTCACTGATGGTTTGTTACAAGGCACGATATCGGCACCAACACTTTAAAATTCACGGTTCCAAAATGATTAAAGGGTTGGTGCCTGACTAAACGAACATGGGATTGAAAGGTATGCTCATAAACGAAGTGGCTATACACAAAAAAAAAGGGAATGAAAATAAATTTGACTTATAGAGTAACATATATTTTTTTGTACAGCTGAAAACGAAAAATAAACAACTAATAAGGAAATGATAGTAAGAGAATGGATTAAATCCTCAAAGTAGCATTATTTTGGCAGGTTAAGTTTATGAATACAACCACCATGAAAAATGTTTGTATCATGTTACGTTCCCCACGAAGAGGTCTTTCCCTTATCGTGGCAATTGTAAAATGAAAATTGACCTCGAAATCGGCATGGTTTGGAAACATTTATGCCCAGGCAGAAAGTCATCTTCTGAAAATGACTTTCGGTTTTCAGCCTTTCTCTTTTCAGCTCACTAAAAAGCTACCTGCTTCAGCTGACATGCCTTTCAATCCCATGCTCGTTTGCATTCACAGAGAGTCAGTAAAAGGATAAATAGAAGAATGAATGGTTTGTGCAGTGGTTTGCTTTAAGTATGGAATATTGTGCACTCGACTCGTTTGCATTCGCTCAATTAAAAAAGGTAATAACAAGTTGAATAGCTCTTTTGGAAGCTTAATGCGAGTTAAACTGTCCGCAAAAATGGCAAGGACTTGACCTAACATACAGTTGATTGCCAACTTCAAACGGCTCTTTATCATGTTAATTGTACTCTTCGGAAAACTGCATTTCTCCAGCAAGAGTTATGGTTGAAATAAATACCAAATCTTCCCCGAGTTGCCACTTAGCCATTGACACTCACTCGCTCAATTCGCAGTATTTTATTCGCCATTAGTCTCAATAGTAGAAAATGCATTATTGATATTTTGATATATTGTAACATCATAACGCTGTGAGAGTTTTCTCTTCACAGCGGAGACATTATCTCTATAAGCCTAATTTTTGATAATCGTAAAATCCTTTCGTCGCTTTATCTTCAAATGTGACTTCAGATCCAATACAATTTGTATGGCCAAGAGTTTAGCAAAGAGAGGTTGGTTAGTTCAATTCAAATGGGTGATCTCCATCCATCACAAAGCCTTGAATACAGATCGGGCACAAAACGTACAACCACTACACTAGGGTCAGCAATATTTTTTTAATGAAAAAATTCACAAAGACAAGATTAACTTAAGAATAATCATAAACAAAATGTCGTAACCTGATGTAAAAAACGCAATCTTCTTAACGTAATTTCCTAATATTATAAAAAAAAGGTTTACTTGAAAGCCAACAATGGTATACCATCAATCCAATGCCGAAATTGTAGGCTTATTCCTTATTGTAACCCACTTCAAATGCTCTATATTTGTAGCAGAGAGATCTTAACATCAAAGCGACTTTTATTACTAAAACTCACAAAGGAAATCGGAAACGTATGTCTGGACACAATGTCAAGGAGTACTTGTTTATTATTGAATAATGAATACACAGTAGCTATGGAAGCTATTGCCAACATAAGTACCAGCTTAACTTGTAAACGCAAGTAGCATTGAAGCAAATGATAAATAAATAAAAATATATTTCGTTCGTGCGTGTTTTATTACTATCCTAATTTCTTTAGCCGTATAAATTCTGTTCTTAGTAATAAAATGGAAATTCAAACACTCGCAGGGACATTATACGCTTCAAAATGTAAACAATTCCACTGAAAGAATCCAACATATCATCAAATGTGACAGACTCCTGCATTTTTGTTTTTGTTTAATATGCAGAGCTTACATTGCACATTGATTTATAGATTTTTTGCATGGTCTTTCGATAAGGATTATTTATTGAACTTTTTGTCCTTTTTGACATTTCAGTGGGAATAAAAAAACGATATGTTGCGAAATACTACAAAAAGATTGTAATGTTTGAGGTAGCAAAAACGGGAGTCACAAAAGAGTGAACATTCAAAGTAGAGTATATAGTATCTTAAACATTTTTGCACAAAAGGATGTGAGGCCTTTGCCCATTCCGCAAATATGCACAAGTTATTCTCCTGATTTACAAAGGTTCTTTTCAGTTTTAATGCATTTTTATTTACTTATTTGAACTTTTTTTAAATTTGAGAAAAACGCACAAGTTATCGAACTAAATTACTTACCTTTTTATTATACCATCGATTCGTGGATGATATGACCTTGAGTCAAAGCTGGCCATCATTCACGGTCTTAAATGTAACAATTAAAGCTCTTAGGCTATGTGTAAATAATCCATTCTGTTCAGGTTGGCCCCATTAGACAGGTTTTTATAACGATTGATTTTTCAATTAATAAATAAACTTAAGAGACAGTTTCTTTAAAACAAGCTATCATTAGTTGTTAATAAAAATAAAATAAAAACTTTAAAATAATTTTTTTATTAATAAAAATAAAAGCGTGTTAAACCCTTTTTTTCTTCTCTTGTTGTTAAAATGTAAAATAAAATCAAAAATGGTGACATGACAGCCATTTTTAGGGGCAGAGCATAGCCTCACCATTTGTGTGTTTTTCTTTTTATTAAAAGTAATTTATATTTATATAAATGTTTATATAAATGTGTGTAATATATATAATAATAATATATATGAGTTTTTATATAATGATATTCGATCAATTTGATTATCAGATTCAACCCATAGCCACTTACAAGGATGCCACCTTCTGGCTCCTTCATCAGAACCTGGATGTCAGCAAGGACCAGTTTTCTTGGCAAGGCGAGTAAAGTTGATGAGTATAAATAAAAAAGTTTGTGTCTGTGGTCAAATGAGGTCAAACGAGTCGAAAAAAAATCCTTTAACCGTCATTTCGCAGATGCGGATATTAAAATATTAACGTATTAACAGAATTGTCCACCATCTTGTGGCTGCGGCAATTTAAAAAAAATTAACATATGAAAATGAAATATTAAAATTAAAATATTAATGTATAACCACGAAAACTAACGGTGTATGAATAATTTTTGGTTCAAACTTCAGTTTGACAAGATTTGATTACAGACAGACAGACGAAGGAACAGTTGAAACTAAATAAAAGCTTTCAAAATGAAGCTATGTGCTAAAATATGGTCTTTCCAAAAAGCTAAACCAATACCCGGGACAACTTCAATATCAGTTGATCTTAAACTTTAAATTATCACAATTATGATCCCAATCTATACGCAATCAAGTTGTCTGCTTATGCTCTGGTATGGTGAAGAGATCCTTACCTCAAACTTTTCCTTCGAACATAAAAAAGTTGTCATCACCGCAGCTGCGTTTTTGAGTGTGTGCAGGCAGTGTTCTTTTATGAAATCGTAAGAAACGAAAGTTTCTGAATCTATTAATTTGAACTGAAAGGGCGGGACTTCGTTTTTGATACTCACTCACTTAATGGTCTCTTATACGGCTTAATGGGCGTTAAAACGATTCAACTGTGCCACAAAGACTCGAATACCAACAGATTGGTATTAAAAACTCTAACTTTTTTTAACCCTAAAGAACGCGGTATGCCCCAAAGTAATTACAAAAAATACACAAAGTTGACCATAACTACTGACATGCGGACTCCATTGACGGAATTGTAGGGATATAGAAGAACGGGAGGCTTATAATTCCAATCATAGTCGTTAAGGAAAAAAAGAAGAAGGGCCTCCGTTCCAAGTCATACAAATTTAATGTAGACTGTGATATAAAGCCACTTATCATTTTATCTGTGGCTTTTAACCATAAAACCTCATGGCAGTCCAATATTCAATTCAACATTATATTTGAAAATCCATTTATTGAACTTTTCCCATATTTCATCAACACGATTATTGTTAAATGAATCAAATACATTTCCCGTCACAGACTTTTCCCATTCATTAAACAGTACCAACAGTTGGTTTCGAACCGAAAAATATTTCAATACCACAAAGCTGAATGGTTGATTGGGTAAATGGCTTATCATTCCACGAAGCACTTAAAAAGTTATACATAAAATTATAATAGAACACGACTTGGAGTAAACATTGTGGTTGTTGTAGCATAAAAAAAAATATCCATAAAATTATTATTGAAAAAATGTTGTCTACCCCAAGCTCTCAACTTTGGAACCATGGAACCCAGTTTCTAGATTAATTTACACATCAATCATTTCATTGATGTTCTTTGACATTTTTTATGGCCTGTACGCCAAGGTATTTATTACTTTTCTCACTTTTTAGCATATTGTTTTCGAGTGGTATTATATTTCAATTTGGTTCTATTGAAAATGTTGCAAATTAATTGAGGTGTTGAAGTAATTAATTTAAAATGTTTCAAAAATAACCTTCTAATTGAGTTTCGATGTATGAGGCTTGTTTGGATTGCTCTCTTGTGCGCATTAAGATGTAAAAATAACACATCTACAAAGTAAGTCTGAGTTTTCCGAAGCCACACCATTTCAAACGATCTAAAGGTAGGTGAATAAGAAAGATTTGTATATTGAATTCAATTGATGCAATTGATTTAAAACAAAGACTTCAATCACCAATATAATGAAGTTAATGACTATTTATTGAATGCATTTCGAAGCAATAATATAATTTTAATCATTTTCGAAAATCAATTGAATTCACTGTTTAAGTCTGTCGAGTTTTCATGCGTTTAGCTGAAATTAGCAGTGAATTCAACCAAAATTATTGTAATTCATTTAAAGTAAGTGCAGTAATGCCAAAATTTTATTTTTCTGTAATAAGTATCTTCTTCCTCCTTTTATGGTAGAGGTCTTAATCGGGATCCTCCCATTCTGTTGCATCCTTTCTGGTTCTTGCCGATTTACCGGTCCTGTAATAAGTATAAGCAACTCGGAAACATGTGGATCTTAAGTGAGAATAGTTATGAAGCATTAAAAAATTAAGAATAAGATAATAGAGGGGGTAAATTTAAATTTAGATTGTTTGATGTAAAGGGTCATACCGTTCATCTGATCGAAGAACATCGAAAACTCATTTCGAAAACATAAAATTCACTTTTGGAACACAGAAATTCAATAAAGCTCAACTAGTTAGACAATGAGCTACATTCATTTGATCCGCCCACGCAGAAGCCTATATTTTGACTCATTATAGTCATGAAGTCATTAAACGAATTAATATTAATTGTGGCACATTATTTCCCCACTGCTCAAAAGAATTCAATTGAAGTCCTCTGCTCAAAAGAATTCAATTGAAGTCCTCTGAATTCACTGACTTCAACTTATTTTATGTAACTTTAGCTAACATCAAATGAATTCAGAAACGTAATACAAAAGAATGCAATAGTTCGACTTAATTCAATGATTGGTTAAAACTGAATGCATCAATTACTGACTTGAAAAAATGGTGACTTTATTTTTTTTTTTATAAATTCACATTCATTAAAGGCTGAAAAACATCAAATTATTGCACATCAATTCAATAGAATTATTTACCCAAAATATTAATTTATTTTACAACTCTGGCTGCTTTAGCAAGCAGAAAATATTTTTCTCCAGTATACACTGGTCCAATAAATTATTGATTCACGAAGGTACAAAAAAATCAAAGAACGTTATTTTTAACTGTTAAACTCTTACCTATATTTGCATATAAATAACGTTACAAAATAGGACCATTTGGTATTTTTTATAACTTCCCATTTGGAAGTTCTTATGGGCCCTATTTTTGGACATTAAAATTTTGATAAGTAAGTCTTTTTCAATGTCTTAAAATTATTAAGAACAACTGTCGAAAAGTTGCCTATATTGTTCTATAAAAAATATTTTTTTTTTCTAATTAAACTGTAAACATATACGACAAACCATTGTCACACTGAAAGTTCGTTTCTATGCACTCTGTGCAGGTGATATGGTTCATACATTCTTGAAACTTCAGCCGAAGTTTCGGTAGTATTGCTTTTCCTGGAAAATGCTTATTGATATTCTGCGGAAAAAAACGGAATCCTTATAGGATCACTTTGTTGTCCGTCCGTCTGTCTGTCAAGACCTCAAGAGGCATCAAGCTGGAATTTATATCAAATACTCTAAGCCAACGAAATCAAAAGATACAGCCGCAAGGGAAACAAAACCTAAAAGGTACTTCCAGTCAACCTAGAATCTTGAAATTTTGCAATGAAATACCATAACTATGACTTGATTGTAGTGATGGGTGAACTTTTACTTATATACCTACAGGTTTGTACAGAACCCGCGGTGCGCGTTTTCATCTAATAAGCCTTAAAACAAAAACAGAAGTAATGAAATCGCATCCATTATTTTTGGTAGCCATTTGTTGAGCAGGTGCACTTTCTTTTATCCTCTCAGACTGGACTTGCATACAAAACTGTTTTTTTTTTGTATCTGTGGTTTGGTTTTATGTTCCTTGAGGTATATGACCAGAAATACTTTCCGTTGTTCTTGTTAATCTCTACTTATTAGCATATGCTGTACTTTGGTTTTCTCGGTCTGCGACTGGAGGACATACATGCGCTCTATAAAACTAAATGCAGCAATTACACCTAAGAAAACTTTTTTAAGTCAATCTTGATTCTTCATAATGTCATATATCGTTCAGATAAGTGTTCTTTTTGAAAATCTCATCCGCAATTTTGTGCGTTAGAAGATTTCACAATTAAATTAAAAGGACTCTCGTATGAATGCTTTTTCAATGTATCACTGTCCTGAACTGTTATTGTTTACTTACGATTTTGATAGAAAAATTACATATTTTTAAACTGCATAAATAAAGAAATTGTTGTTAGCATGGATCAAGTAAGCGTTTTCTTAAATCATCGATACATAGTATCAACTTTTGAGATAGACCCTTAAATTTTCCTTGACTAATTACGGGACAACCTGTACAAAAAATGTAGCTTCATCGTTAAGCCCGCCCACAACTCATTTCTTATTTTTTTATTTTACCTCTTCATCTACGTTTCCACTGCAAAGATTGAACAAATATTTTGAATTGAAATTTTTAGTCCCAAAAGTCTATTTGTTGATTTTGTTGATTTTGAATGAGGTCTGCAATACCAGTGGGCGAAAAATATCATCGAACATCCGACTCGTCCGTCATAGCAGCATTCGGCTAGTCGCTGGACTTTGTTTTGAAGTTGTAATTAAAGTTTTAGAAATTCTACTCGACCGTAAAGCACGAAACTTATGGCACAAGTTGACATATGGATAAATTAATGTAAATACCGAAAGAATTAACAGCATGACAGACAGATGACGAAATGCTAAGCATAATAATCTTAAGCCCTAACTTATAAAAAATAACTCAACAAATAAGATCGGAACCCCGAAAATTGAGTTATTTCAGAAAACATTCGCTCACACTGTTTCAACGATAAGCAATCTATCGGATTTCACCCAACAGGAACTATCAAAATCTGCAAGCAAAAACGGACTAGAAGTGATCTCCTCGAAGGGTGTACTGTCAATATTTACAATACGGAATAAGATGCAGCTGCACCCTATTTTAGCCCAACTAGCCCAACTGAATCGACATACTTTAGCCGGCAAGATGGATTCTCAAAGCACTCAAAGAGAATATCCGAGAAGAGTTAGAAATCTTTAAAATGGTCATCAATATTGAAATGGACAAAAACCTGAAGTTAAAAAAAAATATATTTAAAAGAAACAGCAAAACATCATTGGGCGAACATGCTCTCAGTGATATAGTTTTCAAGATGTTCTCGCTACGCTCACCTTAATTTTCAAATTGTCTAGATTTTCTTTTTCTTATCACAGCTGCAGTAATATACCATATTTACACCAACAAATCAATCCATGCATTTTGTTGCAGAAGGAGAAAAAGACCTAATTGGAAAAGTGGAGAAATCAAGTTGATGGGAAATGGAAATTATTGTTTTGCATTCTCGCGTACGCAACCATGATAGCAAGGAAACTCAATCTACGCGTAGAGTCCTTCGGGATTTTCAAAGGCACCCAACAATTAAACAAAAATCCCAACGGAATGCTCAGTGAAAATCAGTTCCAACGATGATGTCGTGGGAATATGAAATCCAATTTCAAAATCACACTCGGTTCGACCACAAAGTTTATCTACTTCATAATATTATTCGTTTGTTTTTTTTTTTTTCAAAACACTAAATTAGATTGTTGACACTTTTATATTATATGGCTCCCTAAAACCATAACAAATCGTCTGTCAAATTAGTCTTTCAGTCGTAAGCCAAACGCACTCATTTCTCGACTCAATGGGCTATAATGAGAGGATGGTCTGATGAAGAAGGCGGACAACGATTGACAAATAGGAACACGCATAATGTCAGAAGCTCTGTCATAATGAACTGGAACTCTTGTCTTGAACTGCGAAGTTGCCTATGCATGTTCTCATCCCGCTTCGTGATTAAATCACTCATTGTGATGCGATGACAACGGAAGGATTTCTGTTTTTATTGTGACGCGCAATTCCATGCCTTAGAGTTAATTGCATCGTATTCAGGACCAAATGAGCTGTAGATAAAAGATCCTTCTGCTCTGAGTCGTAGTATGAAATGACGTTGCAGGAATGTTAATCAGGATAAGTTACGCAAAAAAATAAACAAAATATTAAAAAAAACAAATGCGTCGCAAATTATTAATATTTATTCTGCGAGGGCCCGCCTGGAAAGGGACTTCAAATTACGCAACTTTGTAACATGAATGGAATCAATTGTAAATTCATTTATACATACATATGTGTATACACTGCCGTCCCAGAGTTTCCGGACAGTACATCATATCAAAAAAGGCGGTCAAGTGCGATTTTAACACACACACGAAGGGTTCCGTACCACCGTAGCAGAAGTCTAAAAGACATTTGCCTTCCTACAACGATTCAAAAGATACAGCTGTGGGACAGACGGACGGACGGACGGACAACGGAGGCTAAGTAATAGCAAACAAACTATTTTTTTTTTCATATTTACACGATTGGTTTACAGGGTGGTGCACAATTAGCCTTGTGGAATAACTATTCAGTGATATCTTTGTTTAAGAACATATCATTTTTTTCAGAATTTCTCAGCCTATATACATATTCTTAGAGTATGAATGATTGAACTCCGCATTGATGTCTGAATAACTTTTTTGTTATATTATTTTGGGCATTCCGAAACTCTTCCGGGTATAAAGATGCCATGGTTGACGCACATCGCAGTATGGCCTTCTTCAAGACGGGCTAAAAAATTCCTCTTTTTTCGTTTCTTCCTATTTGAAGTTTTTGCCAATGCCTGCAATACCGGCTATCTTTTTTCAAAGATGCCGGTCGATGATTGCATGCTGTTTCCAAAATGCTTTGGAATTTGTTTCCAAATTTCACTCTCGTGCTCTTAAATCGTGGAACACAATGGAAAATCTTTTATCACGGGGCTGTATCTTCGGAGCCATGATGGATATAAATGTAATTTTCACAGAATGTGTACAACAATGGCCGCTTTCTCAGCAAATTCGATTAAAAAATAAAAAATATAAAGTTAAGGTATATAAAATGAGAAGGCTTAGCCCAGAAAAATATTTAGAGTTGCATGATGTATGGTGGTATGGAACCCTTCTGGTGCGTGCCCAAATCATTCTTTTTCAAATTTGATTATGAAGCTAATATTATCGTGAACGGCAATTTTAATTCTAACTACAGACCAATGATGAAGACATAAGGCCTTCTCTATGCCAGTCAGACTACCGTCCTCGCTTTCCTCTGTCCTACATTTGAGATGAAGATTTTTTTATGCTTAAATTTTTTTTAGTTTTCGAAAATTTTTGCAAGAAATATAAAAGGATGTGTTAAATTTTCTTCGTTCTTTTAAATCCTGGAGTTATATTATTTGTCCTGAAACTTATGGACAGCAGTGTCATACGGAAATATTTTCAAAGTGGACACTTACACGTGGACAGGGCTAACAGCGTGGAGCTTTTGTTATTTTAGAATCGATTACAAAAGCGTGCATAGAATGTGCATTCGCATTCTTCTGCGAAACGTCAGATCCTTGGAACGGTTAGCAATGCATACACAAATAGACTTTAATTTTGAACTGTTTGTCAACAACATCAGACATCTGAAGGGTCGACGTATAAAAATGGACACGTGCATTAGAATACTGCACTTGCTCTGCAATTTGTCCATTGTTCAATGTCGATGGTCTGAAAAATCGAGATTACAAATCGTCTTCAGTAAACTGAACTGTTTACCAGATATCAAGACGGACAGCTCTTGGGTGAATGCGTAAAGATTAACTTAATTGTAGGGGGAAAAAACCAAAAAGAGTTTAGATACTTTACTAGGCGTGAATTAAGGGATTCATGCAGTGTTGGAAAGCAACACAATATCATCATTGTGGACCTGAGCTAAAACTAATTTGGTTTCCCAGATATACTGGAACCAAGTGCAATGAACTGCCAGATCAGGAAGCAAACAAGATCTAAACTCAAACATAGAAATAAAATACATACAAAGCTACTTCATCAACAAAGACAAACCTCCGATATGCTAGTTTTGCCATTCGAATAAGATACTTACTTCTATTATTAACATCTGACTATTGAATGTAGCATAATAAATTAAATATGTACAAAATTTTTTAAAAAAATATTTGTTTATTAAATTGAAACATCTAACGGAATTCACAATGCATTCTTTTCATTCAGTTGACATAAGGTTGTATGATCCAAACCGAAAACCATATTAGCTAATGCTGTAGTCCTAAGTTATTAATCTGTTTTATTTATGTTAAATTTAAAAATGATAACTACACCGACAATGGTTATCTCGTAACATCTTTAATATCCGAGGTTCACGGCGAATTCTTAGCTACCAACGTAAAGAGGACGATTTGAGAGTTCATCTTCATAGAATGGTATTCGTACAGAGTACATAAATTTTTATAAACAAGGTTTCTCTTAATTCAATACATTGTCTGCTTCCGATTAGAATCTCAGACAATTCGAAATTAATTATGCACAATTGTGTAAAAGCAAACATAGCCTGATTTCTTTTAAGGGTTCCTTACTAAAAGGATCCAAACGAACCCTATATCTAAGCCACCGGTGTCTATTCGTCCGTCTGGCACAGAAGTGTTTCACATCATTCGGTATAGAGAGAAACTTACAATTTTTATAGAAGGTGAACTGCTTTTGCCGCCACAACAACAAGTAATAAACATGATTTTTCATGAGTGTTTCATGATATCGCAAGTCAGCTTAGCACCTAATAGTAGACAATTAGATTCACTAAACAACTCTTTAAAGTATGCAATCATTTATTCCACCCAACACAATGTAAGAAAAAAACAAAATTTAGCAACTTATGGAACGAATGTTAAAACGTAGTGCTGTTAGTGCAAATTGAATGTTGTATATTGGGTTGTCAACTAAGTAATTGCGGATTTCACTCATAGATGGCTTAAGTTGAATTTTTAGGTTTGCTGATGTAATTGGAATGTCAAACACATTTTGTTATTTGATTGTTGGTACTTCAACTGTATATCAGTAAAAGAAACATTTTTTGATCGGTTGTGTAGTTTTTGTTTAGCGTCGGTTGAAAAATGGAAAATCAAAACGAACATTTACGTCATATAGTATTTTGCTTTTTTTTTCGGAAAGGAAAATACGCATCGCAAGCTCACAAAAAGTTACATGCTGTTTATGGTGAATTCAGATATCTTCATTTAACAACTAACAAAATTGAACAATGCAGTTGTAGAAAAGCAGCCCGACTTGACAAATCGAAAAGGTTTTGTATTCCATCATGACAATGTAAGGCCACACACATCAATGATCTCTCGGCAAAAATTATTGGAGCTTGGTTGGGATGTTTCGCCACATCCACCATATAGTCCTGATCTTGCACCATTTGATTACTTTTTATTTCGATCTTTGCAAAAATTTCAATACAAATGATTATGTCAAATCGTACCTTGTTCAGTTTTTTGCTGATAAAAACCAGAAGTTCTATGAACCAGGAATTATGATGCTGCCTGAAAGATGGCAAAAGATCATTGCTCAAAATGAGCAATACATTACAGAATAAAGTTATTTCGTTCCATGGAAAAATTGTCTTTATTTTTGAAAAAAATGCGCCAAATGTTGCCAACCTGATAGTTTTCTACCCAACTAAACGAAGTGACACATCCATGTATATGTGTTTTGCTTTCGTGACGGCATTTTTCTCAAATAATAACAATATTATTTTGATTCATCTGATTTTGATGTGTGTTTGAGTTATATGGTAGAAATCACAAGGATATTCAATGTTTAAATACATATTTTTTCATTCTTTAATATTGTTCAATCCCTCGTTGGAGCAATTTCTTAAATTCATTGATAACTATAACTTAAACACGCTCCAGAAATACATGATGCATTTGTCTTTAATTATTTATTTTCAAGAATAAACCATTATAATGAATACCTTTAGTTGCGATAGCAAAACACGTAGACGGATGTGACACGAGTTGGGGTGGGAAATTGGAGTTCTCACAAACACCACAACATTTTGATGTTTAACAACCAATTCCGAACGAATTTTCACACGGTTGGTGATAATTCCTTGCGTGAATTTGCCAACAAAATTGTCAGAATCATAGATTAACACATTTCTACAGTAAGTAATACTCATTTTTAAAAATTTTTTAATTTTAAAATTTCCCATTTCGAAGTTCTTGTTATTTTGGAATTGCTAGCAAACCGATTTTGTGCTCTTATTTATTATTTATTTATGTGCTATGCTATAAAAAATTTAAAACTAAAAATATATTAATATAATTTTATATAATTGCAGGAAGAGTGAAACACTCCGAGTGAGAGTCAACTCTCACCTGGCTACTCTCAAAAGAATTGTATACTTTAAATGTTTTCATTCACAGTAAATATAAATGACTTGATTATAATAATTTATTTAAATAGTCATAAATTACCTAGTCATAAATAAGCAAAATTCCATTTACGTACAATTCATAAGTAAATCCTTTTTTTATTTATGTTCAAAGTTATATAAAAGTTTTGACAAATACTTATAAAAAAACAATTTGGTTTGCCCCAACCACATTGACCATAAAAGCCTTTTACTTCAAAAATTAATTTTATTCCAAGAATAAATTATATTTCCATATTTTCTGTCATATATTCCAACACAATTCATTTTTTTGTTTGTTGCAAAATTTCCAATAACTTTCACCTGCTCTTTATATGAATACCGTTAAATTTGAATTTCAGAAATTCCATCGATATCCGATCATGCATTCAAATTATTATATATAAAAACAAAAACAATAACGAACATACTCCGCTCCAATGCCAAGGATATGGCAGTTTTTCGAATTAATGAAGCCAATGACGTCGTGATTCGCTTTCGGAGATATGCAAACGTCAAAAACCGTTGCACAAACAATTTATGTTAATAAAAAACTCAACCTGAGGTTCTTTCGGCATTTGAATTCTATTTTCCAATACTGGCTCAATGGTTAAATAATTTAATCGAAATTTCCGAAGGAAATTTTTAAAATTCTTTTTACAGATTGACTTTCTGGGTTATTCTACGCATATTTGGGCGGCATTACATACATACATATGTGTTGGAAAAAGAAGCAATGTCTTACTTTGATTTTATATTGAACTTCATCTATGAAATTAATTTCCGCAAATTTTTGTACTGTTGAGATATTAAAGCTGAAACAGATGTGTAACAGATACTTCTGTTATGAAGAAGTAAAGATGTGAAATTCCCCACAACTCAGGAAGGACTATTCGGAAATTACATAGACGGCGGCAGCGGATCTACATTTATGTTGATAATAGATACTTTAATACTCTTAGCTGGGGGGTAGATTCGATTCGCTGTAATCGATTGAAGATGAATTACAACATATTCGCACATAAAAATATGAATTCGTCTGCTTTAAAGCTTGCTTGAATCTGTGATGGTATTCTTGTTATTCTATTAAAAAAATTGCTTAGGAAATTGTTGATGTTCTGTGTAAACTCTGTTAACAGCGGAATGTTTCCAAATTCTTAAAATAAACATACATTATTCTATAGACTATAGACCTATTTCTCTGCTGCCTACGATCTCAAAAAAAATTTAAACGAAATTGAATCGATCGTAGAGCAAAGTAAATTTTTTTTCAAAAAATCAATATAGCTTAAGACCAGGTAAATCCACAGAAGAAGCCAATTTGAAAGTCTGTTGTGACCACTGTTTGGTAGTGTTAACAAAAGTCAATCAACAATGGCTCTGTTTATCGGCATTCAAAATTATGCCACGCTGTTTTTTTTTTATTGAAAAGGGCGCCCATGGCTTTAACACTGCTTCACTTAAGCTTACAAATTGCGTTCCACAGGTACCCGTGCTTGGTCCTATAGCCTTCGATCCATGAATGCGTTGCAAATTTGGTTTTGATCTTCAATAACTTATGATATGGTTTTGTTTCCACAAACTCATTATCAGTGAAAATATGAAAATAAACAATTAAAAGTTGTCACTTCAGACCCTCCAGGATTTTTAGAGTTTATATTTTGTTCTCAGAATTATACTTATAATAAGAAAAGCTAATGGTACCCCACGTCAGACATTCTTTGCTCAAATTGGTTAGTGATCATTCGATACTAACTTTAAAAGTTTCAAAATGATTGCAAACTTATTCCACTCACTTTGAAAATTGTTTATAATTTTTATTGCAGTTTTTATAAGTGAAAATCTATAAAAAAAAAAATAAAACAGCCAAGCCAGAGTTGACTCTCACAAACGTTTCGCGCTTTCTAAAACTATGCAACACTATATCTTTTATTAAAGATTTCTCGACATCTGTTTGCATTGTTATTCCAAGGAGAATAAGAACTTCCAGATGGGAACATTAAAGGTTTAAAAATAAGGATTTAAAACGATTACAAGATCAAAAGATTATTTAATACAGACTTGCTGTAAAAATGTGTGAATCTATGATGAATCTATGACTGATGCGTATCACATCCGTGATTATGACAAGTGTATCATGTGATTCTGGAGTGTATTTAAGTTATAGCTGTCAAAGTATTCAAGAAATTAATTAAAAGAAGCGATTGAAATATATTTTAAAAAAATAAGAAAAAATTTATCCAAACATTGAATATCCTTGTGAGCCTAAAGTGCGTAATCGACCCGCACAGCGTAAGTCAATGTTAACATTTTTCTTTATTTTAAACCCTCTGCTGTGAGTGATTTTTGGAAATGCTAGAAAACTATACAACAAGCTGCAAAATGTTTTTCTTATTCGGATTCGAGCTTTTGGACGAAATGATTGCATACTTTAAAAGTTGTTAAGTTGCTTCATGAAACTCATTATCTACTGTAAGGTATTATGTTAAGTTGCGTTTATATTTTTAATTTTATATCATTTTAATTATTTGGTGTTGTAGCGACAATAGCAGTTTACCCTCTATGACATTATGGTTCTTTGTCAGAGGGATGGACGGACGGAGGGGCGGGCAGCGGAGGTCTAGTCACAGGGATACTTTGGACCCTTTATGAACGGATCCTTATGAAAATATAATGAGTTTCCTTAGTGTTGAGCATTTAGACAAAATCGCATAGCTTCCCTTTTTTATAAGACATAAACCGATCATTGAAATACTCATTTTTTTCAGCAATTTAAAAAGATACTTTTAGGGTCTTCACTTTTTATTGGGTCATCAACTAATTGGCTAGCTTTTTTTTGTGCTTTTAGAATAACATAGTCAATCTGAGCTAGATGCAATAAATTTAGCCATGGACATTTTCAGATAATAGTTGGAGAAGCATAGCGGGTTGTGAAGTGCCATCAACTTTTAAACAATTTTAAAATTAATGCATTGAAAAAAAAATTATTGAGCTATATTTTTCATCTTGTCAACTATCCAGTATTGAGTTGCCGTCAGGCTGATACTTTTCCATTTCTTTAAAGTTTTTATTTCTTGCGCTGTGGCATTATTAACTTTCTCAAGATCCCAACAACATTCTTTAAATGAGTATTATGATGAGAGTGCAGAATAAATAAGGAGGAGTATGTTCTCGTACCCTGCAATTTTGAAAAAAATTCATGGACCTTAAGGATGTCCTATCGAGGTAGACGAGCGTACCGAAAATTAGCAGACATTGAGTTAGTCGTGTTAATCGGCGAGGAAACTCGAAAGACGTTAATATCACGATGGCTTCTAGGTAGCTATTATCAATCTTCGTATGCATAATTGTCTTTCTTGAAGAATGAACGTTTCTTGACTCGTTTCTTAATCTGCGAACCTGGTAAGGTGCACGCAAAATCTGCTTCTACATTTTAAAAAGGATTAAAAGGATGCTAATTGATGATATAATAATATCTTAAGCATAAGAATCGCTTAAGCACGGTAAAAATGTTCTTGCATTTCATTGCTAATATTGATTTTCTATAATCAGAACTTCATACAATAAAACAGCTGCATTCCACCCGTTCAAGACTTCTTCTCAACTGTAGGGATTCATTCTATAGTTGGTCATTACAATCCGAAGAAATGTAAAACCAGAGTAAATCCCTTCCAATTGACCTTCAACCGGCGCTATGCTTCAATCTTAATTCATAAAAACAAAGGACGCACGCAAAATTATTATAAAAGCAAAAATGAAAAAAAAATGAAAATTGTCCCCCAATCCAGTACAATTCCTTTTTCCCTATTTCTAATCCAGACGGAAGGAAACACAATTATGAAAGTCCTAATTGACAAGCATCTATTCACCCTCTATACCACCAAACCAGCCCCGCCGCAGCAAAAGTTTAGTAAGGGTGAAAAATATTTATTTATAAATGAATGTGTTCATCACAGATGCATTGTACTTGTGTGGTTCCAAAAATTTGAGGAGCAAGGGACATAAAGTGTCCACTTCGATTAAAAGTTTGAGGATACTTCAAAATAAATGCACACTAAGCTAAGAAGTTAAGCTTAAGTTACGAATACCACACGAATATGAACCTGTCACTCAAAGATCGTAAATTTCGGAAGAAAAGAATTATCAACAATTGCCGGTTTTTTATTTAAATTCATATTTAAATAATTTCCTCATTGATAACGATGATAAGAAGCTCAGATAATTACATAAGTTTTATTGGAAAATGTTTTTGAAGTCTTATACCAGCGAGGGTGTTGCTAACTCTGTGTAATTACTTAATTTGTTTACGCCACGTGTTTCGAGCCACAGGCTATTTTATTTAAAAAACTGACAGTCTAAGGATTGACTTTGGCGTATCATTTATCAAATGAGATTTAACACTCGATTCCAACTATGTTTTGACTGCGATGGCACGTGATTTCTGTTGAGGATAAGAACTTTATTGGGTTCAATGACACGGAAGCACTTTCCTCCAGTTTCAATATCGATTGTCCTTCGACAAAAATAATTGGTTGAAACAGAAAAAAGATTATTTGGTGAAACTTAAGCTCAACGAGCATGATGTTCGTATTTGTTCAGCTTTCATGGAACTTTTATTGGATTTGTCACATTTATTAGTCTTTTAATTAATTTCTTGCTAGGGAAATAGTGTAAAGCTGAGATATTATTTCTCGAAAATACTCTCGAAAGATGCGATATTAAGAAACCGTTGACGCTCTCCGCTGGCAACAAGCCCCGAACACCATTGACAACACTACCAGAGAGCTCAATGAAACAATGGAACGAAGAGCTCCAGGAAAAAAGAAGAAGTTTATGAACTTTTACTTCTCAAAGGAAAAAAGAAAGACCACGAGAAGCGTAAAACTTATCGCTTTCATCATTTCATCAACAAATACGTAGGCTGCTAGATATATTTCTGGCCTAATAATAAAAATGTGAATATATATCATCAAAAGTGATTTTATTGTTTTTCAAAGTATTCTCCAGCATGATTTATACACTTTTACATGCGTTCAAACCAATTGTCGAAACACTTTTTCCACTCCGATTGAGACACCTCCAAAACATGGTTTTTGAACGCTTCAACAGCATGTTCTGGCGACGAAAATCGTTGACCACGCATTTTTTTCTTCATGTGCGGAAATAAAAAGAAGTCATTGGGTGCCAAGTCAGGGCTGTACGGCGGATGACTCATCAATTCGACGTTTTGGCCGGTCAAAAAGGCGCTGCTTTGAGCCGATCTGTGAGAGCTCGCATGGTCATGGTGAACAATGATTCGTCTTCTCTTGTTCTTTTTTCGAATTTCTCCGAAGACTTCAGGCAAACAAATTGTGGTGTACCACACAAAATTGACCTTCCTACGTTGCTCAAGCGGAACAGTCGCCACATGACCAGTTTTGCCGAAGAAACAGACGACCATTTTCTTCGAAGTGCTTCTTCCACGAACAACTTTTGTTGGATTTGGCTCGTCTTCGAAGACCCACACGGTCGATTGTTGTTTTGTTTGGGGCATAGTTCCATGATTCGTCACCTGTGACAATCTTATAAATCCTTTGGAAGTATCGCGATCGTATTTTTTTAACATTTCTTTGCACCAATCGACACGTGCCTTTTTTTGAGCGATTGTCAAATTGTGAGGGATCCAACGAGAACAAACCTTTTTTACGACCCGGTGTTCATGCAATATCGAATGTATGCTGGTGGGAGAAATGCCCAGGGATGCCTCTATCTCACGGTATGTAACATGACGATCTTGCATTATCTCTGGCACAACGGCCATTTTTGGACGACCTTCACGGAATTCGTCTTTGAGCGAGCGTCGGCTATGACTGAATTCATTAAATCAGTTTGTCACATTGCTACAGGATAGTGCTTCATCGCCATACAAAGATTCAAGTTCATCAATGCACTCTTGTCGTGACAATCCACGTCGAAATTTGTGAAAAATGATCGCACGAAAGTTTTCACGAGTTTCCATTTTCTTTGCCGAGATGAATTTTTCTAAAATTTTATTTTAATTTATGATCAAAAATGTCAAACTTTCCAGTGGAAATGTCAGATTGCACCTGGCAACACTAAGTGTTGCATCGGGAATAAAGCGGAAAAGATAACCGTGAATATCGACGAACAATTTTCTTCTAATAATTTTTTGCTCGCAAGGGCTTACGATTACCCTTATAATGAATTTTGCGCAGAGCGAACAGAAGGATGCAAAGAAGAATTGAATGATTGTGTTGTAACTTGAAGCTTTAATGTATTTCGATTTTGATTGCGCCTGTATGTATGTATCAATGGAGTCTTTATAGATACTGCGAATTTTTATACCAACTTATTTCCATTTACTTTATTCGCAGTATTTTTTTTCTCCGCCATGCAACATACCTGTCAGTGTTTTGGGGAATTGTATCATCACTTTGCTGTCACTGTTATGCCGAACAAATGACATTATTATCACACATCATTATTTTGACAGACCAATACTAAAGCCATCACTAAAGTACGATAAATGACTTTATCAGATAACTATTGCTGGCCGAACAGTCCAATAATAGAGTCATTTACTTGACCCCATCGGCAAACGGTGTCTGCTTAATATTGACATGCTATGATAGATTGAACTTGAAACTCATAAATGGACTTGAATTGAAACGCAGGCGCTGAAACCCACTTCTGCTCGATAAACAAAAGTCATTTTGGCATCCTCAGCAATCGAGAATGAAGCCTGATCTCGAAGATCCAAACTGGCATTGTATATGATATTTATCGTCTTATCGTCCCTAAGAAGCATGGATCTTCTGACAGATGGTCTCGTGTGATAAAAGATCCCATTTGTACAGCGAAGAGCTTTCGTACTATATGCTTACGGTAGACCCTAAAATCGATGGTGCACGCAATATTCACAATCAGATATGATCTGCTTGAAGAACATTGATGTCGTTGTCTAAACCCAAATGTAGCGTCATCGTTATTGGTATGTAAACAAATAAAATTTCCTTTTCCAAAAATAAAACTATCCATTTCCCAAACGCCATGCCAATTACTGTGTTCCATACTAAAATTCAATATAAATTAAAGCATCACTTTACTGGTGACAGTTGCTAAGTACAAACGTCTCCAGTAACATTTCCAAGAATACAAGAATACTCCTTTGCATCCTCTGCCAAGACGTTGATTGCAATCCTAATTAAAAGAACCTCAACTTCAACTTGACTTGTTGACAGCAACTAGTTAATCCAGTTGATCTTGAAATTACGAATGGAAGTAAACACAAGTGAGTCTAGGTAAGACGATACGTTTGTTTTGAACTTCTATTTTAAACTTTGCTTATAAATAAGCGAACAAGTGTGTTTATTGGACATCAAGCATTTCTTCTATTTAACACTAATTTCCTGGTAAATAGGTTGTTTTTTATTTTCAGCAGAAAAAAGATTGAGTGCGCTGATGGGCTGTAAACTAAGCCTTGCATAAATAAAAAATTGGCCCTAGGTTATTTACCAATACAGTTTACATTTTTACTATTGTAATTATCCTTCTTCCGGCGGTTCAATGAACCCACAAAATGTCCCTTTATTTTAATGTGTGGAGAAGGGTTAAGCCAGTGAAAATTTAAAAAGGGTTTATTTTTTGCAACTCCTTTTATTAGGTCATTTTCATTTTAATTAGTGGAAATTAAAGCTGTCACTTCTGTTCGTACCACAGTTTCAGCAGGAAAAACAAATTTAAACGACGCCTGGGGTAATTAATACGGTCCCTTATTCCAGACAAAAATACTTAAAATGGCTTAAGTAGTTAGGCTTTATATATATAACTTGCAGCTGCTCTTAACTTAGTACGTACAATATGTATGAGGTGTTTCGATTTAAGTTGAGTCGCCTTTCCATAACGTTTTGGGCAAAGTGGAAAATAAGATTATTCACCTTGCCAGCGATACATCTTTCCTATGAAATCTTGTTCGTAGTGTGATTCATCGGGCTCTGTAAATAATCGTTTATAGCAGACGTAATCTCTCTGTTGTTGACAAAAAATCTGGTACCACACCGGACAATTTGAAATTTAGAAACAGAAAATAATCCGAAAGAGCGGAATCTGGCGAATATGTTGTGTGCAATTCGAACTTTAACTCATTGATTTGAGCCAAGTAAAAACGGACGTTTCAATTGGCGGCATTATCTCTATGAAACATAACTTGACTTTTTACCGAATGGGACCGTTTTTGATTGGTTGATTGATTTTCCTCACTGTAGATTTATCAATGAAAATGTTTACACATGCATCTTGAAAAATTGAGTCCATGCCCAAACCCCCAGATGGAACTCTAATCGCTTCCTTTGGAGCTTTTCTAACGTTCTGATTATATGACGTTTTTATGACTATTTCCGCGCTTCAGGCTTGAACCGACGGATTTAAAACATGGTTCTGAACCAACGCAAAAACTCGGCTTCGTTGCTGTGAAATCTGAACAAAATCTCATACAAAAAGTAAACCGACGTTGGCCAACCTGTCAAGGGATATCCCAGAAACGAACGAATAGACGATTACTGAGCTGTGAACGGCTGTTGAACAGCTCTATCTTTAATGAACCGTAGCTCGCGTAAGGCCACATACTAAATTTTAAGCCTGAAAAAAATTAATCCCTTACCATACCCTGAAGAAACTCCCCGATAACTATAACTTTTCTTCCCTTGGGCCAATAATGCTGCCACACCAAAATCAACAGAAAAGATGTTTTGAGCTTCACTGAGTCGCTATAAAAATACAGGTTTTTTCCTTTCGAAGAATCCCAATATTTGCTCAGTTGCATTCCTTATCGTCGGCTCCATAAAGCAGGACTGCCAAAATCAGTGTTTTAAGCGGCAACTTTTTGTACTTCATATTAGCAGTTTGAACATGTTTTTGATAAACCGACGAAGCAGCTGCGGTTGCCTTGGTTTGTTCTCCGTCGGATCTCTACTGTGGTGTTATTTGTGGGGAATATATTAGTTCCGAGGAAGATGAACTCTTTTGCTACCTCAAAATTGTATCTCTCAATCGTTATGTTGTTACCGAAATGATGCTCGACAGATCTATTTCCGGTTGACAGTGTTTATTTTGTTTTGTGCTCATTGATTCTTCAATCGCCATGAATGCTGGATGGACTTGAAAAGATGGTATCTTCCGTGTCGACACCTGACGTCCGTACCCTCTGTTCCAATACAATATTGAAGTAATCACAAGATGGTCACATTGATCAATTCATATTCGAGACATTTTTTATTTCATTTATTAATATTCATTTTATAACCTTACATGCTAGACTAAAATGCTTAAAGCTAGCTTAATTAATTAAACTATTCATAAACTAATATAACTTATTGGCTGTACTATACTAAACTATTTATTATATTTAATATTATACTAACTTTATACAAAACTAAGAAAAAATTTTACTGTTTAAGTTTTTTTTTAACTTAACCTTTAACTAAATTAAACACTACTCGAAAACCTTAAATCGTTACCTACCTTAAAATAACATTAAAACTCCTTACTTACCAATTACTAACTACTTACACTATCTTAAAAAAATATGTAAGAGCACTCAATATTAAGATTCAAATACGACAGAGGTCATTCTCCATCCAGCCACCAAAAGTGTTGATGTTGTCTTTCGACATCAGCTCTGTCGCGGGCTGATACCGCTACTTGCGACGTCTTGAGCGTAGTTGACTTGCCCGTCCATAGCTTTTCGATCAACGTGGAAGATTAACGGCACCGCTATTCTATCCTGGACCAGACCTTTTCTATCAAGATAGAGGAAAGCTTCAGGGGGTATAAGGACGTTAAGGTGCACAGTCTCGTGGTGCATATCATTGGGGTAAAAAGCTCTGGAGATCAAGTTGTTGTTGTACGAAAAAGTTTAATCGAGAAGCTATCCACACTGATCAGGTTTGCCCCGTATACAGGAATTCATTACTATTGAATTTTTTGTACTCAGACTCTGGAGTTTTATATAAGTGGAGACAAGCCCGAAGACATCGTCTATCGAAAACCCTAATCTTTACCATTGAGCTTGTTCCGACGTTTAACCAAACGGGACATCCATATGCAAGAACAGGCCGAATGAGGGCCGTGTAGCAACTCAGTCATCTTTACCTTGGCATCGAGTTGACTGCTGTGAAACAGTCTCTTTATCCAGGCAATGGCCTTGTTTTTTTGTTAAAATATAGACAATGATCTAGTCAGATCCCAAATTATCTGCGATTCGCCAGTGGCTGCCTATTTTGTCCAACGATGGAGAACATTCGCCACTTCCTTTAAGTATTGCTATAGGCCCTAGGCAATGGAGTCCTGAACAGAATGGTCTCACACTTTTGGAAATATTCGAGACGTTTCAAAGTATATGTACGAACATTTTAAACAATCTAAAGACCCTCGTTATCGTGCGTTTTATTTAAAGAAGAAAACAGAAAAAATTTTTTAAAGCGATGATTGCCTTTTAGAAAACCTTGTGTGACACATCACACATTTCCGTAAGACCAAATCGTTATTTTCATCAGTCATCTGTAAAAAACGCTGCTATTTATATTTTTTATAAATAAACCGAAGTCTTAAAATCGAAATTTACTTTCTTTAAAATGACAATCCTGCACAAATGCACTGAATTAAATTGGTGAAAAGCTAATGGTTCTCAATATTTCCATCTGAAAGAACAGAGATTTTAAAGGTTGCTTGGAAAGGACGACAAACATTCTCTTCGTCACGCCTCGTTAAACCTAACGAAAAAAAAACCTTTTCTATCTCTCTTTTCTGATGCGTATCAATTTTCTTGTTGAATAATAAGTGATTCCATCCTATGATTCGGTAGACCAATTGTATATTAAATGATAAGCCATGCAATTATGGTCAAGCTTATGGTATATAACGTTGTGGCTGAGATTGTTTCATCCAGGAATGGCACATTCCCCATGAACCGTCGACGAACTTCAGAGACACAAGTGCACACACTCCGCTTCAATTGAATAGGCACGACATTTTTTCAAAAGTTCATTATCTCCAAATGATTGTTATATACTACGATATTATTCATTGTTGCTTAAAGACATTGTGTTATCTTACCTTATATAGTATAATATTGATTTGTAGACACTTTATTCAAATTGCCGCAGTTACATATGAGTTAGTTATCTAACTCGTTTGTTTTTACTCGTGACCTCAAGGAAACAACATGTGCCTTCTGTAGCTGCAAATAAAATATATTCGATAAAGAATTAAGTACTAAAATACATAAGAATGATAACCATGCATTTTTCATTTTTGGCTTCCCATTTGATACTTCTTGTGATGGGTCCGATTTTTTTGGAATTCAAGCTGAAGAGATTTGGATTGCCTTGTTTTCATTAAGATGACTCTGTGAGCAATGCTTTCTGTTGAACTTCAGAAGTAAGACAACTACGAACCAAGGTAAAAAGGCAGAGGTGAGCTGAAGCCCAAAAGATTGTCACTATCAAACTAGCGTAACATTCGTGATTCTTAATTCTTAAACACGAAAAAATACGGATATAGCAAACAAGAATAGAAATAAGTCCAGGCAAATTGCTTTTTAAACGTTTCCAGACCCTAAAGTTTGAGAGAGAATTAATCAGTTGCACAATTAATTAGTTACACAACTCAAAGTGCATACCGCAGGGTAAATTTGAGCGAAATTTTAAAAGAGAGCAAAGGATTAAGCTGCCTTTCTTAATTTAGAGAAACCTTCAACAATTTACTTAACAAAAAAAGTCCTTAGACAAAAAAAACACCAGTAAGGTCATAAGCTTGAGGTGATTCTCGGTCATTTTGATGCTCATTGAATTTCTACCAGCTATAAGAGACTAACGAAATTCGCCTGGTTCTGGGTGAAATGGTAGGACCGGTGACTTAAGCCATTAATTTAAAACCTGAACATATTGACCGTGGGCGAGATCATTACTCAGTTGTAATCCAGAAGAGTTTGTAACTACAAAAGGTTACGGTCTGCCATGTACTTACGTCAAGGCACTGAACTGCCTCACTGATGACATATCTTGAAAAGCTGCGCTTATAAGGATGCATATGAGACCCAGTAATAGAGGGTATATGTACTCAAATACGTTTAGATCGCTTGCATAAAGTGAGCCTTTCATATATCTCCAATTGCAGGAAGTCACAATAAACCTAATCATACCCAAACCAATTATTATATTATTTTTCTTAGAACCAGGTCACTTAGAACCGGGTTTTCTTAAAAAACATTTGAGTTGTTCACATTAGTAATGGATACTGTGTCTAACTTTGTTCACTATTACTTCAAGCAGTCGGTTCCCCTTGGTATCGTAAAATGCTTTTGAAATATAAAGTTCAGGTCTAGCAAGTATTGTGTGTTGAAAAAATAACATAACGTCTGGGTGGCGCAGTTGGTAGAGCGTCTGCCTTTTAATTGCTTCAATTGATATGCCCAAGGTTCTAATCCTAGAGTGATCTAAGCTTCGAATCTTGTCCGATTCGATATTTACCAATGGGATCAAATGAATGACGCTATCATTTGATTGGTCGTCCAGCAATAGTTGTCTGTCTTATGGCGTTATTGTAGTGGTTGCTGTATCGGCTGCTGGAATTCCTTTTTCTATGTTGTCAAAAATAAAAATGTGCATAGATGGCTCTTCCATAAGTTTAAGTTTATCAAACTTATTTACTCTAATATTATAATAAAGTAAAGCTTGTAAGTTTGTATGTGTGACATAATCTTCGAAACTACTCATTCCATTTCTACGCCCCATTTCTAAATAGAATTGAAACCAAATAAATCTGAATTTCTCAAGCCACTACTTTAGCTTTCGTTCCTCTTTAAATTTTTTTGCTAGCTCTGTTCCTCATGGATGATAAGAATATTCATATCGTCTTGAAAGCGAGCAATTTATAAAAAAATATATTCTTCTTACTAAGTAATATGAGTTATATAGAGGGGCGCCACCTCTAAAATCACTTCAACAATTCAACTTCAACAATTGGTTGAACATGGCAATCTTTCCCGGCCGCACACAGACAATTAAGGTAATTCTTTATTCGCAGAAAAATTTTCAATTCAACACCATCATTTCGAACAAGTGAATCATTTAATTTAAGAAAATGTTGTACCTATTTGGTTGAAGCTTAGTGTAGTTGTGTTCCGTAAAGGAAAAAAAAAGTCAAATGTATAAATTTTAAATCATTTGTTGTGACGGTTTCCATTCCAAGTTCAAGGCTATTGGACTCTCATTGGAAAATGAATAGAGTTTCAATGCTTGGGTTTCCAAGAAATTTCAACAATCGATCGAATTTATTGAAATAAGGATTATTGAAATAATTTACCATTTCCGATTCAGCTATAATCAATTACAGAATTCAAACAGACCAGAAACGGAACATAATCAATTCATGTCTGCTGCCTACATGCGATAAGGCATCATTGTTGGTCTTCTTCAGACGTGATATTTATGGATTTTGTAAACGTTATTTCGGTCGGAAATTTCATTCAAAGTAAAAACTAAGTGGTAAAACCTGACTTTTGTCAGTTTCGAATATTGACCAACAAGAGTGTCAATGAATGGGACACCAATGGATAGCCGCAAAAACTTCCTTTCCCAATTTTTTCCTCACAATGTTAATCATGGGCTGGGAGTCTCTCGCACGGGGAGGATGAAAAAAAACAAGTACAAACTCCTCCTTGTACGAAATCAGTCGCGGAGTTGTTTTATTTAGCCTTCTAAAAGTTCAAGAACATACAAATTTAAGAAATGATTTTCATAAGATCAGAAACATGTCCACCCAGTCAACATTTAAAGTAAGAAAACGTTCCCCGTTCCAGAGCGGCCACATTCTAGGTATGTGGCTAATAATCTTTGTTTCAGGTTGAAATTATGACCATTCCAGGCAAGGTTACTATATCTTTGGAATTGAAGAGGAGGAGGACTATAACTAGTTGATTTACCACGAAACAACAGTGAAAGTCTTATCGCTCGATTTTGAACGCCGGCCGTCAAGCAAACCTCTCCAGAAGGGATATAGGCCCCTTTTGCATACCACAATCGTTGATCGATAAACGAATTTTTTCGATAGTCGATCATTGATTCTGCGCTTATTGCCGGCTGTAGTCGATCACAAAATCATGGTCGATACTTTGAGGAGTTGTCTGTCGGAAATGTAAGAAGTTAAAATCATATAACATATTTATTTTTAAGAAAACAATCTGCAAGGACTAATTATACATTGGGTTAGAGACGTGAGATACATTTTGCGTTATGAATAAAACTTTCATTCCGACTCAAAAGAGTTAGACGCATTTCTCAGATCTCGCCTTTTTCTGGTTAAGACTTGACAATTCATTTCCTCCTTCTTAACCGCTAAACCATAACTCAATTGAACTCATTTTTGCAAACAATTTCGAAAACAATAACCAAAGTATGATTATTGACAATATTAATATTTTTATTCACAATAATCCATTCCTTCATAGATTGAGTTACACAAGGCCAAAGCTAAAATCAATCGACGCAATCGACAATGATTGTGACGATCGCTGATCGACACTTACAATAGGGGCGATAGCATTTTTTACACCTTGCAGGCGACTTATTGATGCACATTTCGAGGACGGAAAGTCTTATAAATTTCATTGATAAAAGTAACATTCATGAATAACATCAACGACTTTATATTAAGCAAAAGAAAGTAGATATCATTGTTTTCTGGTGGCATATAATTCCTCGTACGTGTTCTGCTCAAATCAGGGGTCGGATCACCGCATCCGTGAACGACTTGCACGAATTCGTAAACTGTGGTTTCGGCGCTACGGCATACGTGAACGTACACTCGTTCGCGTAATTTGGCACTACTGTACACGTTTTCGTGTAATTGAACGTAATAAGCCAAAACAGGTGGTGGCCCCTACGAAGAAAAGCTGCTCACACAACTTGATGAGCAAAAAGTCATAGCAACTGGGTTAGAGGAAGCAGTTGAAGGTCTCTCCAACGTTAAAACGTTCGGCAATTCCCAAACATCTAACCAACTTACGAACATAGCATTTAAGCTATGGTACCCCTTTCGATTGAAGTACATGTGCCCATTTTGAATTGGTTTTTGTATTTGAATGTGCGTTCCATCTATACATCCTATGAATAGAACAAAAAAGCATAAAGTCATAGGAAAAATGTTTAATAACTTTATATTCAACTCCTGGTATTCTGAATTTTTGCATAAACCATTCCTTCGTAACATGCAACGTGGCTTAATTAAATTGTATGCTGCTGAAGCTCAGATTATCTTTCAATTCATTTATCACTTTGGAAGTGATTTTTGAAACTGTGCTCTGAGCCATACGATTAAATAATCGTTACCAACGGAGTGTTGATATCCTCCACTTGCCAATTGCCAATTGTTGGACCTGAAGGTAACGGCGGTGGATAAATGCGAATCACAATTCACTTTTTTTAATATAAATTTAAAAGCTGCTTTGTTCAAACGATAACGTTTAATAAAACTGAAGAGAAAATCCACATGCAATATATTTATATCGAAAATTCTGTTTCAGACTATTCTTTGTTTGGAAGTTCCAAAGGGTTACTTCGAACAATATTTTCTTTAAAATCACTATCTTCTGGGTCAGAAGAAGTCAGAAGAAGAATAAAAGCAACTCGGGAAAAGAACTCATTTTGCACAAATTTTTAATTCAAATAAATGGAATATTTGTTGACAGATTACTAGTGTTTGACATTTAAACTATTACGTTTGCTGTACAAAATCTAGTACATGTTTTTTGTTCTCATGAAAATTACATTCCATGATCATTCGTGAGACATAATCCCAATACGTTCGTTCGTATGACGAGTCACGTTATTAGTGGTCGTACGATTACCCATGCACGGATGGCATAATTCGACCCCAGAATTTGATCATTTCTCCATATGCGACAATTTTCATAACCGAAGATAAGGAACGTGAGCTGAGTAAGAATTTGGAAAACTGAGGGCAAAAGAGTGAATTGGATCAGTTTTTACAGATAAGAGATCATTGATGAAAAAAAAGTGAAAGTCGGGGACGAAATGGAACCCTGCGGGACACCACATGTTGTGAACTGCTGACTTTAAACCATCCAACACAACTTGTATTGAACGGCTCCTTCGTTCGTTTTGATTCGTTTTGAAATCCCGTCCAATTTGGATTAAAAATGGAAAATTTACGTTAGATGTGCTTTTGGTTCTCATAAAATAACCAGCTTTGCTGGCAAAAATATAAGCCTGACTTATTTATGGACATCACCAACAAAATAAGAATGCAGGGGTAAAGCATTTTGGGAAAAGTTCTTAAGTGATGGAGACAGATGAGATAAGAGCTAAAATAAAACCACTTGATTTGGGAAGTACCCCAATGCTCTATTCTTCGGCTTCCGATTAAACGACTTCGTGGCAGCATGAAATTTGATGATAAGTAGAACAAGGTTCCCCCACAAAATATTCCCGTCTTAGAAACCTTTTTACGTCCCCTTTTTTTGTTTTTATAACTGCTCAAAAATATTAGGCTACCGGTGTAGGTTGTGAAGTTTACCATGATTGTTTGGTGCGGCGGAGCTTTATTGCCCAGGCCTCCGATTGGGCCCTTTGTTTCCTGTGAAGTAAACCATACTTATAAAATGCATTTATTTTATTTTTAATTCACGCGCCTGAGGATCCTTACGATGATCGCTGGAAGCAGCCCCTTTTTGATATAAATTGAACCACCAAAAACAATTATCGTCATTCTTTATCTTATTTATTTCAAGTTTCTTTTTATATCTTCTGTTGACAACTTTCTATTAAAAATTTGAATAAATGCAATGCACAGAATAAACATTTTTTATAAGCCTTATTATAAATTCTGCTCATTGATATTTCTGCAGGACATCTCGGTTAATAACGCCAGCATATGTGGTATACTCTTTCGACTTGCCAGTAAGTGCGATAAATTGCTCAGCAACCTCGACTGCTACACGCACCTGTGCCTCAGAAGTACTGGCGCCCAAATGGGGTGTGGCGACCACTTTCGGATGTCGAACCAAGGCCTTTGTTACCTCAGATGACGGAGGCTCTTCAGGGAATACATCAAAAGCCGCGCCGCCACACTGTCCGGACTCCAAAGCATTCAATACTGCATTCTCATCGATAATGCCACCCCTAGCGACATTCACTACCTTAACACCCTTCCTGCACTTCCCCAGGACCTCCGTCGAAATCAAATCTGAAATTCAAGCATAGACAAATAACTCATCTCTCATCAACACAAAAAGTGGGCAAGTACTCACTCCTTGTCGCCGGTATTAATGGAGTGTGAACTGTAATGTAATCAGCAAGTGGCCAAATCTCCTCCAGTGACATCTTCTCAATACCAGCCGCCTTAGCCTCCTCATCACTGGTAATAGGATCGTAACCAATTATCTATAAAATAATCATTTCATTCCTTTTTCGACAGGCTATGCGTACATCATCCCTTCTATTCACACTTACCCTCATGCCCCAGGCTCGCATCCGAAGACCTACCTCTCGGCCAATTCTGCCCAGACCAAGAATGGCCAAAGTTTTGCCATACAGCTCAGTGCCGCTGTACAATTTACGATCCCAGCGACCCTCCTTCATACTCTGCCCGGCCGGTACGATGGGACGGGCTAAAGCCCCAATTAACATGCATGTCAGTTCACAGGCTGAAATCGAATTGCCACCCGGAGTGCTATTGCCGGGAAAAAGAGAGGTAAACATTACTTTATTCATTCACGTCTAGATCTGTTTGTTATTTTGTTAATTCTTGTCACCGCCCTCCCCATTAGATGAGTGGGGTGATACCACTTAAAGGATTAAATCTGCCAATTTAGCGCACTAAACGAAGGTGGGTTCGATGTTAGATCGTTGAGTCACTGTGCGTTTGTGGACCGTTTAAGGTCGTCTATTGTATGTATGTACTTACTTGAGGACAATCACATTTTGTTGTGTCGCGGCGGCAACGTCGATGTTATCAACCCCAGCTCCGGCACGGCCGACTGCCTTGAGATTTCCACCGGCAGCCGCAGAGCCAGCCTTAAGAACTTCCTCGGTGATTTTTGTGTCTGAGCGAACAATTACAGCGTCATAATTCTGTTAAATGAAATGGAAAAAAGGACGAAAAATATGTGTTTACGTAGGTGGATCATTTGTCAATGTGTTTGTGTCTACAAACATATTTGTATTGAAATAAATCTTTAGGATGTTTGGAAAATAATTTAAGATGAAACCAAATAAACAGTTTTATGTCGCAACGATTTATCAGATTAATACAAACTTTAGAAAGCAAATAAAGTTAAACTTACGGAAGGACATAGACTATCTTTAAGGACATTCTCATAAGGTGAGGTAACAAGGAGCAAATGTAAATTGATTGTGCTTTTACATAGCGCGCTGTCTTAACCATTGACAAAAGCAAATTAAGGTTGCCCTACAATTTTAGGAACTCTTTAATGAAGATCGACAGGCGAAAGGAAAGTATGGCAAATCTTGTGACTTTTGAAAGCCGTAAAATTTAAAAGGATTTTTTAGAAAGTCCGCTTATTCAAGTAACATTTTCTAATTCAATCAACGACAACAAATTGTCGATGTCTTGTGAAAACTAACGGGATTGTAAGATTATCTATCCCGTGGAGGATCTGAGCCTCAACTGCATCTTGTTCCCATCTTTCATGCTCCAGTTCACGCTGCTTTCAGTTCGTAGGATTAAGCTCTCTGGTATCTTCAGTCTTCCCTTGGAGATTCGAGGACCTTCTTAACTGGAGCATTAGCTCAATTGTTGCTATAAGACAAAGATTCGCCTTTTTGTACGAAGGACGGACTTTCAAGACATATTCATGCTTAATGTCACATAAAAAACCATCAAATGGAACGTGTAAATTTCAACATCCTTCCTGCAATACGCTGTTTCACGAAAGCCCAACAACTCTCGTGCTTGCCAGAGCCACAACTTTTTTCGTCATAGTGAAAACATTTATTCCGTCAGAGTCTGACGATGGCTACCTTATTTTTATCTCGATCAAGGACACCCATAAATAAGGAAAGGATCTTTCTTAGAGAAAACTACTTGAATCCGTATTGAAACGCGCTGAATTCTCCTTCAGACTTCGGACTGAAAACATGCGTATTTTTTGGTACAATCCGATGTGAGCATGGCTTAAATCTTTTTTAGATCCCAAATCCATCTGTGCGAATGTAGTTAGCAAATTCCCCGCTCAGTGGAAAAATATCCTTCAATCATTTTCTATCTATGGCTAATAGCAGAAGGGGATGTTGTTCTTTTCACCGACGGTTCAAAGATGAGCGCGGGTACAGGCACGGGGTCTTTGGGAACCTCTTCGAAAAATTCCTGGCACTACGAGATAATTGCAACAGGTTTCCAGCCGAAGTGGCTGCAATACACGAGGCGGCACTCGCTTTGAAAGACTACAACTTTTTCCCAAAAAAATCGATTACCATTTTCGCTGATAGCCAAGCAGCAATAAATGCTTAAGCATCAGACATTCTGATATCGAAGCTGGTTATGTAATGCAGACGAGCATCAGTGAGATTCCTTGTTGAATTCCCTGACCCTTTCCTGGATACCGGGGCATACTGGAATCCAAGGAAATGAAAAGGCGAACAGTCTCACGAAAACGGGTTAAAAAATGGAGGCATCCCTAGCTTTTCCGGAAGCGCATACTTCGCTCAGCTTCATAAGGAAAAAACTAAAAGACGAAACCCTTCATAGAGCCAGATCTCGATGGCTGGATCTGGGTATCGGAGCTACAGCAAGGTCTCTATGGCTGACGCTGAGCAAGATCAACATCATTGATTAAGTCGCAAGGAGATACGCATGATTAAAGGATTCCTTATCGGACACTCTGCCATAGGAACACATCCATTGCGTTTAAACATACCGCACAACAATATTTGCAGAGATGAGGAAGAAATAGAATCTATCCAACATTTGCTCTGATTGCCCAGCCCTTGCAAGGAAAAGAAGGCAATTCTTAGGAAAGCACTTATTCATAGAGGACTTAAGCAGTGTTGGCCTGAAAACCTCCAAAGATTCTCAAGTGGATCTTGCTGATTTAAGCACTTAAGTAAAGTATACCACTCCCTAGCAAGGGCACAATGAACCAAAAACGTTGGCCTAAGCTAGCCATGGACATAAAGCCGTAAGTGCACCTAATTTCCTACCATCATAAGTAACTTCGTACAACAAATTCTGCCGCAACCCAAGAATTCGTGTAAGTGAGTATGAGTACTTTTTCCTTCTCTTCCTCCGTTGGGTGTGAGAGGCCATTCCAATCAAATATGTCTCAGATTTATATTCAAAAGTTTCAAAACACAAGCCTTATTTCAGCTCCTCATTTCTCTCAATTTTTTTTTCAACACCATGGTAAATGATAAATTTATTATTAAATATGCAAATACATACTTCCTTATAAAACAATTCTTTTTAATTTCATGAATACTTTCTGACAGCTTACCTAAAGCCTTTAAATCGCGCATTTCCTTGAAGAGTTTCAATATTATTCAGATAAGGTAATGAAATTCAAATTTTGTCATTGAACTTCAAAGCTTCTTCGGTCCGTTCTTTATTCAAAAATTCAATAAGCAATTATTCTGCAAAGAAGGTACCTTAAATACATAATTACTTTTGGATTATACCTTTTCCGCCTAACATACAAAACAGATTATGCTTAATTTCCTTAAATTTCTCTCAACGACACCTTTTTGATTTTTTTTGTTTTCAATCAGCCGACGATCGAAAAGGAGCTTCCTGCTAAAATGAAAACACTTCTTCCTCATTAACAAAGAGGTGTTATAAACTTGAAAGACATTCATCAAATACATGCTCATACTGGGACTTGGAGTCAAAAGATGAAAGAAGTGTTATCAATTTTTCTACACGACTTTCTTGGAATAGGAAAAACCAAAGGTAAATATGTATGTGCTTAACGCGACATTGAATTCGAATTCGAATAAAAGTAAAAGGAAAACAAATTCTCTATTTCGTTTGAAGCATTTAGATAAAATAATTTCAATTGAAAGGCGATATGTCGAGAGACTTTCGAACGCCTTTTTCATTTTATCAATTGATATTGATTCGACATTTAAAGATAAATTAAATGGAATAACGACATCCTTTGAAAATGTAAACAAGTCTTCAAGAAGTCTATCGTCTCTCAGACGGATGTTACAGAATACAATTCGGCCAACGCAAATGTTTTGTTCTATTTCAGGCAAGCTCAGTTTTATTGATTTTTTTTTTTAAATGGGTCAGATTTTCGACATGCAAAATTTTGAAACATCTTACCACGTTTTGGGGTAATTACATATGTAAAGTAAGGGACATCTTAGACAACTTGGAACCAAGATAAAAAGGCTTTTCAACGGAGCCTTGACGCACTTAAATGCACACGATTAGAATTTAAAAGCCCAGTTTCAACCAGTTCAAGAGTTAAACCGAATTGAGGAAAAGAAAACCATAAGCACAACTTTAATTCTTTAGCAGAGTATTATGCCATCAAAAAACCACTTTCCTGACTGCATGGACATCGGTTCCGAACAAAATAAATAAATATGTGGAACAACAGCTCCGTTGGTGGCCAGGGCCTAGCTTTACCATTCGTGTGTGCGTCTTACATTTTTTGCAAAAGGCAGGTGTTGGACCTACAGTTTCTTGCCGACTCCGAACGGCCCCAAAAGCTTTTTCTTGACAGATAATATTCATCGCAGTGATTGTCAGTCACTCGCGAGAGGTGAACCGTTATGTTTTTACCCGGATTTTAACCCGGATCTCCACGCTCAGGAGCACCAATAACACCAATCTATATTCGAGTCATCAAATGGAAATTGCCTATGGTTAGAGCCGACCCCTATAAGCCTACAATATAACACCTAAAATGCTATGACACGGACGTTGTACCACATTCAGTTAAAAGTATCAACAATTCCATGCCTAAGACTGTATTTATTTTCAAACATTGCAATATAATTGGTCTCTCATCATTTCAACAAATGACTACCTTCGCTGGCTTGGCATAAGGTTATTCTATCATCAAAACACTTACGATGGTTTCGGCCCCCTTTTTGACGATGGATTGACTCTTGATTGAATATTATTCATGACTGTCGAAATCCTCTCGTCATGACACATCACAGGAAAAACCAAATAATTGATTGCAGCATTATTGAGTTGTGGATGGCTCTAAGACGGCTTTTGGGGTACTTATTCTCATCTTTCTTGAACCACAAGTCGGCATTCTGAATTTCTTAACATGGCTCATCTTGCCTTTCATTGCGCCTCGCCTCGCCTCATCTTAGAAGAAAAATTGATAATTTATCTCCATGTTTATATCATTTGAATATTCTAACAGCTGGAAAGACCTAAAAAAGATATTGACATCCATGTTTACAACTGCCCGTTGCAATATCTGTTCAAGAACTTGGATTGGAAATCGGTGCATAGCTGGGGAGTTTCGCCCTTAATTGGATCCTTTGTAACTTGTGTTGCAGGAAGGCTGAATACTGAAAAGGATCTTTTTAGCGGGATAAAGATCGGTTCTTTTTCCATAAAGATAAATATGATAAACTGATAGTCCAGAGCATGTTTTCGTCCTCCCAAACTTTGAAAATATCCTTAAAGAATGTCTCTATCATAACATATTTGAAAAGATCAGTTTACTGAGTATCTGAATCTTTTTTGAGGTGTCACTTTTTTCCTTTTGTTAGTGATCTGAACAGGAGGTAACTAGAATTTCTAGTTACCCCCCCCCCCCCCCCCTATCGCTTTAATCCTGGCATCTTGGACCTCTTTTTCAGAAAGTGAAGATAAAACATTTTTGGATATTGATAAGAAGGACAAACGAATTCCAAAATTTAAATTGTTTTCTATTTCTTTGCAAGATATGTCTTTGTGTGTCTTAGCGCTTTGGTTCTGTCGACTGAATTTGAAAAATGGTCTATATGCCTTCAACTCTTGAAGAAAGCCCATTTGGTTGCTTGCACTTCAAGGCTCTAGGTTCTTTTGATTACTAATTCCTTGGTAACTTTCTCTTCAGAATATGACTAATTTTTACCCTCTTCGGTGGAAATCAAACTATATCAAACAACCCTTGACCTCAAGCCTCAAGCTAGATTAACTCAGGCTTCGCTCAGAGTACATCTGAGGACCTCGAACTCAGCTCAGAAGTATGGTAGAGAGGAAAAACGCCCTCATCTAAATGAATGTTTATATTAAATGCATTAATTTATTGCACATCTTAGACACCACACAATTGACCCTTTCGCTTGGTAAAAACCATTTCTAAGAAGCCTTGCAAGCGAATTAGGAGATCAACTAATGATTTGTGCTCATTTCAAAAAAAAATATTCAAGATCGAAACATTTTTAAAAAGTCTATTTCATGGCCTGTATTCTAATTCGTATTTCATCACACTTGATGAAAATTCCATGATATTAACATAAACTTAAAAAAAATTATAATCACTTATTCGAAAACTAATTCAAATCTTCATCTGTTATCAAAATGATCTTCAAATTGAGGAGCATTCAACTCTTGCCCTTCTTCAAGACGCCAAACAACTCCTTTATTTTATCACTTTACTTACCTTGACTTCCTTGCAAAGTTCATCCGTTTTCAGCTTCAATTTATAAGTAACCTAAATGTTGAAACACATTAAAAAAAAAACAATAACTTAACGTGTCATCGATTTTTGGAAAACCGAAAAAAAATATACTAACATTGATATTATTGCTCTTCAAGAGATCAACACACGCGCTATCTACGGCGTCACAAACTAGAACGTTTTTAATGTCTAGCGGCATAATTAAACTCAGTTTTTTTTTGTGTGGCAAATAAAAACAAACAAAAAGCAAAAAACTCAGCAGCAAGCTTCAATTAAGGTCTCGACTGAAGCAGAATTAAACTGCAACTAAATAGAGTGTACAGAAAGGAACTGATAAAGCGGTCTAGCAACTGGTTTGATCGAATGAACTAGTTGTTTTTCCTTTCCAGCTTAACTTTTGCCCGCATGGTTATGGCGCGGACCCGAATCTCATTATCTCTCAAACAGAATCTTCCAGCTGAATTAATTGACTTTCTGTCCAGTTAAAATGAAATATTTACTTCGCAAATATACTTGAGCGAAGAGTGACTTCTTAGTTTTAATTTTTACTTTTTTGCTTTTTAGAGAACAAGTTTTAAAAGATTAATTTGACATCCGCCCAATTATTATTATTATTATTATTATTATTATTATTATTATTATTATTTTTATTATTATTATTATTATTATTATTATTATTATTATTATTATTATTATTATTATTATTATTATTATTATTATTATTATTATTATTATTATTATTATTATTATTATTATTATTATTATTATTATTATTATTATTATTATTATTATTATTATTATTATTATTATTATATCACAGATATATTTTTAAAACTAAGGCGACATTTTGTTTTTTGGACTTATGGAAGCCCAATAAAAAAATTTAGGGAATAAGATTGTTCCCCACCAGTGAAAAATGTACCCCAAAAGCCTCTTTGAGGACCCACTGCGACCAATCGATGAAGTCGGTGCTGTCTACGTATCGCAGAGATGGACATATTTCTTGAAGTTAAAAATCACATGTGCACATGTTTATAAAATTTCGGATGAACATGTTTTCCAGCGTCACGTGGCACAGCGTGACTCGAGCCCGAATTTGGCCACCACGCTGTGCAGTTCAAGTCATGCGATCATAAGCGGCTTTGAAGTCGACGAAATGATGATGAGTTTCGCCTTGAAATTCTTAGGTCTTTTCCAGGATTTCAATATCTTTCACATTGAAACCGACATTCAGTCGACAGACGGTATGCCGAATCAGAACCATTATAAATCTGTATTAATAAAGTGAAAGCAGGGAAAGCCAAAAAGTAGGCCATATGAATATAACCTCATCATCACTTGCCCGATCCCTAAAGTGCCCATTAATGTGCGCCAGCTTCAGAGTAATGAGTTTATTTTACATCAAAATAACTCCGATTATGTTTGACCCCGTTTATAAAACCTCAGTGGAGTAGAATAGTTTTTTTTTTAATTAAGCTTGCTCCTACGTTGAACCAAATGGGACAGCCGAATGAAAGCATAGGTCGGATGAGGTTTATGATGCAGCTCACATTAACCTTGGCACCGAGTTGGCTGCTGTGAAAGAGTGATTGTCGTGTCGTGATTTTAACAAACATAAAGAGGCTACTGCTCTTATCTGACTACGCTCTCCAAGAACTGTACTTAAGTAGATAGCTTTCGCCAATTTTTTTTTTTTGTATCCCTAGAAGGCTGATCTGGTTGATCTTCAACTTCCAATCATCTCAGTAATGCTAAATCTTATCGAAGTCACGCTTCATTGCCCTCAAAATTTGGACCTAATTGTTAGCACTCAAGACATGAAGGCTATAGTGTGGTGAAGAGTTTCAACGAGGTTACTCGTGAAAATCGGGAATGTAATCGCTGAATTGACCACACTCTGTTTTAGCATAATATTCGGCTCCATCAAGAGCTTCAATTCTAATCTTAAGAAAGTATAATAAGAAACTATTAGATGACTTGTTGGTCATTTTTCTGAAAAAAGGCATGCTTTAAACATGGTTAGGTCTTTTTTAAATGTCTGCCATTTCATATAATTTTTACAAAATTGTTTAAACTGAAACACCCTGTTAAAAGATTGTTATTCAAAGAACCCCAGCAAAGATCGTTGATGTAATATCAACGCAAATTGCATTTTAAATAACAAAGCAGATCAACAACAAAAATGATAACTTATCAACTGCACAAAGTTTTTTTTTGTGTGAGACAAATAGGCCAGCCTCTGGGCAAACAAATAAATTATATTATTTTGTTAAAATTGTTTCCAACATTACTTAACAAAAATTTCCGTGAGTAAAAAAGCAAAGTAAAATGAAAAAAGTAGCATCCAAAAAGCTGTCGTTAAATCGTACGATTGAACCACCAGAAGCAACTCGTATTTTATGGTAATGCAAAAATTAAGGCAAAAGACAATAAAAGACACACCTTCCGCACGATCATGCCGGTTCTTAAGCCTCAAGTGTGAACTAAACTCACTGGAATTCATCCCAATGACGAGAGTGCGGAAAGAAGAGAAACTATTTCTTCAAAGCATTAACGAGACTTCTGAAGTTGTTTTTATGCATAAAATAAACTGCTGAATATTGTGAAGTTTTTTTAAGAGTTCGAAATTTTGCCATACTTTTATCTCTACGATTTAAGCTCGCTAAAATTGGATTCAATTATTGTTTTTAGAAAATTGTGTCTAGGTGTGGTAGATCCGTGCGAAATTTCGTCTCATGTGTCTTTTGAACAAATCATGATATCGTATCGAAACAAGACACAAATGGTTAGTTTAAATTAGTAAAATTAATAAAATAAACAAGTTGGCCATAATTGACTACCACGTGGTACTTTCCATTTCACAGAAAAGCGATTTAAGACGTAATAGGAAATATACAATCCATGTTAAATATTTTTAACTGCATCACAATCTCTTCAATTGAAACAGCAAAACGAGATGAAAATGCTAATCGAAGGATTTGCCAAAATCTATTTGTGTCAATTGGAAGATCGATAGTTCCAAATATCTTCCCTACGATTTTGTTCAAAGAAGGGAATAGAAACAGCATTTTCCAAAGAAAGTCAGTAAAAATTTAAATAGGTGATACACCGTTTGGTTAAGGTATATAATCATTCTGCCAGAATATTATCATTTAACTCAGGACTAAAATTAAAATTTATGTTATTCAGCTAGCTTAAAGAATTAAAGTGAAAGAAGAATAGATCATTTACGCATTCACTCTGAGTATCCGAATTATTGGCTAAGACATGAAAAAGCCTGAGAAAAGGTTGCCTATAACAAGATGAGAATATAGTCAACAAGACAGATTCCTCATTCAATTAAAGCAAAGCGTTGATAAGACTAAGAAAGGGGTCCATACCGAATATTAGTTTTTACTCGGGCCATTGATCCGATAAGGATTTTAGGCAGAGCTTAAGGTACTTTCTATCAAACCATAATTACTGGCATCCGCTTTTGTTTAATTTTCATCATTTTTTTTCATGAACTTGGTGGCTGGAACTCTATGATATTAGCTGGATCATATTTTCCCATTTGCTCAATTCACAACTGTGATCAATGAACTTTTACTTCCGGGCTAGAAGCACATATTTTGACATCTCGTATTATTCATTGTTGTACATTCTCCTTCATTCGCCATCGTTGCAAACAGTAAATCGTTAACCCTAAATCCCACAGTAGACATTTTTTTCAAAGCTCCTCTGTCTAACTTATTGTCCTTATTTCGCCTCCATAGAACTGCCAAGATAAGTGGTTTGTAGAGCTTGATTCTAATCGGCCGATTAAGGAGTTTTGATCCCAGTCAAATCCAACCAGCATCGAATTCGTAGAATGAGTCTTCGTCACATCTCCAATAGGGTGTCGTTTGTACGAGTAGAGTTGAACTCTCGCAAGAAAGTTAAACTCCTTTACCACCCAAATGTCAAAGTGTCGATACGGCATGTTGCTTTTGGCTTCGTAAATGTGGATACCAAGCTCTTTCAAATAGCAGAATAGCATCAACAACGGCACTAAGGGTGCGAGTGATGAAGTCAATAAAGTCTGCCATCAGATGGACTGCCTTGAAAAATAAATTGTCTTCCATGTTGACGCATCTCTGTATGAGAATAAGTTTGAAGGAGACAGTAGAAGTCTGAATTAATTCGTAGATTCCCGGTTCAAAAGGCACAGAAGATCGCGTGTCGCTTTGAAGTCAATGAAAAAGTTGTAGGTATCGCCTTGAAAGTCGTTGATTTTTTCCAGGATGAGCCCAACCAGAAGCTGCACTGTAAGTGACCGATTTGTGTATTGTAAACCCTTGATAGGATCCTGTAACCGGCATTAAGCAATATATGGGCAAATAGTTGCTAGGATATAGGATCACCTTTTTCAGCCATCCTAAGCTGACAGATAATGTCGTGATTGCTCCCAACCAGAACACCTCCTCCATATTTGAAAATTTCAGTTTGTAAGCAATCTGATTCCGCAGCCTTATTGTTTTAAAGTTTTTTTTATTACCACATTTACTACTTCTTCAGTGGGTGGGAGAACAATTTTTATGTTTGTCCAAATTCTTCTTTCATAGAGGCTTCAGCTCAATCGCTGGAGGCATGTGCACATACGGAACTGACATTGTTTAATTTTCTATCGATTCCAAGTGATCGCTTATCGCCTTGAAATCGATGACCTTCGCTTGAAGCAATTTTTAACACTATCAATTATTGCAACCTTTCGTGACAGCTTTAATATGGGTCACATTCTTTCCTTCTCATGGTTCCAAATCCTGTCCAGCTTCTCACTTGATCGCTGTAACATCCGCTTTATACTGCGCGAGAATAGTTGTCATGTTGTTTTCGAATTGAGTGTGGTTTTCTACCCAACTAAACGATGTACTATATACGTGCTTTGCATTCGTGGCGTTATTATTCTCAATCTGAAAAAATCAATTACAATTTTACAATAATTCATTTCATTCATTTTTTAAAAACAAATTATTAAATGAAGCTTTTCATGTGATTTTTAGTGTGCTTGACATCACAACGGATTCCGTACGAATTTGCACTTGTTTTGAGATGAATTTCACGCATGAGTTTGCAAACAAAATTTCAGAATCATAGATTCACACAATTCTACAATAAGTCTGCATCAGATAGTTTTTCAAAAATTTGATTGTTTTAAATTCTTATTTTGAGTTCTTTCAATTTTTCAACTATATATTATAACTTCTTTTTTTCTTATTTTTTTATTTTGTCCAGGTTTCTCGTACTCGTAATTATGGCCGATGCTATTAGAAATCTAAGATTAAAAAAAGTATAGTTGCATATTCTTGGTAGGCGCGGAACCCTTCGTGTGTGAGTCAACTCTCACTTGCCCACTTTATTAGTTTATTGTCATGTTTTTTGGTGACAATAAGTTTAGTTGCAACTCTAATAAAATGAATGATGTTGACACTAAGTATTCCGTATAGTACAAAATAAGTTTTTTCCACTGTGTATTTAAATAAACCATAAAATAGCCTCAACGAATTATTTAGTCAGAATTTTAAAAAGTATCCATATATTTATTTCGTTTCCGAAATGCTGAACACACCATAAACGAACAAACCTAGCTGTCATACGTAGCTTTGCACAAAACGATAGTTCTCGTTTTTCTCGTTACTTTTGACATTTGCCGTTTTAAAATAACTGTTTGTACAGAACTCATTGTTTAAATGTTGTTCGGTTCGTTGTGATTCAATTTACGAAGAACTTTTTAATGTTTCGTAATATCTAAATAATAGTCGTATATTAATATTTATTTTATTGTATAAATATGTCGGCGAGTAATATTCAAGTCGCGATAAAAGTGCGGCCAATTCTCCGCAAAGAAAAGGAACAGAAACAGGCTAGCACCTGGAAGGTGGCTGGAAACTCAATTCAACAGATCGAAGGCCAATCGGAGCCTTTTTATTTTGGTATAGTTTCAGAGTCCTATACTCTCTTATAGGGTTTCTTACGGCGTTTTCAATTTCAGATCATATATTTGACCAGGATGTGTGCAATCAGGTTATATTCGACAAGATGGCAAAGCAAATCGTTGATTCGGGATTGAAGGGCTTCAATGGAACTATATTTGCTTATGGACAGACTTCTTCTGGTAGGTGACTTGGGAAAAGTGATTGTGCAATATGAAAATTTATTTTGCAGGAAAAACGTACACGATGATGGGTGATGAACAGAATCCCGGTGTGATGGTACTCGCAACTAAGGAAATCTTTAAGGAGATTGAGAAAGCATCCGACCGACAGTTTCTTCTGAGGTAAGTCTAATGCTCAGCAAATTACGCAACTCTAATTTGCAAAACTTGGAACAGAGTCGGATACATTGAGATCTACAACGAGAAAATCTATGACCTTCTGAACAAATCAAATCAAGACCTAAAAATCCACGAAACTCCTAATGGCGAAGTGAGCGTCAACTGCAGTGAGTACATTATAACATGCGAAGAAGATCTCCTAGGCTACCTGTGTATGGGAAGCAAGCAAAGGAAAATCGGAGAGACAAATATGAACGAACGCTCTAGCCGGTCGCACGCGATTTTTCGGATTGTAAGTTGTCGAATCAGTCCTTCCGCACTGTTTTACATTTCAATTAATTGTTTACAGATAATTGAGTCACGAAAAACAGATAAAAGTGACGACGAATCGGTTCAGATAAGCATTTTGAATCTCGTCGATTTGGCAGGCTCTGAGCGAGCCGATCAAACAGGAGCAACCGGATCTCGGCTGAAAGAAGGAGGTCACATCAATAAAAGTTTGCTCTTCCTCAGTTGCGTTATCAAGCAGCTCGCTGAGGACAGGTATGTCAGTTATCGTGATTCGAAACTAACGCGAATCCTGCAGGCTTCTTTGGGTGGTAACGCTTTGACAGCAATCATTTGTACTATAAACCCCACTGCTGGTGAGGAAACATTGTCCACTTTAAAGTGAGTTACACAAAAAAAACAGGTTTGATAAATTCTTCCAACAGTTTAATTATAAAATCTTCGCAGTTTTGCCAATCGAGCAAAAGTAGTGAAGAACAAACCACAAGTCAACGAAGTGCTCTCAGATGCTGCCATGATGAAGCGACTCGAGAAAGAAATCAATCGCCTGCAGAATGAGCTCGAAGAAGAAAAGACAAAGAACAGTCAGGTAACCTTCCAAATATTAAATTCATTCCTCTTTAACATCATCCATTCCAGATTAAAGTGGGTCAACTACAGAAACGTCTTAACGAAGAAATTCTGAAAATAATCAACAGCAATTCATCGAACATCTCGAAGGCAGTGTCGGAAAAACGACGTCGCACTTGGTGTCCCTCATCGGTGACGCCTCCTCTCGTCGAACTGAATTCGGCAAAAACCGAAACCTTCATTCCACAACAGCTGACAACAAATCAGATGCCAACAAAACTTCAACTACCGAAGTCTGGAATGAACTTCACTCCACATATAACCCTTCGAGATGTATACTACCAGAACCAATTGAAAGAGATCAATTGTTCGCCCAGCATCGAAGAAGAATTCATTCCCGCCGAAGACGTTTGCTTCGAAGAGATGCTCACACCCCGAACTTCGCCATTGAAAGGTGGTTTTCATACGCCAAAAGGTGTGCTTCAAATTCGCACGGCCAGCTTGACTCCCCGCCTCACCGAAAAGGAAAGGTAAGTTCAAAATTGCGAAAAAAATAAACAACTGCTTGAACAGTGTGAAAAAACACGTTTTTAGTTTGCAAAAAGTCGAACGTGAACTTAAGGAACTCGAGGCATTTACCAATTTGGAAAACAAATTGAATGTCGAGCACGACACATACAATAGTTTGAAATTCAAATTGGAGAATGCTGAGCGAGAGATTGCACGCTATGAGAAGGAACGAGAGAACTTTGCGTTCTTAAAAGTTGAACACCAAGAGGCTGAAATGAACCTTTCCAATTGTCAGAAAAGGTGAGATCAGTCGTTGTTTAAATTCAAGTCCCTAATGCTTTATTAATTTGTCTTTTTGTAAAAAAAACTGAATGAATTTTCTTTTGTTGTTAAACTCCCAAAAATATGTGTTTTTGCATGTTGCCTTTGTATTTCCATTGTAGAAACGTTTGCCCAATGCTTCTTTGTCTTGATTGTATAAATAGATTTCGGCGTGTAGTCTTGTTTCTAAAGATAAAACTTTCACCATGTAAAAGTGAGGCTTGCCCTCCCCACCTATGTACGTCTTAGTTTGGTAAGACTGCAAAAAAAAGTCTATGAACCTTTCCAAGCAAGTGTATTAGCTCTTAAATGTATGAATGTGTATGCGTCTGTGTGATATATTATAAATTGCCCGACTTAGTTCGACTTAACAATAGTATCCCCAGCGATTTAAAAAAATACCATTCCATTGGTGTGTCATCGGCATGCATTAAGCAGCTGAAATGTTTTACTTCAGTCGTAATGCCGCTTAGAAAAACAAATAATGCATGATTTCGTGATGCTTTTACATTGCTTCAAACAATAGTGAACCATAGACAATCTTTACTGTGAATTATCTTCTTATCAGCTAAAGCCAATATGCACTGGCACTTTTCGTACATCGCCCAACATTGTGATCCATTTGCAGTGGCGAACAAAATCGGATACATAATAATAAGATTTTGTGGTTTTTGATCAATAAAATATTTTGCTAAGTTAATTATTTAAATAACTATGCATTTAAAAACAAAATAATAAAATTAAAAGTCAGCATAGCTGAAATTCACTCAGTTTCCTTTAGTATCCAGTTTTGCACGTTTTGCTTCCTTTTCGTCCGTTGGATAGGCACATTCTTCAAACAAACTCGAACAAATTGATGTGGAAGATAATATTCCTCATAATTTCATTGATTTGTGTCATTGCACCGACATGCCACCGAGTTAAACAGATACACCGTTAAGCTGCCTTCACCATGTTTACCCGCTTGCTCAACTTGCTGCCTTTAGATAGTTTCGTGTGCTCGGTGCCAATGGTACTCCTTCCCATCAGACCGAAATCTTTTGATTTTAGTTTCGTCAGACCATATGACGTCTTTGCAGTCATCCACAGATCAATTCTTATGTTCTTTGCAGAACCTGAGCAAAGAAACATTTATTTAAATGTGTTTAAAGAATTTTTTTATGAAACCCAAAAATCGAAGATCATGTATTCACTTTTGCTCGCCAGTGTAAAAATGCTAGACGCACAGTCAAATTGGCTACAAGTGTCTTATGGCTTTTTAAAATTATTGCAGTGCTTTACTATTAGCTTGAAGCAAAAGTGTCGGGCCCCAAAGTGTATCAGTTTTTCTTATCCGTGATGGAGCAATCATAACCGAGAACCAGCGCCTCGCAACGAACATTTGATGCTCGCTTGGCTTTGCAAGAGGGTGATTGAGTAAAGTCGTAGTCCTTAAAATATCTCAGGTGCTCATTCTCTGCTTATCTTCGGCCTATTCAAGAAATCTAAATGAATAGTTAAGTACTTCCATTTCATGAAAAGTCAAAAGTTTACGCTTGCCAGGTACAAGATGCAGCTAACAGCAAAATTTTATGAAAATACATGCGAAAAGCATTTAATTTATATTCTATTTCTTTTTCAAGACAAACGTAACCCAAAGTTTTCTGCTCTTCCTTGTCCAAAGAAAAATACTCCCACTACTTAAAAAAAATCACTCAAGCGCAAATATCAATATTTTCGAGCTTGACTTCGGATTCAATTTGGGACAAATCACGGATGGAAATTTACAATATGTTCGAAAACCACTTGCACAACAAAAATCTTGGTTTGTCTTTGACTACAAGCTACTTGAATATTTTTTTTAAATGTAACTGACATCACACTTTCCTTAGGGACCTCTTCGATACAAAACTTAAGAAAACGTCAGGCAATTCAAAAAATGCATTTAATCACCTTGTTTATGAACAACCAATACATTACATATAAATATACGAGGATGTAGATAGGGATTTGTCATAGAGTGCGATGCAATAACTATAACCAAGGCCAATTTAATAATACGAATAAACGTTTGAATTAGTTATTAAGCTTTTTTAAGGGCCACCAAATGAGCTTTTCGTCGGCTTCAACACTCAAGGGTAGAACATATTATTGGATTCTTTTGAGTTACTACATGGCGAGAAAACGGAGCAGCTGGCGCTTCAATTATGTTTGCAGCTACTTGTCTCATGATAAATAAAAAGTCAAACTGAATTTTTTGCCTCCAACTTATCTTCTCCATTAAGAAATAATAATAAAAATAGTTTTGGGTGGGTTATCCATGTGTGATCCATTCTAAGTCGTAAAAAGCATCGAATCATTGAAATTGAACAAGGGGTTTGATGTATTGCTACTTAAGGGTCGAAGTTATTGTTAGTTAGTTTTCATTTTTATTTCATTTTTAAATTTGGATAAAAAGCGTGACGTGTGGTTCCATGGCTGATTGTTTCGCAATTTCATCGGCAAATTCGCTTAAGATTGTCCTTGTTTGCTTTGAAATTGTCCCTTATTCATCGTTTGGTTGTCAGTCGGTACAAATGCTTATTTTCTGTTTGATATTTAACTTTTTTGCTGCTAGGATGGTCCGAGCCATGGGGCCGACAAAACAGATGAAAAATCTGCTAGTCCATTGCAAAGATTTTTTCCGTGTGGGTTTTTTCCGGCAGTGTAAACAAAGTACCAAATGGCTTTTTGTATGCAGCCTGCAAATGTAGCTATGGTTCTGCCTGCTTGTGTTTTAAACCATATACAATAATAAAACAAAATAAAAAGTGTTAAAAAATAAAATGGATTTAGCTTGTTTGGAGTGTCTTTAATGATTGTTAAAACCGATCATCAAAATGTTGGAAAACTGTGAGTTTTGTTTTTACTTAAGGAGCCTAGTCTGAGTATGATATTGAAAATTGAAGTATTATTTTCCTACCCTTTATCGATTCGGATAATTTTTCAACTTTTAAAGTTTTGCTCTCTCAATCCTATTGTAAAAAGTTTTCAGTATAAACAAAAAGTCGTTATTTCTTACGTACAGTGGAGGATTAAATTTTAAGTATTGTTCATGATATTTCTTCCAAAGTTGAAAGTAGTAGAAAGTTCTTGCAAACCCACGATTGCGATGCTAAAAATAACTAAAACTAAGTAAAATCATCATTCATTTAAAATAGTACAATGACTTTTTCACTGCATAAAGAATCATTCAAATGCTCATTTCGCCAGCCAGTTCATTTCAGCGCCAAGTCACGCATTCAATTATGCATTTCACAGTAAACTTTCTCAGCAGGTGATTTGAATTTGAATACCTCCTAAACAATCAATGTTAAAGAAAAGAACAAAACATAAACAAGCAATCCACAGCGAATAGAATGGTCTACATCTTCAAATTCAGTGTTTAGTCATCTCATTTCGCATCCGCGTCAAATGCCATACACGCTTGTTTTTTTAAACAAGTTCTCCACATTCTCCTCAGAGCTATAAACAAAGGCTAATTTTAAACCACAAAAAAAACACAACCAAGTAGATTCCATCGTGTTCCCTCGTCTTACATTCCACGACATTCTCTAGCCTCACAAGCAACAAATGTCAGCGGCAAAGAAAACTGTCTGCTAAATTCTTCACAAGAAAACAACCGAAACGTCAGAGCAGAACCTTAAAAGAACGATAAAAAATAAAGCTAATAAATATTTTCGGCAAACACAATCGTCATATCACCATCAGATGATAAACGACATCAAGAACACCGCATCTGATAAGAAGTTCTCAAGTAAGTCAAAGATACTTTTCACACCTCTGACGAGTGAATAATTTAGATTTTCCACAAAAGCGCCTAGTAAATGTGCACCTCCATCCGAAATCAGTTTCGTTTGACTTCTTCTAATTTGTGTGAAGCGAAATGAGCGTAAAGGTCTGGAATATTAATTGGATTCTGATTGTGATTTTTGCATAATTTACCGGTCGTGAGGCGAAAAAAAACTGGCTCAGAATTTGCAAAAAAATACTAACAGAGTAATGTGATATTAAAATTATTTTTTTACAGTGTGACAGAGCCCCGAATCGGAGTCTGAATGTGCACTCTTTTATCATACACCTACGAGAGAGATTTTGTTTTAATATTCATATCGTTCAAGTGCATCAATTAATTGAATTGACCCAAATTGATTACATATTTAGTTAGCGAATAGGTGGGAGGAAAGAAATTGATTCTAACGAACAAATTAGTATAGTTAAAAGAAAAGTTTCACCTTTATTTCCGTAGGCAAAAAAAAAACAAAGGCAGTTCAACAAATATTTGATTTTCGACAAAAATACTTGCAAGTTTAGCTTGAATTTATTATGAAAGGTTCCCTTGGTCTTTTATTTTATCAAATTCTTTGCGGGAGTCGAACGTCCTTCTATTTAGCGACCGTATAGCAGGCGTTTTATTTTTATAATTTCTCAAAACAAAATCAGTGGCGTTTATATTATTTTTATAAAAGGATCTAACAGCCAACGAGAAATTGCCGCAATTTTCGTAAAAAAAAATATTTTTATATATATTTTGGCGAATCTAAAACTGCGAGTGATAATTTAGTTCTCTGGTTTAAAAGAAAGATCTCTGTGATGCATTTTTATGATTTCCTTATTACCATCCAATTCGCGGTTGTTGCAAAACAAACTGTGCTCGTCATAATTATTCAAGGTTGCTAGTAAGCCAAATATTGCTGCTATAAGCTCAATGCAAAATGTGTCTCTTCTTTTGACACACGCTCAAGTATAAGTAATGTTGTTGAAAAAAAATTAAGAATAATATTTTTGTTTTCCAAAATTAGGGAAACTTTTTGTCGGAGAAATGTTTACCAGCTTCTGCTGCTCTTGACAATTTGAACTGCTGTTCTAAAAAATAGCAAAATGTGTAAATATCAAATTAATAGAATTAAAGAGCTCTATACCGAATTCAGTTAGGGATTCGGCACTATTGAAGGGTCCGAAAAATCTCTTGCCATCTTCAAAATTGAGTACCTGTTGTAATAAATACTGTTAAAGTTATTCTATATGACACCAATACAGCCGATTTGATTTTCCAGGCTTTTCTTACCCGTTACTACAGACCAAACTGCGCTTTGCTGGTCATCCTTCTTTGAGTGTTGTTCACGCTGTTTAAATGTTCCGTAATTATATTTTTTGTAGACACTATTAATGTTTTTGGAAAACTTTTTTACTCCCACAAATACTTATATTTTCTAAACAAGTTGGGTCCGTCTCATTGTTTAAATGTATCTTAACCTAAACTCTTTCTCAGTGACAAGCGTTTATGTTATGAACACTCAGATCGCAATAAACCTGCTAACGCGATAATAATGGTTTTGCAAAGTTATTATTGTTCCGCTGAGAAGCAAATTTATCGGATTTCTATTCGAGGCATTAGACCTGCGACGGATTGTAATGCTCTAGTTCCAGTTCTGATTCCCGTAAGAATCTAAGTAAGCTTGTGAAGACTGGGTACCAATAATACAGACGTAACAATACGGCATGTACCAGACAGTTGAACAGACATCACTATATAAAACTATTCATTTGTAGAAAGTTGGCACTGACCAGCACCGATTGGATTCTGAAACATACCGTTTCAGAATCCAACAAACGAAAGATGTAGCAACTCGATCGAAGCCGCAACCGAACTTCTTCGAAGATTTGTTCTGGAATCACTTTGAACAGTGTTCAACTGAGGAACAATGTTTTCAATGATTAAGAAGAAGATCTTTTTCTAGCACTTTCTAAGGTCACTCGTTTTCTCCTTTCCCAGATTTTAAATAACAATTTTCCCTCCAAATATTTTACTAAAATAATGGTTTGCATGTTTAATATACATTTTGCCCCAATCCTGCTTAGTTAATTGATGTCTTAGTTGAAAAGTAGCCTGAAAACTAATACTATACTGTGTGCTATAGATATCTGATGTTTTCATAAATGCACAACTTAATGGAGTTTGTTTTATGATTTCAGGGTAGAGGAGCTCGAAAACAGAGTGAGCGAATTTGAAAAAACTTCAAAAACCAACGCCGAACTCATTGTTCAATATGAAAAGGAAGTCACCGAGCTGAAAACCACAATCAATCGACTAGAGATGGAAAATCGAGAAGCCGTAAGTTTGGATTTTGAATTTCAGCAACACAAAACGAAATCCAAACTCCGAGAGACCGAACTATTGGATGCCCTCGATGAGAAGCAAAAAGAAATTGACAAACTAGAACGAACTCTTCAGAAGAGAACTATCGAAGTGCCAAACAATTCCACAGAAGGACTGGAACAAATTTCGAAGAGTTTCAACGAATCCGATTCTGTCTGTGTTAAGTGCAAGGATCTGCAGCGAATATTTACAGAAAACAAACAACTTGTTCATGATTTTGAAAAGGTCACCACAGACTATCAGACCCTGCAACTAAATCTAGAGAAAGTGAATTCCGAAGCTGAGTCGGCGAAACTGCGAGCCGATTCCCTGGAAACAGAAAACTGTAGTTTGAAGAAGAATGCTGAACATTTGACTTCTCTGCATGGAACCATCGAAGAAGTGCAAACGCAAATTGCTACTCTTCAAGCTGAGAAATGTAAATTGGAATCGGTTAAGATTGAGTTCGAGGTAATGTCAAAGGAAAATGCTAACAAAATAGCTGAGAAGATCAGTATCTCTGAAGAGATTCAAAAGTTGAATGTACAGAAGAATCACCTCACAGCAGAACGCGATAATCTTTTAGCAGATATCGCAGAAAACATTTGTATTAAAGAAGAACTGAACCAACTTCGCGTTGAGAACAATTCCTTACATGACGACCTCCAAACAATAAAAACAAAGCTGGAAACCGCTCAATCCGATTACGCCAAACTAATGACTGAGAATCAAACGAAATCAGACAGCTATGAAAAGCTTAACATTGAGGTTTTGTCTGCTAGAAAGCAACTACAGACGCTTCAATGCGAATATCACGAATTCCAGCAGAAGTACGAACAAATCCAAGCGGAATGTAATAAGCATGAAGACACGATTGGTGAAATACAGTCTGAGTACGAGTCGATTCAGAACAAATATCAAAGCCTACAAGTTGAGTATGAGAAGCTGGAGAATGATTCCGTCCAATCAGCAGCAGACTGTGATCGAGTCCAAATTCAGAATGAGAATCTAGAGACTGAAATAAGAGAATTGAAAACTAAAGTAGAGGAAGCCCAGCGAAAACTGTTAGAGAACGAATGTCTTCAATCGGAACTGGAGTCCTTGAAGTCAGAAATGAATAGATTGCAAGGAGAATATGAGAAAAATTTGTTCGTCAAGTCAGATTCGACTAGCTCTACGAGCAACGAAGACGATCTTCGTAAAGAGAATGAAAAGTTGAAACAAAACCTACATAACTTGAAACAGAATTTCGATGAGATGCAAAAAGAATACGACGATATTTCCACACAATTGGTGGACAACTTTTCTGATTATGAGACACTCCAGGGCGAAGTGGCAAGACTCGAAGAGGAACTGACAAAGTATAAAGATTCCAATGCAGATTGGTTGACAGATGATCTGAAAAGCATGAAACAAAAGACAGTAGAGCTGCAAGCGGAGAACTCTCATTTGGTAAAAGAAAATGTTGACTGGAAGAACACAGTTTTATCCATGACCGAGTCTATGCGAGAAAAGTGTGATGAACGGGAGCAATTGGTCGCTCAACTCGAGGAATCTAGGAACGAGTCCGCACGAAATGATTCTACCAGATCGTTCGCAGACATTGGAGCTCAATTCAGTCAATTAGCCGAATCGTTTGTAGCGGTTGAGATTCCCATTCGAAATGGCTGTAGCAGGACCTTCCAAGTGGTGGGAGGTGTGAAATTGCCCGTCCGCAATCGATTGGTTATCGGAGGCATCAGTGGAATATCGCAGGGAGCATTCAATGAGCTGCGTGGAGATATTCAGTTCGCCATCTCCTCCGATGATCAAAAGTCTAACAACGATATTTATGATTCCTTAGAAGTCGACGAAGACTCAGCTCGTGCCAATAGCTGTGATTCCCTAGAAGGTGCCAGTAGGCGTTCAAGTGAAGTTGAAATCAACGAGATAGAAGACGAGAAACCTCATCTTTTTGAGAGGATACGAGGCTTGGAGGAGACTATTTCATTGCTCAAAGGCGAAGGTGAACTTGTTCGAAGGAAGTTAGATGAAACTCAGCGCCTTGTTGACCAGTTGAATGGTGAAAAAATAAACTTGAATACAATCTGCGATGAAAACAAATGCAAAATAAATGAACTGAACGAGATTATTACACGTGCTGAATGTGATAATAAGAAGCTTATTGCAGATTGCGAGCAATTGAAAAAGGCCGTAGAGTCGGATTTTATTGTGGAGAGCGTTTCACAAGAGACTTGTGAGGAATTCAAACATAAAAACGAGGAAGCAAGCGAGAAACTGCATTTTAGTGATAAAAATATTTCCACATCCTTCAAGCCAAATGATCAACACAACGATGAAATAAAAGAGCAGTTCCCTTCAAATGAAATTGTCGAAGAATACTCAGCTGAAGTCGACAAATTCAAATCAGAAACGAACGTGCCTGAATGCAAATGTGAAGAATACAAAATCGAGATTTCCCGACTCAGGGCATCCATAGAATCGACAGACAAAGACGATTTAGATGATTCCAAAACATGTAAATCTATTCGAGAACAAGACAATTCTGTCCTTAGAAAAGAAGTTGAGGAGCTGAAAATATCTTTAGAGGAAAAAATGAAGGAATCTTGTGAGTCGGCAGATAAGCTTGCAGATATAAGCAGACGATATACTGAAATGAAAGCTGAATTTGATGCAGTTCAAGCAACGTTGAGTTTTGAAATGAAAAAATCAACTGAGTTGGAAAAATCTCTGAAGAACTTGGAAAAAGTCGAAGAAGAGGTATCGCGTTTGAACGAGATTGTAAATAGTCTAACAGAGGAAAGGAATGACGCTGTTAAACAAAACAACGCTTTGGACGAAGAAATCCGCCAGTTGAATGAAAAAATATTGCTTTTGCAAGAAAAAAACAGTAATCTGAAGATCTCACAGGAACAATTGGACGAATTGGGTGAGAAATTGCGAAATCTTGAACAAAAAAACGCTGCTCATTTAGAAGAAGAGAAAAAAACTCGAGAAGAGCTTCTTAAGCTGGAAAAGGAAAAAGCAGATCTAATAGAGGAACGTAGTGTTCTCATTAAATCGGCAAGTGAACTTCAGGAACAGTTGAAGAACCTTGTTAGTGAGCATGAACTTGTAGTGAAAAACAAGGAAAATCTTGAAAACGAATACCGTCGATCAACCGAAGAACTTGACCGGCTCAAAGTCCAATACGAATCAAATATAAAAGAAAAACAAGATATTCAAACGACTTGTAAAGAAATCAAAGAAGACCTGAACAAAGTTTCGGCTGAAAAGAAAAAACTTCAAGCTGAGCTCGATGAAATAAAAGAACAGCATGAGAAACTTAAAGAAGGTCACAAAACAGAAAGAGCCGCGTTGGATGAAAAATGTTCTTCTTTGTCCTCAGAGATAGACCTGCTTTCAACTACCAAAACCGAATTGCAAGCAGCACTTGACAAAGCGAAGCAGCATTCTGAATTTCTACTTCAACAGGGCAAAGATATGGAGGAACAATTAAACTTGGAACTCTGCACAGTAAGGCAATCGAACAATACGATGGCCCAACAGATTGACGAACTCCATGAGAAAATAGAAAAGGCTGAAAATGATCTCAAAGTAGTCATGGATAGAACAGACACAGAAAAGGATCAACTTATAACTCAACTCACAAACAGTAACAATTCTTTGGTCACAAAGTGCTCAGAACTTGATGATCAAGTTGCACTTCTTAAAACACAACTAGACGATTCCAAGCAATCGCTGTTGACTGAAGTTCAATCGAAAGAAGAACTAAAAAAACAGCATTCAGAAAAAGTTGGCCTGATTGAGGAACTCTCCAATAAAAATAATACACTTACCCTTAGAAATTCTGAGCTCGATCAACAAATTGAAATGTCGAAACAAAGCTTGGCAACGTCTGAAAACCAAAGGGAAGTATTGGAAAAGGCAAACATGGAACGAGATGACTTAATTGTTCGGCTTACAAATAACAACAATTCTCTGGCGACAAAGAGTACTGAGCTTGAAGAAAAGCTTGCGATTCTTGGTAACCAATTTGAAGAATCTAAACGCCATCTTTCAACTGAAGTAAGTAGGCTAACACAGCTTCTTTCTGATGGGAACCAATTGAGCACCGAGCAAATATCTAAAATTAAAGATTTATCAACTAAAATCTCATCTCTTGAGTCTGATCTGAAGAAATATCGGACCACTTCGGAGGAGCGCGATGCTCTGTTGGAAAAATTCAACCAATACCAAGGAAAGCATGATGCCTTGGTACTTGAGTATGCAAAATTAGAGTCAACTAAGTTGTCATTAGATGCAGAATTGAAGTCAGCACAAGCTTATGCTCTCGAAAACACCAAACTGAAACAAAGCGTAAGTGAAATGGAGAGTGCATTGAAGGAAACCACACTGAAGTGTAACTTGTTGACATCGGCCAATGAAGACTTGCAAACATCGAATAAAACCCTTCATAAGCAGTTGGAGAATTCAGTGCAGCAGAAGAAACTTCATGACGAAATTGTGAAGCTTCAAGGGGAGCTTGAAAGAACTCGAGCAAACCTAAGAAGATCTGAAGAAGAGTTTAAATCAGCTCGTATCACATGGGTAAGCTTTTCTTAAATATCTAAAGAAAATTAACAATTGATTAATTTTTTAAATAGGAATCTAAGGAACAGGCGTTTGTAGAACAAACTTCGCAAATACAGAAAGAGCTTGCAAATGTACAATTGCAAAGGAAACGCATTCAAGAGAAATTTGAGAACGCTGAGAAAATTAGTTTTAGTAAAATCGCTCAGCTTGAGCAGCAAATACAAATCCTAATGAGGGACCAAAGTGTTAACCTCTCCAAGTCATTTTCCCCTAAAAAGGAGAAAGGAATGGATCATCTGTTGGGCGAAAATCATCAGTTGAAGGTATACAGAAAGCATTGACAATATCTTAACTGTAACAAATGCGTTATTTTAGGTAAAAAACATGAGCTTAATGGACAAGCTTGATGCGTGCCAAAAATCTTCAAACGAGGAACGAAAAAATCGCAGATTAAGTACGCACGATGAGAGACGAGTTCAATCGTTTTGGGACAACAATCGAGACATGGGCACGATGACCGAGCCAACAAGTACTTTGAAATGGCTTTTGTGTTTATCGTACTTCTTCAAAATTATTTTCTTTTCAGATTCCGAATGCAAATGCTCGGAGCTAGATAGTAAGCTAAATGAAATGAAACAAAATCTCCTTATCCGCGAGTGCCAGGTGAAAACTCTATCAATGGAACTGAAAAATCATCCACTGATAACTGAAAATGCCACACTGAAGAAACTCCTCAACGAGGAAGAATCAAAGCGACATCAACTGCGGCAAGAAATCAAAAAATATAAACACGTCATTGCTAGCAAAACCAACGAGAGCAGACATTGTGCGAAATGTGCTGAAGCAGCTAATCGAATAAAAGTCGACAGTACGACACAAACAGCTGAATACGACGAAATGGAGTCTCATCGCAAATTGCTTAGCAAGTATGAGGATTTGAAGACCATTTGCCGTGTTCGGTATGCCAGAATAAAAGAACTAGAAGACGCTCTCTCAAAGGGAAAAGAGAATTCCAATGAGAATCATTCAGCTGTTCACAATAATCAGTACAGAGTGAGTAGCTTTACTGCATATACAATTTGTAAAATTTTCTTTATCGACTTGTCTTTATTTAGCAAAAATATGAGCTTCTCAAAAAGGAATACAATGTTATTCATGCCAAGTATGAGGAAGCAAAAATACTATGCAATTTGCGATATGAACAGATAAAAAATCTATCCAGTCAACAGTCGGGGAATAGTTAGTTTAATGTTTTTGTTTTTTTTTTTTTTTATGAACCAAGTTACTTAATGATTCTCATCGCTTACTTTCAATATACATCTATATATATTATAATTATTTTTGTATTAAAAATGCAACAGTTCTTGTACAGTATTACTTTAATATTATTCTACGCTCATGGGGGTTTGTTTTCATACATATTTATTTTAGAATCAAAAGGAAGAAAAAAAAACTCTTAAAAACTAACTTTTTTGTATTTTCATTTCGATGAGGAACAAGTCATAATGTTAAACTCTATTTATGCCAATAAATGCGAAACAAAATTTGTTCAAGTTATTGGATTGTTTTCTATCCAAAACGTTTACTTTTAAAATAATTTAAGCCTTAAGTACCGCATGTTTTATGAAATATATATTCACCAGAATCAATTGAATTGGAGATTTAATATTTATGATACACACATACAGTGGTGGTTACATAACATTCTCAAATCAGAGAAGAATTTTTTTTTTTCATCTTTTTGATCCACATCCTTCAAGTTGGATTGGTAAACTACGATCATACTCAAGCAGGAGGAGATATATGTTAGGTTCATTATTCATTTCGCGCGGCACCAAAAAAATGTTTGTGTTGTGGCAATTGCAGATGCATGATGATTTGAGCTGGTAACATTATTAAGGACGATTAGTCATCAAAACTCTTGAAAAATTGACATAAGTGGTATATTGCATTTTCAATAGTATGATATACTATAAAATAACTGATGATTTATAAATTCTTGAAATGGAATGCTATAAAGCAGCAAAAAGAGCATGGTAACATTAACAACAATAAGAGAAAGCGTAGACCAAGAAAAACCAAAGGGCTTATGAATTAATACTTGTATAGAGACATTAAACAATACAATGAAACCATTTGAAGTTAAGTACGTGCCTGATCGATTTATTTTTATGCAGGACAACGATCCAAAACACACTGCTCGAAGCGTAAAGCAGTGATTGTAACCAGAAAACATTAATGTTTTGGATTGTCAAGCGCCAATCTGACAAAATGGAGCCTATCCAAAAGTTATCCCACTAAATACCAAATATAGCATGTGAGTATAAAAATATGTGGCATACTATACACTTTTCGAAGTTTATATTTCACAAAGCCTTCTGCTTGGTGTTGAATTGGACTGGGATTTTTTTTATGTAAGTTCAAATTAAATTCGGGTTTTTACTTTTACTTGTGCTATAAGACAATGCTTCTTGCCAAATTTCATGATTTTAGGTCAACGGGATGTGCACGAATGGGGTTTTGGTTCCCCTTGCAAGTATCAAACTATGCGGCCATATGCCATATCATTTGGCAGCGTCGCTTTAGAAGCTGGATTTCTTAGTAGCATAAAAGGACCAACTTGATACATTCCACGGGGGTGACAGACAGACGGACAAGCTGATCCTACAATAGTTCTGTTTTTCGTTTTGACTAACGTAACCTTAAAAAACGAACAAAAAATATTCCTTGCAGGTGAAAGCCGTCGGAATCAGAGTGCCAACCATAGTTGAAAAGCACCAACCGATGCATTGCAAGGACTGACGGCCGGCCTCGGTCTTAATTCGATAGTTTCGACAGATTTTCCACTGTCGGCTGCCGACCAATATGTTTTAGAATCATGACTACAAATATTTTCTAGTGATATAAAATTTCTTCCAAAAAAATATGCGAGCTTTTTGAGTTTTAAGTAGTGTACCATAAAAACTCACCAATTGGGTATATCTATTTTGTTTCTACGACACATTTTATTATATGTATTGCACTTTGAATACTTCGGAAAACAGAATATGAAAAGTATATTTATGCAAAGCATAGCGGAAAAAGTCGTATTGCATATAGCAAAAAATATCCAGCTTGATTTGAATCCACTACGCCAACGAACCCGATAAATTAAAACATCTATAAACTGTTCTCCAATGAGTATGGGTATAGGTTACTATTTAGATTTGGGTTGATTTAATTTTAAATTTGAGTTTTATCCAAGTTTCCTTAACTTCAAGCGAGTAATCTACACTTTCAAAAGAGATAAGGTCAGGTTTGGCGGTAAAGTCTCAAAAAGACCGGTTAAGATTTATAATAGAACCATAACTCTCAGTGTCTCTCAGTGTTGAATTTCTGTAAACCTAATAAATTGGTCACTTGTGTGAATTTAATTAGGAAACTAAATTTAATTTTGGTAACCTTATTGATCAGATAAGATCATTAACAAACCACATACTGTAGATTATAAATCCGATGTTATTAAGTCTGGGATTCAGATCCTGATCAGTAAATTGGATCCGATTTTAAACAGTGAAACAAGCATGTGACAATCCCAGATAAGCATATTGTTATCCGTTCTTGTATAAGACAGTTCGATCGTAGGATATCCGTTATAAAAAGTTCGGTAAAAATAGGTCGATCCAGCATTCATGTTTGACTACCACCGCCTTCACTTCTCTTCAGTCGAATGTGTGGCATTGATTTCGATTGCGATAGTATTTGATTGGTATGTTGTTCATTATCGCCGTCGTATTTCTTTTATTACTTGATGCAACCTTGCTAAGATGTAAGATAAAAAATCTATGCATCATTTGCAAATTTGTTTAAATAAAACATTCATTACATTAATAAATACTTTATTATTTATATTATATTTTGTTTTCATTCATATTATTCTTCAGAAAATAATTTATTATATAATCATAATTGTGAAATTACACTTTTATTCATCTTTACTTTCATAACAGTCAAAAACACTACATAAAAATATAATTATTACTCATATGTAAATCCTAGATACTAACAGAACGGCGAAAAAAATAATAATTGTAAAACCAACAAAATGAAAAAAAAAGAAAAATAAAAAACAAAATAATTAAAAATTATCATTCAATTAACACTTCAACTTATGATTTATTCTATTTTCTGATTTTAAAATACATGATAATTTAAGTTCGGGACTATTCGCGACTGGTTTGAAACAAGTTGCAATCAAAATCGTTAAGTTTTTTCTCTTAAGTCTAGGTTATAAAATAATGATTTATGTTTTATTTTTAAGTCTTAAGTATACAAAAAAAGATTGATATATTATTTTAGTTATAATCATTTCATTTGACATGAATAGTCGAATTAAAAGATACATAAATGTATGTAGGTATGTATTTATTGTGTAAATTAAGTTAAACAATATCGTCGTTTTGGTTTCCAATCAATAAATAATAATAACGATTTTATTTTTATCTTAAAAAAAGTAAGGTTTGCGTGTGCGTTGAATTAAGTTTTAGGCGGTTGTATTTTACTTCAGATGGTCAAGCGGGCAAATAATGGGAAAAGCCATCAAAAACTGTTAACAAAAAGCACAACCAGATGGAAATATTTAATCTTGCAATGATGAATGCAATGAAGAAGACCAGACTTAAATATGATGACCTATATGTAGAATGAGCTCTCAACTTGAAGGACATATTATAGGAATTTTTTTTGCTACAAACGTTCACTAGTCTGATTAGGAAAGCTTAGATCATCCGCCGAAGCAGTATAACCAATGTGTATCAATATTTATTGAAAAAAAGCAATGCACAAAACGGTCCCACCCAACACAGTTTATATTATTTCCTCTTGCTTTAAGTTTTTCTGTTAGCTAATCACACTCTTTTGTCAAAAAATAAGCACCTGTGGTTTATTTTTTTGTTGGAACAATTCTTCAAAAAATGATTTAAGCTCGTATTAAATTTGTGTATATTTTGAAAATTAATACTGTCTTAATGCTTTTCCTATAATCTTAATGTTCGTACTGGAAAAAAGATCAGAAATTGTTTCATTTATTTCATAATATTTCGTTGCAAATAGTTTCCATTCTCAGTTTATCCTTTTATTTATCACCATACTCTGATCGGATTTGATTGCATATAAATAAGGAATAAACAAATAATGAACTGTTCATACACATATACTATATGTTATCTCGAAGCGAATCCATGCAGACAAAGTGGAGACTTGAGGGAACTTTGCTTTCTGGTGTCTGAGTTCTAAGTGAAATTAACAGATTCAATTCTACGAGTTGAGTGCACAGCACAATTTCGCTCGAGGACATTTTACTGATGTGATAAGCTACCCACGAGTAAAAGTTAGGAGAGGATAGCTACTTTTACTATCAAAATTCGTTGCTACAGTAATTTTTCTCGACCGTAACAAATTGCATTCTGACAAAACCAGGTCTACAAAATTTGCTCGAAAAAAAAAATTGCGCACAAGTTTGGAGACAATTAAATAGGTCTTTTGAATATAAAAATCTATTAACAAATAAAAGAAGAGTACCTCGTTCTACAGGTCAGCATGAAAGATTAATAGTATATCAATGCATTTCGAAAGCATGTACTTCATTACACTGTTCAGAGAAAATTGTTTAATTCTAATTGAGATTTGAAGTTCTATATAATTCTGATAACAATCGCATGAAAATACATTGCAATTCATTACTTAAATAAATGTATGTACAATATATTTCGTTTTCTTTTTTGCTTCTGATCTTACACCGAAGTTTAAAAAAAAGGAGAATACTTCCTATCACACTGACCGCCACTTGCCTTGATAAATTCGGTGGAAAGCATGTTTGTATATTTGTTTTATTAATAAAAACGCAATTGAAATATTTCATTTAATTGATTACAATACTTAAGTTATTTGTTTCTCATTTTCTGTTTGTATACTCAGACTTTTTGTTATTAATAACTTTTCATAAAAGGATGTTAAATATTCGAATACATTTAAAAGCATACATATAAATAAAGAATCGTAAATCTTTTCGAATGAGAAATATAAAGTCCTTCAAAAATTGTATGTAAACAAATGAAAAATAGTATTAACGTGAAGACTGATCTGCAAAAAGAAAACAAAAAGAGGGGCTGTAGTTGGCGCCAGAGAATTTCAAGAATTTCGTTTGTTTACAATAAACACTCAAGGTAAGTGCTTTTGCAGTGGAAGGAGGAGGAATATTTAATTGATATGTTTAAAAATTTGTGTTAAGAATGACGTAAAAACAAGATCAAGGGAAATTCCGAAAAGGAATTGTTTAGGATTGTTTTGGAGAAATCGAAACAAACACGAGAGATTTATAATAATGATCGCAAATTTAACAATTTGAAATTCCGGGTGCTGAGAAGGTTTAACAAACCGCGCTGCTATGTGGCAAAATATTTAGCGAACATATTAATGAAATTTCTCTATAAATTCTCTCTTAAAACCCCTTTAATGTACTGCCATACATACCTAAGGCCACCAGCGCTCATCTAGTCTCCATACCCACAAGACCTTGTAAATGCAAAAACAAGAGTTTTTCCTCAATAACGCTTCAATAAAGATTAATCTTTTTCATAATTGGTTTTCTACACATGTGACACGTCCGCAGTGTTTCGGCGCAAACACTGCAAGCTCCATGGCCGCAGAGAAACACAACGTCCCTTATTCGTTCCATGCAAATACTGCAATAGTGACACTCCTCATATTCCTGTATTTTGTTTTCCAAGTAACGCAGACGATCAGCAGATGATGTGCGCGTCGTATCCTTTCCAGTGATCAGTTTTCCATTCAGCCCGAAACGCTTCTCGATCATCATGCCACAAGAAAGGCACTTTTTCATTCTAAGCCCACATTCTTCGCACGAAATCTGATGTTGACAAGGTTCGAATTTGACTAAATGCAAAACCTCGTCGCAGACTATGCACTCCTGCGGCTCGGTAATGAACACGGCTGCTGTGATTTTATTTTGCTGCTTGCGACTTACATGACTACCAGCAGCCATCGTCGATGGTGGCTGTGAAGATGGTGACAGTGCATTCTCGAACTTATTACTCTTAGTGGGATTCATTTCGACATAATGACTTGGGTCGGAGTTGAGTTGTTTCTTTGGCACTTGGACATTTGATGTGTCGTCTGACGGCTGTGGTGGTGGTGGTGGTGGCGAATGATTATTTGACTGATTTCTTAACGCTAATAGTGGAGGTTGTATTGAATTTGCAGCCGCTCCCTCTCCACCCCCTAAAGTATTTCCTTCGGCACTTATATTTGCACTCTCCGGATTCTCGTTCAAATTGAGTGTTTGTATATTTCGCGTCAGTTGATTAATGCCATCATTGGTCAGCACAGCGGTCGAAGATGTCGACACATCGCTAGCATTTCTCTGATAGCTCAGGATAAGATCTTTTTCTTCTTTTTCGGTGATCCATTCGAAAATTGTGGCGCCTTTGTTATTTGGTTCAATTTGACAACCCTTCCTCGCCAAGTAACACAATATTGTGTACATCAATCGATACTCGGTGAAATGATGCAAACCGTTGAAGATTTCTAGAATTTCGGGAGCCTCGGTTGGCGCTGCAGCTTGCTGAAGATTCGTCTTCTTGATGACGCATAAGTGCATTGCATTGTCGCCATCTTCGTCCTTGGCTAATATATCACAACCTAAATTGACTAGTTTTTCGAGAGCGGCCGCATGGCCTTGCGAGACGGCCAATAGAAACGGTGTTTGCCTTCGATTGTTCCGTATATCGATCTCAGCCTGACCCTCGAGGACTAGTGCCTCCACGACATTCGCGTGACCGTTTAGTGCTGCCAGGTGCAAAGCAGCGAAACCATCGTCCTTTTTCACATTCACCAACTGACGCGACAACTGAAGAATGCGTTTGGCTGCTATGACATTTCCCTTTAGCGAGGCATGGTGTAGGACATTAAATCCACGGTTGTTCTTCACAGTGAAATCCAAATTTGGCGCACTGCATAGCAGTTCCACAACTTCGGTATTCTCTTTGGCAATAGCGTCATGCAGGGCAGTGTCGCCATATGAGTCCTGGATATTGACATCAGCTCCGAATTCCAACAGCTGACGAACACAATGTGGTGTCTTCTTATGGGCGCATATATGCAGAGCTGAACAATGACTGGAGTTTAAAAAATTAATATCGGCTCCATTTTGAAGGAGAATGCGCATGGTTTCAGGCTGATTGCCAAATGCCGCGTAATGAAGAGTAGAATCGCCCTCTTTATCAACTATATTTACATTGGCGCCTTTACTTATTAAATAGTTGACTAAGTGCACGTAACCTTGATGGGCAGCGACTTGGATGCATGCTTTGCCGCCGCTCATCACATCGACTTGCTGAGGATTCTGTTCCAAATATTGTTTGACAAACTCGAGTTGCCCTTGTGCTGCTTCGCGGACGAGTTTGTCAGCTAGCGAAGTTCCGGATAATCCAGAGAGTGGAGTCATAACATGATCTGTGCGACGATGACTTAGATCCATCATGCTATTGGAACGTTCAGCTGCTGTCGCCAGCGGAGATCGTTCAAGTTTTACGCATTTTGGATTTAGAGTCCATTCGATGCCGTCGTCCAGTTGCTGGATCCGCAAGTCACCGTCCGAGTAAACTTTTATCACTTTACAGTGCTTCCCCAGAGCCTATTGATGCAGAAAAAATTCAACTTTTGAATATGAGTATGCATTTCAGAGATGAATCTTACATATTTCATTAATTCTATCCATTCCCCGTGTCCTTTTTGTAACTGTTGCACTTTGACCGCATCAGTTATTATTGTAACAAGATCACCAACACGAAATGAGCACACTTTAACCAAAGCGGCCGGATGGAACGTCCATCGATTGGGACAGTTATCATATTGGACTCTATAAATTGAAGAAAATAAGGGCATTGATATAAGTACTCGTACGTGCATATGGGACAAATTACCTTATGTCGCCTTTGTCGGTAATCCTGTGAACTGTTCCTAGCTTGGACAAATGTTCAACCATTCGAGGATTCCATCCACCGTGCCCCTGTTGTAGCTTCATAAGTGCATCTACTTCTAGACATACTTTGACTCGATCCCCTACCGAAAACACTGGCTTAACGGTGGGAACAACGGGTTGTTGCTCCTCTGGTTGTCCTGGAAGGATAATGGTTCTTTTTTAATTTAAAGCAATAGTCGATTAATGAAGAAAAATACAACGTTATTCGTCAGAAACCAGAAGTTGCCGAGTAAAATGAGATTGTTAAATTGTGTGGCGGCAAATCATATGCATGGAATCAAAAAAAAAAAGTCCGAGATTTTTTTATACAAAGCGACATAAGGGGACTCTGTTGCTCCATATAATACCGTTGCATGCTGCGCAAAAGAGTTTAACCTTGGAAGAACATCCACTGAAGATGAACACTGCGAAGGACGTCCACCCACATCTCCACTGAAGACAACGTTAAAAAACGTTACAACTGAGGTCACAGGGATCTCGTATGAAAGTGTTTAAAGAATCCTGACTAACGAATCACGAAGGTCTATGCAAGAATGTTAACCTACGAACAAAAGAAGAAACGAGTCACCATTTCGAGGGTGAACCTCGCAATGTTCCATGCAGATAAGGAGACTTTTTGGTCGCGTTTTGTGACCAAGGAAGAAACATGGATCCACCATTTTGACCCGGAAACCAAACAGCAATCGATAACCTGGAAGCGGCCCTCTTCACCGACGCTAAAGAAATTCAGTGTCGAATTCGGCAGGGAAGGTTTGGCGTCACTTTTTTGGGACACTAACGGAATTATTATGATGGAATATTTGGAAAAGGGAGGCAATATATCAGACTTTTACTTCACAGATGAAAAGAGAAGATTGCGGGAGGATATGAAAGAATAAGAAGCGGCAAACGACCCGGAGTACTGTCTCACAAGGCTGCAGTTTCGATGGCTGCAATTTAAGAACAGGATTTGAAAAAAAAGACAAATAAAGAATCAAATCAACTGCTTGAATACCCGCCCTATTCGCCTGGTATCCTGGGTATAGAAAAAAAGATGAACTAAATGTTCTAACTTGTAAGGAGACTAGTTCTTAAGTTCAATAACCTTGGTTTATATTGGATTATTTGCTGACCAAAGCCGCTTATAATGAAACAAATGCAATTGGTATTTTCTCGATATTGAAGATAGCGGGTTAAAGGCATTTGAATGAGCGAGTTAATCATTTTGAGCTCATGATTCTAACAGTTATTGTAGATTTATGAAAAACTTTTAACGATGTTGTGATTTATTTCCGCACAATGATAAGACTTTAAGACATACTTGAGCTTTGTTCGAATTGCTACCCAACTTGTAGGTTTTTCATCAGGTGTCAAGTACACGAAGCATTAAGGTAACATTTTTGAGGTAAACCTGAGGCATAGCCTTTATTTATAAAACTTATAGTTTGAATTAAAAATAAGCCAACAAAAATTAATTGTACTTACCTAACACAGGCATATGGTCCTTGTAATAGTGTCCTCCGGATGTTGGAACGATATATTTTAAATCAACGTTGCCTTTATGGCCAAGTCGATAAACGTTTGTTGAACCAGTTACCCAAGACACGTTTGCTACACTTCGACAAGACTCATTGTCCCATCCACGAATTTCCATAACACGTCCACTTTTACCTATTAAAAGAAGTCATAATAAGAATAAGTAAATAGGAAACGATAATTATATTGATGGCACTATGATCGACAGTAGGCTTGATGTAAACTTGTTAAAATAAGGTCAACTGAGAATGCTACATTAAGTCCGCGTAAATATTTTAAGATAAGGTGCGAATAGTGTTTTTGTTTTGATTGATCTTAGCATACTCGTATACTGAGAAATGAGTGACCTTCAGCTTAAGCAGTTGAGTAGTTAACAACGCTCACTTTCTCGATTGCGTTTTCAATAATAGGAAAACAAACTGATTCGAAAATATTCCCTCCGCAGTCAATCCGCCGTTTTCCATAATCGGCATTAATAATTCAGCAAGACAACTGAACAATGTTATTACCAATCCCCGACTAGAAAAGGATATCATTGTCATACACATATGCTCAATGGCCTTGACTTGGGCGTTCTGTCGAGCTCTTTTTAACTGAAGAGTGAATGAAGGCATTTTTTAGATCATGTTTCTTCTGTTTGGTAAAGAAAAACCACACTAACTGTCTCTGCTACTTAATATTCACATTACTTGGGGCTCAGTTGTCACGATAATGATTTTGGGTATTCGGGAGAGGGAGATTTGAAAAATCATAGCTTCAAAATTCTCTGATAATTTTTCATATTCAAACCGACATTTTCAGTCAATTAAGAAACCGCACCAACAATGAATCACCGGACACGACAGCAAGCCTTTCATAACACAACTGAAGACTCCACTTCTGTTGTCCTAAGTAAGAAGAGGTCTGAGTGAATTTAAAATTTTTACAGAACGACGCAAATCAGAGTTCTAATTCGTAAGCAATGTCATTTCATGTACAAAAGACGAAGTGATATCCGATTCTTTGCAACTTCCACGGCATCGTTTGAAACAAAAAACCACTACATAAAGAAAGAATGGCACAGAGAGAAGCGCAAAGAGAAATAGATAAATGGTCAAGACCCAATGTGTCAATGACGATTGCTCTATTTTTTTGGTTTTTGTTTTTGTTTTTGTAGATCGGATACATTGCCTGACCATCGATTCATTCATTGAAGATATGTGGCGTTGTTTAGTTTGCCAGTTTAACATAGGTGCAGTGAGTTTTTATTTTTTATTAGAATCTACCGAATCTATGATAAATGTGATGCGTTTTGCAGATTTTCAAATATCATATTGAGATGAATAAATATTACCTCATCGCTTTGGATCTCGATATGATCCAATTTTTAATTATGAAAATATTAAAGAAATGCTTTACCTTCGCCACCGTCTTGTTGTCCCCACTCCCAGTCTGGACCACGAACGACCTTAGATCCGACGAAGATTCCTTTTAATTGAACTTTAGTTGATCCCTTTCGGGGCGGCACCCTCACTCTAGAAAAACAAAACAACACATTGCCATTAATTTTTTTTCCAAAAAAAAACGATGATTTCCGCATTATGATAAAAAAAAATTACCCAAGTGATGTGGGTGTAGTATAGCGTATGAACGGATGCTCTGTATCATGCAGGTCAGCTCCATAACAGTAGGCGCACAAATGATAATTAGAACAGAGCGCGCACTTAAAGACAATTCCAGCTATGCCACCCTTTGAGCATCCATCGCATACCACATTCGAATGGCGAACACCTACGAAATAATTGAGAAAAATTAAATTAATCGAAGTCCGTGCGCACTTCTTGAAGAAAACAACAGACGAATTCCTCGTCGTGTTCGCTTTTGGTTATGTTGGCTCCACTCACCGACTTGTGCGTTGTCTATGATAATCAAATCGTACTGATTCTGGTATCCAACTCTGTAGTTTGTTCTATGACCGGAATCCCAATTTACCACGACTGTCTTCTCGGGGGAATGTGCTGATCCGAAACGTCCTATCTCACAGACTGTACCGACGTGACCTTCTCCGTCGTCTACAAATACAAAAAAAAAAAAACAGTATAGAACGTTTTGAAAATACAAACAGCAGGAATATAAGAACAACAAGAATTGTATAAGTACATTAAGCAAAAGATAATTATGCTTGAGAGGAGAGCGCTACTATATCTTGTGGAGGACGTAGGGCGGCAGGCTTCTTTCTACTAAATCTCGTGCGGATGCTCCTACTGTTGAGCTATGTATCTTGGTTTCGGAGTGCGCGCATCGATTTTGCTTCTCTTCGTCGTCGTTGTCGGTTGCTGCTTTGGTGTTGTTTTTTTTTTTTTTAATGTGGGGCACATTGGTGCGGAGCGCGGTGTCACCCATTTATTTTGTTTTTGTCAAATCTAATTTTAAATTTACTCTCGCGTTCATTTTTGTTGTTTTGTGCCGAGGCAGACAGAAGGATATATTTCTTGCAACCATATGTTCGGGTGTAATTCCCTGTTGTGTTCTGTAGATGGGTTCCCCTGTTTTAGTTTCCATCGGCACGATATGCAACCGGTGAGGTGTGAACGCTTGAGAGGAAAAGTACGCGTGAATATTAGAATATTGTCCTTCTTCGTTAGTTATAAATCTGTGCGCAGCACGCGACAAGTAGACTCATCTTTGGGGTTTCAAAATTTATAGCATGAGGCAGGGGCTGATGCCAATGGCTTCGGTGAATACTGCTGACATATGGTACAGTGGCAGCTGAAATTTAACATCAGGATGTGTAAATTGTGGTTGGTTGTAAAGGAGGAATGAGACACTCAAGGATGTTAAAGAAACATTTTATATTCATTTTCATATGGTTAACATTTGGGCATCATGGGACCGATTGAAATGAGTCCGTGCACAGAGAATCAATGAAAGTTTAACTTGTTTGACTTTCATCAAATTTCATCAAATAATTCATGTCTGAGCATAAAGCGATTGTTAGTTATTTCTATAACTTGAATTCCATGGGTTCAATTTGTGAACAACAACGACATGAACTGTTATTTTTGAAAAGCACAATTCCAGCCATTGAGAAAAGAAAAAGGCTTGAAAGAAAAACTCCTGTACCCTGCATACATTTACTACGGTTTTCGCCAATGGTTCAGCAATGGTTGAGATGATGAAAAAACAAAAAAACAAAAACAAAGGTTCAGGCCCATGAATGGAATTCTAGCTTAAGAATTTACTTGCCCTTTTGAATGAAAAACGTTTTGCTAACTTCAATACTGGCCCCGAAACAATCGCTTAAAAAAAACTGCCATGATATTTGCAGTTTAACACATCGAGACCAAAAGAATGAGGTTAAAGATCAGGAAAAGCATTGCTCGTGCAGCGGTTCTTCTGGCCAATTTAACAATTTCCAAACAAACTTCGCTGCCACATTTTAGATGCCCAAAACATCCGAAAAAATGCATGTTTTTTTATTATTTGCTCGCTCTTCAAGAGGATATTAAGACTCTTATAATGCGTGTAGCACAGAGCGAGCGGAAGAATGAGGAGAAGAACGAAAGGTTGTGTAGTGGTTTGAGAAACTCAGGTGTAATTGGTTTCAACTCGCTTCCGTGGGTGGAGCCCGAAACGGGACGGAGGATTTTGATATCGAACTATTGGCTTTAACCTTATTCGCATTTGAAAGTTTTGAAGATTTTTGAAGATTTAAACACCCCGCTGTCAGTGTTATGCACACAATCTACACAAACAGCTATTTTGAAAGCACGAATTAGGAACTAAGCCGATACAACAACCACTACAACAACGCCACCCATTAGTCAGACTACTATCACTGGTCGACCAATCCAGTGATAGTGTCATTAACTTAACAAAGGCAAATGGTGATTGGACCGGATTCGAAAAACTAGACCACTCCTCTAGGAATCAAACCTGGGACCTATCAATTGAATCAATTGAAAGGCAGGCGCTCTACCAACTTCGCCACCCAGCTGTTTTGCTTTGGTATGAAATATCTTAAATGTTGCATAAGCGCATCTTCCGTGCAACCATAGTCTATATTTCGTAGACCATGGGTTTGAAATAAGAGAAGAACATGAATTCAAATAAGTTTTGGTTTAAGAATATGGAACCTCGTTTTGTTTTAATCGTATTTGGTGAAAATAAATGTACAATAATATAACGAATGCTTCTTTTTATTTTACTTATTATATATTTTTTCATGCAGTCCAAAAACACAATTTGGTGTTAAATTCCGAAGAGTTAATCATAATACAAAATATACAGAAGATACAGCCGCTTGGAAATATATGTAAAATTTGGGATCGCTCAACCAATGGACCCATGTACAAAAATTCAATTTTCTTCGAATTCGTGCCTCACATAAGCAATGTCCAAAGAGCAAACAGGCAATCCTAAATATTGTTTTTATTTTTTATTAGTATTTTTGAAGTTTTAAGAGTTTTTGAAAAAAAAATCCGGATTCCGGTAGCATATCGGTGGTTTTTATTCAACAAATACAACGCTCTTTATCCAACATACAAACCAAAATTCAACGGAATTATATTGTTATACCGGAACAGTTAACAAAGTAGGGTTGAAAGCTGCGCAGACAATATCAGGAATGCATTAAAGAAGTTTCAATTTTAGAGGTAATTCAGCTTGTAGCTTTGTCATGGGATAATGTAACAGTTGTTAATTTTTAAAAATCATGAAAGATAATTTTAATTCAAACTACGTATATTGAGGATGAAGAAGATATTTCTTTAGCGGAGTTGACGAAACCCGAAAACGGAACAGTTCTAAGTTGTATCCTGGATCTCTTTAAAAACCTTTCTCAGATCGTACAAGCTGTTGGGTATAGTTACTGAAAGTGGTGTACCCTTGGGTATACATTTGAATTTGGACATTTGTTGTGGTTGCTCTATTCTAAATTGAACCAATTCTTCTGTTACTAGCACAGCTTTAGGAAACGGTACTAAGAATCGATTAATACTTTGTCTTTTCTTGATATGCATAAAAAAAGGTCGCTACCAAAACCTGTACCTATCACACTTATAAATAAATCTTTTATCACTCACAAACAATAACTCCGAAACGGTTAACAAGAATCTCGCACACGCCTTACGAATGTCATGGTGGGTTATTTTTACTTTAGACTGCACATGTATCGTTGATTTCAAACATATGCCATCCTTTCCAGAGGACTGCAGTCAAACAGAAAAGGAAGGAAGTGACTTTTCCGTTTTCGTTTTCGAGATGATATTTTTTCACCCCCGATTCTGGTATACGCGTGAAAATAATAAAAATAAACTTCTGTTATGAGAAAAATAACAAAATCATTTTCTAAAAATAGCTTAATTTTTTTAAACACCAATTTTTTTTTTTTAATTTTTGGTTCCCATTCATAAGAAGAGGGCTTAAGAACGCCAACAATGCCAGAGGTGTGCTCCAAAATAATTGCTTTGAAGAGATCCGAAACAGAAATTAAAGTTATTTTTAGAACTTTCGAAATTCGAATATATGCACTCAAAAACATCGATTAGGCATTAAAATACCATTGCAAACGCAGACAAAAAGTTTAAAAACAAAGTCAAAGTGAGAACAGAAGAGGCAGGTTATAGAAGTGCTGATAGAAAGAACGCATGTATGTATGTGTTTTTAGAAAAAAGTTTCGATTTGGAAAAGCATGTCGGAAACGTACTTAATCAAAATTTACCTTGATTTTGCCATATCCAATTGGGTCCACGAACAACTCTTATGCCCGGCGGAATCGTTGCCATTTCTAATAAGTTGCCTTTATCTTGTACCTCTGCTCTCGAATATTTTTTATTTCCTTTTGCAAGATGAAATTTTCGATTTTTCTTAAGCTTTTCAAAAATATCGTTTTCGCATTTTATATTCCCATTTAAGTTTTATTGAAGGGTCAATGATTGTGCGGCGTTGTGTGGCGGATCCGACCGAAATGATCAGTTTGTTGTTGGTCAGCAGCCATTCTGAAACGCATAAAAAAAAATTATTTAGTATTTGTGAGAGAACATATACAACAATTTACGTTTATATAAAATCTATTCTGCTTTCATTTATTTTTAAAATTGTCTATATTTAGAATAAGTTGAAGAAAACAGATCATAGCCAGCGCCAGTGACGCTAAATGTTATCGGTTCCCACTTGTCATACTTTATACAAAATAAAATTAAAAAAAGAAAATATATTTATTTTAAATTGAATAATGATTATGCACAGAGCGTCAATGAATAAAAAAAAACAATTAAGCGCAATACCAGTAAATTTAAATAAAACACTTTTATGCTTTAGATTTCGGTCGAACTTTTAATTGAATGCTTTGTTTGGATCTTTGCGCATCACTCAAATGTCCTTCATGTCCGCTCTGGCAATGCTCGATTCGGACAAGGTAATTTTTGGTGAATTTGATGATGATCGTTTTCAAAGACTTAATACTTGACAAATTTTGTGCATAAACACGATCTTTTGCATAGAACAAGGAGAAGTCCAGCGGTTAAAAATCACACAGTTCAAAACACTGAATTTTATAGCCTTGATCAAACCACATGTCGGAAAATCAAAAATTGACATATTTTCAAGCGTAATAGTGTAAAATAACTTTTTCAAATGCCAACAGATTTCGCTACCAAATTATGTCGTTGCAATCGCTGTAAGAAATTCTTTTAATAATTTGGATGTTTTGACGTTCCGAGGAGCCAACAAAAACTTTCGACACTACACATGATTTCCCGGCATCCAAGACACTCGAAGAAACCTTCATGAAGTTTTAAGGTCATTGTATTGATATCTTAAGAGACAATCAGACCAATATAGTGCAAGATAGGGGCCGACATCAACAAAAATAAAATGAAAAAATTGTGATGATAGGAATACCTACTGACAAGCCACTCGAGGAAATAATCTTCCATAAAAGGTTAACTTTTTTCATATTTAAAAGTGTCTTATGTAAAGCTTTTTTAAAAATAAATAAATATTGGCCTGAATAACCTAATAAGACAAGCAACTATACCTTTTTCTGGCGATTATAACTTAAAATTTCTGCGATATAATCTAACTAAAGCCTATGTTAACCGTTTAAAGAAATCGCATTGTCATTATTATATCATAAGACCTCTCATGTCTCATGCATTAAACATTTCCATTCCTCATTCACAAAGACCCATCAAAGCGCCGCTTATTCAAAGATATGAGAAGGAAAGACTTTTTCAAGGTTCCAAATGCACACTCTGCTATGCACAAAGGCTATCTCCATTTATTGAAGCAGGAGAAGCTTAAATCAACAAAAACTTCGATTTCCCACCACGTGCTTCGCAGGCTATACCCAATCGAGTGTTGGTTTTCACCCAACGCATGATGCAGCAGGAATTAGTAAACAGCAGTTTCATTTACCAACCGTTTCGTCGGCATTTATTTTACGACTAAATCGGAAGTTCACCGTATTCCCCCCATTCAAGGCAATGATTCATGATTTCTCGAAAGTTTTTGGCCCGTTGAGGAAGGCCTATTACACTTGATAAACACCGCTAGCGCTGTTATGAATACATTTGTGTGCGTTCATCTAATAAACGCAAGCTTTGCGGGTTTTCGTCCCCAAAGGGATTCCCATACGAAATTCGATAGCCAGTTCTCGAGTGGCAAAAACAACCCTGGTGGTAATTGAGCGCTGTTAACATCGTTTTTCGTGTTATTACTTTGAAAACGATTATTCGGGCACAATTTTAGTGACAACTGCACTCTAAGCCTCATAATAATTTTTCCTCCCCTTCTATATTCTGTATGTCCCTTTTCCTATCGAGTAAAAAGGATCAAATATCAGGATTAAGGGATCATTGTGCAACTAATTTTATTTAAGCTGTAACAGCTCAATTGAATGTATAGCACGCTTGGTTTAAGTGAAAGTCGGGTGATGCAACCAGTTCTTGGTAGACTTTATTGAAAGCGAAATAGATTTACCAGATAATTGTAACTGTAAACAACAGTAGTCATAAGTTATTAATAGGCACTGTTTTCGGAATAGGTTTCGTCACCAAAGACTTTTGGGACAAAGGAAGTCATCGAATGGTTCCTTAATGAGACATAATTACACTAATTGATTTATTTTCATTGATACGAGTAGATTACTCGGAGCACATACTAAGAATTCAGTTTCAACAAGTCTTATTTGTATTTTCTACTCGTTGATTTGCTTCAAGCTATTTCTTCAAACAAGCCTAAGAAGTAGGATGATCTCTTACTTAGTCGGGGTTTGATGAAGCCCTTGATTACCAGTTGCTACACATCAACTACCAGATGAGTCACGGTGATAACAGTAGAGCGTACGTAATCCGAAAAGTAAAAATAATAAAATGTTTACGACTAGTACACCGAATGCTTGGTTCGGATTTGACATCCCTGTTTCAATCACATACGTCCAACCGAACTGTCAACAGTGACTGGATAAGTTTAGTTTGAAGTTTACCTTTTAAGAAAATGCGTGTGACAATTTTTCTTCAAAAATTGTGATTCTGTAGAAGGTTCTTTCCGCGCATTACGAGCAGTTTGCCATCGACAACTGAGCGTTCGTATATGGTATGCAAAACTGTTAAAAAAAAACATCCAAATCCATCGATTTCACGGTAAGCACAACATTTTAGCTTGCCTCGCGGCACATAATGATGTTTGTATTTTGTATTTCCACTTCTGTAAAGTTGAGCTTACTCAAAAATAGCAGGAAGCCTATCAAGGATACGTAAAACATACGCTGATTGTGTTCTTAAACTTAGCGGTTGGATGACTAAGTTTCACATATTTTTTCAAACAAATAAAACCACATGTAGTTGTCGAAAAATCATTGCATACACGAATATTCACTGTATGGTGTGCATTTTAGTCTGATTGGGTCAATGTTCGACGCTTCTTTGAATTTGGGAAAGTGTAACCGTCACCATAAGTCCTCATCGCTATAGCAAACTGTTGACCGAAGTTATTTGCTCCCAACCTAAGATAGTTGGTTGTGGTTCGAAAATGGCGGTGCCACATCTCACATAATGCACGAGATACTTCTCGTTTTGTTGGCGACTAGTGTCATTCGTCGGCGTTGAGTTTGTTTTGGAAAACGAATATTTGTCAAGTGATGCAACATTGAAATAAATTTTTTTTATCGAAATTATAGCCATAAATGTGTTTTAATAAAACATACTTTCAGAATTACAAACTGGAAGAACTGTATATGTTAATATTTGACAGGGTTGACTGTTAAGCCTGCTGTCAAACAAGTCACGTGTTTTTAACATTACAGTTCCATATATATACTTACTTTGGCAATTAACATCCAAAGACTTATACTACAAAGCGTTAAGAAATTGTCAAATATTTCTTTCCAAATTAGGCGGTCTGTTGGTCAAACTTCGCCCAATTTAATGTACTCATTATCGCGCAGCTTATACGCGCCACTAAGGTTCGAATTAAATGTACGAATACTCTTGATTTTCCACCAGTTGGAACAATTTAAAGAATCGAGTCCAATGGATGCACGATTTTGCAAGCGGAATCTGTTTGAATTGCATCATGTTTACACATATGAATTACTGACTGACATTTTAAAACGATATGTCTTAAAAAAATCTGTTTACGTTTTGTACGGTAGAGCGGCGGTGCAGCGTTTGAGAATTCAGTCACGCTTTAGCTATGAATTGCTTCATTTTATTGCCAATTTGGTGCAAATTATGCCGAGCCATTTTTAAAAGTTTAAGTTCAATAGTTTTGGGTTGACGTTCAGCAATTGTTAAATTGGTTCTGAAACTTAAGCTATTAAGTTTTTTGAATTAGACATAACTCCAACGAAGATTAGTAGGATAGTCCCATAACTCTTATCACAAGGTTTTATCTTATTTAAGTAACTTGTTTTAACGCGGTTGGGTGGTAATCTGAAGTTTTCTTTCTTATACACATAATCGAATCGATTTTCACACTATGCCAAATCCCGGGAAAGACCAACGTATTACAAGTCGATACTCAACGCCTTTTCATCACCTTTAAAGCTGCGTCTTAAATGCACAAAGCGAGGCAAGAAAAAAAATTGTCTTCAAATTAATGAGGATAAAATCAATAACATGCTGTCGACAAAAGATCGAACCGCCGAACACTTTTTGTGTCTAAACAATGGACATTGAGGTAGTAAAGGAGTTTATCTATCTAGGAACAAAAAAGAATTCCACAAATTATACTTTGGTCGCAAGTAGATAATCCATACCAGGCAATCAGTTAGTTGGGATTTTCCAAGCAACTATTATCAAAACTCATCAATCGGAGGTCAAAAATCGTAATCTGCAAAACAAGCATCTTTTCAATTTTTATTAACAGATGGTACTTCAACATTTAAAGTAAGGACTTGACTTGAATTTTCTCTTTAACACCATGTGTTAGAGAATCTTTCATGTGTAGCGGATTTCAGGTAGATGACAGAATGGAAATGCTGAGAAGCTCGCAAAACCTGGAAGCGACTTTCCAGAGTGCGGCAGAATTCCATTCGCATTTATGTGGTATGAAGGCAATCGTGTTGAGTAAGGTGAACAAATTAACTTGCCATAGATTGTCCAATATTATTTAGCCACGATAGAAGAAGATAATTTATGAAAATGCGAAGGAAAAAGCTTTGAATAACACTCGATGTACGATCAGGGCACTGCTTTCTAGGTTTGGCATCCATAGATAGATCTCACGATGGCCATTACTGTACGTTTTTATTACAGTGTTACGAAATTGCTCAAATTTGCAAGGTTTTCTAAGTGGGATAAGTCGCCATCTGATGTGTTGAAGAAAGTGGTTTGGTTTCGATTCATTAGTTTCCAACAAATCGGAATTGAGATATAAAAGTGCTAACTATTATATATTAAGGAGTATTTGTCTCACTTCCTAGTCTAATTGTTAGCTTCACGATAGGACAAAGTGCCAAAAGACCAATTGTTTTTATGGTTTGAATTATGTTTCTGTACTTTCAATGTTCAAAAATGTTCTATTTTAAGAAGAAAAAAACAAAAAACAAATAAAATTAACGCGTATTTTAAATTCCATTTTAAAGCGTCAGTATGTCCAATAATTTGGAGATAACCTCGCGTTTCATTTTTGAAATAAAACCACGACCACTTCAACCCACACCAGCTGAAATGTGATAAGCGAATACCATGATGACTAAACAAGACATAAACGCCCACAAATTAGACGTATTCAATGGCAGCCACAATACCCGTCTGCTTGTCCAAACCATGTGGAGTACAGTGAAAGGGTGAAAGACCCTAAGTGTATCCACTTTTACTCTAATTATAGAAACACCACACCATGGTTGACTGCTAAACGCGAGTGTAATCTTCACGATTACCGTGCTGCATGCTTCCTGCAAACATCAACGTGCAAATGTGAATTTCTGCTTAAATTACGAGTAACTTTAAAAGGTTCTCCTCAGACTGGCTGCTTTTTACACAAGATTGTTCACCCACCACCTCCACAACAATTTTGATGCACTGGTGCGTTAAAGACTTTTACTATCTCCAAGACTTTAAACACCCAATGGCTGTGGCCATTCATAGAAACGGTGGCAACGAGTCCGTTTGTTTCCCTCGAGGGTAATTTGTTTTCGAATGTGAACAACTATGACGACAACAATAACAACAGCAACAACAGCGACATCAGCGTTGCACATGGGCGGTGAATGAGGTGAGCCGGTAAGCTAGCAAGCCTCTAGTCTATTCTCTTTTTTTTTTGCAAACAAAAATTATGCACCAATACACACATGTTGATTTCCATTGTGAGGGGGATACGAGGGAGAGGTATGGCAGCCTGAATTATAAAAATATTTCCATCGTATTTTCATTATCTTCACGTGAATTAGACGAGAATGGCGGAAAGAACAAACAGAATACCCAAAACGGAAGTAGGCATGAGGAAGCAATAAAAATTAAAAATATACTCGTGTCCGAATATTAACCCTAATGTGCATCTATTTGCGTTTCCATTTTCATGCCACGAGTATCTGGGACTCGCACTCGACTTTGAGACCCGAAAATTGAAGAGTGAAATTTTTGGTGTGATTTTTTCAAGAAAGAAATGTGGTAGAAACCGCAGGGAAATCCCCAGGGGTACAGTCATCTGTTGATTTGCTTCTGTATGAGTGTTATCTTGAATTTGATACGACAAAAAATAAAACTCTATAAATAACACATGTCCACACTGTAAAGAGTGGGCCATGGGTTGGTAACTTTTGAAGAAGGCTATTTAAAAAAAAGAAAACAAACACTCATCAACATTTCCTAGCAATTGTCGGTTAATCGAAAAGAAATTAATTAATTTTAGAACATTTTTTATTTGAATGCCTCCCTCGACTGGCTTGAAGTATATGTCGTCCTGTCAACCAAATTGGTCGATACTTTTCCGGTCTTTATTTCACGAAAACCTTAGGGTTTTTGGATCTCTGGATTATTCGCTTAGCATAGGGCCACACGGCAGCCAAGCTACATCACTCAAACGACTAAGTAAGTGTATAACAAATGGAATTTTGGACAGGAGCCCAATCTCGCTGAAACCAAAGCTCGCCTTAGACCAGATCCTTGATTTTTGGCCATAAAAAACATATTAGCATGATTCGAAAGCGCTCTATAATCACTGTACCGCTTCTTGAATTGTCGTATCTAAAGACTCCATTACAGTCACGCGTTCGGTTGTTTTGGCTTCATTTTGCTTTCGAGTGGATCTTCCGAACGTAGCGCCGAAATGGAAATGCGCCTCTTCTGAAAATTTCTTCCTGAACTTCGGGCTGTTCTTAAGCACAAGCAGAGAAGCGATAACAAAACGGGTGGTCATTTTACAAGAATTCCTTAGTTGATTGAACTCTGTCAACGAATAGTGCGAGATTTTCATGTAAAATTCTCTTCAAGTTACTTTGAAACCCTTGGTTTGTTGAGGTTCTCTGGTTTAGAAAAACACCCTTGACAAAAGCTACAAAGTAATTAGTTGAGCGTACACGAACCCGGAAATATTTAGGTACATATGCTCAGTTTTCAATCAGCAAACTAGTTTCACGAACTTTCTTCAAAAACATGCACTTGCCACAATTTCTTTCGCAACTTTTATTGACGTACACTGCCGTCCAAAAGATTCAAAACAAACAATTTTTTCCTTGACCGCTTTATCTCAAAGCAATTTAAGAGTTTTAAGACAAAAGGAACGAAATGAGGGCAACACAAAAACCGACTTGAATTTTTTTTAAGAAAAACACCAATTCAGGTACTTCTTGGAAAAACAAGGTCTTCTCCTTTTCCAAACCAAAAAAAGTTTGGGATGCGTCAAATTATGGAATATACGAGATAGGACTACCGGTTGAAAATGTTGTTATTGCAGACAACTTCATATCTATTACTCTGAGGTGAATTTTGACCATGACAGCTGTCACATCAGAAACTTCATGTCATTGTCTAATTATTTCAGTCTAGGTTATTGGTCATTAGTGAAAACACACAAGTTTTTGTGAAGCCGTAAAATGTCGACATTCGTGCCATTAAAACAACATTTGCGGGAAGTTTTAATATGCTTCTTTTATTTAAAGAAAAAAGCAACCGAAGCGCATCAATTCCTTACCGAAGCTTACCCGGGCTATACTATAGACGTTAGAATGTGTCAGCGGTGATTTAAGCGGTTCAAAGATGGTGATTTCGACACCGAAGACAAAGAACGCCCCGGCCAGGTGAAAAAGTTTGAAGACCATGAATTGGAGGCATTGCTCGATCAAGATCCGTCACAAACGCAAGAAGAACTTGCAAAATCACTTTGCGTCCCTCAGCAAACCATTTCCCCGATCGTTTGAAAGCAATGGGAATGATCCGAAAGGTAGGACATTGGGTGCCGTGTGAATTGAAGCCACGAGACGTCGAACGCCGATCTTGCATGTCCGAAATGCTGCTTGAACGCCACAAAAAGAAGTCTTTTTTGCATCGAATCGTCATTGGTGATGAAAAATGGGTACATTACGATAATCCAAAACGTCGGGCAACGTATGGATACCCCGGACATGCTCAACATCGAAGGCCGTTCCGAATATTCTTGGCCTGAAGGTTATGCTGTGCATTTGGTGGGACCAGAAGGGTGTTGTGTATTTTGAGCTGCTAAAACCGAATAAAATAATCACAGGCGAGGTCTACCGACACCAATTGATGCGTTTGAGCCGAGCACTGAAGGAAAAACGGCCAGCAATGGTCGCAAGACACGATAAAATTAGTTTGCAACATGACAATGCTCGGCCACATGTTGCAAATGTCGTCAAGACTTACCTTGAAACGCTCAAATGGGATGTCCCAACCCACCCGCCGTATAGTCTACCTTGCGCCATCCGATTACTATCTCTTCCGATCGATGCAACATGGCCTGGCTGACCAGCACTTCCGTCATTTCGATGATGTCAAAAGATGGATCGATTCGCGGATTCCGGCCAAACCGGTCGAATTTTTCAGAACGGGTATCCATGAATTGCCAGAAAAATGGGAAAAATATGTGGCTAGTTATGGGCAATACTTTGAATATTGAATATCAACCGGTAGTCCTTTTATAATCAGCGAACTCGTATTTTACACCCCATGGACAACGATGCGCTCAGGGAATTACAATATTTTAACATAGATATGACGTCCTAAAAGAAAAGAGTCAATAATGGGACTCTTTTCTTTTTTCCTTTTTTGTAATTTCATGCCAAGAAAATGTCTTATACAAGCTGAAAGTGTCACCTGCTTGAACTTGGCTAATTTAATTTTACCAGAAAAAGAATTTCGCAGGCAAATGGCTTTTTAAAAAGACAAAACGTACGTCTTATTTTTTCTTAAAATAAAAAATATATTCGCGCAGAAATCCTATTTTTGTTCCTATTTAGCGACAGACTATTTTGAGTGGTTTTTGGAATTCAATGACGAATGTTATGGGCCATCTTCTTTGATTGTCAAGTCTTATGTACATCATCATATGAGATGATTTCAGTAGCGTTTACCGTCACGGGATATTCCAACCATTAATATGATGGATGAGAACAGGATGATGCGGTGAGAAGTATTCAAAGCGGGTTTTAATCATTCACCTAAGACATTGTAGAAAAATGTATGGAAACAAAGTTTGTACCGGTTATGTGCTGAAAGGATTCGTTGAATTCTGTAGAATGTTCCAAAGCCAATAAAGGTTTCATTTAGTTTAATTCAATGGATTTGCAGTCCGTGGTTGATCTGGGGGTCAATCAACAAGTCTATCCAAACACCTCGATCCTCGATAAATAGCTGCGAAGCATTGCCTACCAACTTATTGGTTTGGACACCTTTCCACTTATGTGATATAAGTTTGCGATCAAAATTCTTCTGTTAGCCTGGCAAAACGTTTTGAGAAATACTATGCTTATAGTCTCGTAAATCTTCATTCGAAAATGTAACTTTCCTGTTGGCATCCATTTGGAAATTACTTAAGTTTTTTTGTTATTTATCTACCCCTGCCAAAGTCGAGGACGCTGCGTTCTGATAGGAAAGACCTATTATATCATGGGGAGTTAGATAAGGCAGGCTTACAAACATCCCATCCCTCTGATAAAGGTCAGAATGTCTCTACCATATGACTGGCTAATGTCCAAACAGAGTCGGCACTCGGTGAATATACTTAGTCCTAACTTGGGTCGATGTGATCTCAAGCGGCAATGGCCTGAGAGGAACTCACGAGCTTTCTATCGTTCAACTTATTTAGTATGAGTTTTTATCGCTTGTTGATCGTCTAAGCCTCCACCCTTACCTAACTTTCGTTACTTTGGGCTTAGGATTGAAAGCCGTCGTAGCAGCTTTTGACAGATTTGGATTCCATTGAGATAACAATGCCTTTTGCGCTGCTTGGATGTCTGAATATGGTATATGAGAATTCTGGCCCTTTTTGGCCTTTAGCAAGGTTTACTTTGACGCAGGATTCGATGGCTGGTAGTTCGGCCTGGGAAACATATGGATACTTTCCTATAAGTATAGAAATGTTTATATTGGGTCCACACACACCCGCACCTACACCATTTCCCATTCCCATTGAGCCATCAGTATATCAGATTAAGTTTCTAGGTGCAAGCGTGTTGCTTGAACAAAGGTCACGGTTTGGTATGTCTACTTCAAAGAGCCATCCAAAGCAGTATGTCACATTCATACTATCTGGGATCGAGCAGATCATGTCCTTATCCGAGATGAAATTGAGGGTTCTCAAGTCTGGTCTCCTTAGAGACACGAAGAGTAGACAGATTCAATTTATCATTTGGTATGCGAATGTGCTGTTGCCTACTTGTTACTTGCCTAACTTGCGGTTAGGCAAGTAAAAAAGTACTTCAGGCATTAGCTTACCCCGTGGACTCTGCAACTTTTGAGATTCACACAAATATAGACTGTACCATTATAAATCTAGAACTCTGCTCTGTTTTCAGATATTTTTCATAGCCAATCCCTACAAATGGGCAAAATGTACCCGAATTGTGGACGACGTGAGTCATAGGACAATGATTTTTTTTACAATCAGCAGCAAAAACATATTTTCTAAAGAAAGTGTCGTGCGACGGGACATTGCCTTATTGTTACTGTACGAATAGAACAATAGACTCATAGGCGGACCCATGCAAATATGTTACACAACCTCTCCGGTCACATAATGTTCAACCGGTGAAAGAAAACAAGAATCACGATGACCTGAAAACACATATTTGACGACCGACCAAAGAAGGTTGCACCTTTTGTCGACTGTGTTCTTTACATTGTACAAATAAACAAACCGAACAAATATGTAATCGAGCCATGGCATGGTGTCCTACGTTCAAATATACCAAGTAAGTCATGCGACCAAAGAAACCCATTAACAAATAACTTTATGCCACTTGTTGTTGTTCCACCTCATGTTGTGTGGGTGGTTCTTGACGGCTCTTGTAGTACGGTCTCATGAACCGTTAAGTACCATTCACGGATCCTTCCCAATGCAATGCATTAAAAAAAAAATTTAACAATTCTATCATGAAGGTACCTCGGTAAACTATTATCCAATTCCATCGCTATGGAAACGATGAAAAATATGGCTGCATATACATATATGTATAATATGTTTATGGCGAACGCAATCGCATTCAAGCATGCACCGTGTAGCACCACTTGGTGATGATGTTACACTTTCCCAAAGCGGAAGCACATCACAGCGAAACAAAAAAAAACGCACAACAACAATAAGAACAACCTATGATCACTCCCTCAGCTAAACTGTGTTCTCACATGAAATCACATCGTCTTCTACGCTAGGAACTGCCCCCGGTTTTTCACGATGCCTCAAAAAACGCATGGAAAGATAAGCGAAATTTAATAAACCAACCCACCAAAGCAGAAAATGGAAATCAAATGCACACTAAACTCACCTAGCGAAGCATTTTTCGTTTTCGTCTAAATTTCTTTATGCTTTACTTTTCACGACGAAATTGCCAGGTGATGGAAAGGTGGGTGCTCCTCAGCTTGAAATGTGGTTGAAAAAAAAATTAAACGTCTCCGGTTCGACCAGGTTAACTGTTTTCTTTCAATTAATTATTACATTCCTGGCCGCGGCAAGGCTTGTGTACTAAAGATTAAAATATACAGAATGAATCACCACCACTATGCCGAGACGAGACAAACAAAAAAGGAATAAAAGGAAAAATCCACCAAATTTATTTTCCTTTTTGACACTTTTACAGGGGACTTTTTTGCACAGGCACTGAACTGATTTTGATTTTCTGCTTTTGATTGTTTTCACATCACATGTAATTTCTGCCACCGATTATGGAGGGCACTGGCCAGATTTTTCACACACGAAGCGCGATAATTTGATTAATTTCCGAAGCTGCAATTGGAGGAAAACTCAATTCTTTGAGGCTAAAGTGAAGTTTTATTGACAACCCGCCCGATGGTTGTTCACTATACTAGCAAAAAAAAATTGACTATTTTCCTACTTTTTGCTTTGATGTGATGGATGGTGGCTACTGCAGTGCCATCTGATTTGGTTGAACGGCTTTTTTACGTAACAAAAATAGTGGGTAAATCGAAGCGGACTCTAGCGGAGACTAGGATTGATGTGAAGATAAGGGTGAGTGAAGAAGATGGGTAAAGTTGAGAAATAACTTTTGTATTTGTTTTGTATACACTTGCTCACTTAATTATCAGAATAGAGCAACAATTGCATTACAGTCAGTTTCGGTACTTTTTCGATTTTATTTTAAATATCGAGCTAAAAGGATCTCATACTGATTTTGCGAATGGCATACCTTTTTCGTATTCTTATACTTTGGCATTTGAGTTATTTGCCAAAATAAATCACGACCTAGAACCAAGATCATGTATTTTAATTTGTCTGATTTGAGTTAACTATTATCATAACCATTGTAAAAAACGTGTAGGGAAACGTGAACCAAACCAGTTTAAAAAAAAAAGTTAAATAAAGACTGTGGAGCGGGTTGTCAACTTATTTTTGAAATGATGATACGCAAAATCGTGAAGCGTTCATCATTTTTATACTAAGTTTAATTATAAAAAGCATTGTATATATCTTAAGAAAAGCTTAGACACCAGAGTTAACATCATTAAATATCTAACAAACAAAACAAGTTGTGCTCATGTTAACACCCTAATTAGTATTATAAAATCGATCATTCTTTCAAAACTCGACTACGGACTTCCAATTTATGGCAAATGCTCGAAATCTACTCTTCAACTTATTAAGCCAGAATACCATAGAGCAATAAGGCTTGCCCTAAGAGCGTTTAAAACAACAACGATCTTGTTAAGGACCTTTCCATGCTGGGTAAAAACTCGATAGGCAATGAAAACTACAAATCGGTATTTGCAGAAACGTACAAATACAAACAAAACAATTGGTACTTTGTTTACACCGACGGAACAAAAAACGAGTACAGAACTGCATTCGCAGTAGTTGATGAATCCGAAAAAAAGTCTTTGCAAAGGTATACATTAAAATTTTGCATCCGTTTTATCAACCGAAGCCATAGCAATCCTGACAGCAACTAAGTTGGACATCAAACAGAAAACAATCATTTGCTGTCAAAAACGTCAATAACAATGATCCAACCATACGATGCATTAGGGGCAAACTCATAGCAAACAAGAACAGTCTCAAAATTCTATGCGTACCTGGGCACGCTGAGATAAAATGAAACGAAATTGCCGATGCAACTGCGAAATAATCAGCCAATGAACCACTCGTCACGTTTTTTATCCCAATTAAAAAGGATATATTAAATAAAGTAAATAATAACTGGTTAACAGAAATTCGTAATCAATGGGCAAGTTACCAACATCACTACACTAACACCAACCAACGTCTTGTTCAATCTCAATGATTCGGTGCATTTTGCGACTCCGAATGGGTCACACAAGAGCAACCCACAACCATCTACTCGAAAAAAAGATCCAGCAAGATGTCACATCTACAACAACGAGATGCTCACCATTCCTCATCTACTTTTTAGCTGCAACAAAACTAAAAATAAATAAGTTTATAAAGAGTAAATCAATTGTAGATATCTTAAGGAACCCTACCGAGGAAAAAATTAAATTAATATATAAAGTATTAACGATAATTTATTTTCAAAGTCCTTTATAACAATAACTTTATAATATTTTTAGCTGATAGTCCTGGTAGCTAAGGCTATTTAAGAAAATGTATTATGATGTTATTAATTGCATCGTAATAAATAAAAAAAAAAAATAAAAAAAATATAAAGTATTAACAATTCTAAAATTTAAAAAATATATCTTAGCTATCCATTTTTTTAAAAACCAGCCGATAGCCCTGGTAGCTAGTGCTATTCTCCTTTACATTACTGATGTAATTTAATTACTAATTAATTAAAAATTAATAATAATACTAATGATAACGCGTCCGCCATCTAACGTTTTTTTTTTCAATTAGTGCTTATTTCGTGAATGGTAACACTTAGCTCATGTCTGATTTGACAGATAATTAGTTTTATCCTTCCGCTGAACGAATATGGTTGTTTATACGCTTGAACAACGCTGGGAAATATTGCGACATTACTTTGAAAATCATGGTAATGTTGCAGAATGTGTGCGAAAATTGCGTACGGATTTTGGAAGAAAAGAAGCACCGTCAGCTCCGTATGTTCGGTATTTTGTGAAAAAAGTAAAAGAAACTGGCATCCTCATCGATAAACCAGAGCGTGAAAAGCCAAAAACAGTGCGTATACCCGTGAATATTGCTGCTGTGGGAGAAAGTGTGCGTGAAACGCCATCAAAATCAATTCACCGTCGTTCTCAACAATTGAACATTTCGGAGACATCATTGAGACGAATTTTGCATAAGGACCTTGGTATGACGCCATACAAAGATAAACTGAAAAAGAAGAAGGAAAAATAAAATAACAAAACCCATTACCTATTTAAAATAATTCTTAAATAAAAAATGAAATTTCTTAAAAGCGCATTCGACACTAGTTTTTTTTTAACTACAGTATGTACTTATTTATTCTTCAATACCATCTTGATTTTTTTTCTTTCTTGTTTAAAAGTTTGGCTTTATTTTAAGCCAAGCATAATTCAAATTTGTACATATTGACTTATAATAATATTGAAACTGAAATAAAAAGTTTAATATTTGCTATTAATAAAATTTTAATTATTGTGTTCAAGGTCCTTCTTATATCTTACGAAGCAGTATTCGTCCAAAAATTTCCAGCACCCGAACCTAATGTTACTTTTTTCTTATCACAAAATGACCCGCACAAGGGAACAGGATTGTTTGAGCGACTTCACCAAGACCGAATATATTAAGAACAAAAAAAAAAAGAAACGGAAGCTGATTCTAAAGCTTTATGGCGATGATAAAATATACCGAAAGACAGGCAACCTTGTTAGCAGATCGTTCCTTGCACTTGCAGATAAAAATATTGTTATTTACTTAAGATAAGAAGGAAATTTGGAAAACAAGTAGAGGACGAAAAAAAATATAATCGGCAACGAATGAGAGGCATTTAGTAAAAAAAAAAAAAAGCAAGCAAAACCCGAACATTACTGACCACCGAGATTTCAGCTATAATTGATAAGTCGATCTGTTATTGTTAGTGTCGGAAGCAAATTTAACTTATTTTTCAATGATGGATGACGAAAAGCTAATACCGAACTAGAAAACGTTAATCTCCACGTACAGAACACGGTGGTGGTAACATGTGGGGTATATGTGGGATACATCTTTGTGCCCAGCTTGAGAGAAGTATACGGAATCAACCTTTAAGCAGCAAGTTTTTTGCACATAATTTTGTTATATATTTTATTGAGATGAACGTTTCGTTAGTTTTTTTACAATTTTGAATTTCGTTTTATGTTTCAAGGCTCCGTTCATCAAAAGGGAAAATGGGACCATTATAAGATCCGGATCGCATGGAGGTATCAAGTTTAAATTAATCTCGCAAACTAATGACTAGGTCCTTTAAAGATTCTGTTTTTGCGGTATATTTTGATGCAAGCAAGGAGAACCAAACCAAAGAACCATATACGAACATAATTCTAAAAATACTCTTTGGGAAAGCTACTGTCGAACCGATAACGCTGACGCTCCTGAGCCGTACATCACAAATGGGAGGATTACAGATGGTACAATCCCAGTTAGGGATTTATTCCGACGGAGACATTCTTGTAAGGCTATTTTTCGGACCTCACGAACGTACCTATAATCTTTCATTTGGCTTGAAACGTATTCCCTACGGGGCTATTAACTCGGGGGAATGTATATGTTAACCTTTGATACTGCGTAATTGGTAGATCGTTGTGAAATCTATAAAAGTATATTTTTATTTATTTATTTTTATTTAGACTTACAATATATCCAAAGTAGAATGGACACCTGATCCTGAAGATCTCTCAAAAACTTTAATCGACGACCTTGCATGCAAGGCGCTGTAACAAATTAATGGTATAGAAAAATCTTATGGGCGTATCCTTGACCTGATATATATCTGGCTGATGATGGTTCCTTAAGCAATTCCATACGTACAAGGAAGGAAAAAATAAGTGCTTTTTCCAGAAGCTAAGATTTTAAATGAGTTGAATATTTCATTCTGCTACTATAGCGCAATACGTTGAGAATTGTGTCAGGAGTCATCCACTTAAATGCAGAGACTGTATTTTTTTTAGAGGGAAAATGTAACTACGACTACGAAGACATAAGTTGTTCATTCGCGAACTTCTTCCAAAGTTTTTACATTCAGCCTCTGTTCTCTATTGGACATAGGCCTTGAAAACGAGGCTTCAACATATTCTTCAAACTTTGCTCATAACTGAAGATATTTTGGTCAAATCGATTTCAGGACTGAAGGAACCCCTTTCCTTTTAACTTGATGGACTTTCATCAGTTCTTTTGAAAAGACGCAGCGACAAATTGATTATTCCCCTTTTAAAATTGTTCAATCACTCTAATAAAACATCTAGTTTTTCACTGGCTTGGAAATCATCGCCCATAATCATTAAATCTGGCAAAAAGTCCGATATTTGTGATTATCATGGCATTGCTAAACTTTCATTCATACCGAAACATTCTGAGAGTATAGTACGCAAGCATATCGAATTTTCTATAACTGCTTTAATTTCTCGTCAACAGCATGGATTTGTCATAAAGAAGTCCACGAACACTAACTTACTAGAACTCACGAATCATATTATGACAAAAAATCAAAAATTATTGCAAACTGTAGCAATCTTCCTTGACTGTAAAGCCTTTGATAGGGTTTATCAATTTATTCCCCTCTCCAAACTATTCAAATTTGGCTTTAATAGAAGTAACTTATAGAGATGCCACATCAAAATATAATGTATATTCTGGAGCACCGCAAGGTAGTCACCTTGGTCCTGTATTTTGTATCTTGTTTATCAACGACGAAGACCTAGCGATTGGCAATAGCGGTGCTTTATTGGATTTTGCGCTTGAACGATTGTAAGATTGCTTTAGCGCCAATTCTGAATCAAACTTGTTCTCTTCACAAGAAAAAGGAAACGTATGGAGTTTGCTTTCCCAAAAGTGAATGGAACAGCCATTTGTATTGTATGGTTGAAAGCAGCGGAACAGGCACGCTACGCCCAAAAGCTGAATGAGGCTCAGAGGCTAGCCTATTTATGTACATATGTATTACAAGAACAGTGAGATCAACCCCGCAAGCAGGAGTCGAGATTATGCTTATCAATATCTTTGAGTATATGGAGAGCACTGTAGCTAAGAGTGCGATTCGACTGAGAGAATCATATACTTGGAAGAACGCCTGGTGCTGGAGTCTTATGCAATACGTTGCACATAAATTACTCATTCTAACTTCCAAATCAATGGAGTGTCTTTCAGTCTGAAATCTTCGCCATGGAAAGAGTTGCTTCGACAGTACTAACATTCATTGATCAACAGGTAAGCAGCTGCATTACAGTTCTAAATGATCTGGCCGAGCGCCACAAGGTTTCCATCATCTGGCGAGACGACTTTGGCTCACGAGGCACAATGCAAAGGGAAAAGGGAGCACTCTCAAAGGTACTACTCAAGGACCTACATAATGAGTTTCGTCACGAGCACCAAATGATTTCACCAGGAGCCATAACAAAGCTCTAAAGAGGGCATAGTTTGCGATGGGGAATCATAATGAAACTTTTAAGCCCCATGGTTATTTCCAACTTAAGGAAGTTCATCCCCTTCAACCTTACCTTGCTTATGCAGGCAAACCGAACTCTGGACAACACGATATTAATGACAGCATTAGCTCTGTATGTCAGCACGCCTATTGTGCAGGACCTGAAACTTCCCTTCGGTTGATTTGATAATCTGTTTAACTAATCCAGATACCCTGTCCATATCAATTAATCTTCCCTATGTCGCAGCAGGGAATAAATGTTTTTTCGACTCACCTAAGGAATCATTCGCGAGCAAATAATTTAGAGCCGTACGTTTCCACTTGGAATATAATGGGTGATTTCCGAAGTGATATGACTAGTTAAAAATTGTGTCTAAGGACTCCATTATCAGTAATACCATCTCATTCTATTTTGATCCGTTACTATACCGTCCTCTGAGTATTTTTAAAATTTGGCACTCTTGAATCGTCCCGTGATTTCTAGATGAAGCGTCTAGATTGCCTGCCATATGGTAAGGTACATTTCAAAACCGAAAAGCATTCTCAAGATTCTCAAGAGATTATCTCAAAGCTGAGCCCTTAAGCAGAGTTAGCATCGAAGAGCGCAGAATTTTATATGCCCTCAACTCAATAAACATCAGCAATTGGAATATAGAGTTCCAGAATAAAGTTTTGCAGCAATAATTTAAATTGGATTTTAATACTAAACGCCGTTCAAAACAAATAATACCTAGCGATGTAAAATAATGTGTTTATTATGTACTCTACTAAGGTACTCTTGTTCCGTTTTAGTTATGTTTCAATTGGATATATAAGAATTTATCTGTGTTCGTCGTCCCGCCAACTCATTCCATTTGCTCCATGAAGCTACCCTCTATCGAAAGCTGTGAATGCTGTCCTGGTACATGTGTATTAAGGCACTTTTGTGCCCATTGAAACTTTTCATCACGTTCTGCGATTTTATCAACCGGAGTCCACGAAGAGTCAAATTCCAAACGATAGCTGCCAATATATTTATGGTCACAAGATCCGTTCCACTCCTAAGATAATGAAGAAAAATTGCATTAGCGTGACCAGCTTATTTTAATAATTCAACGTACTTCTGGAGATAACATGCTGAAATAGTGCTGCCCTGATGACCTCTGATAAAGATGATAGACGTTGCCAGGTTTCTTTGAGAAGTTACATGCCGCCCCATGAAGCACACGACTTTCTTCTGTCTCTTGCAGAATTGCAGTGGCTTGTGCTTGCAACATTTTTATCTAAATCCAAATAAGAGTATGCTAGTAAGAGATGTATCTTGCAGAGCAAGAACATACCTGATCAAGAATCAAAGCCAATTTTCCACAAGCATTCGATCGGAGATGTTGATCGGCCTGTTGAATTTGTGTTGCCAAAGATATGATGTCGTTTTTATCATGAAATGATACTCGGCTGGGATCTAAAAGACCAACACCATTCGGCATTGGATTCCTTTCTACAAGCTGGGCTAAAAATAGACACACAAAATTAGTTTGGGCCACTAAATTGTAGTTTGGTAATTAATAAACCTTTCTTTACTGCAACTTGATAAGTTAGCCGTTCCATGTCTGCCGCTCTTTTCATGATATTCAAGTAAAAATCAAAGCAAGTAAACAATTAATTTTGGAATAAATAACTTTCTTCCTGTCTTACCTGTGTTCGGTGACGTCTAATATGTCAAAATCTTGATTTGACAGGTCATCAGAATGCGTTTAAGTAGTGCAACACTCTTATAGACTATACTGTGAAGTTTGTCGAGTACGCCAAGTGATAATTTACGAGCACATTTCAAACGTGCGTAGCAAAAATCAACTACAAGGAAAATAATAATAAACTACAAGAATAATAATTCAAATAATTGTTTTTTTCGTATATTCGAAAGAGACAACAAGTTTTGAATATGAAAGTAAATCCAATATAATATTAACTTTTTATTTTTAAACTTAAGTTTTACTTGAAATTTCTTTTAATTAAGCTACTTTAACCTTGTAGTTGAAAGTTCAGGAAATAAACCGTACCTCAAAAAAATAATTGCTGTAGATATGTTGCCTGTATGGATTTCTTAACATTCAACCCCCTCAAAACGCATGTGACCTCACTAAGCCATGTAGAATTATGGTACCCATCCCATTCATCTATACCAATCCGGCAATGTTTGATCGATAATTGAACTATTATTTTGTGGAGTATCTGTCTAGAATTGCAGTAATTTTAAGCTTTATCTTAACACATAAATAATGGAATCTTCGAACATTAAAGTGGATAAAAGATTATTTTTTAAAAAGGGATATAAGAAAAGTTCAATATGAAGATAATTTATTAATATTTTTTCTGTCAAAAAAAGGAAATTAACATGGTGTCATGTATGTAGTAAAAAAACATTTCAATTAACAAATAGTTTGAATGAATACAACGTGATCAAAATTCAACTTAATTAATCGGAAGTAACGCTGTTCCATATTTAATAGTGCTGGTATACATCTGAAAAAGTACGAGAACGGTTCCGGTTATGCAATGTCATGTCATATGAAAACAAAACATTATTTACTTTTACTCGCCATAGTCTAACATGGGTCAAATTGAATCGACATCAATCGATAGAGAACACTAAAAAAATATCTTTAGTTAATAAACGTTGTTTGAGAGAGTTTTAGTAGCACTTATCATAACACGCATTTATCCAGGTGTTAGAAGAACAATAAAAGTTACGAGTTCTATTTGAAAAAAAAACCAGTCATATGTTTACAATCAAATTCAATTGCGTGGAAAAACTAAGAAATCTTCTCATATTATTAAGGGAGCTTTTTCTTACTGGATCTTGAATGTAAGACTAGCTGTATATTTGTACGAGAGTTCTCTATATAGTATGTCATAAAAACATATAAAAAATTGTACATAGTATATATCCGAATATATCTCGTGCATTAATGATTTCTGGCGAGGACAATATTCTTTTCACCTGGTGCTATTTGAAAGGAGGCATCAAAGCTTATTTTAAGTCATGTAATAATCACCGATTAAATGAATAAAAGTATCTATAGGTATAACTTTTTGTAAATTTGTAAAAATATTATGTTTTTGCAAAACAAATTGTAGATGAAGTCAGGACTTTAATATTGTTTCGTCTTCATATAAACAATCAAACTAATGTGGGTACCGCATAAAATAAATCTGTCAGCTGATTGAATTCTGACATTTCCGTTGTTATTCATATCTGTGGTGAAAGTTAAAGTTTTTTTTTTTACTTTTGTTATTAACATAAAGCGTCTAAATTCGCAATTATTAATAAGAGTTTTAAAAATTTTCCAAAATGGAAGGCGAGAAAATCGAAATGTGCAAAAGCCTGATAGAATGGTTCAAGACGTTAAACCTAAAATCGCCTCACAGCAACGCAGAGGAGCTCAGCGATGGCGTTGCCCTTGCCCAAGCACTTAATCAATTTTCTTCTGATTCCTTCACTGGTATAAACAATTTTTATAGTTATCTATGTAATATTTGAACCTTTATCGATTATTTCCATTTAAAGACCAATGGCTTTCGAAGATCAAGTCAGATGTGGGTTCCAACTGGCGTCTGAAAAAGAGCAACATGAAGAAAGTCATCGAGGGCGTATATGACTATTATACCGATGTGCTGAATTACACCCTCTCCGATTACCCACGACCGGATGCTCAGAAAATTGCAGAGAAATGCGATATGATTGAGTTGGAGCGTTTGTTGCAGTTGATTTTGGGATGTGCTGTAAATTGTGTGGACAAGCAAAACTACATAACACAAATCATGGAACTTGAGGAATCATTGCAACAAAATATAATGCGGGCATTGCAGGATTTGGAATCAACCCTGCAGGGCTCCTCACCATCGAGGAATTCCATCAGTATGGCCAATTTTGACTATAAAATTTTGCAAGAAGAGCGGGATGTCTTGGCTCAGAAGTGCTTTGAAGCCGAGAAGAAAGTAATTGTTTAGGATATAGCAAAGCGAAACAGACTTAATTTGTATTCTCTTTAAAGATTGTTCTCCTGGCTGAGGAGAAGGCGAATATTCAACAAGAACTAACGAAAATGCAGCTGGAAATGGAAAAACTTGAAAATTCCTCAGCAATCGGGGAAGACGGAACATCATTGGGACCAATGCAGCCTGGTTCGGCACGCTACCACGAATTGCGCCGTCAAATGGATTTATTGAAGGACGAACTCATCCAATCCGAGACTGGTAGAGAAGATTTAAAGATGAAAACACAGCAACAGGAAAAGGAACTAATTGCCCTTCAGCAAAAAATCGACGAACTCACGGTAAAGTTTATTGGATTATTATTTTTTCTGTTGTGTTGCTATTTTTAATATTTCATAATCGATACTCATCGATTTGATTTCTTTGTTTGTTTTCAGCAACATACTGCGGAACTGTCTCAGCTGAAAGATGAAATCGACATTCTTCGAGAGTCAAATGATAAGTTAAAAGTTTGCGAAGCACAACTGATTACGTACAAAAAGAAGTTGGAGGACCACAACGACCTGAAGAAACAGATTAAAATGTTGGAAGATCGTAGCGCCGAGTATTTGCAACAAAATGCTGCATTCGAAGAGGACGCTAAGAAGTTTGCAACGCTTAAGGGTCAAGTGGAGCTCTACAAAAAGGAGGTGCAACAAAAAAAAATATTCAAGCATAATGATGGGTTTAAGCAGTTTTCGTTTTTTTAGATTCAAGATTTGCATAAAAAATTGGACACTGAACTGAGCAAGAATGTTAAACTGGAATTCAATAACAAAAACTTGGAAAGCAACTTGAGTGCACTGCAGAGAGCGAAAGAGAGTTTGTTGAAGGAAAGGGACAATTTACGTGAGGCAGTTGACGAATTAAAGTGTGGAGAGTTGTCAACAAGGAAAGGTAATGTTTTAAAGGGTCAAAATTTAGGCCTCGATAAAGTATCAAATATATTATAATCCTCAGTGCATGTCTTATGTACGAGAATGTGAAAACAGGCTTAAAGTATGGCGCGACATATCATGCCAATTAAATTTCTCATAAGGGAGCGACTTTAGGATTCATTGTTGTCGTAGCGCCGTTTTCTATAAATGACATATTGAAATTAAGTGTAGAAGTGTATCTCAATTTTATTCATGATAAAAACATTATAGTTCGAATTAAAAGTAGGAAAGACAAATTTCACACACTTCTTTATAAAATACATAAAAGAACAGCCTTCGAATTATATTCGGTCCGGTGTGCGCAGAAGGATTTTAGAGAAGAAGACTGAAAGACGAACCTAACGAGCTGTACAACGACATTGAACTTGTTAAACGAATCCGAAAGCGGCGTCTCATATGGCTAATTCATCATGTAGAGCGAATGGACACCAACGCCCCGGCTCGAAAAGTCTTGGAGTCAAACCCCGAGGGACAACGTGGTAGTGGAAGACCTCACCTCCGTGCCCAGCTTGAAAGGGGCCTCAATCAGATGGGTATACGAAACTGTAGGCGCCTGGCTCAAGACCGTGTTGGTTAGAGCGACATGTTGACTGAGGCCCAGGTCTAACCCCGACTGAAGCGCCCGCCAAAGTAGACGATATAAAAGCACGTTCCGAATTCAGCATCATATCAGCATCATGTTAAAAAAAAAACCTGTAATATTACGTGAAAGTCTTTAGTTAAAAAAACTGTGACTCAGTCATGGCTCTTTCTACTCATCTCTGCTATGGTTTTGGCCTTCATTCTTTCGATTTTCTTAAGACCTTTCTTCGGTGTCTTCCTCTCGAAAGTACCTTCTGTTCAAGTATATTTTTAGCTGTTTTTGATTCGTCAATCCGACGCAATTCAGCTGTATCTACTCGCACTACTTCTGCAGTATTTTTCCCTTTTCTGAAATTATTACGGCTAAGCTTTCTGGCTTGTATATAGCGATAAGTACTCCCTTTATTTTTACTATGTACTAATTCAAAGTACCTTCCATAGTGACTTAATTAAATTTTCGATCAACAATTTTGGTTTTCGTTGTACAAAGAAGATTGGTCCCGCAGGTCGGTATTCTGTATGCGTGAACTTATTTAAAAACGGCGCAACGTTTTCAAGCTTTAAAAACGTGTTATTATTCCCCTATCTGTTGCTGTTTCAATAAAAGTCTTTCGATTTTTTTTTCGCCACACATGTACTCCATTTGCAGAACTGATTAAAATACTGCTCTTATGAACAGTTTTTTATGTTTTAATGCTTCTAGGTAATAACGAGCCAACATATTCTACGTAACAGTAAGGCGCTAAAAGAAATGTATATTTTTGGCAAAATATATTAAGAAAAGTAGAGTTAGCCGCCACTGCCATCGCCTAATGTTAAGTTATGAAAAGAAGGTGGCAATAATAGCTTCGGCTCCCGAATCATCAAGGATAGTGTGTCTCATTGGCTACATATCCTTGTTAAGACTTTTTAAGTTTATCAAACAATCTCTCGCTGACGTTTTTGTTACCAAATGACAAGCTTTGCACAGTTTTCTATTTTAACCAACCTTAACAATGTCATTGGATTATCTTTCAGACAGCGGCAATACTATGTCCAAAGAACTGCAATCGCCTGCTTTAATTGAAAAAATTGAACGCCTTGAGGCTGAAAATAAAGCTTTACGTGAAGGTCAGGGAGGACAAACAGCTCTAGCGGTAGAAAAATCGAATATATAACAAAAGAAAACAAGAAATGACCACTTATTTTTTTGCAGCAACTGCTTGACGACGCAAATAAACGAAATGACAACCTTCGGGACCAACTAAAACTAGCGAATGAACAAATTCTTTCATTGAAGCTAGCATCCACCAGTATCGATCCTAAACTGAAAGGGTAAGAGGACATTCTTTTGTCTCTTCATTGATTAACCTCTTGTGATAATTTTATTAGTGCCGAACAAGACAAACAACTCAAACAGCTCATCGAGTTAAATGAACAGAAAAGTAAGTCGGAATGTTTTATTATTCTGTGAAAGTATTCAATAAATGATATTTTTCAGCATCACAACTTGAAGATCTGTTGCAAGAAAAGGCCAGTTTGCAAGGAAAAGTGACCCAACTCGAAAGCACGGTAACCTCAAGGGAACAGGAACTACAAGCGTTCGATGCCAAATATAGAAAATGCGTAGAAAAAGCGAAAGAAGTTATCAAAAACATCGATCCTAGAGTAGCTGGTGGTAAGTCACTTATTATTTTAATCGAGTCACGTTTATATAAAGCAATGTTTTCTTAGTTATAGAAACAATGGGACTTGAAAAAAGTCAAGACGCCGAATTAGAAAGTAAGACTGGCATGAGCCTTATGGAAGAACAACTAATGACAACGGCCTTTTACAGGTAAATACTGATATTTTCAGTCTCATATACTTTATTCAAATCTTATAACTATTTCATTGGCAGACTCGGAATTAATGCCCAACGTGATGCTGTAGATACAAAACTTGCCATGCTTATGGGCCAAGGGCAAACGTTCCTTGCCAGACAGAGACAGTCGGCCCCACGGAAGTCACTGTCAAGTTCATTCAAATCCAAATAACAGATCTTATATGCAGCAGCATGCCCCGTCTTATTTCTTTAGCAAATATGTGCTTTTGTTTGTATTATGTTTTACCTATTTATTTATTCATCACATTTTTTCTTAGATATTTTTTTGTTTGCTTTTTTTTCTATTCCAAACAGGTTTATTTTATGTATGTTTATTATGGTTATAATATATTTAAACGTTTTAAAATAAGTTATTTTACTACTCTACAATCAATAATTTAAAGTTTGATGTTCAGTGGACGTAAATGAGGAGTATCTCGTTTGTCTCCCAAGCTCTTACGGCAGCGTTTAAATCACGCTGCCCGAAATTTCACTGCGTTTATGATAGTGCAAATTCCCAAATACAGTGTGCAACTCATCTTTGACTTGTGCAGGCGATTTGCTTTTCAAAAACAAAAAATCAAATCGACTATCAACCAAAAACTGCACGCCCGAAATGACTGAAACTTTGGTGAGTATCTGTCAAAAGATGCATAACTACATTTTCCAGCTTTTTGTGGCGATCATCTGCTCACAGATTTTACAAAAAACAATCCAGAGGACGCCTGCGCAATCTAAACAGGGATATTTAAAAATATATGTTGGTGATCGAGCAAACAGCATACTTAAAAGAAATAAAAAAACAATTTTTAATCAGGCTCAAAATACTATATTTGTTTTTGTTAGCTTTAAATATGATATATCAAAACTTTTTGAAATAACTAGTTTCCATAATCGGTGACCCCGACATAATAAAAAGCACAAACAACACCATATATATATTAGGCTTACTGCGCAATTGTGAAGCAACCGTGAGCACACCACCTCAGACCAACTAGACGCAAAATTCCAGGCCCATCAACTAGAAACGAGGGTGCAGCCAACGCCTACACAGATGCAGTAACGTCGGACACCGAAATACGAAATTCCTCCTTTCTGGAACGTGAACCCGGTTTAATGGTTTGTGAAAGTGGAAGCGATACGATATAATAATGCCCAATCGAGCAAATCGGCTTCAAAACGATAAGATCAGCGGTCTCAGTGCCAGAGAGAAAAGAAAAAAACAATCGCTTGTGACCTCTGAGAGTGGCGATCAGTGCGTTAAGCTACACTGAACATCATATTTGGGGTATTGCACGTAAGTTTTTTGGACGATCTCCTACTAGCTATCTCTGCTGACGCTATTTGTTTCTGTCTAGCCGTCGAACATCGTTATTCTTTTTTTTGCGCTTGTAGTCAGCACTCTAACTACACTTATGGAAGGTTTTTTCTGTTCCCCAGTCTTATGATTGGGAGTTCTTTCTTCTCAGGGGCTGCTTATAAAACACCGCTTGATAACTCATTCAATATTCGGATAAAATTCAAAACTAAGCAAAAAAAAATATAGTATACATAAATTGATAGTCCAACACAAATTATTATTTTTTCACTATCTTATCTTTCGATATTTCAATCAAAAAGCAGTTGTTTTTCTCAAATTCACTGAATATGTACTCAGTTTCGGGTCTCTGTAAGGATTACTAGTTCGGTTAAGATAAATTTCAAAATCCTGAAAAACGTTCATTTAAAAATCAGGGACTATAGTCCCTAAATCAAATTCAAATTAAATTGATTTCCTCAAAAATTTCTGAAAATGGGGATTTTTCTTTTCTTTTTGAAAAAAAATTCGAATTTACTTCAAAACATTTTTGTTTTTCTTAAATTCGCTGAAAATACATCCAGTTCGAAGCCATGTTGAATGTCGTAAATATTTGTAGAAACAAAAGGATCGTGCAAATCTGAATGGAAAAAGCAATAGCTTTGTCACTAGGTAGGTAGCCTTTTTTATGTACATCATCATGTTCAGGACTAAAAGCACATCGATTTATTGGCAGTGTAAGCTTTCACATCCTGTTAAGCATTTAAGTTGATCTTGAGGAGTAACATTTTCCAATGATGTCGTGCTTCGGTTTTATCTACAGTTTACGTGAATTCGCCCGGTAAGTCCATAATTTAGTATTTTATTGCTCGACTGGTGCGAGAAGATAGCAGATCTTCAAAGTCAGTGTTGATTCGTTCTGTCGTAAAATAAAACAAATTCAAAAACTTACAGAATCCATGTCACTTTATAACACGACAAAAGTCTGATTATTTCCTTGCTGCGGTACAGTTGCTGTCCTCTCTTATTCGTTCATTGGCCGCTATTGGCAGCAAAGCGACAACTAACTGCCTGTGAATGGGCCATAGAAATGATGGAGGAAGATCCTCTGTATCGACAAAGCTCATTTCTTGTTGAAAACTGTCGCATTTGATCCGGAGAGCTGTCAATGGACAAATGCAGTGTCGGATGCGGTTTAAGGTCCGGCGGAATCCTCCGACCGTTTTTATACAAAGATGCCAGCGAGAATAACTTTTGCACCTTACAATCTTACAATGATTTGAATTTTTTATTTCTGCTTTAAACTTCTTTTTATGGGAATACGTCAAATCACTTGTCTATGACGATAAACCAACGTTTATTGCAGCCTCGTAGAACAATTTTACACGTACTTATAGCGATGTGTTTGCCAATATGTTTTAAAAAACATGACTCAAAATCGGACCCTTCATATGAAGTCAATCAAAATCGTAAATGCCTAAAAAACACCTCGTTCAAAAATTGGCGTACACATACTGCTTTGCACACAAAGATTTACGGCGGAATTCTCAATAAAGTCTAAGGTGAGAGTCAAACAAGATCCGCTAGGTGGAGCTGAATTAACAATATAAATTTCGAAATATTATGTTAAGGGTTTTTCAATAAGAGCCCTACAAAAGTTTTTTTTTTAAATAAAACAAAAACGGTTTCGATATTCGTACGAAGTTCATCAATCGTCGCTGGCTTGATGGCATAGACCATAGACTTGACGTAGCCCAACAGGAAATAGTCTAACGGCATCAAATCGCACGGCCGAGGCGGCCAAGCGACTGGACCATCATGAGATAACACGTTCTCCAAACTTGGTTTCCGATAAATTGATTGTGACATTCGCTGTTTGGCTTGTGGTGCCGTCCTGTTGGAACCACATGTCCTCCAAGTCCATATCATCCAATTGGGGCCAAAAATATTCGGTTATCATTGAACGGTAGCGATCCCCATTCACAGTAAAGTGCTGGTCTTGATCATCACGGAAGAAGTACGGCCCAATGACGCCGCCAGCCCCTAAACCACACCAAACCGTAATTTTTTCGGGATGCAATGCATGCATATTTTGTTTATTGACGGAGCCATTCAGCCAGAAATGAGCCTCATCGCTGAAGATGATTTTTCGATGAAAATCCGAATCATATTCAAGTTGTTGCTCAGCCCAATTCACGAACATACGACGCTTATGGTGGTCAAGCGGCTTCAGTTCTTGCGTCAATTTAATCTTGTAAGGATGTAGGCCAAGATCTTTTCGCAAAATTCGCCACAACGACGTCACAGAGATGCCCAACGCTTGAGAACGACGTGTGAGAGACACATTTGGGATTTCTGCAACTGAAGCCTCAGCGGCAGCAATATTCTCGACACTACGGGCACTTCTTTGTCTCACTGGCACGGGAACATTTTGTTCTATGCCTGTGGACTCAAATTTTTCCACTAGATGCTCAATTGTTGATCTGCTAGGACGATTATGAAGGCCCTAAAATTGGACGTAGCGCTCTTAACGTTGAGGCTACTGACTCCGAATTTCGGAAGTAAATTTTAATAATTTCGACTCGTTGTTGGCTCGTATGTCTTTCCTTCAGGAAATGGCAACCCTTACTGAAGAGAAATGTCAAAAGAGCGGCAAGAAATATGGCGTCGTTTGCTGTCCTTGTTGCTATACTTTTGTAGCGTCCCTGTTGAAAAACCCGTTACATAATTTCGTATTTCTAAATGCAGGAGAAATTGTAAAACAACAAACAAGATGTTTTAAGAAATATTTCTTTATTGATACACGTTTGCAGCATATATTATATATATATATATATTTAATATATATCCCTCATATTTATATTCAGTGTGTTTAAATTCTTTTCATTTCATTATGCTATATACTTCAAATAAATATCTAACAATCAATCATTTTCACAGAATGAAGTAGCTATCTAATTGTTTAATTTAGAAGCCTTATAGTTTTTTTTTTTAAATATTTTTTTTAAGCTTATACATACATAGTAGAGAAATAATGATTCTAATAACAATAACATAATAACTAAGAAACATAAATTTACAAATAAACAATTAATAAGTTATATATAACACTAAATGCATGTTGACGGTGGATAAGGTTTATGAATCTTTCTTTGAGTTTTTGAAAAAAAACAAGATATCAATAAATTAATGAACAATTTTACACAAAGAATTGTTTAGCATTCCTTTGGCACAGTTTCAGAAGTCGTAATTTAACTCAAGAGCTGAAATACACAATAAAGACTTTCGGATTGCTGTTTTGTTAGCGCTTCTTCTGAAGTAGCAAGTGAAGTGGTTGTGAATAATTTACATTTTCATTTACGAATTCGTCCAAGATTACCAAGGACGCCACATATTCTCGTCCATTTGCCTGGACTCTGCGGCGAAGGGGCCAACAATGTTATTGCCGGCTGCCTCCTGTCGATTCAAGTAGTTCTGATTATTTTGATTTTGATCGGGATTCTCCATGGTCATGTCGTTGTCACCGTCATCGATGCTTATTGATTTCGCGGAGAGCATTGGAGTCGGGGTCGCGCTAGATTTTTCAATGTCAACATCGATTTCCGATGAGCTTGATTGTCCAATTATCAATGCCTGGGTTGGTTGCAGTTGCTGCTGCTGTTGTTGTTGGTGTTGTTGATGCTGTTCCAGCTGATGTTCGGTGATTGGATTATGACCCGGTGAGTTGGGTGCAATTAATGACGACCCGGGGCATTGTGTGGGCTGAGTTAAAGTAGAATTTGGCGTGATGTTACTTTTATCTCTGGACAATTCCATTGGACATTTGTCATAGTTTTCCAATTTCTCACCGGCTATGGACGCCGATTGGTTTCGGTCCATTTCAATAAGCCGCTCAAAGTCAGTGCGGGTAACGATGGGATCGACAATGGGTTGAGTGCTGAGACCCAACGCGGCTGCTAGCTGCATGTAGTGCGGCGGTAGGACCAGAACATTATTGGGATCACCCACTTTAAGGGCTTTATAGGCGTCTAGTGTACATGGCTGAAAGAGAATAGAAGAATATAAATATGAAAAAGATGTATTCATTCAGTCATTCTGATCTTTAGGTCAAAGGATGAGTATTTTTTTTTTGTCAGGTCATGATGGAAGTATTCAACCAAAAAAGGAGTCTAAGTTCGAATTAAGAGCTAAGATTATTGATAGTAAAAATATTTCAAGGTGCTGACCAAGGTTTTATGTGAAAGTTCATGAAAGATTTTTTTTAATATGTCTACCTTCACGAGAGGTTATACGTTCATAATGTATGGGCTGCGGCGATAGTCTTCAAGGCAGAAGATATTGCAGGGCTGATTAGGTTTCAAATTCAGATGAATGTAAAAGCGCAAAAAACGTTTTCACATCTGGTTCAGTCACCATTTGCTATTGGGATCAAATGAATAGCGGTCACGGGATTGGTCGATCAGTGACAGTAGTCTGAATGATTGGTGGCTTTGATGAAGTAGTTGCTGCATCGGCTGCTGGAATTCTCAATTCATGTTGTCAAAAATAGTGGTTTGTGTAGATAATGTGAAGATGGTCCTACTGTAAAGGCATAACACTGACACCAGAGTGTTGAGCTAATCTTTCAAACTTTCAAATCTATCAAACTTATGTTAAATAAAATTCTGTGAATTAAGCGAAAGATAACAATCCGAAATCAAATTCTCTGCTGTGAAGGCAAAACTCTGTTACTAGAGTGATGGAGCAACCATTAAGAAACAAAACAAGTTAACAAGTAAGTTAGTTAAATAAAATAATGCGAACTGAGTAAACGCAAATAAGATATCATATTCTCCATCCCTATACGGACTTCCACATATCAATCGAATTAAAAATACATTTGAGTTTCAGACAATTTCTAATCCTTCTGCTCGATCTGTGCAAGTGCATTATTAGGGAAGTCATAATATCCTGAGAGCGAACGATTTTTAAATAGTGCTCAAGTGCTCAAGAGATTTGAAGTACCCTTAAAGTGTTTTTTTACACAGCACGAGTAGAAGTGGAAGGGAGAGAAAGGAGGCACCAGTGCACATTGGTTTTAAATTGTTGTAGGTTGCAGTGCAAAGGAAAAAAAGAGCGAGAAAACGCATTCCACATGCGCATTGTGCGGCTTAAAAAAGAATTTCTAAATTTCACAGTGCGCCCGAAAGTAGGCTTTAGGGTGTTGCGAGTGAATTCCTGGACGGGCGGAATGCAATTAGCTATTTAGACGGAGTATTGGTGGTAGAAATAGCGATAAAACAAAGTCAAGCAAGACAAATTTCGACGGTGTTCCAGCGAGTGAATTGTTTTCGATATGTTGTCATCGTCTATGAGTTTTATCGCTCGCTCTTGAATTCTATCTAGGAGTTGCAAGGTGGTCTTAGGTGCACCTGCCCAGATGTGAGCGTTGTACTCCATTTTAGGCCGAATAAAAGCCTTATAAATTATGGCTAAATCAGAAGGGGTAAAAAACTTCTTGCACCGGTTTAGAAAACCTAAGCATTTTGCTGCATTCTTGCCTGTATCGAATATGTGGTCATTCCAACGTAGGCTAATGCCATTCATGGACAATGGCTTTCGCTTGAATGACATAAGACAGCATTGGGTTTTGGAAGCATTAAATTCTACTCTATTGGCTCGTCCCCATTTGGTTATGTTGTCGCTCGATGTCCACGTCCGAAGAGCAGGGGTGATATATAAAAAAAAACTGGTCATCTGAATTTTTTTAATAAGATAAGTTCTTCAGTAATAGCATACTTCGAAAGTGAACGGTTCGCTGATTCTTAATATTTAGTACAACTGAATCTTTAAAAGTTGTGCATTGGCCTTCTTAATGAATGATGAAAAGTTTTTGGAGCTTGCGGAATGCCGGTTTATTGTGGCCTCTGATGGGGTGTTTTTAAAACATCCACTTAAGGATACCACTGTGAATCTAGAAGAATGATTAAACAATTTGAAGATACCTATGTCTGCCATGATTGATATAAAGAACTCTCTTACTTATGCTTGAAACATGAAATATAAATTGCAAATTCGCTTCACAACGAATGTATTATTTAGAATTCATCAAAATTGCAAAATTCAAATTCCGAGAAATAAAAAATCGTATACTTTTTTCAATTCAAATTTTCCATTTACCTTGTTACGAATATCGTTCGCATTGAGCGCAGAATTCACATCGACCATTCCTGAAGACGTTGCCATCGGAAGCCTGAGATTTTCTATACTGCTGTCAGTTGCGTCCATTTCCTGACCCCGATTGTTGTTTTCATCCTACGGTTGTTATTAGTTCAAATATTTTTTAATTTGAAATAAAATCGGACATACCTGAGTGTTTGCATGTTCAGATGAGGTCGAGGATATTGTGTGCGCAGCAATATTTACCCTGGTTGCCTTACTGAAATCCAATGGATTAGAGTCTTGACTGCTATAGTCCAATGAGTTGTCATCTTGACTGAAATTCAATTACAACATTAATACCACATTTTCAAAAGCTTCTTTATTTCTGCTTACGGTTTTTTAGCACAATTTATCTCGAAACAGCTACTTGAGGGACTATCAGCATAAGCTGTTGTGTGCGGACATATTTCGACATCGATCTCGGCAATACACTGGTCAAGATGGCGCAACAAGCGAGCCTTTGATCCAGGATCAGTTAACGACGGTAAATTTGGAAGTGGCGGAGGTTCTGGAGTAGCAAGGTATCTGGCAACTTCACGTGCACAGTCCGTATATCCAGCACGATATTTATTAATTGCTTAGTAAATATATTTATTTAAAAATAAAATACCGACGTTATACAAATACTTTGGCACTTACTGGGGTCATCTAGATTTCTGTGTCTTTGAAAGTGTCGAACTGTCAGCTCGAGGATATCGGCTTTTTCTAATTTTGTGTGCTTGGTTTGTCCATCGGTGCCTTTGGCATTAGCTTTGGTTGACTCGAGAATGAGGGCCTTGAGGATGGCCAAACTTTGATTGATGCGGGCTCTCCGCCGCTTCTCCATGAGAGGTTTGTTGGTGCGCTTTGTTACTTCCTGACTAGAGCTTACATTTTGTGTTGAGGTAACTAAACCGATTGTTTTCGAATTAAGCAGTGCGCCAGATTGTGTGATTCCTAAACCTGAAAAATTGAGAGAAAAAAATAAATAAATTAAAAAAAATCAATTTGTTTTGTTTTATCCCTGTTTTATCAACAAGGATTTCAATGAATGAGGAAAAGATAGCCATGTAAGGACAAACATGTTAAAAATTTATTTGAATAAGAGGTTTGACTTCATTGGAGATGCAAGGGGCGTTTTTAAATTCGCGGAAAGGAAACTTCACAGAATAAAAAAAGAACAAGCTTTATCAGGCTTTTGAGTCTTTGAACTATAGTGAATAAAGAAATTCAATCGGGAAGACTATATGTACCGGGTTGTTAAAAAATCCTTTATCAAGAAATAAATGTCGGTACAAACCATATTCGAAGTTTACTGGGATTCTTGCCCGGTAAAACAATAATTTACAAGTTGCATAACGCCCCTTGAAGATGACTCATGTCTAGGACGGTCAAACATTAATCAAGTCGAAAAATTGTCGGAAACAGCCATTTTAAAAATTCCTTACGGTCATGACTAAGGTCAGTGCAATCAAAAGCCGAGGCGCAATCTGCCTTAAAACAGCAGTTCGAGGATTATTCTCGTGCGTGTTAGGATCTCTGCCGTGAAGACAAGGACTTAAAGTTAAGGTAAGTCCATAACAAAAACTAGAAAAACAGTAATTTAAAAAAACTTCATCTTATTGGGATCGCCAAGTTTTGCAATTTTTAGGGTATCTTACATCAAAAGGAAAAATATAGCCCTTATAGGATCACTTCGTTGTCCGCCTATCTATTACCACCTTTTTCTCAGAAACGCATGGAGGTAGCAATTTTAAATGAATATCAAATACTTAAGACTGTGGTCTCTTAAACCTGTTTGATAATGCTTCTAACTCGAACATACAATTAAGTACTTCAAGTCGGAATACCAGTGAACGATAAAAATCTAAATCAAGACTATCTGCTTCCACCTGTTCTGGGATAACTCAACAACCTCCATCATTTGTACAAACAAATTACTGCGCACAAGACAAATATTATACAGACTATAAACTGACTTCATAGCAAGTTGTCGCGTTTACAACTCGTATTTTTATTAATTGCCTGAGCAAGCCACATTGAAATGTGAAGCCATGACTTTATTTTCTAGTAAGGAGAAAAAGAAGTCAGAGCCGTAATCAAGAATCACTGCCTGCATTTCTACCAAAGATATACGAGTATATGTCGAAGTGGTAGAAACAAGGGTGGACTCTACTCCTTTCTCGCTGCTCGCCGATACAAGGATAAGAAATTCATAACGAACTTCATATAAATGAAGATTGCGTTAAACTGTCAAGAAAAGAGGCAGAGAAAAATTCGAGCGGTAATGTGGTTTCACCAAATCGATGCAACATTGCAAAAAGCCGAAGTTGATTTGGTCTCGAATTCCTCGAACATCCTTCCTGTTCAGAAGTTTACTGAAGTTTACTGAGATTTCCGAGGTCTAGATTAGCCCGGCAGATCCAAATTATTTTGACTACAGCTTATTGGATAACCCATTTATAAAAGTGAAACACTATTTTGCCTAAATTGCATAAGAAGACAAATTTCCGTGTCATCCAGAAAAATAAATAAATTTCCCTTTTTCCTTTAACGCAAAGTTGTTAATTTGAGTTAAGTCAAATAAAAAGTTAAATAACTTCTTATTATCCAGGTTTACAAAAGTTTCAAATGTTTAAAGTTCATAATACATGTGTTCGATTTAAAAAAAAGATTTCTTGATGGCTAAGGTGGACTTACGATTACTAATGAAACATTTCCGGATTCCTATCGCAGGAAGTATTTACAATATTTGTAACATATTGTTAGACCTATTGATAGGAATGGTCGAATTCTGAGCGCTAAAAATATTCGTTTACATACCTTAAGCAAACTACATGTCCCTAAGCTATTGAGGAGCAAACAGCTCATCTATTTCAGCATGCAAAAAATAAAGATGCTTCGGGATTACATACAGAGGAAACAAAGGCAACTATAATAAGCTTAATTTTTTTAAAACTTATTTGCCCCATTTGATATGTAATTCAAGACTACAGTAGCAGGGGCGAAGAATAGGAATGGACTATTCTTTGCCCCTTCTACTGTAGTCTTGAATTTATCACCAATGACATCATTTTATTTTAAAACATTTTCGGACTGCCTCTTTTCGGCAATTGCATATTTGAGGGTGACAGAATCGACTTTTATTCACATAGTAAGTTATACATCAAGGCTTAAGACAATTTATTGTAGGAGTTTTTAATGCCTTTCCATTTCAACGATTATACTATAGGCCTAGGGGAAGCAAAAAATCCCAACCTTGTTGCATGATCTATGTTTTTGCTCAAAAGCCGTCGGCATCGGTTCGAATGATGATCATTTTCGGAGTGTATGGAAAATTGAAACAAAATCTGGACATCGCGCTAAGCATTAAACCAAGCAATTACATTCAGTTTGTGGGCATCTTCATTGGATTCAGGGAAGAACAATGGTGTCCTCAGCTATTAATTTATTCAAATCTATCTTCAGGAGTCGATAGAGAAATCGCTACAGGACGCCCATCCGTTTAGTCAGACAACTATCGCAGGATTTTATTGGTCGACCACTCCCATGAAAGCGTCGTTAATTAGCAAGCAACTGCAAAGGTGAAACTAGATATAAGTTCGTGACTTAGCTCTAAGATCCGAACCTTGGACCTTTCAATTGATCCAATTGCTACAGCTGGGTGGCGCAGTTGGTAAATAGGTAGCAGCTTCGATTACCTAAAGTGATCAAGTTTTTCGAATCTGGTCCAGTCACCATTTGTCATTGGGATCAAATTAATGACTGATTGAGTTGTTGAAGTTGTTCCTGTATCTGCTGCTGGAATTCTTGGTTGGTCTTGTAAAACTACTGTTATATTAGCTCTGTAGGCATGACACTGATGGCAGGAAGTTGAGCTAACTTTCCAAATTTATAAGTATGTCCAATATAATCCTGCGAATTAAGCCAAAGCCTATAAGTCGATAACAAATCCTCAGTCCCATTTCGGACATCTGAGTTTCAAACCACTGCGCTGTACTTCATTATTGATCTAACTGTGGTCATGCCTCAATGCAATTTACAATAACAATAAGGAAACAATGGATTGCAAAGAATTAGGAAAACTGTCTTGATCTTAAGCTCCGTACCCGTATTCAAATATTGGGAATAAAGTTTAATTAAAGTTGATGCAGACACTACATTTTCTTAAAAGAATCTTACTTATACACAGTCAGTCACTAAAGAAAATATTTCAGACATAGTTTTTAAACAAGGTCCTCATTTCGTTCTCTTTTTCTGGCAGACACGGTTATAACTAGTAGATTAAGAATGAGTGAGGAAGATTTTTCCCTGAATCAATAACCAAATTAAAATTGTACCCACCGTCGAGTTTCTGAAAAACATTGTTGTTGTTGAGCATTGTAAGCAAATACAGAAAACTATTGATAATAGAATCTAAGACTCTTCCGCCTGAGCCAAAACCTAAGTCGTCTCCTGTAGTAAAGCAAAATATAGTCAGGTCAGTTGTTACCGGTACCTTCGATAATGCCGTACAGATAAAAAAAGAGTATAAAGGAATCAATGTAAGTTAGGAAAGAGGGTTCCTCGATAAGCAAGCATGAAAGGTTGAGCTAAACAAAAAAAAAAAGTTTCTAACTGATCGCCTCTTAGTTTCGGTTGGTAGAGCGTCGGTCTGGAATTCGGCAAAGGAGGCATTCTCAAAACGTATTATAAAGAAAACGTTAAAGTTTGGCGAGGAGCGTATCATGGTATGAGGGAGCATACTTCAACACCTCCGGGGTTGAGGTGTGTCCAAAAATAGATAGTCGAAAGATCGCAGCGTTAAACGTCTAAGTTTTAAGCGACGGTGTTCCATTTTCAGCCGAAAAACGGGGCAATGGGGCTCACTCAAGCATGGTAACGTGAAAAAAACGTAAAAGTTTAAGATTGGGTCACCCAAAGCTATTGCAAATCTTTGGGTGATATTAAAATCGATAACTTGAGATAGTTGTGCGAAGACAAAGGACGTTGATTTGTAGAGAGTTTTGCTTGAGTGGGAAAAAAGAATGCACAACATGGCTTTTAAGCTGCAAAAGGAAGCCATATAATATAAAAAAAAAAATAAATTTTAACTAAATAACCGACCTCACAATTCAGTTTTCTTGTAGAATTATTTTTTTTATGTTTAAAATTATGAATAAAAAAAACGTTATAAAGTTACTTCTAAGTTAATGAAAAAAAATCGTTCTTTTAATATTATTGAATGTATTGTTCTTATAATAAACGAATAAATTTATTATAGATGTGTATCACATGATCGACATTATAAGCACTTTAGTTAAGTACTGTTTATAGAAGCTTGGTTCAGCATTTATGTCTAGTCGTTATATAACACTAATAACTTCCTTCCAACCTTGCGTGATATTCGGTCTATAGAAGGAACAATTCGGTGGTGAAATTATTTCGTAAATGCACATGTGAGCTGGCGGTTAAGTCTAAATAACTGGTCTCACAGGAAGAAGCTTACTCTTACTTCTATTAATTTTTTATCTGGAGAACCACAACTCAGTGCATTTGTTCCCTTTCTGTACTTTTCCGGACAATTTTGAACGTATTTAAGACCTTTTGACTAGTATCAACTAGCAGACAGCGTACTAAAAATTAAAACTGATTGAGTTGACAGCAGAGTAGATGACATTTTCGTTCCTCCGCATAAGACCGCATAAACGATGGTATTTGCGGATCAACCAATCCTTATTGTGGCTGCCACTCGCTGTGAGAGATAAACGAAAATTAAAAGAAAAGGGCTGGTCGGCATTCTAAACTTAGTAGAAGGAAACCCTAATTGAGCTGTAAATTGTTTCTTATCAGAAACAATCTTCCAGGAGCAGAACTATGGCCATGTAAAACCGAAAACATTTTGCATACTTATTGAAAAATAGTTATAAATTAGCCACTCTCAAAATATGCATGAACAATAAATTTTTGAATATTTCTTAAAAACAAGCGACGCTGTTAAACAATTGTAAGACACGAGGATAAGTATTATAGCCAAAATTTTTGAGAATCTGTAATTTTACATACGCAGATAAATAATAGACTTTCATCTGAACAACTTGTTTGTTTATTTGAAACGAAAGCGTTCAATAAATAAAAAGTAATGCAAAATGCACTTTCGCCACAATTTTTACCGACGGAATTTGCGTTATATTTTTCAATGAGCCCACATTTTTAAAAATTCCATTAACTGACGTCTAATGGGAACACTAGAGATTCGATCTCGGTAGGGCGCTTTGCCCATTTGACATCCAGTTATAGCACTTTCAAAAACAAACATTGAGGAGCTTATGTAAAATCCTTGACATTAACGTTGATCCTTTTAACAAAAAAAAGCATTTATTTCACATTTCACAATAGACGTTGAGGTAGTTGAAAACTCTAATCTCGCAACTAGAAAAAGGAGTAATACCCCTTAATTGCACAACTGATAAGGGTTAAAAGCCATTCTAAATGACAGTCCCAAAAACGTACACGCATAAGGGTTGAATACAAGCAAAGCCCAATTGCATTCTATTCGAGAAACAACCGTAATCAGCGAATGTCTGTAGCCGTACCTGGCCAATAGGCCTGTCAATGAGCTATCGTCAAACATTTGATAATATTCCCAAGTGTAAAGGATTTTTTTTGTATAAATAATGTTTACCAGTGGTTGATTTATTTTTAGCGTAATCCTTTTCGCGTTTTGCAGTCATTTTATTTTCAAGTTGAATCTTTTAATCACAAACTGATTGAGATGCACATTTGCATTATTTCTTTTTTTATTTTATTATCAATTTAAGTACAAAATATCAATAGATTCTGATGACAAATATTTTTCACATTGTTTTGTAATGATTTATTTGAAAACACCCACGATACGAATGTTAAGAAGGAGTTACCGATATAAATAAAAAAATTAAACTAAAAAAAATAATAACAACAATACACCACCTATGGCTACCAAACTCGCTCGTTACTAAATGTAATAGCGGAGGATCCTAGTCCGAAACACTTCCTTACCGCAAGAAGTCATCCTTTGAACTAAACCGAACAGAAATCACTGAAACATTATCCTGCTAAAAAGAGCCGACACCGACACCGATACCAAAACTGACGAGGACAACGGCAACGGCAATGGCAACGGCAATGCCAACGACAACGACAACGACGACGAAGACGACAACAACCACTCCACGACTTGAACGACTCGAACGAGGATGACTGTGAAAAGCTTCCACTGCCTGTGTGCCTTTAGCCGTCCTCCGGCATGTGACTCTGACTCTCAACTCTATGTCGAACCTTTTTCTATACCAACCATAGCCACAGCACGGCACGACTGCCAGCCATATAATGCCATGCCAGCCAACACACTTTCTCCCAGTTTGGCATACACAAGTGTATCTCTCTATAACTGTGTGTATCTATGAGGAGGATCACCTCACAATGGGGGAGGAATGAGAGAATAGCTGCCGCCGCCGACCCTTATAGAACAGAGGTTACCATATCGTCGCAGCAGATACTTATCCCATCGCCCCGCATGCCATCAACCCTCAACTCACAATCCTCAATCCTGAATCCTCAGTCATCCAACCATTCAACCACCCACAACCAACCCATCCCGAGTGTATTGGCGACTTTAACTTGAAAGTGCCGTTCTGGGATGAAAACAACCATCACACGCCACTGCTAAGCTTTCCTGCCCTCCCCAAACCGCCGGCCATCACCAACACCCACAGCTCACAACCCTTAGCCCGATGCTCTGCCGATGATGTCGACAGCGCGGCAACACAAAATATCTAACGGTGCGGAGAGTAACTCACAGGCGTAAAAAAAAATACAAAAGCAAAAAAAAAGCGAACTGAAAAAAATTCCATCCCCAAAGCCACCCCCTAAAAAAAAAGGAAAAAACCCAAGAAACCAAAAATAAAATAAAACCTCCGCTCAACGAGAGCGAAAAAAAAATTAGAGCAAAAGAAGGAAAAAATTGCCAAACCGAACCGAACTGAACTGAACACCGAAAGCACCCCGAAGGGCGGCGAACGACAGAGAATGGGGTGTGAAAAAAATTGGTCTTGTCGTCGTTGTCCGACGTAGGTGTGGGAACTATACCGACCTACCAACTACCACGTAAGTGTGGTGAGAGGAAGCACGCGCACAGGATAACAAAACAAAGCAACAAAAGCTGTAAAGCACGACATCGCGGCACTTTGAACCATGAGTCTAGTGCCAAATGTTTATACTACCACTCTCCATGGAATAAAATTCCCCCAAATCTATACGCTATGGCTGGCTCATAGATACGCCAGCAACTAACGACTCCACGTACATACATATACGTGCGAGTTTATGTGTATGGATGAATGAATGTGGGTATTCGAATTGCTGGCGCACACGGTAGCACCAAATGAATCCAGTCCAAAGCGTTTATACTCGTATCTGTATCTGTATCTTATAAACAGGAGAAGCAGAACAGCAGCAGCAGCAAGCAAACAAAGCACAAACAAGCGCACAGATGTTGTTGGAAACTCCTGCTGCTTCTGCCTGTCGTATCACAATGAATGGTGGTTTTCAACGTAATCAGGCAGGGCTTTCACTTCTCAGTTGAAACTTGACAAAGGTATACCAAATGTGCAACAATTGTTTGGCAACAATGAATGAACAAATTACAAGCATGATCCGTTTATATACTAATGCGTTTTTCTGATAGGACCACATCGTTTGAACGGTTCCATAAAACTAAGAGCTGTAGACTGAGCTGACAACGTCGAAAGTTCAATTTCGTTGTTCTCGAATCACATGTAACATTGACTTCCGGGAATAAGCATTTGTTCATTTGACGACTTTAGGTTCGCTTCCATTACCATTCATCTCAAGTAATAACGTTTCCACCGACCTTCTTCATTGTCGGGACAAAACAATCTGAGTGATAAGCTTCAACAATACTGATATGTTTGAAAAAATTGAGATTAACTTTAAAGTCTCGTTTTATGCTGACTTTATTAAGATTATTTTTATGAGCACGAACACGACAGCTCGTGCTGTCTGGCCTGTCTTATCATCGCTGTTTTGACTTTGACCGATGTTCCATCATACTCCGATTCGAGTCGGTTTCAATCCCGAACAATTGACTGTCTAGACGGAATAAGCGTTTTTATTCCTAAAGAGTTCAAAAGGACGATCTGCGATCATTTATCTTGGCTCAATTGTCTCGTCTATGGCACAGTTCTCATGACATTGGGAACTCACTTTTAAATAACCAAGTTTAAGAAAAACATTGATAATTAAGGATTTAAAACATTCACAGGAAGCCAGCTCATAAAGTTTGGCTTTATAGTAATTTCCAAGACTGTATATAATGATCTTTAATATAGGATCATTCACGCAACAAATTCAATTCATTCAAACATTGCCCAAATAAATTGAAAGTTTATTCACTGTCTTTAATCATTGCTAGACGTGTCCTGCGACTTTGTCCACTTAGGTTTTATGCGCATAGAAAAGTTTAAGAAATCAAAGAAGCTAACTCGCTGCCTGAAAGATGAACCTGACAGATTGAATTTGATTTTAAATATATATTTAAGTCCTTTTTTGACAATTTGTGCATTAACCTTAACATGTAGAGATATGTCGTCGCGGACTTTTTTTTCAGAAGCTTTTAGTTATACAATTTTTGTTTAGAAAGCTTGTAATTATCTCTAACCGTAACGACAGCGTTCACATAAAACTACTGATTTTTCAACACTTTTACTAAAAAAAATGTATTAATGGAATAATTTATAGCCTTTGTTCATTTCAAATATCCATCGCAAGTATAGGTGGAAGATTTTTTTCAAACGGGTAACTCATATTGAATAATACCTCATAGATACAATCTAACCAACTTTAAAAAAATTGTGTCAAAACCTTAACATATATAAATGGGTCGTGGCGGACTTTTTTATAGAACTTTTTGATTTCTTAAACTTTTCTTTAGACAGCAATTCAATATCTTAAAGCGTAAGAGCAGCGTTCGCAAAAGAGATATTCGCTATCGCCACGAAAGACCCGTAGCATATATTCATTCTGAAGGTCCTTTGTAAGTATTGGTGAAAGAAATTTTGATATCCGACGGTTTATTTTCCTTTCGGAGCTCTCTTTAATTTTACTCTAGTTGTTTCGACACACCGAAGTGGCATTGATTACATAGGAAGCGTCTTCATCGAATTTCCGCTAAGGAGTCGTATGAGCAGTTGATTCAGAGGTACACATATAAACTCTTTAATGACTCAATATTATAGCAGTCAATTGTTATGTTTCAAATCGAACTGGTGGGGGGATATCGCTATTTGGTCTACATGAAGGCCGCCTATTAAAAGGCAACTTCTTCAATCACTGAGAATGCTTCAGTGACAAGTTGCGATAATCTCTGCAGGACATATTAAAAAATGGAATTGCCTTCAATATCAACATTGACACCTGCCTGTCGCAGTATCTGTTCATAATAATGATGAAACCCGGTATAATTCGGGGTTTCTTGGTCAAAACTCTCTCGAACGTGGTGCTGCATAGCCAGGTTAGTTTTTTCCATCTAAAGCTTCGTATAGTTCAAAACTATGATGCTTTCAGAAGCGTCTTATCTTACATTAAGAGACTGCAGATAGAGATTTTCAAACAAGTCAAAAGCAAGTCCAAGCAAGTGCTTGATGTTACTTTCTTTCGGGAAAGCGTCTTATGGGCTGCAAGCCGCTGCGAGGAAGAAGGAAGCTTAGAGATTAGAAGACGTCAAAAGTTAATCGAATGTAGATCAATATTGATGGCCAAATGAATTCAAGTATGAAATAGGTTTTTTGAAGATAAAGAGTTTTTTTTTTTATTTCCGATATATTTTTATTAATACTTAGGCTAACTGGATTTTATCATGTTTTCAATATTATATTGATGAAGCTTTTAATTTTGTTACATCAATAATTTACCGTTGGAGTTAATTTTTAACTCCGTTTCAAAAGAATCCGATATATGTATTTATTTATTCTGAACATGTGCGAGACGAAAAAATACGCACGAACGTAGCGTACTCATAGTACACATACTCAACATACTCAAGTCCTCAAATGAGCTTTTTAATTCCCATCATAGTATTTTCAGGAATTGTTGGTCACCATATTTCAGAATATGAGTCTAATCTACACCATAGCGAACTTTAGCCTAATGGTTTTCTTATGAACTGTAAAAGATGCTTTTGTGACCGTTCCATTTAATTATTATGCCAGTTTTTATCTTCGTTCATACTGTACATACATTTATTTATATTATCAGAGTACTTTTAACTTTCCCCTTAGGTCAATATAGTATTTGAAACCATCAACAGTGCTTGCCATCTTTTGAAAGTTCATCTTTGAAATGCAAATCTTATCGTCGTCACTTTGGATGTGGGCTGATGCCATTCTTGTTCTCGCTTGGCTCTTCAGAACTTTTCATACAGATATACATACATAAATACATTCCTACACACGAATACCATCCGACATTGACTGTTCATGGCACCAGAACGCGCGTTCGTATGTCTCATACAATTATAAGGCACATGAGGGTTTTGCCTGCGCCCGAACGTCTAAGGCCGGTTCGGTTTGGGGCTAACAACGAAACCAACTGACACGAACACGACAAATCGTAAAGGGTAGGGGCAATACATTTCACTGCTTTGGGATTTGATTCCTCCATCACCTTGTAGCTATAGAGATACGGATACATTCAGAGAGCGCACACAGAAGGCAGGCAAGGATTTTATCCTTGGTTCGCCCCAAGTGACGTCCTTTTGCTTCGAAAAGAGACCTCCTCGTCCTACACCCTCATTAAATGGCAAATTTTCTTACACTTCTTGACTTGCATTTAAATAAATAGCACTGAGCGGCGCAGTTCAAAAAGCAGAAGCAGGTACTTGTTACCTGAAATCAAGGTACCCACAAGGAATTCGTCGAGCGTTTGTTGTTGTTTTCTTGTTTTTTTTTTCCTTTGTTTTTACGACCCAATAAAATTCACCGCATGCCTCTGCCATCAACCCTTAACGTGATCCCTGGTTATCTCTGCAGAGGGTTATTGCTTATACATTTCGTCCGTCGTCATCGCACGCGTTAAATTCAGGATTTGCTGCGGATGTCCAAAAAGGGCATTGGGTTGAGTGTTTGGGAGGGAGTGGGAGTTTGTTTTTTTTTATTGCTTCTGAAACAAGTCTAAAACTACAGCCAGTTAGGGGTAGTACACATATTCAGACTGCAGGGACTGGGTGAAAGAGTAGCCATCAAGAGCATCACTTCCTGTGAGGAGAGAAGACGGCAGTGAGTAGTCTGCCAACATTGACGGGAGTGTGGAGCTGTGCAAGTTATTCTGGAGGACATCCAGAAGCCATCAGACGGCAGCTAGCGGCCAGCAACCAGCAGCATCGTACAGCACAGCACAAACAGTGGGACATTATGACATCATGAAAGGACAGGCATCGGGTATGGTGCAATAGCTTAACTAATACGATGACAACGTTGACGGCCATGGAACTTTGTAGTCATTATGCTAACGACATTGGTTTCGTTCGTCGTTCTAGCGTCAACGTAACATACCCATTGGTGCCACTATGCATCATCTGCAGTGTGTGCACATCCGTCCTACATGCCATTCTAAACAAGTTACCGTCTGATCCTTTGGCTTAGATTGATTATGTGAAAACACCACCACCACCGCCACCAGAGAGACGAGCAACAGAAATGCCATGCCAGTAGTACGACTACAACTACGAAAGAAGGCCTTGGTAAAATCAGGCCGGCCACCTCATCCCACACCCCCAGAGGCACTTCAGAACCCACACTGAACAGTGATCCAGCGTGCGGCAAATTGTGAAAGAGGATTTCTGCTTCGAGGCAATAATGGCTCTATGGGTCGATGGCAAATGGCGGATGGAGTGTGAACTGGGAGGGTTCATTTCGAGTAGACATCCGAAACTGGCGACACTCTGCTCACGGCACACGACAATGTTTAACTCACCCTCCACGCGCGTTTGCCTGCCACATACAATGACATACCATGCCATGCTGTTATCCAACATAAAAACAACAACAACAGCGACGACGACGACGACGACAACATGCCGTGCCACCCCAATTCCGCCGATAATCAGCAGCGTGTCTCCATTGTGCGAACTCCGGAGTGAGAGTGTGCCAATAATTCATTCAACTTTTCGGTTAGGGTGGTACAAATAAGCTTGCTTTAGCACAAAAAAAAATAAATAAAAAAAAACCTAAGCAGAAACCTTCCACAATTTGAGTCATCGGTAATTGGGCGAGGGTTGGGTCGACTAATGGTGATACTTTGCCGCTGCCGCCTAAGGTGAGTCTCCACTTGGCTTTGTGCTTAACCACCACCGCACCGACCGAACTCCTTGCCGTTGTGTCGTTAATTTTTATTCTTCTCCGAGGGTGACTACCAACCCACTTGTAACATAGAAGGTAACAACGTCCAGCATGTAGATGTGTATAGATAAAACCGGCCATAAAAGTCAGCGCCACTGCGACCAGAAGGACGAGACGTCCGACCGACACAAACCTGCTCCAGCCAATTTACTATGTAATTCTTTATCCATTACTATCACTTCATGACGGCACGGTGGCAGTGCCCATCCCTTGGCATTTGCCACAATTACTCTCGCGCGCTCCACATCGCCCTTGGGCTTTCAACCTCATTCGAGTGGGTGGTGGCAATGCTGCTATACAACAGCCAGACCTATAGCTATAGCTAGGGGAGATAAAATGCTCCGCAATTACCACTAAGGCCACATCTAACGAAGCCGATGATTTCTATAAAAAAAAGGTTTTATTTTTTTTTCCTTTTTTTATTTTATTTTTTTTTTAGCCTCCACCCTTAGAGAGGATTTTTTTTTGTTGTTGTCTCTGTTAGGACTCCGGGGTTTTCAGAGAGATTTTCCTTTTTTTTGCGTGAATTTTCTTTTTTCTTGGCTCGTATTTTACACTTTACAGATAGGAGCAGGGACCGACGGTGGTCCCTCGTTTGCAAAAGTAGGTTTTCATAGCCGCAGCACTACAGTGGGCATAAAATGTAATGACGCAACTTTTTTTTTGTTAATTGTCAAGGTAATTATTTCATTTTAACTGATGACTAGCTGTCTCTTGTGACCTTGTTCGCGTAAATTTGGTGTACGTAGAAAAGTTATAGAGCTCAAAAAAGCTTATTCGACCGCTGACGTCAAAGCGAACTACTTGTCCAAACAATGTTCCTTAAAATGGTATTTGTATTTGTATAAAATTTCCTCGAAGACAAGCCAAATTAAATTGAAAACAAATGTTTAACTTTACATACTTAAATTAACCCTGATAGATTGAAATAAATTTTAAAAATATTTTAAAGTCATATTTTTACAATTTATTTATAAACCTTAACATACGGAGATATAGTATGTCATCGCAGACTTTTTCAAAGAACTTTTTGAGTTCTAAAACTTTCTTTAGTCGCCACAATTAGTCCTTTTGTTTAACCAGCCCCCCCCCCCTGAAAGTCCATTCTAAATAGTGGTCAAAAGATCTTGGATAAATAGTTATGAATTTTGGGACAATGTTGGTAACGATTCAGACCCTTCTAAACATACTTTACTCAAAGTTTAGAGTTGTAAATCATTATTTCGAAGTTAAGAGTTGTAAATCACTTGTTTGAATCAGTAAGAAAGATCCTCACGGCTTAAGGAATAGATGAATGGACATCTGTGACTTAAAAACATGAACTACGGCAAAAATGTTATAAACACATTCAGAATCTTGAATAAAATTAGGAAACAATAAGTTGTGTTACGTTACAAACGTTACAAACTTTACAACTTTATGGAACAGCTCCACAAAAATAAAGACAGTAATAAGGTTGAATGGAGTGTTGTCAATAAAATTCTGAATCCTAAAAACCCCAATGATAAAACCATAATTATTAAAAATAAATTTAGTGTACTTCAGATCCAAGTAAGGTTACCAATCGAAACAGATGAAGTTGAAAAGAGTGGAAAAAGAATAATAAAAAATGGTTTTCTGAGTGACATGGTATGGTTTTTGACCCTTTAGGTCCAGTGGAACTAATATACTTAACATACTTTCATCTCTAAAAAGTTCTAGCTGTGTTACTTCTGATGGCACCCATAATGTGCTATTTGAAAGAACCGCTTTTACTATCATTTTAGCTGTGCATATCTTTAACAAAAGTATTAATCAAGAGTCTTCTCTACAGGAACTTAAGGTTGCTTAAAGTGTTCTTCTGCACAAAATATAGAATCCTAATGATATGAATATCTATAGACCGATCTCACTTTAACCTGTTTGCACTTAAATTTTTGAAAAAGCAATGAAAGAATAATTTTGGGTCTCATACTGGCTGAAGACGTTAGACTTAAATTTAACATTGAAATTTATAGATACGGCAAAGGCATTTGATTTATTCGATCCTTAAATTCTTTTGGCTTAAAACATATAACAAAGCTGGTAAACACATTAACACATATGTATATACTAATGTAACTGGCTTGCTTCGCATCTCTTGAAAAGAAAGCAAAAACTAAAAATTGATGGTACATATAGTGAGTCTCTGTTCATTAATTACTGGTTTACCTCAACGCTGTGTTCTGGGTCCCACATTTTTTTTAGCTTATTTTTTTTATAAATTCCGTCTTTAAACATAATTTTAAAATCTTACGGCGTTTGCGGACGATATGGCTATGCTATGAAACTAATGTTTCATCAACTTTATTCGTCGCCAGTGAATCTTGCTTAAATCATTGTTTTCGGATTGATTAAGGCGTAATTCTAGAAAGTATCATAAAAAAGAATGCAGCGATCACACTAATGCTTTAAAAAAAACTGTCTTGCGCAAGGCAACTGATTCCGCCCCAAAGATTACTCTCTGTACCTGCCTCGAAAAATGAAAAATATAGTATATGCAAAAAATATAAAGACTAGTTTCTAGATATAAACCTACAAACCTAATGTGTGAAGCAATATGAAGAATCTTCAAACTCGACTTTTGAAAAAGCAAACGGCAAGCTTAAGGTTCGCTACAAAGGATACTTTACCTGAGTTACTACTGATTATATGACTGCTTTGGTAATATGTAAAAAGTTCTATAGCTCTATCTTCGCTTAGGCCAACACAACAAGCATAATAACTTCAGTGTCTCTGAAATACTCCTACAACTTTTAAATTATTTTAAACAGAATAAAAAGTTACATCCCAAAGGATAATTCCATATGCGTCTCGAGCTGCAATGATACTTTCAAGTTGAAAAATGCACCCGATATTTTGAAGTTCTTTGAAAGACACCACGCTCTCTTATTGAAAATGTAAGCTTATGAAATCGATGAATCCTTTATTCAATAGAAGCGAAATTAAGAAAAGAATTGCTAGGACAAAACATCACAAATCGACATTCATACTATTTAGGGATTTAATAAATTATCTGTTTCGGGAAAAATATTTTTGAGACACCTTTAGATTAAGCTCTAAACTGGCTGGTAATGCTCCAGTCAAGAGAGACTTTGAATCCAAACCACCATGTTCAGGAAGAGCAGTCAGAATGCACCTGTGGTTCAAGGATCAAACAATTGCGAACACTAGAAAGCTTGATGCTACCAACGACTGGAAGATCTGCTCTGTCTCGTGCTTTTATCCTTCCATGGTTTACCTGAGTAATTAAGTAAGTATGATATAGAGCTCTTGAGAATATAGCTGAAGCCATACTATTACTAGTCAAAGGACTATTTCTTTTGACTGTTTACCTATAAAGGCTATCAAAATTCAATATTGTGGTTATTAGATTACCTTTACCCCGCCGCAAAAACCGAATAAGAAATCGGAAGGTATTTGAGGCTACTACTATTTCAAACGCTCAATTTGTTGACATTGTATAAGACAGTCAAGGATCGATATGAAAATAAACTTCATCAGTAAACGATATATTTTGTTAGCGTTTTCCATACGGTTCCTCATTAAAACAGACATTTTCGTAAAGGAGCTTAAACGTTAGTTAGACAATAATCTTCCTTAAAGATTAACGCGGATTGCGCATAATTTTGTGTTGAACTTGAGCCGCATGGTTTGACGTGCTGCTGACCCTACTTGCACACAACCTATCTGGCGAAAAGTACTTGTAGGGCAAGTGGAATTTGGCAAATATTATAATTTGTGTAATATTAAGTGACAAGTTTGTGAACACTTCGACAATTGTCACAGTGAAGAATGACTGATTGAATTTGAATCTGTAAATTTATGCAACAGAACGCGGCAAGTGACAAGAATCACTTATTTAATTATTGTTAATTGATGACTATGATCATCTGTTTATTAAAAATTTTGCTTAACAAAATCAGCACACAATCTTGCTGAACGACTTACCAGAAACCTACAATAAAAAAAAGTCTTAGATTTACTATATGTGCTATAATACGCTTCATAAAAGTTCTTCATTGGCCGTTTACCAAGAACCTTTGATTGCTCACATTGGTTCTTTTCAGGTTCACAGTACCATACTATAGGAGACATGCACGGTTTAGGTTTAAAGTTACTCATTAAGTAAGTACTTCCAACTGCTCGTTTCTGTGAATTTTGCCAAAATACGTTCCGCATGTAGCCCAATGCTTAATTTGGGGAGCAAGATTAAAGATTTTTGCCAAGCTATGTATGTATTTCTTCCCATTCTCCACTTTTTATTTCTTTTGTTAAAACTAATTCTTTTTTTCACACAAATTACGCAGGCCTTATTTTTAGCAGTTACCTACCCCGGTAAAGCTTTGACACAATTCTATTCTAAGCCCCTGCGTTTTTAATTGCAAAATTTTATAACAAAGGCTTCGTCCCTCGTTGTCAAAGTAATAAGTTGGTCTGATCCAAAATTTCATCACTTGATGCACCAAAAAGAATATTTTGTCCCTCATGAATCAAGAAAAATAGCAATCTTTTGTTTGCCATTTCAACTCGTTAAATACTCGAACAATGTGGACAAATCGAGGAAAATTATTTTTCCTGTTGAGTCTTACGATTTGCAGACTTGTTCTTGTCGGATAAGCATAGTTCGACATCTGTATTATGACGGCCCCTTGTTTTCCTACCTACTCGCCGAAGACCAGTCAAATGATAATCCTCTTACCTCACCATATAAGCTTTTGAAAAACTCATAGATATTCGGCTTCTTGAGAGCGTTACTAAGGAATTTATAAGAGCTCTGGGAGTTTGAGAACCAATTTTTCGAGACTGAAATAGAGGCCGCATGTTGTTTTAGGAAGATAATGTGAAGAGCATGACTACGTTATTGACCAATGCGAATGAACTACAATTGGCAGCGTGTTGCTGCTTCCAAAATTTCGTTTTTGAAAGAATTGATTATCCAAGCGTTCATGACCTTTTTTAAAGCATTTGAAACTTCACGTTATTAAGCCGTTCTAGAATATTTAAAAAAAGGATCCTAGGTAAGGAGACACAACTTTTTTTTTATAAATTTGTTCGTTCTTTAGGGGTTATCACTACCCTTATAATACAATGTTACACAGACTAAGCGAATATTTCTTGTAAGCGAAATACCGGGAAGGTCGAGGTCTATGGACCCCACGCATTTTGTTAGATGGCTTTTTTTTAAGATCTGTCAGTCATTCTGGGCAAGTGAACCGAAATTCCGCCACGCAGTCTATACTTGTATGTTTTTGCTAGCGAGTTCCGGAAGATACATAAATATTCTACTTTAGTGAAATGTTAAGGTAGGTAATCCATTCAATTAAGCTGAACAATTAAAAACCCAGCAAATGTACCCAAACCTTTGCCCGCAACTGTTTTTATCTATCTATCGTATCTGCAACTAACGTGGGCGATGGCGACTGTTCTCGGAACGAAATCAAAGCACTCAGCTGTACATCTATACCTCCGCTATATTCTATTCCAGCTATTCGTTCAGGCATATCTCCATTGTGGAAAATAAGTGTGTTCCTGGCGTACAACTGTGCAAAAAAGGACCAAGCAAAAAAGAAAGGCAAAAAGAAAATGTATAAAAACACCGAAACGGCATTATACACCACCATACAGCAGCACAGCAAAGCACAACGGAGCGGAGCAAAGCATGGCACTTCAGAACTTTAGTGTTCAGTGCGGAAAGTGTACCTACAGAAGCGAGCAGGCAAGGCTGGCAGCAAGCACACGGGCATACACAGCACAAGGGCGCAGCGCACATGGACGCTGCCATAACGCCGCACACCACATTTTAACACCCTTCAACAATAAACAGCATGTCACTTAGTCCCAACTTCAGGATATCACCGCCCTCCGGTGAACCCTCCTTTACCGTGCATCTGTGCCATGGAAATGAAGATACACACGAACCATAGTGGCACCATGATGGCATGGCATAGCATGGCATGCTCGCTATCAACCTTCATCCATCTATAGCAACATATATATGTAGACTCTGGGAGCCGTATGCCATCAACAGCCACCAGCCAACAGCACGAACGACATCAGCAGAAAACTTTACGTTTGGACGCACATAAATATCCTTGCCAAACATCCTTCTCCATAGCGCTGCCTGTTAGGTTATATGCTAGCAAGCGATTTGGGACTACAGCTACTGCTGCGTGTGCTTTGGGTTGAAATCCTCGTGCCGGATTATATCCCTCCGGTGTTGTGCTGCTCCGGCTGGCTTGATGGTTATGTGCGGATCTGTGGGAATGTGGCTGGGTGGGTGGGTGTTTGGTAAAGACGAGGACAACGACTACTACGACGACGACGATGACGATGACGACGACGATGATGATGATGATGATGATGATGATGATGGTGTGTGGGCGGCTTGTCGGTTGGTTGAATGACGGTTAAGGATTTGAGGGACGCCAGGACTCGACAGAGTGTGAGGTTCGAGTGTTTGTTCGTTTCGACCTTTTTTCTTCGTTTTTTTGTTTTCCTTGTTTTGGTATCCTTCGTCCTTTATGATTTCTTTTTTCTTTTTTGCTTTTTTGAGCACTGCCGATAGCATAACGTGGTATAATTCAGTGGGTAAGCAGCAGCAAGCAAGCCAAACCATGAGTGCTGAGTGGGTATAAAAAAAGTACCTGACTGCTGGCGCTACTTCTGCTGCCATATCCACCACTACCACAAGGACTTCTACTGCTCGTTGCTCCCGCTTCTGTTCCTAATTCTCTGGCTGAGCACTGCTGGCATCCGTTTGGACTGTGATATCTGCTTGTAAAGGCGCTATAAGTATGTAGGTGCGGGCTTAGTAAGACGGTAGTGGGTTGTTAAAAAAGGCCAGAATGGGTGGGTTGGGCCAAGGGGAAAATAACAAGTAAACCCGAAAAAAGGGATATTATAGATATACGATTTTGAAGATGGCAATAGAGAACGAACCCAGAACATGACATCGTAAAAAGGTATAATTCGCCACAGGATGTCTGTTTAACTTGAGCCTTCGCTTCGACTATTTCGGAAATTTATAACCTCTCCACCCGAAATCCATGTAGATAGATGAGGTGTGGGTCGTGTGTATGTTAACGGTTGTGTTGGACGTATTTGGAATTCTGATTGAAGGCAGTAACTCCGCTCGGGTTTGCTTGAACCTACTCACATCTCGGTTTAGCAGCTTAAAATTGATTTGGCATTGAATGTGTGTATGTGTATTTAATTACCTTCACAGAGATGAGAACGGGAACGGGTTTCGTTAAAGACATTTAAATGAATCTTTTTTTGCAAATAGTTGGGGAAACATATTAATTATCGTTCTCGATTAAGTAGACGAGTGTAAGTGGGAAAAACGTGTTACGAGTTGCTTTGCTTATTGTCCCATGATTCACAGAAAAAATAATGTCGAATCGGCTAAGTTTCAATTAATTCTTCGAATTCGTTAAATCGACTCGTTTATTTTTATTTTAAACACAGAAATAAACCATCAAAAGATATTTTTGCCCTCCTAGAAATCGTACCCACCTTCTGAAGATGCTACAGGGAAATATCAAGCCCCAAGGGAAGATTACAGAGCTAGACAAAGAGAAGAGAAAAAACGACTGGCAAAACGTAAAACAGTGCCTACGCAGTCCCCCATAATGCGATGACTTTTCAACTTTACTTAGGACCAAAATTGCAAGGGGCCTTTGTTCAGCCACATCCGTGTGCAGAGTCCCGTCTTACTACGGCACTGTTCAAAAAATGTCATATTGAAGAAGTTGTTTCTTGACAGTACTGTTTTTAAAGGCAAATGTAAACGGTCCCGTGAATTTGAATTCTTCTCGGGAAGCTGCAGCTACTTCCAAGGGATATCCCATGCGAAGAGGCAATTATTGCAGTCAAGCTTGGAGACGATACGGCCGTTCTAGATACCGATACAACAATCTAGCCAGTAACAAATGAGAATAAATCATGCGAATGGGCAAAGACTTGACGAGACCAAGAACATGAATGTACCTAATGCCATTCATTTAGTGAGCCTAGATGCTCAATTGGAAAGCTTGCGGGAAGAATAAAGATTGAAAAAATTGTAGTGGCTACGTGTAAATCGTTCCATGATAAGTATTTCTTAAAAAAACTGCTTTTAAACAAGCGAGTTGTAAAATAACAATGGGCTTATTGCATACAACTTCTTGGTCGTACGAATGTGCCTAACTTGCACATTTTGTTAACTTTCGAAAATAAGGTTCTTCGCGTTATGTGATCCTATGATTCATTTTTCCTTTTGAAGAATGAAACCTTAAAAATTTATTTCATAAAAATTTAAGATTTTAAAATATTTTTCACCAATATTTACAATGGAACATTCAGAATGCACATAGGCAGGACCGTCACTGGTGAAGTTGATTGATATGGAGAGGATACAAAATTTTGGATGTTTTTTAGATAATTTTTTTTTTACCATGTTTGATTTTAGATAAGGAATCATAACTAAACCAATGACATAGTAGCAGTAGAAGTACAATCACAAAAAAAAATACTTTATCTTATTTTGTTCAAATTTTTAAATCCGGTGAGTAGTATCGAAGTTACCTCCTTAATACAAACTTTAACTCTTTATTATATTTAGGAAATTATTTAATACAATATTTATTAATGCTATATAAATATCTGATTTGTTCAATAAATTAAAGTTTTGTAGGTATTTGTCTGTATATGTTTGTGTGTATAACATGATGGACTTTTTTATAAAACTTTTTGAGTTCTAAAACTTTTCAACGCAAAGCAATTGAAATCCAAAACCGTTTGGACAGCATTCACGAAAGACCATTTATAGCCCGTGTTAAATCAAAGGGTCCTTTGTAAATATTGGTGAAAGCATTTTTGCAATCGGACGGGTAGTTTCGTAGATTAGCTCATACATACAAGCTTTCCATCATTACCTGTTTATTAAATTAGAAAAGATGTATTAAAGAACAGATCTGAAAGCAATTCTAAGGTTTGTGTATGAGCCACGAAGCGAAAATCAGTTTAATACAAATAATCCTTGGCATCCTTGGTGCCAGGGTAGGACTATTCAAAGCCATGAGAGAATTCTGCATCTCGAACAAATTGACACGATAATGTAGGTTGACCAATCTAACAAGCCAAGTTAAAATAGCCGGACTGCTATCCAAACCAATCAATGTCTTAAATGGACTCCGACAGAAGGATGGTCTGCCTCCTCTTCAACCTGGCGTTGGAGAAAGGAATTCGTGATTCTGGAACGCTAACAAGAGGGACCATCGTCATCAGGTCCAGCCAGATATTGGCTTACCTACATGACATCGACATCATTGGAAGAACTGAACAAGCTATATACGAATCCTTAACCCTGAACGAGCAGGCGGCACAAAATCTGAGGATGCACATAAGTGAAGGAAAGAAAAAGAAAATGTTGGTATCGTCTGCGAAATGAACAGCTGTTCAAACGATCAGGTAAGCCGAGCATGAATTCGAAGTAGTGCAATCCATCCAATACCTTGGGTCAATAGTAGCAGCCGATAATAATTTGGAAGTAGAAATACGCGCGCTGCTGCTCGAGTCCAACAGAGCCTACCATAGTCTGTCAAGGACTAACTCATGCTTTGGATTCTATAAAGACTTATGACAATCTTACCATTCCTCTCAAGGGAATTTGAAAAACCAATCTGTTGCTAATGCAAAAATGTCTAATCAGGGAGAGTTTATTTAACGAGAAGCAGTTCCTCTACTGTCCGTTGAGGTTCTAGACAAAAATAGAGCCATAATTCCTGCTCTATTCGACTTCTCGAAAGCAGTTGACACCATGCTAGTCTTTGCGTACCAGCCTTAGACAAAAGTTTGAGTTTTCGCTGCGCACAACAAAGCTTACGCTCTTTTACCTTGAAAGGAGAAACCATTTAGTGGAACTGGGTGAAAGGTATTCAAGTTCCAAATCAGTAAACAATGGTCAGCCCACTTCTTTCTTACTCTAAGTGAACGAGTAATTCGAGTTTATTAAGCAAAGTACAGTACAGTATATTAAATTGGCCAACCAAGAATTGGCCTTCTCTAAATCTTGACCAGTTTAAATTTACGGACAGAATATATACTATATATTAGGTCCTCTCTTACGACAGTTCAGTTTTCACTTGGCCATGATTACAATACGTAGATTCCCCCAGAAATCTTGGTCTGATAGTTAATCGGACCTTAACTTTTTCAATCGGACCTTAACTTATTTTCTATGAGCTCTTTAAGCATCCCTACACAAAAGGAATAAAAACTGAAGTAACGTGTTCTTTAATGAGTTGATTTCTGTTCATCCTGTTTAACGATAACTTTTTATTAAACAGCCGAGTTAGTTAGAACTAAAATTTCTCAAGCTCTATTTCATGAATAAATTTGCATTCACATTTAGCCTTTTAAGTTCCAATCCAGTTTCTGAATTTTAAGTTTATGTCGAAGTTTCTAACAAACGTCTGTTTCACAGGATCGTCAAAGTTGGATCATCATTTCTCTTGCCACTTTAATTACTTTAATCGACGACGCGACGACGGAAAGGAGCACACATGGCTGCGTTAAATTTCCAAGGACACAGCCCCGCTAATCAAAGAGACAATCATCGAACGAACCACGCAAAATTCTTTGATGGACGGCTCCTGTGGTTTAACAGAGTCGTAAAAGTTCTGTGTGTACTCCTTAAGGGTGCTAAAGTGGCAATGAGGCTGCTCTGTTTCGAGAAATTCGGGTTCTGCGTTTTGGGTGGTTGCTCGGTGGTGACGGGCTGTTTGCAATTCCCCAATGAAGTGTGTATCCTTCTTAGGCCAACCGGAATTATGTGATAATGTACTTAATGTAGTGTAAAGAGAGTCGAACCAAATTTGAATCGAAGACAAGGACAAAGATGATGACGGGACTACAAGAAACTACGAGTATACAGATGAATGGGGTTGATACGCTGTGGATTTAATGTGGAGACACTTATCAGTTGAGTAATTGGTGGCAAGCACTCGATTGTGTTGTAACGAGATGACTGAAACAGTAACCAAAAATATTTATGGCATGTTATTATGGTCAGGTACCAGCTCCAATGCTACGAAATGATGTCAACGTTTATGAAATGACCAATCTTTTGACGGGTCCTTTATAAAGAGTATTCAATCTTGGGGGGGCGTTGTTTGCGATTCATCTCCTCGCCACGAATTATTCAAATTATTATAAACAAGAAAAGTTATTCAGCTAAAGTTCGAAAGTTCACTACCAAGTCACGTATACGTTATACGTTTCACACAAGTACTGTGACTTGGACTTGGTTTTTTGCCCACACAGGACTTGTTTGGTTTCTTTAAAGACACTTATTAGCAGTGCTGGTGGCTTGATTTCCTAAAAAGTGTTTTCGCAGGGGTACTTTGAAAAAATGCAGAATTATTGTGAAAAGTGGAAGTTGAAGATTATGTGTAGTTATTCTGTTTAGTACTTCTTTCTCTGTAGCGTGAGTAGATCCAAGGAAAAAAAATTGGTTTGAGTGCGAGTAGGCCTGCCCCTACCATCAACTTCGCACCTCAAGTTAAAAAAATGTTTGTGCTATATTATTTGCCACCACCACCATTTAATTTGTGTTTTGAAAACATCATCCATTCCCTAGACAAATACATTGGTAACAAAAAAAATAAGATACAATTTTTTTTTTAAGCAGACGATAAATTTGTTTTTGCATTTTTGAATCATTTAAAAAAAGGTTTGCGGATTTAACATTAATAAATCACACTTTTCTATCAAAACAACCTTTCTGCTTTTTAAAGTGTTTATGCTTCTGCAGGATGAAGATGATGATGGTCTTATAGCGCGATACTTTATTTCTTCGAGATAGGACTTTACTCCATGGTTTTCTTAGCCCAGATGGGGACTGCTCGGCATAGGATCATTTTTCTTTCTTTTCTATATGGATTTAAGAGAATCATATCCAGTCTAGTTTTATTTGGATCTTTTGATAGCTGTCATTTTCTCGAAAGACCTCTAAATTTTGGTTCATAAGAAACCACAACAGTGGTAAAGAAACTAAATCTTTGGAAGATAATTCCTTGCAACGCTTTTTAATATCCGAGTTATGCAATTTTATCCATGTGTTTTAACTTTGTCTCTTAGCTTCTATTGATGCTTTTTTTTACAAAATCAATTGCCACATCTAAATTTTCCAGGCACTTCCATGGGAACTTGGATCAAGAAATAGAGATGAAGAGAAATGAACTGAACTAAACACTGTTTTAGTCTTTAACTTAGTCTTAATAGTTCATAACTAACTTAATTTAGTCGATTGGCTAATTGATAAAACTGTTGGAATTAAAATTTAACAAAAAAGAAGAACTTCCTTATCTTAACTTATGAACGGCAGTGTATATATTTATACATATTTTTTATTTGTAAAGGTTGTTGTAAACTACAAATTTTTTGATTTTGAACTTTTTTTATTGGAAAACTAAATTGATTTTAATTGAAGAATTAAAATTGTCCCTTTTTCTGGCAGTTTTTTCGTCATAAAATTTGAACTAAATTCGATAGCTTGATTTGTTCTCGGGTTAGGCTGTACGAGAGAATCCGCACAAACGTACGTACATACGTACGTACACATACATACAGACATCTTTTTAAAAACAATGGAATCCGGTTACTGGGACCTCGAAACTAGGAGATATGTAAAAATTAAATGAATTCCGAAAATCGGATCGATTTCAACAACTTCCTGATGGGAAATTAAAAATCCTTATCATTTGATAGCGAATTTAAATGTTGTCAGAATTTTGGAGCTCCGACTAGACCAATTTCTTCAATTTAAAAAAAATTGCAATTTTAAAGCAGCCTAACGACGTTAGCTCGATGCCATTGTCAATGAAGTTCACTGTGACAGCGAATTCGAAGAAAAGACTTTGAAAAAAAAACAGTTGATAAGGTTCTGTAATTTTCTCAGAGGACTTATCCAAAGACACATTGAGAGGGTAATGAATTCGATCAAAAATTTGATCTTCGTGGCTCTCTACCCAAATTATTATTTTTTTTTTTAATTATTTGCTCGCTCTTGAAAGATTTTATAATGGTTTGAGAAACTCAGGTGTATTTGGTTTCAACTCTCTTCCATGGGTGGAGCCCGAAACGGGACGGAGGATTTTGATATCGACCTATTAGCTTTCACCTAATTCGCAGGATTTTATTCGATAGTAGTTTTGATGTATGCACGTTGAAAGTTTGGAAGATTTAGGTAAACAACCCGCTGTAAGTGTTATGCCTTCACAGCAGAGCCATTTTGAAAACACGAATTAGGTATAAAGCCGATATACCAACCACTACAACAACGCCACCCATAAGTCAGACTACTATCGCTGGGCGACCAATCCAGTGATACTGCCATTAACTTGATTCCAATGGCCAATGGTGACTGGACCAGATTCGACTAACTAGACCACTCTAGGAATCGAACCTGGGACCTATCAATTGAATTCATTGAAAGGCAAGCGCTCTACCAACTTCGCCACCCAGCTGTTAACGACGACGAGAGTGTGCATCTTAACGGCCTTGCAGAGGCCTTCGATGACTTTGATTCAAAATGTCCAAGCTTGTGCCGATAATCTTCTACTCTATCATTTGAAGAGAGGCATCTATCAAGACATCAGACGCAGTTCTGAAACTTTAAAAAAAAAAATAAGATACTGTTTTGGTTCTTGATATTGTTGATTGAAAACAAATGGTTTTAGTACACCTTTAAGATTGCACCGAATCGGTGAACGTAACCGGTTTTTAATTCCCCCCGATGACATATGCCTGTACAGTCCAACCAACAAGTCCGGCGCACTGTAAAACCTAATAATTTCCAAAAATTCGCCATGTTTGGGGAATTTGACACTTTTCAAACACTGCCCACATGCTCAGATTCGAATTGAACGAAAAGTTCCCTGTTGATCCAAGTATGAACGTCGTGATCACATTTTCTGAATGAATACGTATTTTCTTACTTTTCCGGCCATCAGTCATTGTAGCACACGAGTCAGAGCAAAACTGCTGCCCATTTTTCACAGTCCTGTAATCGTTGTTTTCATTTGATTGGGCCAAGGTTGCTGACATCCTCGATGATTGGATCCTTGAACCGAACGTTCCATTATTTTTTTATTTGGTCAACTTGGTTATTTGGATTCGAGCCCAAGCATTGCTGTCAATTATAATTGACTAATTTTGCCTCCCGGACGCGATCCACATCACAGTCCGTAATTGTACTTTCCCACATTCGCTCTCCTTGCAAAGATGGCCTTAGATTTGAAAGAGATTTTTCTTTCGACAGCCTGTCAAATTTGTTCTGCTGTATTGCTTATCGCCCAGCAATGGGCTGCCTTGTCTATAATAAGCTAACAAAATGAATGTTTTGTAGAGCGTGATTTTGATTAAACGACTTAGAAGTTTTCATCCTAGCCATGAGGTCAAGCTCATTGGTAGTTCGACAATCCAGAGAACTAATGCTATTATTATTGTAGCAGCAAAGTCGGTGAATTTGAAACCTGTCGGTTCTGTTGTCGGTTCGTAGAAGCTGTACTTATTCCGACCACTCTGCCAAAGATGCAAAAGTCAAAATTGTATGAACGCACCGTAACTGTTCTACCTCAGATCAGATATCAAATAATTGGTAAGGTGATATATCATTTGGCTATGGGTCCAAAAATATACAAACCTAAGATGTATTTAAATATTTTAAAGCAAGTTTAATCAATCATATATCTTATAACTTTTTTCTTCGCAACGAGTTTATCCGACTCTCTGAAAAAACAGCTCTTGCAGACATAAACTATGATACAATGTTTTTCTGTTGCAAATTCATAACTTTTCCTAATCAGTATGGATTTCCTGTGGGCTTTTTCGCATGGATGAGTTCCTTTTTAAAAATTAGTATACGAAATGTATATCATCCTCCACTGATGTTCGCCCTGCAAGATGATCTGACCAGGTTCGCAATCAGATGCAACAAAAATTATCTTCTTATCAAATGTTAATCCACGACGGAGTAACTCCATTTGCAAGGACCACATTCCTTCAGTCTCTTGATTTATGTATCATATGTCATTGAAACTATTCTTAATGAAAAATATTTCGTAAGCGCACTAGTAACAAGCCACCTAACAATTTTTTCTTTTCCCAAGCTAAAAATCTTAGTCAACTTATTATAGTACATACCTATTTTTGATTTGATCAAAAATATGAAATAAAAGGTATTAAAAAAAATATAAATAAAAACATATAAAATAAATAAATAAATATTTATAATTTTTATAAAATTCAAATTATAATGTTGTATGAATGTTGTTGTATGTATGTTCTTGAGACCGTCTTGGTCATTATGGTTCAAGAGATTCTTAGCACTCGGAGAATGAAGGCTGATAAACCTTTCTTCGTTAAGATTCATGATAGGGGGAATCTATGTTTTTCTGTTCCCTGATAAGAAGAAAATTCTGGCAGCTTTTAGTTTGTTCTTGATTTCAAGGATAACTGAGGCTATAATTGAGAATCGGGTCTGCCTAGCTGGTCAACTTCATCATATTTGGCATACAATCTCTCGCGCTGATGGCTTCATCGGTTTCCTTTGTCTTAAATTGTTTTGCCAGTATTAATTTACCGCCTGATATAACTGCATTTAGCAGTGTAAATTGTATTCTTTAGAATAAAAGGTTAGGATAGCATTTGATGCCTCCAGTAGTTGACACCTTGATAGAGAGTCAAGATTATGGAAAATTACTTCAGCGTCTGAAATTATAGGAACTTGTTATGAATTCCCGGGCTTTGGTCGTATATTTTTCGGAATACATTTACCGGGGATCCAAAGTGAATGCAATCCAGTATAGCTATGGGAAATCGTAACTTCGGTGTGATTACTGCAGGGCAAGCAAGAATTGATCTTTATCCCAAGATTAACAATAGTGTTTAAATATTCGATCCGTCTTCCTGCATGGTAAAAAACAGGTAGACTATCCGTATCATAGGGAAAATCATAATTTGTCCCTTTTATTTCTTTCCTTTAACTCGAACTCGCAAGCTCAAAAACACACTTCTTGCTTTCGTAACTAACTTATATTTTTAAAATTTTTTTCGACAAGCATTTGTGACGTGCAGTTGGATCAAACGTAAGCAATGCGTTAACTTGGACTTGAAATTTAGACGCATTATATTTGAGCATGCAAATAATGTTTAATCAGGGTCTTTCAAATAACAGTCGAAATTTAAGACTAAAACTTCTCTGTCAGGAATAGAGCGCAAGCTTCGGGCACCCCTCCCCTTAAAGATCAATGTAGGAGTGGGAATGAATGGACACCCGGGTCTAAGATTAAACCTGCAGATGCGGCAGACCGCAAGTCGCTTCCGTTCCCTAAAAGCGTCCTTGTACACACCGCGTCGGTATTTTCGAAGGTAAGGGAAAAGAGTTACTTTTGTAGTGTGGCAACTGCTAGGCCATGAAGTAAACACTCCCATAAATAAATCTCATTTGAAATTTTACTAAAAGAGAAATATTTTTTCCGACCTAAAATGTTATTCTCAGTTACTACCCAACTCACCTCCATGAAGTTTTGCACCGTCTAGACAAGAGTCCTTAATTGAATCAGATAAATAGGTACTTCATTTTACGATAAAATACCATTAATTGAGATTCGTTCCGCTTCACCAGAAACATCTTTGCTGTTTAGTATAAAAAAAGAATTAAAAATTTACATCCAAACAGAAACACTTAATCCCCCTGAAGCATCCCTGACTATCTACATATCTACTTAAGTCCTTACGAGTAGTAAAAAAAAACTTTGTTTAAAAAGCACTTCCCATAAAACATCGAAGACTTCATCGACTTTAATTTCCTTGGACGGAAAGCAAATCCTCATTGATCAGGCCAATATTCGATGGGGGGATCCACTCCGAAAAACATCAAACCTTTCAAAGATAGTCCTCAACCGAAAACCATCAAATACGGACATAAAAACTAACATCCTCGTCATCATCTCCCCCAAATCTTGTCCACTAAGGGCTCTACTCAACTATAGACGTTTATTACCCCGTAAGGGGTTGATACTGTTTCAAAATATGTGCGCCGTAACCTTCTAGAAAAACACAAAAATCCTTCACAGACTTCTTAAAGATATTAAATTGTGAGGTAGTACTAAAAGACCTTTTTTTATATCATTCAACTCTACCATCGAGAACGAGGTCCTTTTTTTGTTTGTGATTTTCCACAATTATGCTCCGTAATCTGTTGGCAAAGTAATGTGACTCACAATCATAACTTAACCACGCCGTGCCACACCGCACAGTGCCGCCACTCCCCCGTTTAATTAGCTTTTTCCCATGCGACCGCCAATCAATGTCTCCACTTTGTTTCCCCACAACAATGGCAAAGGTTGGAAAACTTCTTCCGTTTTCTAAAGAATTTCACCCTCTGCCCTCATTGTTCCCGATCACGACCCTTTGGCCCCATCCAATCAATTACGTTTTTATAAATCCATCCCAAGTCACAAAAATTGCAGAAACGAAAACATGCACACAGACCTACATACAAACGTACAGCCAGTCCTATCCGTATTGACGACGACGACGACAGTCTTAGCATGGCCTTTTGTTCTGTCAAGCCAAGCCGAGCCAAGCCAAGGCAAACTCACTCCGTTCATCGTCTCCCTAAGAACCTTTACACACCACAACGAGTATGCTCGGTTCTTCCTTGCCATGGCAATCACTTTATCCTTGTGCACATACAGAAAAAGAAGACGAAGAAGGACGAAAAAAAAGAAAAGAAGAAAATATTGAAAGTTCATTCTGAACGACCAAATATCCTGCATTATTATCATCAGCGGTGTACTTCCTCCACCGGGACCCGTCCACTTGTCCAGTGCCAGTCATCGACAATACCTTTTCCTTTATGTGTGTCGCCCACAGCTTACGTGGCGACGACGACGCGACGGGCGGACGGAAATGACGAACGAACATCGGGAGACATCTTTCTGCCAAGCCAGATAGATATCCTTGAAGTTGTCACACCCCATCTCATACAGCTCGCTCTAAACCATTTTCTCAAAAGGACAAATAAGACCGATGCCGATGAGGACGACGAGCACAGCTCATGATAAGGAAGACGAGGACTTTTGTGCCATGGATATATGCAAACGTATGTACATGCGGATAATTTGTACATATCTCAGGGAAATAAAGATATTATGCCGAGGTGTTGCCGGTGTGCACATACACAAAAGAACATACATACGAACGAAAGAGCCATCGCTCCTGGATGAGGGAACATCTTAAACGAATGGCGAAGCCAGAGAAGCGAAGTCCTGTGGGAGATGTGGCTTTGATTGTTCACACTCTTAATGGTGGTCTGGGATTGTAACTGAGTACACTTCAGAGTATAATAGGCAGAAGTGATCAGGACCATCGTCGGAGCCGTTCACAGAGATATACTCTGTGTATGTGTACACACAAGCAGCAAGTAGGAAGTGAAGCTGAAACCAGCGTGAAAATCGAAAGGCCAAAGGCATAATCATCAGTCGCATGGCCTGGCACACACCGACTGTTTGGAACGACTACGAGGACGACACCAAGTGTACGAGTACACATACGTACGTATCGATGTGTGCTGGAGCGTTTGGCAAAATAGCATAGCATGATGGCATGCCAAAGCAAAAGGCTCAACAAGGCACCAGAGCATAGCACTAGGACTTGGATATTGCCACACAGTGGTTCGAGAAGTTGAGCTTTGAATGAACGAAGGGATGCGGCGCGGCACTACAGCAAGCAGAAGCAGTCAAGTGGATGGAGGGAGACGGGGTTAACTCGCAAGGCAAGGAAATGCCGTATTATTTATACCCCACCCTGGTATCCGTATGTAAGCCCAATGGGACGACGACGACAACGACGGGCTTGTGTGGCAAACGATGTAGCACTATTCTTGTATTCCTGCTGGGTGAAACTGAAGTGGCACTACAGAAAGTTATGGTTTTGCGCATCCACATGTATACGTGTGGCACGTACGAGAACCTACTTGTGTGGAACAAGGCAGCGGGTTATGTCGAGAAACGTGTGGACACCGTAGCGGCATCGGCAGCACCAGCAGCATTTTTGAATTAAGCTGAAAGGAAAGAGGATTCGGAAGTTCTTTTTAGTCGGTTGTTGCTCGTTTTTTTTTCTGGTTTTGATCTTATTCGGTGGGAACTGTGGAGCCCATCAATGAGTAAGGACATTGTTTACCGCGCTTACACTCTGCGAAAGCGTCATGTGGCACATGGAAAAAGGATTCGTAAGGTTATGTCCGACGTCTACGTCTACTTTAAAAAAAAATCGCAATTGATTGCGTCAAAAAATCAAACCAGTTGGAAAGCCACAATAAGTGTCGACTGCTGGCGAATTTGAAAATTTGAAAAACAGAGAAATTAAACGCGCACAAACAAATGGTGAAACTGGACCATGAATATGTACATATATAATTGTACGATTTCTTCTTAAGATTGGCAACCTAAAGGAATCCATCAAACTACCAAAATATGCGCAAACGAAATCGGTCTTCTTCTTAACAGAAGTAAAATGTGTCAACATTTACCAGAAAAAAAAAACAGAAAGCAGAAGTCTTAACCTCTCGACTGAGGCTAGGTGCCTTGGAATTTTTTTCAACTCTGTACTTTCATCGAATTTGAAATGAGGTTGAAAAAGGATTCAATGCTATTTCCGTATCTTAGGTAGCAGATGAGGTATTTAACCTTAGATCATTGCATATACTGCGATCTTATGGCCAGTCACCTCGCATGATGCTGTTGTCTGGGTGACAGCCATAAATGTAAAAACTGCCAAACCAAACTCACTAAAGACTGCTGCTGCTCGCATTTCTACAGCTGGGATGATGAGTATACCACAGGCGGAAATATCTTCTCCCCATGGAGACATTCAAAAAGGGGATAGAGGTATGACGTTCTCTTAAGCAAAGGAAAAGATATCTACAAACAATGGTCATACGGAGGCACTTCAATGTTGCAGAGTTGAATTAGGGAAAAGTACGAAAGAGAAAGTGACCAATATGGTGTCAAATATTTTTTATCCATTGTTGGTTTATTAAAAGCAGCAAGACATCCGATTAACTGTGCAATAGTATTTCGTTCAAATCGCTCCCTCGGCTTAGCTTGGCAGAAAGTCATCCTGTGTACACAAATTTTTTATGCATTTTCGATGGTATCGGTCCCTTTTCAACGTAAAGTTTGACCAAGTTTGGGCATTTATATGCCCATCGTTTCTGGATTTTTCGGTTAGTTTCCGACTTGAATGACACAATAGGGTCAACGGCATCAACTCAACGGCCGAATTGGCTTACTATTACGACTCATGTTATACACAGCCACATCTTCCTTCCTTTAATTTCTAACTTTAAATGATCGGTTATCATACCTCGACAATGGCTTTTTTGGCTTCGTGGAAAAAAATTGGGCTAATATCTTCCAAATTCTCTATGATTTTATGTGCATTTCTTGAGCTCCTAATTTGGCAATTTTTCCTGCTTTAGCTTTCTTCGAATTGGAAATGCGCCTCACTTGAAGAGATGAAGTTTTAAACAAAATTTTAATCAGCTTCGAGCTATCTAGAGCTCAAATATAGTAGAACGGTCCTTTTACTTCAAAACCTGAAATCTTGTAAGCAAATAATCCCAGATCTTTATGCAAAGTTCTCTAATATCAGTAACAGCAGGAATATTTTCTTTCGAACGCACAAGACCAACACGGCAAACCAGTCTCACAAAATTCCTTCATATTTCAAACGAAATTTATTTTCAAAATGCACACTCTTTTGACATCACAGCATGCATTTTTGATGTAACCTTGTAATATTTTCCAAAGGTTATTCGGAAGCAAATGGATCATTTCGTGAAATTCAGATGTCAGTGTCAAAATCATTACAAAAGAAACCCGCATACATCGATTTGAACTGAGACAACTCAAAAATCATGAATTTCGGCTTATCATTGCAGTCGAATGCACAGCTCGGTGATTATATTTAAAAAGGATAAATCTAAACCCCAGTTTACATACTCGTACAGTGACATTTAACAATCAATTTATGATCTATAATAAAATCAAATTTTAAACAAAAAATGCTGTAATACGTCTTTTCCGTCTCCTGAAAAATAACCTTTTTTGAGTTGTCTCAATTTAGATCTATGTGTGCGTTATGTCTGTTCGAACTTTGACTTGTCTTGTAAACTCATCGTTGTTATGTCATCGTCTGGCAAGGAGAATGTCCTTGTTCCTTGCTAAATGAAAAAAATGCACTGCGAATGACGGCGAAAAAATACTTCCATAATTTTATATTTTATTTCCAGATGCACTTAATCTTTTAATAAAAATATCACGCGAAACATGCCGTCTGAATGCTTTCATGCACGTTAGTTTAACGAGATTGTATAATGAAAAGAGCTCACAATAAAAAAAATTCATATCAAGAAATGCTTTGAATATTAATTTATTTGATTTGAAATTGAAACCATTTTTTGTGTTTGCTGATCAAATAAACTTTATCCAATATTTAAATTATTATTAAAATAACTTTATTAATATATAAATAAATTAAATATTAATAACAGAAAGTAAGCTGTGGCTGCTAAGGCCTTCGGCTAGACGATACAAAATTTAATATTATTAGCTAGATTTCAAAGCTGAAAAACGTTTCTTATATATTTATCACTTGGGGTACTTAAGAGTTGTTTGATGTTTTGACTGGATATTTGGTAGTAGATTTGGCAGTCCATAATTGTTTTCGAATAATTATTCGAGTAGCCTTAAAAATGGTGCAAGATGTTTATACCCCGTCTTCTTTACTCTTAGGCTTGAAAAGACTACACGACTTTTATACCCAGTTATTCAGTGCACACTTAATAAATCTTTGATAAAAAATAATTCAGAGTTTGCAAACGAACCAGTTTCTAAATTTATTTATTTAATTTGTAAGTAAAATCTTAGCTCCGATACTTGTATTTTGATTTGCCAATTCAATTACAGAACAAAATTTAATAAACATAGCAACAATATACTCGATTCTGATTCAAAATTTAGTAAATTGCTCACGATTTTAAGAATTCAGGATTTGTGTTGAAAAAACAATACCACCAAAGTTTCAGGTTCCTTAGCTTGTGATCACTCCTAAATAATTGAAAAAAAATCGAAAGAGCATTTGACAAAATTGTTTGGAATTTGATCCTGTATGTCCTCGACTTAAGGTTTTTAAGATGACCTAGGTGCTCATGGCTATCTCCGTACTTGCTGACTACTTTTTTACCGTCAGATTCAAACGCCTTTGAAATATCAAGTGCAACAATTTTATTTTCGCCTGTAAGATGCAAAGAGTGCTTTCACACGTCGGAAAACAATCAAAAGGATTCCGAAATTTGAAATATTTTATAAGCAAGCAATTATTCCAGCGCTTCCATGACCTTAGAAATATGTTATGTTATTGCAATGGATCGATACTTGGTGTAGAAGATTCGCCTTTTGAAGGGTCGAATTGGACTAATGTTGTTTTCCATCTACTCGGAAAGAGAGCAGAAGAGTATGACAGATGAAAAAGCTAACGCAATGGTTTTGCAGGGTGGAAAAACACCACTTAAGCAGTACTCTAGCTAATATATCAGTTCGCACGCAGATCCGTCCCATAAAGGAAGAAGCAAACTATAATCTGGAAATGTTGAGTTATCGGCGAAATCGGCTATAAGACAGATTTACTTCGTCCACAGAGTTAACAAGAGTTGGCATGGAATATGAGTCAAAAATTTTACATTTTTCTTAATTAAATTTAAACAAATGTTCACAATTGATAGTTTTTGTTTTCCTGTAAACATTTTTTAAAAACGGGTTTTACCTTTTTTTCGATTTTATTTTCGAAAATAAAACCAACTGATCTAAATCCAACTTCCTCAACTGTATTAAAAACCTTCCATGCCGGATTCATGCAAACGAACATGCAAATCCATTTTGGCAACCAGAAGAGCGTGAACTTCATATGCCCATGCTGATGCTCACCCTCCGGGTACAGGCGAAAGGAGCTTAATGTGGATACGGCGGACGAGTTCACTTCGGAAAGTGGCAGTGCACATTTGGCTGATGGGCATCTGAAACTAAGTACTGTGTGGTTTATGAGGAGCGTGAATCATATAACGTATAACGATGATGTGTTGTGGGCAGGCAAGCATGCAGTACGAACACCACTCGAGTTAGCAGAAGGATTTGTGTCTTTGGCGTAAAATGCTTTTTAAGCTGGAATGAAAAAAAAAATAAGCAAGGAACACGATGAGACCATGAACCCGAAAAAGGTCTTAAAAGAGCCGCTCTTAGCTGTTGGCTCTGAAATATATGCAGTTAATTAGGATACCGAAAAGGAGCAAATGATTACCTTGGATTACGAGTGCTTTTATGACTGTGGCTGACCTTTTTCGTTGACGCGAATACATCATACTTTTCGTTGTGTGATGATTAACTTTTCAACGACAGTGGTTCTTACGATGTCAATAGGCATAAATTTGTGGTGGGTGATACAACATATAATTCTAATACCTATTCACGACACAAAAGTCCATTCATGGGCACTCTACTCTACAACTGATTGAGTAATTAAATCTGTTGTGTTATTATTTAACTGGACACTCGGGCGTATACGTAATCAAATTGAACTTGTTGATCGGTGAACTGTGAACACTTAATTGAAGTCGAAAATGCTTAATTTTACTGAAATTAGGGCAGGCGTCATATTTTCACATTTTCACACTAAGGTGGAGTCCTTGAAAATTCTTACATTGAATGTTAATTTATGTTGTCTCTAGTTTTCATCTGAGTTAAAAACTTAGCTTTCTTGAACTCCTGGTGATAATATTTCATTTCTGAAGTCTGTGAAGCGATACTTTTCCAGAGGATACTCCGTCATTTGATATTGACAGCTTTCATTTGGAACTGCCATTCCAAGATATACACTGACAAGCCAACAAGGACATACATATTTTATGAATGACCGGGAAACTTACGGGCTATTTCTGGAAATTTTATTTTCCAGCTCGACAAGTTGACGTGGAGGCATACCGTCTAGACAAGCTCTTGCCCCACATGATTATACCTTGACAGCAATAACAATCTTACCAAATCCACTATTTAAAATGTTCGAAACACTTTTTTTTCACAGCGCTTGGGGTGTCAAATTTCAATTAAAAGAAGGAGTTGTTTTCTCAAGTTATTTGACTGCACTATTTATAAGAAAAAAATAAATCGACCACGTGCAAGCTTGGCTCGCAGGATTATTTAAAATAAGCCACAAAATAGCTTTTTGATGTTTTGAAGCATTAGGAAGAATTCAAAAGCAGGGAAACTGGGCAGTGTCTATCAATAGCAGACACCGAAAGTGTTTGCATCAAATTAAATCACAGGCAGAAATTACGGATTAAGTTCACCTTTGCTTGGTAATCAAAACTAAAGTCGTTAAGACGGGATTCGAGGTATATTTCTGCGGCACCGAATTTAATGCTCTTTGCCTTAATTTTGATTCTTTTAATTTATAGTTATTTTACGACATCTTTCATTGGACATGTATTGAGAAGTTGATGGTCAGGAACATAAGGACTTAAGATCCAGGTGGATTCTTCGACGAAAAATTAGTCTGATTTGTTCTGTTTTTTGATTTGTAAGGTTCACTAAATTTTGTCATTCGGATGTATAAGCAAAATTACGATGCAGCTATTTACCAAAAGCTTTGATTAATAAAATAAAAAAGATTAAAGTCTTTTAGTGAATTTCCTTGATGGAATTTACTGTTGGAAACTATTGGACAGCGGTTACTACAATATGCGATTTTGAACATAAGCATGAAGAAAAGTACGCTTCCTATGCTAGGTATTGCTGTCTGTAGCTATATCCTCATTTTCATCTTTAAGCTCTTAAGTTAGTTTCTTATGCACTTGCTAAATATTTTCTAAAAATGATTTCGAAAATGCATTTAAACTTATTTTTTCTACTGAATCACATTTTTGAATCGAGTTAAAGTTTATTGTACAAAGGTAAATAAGGGAACACTTGCCAAAGAGTCAAGAGCCACAATTCAATAAGTAAGAATGTATCTCTTCCTTGGGCGATAGCTTACTCGTATATTTTTTTCTGTATGGGGGGAGGGTTCGGGAACATTAAATTTTATTTATTATGATGTTAGAATTTGTCTATAACAATAATCGACAGTTCATCTAGCCGGTTCAGTACCTCTTATTTAAAACTTAATTAATAAGTTACTTACTTTCCTGTTCTAGAAGGATCAAAAACTGATACAGAGTTTCCTACCAACCCTAGCGATCCTGAGCATGCTGCTTCCAATTGCTTGAACCAAGCTTTGTTAAGTCCCCGACTTCTTGATCCTTGAACCAGAGTTTCGGTCTTTCAGTTCTTGTTGAACCTGGTGGCCTGGATTTGAAGACTCTATTCCCTGGAGCATTTTTGTCCATTCTTTCGATGTGGTCGAGCCAGTGTAGTCGATGGATTTTTGCCTTGCGGCCATGACATATCTTTGTACAGCACGTAGAGTTCGCGATTATGTCGTGTTTTCTATGCAAGTATGAACAAATATCCGCCGGAGGATTTTTCTTTCGGAGGATCCCAATATTTGCGTAGTTGCTTTGCTTATCATCCAATATTCGGCTCCATTAAGTAGGACTGATAAAATGTCTTAAGCACTTTAAGATATTGATAAAGTTCTAGAAAACTAGAAGAGCTTATTTGGCAAAAGTTTCCGTATTAACATCAGTCCACGTCTTTTCGCTTGCGGGTGAACTATGAACATAGGATTCTTCTAAATTGGTAACTACTTTGGCGGAAGTTCCTTATTTGACGAATAAATCTTATCTTTTGTAACTTTACGTCTGCCCTTTCACATTATATCTTTCTGTTATTTTCCGTTTTGCAAAACATAAATCATTCGCTTTCTAAGACCTTCTAAATCTAAATCTTGCTTATTCTCATTTGAAGCTCATCATGGATTTTTTCCTAAAACGATGCTCAACGTTCAGACTTTATTGAAAGTTCAATAAAAGTAATAAATAATGTGCTCTTCAATTGAACCCCTTTTTCATATTACACGAACAGGAAGTATTCAAATTTTGTCAAAAAAAAATGTATAACGTACGGTAAAAGTGGTAATTGAAAATCCGCATTGACAATTGGGAATAGAAAGGAAAATGGAAGAAAATTGGACTGCATGTAAAAATTTAAAGAATGAAAATTAAATGAAAGTATATAAAGTTCAGCCGTTTCGTAATTGACATTTTCCAGATTGATTTATCTGTCCAATATTCCAAGTCCATAGTGAATTGAAGCGGACTATATTCGCTTGGCTAATGAATAGGAAGAGCGTTATATATTTTTTGAATCCCAAATGTAAAGCGCTGATGAAATTTTCTGAATAGGGAAGTATCCAGAAATTGAGGTACGAAATGAGATTGTTGAGAAAAAGGTTTTCCAATAATTTGCAGTCTTTTCCTTTGCAGCAGAATATATTTTTACCGGAAACTTTGTTTGACAGCATGAAAGTCTATTGATAAGGGGCTTTACTGTTAATTTTCTGGAAACCTTGTTCGTATTTCTGTGAAAAAGAAAGTCGCTAGGACACTTTCATCTGAGCTGAACGATTGCAAAAAAACAGTTCTAGATTTTTGCTTCCGATTCCAATGGGTAAGATACAAGTACTATTTCAGGACGATTTCCTTCGACATTTAAACAACACAAAGCTAGGGAACCAGGAACCCAGGTTAAGGTCACTATATTTCGTCAATTAATATCGGTTATACTAGACAAAATAGGGCATTCCATTTAGGTGCTATACTTAAAGCGACCAGAATTGTATTTTTGAGAAATTTCATTCTGGTCCCATATTGATATTCTGAATTTCAGAACACGAAATAAAGAACATTTAAATACTTGTATAAGTTGACGTGTAAGATGGCTGAAGATGTGTGACGTGCATCTGAGAACGAGTAAAATAGATTTGCTTTTTAGGGATGGGCTGTAAAAATTCCGTGTTCCATCTACTTGGGAAAAGTTCAAGAAGAGAAGGACGATAAAAGCTTACGCAACTCCTACGAAAATTCTTCAGAAGATTGGGTTTATGACATCTGAACTAGTGGATTTTTGAATGATGAATGTTTTGAGTCCTGTACTCACAATATAACCTTGACGTATTAGGCTGGCAGCAAAGTTGACCACGAACGGATTTACTTTATCCAGAGAACTGAAAGTTGGTATAACGTTGTAAATGGGAAGGAGACGAAGCGCAAGTTTTAACATCTTTACGAACGACCAAAAATTGTTGCTCTTCGTTTCTGGGGCCATTCGGAGTCGTCAGTAAACTGCAGGTCCAACCCCGCACAAATGAACTAGGTCCAGACCCACAAAAGAGTTGTTGCGCCACGAATTTATTTAATGTAAGAACATTAAATAAGATAAGATACGGATAAGAATCCGTGATTACTCGTAGATATATTTCGCACGACAAAGAATTGTCTCATTTCAAGGCGTTACTTGTCGGATTGAATAGATTGTGCCATCCGTTATTTTCGTTTTAAATCATGTTATTTTGACATTGACAGCTATATGGCGTAGAGAAAAAAAACTGTCAGAAACTGATTATTATACTCAAAATATGAAATGGATTAATTTGAACTTGTTCAACGTTGGTCAATTATAACCAAGTTTTATCTAGACTGCACACTGTGTCGTCGAAAATTTCGATTGAAATGTTGTATCAACTGCAGCTAGCGTTCGCAAGTTTGTTAAGAAACTTCGAGAGACTGGTTTGCTGCTCGGTAAGTATGCGCCTGAATCAGAGAAGCTCATCCCGTCGATGATTTTAGAAGCTGAACTTTAGTTGTAGTAGCCTTGGGTGAACTTTATATGAAGATCTCATATTAGTTTGTTATATCGCTTGTGGTTTGGACTAAAGCGCAACTCGAAACTGATTAAAATTTTGCTCAAAACTCATCTTTTCAAATGAGGTTCTATGCGTCTCGGAAAGAAGATGAAAGGCGCCTCCAAAGAATTTCAACCGATTTTCGTTTGATTAACAATCGATGTGTAATATTCTTATGTAGGCGTTACGATTCAGTTAAACATTGTTAAACAGGCACCGAAATCATCAGAAATGTACTGGAAAATAGAGTTGGCAGGATGGCCTGAAATTAAATGAATAACATATATTATCTGAAGGTTTTTTACTCTTTTCGTTAATACAATACAATTTTATACATACAATTTTATACGTACAATTTAGTACAATAAAATAATATTGCCTTTCTCTTGCACACCTTAAATTACTTTCAAAAAAATTTGTTAACGTATTCAGAATCAATTTTTGGAATTTTTTTAAAAATTATGAACGACTATCACAAGGTGAACACTGCTTTTGAATTAAAGAAGCTCTTTATACCATCCGTTACATCTTCCAACGTTTTTCAGATATGTAATTGCAATATAGTAAGCCGTCAATATTCTGGTTCGAATGCCGGAAGGAGCAACTGTCGCAAGTTTTTAAAGCGTACACCGACATTTGTAGGGAAAAGTAACACACATATACAAATGGTTTAGAGAAGCCTTGGCTTCAAAAAGACCTATCGAACCATTAATTTGTATTCTTCACATTCCGTTTACTCTGATCATTTTTATTCAAGCTGATGGTTTCAGATCAGACAAAAGCAGAGATTGGCAAATCTTGAAGGAAACTTTTCGCCAGATTACAAGGCTGGCTGTCATTTGCCACAAAACTTCAAATCTTGCATAAGCCAAGAAACCCATAGACTCTAGCACGACTTGCAGAAACCCCATCCACCACACACCATCGCTCGTTACGCCAAAGCCTATAGAAGGAAATCCTCATAACATCTTAAACAGCCTCATTAATTTGTTTATTGACGAGTCGACTTTCGATATCGCTTCAACTCATGAGTCTCGCGTATCTTTATTTGAATCTCCCTTCGTCAGAAGAACAAAGTAAAGGACCGATTCAACCCTCCCCCAATCGATTATAATTTTGCTTAGCGAACTCTAACATGTTAAGCCCTCCGGACGTATAAAATTGCCGTTATCACCTATATTGCTTCCTCTAAGCCCCCCCCCCCCCACACAGCTCCAGAGCTCCATCAAAAAAGCATACAATTTTGTTGATTTCATGTGGATTTCCGCCTTTAACCACACACTCCAACACCTATGCTCTGTCATACTTAGACAATCCGACTGACAACAACTTGTATGCCTCCTCCTTCCCATTATTCGTATTTATTTTTTGCGCACACAAAACAAAAAAGAAAAAAAAAACCAGAGTGAACAATAATGCAAAACAACACGACGCAAAACCAGAAAAAGCAGAAATAAAAAAAAAACAAGGAGAAACACCTCAACAACAAAAGAGATGACTCCTTGACAATCCAACACTCCTACTGCTGTCACCATTGCTTGTACTCATCCCCAAAGTCGATGGCATCGTCGTCATTTGTTTGTCGTTTGACGGTTTCGTCGTTGTCGTTCCCATTTTGAATGTCTCGTACGACGACATCGTATAATAATGACAAGACCGGTGTGTTCAAAACATTCAGCGAGCAGCCAGGATATCGCGCCCACCACTTTGAAGTTTTCTTCAACACCTAAATCTAACCACCCCCGCAAGGTATACAAACCAACACACACATGCAGCAACTTTACTTACAAAAGGACGACATCCCCGTAGCTTCAGCACCAACGAAAGCCAGCGTCAAGCGAAAAAGGAAGAGATTACATTATGCTACAAGTCGCGGAGGTATTTTTCCGCACTATGAAATCTGAAAACAAACCGGGTGAAGGTGTTTGCAGCCATCAAGCGACTGCTTCCAGGCATGATTGAGCACCGGCAACGACATAAACACCCAGGGCCGTCAGGTCGCACCGTGCGTCGTCGTCGGTCGCCGTGCGTCGCACACTCACATTGCGGCATTTTAATTGTATGTGCATACATGTCAACATAGAATGTCATGTGGATGGATGAACGGATCAAAAAACTCACCCCCTATTCAAGCCAACCAGTCCCGGATACCCACAAAACACTCAGCGAGCACCACATGCCGCCAAACGACAAACGATGTCGACCGACGACGCGCTATCAGGCCATGTCGCCCGCGCCCCAGTCGAACAGCAGTCGACATTAAATGACTCCCTCGTATATTATATATGGCTCCAAACATTCACCCACGGGTGCTCATTTGCACTCTCGTCGTCGACGAGGGTATTATTGGGGTGATGTGATGGGTAGATATGGAGCGGGTTTGAGTTTTGTTTCAGTTTTGTTTGTTGCTTCTGTTGATGCTGCCGCCATCGTCGCCCAGCCAAAGTGACACACTCGTAGCTATAGACATGGATGACGAGGAGGAGGACGACAACGACTGGTGGCACTGGTAATGTCGTTGGCAGATTATGTGGGGTCGAAGGGTGGTTTGTGTGATGAAAATACGCCGTGGCATGACACAGCTCGTTTGGTGCCGTGTCGTAACGTCTGTGGCACTCGAGGCAAGTAGCTAACGAATGCGGGTTTGGTGATATGTGCTACTGCCACCCCGCGCCCACCGTTGCTGTTCGTTGTTTTGTTTTTATTATTTATTTTCTTTCCTTCAATTTTTTTACGCTGCTTTGATGCCGGGAGTAAGCATTGCGACACTTACAGCTAAATCCAGGACTTACGGTGGTGCCATGAACTGAAGAAGGACTCTGGGCGCGATTGGGATAGGAATCAAAGTTCTATGAAACTAACAGAAAAGTTGTGGGTAATGCAATGTGCCTTATGGCGTTGTGCCTTACCATGGATGCGATGGTGTGAAACATTAGAAACGCGAACAGTGACTGCGAGAAGAAAATTTCCACTGAAGCGAAATTTGTGCCGTATTTCATTGGAATTGTTGAATTGATTTACGTATATAATCCCTTGGTTTTTTAGTAACCAAGCATTTTGGTTTCGGTGTGATCTTAAGAGCAGTTTAGAATCGATGTAAATTTTTCTCAAAAATCATCTTTTCAGATCAAGATTATTTCTATTCGGGGAGCTTTTCGTGAAACCAAAGAAACTGTTTTCATAATTAAATTGAAGATTTACTATTTTCTTAAAGCCTTTCTTAGCCTTCTTAAAAGAAAAGAACTGACTTCGTTTTCGTTTAATAAATAAGAAAATTGAAACCGACATCAAACACATCGCAAAATCAGTTGCAGTCAAACAGTTGCGTCCAAGTTGTTGTAATATCGGAACATCAAAGAGTCACTGTTTGGTCAGGTTTTTGGGGACGAAGATCACCATATCCCGGATGTTACCTTGCTTAATCTTTCGAAACAGCGATGCCAATCGGCCTTCACAAGGTGCAACGATTTGCTATGTCTCTTCAGAATACCGCTCAAGTTGCGTTACTCATTTTTTCTCAATGCCAGAAGTCTTGAGTTAGTAGTTAAATTTTGCTAACATGAATTTTCCCTGAGTCATTTACATATAGTATATTAAGACCATATCTCTTTAAGTTGATCCTTAAAAGACAAATGCTTTTTGGAGTTTTTTGAGTCTTTTTTTTTTAGAAATTTTTAACTCAATCCTGAAATTCAGGATAAGTTCTTTTAAGTATTATAATTGCAAAGTAAGTTTCTTTAGACTCCTGTAAAAAGGAGTTGGTTTCTAGCTACTCTTGAGAAGTAGTATTACTATCTGTTTTTCGGGTTTGCAAGGGATTGCAATACCGTGTCATCTTCCTTGCCTTCCCTATGAATAGTTTCAGAGCGTAATGTATATTTTCTAAAAGGAGCTCGATGCAATTCTTATTTTTAATAGATTTCAGCGGTGTATGATAAGTGTCAATAATATTTCACTATCCGCATACATACTTGTAATATCCTTAATAAACAAATTGCCAGCGCCTCCTTTTTTATCATTCATTTGGAAGACTGTAAAAACATACTGTATAATCTAATTTTTCCTTGATGCGGTCCTCCTTTAAGCTTTTGAGTGCCTGTGGCGGGAGTCCTTTCAAAAGTTCGTTTCTCTTGATTTATTGCGCTATCTGCAACACGGGTCACCTGCGACGTTGATATGATTGATCCTGTGATAATAAGGAGAGCTAGCCTTCGTGCTTTTTTTTAAATTTGTTGCCTTCTTTTTCCTCTGCTTTTCACGTAACGTAAGACGCAGATTTTTGAGGTACCAAAACTATGATAATTATCAACAAGTTTCAGGAGTTTCAATAAAAAAGTTGTCAATCGATCGTTCATATCATCAAAGTACCCTTAGTAATAAACAATAAAAAATAAATTTACACTTTCTGCAAATGCCAGGGTTGGTCGTACAGTTAAGTCATCCAACTCAGAAGATTGATTGGAAGATTGTCTGTCACCCCCGAAAGATGGAACCGTGAAAAAATGCCAGATTTGAACCCGGGTCTTCACGCTCAACAGCAGGCGCAATTACCACATTAGCCGCGGGCACCGTCATAATAAATAGAAGTTACCAAATCGCCAAATCAAGGCTCAAGAACGAGAGCTCAAAGCAATATTTTTAACTTTAAAACTGCGCACTTTGATTGACGACAATAAACTTCCATAAAACTAAGCCACTCATGTTGTCAAAAATGCAAATATTAGCAAAATTAAAACAATCAAATAAATCTTTAACTGAACTTGCTTAGCATACTGTAATGACTTAACATGTAGTTGGTGTGCCGGCATCAAAATTGTAACAAGCCTGGCGACGATGCCAACCCCAAACGACAATGACTACGAACAACCTACGACGACGACGATGATTCCAATTCAGCCGACTTCGGCTCCAACAACTCCAATGATGATGATTATGTGTACGCGCTTCCAACAGCCACCCACTCTGGAGCAGAACAAAAAATCCGAATCGTTTTCATCTCACATCCTATCCAGTCTTAATAATTTGTCAGCGACGGATTGTGCAGACTGTGAAGTGAACTGTGCACGAGATTTGTTTAATGGTTGCTCTCGCTTCTGGCACAAAATTTCCATCACCACCCCACCATGACGTTCCTGCTCTGAAACTCTGAATCGACCATTCAAGACACCCTTAAAGTGCCGGCACGGCATCGGCTGCGGTACTGCACGTTCATCGTGTGATCCCTCTGTGTGCTCTGTGTCCTCTGCCATCAGCTGGGGGCTGCTTATCGAGGGTGTTTTGCGGCCCAAACCGCTCAATCCGCCCTAAGCCCAAACCCCAATGCTGTTAACTAAGTTGCTCAACTTTTGCTTGCTTCTGAACTTTTACTTCTTCATGCCCGATGATTGTTCGTCAGGGCTTTGGGTTCACTGGCAGAAAAAAATAAATGTGCAAAAAATAAAATAAGGGAAAAAATGGAGAGAAATATTTTTCTGCTTTCCAGGCATACAGAGATGGGTTTGTGTGTATGTGTGTCCAATGCGAAAGGTACGTATTCGGATGGGTAATTACGGAGCTCACATTCTGAACGTATTACTTTGGAAAATGTGCTTCATTTGAGGGACCACAGTTCAAGGACCTACACGAACAATTTTTTTGAATTCTAAGGCTAAAGTGGGTGTGGCAAATACTAAGCTTATTTTAGTTCGTTGTTGCTCAGAATGCTGAGATCTTTTTCTTTTCCAGTGAAGAAAATTCAAAGATCCTTCAGGTAAAAGTGAGCTGGGTCTTAGTACAAGGAAGGCTTGAAAATTCACATCGCACATCCATATGATAGTGTCGGATATCACCTACTGCATGAGTATATGTCAAGAAGTTATCCTCAAAAGAAGACACGCTGAAACAGTTGAATTTTATCGCACACTGTACAAAGGCTTTTAAGCCTGTGATGAAACTTAAACTTAAAGAAACCATAGATAAAAGCTATAACGAAGCGTACTTTTCCATAAAGGAAGATAAGATTAATCAAAGATTTTTGTTTCTGGATCCAAAGAATACCTCTTGCTTAATATTCTTGCTGAGTTGGATTTTCAGGCTTATTCTAGTGAGCCCTTTCGAATAATTCATGTGTTTTATTTAAAGTAAGTCTGCTTACAAGAGATAAGCTAAAAACTTTTATTCAATCTCAAAATACTTGTACATCTGTTTTGCAATTTTACAGAATGAAATGGAACCACTGCTTGAACTGGAACGTCTAGCAAACAATTTTTTAAGGAAAAGGAAAGTATGCTTTCACATCTCTGGAGCGCTAAAAAATGCCTTACAAGGATCAAATTTTTTAAACAAAATTAAAAATTATTAAAAACTGAAAGACTGATTTTACCTTAACCTTACCTTTTGTTTTTTTTTTACTATATTCAAATAAATAAATACATGATGGCCCAAAATGTATCAACCTATCGGAGGGTGCTTAAACATTTATGATCGGCGGTAACGGTCAATTTTTTTTTACTACTTGTAAAGCTTATAGATGAAGAAGTATGGGTAAGCTTTCAAATGAAATACTCCTAAAAATCACGGAATACTCGGATTTATTTATTTACGGACTAACTCAGTGGCATAAGTTGAGCGTGAATGTCAGTACAGTATTCCTGGCCATTGCATGCTTAATGGTCAATCAATAAGATACTTAGCCACTTGCCTCGAAGAAATTGGAATAGGAAGGATTGTTGCTTTGTATTCCGTTTTACGTGCTTGGGGTTTATCATTCTGAGCAAATAGAGTAAATGAGCTTTTGTCTAGGCCACCCACTGCTATAGATATCAAGGGGCACCACGGATGTATGCTAGCTTGAATTGCCCATGAACAGGAATCGTAGCTGGCTTTCACCTGGTTATAAGCATGCATCTGAAGGAGTTGAATTCTCCAACCACACAAAGTTTATGCTCCTGAAGTGCTACATAGACAAACAAAGTGTTTGCCCATGGTGCACTTAAAACCACAGTATCAATTAAGACTGCGACTGAATTCTCCTTGCAATGGGCAGTTCGGAGGATGTGTTGTCGATTTGCACCGGCCGGCAAGAAAGCCCGATTTTGAGCGCTTTAGATTTCTTTTTTGGCGGTCTTTAAAGTCACTATGAGGACAAAGAATATATCCACCAAGAGTCGCTTCTTTTAAAAGATATAGCTCAACTTCATAGGGCGTGTGTTTTAAGCTACTGTTCCTTAACAATAAAGTCTCATCTTTGTGGAACATAAAATAAAGTTAACTGATCATGGAGACCCATTAAAATGACCTAGTTTATTGCTCTTGTAATGTACATGTGTATCGAGGTCGTTTCTTAAGTTTTACTACAGTGTAGATACATAGATTCATCATTTATATTATTATATTTCTTCCAAAATATATTTCAAGTTTTTGTTTTTATTTTTCGTAAAGCGCATTCAAATTTTTTGGATTTATTTATTCCTTCTTAATGTACCATTAAAATCTCAACTTGAGAGTGATTTAAAGATACAACTTGCATTAATTTAATATCAACGGAAAACGGGGCTACACTTTTACTGCAAGATATTCATGGAAAATTTCCTAAAAATCAATCTACGGTCTTATTCAAAAATGTGCCCCACAATAACTCCCTCATCCGGAACATCAGATGTCCCTACCGAAATCACTAACATTAGCATGAACTGTGCGGCACAGCAGATAGATATACATATCTACAACTACAGGATGCTTTTCTATAGCCATTGCCATCAGCAAGCCGCAGATGATTCTGACAGCCAGATCCACATTGTGTTTCCGACGAGCAAAATAGGAAAAAACAAAAAAAAAATTAAAAATGAACTCACAGCAAAATATAAACGTACTTCCAAAACCGTAACAGACAAATACATGGATAGATAGATAGATAGATAGATAGATAGATTGGTGAAAGTATAGATAGTTTTGCAGGCAGCTCCAGGTTAGGATACCCGGATTCACCACCCGCTTTATCCATTTGAACTGCCATCATCTAGAGCCCCTAATAAAAGCAGAGTACTGCGTATCTATCTATCTATCTAACGCTAACCATATCACTGTATCTCAACGCTCTTGGATATGAAATCATGGCACTTGGGACTGAGTGCCGAGTCAAGCTCCTCCATTCATCCTTCCTGCCCTCTTCGGCCGCTGTTCTGCGGTGAGATGTAGCCGTAGCAGCAGTTGCTGCTTAAATACGTGCCGCACCGGCTCTGGCACCAGCTATATTCTCGAACTCGTACATACACAAGGACGAGTATCTGTGAAGCATAATCATACGTCAATATTCCGCAGATAGAACCTATAAGCGTTTCGTTGTTATTCAGAGGTGTGGAAGCATTTCACAAGCAGGTTATGCACTGTGCCTCCGCCCCCACCCGACCAAGCACCAGACAGTTGAGTTGTGAGTCGAGAGGGGTCGTATCCTAGTTCGCAGCCGTATCCTTCTTGTATACTCCTGGCCTCATAGTAATTTTCCTTCGTTTCTTCTTCTTTTTCTGGTTCAATGTGTTTTCCTCCTGCTGTCGTTGTCGTCGTCGTTGTCCTGAGAAACGAAGATGGCTCGTGCTTGTGGATTTGATCCTGAAACTTTTGAAGAAGTAAAAGGACCAAATCCAGCAACAACAAAATATGTGTACTTGAAACGGCAGCAGGGGACGGAAGGATTTATCTATCACGGTGGCATATTTTGCTGCTTGAACTGCCGGTCGACTACCAAGCGTCGTCGTCGGCTGGCCCGTGTGGTTGATGTCCTTTGCTTCTGCAGGCACGGAAGGAGATTGTTTTCACGTTCTCGCTGGTCCGGTTAGCTCTAGGCCAGATTATAAGTGGTGGAGGTGGGTAGGCGATGCAGCAGCACGATACCAACACCGATTCCATGTGCATAAATCAGACGGTCACGGCACACAAAAAGCTTTGCGGTGAACTTACTTTGAAAACCTCTTTTTAATGGGTGCAGGTGCTGTAGGTAGCTGTAGCTGGAGTTGCTTGGCTGATGGTGATGGTCGTTCGGTGTCTGTATGAAGCGACTTAAGCCTTGTCATACTTTTGGTGGTGGTAGTGATGCTGATGCTACTTCGGCACTTGGGCCAGGTAAAGATTTATTCCCCAAAGTGAAAGAGTTTTTTTTTTAATCTTATCCTTTGCGGAGTGAAAGGATGTGCGCTTGGATTGATCTTTGGCATGCGGACACGGGTTTGGGTTCATTTGGGGCTGGATATGGGAGTGAATGTAGTTATCCTTGATGATTCTCGTCGCAACCTGATTAAATAACTGGAGTTAGTTTTTTTCCTTTTTGTTGCATTATTTCTATTCATCCTGCGGTAGTTTGGAAGGATATGTTCTGGACGGGAACCGACGAGCAGCTATCACTTGTTACCTATCTAGTTGGGCATCAATTAGAAATCAAAATAGTTCAGGGTCCTGTCGGATGGATAGGATGTGGTTGTTGTAGATGCACCTGTACTAAACGTTCCGTTTAAGTTTTGAATTGGGTGAGGGATGGATGGCAGAAGTTCTGGGAAACTCAAAGGATGAGATGGAATGGAAATTATTTTCTTGTGGGTGGAGGGACGGGATGTTTGCGTGTGTTTGTTTTTCCTTTGAAGTTTGCGTCGGACTTTGGGACTTTTTGGCTCGTCGTCGTCTCGGGTTGTCATGAAAGTTTTAATTTGAAATGATTTGTTGGCATGGAATAGATGCTGGGTGGGATGTAATCTTAGAAATAAACGGACTGGGGTAATTAACGGAATTAATATAATCAGCATGGTGATGGATCGATGAAAGTGAAAGACGCATTTGGTACAGGTGCTTAATAGGGCGGGAAATCCATTTTTTTTTCTAGAAATTCAACAAAGTTCATTTGAAATATGAATTGGAATCAGTGAGCTTCAGGGAACATTGAAAAGAAGTGAGGTTGAGGTCTTTGATTGTTGGGAGTTTAACACTTGCATAGTAGAGTTTGTTTTTTAAACATGTCCATTATATTTATCTACTTATGAGATGAACAGTGAACAGAAAAACAAAAAAATAAAGTAATTGTTGAAAAAGAGGATCAAAACTAGAACGATTGGAAACAAAATTTCTTCATGAAAGTGAATCCCTGACTTTCGCCGAATAATTCAGATGTAATGATTAGGTTAAGTGAGGTTGTCACTATTGGGGCGCCAATTAACACGATTCGCCTTGTATATCCGAACGATTTGGATTAGAACTCTTCTTCTTCTGGTTCTCTTTGAACTATGTTTCTCCTGTATTATAGATAGCGATGTTCTTAATTCGTTAACACTCTCCTCTGAATGACGCAGAAATCGGAAAACATATCAACCATGAGAAATAGGCGGAGGTCCATAACGTGTTGGAGACTCCTGGTTAGTTAATTTCTTATTGTGCCTCAATCCCTGCTTTTGTATGATATTGCTAAGATTTGTTGTGCGTGAATGTGTGAATGTTAGCAATGGCAATCAACCATGCCTCCTTAGAATGTTTTCGACAGTAGTATTCAGCAAGCGCATTAGGTTGAATTTCAATGATGAAATTACTTATTTACAGATTCGATGAACATAAAATTCATCTCGATCAAAAGCTTGGCGAATCAAAGTTTGAACAAATAAATAAGAAAGATCAAAGCCTCGACAAACAATAGAACAATCTGGATCAAATGTTCTATGAGATTTGATTACATCGATGAAAAATTTAAGAAGTTCGAATGTAAAGTTCGAAAATTATCTATCCAAGAAAGAAAAATTGCATAATTCTATTGGCGACGGGAGGATATCGTGTAGAATCCAAAACACAGAATTTGTTCCCGCAGTAGTGATTAATAATATTTGATCATCATACACGGCTTCAGAGTGCTCGAATCTCTAAATCTTGGTCTTAAAGGTATTGATCAAGACAAGAATACGGGACACACCCAGACTATCCATTCCGAAGTAGACCCTTATCTTAGCTAGCTGCATTTAATTGGGATTATTTAGTTTGTTATGGTTATATTTACTTGATTTCGCTACTGAAGGCTAGGCTTCTTATACAGTGGCGTCCCTTTGGTGTAGATTCCAGGACTCTTAGGCACCAACACTACACAACCTAGCCAGTTGAAATTTCATACACAAAATCTTCTGTGCGGAACGAGATACCTGTTCAGCCTATACAGCTCTTCGTTAAATAAACACATTTTGCTTTAATACAAATTTTCTTTACCTCAAGAGACGGAGTGATTCATCGTTGGATCTATGTCGTTTGTTCATATAAAGGCTGTCATAGGCGGCCTTATAATCAAGGAATATCAGCTGCAGAATAAAGGTTTGGTCGATTTTAGACTTTCCTGGCATAAGACCACACTGATATTATCTGAAGTTGGCAATCGAGAGAGAAAACTTTCTTTATAATTGGGAAAACAATGTTTCGGTTTCACTATTCTGGTACTCTTTTTTACGACCCTTAAATGTTTCCACCTTTTAATCATAAGCCTTCAAAACAACTTACATAGTCTTTTGTTTGTGTCCGTGGGAGTGTGTTGGGCTGTTGAGTATGATATTCTGTGTTCGAATCTGGGGAATTACACGTGGCATTTTTTTATCTACCATCCATACAGTTAAACTACGCACACACGCAGTATTGAATCTAGGCCCTGGCCTCAATGTGCCCAAGGAAAATGAATAAAATTGCTTTTGTACCTTAAATGGATATAACATCAAAAGAAATGGCTCTCTTAGCCCTTTTAATAATTAAAGTTTGACAGTACCTCTAATATAACTACAAACGAAGCCATAGTCAGAAAATATATTGCTTTCTCCAGAACAATTAACTTAACTGTGAAGAATAACAGTAGTCGGATAAGGCTGTCGTCAAGGTTGTCTTATTCCCCGTCTGCTGCGGAAATAAGATATAGATGTAGCACACTGTTCGGTTTGGAGCTTTTCTTCAGAAATTCGTCGACGATAGTTTTGCCACAGTTCAAAAGATCAGAGAAAATCGTTCGTCAACTTAGATCGAAGGGGAACAATTTTGACAAAGATCAGCATACAATCTTAACTAATAATAATAAGCATAGATATTATAGTTCTGTAAAACACATTTGATATCGAAACTGTTGATGAACACCTTATTACTCACAGCCATCCCTGTAAAATCAGTTTTCATCAACTTCACAATCTCACTGTTAAGAAATCCACTAAGCAAGGCCGTAAAATATTTTGACATTTCGTATTTGTCATCGAAGTTTTCAAGCTAAATTTTGCAATTTTTCAGGAGTTTGGTGGCGGAGACAAACATTTTTTTATAGAAATGCAATTGGATAAATACACAGAACTAGTGAAACAATTGGAAGATGAAGAGCTAGAGGTGAGTATAAAACACAAATGCAAACAAAACAATTCACTTAATATTAATTTTACCGCTTTGTTTGTAGTCTACCTGCATCAGTGCCGATCAGTACATCCAGCTCCTGGCAGCATATTTATACCAAAACGATTTGTAAGTAAAAACAAAACAATAGATATCAGCTAATTTTTTGTGTGCAGATCGAATGCGAAGTATCTTTGGAAACGAATACCGCAGAGTATTAAAGCCGGCAACAAAGAACTCGAGAAACTTTACTCCTTGTGCTTAGCTTTAAGGAACAACAACACTGCGGATTTCTTTCGTGGTATCTCTCATACTTGGTCCGCACCCGTTAAGAATCTAATGACAGACTTGGAAGGTAAAATATGAATCCATCCAACTATAAGGAATTTTAATCTGGATATGAATCTTTTTTGGGGTAGAAAAAATAAGGCAAGATGTGTTCACGTTGGTTGGGAATGCTTACACGTCGATATACGAGAGCAAACTTATGGAATTGACGGCAATGTCACAGGAGCAACTAAGACAAGAGTGCGTCGCGATGGATTGGAAACTGGAACAGGATGGTCAGCATCAGTCCCTTGTTATACCTCAACGAAAAAAGAACGAACAACCGCTCAGTACACAATCGGAGGAACAGTTATTTAAGCTAACCGAATTTGTATCATTTCTTGAGAATTAATTAAAACTACGTTTTATTTGTTTATTTTGAGTAAAAACGCAATTACTTTCGATGTAGGTTCCATGTATCATCTTTTTTCCAAAAGCAGACGTTTTACGAAATTTTTCAGGTCATTCTATTATAATTGCTTAGTTTGACAAATTTTAAGTTTAATTTTAAAGTTAAATGATTTTTCTATTTTAACTGTACTGAAAACGATCATAGATGGCGCTGTAAATAGTAAGCAATTATGTTCCCTCATACTGTTCGATTGGAAGATGTCATATTACGAAGAAACTAAAAGTGCTCAGGGACGTGTTCAAAATTTCCCACTTTACTATAATATTTGTTTCCTAAACCATTTTGCATCAGTGCAAACTTAAGGGGTTTAGAAATCAGTCCGCGTTTGTTTTCCGAAAAACGGTCGTTAATATATTGTTAATATAGAAAAAGTAAATAATTTTCACCAATGATTAGAATAAACTCCTTAAAATTTGGCAGAAGGATTTGCCTCTGTTTTTTTTTACATAAGAAGCTTGAATCTGGCTAAGGCCTAAATCTTAAATTTACTTTTTTCAAAACTGGTTGGAGTTTAACCATTCCTTTTGTTCATAATTAAAGTTTATTTGCTTGCTTGTGCGATTTGAAATTTATGTTGACTTGTTTTTGGCCTTATATAGTTCATATTAATTTTAAGATTCAGATATACAAACCGCTAACCGAGGAGTTAAAGAGAAAATGGGGCATCAAATAGGATCCTTGATATTGGATTTCAATTAATACATCTCTAATGAGCATAATAAAATAGTATGTACACTGTACATGAAGTTTACAGGTGAATACTGTTGCTGATCAGGGGAACGCCGACACTAGTTTGAATGTTTTAGCTAGGAAAAGATTGATTGGATGTTTCTGACCCGCTGAAGTCACGCCACAATTATTCACAAATAAAATGAAACCATGGTGACGGAATTGCAACACTATAAATGTTTTATTGTTGGTACCCGATGAAAACTCCTTCAGCACTCTGGTGAGAAATTGTGAGGGCCATCGACTCTTCGGTCTGGCTTCAGTTTGGCTTAAAGCCAAACTATCTGCTACAGAATTGAATTTCGGTGAATGGGCATGAAAAAAGCTGGAGGAACATCCGTTTTTGTGGAAAAATTGTTTTAAACGATGAAATAAATTTCTGGTTGAAAGAGTATATAATGAAACAAAATTTGTGTCGAATAATATTAATAAACAAAATGTGTCTATTGTCCTGATAGGCAATCTTGATGCATTGTCTGGTGCGGTTTATAGTCCGTCCATGAGAACCAAGTTTGTCGTCAATGGCGTCTGCTATTGTTCAGTGATTTTTAGTTGTCCAGCACGAGCTGAACCTGTTCGGCATGCTATTCCATCAAGTAAGAGCAATTGAGAAATAAGTTCATGGGACAATAGAGAGGCTAAACCGTGCGAGAAAACAGCCAATTTGCCCGAAAAAGTGATTCAAAATTGAAGTTTTCGTACAAAAATGTGGTCGTAGGCAACGTTAACTTGAAATACTTTTTTTTAATTTAAGCAAGCATTGAACTACAAATTTAATGCTCTAAAGAAAACACCCCAAAAGCGGCGAACTCATTCACTCACAAGTGTTTTGGTGATTTTTATCTATTTATTTAAATACGAATATAACTTGTATAAGCTTAGATACCATGGCTAACTGCTAAAATAAATAAAAAGATTTCAATCTTCTTCACGAGGCTTTACCAAGCTTAATTTTTTTAATAATTCATAGACTAGTTTTATATTAGCTTCAGTTGGGGACACTTAACGTTCTTTCAGAGACTTGGTGTCAGTTTTCCTGGTGAGGCTTATATAACAAATATTTTATTCTATATGTGACAAACTCCACTGTATGTGTGAAAAACAATAGTTTAAGAAGAAATTAAAATAAGAAGGATCTTTCAAACCGCTCGAATTATAGGCCAATAAGTTTCCTGCTTGATATTGGGAAGGTTTTCGAAGAAGTTATAAGCAAGTATATCTTGTTCGAATGCGAAGAAAAGACGATCATACCGCGGAATCAGTTTGGATTCAAAAAAAGCCATTCGGCAGTGCACGATGTTATGGCAACAGCTTTAGATATCAATTGAAACTTGAATGCTAAAAGATAAACAGGAGCCTGTCTAGTGGATATTGAAGAAGCCTTCGATACGGTTTGAATTGACGGGCTAATTAACAACTTATTCAAATATGAGTTTCCATACAACCATATAAAAGTTATCATATCAATCCTACGAGCCAAGAAATTTGTTGTAACGGATAGAGAATGCATAACGACTGCGGTTTTTGATGACCAATGGTCTGTTGCAGGGTAGAGTAACGGCACCGATACTCTTTAATATTTATATTGTTAAGATGACCAGGGACTTTGATGGACGCTAGCATTCGCTGATGGTGTTGTCTTATATGTTCATGACTTAAAAGCTAAATATATACAGAAAGACCTACATCAAAAATTCGATACATCAAATGATTACAAAAATAACCAGTTGAAGAATGTGAGGGCGGCATTAATATTGCTTAGTAAACTCTTTAAATAACTATTTGAGATCCAATGTGAAGGTGATTTGCTACCAAGCCTTTGTGTGTCCATTTCTGACCTAAGCAATTCCAGTATGGTGGAACATAAGTCCATCTTACATGGAAAAATATCGAATATTACTGAGAAGGAACTAATATCGGGCTTTTTATTTATCCTAATCCTGAGTATTTAAGAAACACTGAAGCAAGTGGAAATATACCACCTGAGGTATTCTCGTATTTGGATACACTTGGCTTCTCATCGAATTCGAGAAAAGGGACCTTTATGCACCAGAAAACTTAAAGCTTAAGTCTGCTGAATGGAGATATTGTATAAGCGTACCTGAAAGGCATAGTCTTGATAGCAGTTGGGTTAAATTTGGATGGCTCTTAGGTAAAACATGATAAGAAGGAAAAAATGTGTTACATTTTTGTTTAACAAATTATTTTAATAATAGTTGTAATTAAAATTATAAATTGTTATAGATCATAAGATTATGAATCTAAAGGACAGTTTTTTGAGTCTTTCTTTGAGTTAAGTCATGATATTTTCACTCGTTTGTTTTCTTGTTTAGTTACAATTATTGATCTATTATGAAAATAAATGTGTTACAAAAAAAAAAGAAGAAATTAAAAATCTGCTAACAAAAGTTCCTTATTAAGAATAATAAGGAATGATTCATAAAAAAAAATCCCCTTGTTTTTGGGATTTTCCCGAATTCTGAACACACCTCCACTCGTACCAACATTCCAAAGTAAAAAACAAAATTTAGAATAAAAAACTTTGAACTGCATCGGCCGAGAGCAAGGAGTTGTGTCATTTTTTTTACTCACGCAAAATTTCTAACAGAAAACTAAGAATTTATCGAAAAGCACAGAAAAAAAGAACAATTAATTATTTGACTCATCGAATCACATTTGTTGCATCAGTGAAACAATTTGATGCAGTCGAGTATTGAGCCCTAAACCGAGAAAAAAAAAATCAAATCAAAAGAAAAGTGTACGGGCGGCGACCAACAGAGAAAACGACGACGACGAAGAACAACCAATTCTTGAGATTTTCGCAAATTTCCTATAAAAAATGGCAGCAAGCGACAAGAGCATGGACGAGTCTTTGTATCCGATTGCGATTCTAATTGATGAACTTAAGAACGAGGATGTCCAGGTAAGCGGTCGCGAATAAAATCAAATGCACGAGTAGAATTTTCAGGATGTATCGGGGTCTAAGGGAATTTTTTTTTTCGTCAATGCGTAATGGCTGCCGCTTGGCAAAGTGATTTTTCTTTCCACAAAATGCGAATTTGTTTCGTATAAATATTTGTAATTGGATGGAAAATTGCGTGGGCAAGCACGCGATATAAATTGGTGTAAAAAGAAAATATTGTTTACATGTGGCAGAGTTGTGCGAAATGTAGTAAAAATAAATCGTCGTGTGTCTCTGCGCCAATTGGAAACGTTTAGTGTAGATAAAATTTGGGTTACTTGAAGAACGAACTATTTGGAGATAGTCATCGGTGGAATTAGTTTCTTTTGATGTGACACAAAATGAATGTTTTTAAGCTGGGTAGTCGGCATATCGGTTGGAGTTCAATATTTCACTCGGTTACACATGCTTGTCTTATTTTTGTTCTTAATTACGCAAATTCTCGCAAGTGCGAAATGCATAATAGATAGGACCTTGAGGTTTAATTGACAACGCAGATTTTGAGAAGCGGGAATTTATACTGTCGGCGTTTGAATTTTTCGGATCGAAACTTTCAAGGCTATTTCCTGTTGCCTAAGAGATATTGGCTTAGTAAACGTGTGGGCAAGTCGTTGTCACTGAGGCGACGTCCTTGAACTTGTGGGTGGGAAGATAGGTTGAACGTATAGAAAGGAAGCTAAATTATAAATTTGTTCATTGAAAATGACTTGGTTGGATTGTTTTGGAGTAATTTTAATCGGACACAAAATCAATTGTTTCGAATACTTAACATGACTTGTACAAATACATTTATATTTTATTGCGATTCGTCTGATTGGGGGCAATCAAATGACACAAATGACACTATCCCGCGCAATCTATATAAGATATCATTTTTGAAACCATTTGTAAGAGTCGCTTTTATTTCGCATTCAAATTAGATAAATGGATTCAAAATAGCCAGACCAGTACTCGAAGATTACGCTATCGTAACTGACTTATCAAAAAGCTCCACATTTGCATTAAACATTTGGGAATATTTAACTGAAATTCCTTCCTTTTTGATTAAGGATTTGGTGTTTTGAAATTTTAATAGCAAAGCCGTTTTCTTTTTAATTGAAATGATTTTTGTTTTGCTGTTGCCTTATCACTCTTTTTTCAGTCAATCTATTCCTTTTGCTCATAGAAAGAGCCTGATTCCTAACAACAGATGCCGACAAAATTCATCATACGATAGACATCGTTGTTATATATGCGATGATACATTTTTTTGATTTTAATTCTTATGGCTTCTGATACCCTTACTCTTTCCATCCCGCTTACTCAAGTTATTCATAAAAGCAATCAAATAAGATGCACTATTCGCAGGCAAAATGGGAAAAAGTAAATTGACCATACAATACAGAAACGTATAAAAAAACGAACATGTGATCGTCCCCGCAGATAATCGATGGAGATCATTCCAGGTGCATCCCTAAAACCGGAGGCCAATCTTTCCCGGAGGCCGAGGATTGGTCGCTTTGGTCGGCTTTCATATCCTTCCAGCCAAAGCCTGCCTATTTGAGTCAGGTGTTTGGTAATGGATCCTCGTTCCACACAAAACGTCTAAAAAAGTCCCCTCAATTGCGCTGCAACAACGCTAAACCGGCTTAGTCAACGATTAGCAAATCAGTATCCATCCCGCCGATAGCTTTTTCATCTCCAAGAGATCGCGCCCATTCTTTTGAGATACCAACTTCACTTTTCTATCACTCAAAACGATTCGATGCATTTGCTAGTCGATTCGCGCACTCGTGAGCTTCTCTTGGCTTTCAGAGTGAAGTTTGCCTTCGGTGCTAGTTCGACCCATTTTAAATTCACTAAGCCACCATTAAACTGTTGTTTTCGAAGGAGTAGTTTTGGGATAACATTCGTGCAACCTTTGCGATGATTATTCGGAAATGCTTTCCATCAAAGGTTCTCCTGTTTTTCCATTATTTTTCCTACGGCGAAAGCAGTGCCACTCATGTCGCCTTGAGTCATGATTATTTTCAAGGAGCCAAGTTTTAAAAAATCCTAAGAAGAATTCTGGATTTGCTTAGTCCATGATGAAAAATTTGTGGGTGCGGAAATTCTGTTCTCCATTGCTGATGACATATAATTCGTGAAGGGGGGTGATTAAATGAACATGCTCCTCCTTTACTGCTGGTTTGAAGTCAGTTAGAAAACTCTTCTATATCTTTAACCTGGGACGAGGCTGACCTTTCTGCATTTCCTCTTTTACAACGTAGTTCAATACTGCACACCCAGCACCTTGAAATTTTTCAAACCTTCTTCGAAGCATTCGTAACACTTTTGGGATAACGCCACGCAGGATCCAATGAATGTTGGTGTTTGTGAATAATGATGCCGATGACGCGGAAAATCTCGCAACAGAGTTATTTCATGTCCTATTTAATGCGATTAGTCACGCGCATTCGAGCTCCGGAATCTTCCCTTGTGGGAATCGATCAGAAATCACAGCAACAAATTGGCGAATCAATCAGTGCCTGCGAGATTTGATTCACTTTTTCAATGATTTTCTCGGTAGGAATAGACCGTTCTATTGCAGTTTTCTCTGCTTGTGTCGCAACTTTTAATTGTAATTTTTTATTTTAAATATTTTACAGCTTCGACTGAATTCTATTAAGAAACTATCAACGATTGCCCTAGCCCTTGGCGAAGACCGCACCCGTTCAGAATTAATTCCATTCTTAACCGAAACAATCTACGATGAAGATGAAGTTTTATTGGCGTTGGCTGATCAATTGGGAAACTTTACAAGTAAAAAAAGAACAAAAATTTGCCATCCTCAAAAACAATTACCAATATTCTTTTATAGGTCTGGTTGGTGGTCCAGAATATGCGATGTACTTGATTCCGCCGCTTGAGAGTTTAGCCACCGTCGAAGAGACTGTTGTGCGTGACAAAGCAGTCGAATCATTGCGAACTGTTGCCGCAGAGCATAGTGCCGCTGATTTGGAAATTCACGTGGTCCCAACTCTACAACGTCTAGTATCTGGTGATTGGTTCACTTCACGTACGTCTGCCTGTGGTCTATTCTCCGTCTGTTACTCGAGAGTGTCGGCACCAGTTAAAGCTGAATTGCGTCTTAATTTCCGTAAATTGTGCCAGGATGAAACACCAATGGTTCGTCGTGCGGCAGCCAGTAAATTGGGTGAATTCGCCAAAGTCGTCGAGATTGAATATCTTAAATCCGATCTCATACCAAACTTTGTTCAACTAGCTCAGGATGATCAGGTAAAAGCAAATAATCTCAATTACTTAATGGGCCGATGCTTAGCAACCATCTTTTTTCACAGGATTCAGTTCGTCTTCTTGCTGTAGACGCGTGCGTAAGTATCGCACAGCTTTTGCCACAGGAGGATGTAGAGCATGTAAGTAAACAACTTGACAATAACTTGTTTCAGAGATAATATGATTGTTTTTTTAGTTGGTTTTGCCAACTCTGCGCCAGTGTGCCAGTGACTCGTCCTGGCGTGTGCGTTACATGGTAGCCGAGAAGTTTGTCGACTTGCAGAAAGCTGTTGGTCCCGAGATCACCCGTGTTGATTTGGTTCCGGCCTTCCAGGTAAGTTAATTATTGCTCGTTTGTATTCTTAGCTTTATAAGCTTGTCTGTTAGTGTCTCTTGAAAGATGCCGAAGCCGAGGTTCGAGCTGCAGTTGCAACAAAAGTCAAAGACTTCTGCTTCAACTTGGATAAAACTAATCAAGTTCAAATCATCATGACATCTATTCTACCATACGTTAAAGAATTAGTCTCCGACCCAAATCCGCATGTTAAGTCAGCCCTAGCTTCAGTTATCATGGGACTCAGTCCAATGTTGGGCGCTTACAACACTGTCGAGCATTTGCTGCCATTATTCCTCGTCCAGTTGAAGGACGAATGCCCAGAAGTGCGTTTAAATATTATTTCTAATTTAGACTGCGTCAACGATGTTATTGGCATTCAACAATTGTCACAGGTAATTGAAAGGCTGGCGCCTCAGTTTGAAAAAAAAAATATTAAATATAAATTTTCTTTTCAGTCCCTTCTCCCAGCAATTGTAGAGCTGGCTGAAGATTCAAAATGGCGTGTTCGCCTGGCAATCATCGAGTATATGCCAGCTTTAGCTGGACAACTAGGACAGGATTTCTTCGACCAAAAACTGCGTGGACTCTGCATGGGTTGGTTAAATGATCACGTTTATGCTATCCGCGAAGCAGCCACCCTCAACATGAAGAAACTTGTCGAACAATTCGGAGCAGTTTGGGCTGAACAGGCTATAATCCCAATGATTTTGGTCATGTCAAGAAATAAGAATTATTTACACAGTAAGTTAAAATCTTATCCGCAACGATTAACGCGCTATAAATGTTTATTCCATCTCTATAGGAATGACTTGCTTGTTCTGCCTTAATGTCCTCGCCGAGGTATGTGGCACAGAAATTACAACCAAGCTCCTACTGCCCACAGTACTCATCTTGGCAACTGATCCTGTGGCCAATGTACGATTCAACGTTGCAAAGACTCTGCAGAAAATCTCGCCATTCTTGGAGGCAAGCGTCATTGACACACAAGTGAAACCCGCATTGGATAAATTAATTGCAGACAGTGATGTGGATGTTAAGCATTTTGCTACAGAAGCTATTGCTGGAATAGCAGCAGGTATATTCTGACTTGATTCGCGAACTTTTTCTCCCTCATTATCTAAAGTTGTTTTTCTTTTCTCCTTTCTACTACAATAACGTATCTTTGTGATTCTGAACAAATGCACAACAAATTCCATTAGACATGGAACTTGATGTTTTTAGAGAACTACATTTCGATCCCAAGCCCCCAAAAAGCGAAGACATACCAATGGAAGAAGATCCAGTTATTCCGCAAGATAAAGTCGGAGTGGAACTGTTCACCTTTTCATGTTAGTCTTTTTTTTTTTGTTTTCTCCGAGACCTGTGTTTGCCTTCTTGACACTCTTAAGGAGTGTATTGTCGGTTTAATATTATTTGTTCTAGTATCTGTTATGATTCGTTTGTGTGTCATTGATGTCGTTTTCACAACATTTGAATGAGAACAGCTCCATTATCATCATTAAATGGCATCTCTCCATTGAAAGTTAATCACACGCGCTTTAGTGGATCGAATCAAGAGCAATTTTCTGAAAAACATGCCATTACAAGAGGAATGAATCATTCAAGATAAAGTGTGGTTCATAGAAAAAAAGCAATCTGTAAGAAGAAATGTGCAACAGTGTTTATTGGAAGCGTCGTAATTATACAAATACAATTTTTCTAAACATTTCCGAACAAAAGGAAGCTTAAGAGAATGACTAATCATAAGCATCTTTAACGTTGGCCAAATAATGTAATTACTTCAACACAGCAAATCTGATAAAACAAGCTGTACTTGCTTAATTGGACGGCCAACGATACTGGAAAGATCAGAGCCTGAGGTTAAGCTGCCCTCTAGGCTTGTCGGTCCACGCAGTTAGACCAAGCGTTCTTGCGTGTCCGATCGCTTGATCCTTGTACCGGGGGTTTGGTCTTCTTAAACCTGGTGGCTTGGATTCGAATACTCTCTTGGCTTGAGCATTATTGTCCATTCTTTCTATTTGGCCGAGCCAGTGTAGTCGACGGATTTTTGCCTTCCGGATTAAATTCACTTCTTTGTGCAACTCGTTGAGTTCGCGGTTATGCCTTCTCCATTCGCCCTCATCGCAGAGAGGACCAAATATCTGACAAAGAATTTTTTTACACGATTATTGAATCGATTATTGGTCGACTTCTTTAGCAAGTACCCCCATGCTGTTGGAACAATAGCTCTTACCCAATTCGGAATTTTAATTTTTTTGGTCATCAAAATCGACCTTAGAAGCGCTCTTCTTTGATTCTATTCTTTCTGCCATTGTCGTATTGGAAGAGAAATGGGACAATAACGCCGCAAATTCACAAACCACACCTCACAGTCAGGAAGCATTGGTTTCTCTATAAGTACGTGAGAAGTTTTAGATTCTAAAACATTGCATTTTGTAGCTGTCGAGATCGTCTATTTCGAAATTACATTTCTCAGTTTCAGAACATTTTTTGTACATACTTATTGTGAAGGAAGCATTTAATGCTATCTTTCTTAGGTTTTAACTCTGGCCCATTGCCTAAAAGATACATTTTTATTTAAATAAATATTAGAAGAACATAACTTACTTCATTCCACCATAACAACATTCTTCATATAACATATTTCCAATAGATTTAAGGATCATATTTCCTGCTCTCCCTTTTATTCGTGTCAAAATTTATTGATGTCTTTAGATCCAGGCAAAATATTAATCAAACAAAATTTATTTTTTTCTTCTACTTACAGCGTAATCACATTTTGTTTTTCATTAAACACTTTTCCTTTAATTTTATTATTTTTAATTCACTGAAGTGAAACCAATAATTTCAAAAAATAATAATAATAAAAACATTAGAATTCAACAGCGTCATTATAATCGCGGTGTTGCACAGCTAAGATCATTAATATTTTTATTAAAACAAAAGAGAATACAATAAAATTAAGACATAAATCGTCAGAAGTTATATAAAATAAATAAATAATAAAAAACAAAACAAAATGCATTATATACAAACTTTTGGTTAATATAATTAAAACATTAAAGAAAATACAACTTTAAAACACAACACAAAAGCATTAATAAATTATGAAAAAAAAATTATATAAATAAAAAATAATAAAATACAATATGAATGTGTTTTTTATTGAGGACTTAAGAACGGTCGTTTCGGGTTTCGTAAGACTCTTATGTTTGTTAATTAAGATTTGCAGAGTTTTTAAAAATTCTTTAGTAATTTTCGTCAGTCACGTAATTCGTTACACTTTGAAGTCAGCCATATATTAGGAAACACAGCATGCACAGTAAGATGATTCATTAATTTCTTTTTTAGCTTTTTACATGATCTGCATTTAATTTTTTGTGAATTCAACCACCAAAAGTTGAATAAGGTGCCCTGCATTCCGTACTAAACTCTGATTTGGGGAAATCGGTGTTCTGTACTTCACTCGAAATGGTAGCAGTGAATTCGTTTTTCGAATATTCTGCACTTCGAAAAATGTTTGTTCTCAGATGAATTGAAGTCACATCAGTTCGGGTCAGAGACTTCTGAACCGATCGAAACCCGCACCGGATTTCGGCATGGAGATGCACTTTAATCGGGTACTCGAGCAGAGAGTGAGAAGGGCGAGGGTAAACACGGAAGGAACTATCTTTCATAGGTCTGTCAATTTATTGGGATAAGCAGACACCATCGCGTTTTCTCAACGAGAAGTTGTCGAAGCTTTCTCGGCGATTGAAGAGCAGACGAAGCGAGCTGGTCTGAGGCTTTATGAGAACAAAACAAAGTATATGATGTCGAGCAGAAACTAATCCGTCACCCGCCACCTTAGGACAAAACGTAACAATCGACAGCCACGATTGCAAGGTAGTAAAAGAGTTTGTGTACCACGGAACAAATGTGAACTCCTCAAACGACACCACAGTGAAGATCCGGTGTAAAATAACCCTTGGTAACAGATGCTATTTCGTTATGTCGAAACAACTTGGGTCCAAATTCCTTACTCGAAGGACCAAAATCACGCTCAGGCAGTCGTGCTTCTGGAGCCAGAAGCTAGACGATAATCAAGATGTCAGGCTCCTTCGAAAGAAAAATCCTGCGTCGATTGGAGGAGGAGACACAACCGGGATCTCTATGAGCTGTACAACCATGTGGACATAGTCAGGAAGGCAAAAATCCGTCGACTACATTGGGTCGGCTACATTGAGCGACCCAACGCTCTAGCTGGAAAAGTCTTCGAATCTGAAAACGAAGACCGATACCGGAGTAATACCAAGTAACCACGGATGCAAGACGACTTGTTCGTCAAGGATGTAGCTGATAGCCCGAAAAATCAAATCAATAAAATTTTAACATTTTTGCAAACGGAAATAGCCATAAGGTTTAGGTCCCTGTATAGCAATATAGCGTTGACAATTTGGTGACTGAATCTAAACCATATCCAGGGACTCACTGAAACGTGCACAGACAATTTCATAAAAATCGCTTCAGCCGGTAAAGAGGAGTTAAGTGACTAACACACGTACAGAAAAATGTTGTACATAAATATTAGGCCCTATCATCATATCTGTTCGGAGAGGAATTGTCTCCGAATTCGCCAAAATCTCGGAAATTTGTATCGTGTCCCCATACATTCGAGCAATTAGTGTGCAACTTGGATCATGCAACAATGAGCCAGAGAGAGAAGGAACGATTTCGAGAGAGATGTAAAAAGAAACAATGAGCCGGAGTTGCACGGGCTTCGTCTTCGTGCAATTGATATGGAAAATTGTTCCATTTGCTTGTTTCCCTGTGTTGCGTGGAGTTGCAAACAGTTTCAAGAATGAATTTCCAAAAGCAGTTGCCGAAAGATGGGGACTAAGTGTTCCGGTGGATTAATCGGACGATCCTCCGAACAAAATAAAGCATGCTTTGCAAATGTCAAAATAAATGTAACGCATTCTGAATTCGTACGATGTATGACGATAAATTGCAACTATGTGCTTAGCCACACGAGCGAAAGGCATGCCAATGAACCACGTGGCTACACACACAAAAATTCGTCATTGGAATGAAAATCATTTAAACGGAAAGAGGAACGTTGAATCCTGAAACGAACCATCGTTTTTTAGCAGCGATAGGATAGCTCCTTGTAACCGCTGCTATGTTTTTTTTGTGCAATCATTTTGGGATGATTTGGAAACGAAACATTCATGCAACCTTTCTCAACCTTTCTCGTTCCAATTCACTAAAAAGCTACCTGTTTCATCCGACATGCTTTTCAATCCCTCATGCTCGTGTGGCCAGGCACTATCGTAGCAACGTGTGTTGAAGTCATGCGATGTATTTATCCTTTCCGATTTTCTCCGACAAGATAACGGTAACGGATTTTTGTCCGCAAAGGAAAAAAAAAGAAAAAAGAATAAGCAAAATAACAAATGAAGTGTTAGCAAGATTTTATTTTTTAATTTTCGGTCTGATGAAACAAAATAATCTGGATTTTAATTTTTTTCTCTCGCGCTCTTTATTTTATCTACTTTTCGCTTTCCATCCAGGACCGGAAAGTCGTCCATGCAAAAAATGGCCGATCCCAATACAATCTGGCAGTGCCTGTTTTTAACGTTTTTCTTACTTGCTAATAGAGAGCGCCCTAATACTGTACGTTAAGATTTCAATTTATACATTACAATTTATAATTTATTTATAAGAAAAATGCTAGGCTGCGGTCCATGTTTCTTTCACTTATTTGTTTATCCCTTAATTATTTGATATAGAATTGACATCAAACGTCAGCTTTATGCGTTGGTATGCGTCTATATTATGTTTCCATCGGTTTCTCGGAACGGATACGATGAAAGGGCAGATAAGCTTCAGTTATTTCCTTAAAGGATAAGAACAGATCAATTTGAATGTTGAAATTAGATGTAACATTTTAAAATATCATTTAACGTGTGATCATGCAATCTACGTTTACTTGCTTTTAACCTAATTTTCTTCTTTAAAAAATGGTTTAACAAAAACATAAAAGTGTGAATATAATAATGAGATATTTTTATTAGAAATGCAAGTTTGAAGAGACCTTACCATATAAGGACATTGGACACACAAAACTTTCTTTTCTTGATTTGTTACCACAAAAATTCCATTTTTTTTGCAAATTTTGAACCTTATCTTATATTTAATACAATTTTTAACATTGGAACCTAATAACCTCCAAATCCCATGGCGAAAGGCGGCTGGCTATTACTTCTTAGATAATAGTTTCCTCGAGCACTGGAAATCCATATTCATATTAGTCGATATTCATATAATTTTAAAATAAAACGTACTTCCTTGGACAATTGATTCCCATTTCAACAGCTTTGTCCTTTAATTTGTCGATATCTTCCTTCAAAAATTGAGTGTAACTCGGTGCGGGAAAGGCCCAAAACCGCGGCTCATCTGCTTTGTAAACGCTTTCAGCCCAAAACCTCCAAGACCGCTGATGGCTGCACAGATCTACACAAAATGTTAAGCACTATTTTTAATTGCGCTTGTTATTGTACCTTCTTCGCTAAATGGAACTATGAATCCTTGTGGGCACCCAGGCTGCCCTTGTAGTCCGCCATTTGGCCAAAAGTCGACATGGCCTAGCTTTAAGGGGTTACCGTAAGTTCCTATATCAGTATGGATAGCTTGAACGAATTCTGCATCACTTTCGCTTACAGTTTGCAAGCCTACATTGTTAGAGAATAAAGGAAAAGCTGGATCTAGAATAGCTAATCTGAAAAGGAAAAAAAACTATTCAAATATTATTTCAGTGTTTGAACATTACTACAAACTGGTATAGCTTTGTTTTTCCCTCTGATTTCTTTATGATCTCGCGACCAGTCATTCCCGCCAATTGTGCACCCAAAGAGTGTGCCACCACATTGAAGCTCTCCCGGTTTAGACCGGCATCAAATAAGTTCAAAATCATATCCGCAAGCGCTGGTGCCAACTGTGAAAAGGGGTGTCAAACTTCGGATGTTAAAGGTTCTTACACTATGAAATTGACTTACAAGACGAACGTTGATTAAGGCAGCTACTAGATAATTTTCGGCTGCTGCCATGGACCAATCAATGGTCAGAAGATTAATGTCGTTTCGCTTTAAGTAGGCGTCAACAATCACACGACTGCTCTCATCTTCTTGTCTCTCGTGAAATCCATGCAAATAGCAATGTGTCTCGTTATGTTTGAAGTTGGGATGATCAAGGACCTCATTTGCTTCCGAAAGGTCATAAACTTTAAAATCGATGAATTGCGGTCTAAGAAAAGCCTTCAGTTCTTTGAATTATGTACTCGTATATTATTTTTTCCTTTACCCATAGTAAAAAACAAGTTTTGATTTTCCAGGATCAACCCCTCTTTGGGGTACATCTCTAAGGATAGCCACCGGACTGAATGAAAGCAATAAAATAGTTTTCAAAACACTGGAGAACATTGCGTGTAGATATCAAGGCTTTAGCTTTAGAACTGTTCAGCTATTTGCAATCAAACAATAAGTTACGTCGACTAATGGCAATGCAATTGTTATTAAGTTAAATGGGTCGTAGGACCCGCATGCAAACCGGCTGCATTATTCAGAATCGAAATTGCAATGTTATTGAGAAGTCGTTAGACATGCAGCATTGTAATGAGATCGCTTTCCAATCGAATGACAATATTTACACGCGAAATTGTACGTGGTGCATTTTTTCAAATTGTTTTCGTTAATAGCTACGGGAGGATGGCAACATCTCCGGAGGCAAACACAAAGTACCAGCAGAGTGCGTTTGGATGTGAGCGAAAGCCTGATAAAGGTCTTATCCGTTTGCCTGCTTCGAGGGAATTAAAATAATATACTCACCTTTTACGACATCCTTCACAAGTGTTTTGAGCAATACTGATTTCGTTCGAATGTCTCTGCAGGACGATCAACGATATCATCAAGGTTTGAGCATTCAATTCGTTCTCTGGTGAAGGTGTAGGTCCAATCTGGGGTTATGAGATGGTTAGCTATCACAAACATACTACCCAACCAAGCTCGTGCGTTGAAGAGATCAGTCAAGATTGGAAATTTCTAAGGCTCAAGACCATCCCTACTGTGTGAGTGGTTACCAAAAAGGCAGGAATCTATGTAGCCTAATGTCTTAAACTTCTGAACGCTTAGTTTTTTAGTTTTGCTGAAGATGGGGCTGTGATGGAAATCCTTCGGTGACAATGTTGCCACAGTGTTTTTTCAAAAAAATCAGTTTGTTTTTCGTCATTTCAAAATCTGACCCTGTTCTGGTATCCAATTAAGTTTTCTGGTTACCAAAACAATCTTCGGCTATTAAGGTAGTATTGAGAAGCTTTCTGCATATCGATCGTAATATGGCAATATCCTTATTCAAGGCGACTTGGATTTCTTTCCGAGTTTGGAAGAAATATATAACCTGGACGGTGTCTCATTTAGAGTAGCTGTTCGTCCTGTGAATTATTTGTGCATCGTGTGGGGGTTATTAAGACTGGATGAAAAAAGAAATTAGTTAGGGTTAAAGTTCAACCTTATTCGAGTATATCTATGTTCAGAAAGAGTCTCTTTTGCATTCATCTTTATTATTTTTGTTGTTTTTAATTTTTTTTAAAGGACTTTTGTTGGATTTGATTTCCTTTATTCCGTTGAGAACGAGAATTGAAGAAAATTGTGTGTCGACTCGTTTTCTAACTTATTAATAAGATGGTAAATTTATTAATTGATATTTTTTTCAAAATATATTCATTCTAAATATATGAAGTTTTCAAGGAGACTTTATTTACATAACAGATGGATTTATTTATTTAAATATTTCATTCCTCTGACGTTAATTTCGACCATGACAGCTGTCACATCAGAAACTTCATGTCATTGTCTTATTATTTAAGTCTAGGTTATTGGTCATTAGTGAAAACACACAAGTTTTTGTAAAGCCGTCAAATTTCTACATTCGTGCCATCAAAACAACATTTGCGGGAAGTGGTTTAAGCGGTTCAAAGATGGTGTTTTCGACACCGAAGACAAAGAATGCCCCGGCCAGGTGAAAAAGTTTAAAGACCATGAATTGGAGGCACAAACGCAAGAAGAACTTGCAAAATCACTTGGCGTCGCTCAGCAAATCATTTCCGATCGTTTGAAAGCAATGGGAATGATCCGAAAGGTAGGAAATTGGGTGCCGTATGAATTGAAGCCACGAGACATCGAACTCCGATTTTTCATGTCCGAAATGCAGCTTGAACGCCACAAAAAGAAGTCTTTTTTGCATCGAATCGTCACTGGTGTTGAAAAATGGGTACATTACAATAATCCAAAACGCCGGGCAACGTGTGGATACCCCGGACATGCCTCAACATCAACGGCCGTTCAGAATATTCATGGCCTGAAGGTATTGGTGGGACCAGAAGGGTGTTGTGTATTATGAGCTGCTAAAACCGAATGAAACAATTACAGGTGAGGTCTACCGACGATAATTGATGCGTTTGAGCCGAGCACTGATGGAAAAACGGCCGGAAACGGTCGCAAGACACGATAAAGTTATTGACATGACATGACAATGCTCGGCCATATGTTGCAAATGTCGTCAAAACTTACCTTGAAACGTCCTACTCCACACGCCGTATAGTCCAAACCTTGCGCCATCCGATTACTATCTCTTCCGATCGATGCAACATGGCCTGGCTGACCAGCACTTCCGTCATTTCGATGATGTCAAAAAATGGATCGATTCGTGGATTGCGGCCAAACCGGTGGGTGCCAGAAAAATGGGAAAAATGTGTGGCTAGCGATGGGCAATACTTTCAATATTGAATTCATATCTATTTTTCCTCAATAAAGCATCGAATTATGAAAAAAATGACATTTTCAACCGGTGCGGATTCTTTCGTACAGCCTAACTTCAGATCAAATCAAGCTATCGGATCCAAATTGTTTTCATTCGAAGCGTGTATGAAAGCGTTTAGTTAAATTTGACAGTGTGGTTTTAATTTTATGACGAAAAAACTGTCAACAAAAGGGACAATTTCATTTCTTAGATTAAAATCAATTTCACCAACATTTTGTTTATTTAGCCAATTGACTAAATTTGGTAAAATAAAAATTAATTAAAAGACTTAAGCACTACTGAGTTTAGGCCCTTTCATATTTTGATGTGCCTTTTTCTGTTTCTTGATCCACGTTCCCAGAAGTGTAAATCGTAGGAGAATTCTACCAACAGATAGAATAATTATCTCAGGGTTGCAGACCCCAAACCGAAGCCTACAAAATTCAAAATATAACATCATAGTTGAATTGCAGTCATTGTTGAGTTATGGAAGAACCACTTCTGAAGACTGTATAAAGGCGATGATGAGTCAAATTTCGCTGGTAGGCAGCTGAACCATTCGATGCAAGCGACGCAGACCAACAAAAGACGAAGAAAAGATATCTGTGCTTAAGTCTAAAAAAAGTCAATTGAGCGGATGGATTAACGGCCGAAAATTTCGAAGTGGCAGCGATGACTTGGTTGGTTGTAAGTACCAACTTATCTGCAACATATTGTCAGATAAGTTGATGATGATTTGAATCTTAGTATTTGCGTGACATGCGATTTATTCAAAATCTTATTTGGAACAATAGTGCAGAAGCTGCGCTTCAACACCAGAGGCAGTATCTTTTAAAGGTCTGTCGTAAATCGGATAACGCAGCTTGATGTCAACAGTGCGTTTATGAGGGTGCAGAGAAAGAGAAAGAAGCATATGTTGTCATCAAGAAAGAACACCCAAATCCGACGAACTTTATAGGTAGACTACTTTGTCTACCTATGCTCCACTGTAAACAAAGATAATCCTTTCTGCTTTCTTCATTGGCCAAATGAAGTATGCAGGCATTAGGAGATGTTACCCCTCGATACATTCAGAATTCAAGCAAGAGAAATTGAGAACAATCTTAAAATAGGGCCTTTCTCCAAGCTGAAGAAAAAAGCTTGAGATCTACTGCTTATTATTCAAACGAGCCTTCCAAGCCTTCTAACGACATCAAATGTGTGGTTTAATGTAAGAATTGACCTTCATTTTTACTGGTTATGCTCCCCGAAGGCCATTTATTTTTCGGTTGACCGCAGTTGAGGATGTTCATGGCAACATTCTTTGCACTTTGAACATTGAATACATTGGAGTTGTCACTTAAGCGAGAAAGGATAAACTCATTCAAATATTTTCATAAAAATTGCTGAAGACATTGAAGAGGGAACAGGATACATACCTACTGAGGGTAAGAAGACAATGAAAGAGAAGAAAAGAAAAGAATTCCCAATGAAACATGGCTGCCTTTTTTTCATTAGAAGAAGCACGACAGCACAGATATTTGAAGACATATTTGATCTAAAAAACAAGTCTCACTTAAACGACTTTCATTTTGAAACTCGAAGACACGACTACATCAAAGTCGTTGGCGAGATAAACAATAAATATTGGTTCCAATCAGTCTGGTGATAATTTTTCTACACATCGGATACTTGTTATGTATTTTTGGTCAGACGAAAGTCGATTGGTTCATTCCAGAGGAATCTTAGTATATAACGCACAATTAGCACAATTAAGTATCCCCTGGTTTTTTTTTGTCGGGCCGGTGATGTCTTTTTAAATCCAAAGTGCTAATCACATCACAGAATGGCGGACATCTTTTTACTGACTTCATGTTTCTCGAGTTAAAATGGAAGTTCCAAATAGGTGGGAATACCTTTAAATGAATCCGAGACAAAAATATGCTGACGTTGGCACATGCCGCGCTCGAATTCCTTCCAATCGTGATGGAAACTACAATTCGATGCAGGCATGTCTTGATCATTTAGTCAGATACACATCATAATTCCCGTGTTCCACTGGGCTTGAAATAAGAATCATTACGCCCCAAATTGCAACATGGAAAAGTGAAAGGAAAAAACTTCCAAGATAGTAAATATAGAAACAAATCTCGGCTTCCTCAGATGATGCGATAGTCAATCCACAACGCCATATGACCAATCGACCCAATGCAACTATAACAACACCTCCAACAAAATCCCGTCCACCAGGCGACTTCCACAAATTCGCTTGTTATGCTCATGCAGAAGCTAAACTTTTGACTGCAAACACAGACGCTGTTTGCTTTGGCACATCGTGCAGCGATGTGTGCGGCCCAGAGGCGGAAAATCGCGAGGAAGTGTCCGGTTAGGTAATAGCAACCAACTTCAAATATCTCTTGCGAGGATAAGGTGAGTGCATAGCTTTTCATACTTTGCCTCCGGGGATCATTCACCAAACACCGAAGATAATTTATTTGCACGCACCTCTGAACTGGTCCCATCGACATTATACGAGGAGAAGGCCTCAAGCTGCTGAATGGTCGGACTGGTCAATGTTTTGAGCAGTGCGATGTCATTATGCGCGAATTATCTACGCTTTGTCCACCGGATTCAAAGCTCTGTAAAGGTCTCATATGCAGAAGGCAATTTTCCGATTGGCTTATCGGAAAACGTACTCGTATTACGATTGAAAAGTACTAAAATATAAAACGTACTTAATCGCGCAATTCGCTGCACTTAGCATTTAGTAAGTAGATAGACAGACGCTAGGCGAGAGCCTGCGCAACAGCGGATACAGAGACAGCTTCGATATGTAGATTTCACGGATCATTAAAAACATAATTATTGATCTTTTGGAATGGACAAAGATTTACTTCACCTTAGCTGCGGCTTCGTTGGCTGGCCTCAGTTCGAGATAAGTTGTGAAGCAGGTGTTACTGGGTAGCTGTTTGCCTGAAAGATGAAATGCCATTGAGTTGATTTGATTGGATTCTTGGTGCGCTAGGACGTGTTGTTTTTTTGCTTTTTTTTCTTATTAACAGAGGTTAAACTAACGTGCGAATAGACTGAGTTATGGTTCAAGCCGAGGAACAGTCTAGAATGCATTTAACTCATTTTTATTTGAACTTGGCTGTTTGGCCGGTGGCTAACTTCTCAGTTGTTTTGTTGGTATTTATTTTCAATTTAACTGAACGCGTTGGGATCTAAAGTTATCTATCACGATAAGTTCAAAGTCGTAAACAAATCACATGCTTCAGTATGGAAAAAGGTGTGAAACTAGTTTTTTTTCGTAGTCTATGTTTAATAAAAAAGTTGAGATCTGTCCAAAAGAAACTTCCCTTCATGATCAGTAGGAACTGAGCAAATAGAAAAATGTATATTTCGTGAAGCATATGTCATGCTATCAGTTTCCTCAGTAACCGCTCGGTAGGTCATCTTGAGGTCGTTTGGAGAACACTACAGACCCAATTGTTGTAAGAGTGCAAATATGACAAAGTGTTTATAACGCGAACAAGGACAACGATATTCTGCATGCCCGTCCAATGTGGGAACACTCTACACTACAGTAGCTACTCAAGCTCATGTGTAACGCATCAGAGGATGCGGACTTGTTTTGGGAAGACGGCTGAGAAATTCGATCATCAATTTAAAGCCGATGACTGAACTCCTTGTTGTGATCCGCAGAGGAGAAATTTAACAACCTCAGTTTTGAATGTGCCGATGCCCCCACCGACGAAGAAACATCTTGGGCGAAGTCATCGGAAAGAACAGCTTCTACGGAATTACAACAGATAAATGATTCCGATTCGCAGACTTTGCGGCGGAAAGTTATAGATTAAGTAATATCCACTAACTTACAACCAAATATCTTGCAGGGTTATTCGAATGCACATTGCTATCGTCTTGACTCAAAACTTAGAAAATACTGCAGTAATTCCACATCATAGAGGGGTTATAAAAATGGTTCAATACTTTTTATGGACCTTTGGGTCACGGTGGGCTCTGAGTTTTTTGGACAACCAGGCAAATGAAGAGTTCGAAGCAAGAGATTAAGAACTAATTATTCATTCTAGAGCAACATTCTAGTAAGCAATGTAGTGACACTCTGTGGCGGAATTTCGGGATGACAGATTTTGCCTTATAGAGCGATTTCAGGTATTCACAGTAGGCCTTATGTTCAATGGGATGGATACTCACCACCCATCTTTCACCAACCTCCTCCTCTCTTTCCTTAAAGAACTGGTCCGAACCGTTCGCCAGCTCAGTCTTGAAAAATATCGGCAGGCTTTTCAGTTTTACAAATGCTGGTGTTGTTGCATTTCGGTGACCAATTGAAACCCGATCTCATTGGTATTTTGATAGAGATTCATTTTTCATGGGGTCTGCATGATCTCTTCTTTGAAATTGACAATATTAACTGAAACAATCAGGTTCCTGCTGTTATGTGAAGCATCGAGACTATTGATGTCGTCATCCTAAGTAACTTCACAATTCATCATCGTTGTGCCTGAGAATCATGTGCTCAGTGAAGCTTAGTCCTCGTTTATGATGGCTCAATCGTTAGCAAAGAATAACTGATGCATCTTGGCACTCGCAACCTTTCTTTCAAGCAGATTTCTAGTTATCTGAAAATGATAAGCAACGAACTAAGGACATTCTACTGGTACAGAAGAACTTTGCTAGAAAAGCTATCGTACACTCCCGCAGATCATCTTTACGTCTCATACATATCCATCATCAGCTGTGAATAAGCTTCTGGAGTTCCTCGACTTCTTATTCGCACTTAGGAAGATTAATTCCTTCTTAATCAACCAGCTCTATGTTAAACCAAAATGACCCTTCTGAATTAAATTGCATCTGTTGCTGCTTTACCCGCGACAAACCCGCACTGGTCATCAGAAAGCTATCTCATTTCCCGTAGCCATATCACAACGCTAACGATTACTCTTACGGCCTGTCAGGTTGGCGTTCGAAGTTCGAAATAACAATTTTAGAATATGATGTCATTTTAGATGTTGGGTGAGGCGTTGCATTGGCAGCAGAGTGATGACGCAATCTTTCAGAACAAAAATCGCTTGCACATACACATGTCAACATGTCAACTAGTCGCGAATAAAATACTGCGAACTGAGCGAATGAAAATAGATTCAGATTCGAACTATCAAGTTATCCAAATCCATTCGAGTTTAAAGCTCTTTCCAAGTACTGTAGCCATCATTCGCAAAAAGGCGGCCTTGAACTTTAGTCTTTCCTTTTACTTTTCGCAGCGATCACCTCTCCCAGGGTCACTTTTCAGTCCTTAATCCAGCATTTTATAGAACTGGCAAGAAGATTGTAGTCGATCGACTGAGTCTAATTTCATCAACTGCAGTTAGTGATCAGACTTTTTGACAAACATGAAGCTGTATACGATAAGGTTGTTATTTCACCGGGAGTGCTTTTGGTGCCGTTTTCTTGTTTTTATGGCAGTTTTCATCGTATTCATTGGTGCATCTTTTTTTTATTTATTGTAATATTCCATACCTCACCTTACATTACAAGCATGAGAGACATCAAACGATTGCTGAACTTGGAAATGGCAAACACGTTGACAAGTTGTTCTACCGCAAGGATGACAGCCATTTCACTGTTTCATTTCTTCAAAGCACTTAATGTGTTTCTCGTCTCTCCTACCTCCGCTGAACCTTCTGCCTGCAATACCTTAAATTTTCACCTTCATCAAGGCGCAAAGTTCTGCCAACTTCAAATCTTTACTTTGTCAAAGCCAGTACCGATGTAATTCCTTGACGTTAGTTAAGAAACCGAAACTCTCGATGGTGGTTGCGTGACAGCACAATTCCCACGTGCTCCACCACAGCGTACCTATTTCGTAATCCCAATTAAGAGTAAATATTTCCTTCACTTTTCCATTTGAATCGACATTACTCCCTGCCCCTCCCCCGCTCTGCCACTTGACTGATAATCGCAAAATAAATGGCCGCTCGCGTACCACCAAGCCACTCTGCCAAAGCCATCCTTCGTCGCGAATTATGGGTCCGCCACATCGTATCCATCATACGGCTGCCGCTTGAAAAAAATAAATTCCCATATGAGATGTACGAGCATGCCCGCGTCATTTCCCAACAATCCGAAATCCAAGTGAAAACTTCAACGAGAAAAGTGTTTATTTCCATGACCGTCCAACATGCTAATGGAAGCATGCAACTGCGGCTGCGCGCAGCACACCACAAGAACACGGCTCGTGGTGTAATTTCACTTGCAGGAGAGCGCGCGCTAGCTCATAAATTCGAGCGTGCGCAGCACAGCCGTACGTAGCCGGCGCAGTGCGCAGATCTGCTCAGTTGCCTTCCCGCCGAATTGGCATTCATAAATATTTTGTAACTAAACATTTTGGGTTTGTTCGTTTTGAATGTTCCCGCTTTTATAATTTATGATCGCGTCTAAGATGTGGGTTAATCGTGTACTGGGCTAAGCGGTTGTCGCCGTGCGAGTATGTGCGACGTTCGAGTTATCATTTTGTCGTTTTTGTTACATGATCATGTGCGCTACTTTGGCCCCCATTGCAGTGGCTTGGAGCGATGATGTTTTGAAAAGCGCGCTCATCCAGTGACCCAGTGGCATCAGCACACACACATTGTTATGGGAAAACCTGATGCATATCCTTGCTTAACTCTGATTTAACATCTTTTGTGGTTGTATAACATTAATGCAGCCAGTTGGTTGGTGAAGAGGTCTGCCATGCGGTTCCGTCATCCCAAAGAGAATGGAAGCGAGTATGGAGGATGTTCTCGAGTTGTGAGTTGTTAAAACGTGATAAATACTGAATTTTGAGAATTTAACTCACGCGAAATTTCAACAGCATCCGCATCCATTCAATGAAGAAGGAAGGCGTCCCCTGCTTTCAGCTGAAGAACATTATGGAAAGGTAGACGCCATTCCCGATACCCGATTCTCAAATATGGCGTTTCTTAGATTATAGAGGCGTTTCCCTGATTTACATTCGATATAAGATTTTGTGTACGTCTGAACGCACTAATCGGCAAGACCTGTGCGGCTCCCCGCCAGTCATATGGATAGCCGAACTTCACCATGTCGAGGTTCACCATCTCTTCATAAATTTAAAAGCTGTCTATATTCATAGTCTTGAGCGGCGGCCGAATTGAAGATCCCTCCAAAACTACAGCTGTGCCGTATGACACTGAAAAACACGCCGTGTCCAGTGGATTCGCAAAAAAAGTTCCTTGGAATTATTCAAAATATGCAACGGACTTCGACAACATGACTTGAGATTGAAGTCGTCCTGGACCTTCAGCTCGTAGCCATTTAAACAAACTGACAGCATTCTTTTGATTCTCATTTTTTAAACAGCAGTGAGCAAGAAAATGGAGACATTCTTCTGAAGAAGTATCTGCTTAGTCAGAAGAATAAACTATTTGTCATGCTTTGGTCTTTTCTTTGTGAGAACATCATGCTCTTGAATCGCTCGTGTAAAACTTCCAATGTGGCGTCAGTTGTGTGGTCCGTAGCGTCATCCTGTTGTGTCGTTGGTGTCCATATGATCCAATTCAGGCCAAAGGTATACCAATCATTGATCTTTAGCGGTCGCCGTTGACGGTCATATTTTGGCCAATGTCGTTCTTAAAGAAATATGGACCGATGAGGCCCGAAGACCAAAATCCACACCAAACAAGATGCATTGAACGCTCATGGATCTCATGTGGATTGGTGTCATTCCAATTTCTACAATTTTGTTTGTTGACGTAACCATTCCTCCAGAAATGGTTCTCATCGCTGAAGATGATTTTTAATAAAAAATTGAACGCTATATTCGTCCATGGTGATTTGTCAAAACACGCTGAATAAATGACATGACCGATACACAATGAAGCGCGGGAGCGAGGCGAGAAATCGCTGTCGTCATAAAATCGTTTCCCAGTACACATTGTACTGGTTCTGGTACACATTGTTCTGCTCCGCTTCGGGGAAATTTCTCTGGAACGCATTTGGAGCAACAGAAAATATGACTTCACGTTTACCAGCAAATCAAATGGGGTTTGACAGCTTTCCTTGCGTAGCGAAGAAATCTTTGCTGAATTTCCCTCAAATATACCTAAATTTCCCCGTAGCGACTCGCTTCCCTTCGCTACCTTTCGCTACGGGAAGAACTGTCATCTCAGTACATTTTTCGCGTAGTGGATCTGCGCGAGGGCGTGCTGGAACGGGGCCATAGACAGCCAAATTTCTGACAGCGAGCTCATGTAATCTATGTGACTACACGACCGAACACCATCTTTCTTTTTCTGGCTACTCATATCAGCCTAATGTCATGCTGTAACGCCGCGAGACTTATTTTTAACTTTTCGAAACCAACGCGATGCGATAGGACGAGTCTCGCGTCATTATGTATTGCTTCATACATTTGCATTGATTCAAATTTTTTTGACAACTCGCGCTAGACTCGTCTCGCTCTCACGCTGCATTGTGGGCAGTAGATTCAACAATATGGCTGCTATCAACTGTCAAAGTTTAGAAGTTCCTATTGGAAGACCCTTTATTTTCCGATAACAACTTATCACAGTGAGTTCGTTAAGAGTTCATTCTCTTCGTGTAACCATTGCGCAAAACTTAGATATTTTGTCCCGTTAAGCAAAGTAAGAAGATATTTCTCTTCTATTTATTTTCGACTCAAGATTTGTGAGACAGACTCCTTTCCCAGTTTTGTTACTTAGATTAATTTTGGCACATCGAAGGATATAAGCTGAAAAGTTAATGTCTAACTACCAAGCGCAAGATTGTGGTCTTTGAATATGAATCGAGGATATCGACTTAGTTTTTCATTCGTCCAATTCGCAGTATTTTCTTTGGCATAGATATTATACTATAAAATCTAGCTTTGTATTTGGAAGATTTTGTGCAATATCTTCATAGAAGAACAAATTACAATATCTCGTTAGAAGCTAAAATAATTTTTAATTCATAGTCTGCGATCAGTCCTCATTGTCCATAAGGAATTTTACCTATTTGCTTAAAAAATAACTGGTCTAATTCTCCAAACAAATTTATTCGCCGGCTTGAATTTCTTAAACCCAAGAAATGGGACACGTCCTATACTGATTTTTCGCATTAAAGTCCACTTTAAGCTGCATCTTTTTCTGACGTCATAATTCTTTCTTTCCAATTGAAAACGAAAATCTTGAAAGCCAGCTGGAGTTCTCCTGCCGGTTGTGCTGCATATTGTACTCCCTGCTCCATCGAACCTTCATGACATTTCTTCCTCCGCATGCAGACCACAAGTCAATCGTTCGTTCTAATATTGCAGGTGACAAAGCGCTGATCGTGGTGCGAGTTCACCTTCGACAATCCAACGTTCGTACGTACGTCGACGAAGACCCAAAGTTTGCACAGGATACGACAGTAGATGAGTTATGGGCTTCGTGCGACTGTGTCATTTCGACTGTGGAAAATGTGAAAAATGAAAAGCTAAATACTGACGTCGTTGTACGAATACGTGTGTAACCTACTTAATCCAGTCGAAAACTTGACGATTGGCAACCTAAGCCGATCCGATTGGAAGTGTTGTGACTTTGCTTATTGATTGGCCTGGTGTGAAACGTTTTCGCTCGATTTAATGGCCTATTAGTGGATTAGTGGATTGGGCTTAAGTTATTCACGCACTGTGTCTTTTTGGTTAATTGGTTGAAGTGGATTTTTGCAGTGAGTGATGTCAACTTATGAGATTGGTGATGGGCGAATATTAGATTAAGTCTTACACATGTGGTTCCATTTGAGTAGTTGAGTAGTTGGTGTCATGTACGAGGTGTTAAGCAGTTTTACATAAATGTCTTAGTTCGATTCAAAATGTTGACATTTACTAGTATTTAAATTATAAAGGTAAGGCCAACTTGGGTGGTTTTGTTTAAATCTTTTGTTATTTTGAAAAAATAAATAATAAAAAATTATAAAAATAATTTGGGAAAATGGATCGATTATCCCCAATTTTCGAAAGACTGCACTAAGGAAGAAAATGAAAAGAAAATGAGCGCCTAAGATCAAGATGGTCAACACATCAAAGATCACAGCCACTAGCCTCAGGAGAATTTCGCATAAAGATCTTACATAGTCTAAGGAAATGAAAAAATGAACCAACTTGCTCAAAAAATGTTTTACTAGTTAAGAGTAAGAGAATTTTTTCTGAAGAGTATTTTTAAAAAGAAAACAACATAGTTCCCTGTTAAAAGACGGAACCATTTGAAAGATCTCACTTAAGTTAGTCTGCACCAGCATCTCTCGAAATAAGCATTACTCGTATGTTTAATTCGAATATGCTTCGTTATTAATACATTGTGCTACATAATTATATTTGATATGCCTTTGGCCAGTTTAAGGCGGGTCCCTCATTGGCATGCATGTGTTCACACAATTTTAATTTCTCTATGCTTACAATCACAGGAAAGAATGTTATAAACAGCAAGAGATTTCCTCACAAAAAGATGTACGCGGCAGCATGCTGTTCTCAAGATGATCGTTCCGATGGCGATGAACCGATCAAGAGTCTGGCTGTCCAATGCTAGAAAACTGCAGCAGGCAATAAGGAGGTTCATCATTGGACACCTCAGCAAACTGGAGAATGACCTGCCATACAGAAAGCCTTCAAGCAAAAGCCTCTCAAATGAGCATTTGCGTATATCAATATGTATTATCGTTGCAGTCTCCATAAGCCTCACTGCTGGATCCAGCACCGGGCCCATTCTCTCCATAATTGTAAAGGAGATCTCTTCCCCAGTCGCCAAACGCAGAGAATTGTGAATACATGAAGTAGCGTTTTCAGGAGCTGGTGGTCCTGAAAATGCTTCTTGTGGTCCATCCATTCCCCGTCTTCAAATAACTGACCCGCTATCTATAAAACTATCCTTGGAAAAGACCATTATGACAGCATTCGGATTTATTGATCCAGTAAGGCTACATAACGCACGAAAGCACGCGATGAACTCTGAAGTTTGGACAAGTTTTTTCGATTAATTCTGGATTCCCGTAAAAAGGTGCGCAGCCATGTAATTTTTTAACCTCATCCTTGAAGTGCTGTTGCCATGCCCAGTTGCTAACATGGGAGGCTATATCTCTTTCGGTCTGGGACACGCAACTATATTTAAATCATTGCCAGCACGACGTCATTTAAACTATTACATTGATCGAAGAAGAGGGTCTAAGTGCTGGAGTTGGAGACTAAAAAGGATACATATTTGAAGGATCATCGAAAGACAAATTCACCGTTGGATATGCGTTCCTGTTTGCGAAAATGGCGAGTGGAGGAGAAACTACGACCGCAAATTCTACAGCATTATTTCTGAAGTTCGGAAGTGGAAAAATGTATCGACTTATAAACTTCGACAACAAGGAGCGAGTGAACAACAATGCCCCAGCAAAGAATGTTTTCAAATCCAAAACATTACGAGTGACACCCACAATTTTGAGGCAACCCCTCGACATATTCCCCTCTGAACATACGCACGTCAAGTGTGCCTGATAAGTTTATTGCGTCAATAAGGATATTCTCGATTTGGTTGGCGGTTCAATCTACTTCTTACAGTTTAACTAGCTGTTGCAAAATCTTTGAGTTGAAAGCCGTTGGCAGTTGTCGATTCGTGGAGGCTGTACTTTTCGACCATTCCGCCGAAGATGTTTTCTCTAACGACTTCGGCATTGAAGTCCCCGAAAACGACTCTTACACCGTGTTCCAAACATGTTCCGTACGCTCTTTACAAGAGGTCGTAAAATTCCTCTTTTTCAGGAAGCAGAAATGTGGCTGATGTTGAAGAATTTGACTTCGATTCGGATGACAGCCAGACGATGACCTTCGTTCTAAGCTTTTTTCCACGAAGAATCCGCATCAAAATTTTGTGACAGCTGTTTTCATGATTCTGATCCTACCCGGTACTTGCTAGATCGCAGTATTATCCGCCTCGTACCGGGTGAGGGTATGCTCTGGTTTTTGAGAGGGTCCTTACTTTCCAGGAGCAGACCATTAAATCAGTGTCCTTTTTCGCGCTGTCTCGCCTTCGTTTGGATTCGTTGTTATCCGACGCTTCTGTTTTTTTTCGAAAGGATTTTTTATTTTACATGGTTGGGGTATTTCGTGAAAGCACAACTGTCGTTCTGCACGGATAGAGGAAGTGACTTTTTGCCTATGCCACTCGCTGGTTGTTGGAGAATTATTGAGTAAAAAAGAATCCCTAAGTTATTTAAAATATTACTGCTTTGGTTCTTGCTTTTAAATGAACCTTAATTAACCCTAGAATCGACGAATTCAACAACGATTTCGAGTTCTGTATCGACATTTGCTTTACTTGTGAAATGTTCATTAGAAGCTATTTGTTTATTCCCATTGACTACGATTTTGTTTCCTAAACGTCATGTTATATTAATCTAAAAAATAAACCAAGGAAGACATTTTTTTCAAAGCAATACAAAGACCACTAGCATAGAAGTCCCACAGACAAAACAAGCACGAATTGTGTAGGCTTACCTTAAGAATCGACTCTTCTTAATGCTCGCCTAATGAAATCAACCGTCATTTTCATCCACCGATATTTTTCATCTGTCCCAAGAAAAACCTCCGGAAACTTCAATTAATACCATCAGTCTACACTTTGATTTGCTTAACCCCAAACAAATGATCAAATGTCGTGCCAAAGGAATGCCGGCTTACATCAAAAAAATAAGTTTAGTCTTGTCACAATGGAAGAATACTAAAATTTAAGGTCTAGAATGCCGGTGAGGCTCATAAAGCGTATGCATACAATAAAATTGTTGTCGGTTTTGATAGGTCTTCGGATCGTCGCATCCGTGCATTGGGTAAACATTGGCGTTTCCTTGTTTTGTCAGGACGCTTAGTGTAAATTTTACATTTCCTGTACGGATGCCGCACATCTTGTAGGCTGCAATGCATGACCTATTGATCGTGGATTTTATGAATGGCATTCAAGGATACACGGATCATGGAGGAATTTCGGAAATATGTAACATACCAGTCGCGGTTTGTGAATGAATGGGATGAAGTTGCTAATTAAATTCGGAATGATTGGATCGTAAAATCCTTTAAAGGATATGAGAACAAATGATCGACAGTGGGTGCTTAGTTGTATTTTAATAAATTTGTGCTGCAGCGGAGAACCACTTCCTGTTGTATTGTTTGGAAATATTTACACCCGACGGATGTGAAATTGATGTCGATTACAATTGAAATTTCAGTAAATTTTTTTTTTTTGGGAGAATTCAAATCCTGCATTTTCTTGTCACATTTTCCGGATTCTTGTGTAAAATGAACCAAGTCTCTGTATCGTACGAACGTACGAACATTTTTAAGAAGCAACTCTTTCTTGACTTTGCCTGACGTTTATCTTAATCTGCTGTTGGAAATTTATGTCTTCGAAGAAATGACAGTAAGTTTGGATTGGTAGTGGCTATATTCAATTCCTTATGCTAGTAGAATTTTAGAGGCCCAAAGCTGATTTAGGTCAATCTTTATTGAGTTCTACAAGGAATACATGTGAAGGTGCTGAGTGGCGGGTAAATGATACTTCTAAATTGCGTGTTGACCAAGTGATCGAGGACAACTGTTGCAAGCAAAACGTTTATCAGTCAACAAAAGTTATAAAGCGAAGAATATGAATGACAGAACTGGAATCGGGTAATAAATATCCATAAATCGTTCAGGCATCTAACAGGTCCTCAAAAGAGTTGTTCACACATAAAATTATTATCTTCAATGTAGATCACTTAAGTGCATTACTAAAAAATATAACTATAATAATACATTCGAGTCGTATTCTGATTCCATTTATATAAATAGTAGATGTAGCATGGAAATAAGTCAGTAGCAATAAAAGTTTTACTCAATTAACTTATGAGTTAATTAACTTACGAGTAAAATATCGGTCGTTCGAGTCGGATATGAAGGTATTCAAATCCCCCAAGAAGTGAATCTTGGAACTAACATCACACAGAGTAGCTTAGTGATGATCGCAAAAACGACAAGACAAGATAAACAATAAAATTGGGATGGATTTGATTAAGGTTGCCCGCAGCATTAAGTTCACATTTGATCAAGGTTCAAGAAGGTTGGGAGATGAATACTAACCTCATTTTCACTTGAATTTGGAATTTCTGCAATGTTTTATTGAGGAAAAATATATATAAATTCAATATTCCAAGTATTGAACATCGCTAGCCACACATTTTTCCCATTTTTCTGGCAATTCATGGATACCCGTTCCGAAAAATTCGAACGGTTTGGCCGCAATCCACGAATCGATCCATTTTTTGACATCATCGAAATGACGGAAGTGCTGCTCAGGCACGACATGTTGCATCGATCGGAAGAGATAGTAATCGTAATTGAGGCATGTCCGGGGTATCCACACGTTGTCCGATGTTTTGGATTATCGTAATGTGCCCATTCTTCATCACCAGTGACGATTCTATGCAAAAAAGACTTCTTTTTGTGGCGTTCAAGCAGCATTTCGGACATGCAAAATCGGCGTTCGACGTCTCGTGGCTTCAATTCATACGGCACCCAATGTCCTACCATTGGGGTCATTCCCATTGCTTTCAAACGATCGGAAATGATTTGCTGAGCGACGCCAAGTGGTTTTGCAAGTTCTTCTTGCGTTTGTGACGGATCTTGATCGAGCAATGCCTCCAATTCATGGTCTTCAAACTTTTTCATCTGGCCGGGGCGTTCTTTGTCTTCGGTGTCGAAATCATCATCTTTGAACCGCTGACACATTCTAACATCTATAGTATAGCCCGGGTAAGCTTCGGTAAGCAATTGATGCGCTTCGGTTGCTTTTTTCTTTAAATGAAAGAAGCATATTAAAACTTCCCGCAAATGTTGTTTTGATGGCACGAAAGTAGACATTTTATGGCTTTACAAAAACTTGTGTGTTTTCACTTATGACCAATAACCTAGACTGAAATAATTAGACAATGACATGAAGTTTCTGATGTGACAGCTGTCATGGTCAAAGTTCACCTCAGAGTTATAGATATTTAGTTGTCTGCAATAACGACATTTTCAACCGGTAGTAATATAAGTTTGTGAACCAGTCACTGATCTTAACCGTTCCGAGCATTCAAGTCATCTTTGTTTATCTAAGCTCTGCTTCGTTGTGCATGGAAGCGCAATTTCCTACCAGAATGGTAGTTTTCTAAGAGGAAAAGCGAAAAGCACATTTAGATGGTCCCACATGCGGATGACTTATGTCTCCGATTTCTTCCGAAGATAAAGAATCTAAAAAGATCTGTTTAAAAGGAACTCTGAAAGTCTACAAACGGAAAAGGACTAGAAGTGATCTTTGTGAAGACCAAACTAGCACTATCCGCGAAAAAGAATATCGACTTACTTTATCGCAGCAGCAGCCTAAGTCTGAGACCACTCAATATTTACCCGAAGTTGATTATTGATAGAATGACAAGAAAACGAATTGTCTTAAAAGCAGACAACTCATTCAACCCTTCAATTCTTAGTCTATATAAAGTCGTGAACTAGTTGTTTAAATTGAGCGGTATCAAATATCTCCGATTGCAGGAATTCATAATGAGTTCAAATGAGCCCACACATCCTTCTAAAGCCTCTTCTTAACAAATGTTAATATCAAATCAAATCAAATACTATTGTTGTATCTATATTTAAGAGGACGACTCTTTCAACGTGAAGAGTCCTTTACTGCATTATCATAGGAATATTTTTTAACTGTCGTAGTATCCTTTCGATGTCTTTTAAGTTCTCACGTGAAATGTGATTTATAATTTATGCGTGAAGAATCCACTTGGCACATTCGTAATCAATAAACGTGTGTCAGAAATTCGTGAAGCTTGATCGGAATTTCTGAGACATAATTTTTCGTGGATTTGACCTAGAATCCTCAAAGCCTAACGGTGTTGCATGTAGTATGCGATAATTGTTACCCCAGCTATCATGACACTTTTCCATTCGTCGCCCTCTAAAGAAACCGAGCTGATTATCGTTATTATCGAGAAGTCATAAAATTAAAATGTTCACGGTAGCTTCAACTGGTTACTGTTATAAAAAAAATTAGGTAGGACTTGATTTATATGTAAATCAAACCAAACATTTTGTGGAAAATAAAGCACGTGTTTTAAGTGGATGTACCCAACAAGAGTACACTATGCGAGGAACAAGAGATGATACTGATGGTAATTCTAAATGGTTCCCTTCTTGCGGTCATAATGTCTATAGTCCTTTTTAAAACTCTTGGGAGATTCATGCCACTGCATACTTTGTTCATAGCTTCGTAGTTTCGGAGTTTTGTAGTGCATTGAAATGAACGCCCTTTAGGTACCAAATTTTTCGTAGTTCTGCTCGCGTAGGAGCATATTTGTCACATCTCTTAGCTGCTGTTTATGTTTCAAGTTTGTTCTGCTGCACAGCAAATTTTTTAAAACAATTGAAATGTCACATAAAAGTTAAAAACAAAAATTATTTGACGCATTGGTCGATAAAAGTGTTATTCCACAAACCCATTTGTTACTGACAGCTGCAAGTAGAAAACAACGAAAGTAAATTCATAAATGTATGAAAATGACGTTTCAAAAACTACGAACACTACGAAACTAAGAAACTACGTCATCTACGAATGAACTACGAAGTCACATGAATACCCTTTCTATGTCCCTGACATTTATTCGTTCTTATATCAAACCAGAGGTTTTGACTTCCTTTGACATCAGGGCTTGGCGAGAAATATACTCCTAAGGTTCTTCTATTGTGTTCAATGCATCCACAATAACTTGACACTGTCAGAGCCTCTTCTAAATCTAGCTTTACAGAGAAGATACTAGGATCCAGCCCGTTTCAGGGGCTTAGAATCTGCAATGTCAATGCTACGCAAGATCAATTTACTTTAAAATATTTCACATTCCAGAACGTTTCTTTCGCAAGGAACATCTGTTCCACAGAAATTTCCGCAGAGGACACCTCTCAAAATCTTTCCGAATACAGTTACTTGCTTGCTGCAAAATTTTATTAACTTCCGATCAACACAGAAATTTGAAATCAGTTAGACCTCAAGAAATAGCGCGGTCGTAAGAAAATTACTTGAAGCGTATTAAAGAAATATAAAATTCCCAAACAGATGGCTATTTACTGAGATCTAAAATTTCGTCTACTTTAAATAAACTCAGACACTTGTAATTTAGCAGCTTGACGAAAATGTAATATCATTTTTAACTTGCAAACAAATCTCTTCCCTAGACTGGTGATTTTACAGAAGGGTCACCAAAGATGCGGGAATCAAAAATTAAGTAACTTTATGGGTTTTTTGTTGCTGTTCATCGGACTCGTGCAACAAAGGTTCCGTGTAAATTGTTCGCCTCGAGCGTCGAAGAGTTTTAGCGCTGAAGTTATTGATTCCCACAAAAAGTTGTAACTTTTGACTGCTACATTTGTTAACAGCTTCAAAGCTTTTTTCAAAGGGTGATGAACGACAGACGAACAATGAAATGATTCTATAAAAATTCCGTTTTTCCTTTTGAGGTACGAAACCTTAAAAATTAATAAAAAAAGTATTGAAGAGACATCGAAATATTATCTTTTTATCACGCCTTTTGGCAGGATGAAAACTTGAGCTAAAATAACTGAAAATATTAGTGTTTTGTAGAGAATGATTTCGTCCTTTGAATAAGGAGTTTGGATCCTTGTTGTTTGGAGAAGCCCGTTCTTTAATTTTGGTTAAATTCTCCTTCAATTTGGAGATCAACTCTTTTGGCCTCTTGTTCATTCGAGCGAAAATTTCAAAATCGTCTGCGTGTCCCACGCTGGACAGAGTTGTAAAGGAAATTGCCTTCAATGTTGACAACTGCCTTTGCAATATCCTTTCGAAAATGAAGCTGAAGAAATCACATGACAGCGCTTCACCTTGCTGGCATATTGGCTCTGAAGTCGATTTTGGGGAGAATCGACTTGGATTCGCTGGTCTTTTCAATGATCATTTTTATTTACTTTAACAAAACACTGAATTGGATTCTGTATGATATGCCTCGATAGTTGTTATAAGAGATAAGATAACCTTTTTGAAGATGAAGCAAATAAGGCTTATATTCCAATCGAGTACGCTTTTGTTCTCCAAAATTTGCTGGTACGAGCCCCTTTATGTGTGAAGATATTGAAAGCAATGCCAAGGTATCTGACACGGTCCAATGGGGATACATCAATTCTCTCCAGTTGGGGGTAGGGGTAATTTACCTTCTGGTGTAGATTACACATAAAGAAGGCAAGTCTTCTTTTATTGTAGTTTTGAATTCGCCTTGAATTATTATCCTGACGCCATTCATCTGCGAGGAAAATGACAATGGGATGGCGACAATGCAGCAACAGAATGCAAGGTTTCGTTAAATCGTTAGAGGAATATCAGGAGCTGTTACGGCATCAACAAAGAAAAGGTTGCGAAAGAAATACCCAGCAGAGGGTTTTCGTCTGTGGGTAGTGATGAACAGCTTTACTTGCTCACACATTTCGATCCGCTTGAGCCATGCACATGAGAAAAGGAAAGGCGTGTCTTGGACCCTTCACGATAGAAGAAGAGGATAATGTTTTTGTGGTCATTGCTTACTTTATAAACCACAGTGTGTTGCGACCTGTGAAGACAACTTACACCGGAAGCGTCCTCAGTGTCTTGACTGAGAAGGACGGATGTCTTGGAGTTCACAAAGGGATGGTAAACAACCGAGGAATATTTTTTTGAAGATTGATTTCTGAGCCAAAAATGGGACACAGCACATGCAAAACGCAAAAGCTTCTGGAACCTCTTCAACTCCATTATAGTGTCAATTGTTAAAATCCTTTAAATCTCAAACAAGTGCTGTCAGTTTTCATTATGTTTGTAGAAACACAAACTTCCTTTCGGGGAAGCTCCCAAAATCTTGTGGCTTTTCATGCTTTTTGTTTAAGATAAGAGAACACTTCTCGGGCTTTTCGTTCCAATTGCCTGCTTTACTGAATTTATGACAACGATAGGCTTATCTTTATTTTTAGTCTTACAACACCAAGTGGCGCGGGTAACGGGGACATAAACCGTGCATGGAGGAGAATGTCAAAAATTTACCATGGTACAAAATACGTAACATGAATACAAGAAAACCAAGATTCCAATCACTTCTCATTGATCAAAACTACAAATCAAAGAGCCTCATTACAATATCCACTGCCCAATTTGGGCAGCAGATCGTTCATGCTTCAACTTAAACGCACGAAACTAGAACAATAGACTGTCATCAATTGCAGAGATACGTATACGAAAAACTGACACAAAAAGCGTGATGCAGCGGTCATGATTGTGGATCTATTTTTTTCTTTTTTGAGGTACATATTCACAAATCAACTGCTTTTTTGTTTGCACTTGACTGCTGAAGAATGAAGAAATTCCAGATATCAAAAAACACTGTCAACCGCAACAGTTCGCGAACTCTTGGCACTAAGGACTTTCATCCTTAGTCATATTTTTTTCTTGTTGTGTTGCAGCTTCAAATGTATCTCATACCTAAATATCTATCTTGCAATTGCCATTCATTCATGGCGCAAAAGATCGTTCATCAATAAATCGAATGCTCGCTCGTTGGTTAGCGCGATCGCCTGCACACAATATGCAAACCGCAAATGCCACCTCCAAACCTCCCCCTACTCGAGCGCATATATGAATTATGCAAAATTTTGTCGTGAATTACAGCCAACTAAGCGCGTTATGCAATCGTCGCGTCGCACATGAGCCATAGAGCCTTAAGCTGGGAACTGTGGATTTGCATGCCATACACCGTCCTCTGTCCAAAATAGATATATGTACCGTACTATCGAGGCTCGTCATTTGAATTTTTCAGATTCCCTCGGCGTTGTCATTTTCCTGGCAACGTGCGCTACCCTCCGCTCTTCTCGTTTAACAAAGTGTTTTGACACAGGCAAACAACGAACAACACACACGCGAGATTGTTGATGAAAGCAGCGCGGGGGAAGGACATTGAAAAATTGAAAAAAAAGGAAAATATATAAATAACAGAAAAACGATCCCAGTTCGACGTGAAAAGTATCTTTGGCGAGAAAATCCGCCAAACGATCAACTCGAATGCAATTATTCACTTGAAAAGAAAATTTGCATAAAGTGCCTCACACACACACACACACACACAGCGCTATCCTAGGCAGGCAATTGAAGCTCGCAGATACAAACCAGATGCATGTGTAGTCAATTGGTTCGGTGAAACAAATAGTTTGACGGTCATAGTCAATTTCTTGCACCACAACCGAAATAGAGTTCGAGTTTCTCTTACTCGGTCTGTGTCTGGGACATACGTACGTACACCCGCACCACCACCCAACCACATCGCCTCATTTCAAGCGTTGAGGATTTCACCTCACGTTCACATATTATAGATAGCTCATTTTGTGTCGTTCATCGGAGGAGCAGCAGCACAGATCGATACCAACGATTTGGAAAACCACCTTCGCCAGCACCAGAAATCATCGTCGTTGGGAGGATTGGCTGGTTTTGTTGATCATAGAGCAGACACCAACTGGACGCAAATTTGAGTCAGTGCGCGCGTGAATTTCCGATTGCGTAATGTCATGTGCCATTAGAGCTTCTGGCCACATAGTGGCACTTGTTCGGTATGCCGATGGAGCAACGACTGTAGGCCGCATTGCTATCCAAATTACCATGCGAGTTAAAATTACAACAATACGTGAATGAATTGCTTCTGTTCGCTTTGCTGACGCAGTTTTATTGGCATATGTTGGTGATACATTATTACTTGACAAGCACTGTATTGGATATTCTATGCGTGGTAAATTGTTGCTCCGTCAGGTGCACTCTTTTTCATTTGCCTCTTTAATCTGACAAGTGGAACCCCTTGAAGAATTTCATGTTTTACAGAATTCTATATTTGAAGTGAAAAATAGTTCAGTTAGGAAACATTTATAAATTGTAATGGACTATTTCCAAAGTTCACTTTTTTCGATTGTGCTTGTCTCATATTTACTCATGAGGCCATTGCGCCCTGAAGAATCTAAACCAGAGAATCTAAACTTCCAGTTTGTTGGCCCAAACTTGGATGGAGCATTGTCAAATTTTGAGTGAAAGAAAGATAGGCTTATATCCTTGCCCTTTTTAATCAAAGCCGCGTGTATACGAGCGTGGTCCGACATAACCACGTGATCGCGAATTCTTCGCACATCTGCATCATATTTGTAAAGATCAGTTCTAAGACTTTAAGAACTCGCAACTTTCATATTTTTAGGCCTCTTTGTTACCAGACTTTCTATTTCTGATGGGAACGGAAGACCTTCTTCTACGGCTACCTCTGATAGGGACGGAAGACCTTCTTCTTCAGCTAGATTGTTGATGAAAAATGGAGGCCGTTTGTATAGGCTGCCGAGAGGTTTTTGGCCTTTTTTTGTAGAAATTAAATTTTATAAATTTCTGTTCGTAGAATCTCTGTTTTCATTGAACTGAGGTTCTGTACGTAGGCTCTTTTCTTTTTTCCAAGAAATTAGTTCTTTTACTGTGGCCCATCTCTTAAGATACTGGATCATCTTCTTTTGCCATAAACATTATGATAACAAATTTGCTGAGTACAGACTTGCAACTCCACTGCATCCCTGCTTTTAAAAAAAATCGACAGGTGTCCCGATTTTGGGCAACTTTTTTACGACTGAGGCTAATCAAATGCTTGTTCTGCTGTATGTGAGCGATCCACATGTTCTTAGGCTTTCCTCCACGTACATAGTTTACTTTTTTAACTGATTTTATACACATTACCTTCCAAAACATTCTACGGAAATTCTAACACTCAGATCGCTAACCATGTTAAGTCACTTGGTTGCCATTCGAATTTCAAAATCAACCAAGGATCTCCACGTGTCGAGAGGTTTGTCATCATCACAAATGGCCAAGTGCGAGCCGGTCACATACTCGAAGCGTTCCGTACCACCGTACTACTTTTCGTATTTGAAATTTAAAATTGAGTGGCGATTCAAAAAAAAAAAAAAGCGGATTTCTTCCTTCACTCGTGCTAACGGGTTTTTCAACAGAGACGCTACAAATGTAGAGCAACAGGGACAGCAAACGACGCCATATTTCTTGCCGCTTTTTTGACATTTCTCTTCAGTAAGGTTTGCCATTTCTTGATGGAAAGAAATACGAGCCAACAACGAGTCGAAATTATTAAAATTTACTACCGAAATTCGGAGTCAGTGGCCTCAACGTTAAGAGCGCTACGTCCAATTTATGGTCGTCGTAATCGTCCTAGCAGATCAACAATTGAGCGTCTAGTGGAAAAATTTGAATCCACAGGCACAGTACAAAATGTTCCCGTACCAGTGAGACAAAGAAGTCCCCGTAGTGTCAAGAATATTGCTGCAGCTGAGGCTTCAGTTGCAGAAAGCCCAAATGTGTCTCTCACACGTCGTTCTCAAGCATCTCTGTAACGTCGTTGTGGCGAATTTTGCGAAAAGATCTTGGCCTACATCCTTACAAGATTAAATTGACGCAAGGACTGAAGCCGCTTGACCGCCAGAAGCGTCGTATGTTCGTAAATTGGGCTGAGCAACAACTTGAAAATGATTCGGATTTTCATCGAAAAATCATCTTCAGCGATGAGGCTCATTTCTGGCTGAATGGCTCCGTCAATAAACAAAACATGCGGTATTGGTCAGGCAGCTATCCACACGTACTCCATGAGTCATCATTTCATCCCGAAAAATTACGGTTTGGTGTGGTTTTTGGGCCGGCGGCGTCATTGGGCTGTACTTCTTCCGGGATGATCAAGACCAGCACGTTACTGTGAATAGGTATCACTACCGTTCAATGATAACCGAATATTTTTGGCCCCAATTGAATGATATGGACTTGGAGGACATATGGCTCCAAGAGGACGGCGCCACAAGCTACACAGCGAATGTCACAATCAATTTATTGGAAACCAAGTTTGGAGAACGTGTTATCTAACGAAATGGTCCAGTCGCTTGGCCGTCTCGGTCGTGTTCGGAGTTCCCTATATAATGGCATCAAACGTACTTTCACAGGAATTTCATTGATATCCAAAACCGTTTTTGTTTTACTTAAAAAAAACTTTTGTAGCGCTCTTATTGAAAAACCCTATGTAAAATATTGCTTCTTGAGAAGTTTCATGGTTCTCACAAGTAGCATTAGTGCCTTATCTTTGGTACAGCCGTTTCGACGTCTTCGAAACAGAGTCGGCATTCGGTGGTTGTACTGAGCCCTAGTTTGCTAAGATTTGATCTCAGGCGGCAATGGCCTGAGAGGAAGCTCACGAGCTTTTTAATGTTCTTCTTATCGAGTTTAAGGATTTCTATGTAAGAGAAGGGATAAATTATTAATTAAGATTGTCTGAGTCCCGGAAAATTTCTTCATTGGGCAATGCGTAGCTCGTTATCTTACTTGTTGGTCAGACCTGTGGCCTTAGTCCAGTTTACGCCACAGAAAGGTTCCGGACCAGTGAATGCGGTTTTGGCACGAACCGTGGCTAGTTCGTTTCATTGCCTTCGATTCCATGATAACCTGGAATCCTTACCTAACTTTGTTAGGTCTGGCTAGGGATTGTAAGGCGTCGTAGTAGCTTTTGACACAATTTGGAATCTATCAGATTGGATGACAATGCCTTGAGCGCTGCTTTGCTGTCTGAATATATTCGAATTCCAACTCCTTTATGGCCTTTTGCAAGATTTTCTATGACACAGGATTCGATGGCTGGTTGTTCAGCCTCGAAAACATTTGTATGTTTTCCCATGGGTATGGAGATTTAAGTGTTGGGTCCATAGACACCGGCACCTACTACATTTGCCATTTTTGAGCCATCAGATTAAGTTGCCTTCATACAATCTGCGATCGAGCAGAACATGTCTTTATCCGTGATGGAATTGATTATTTTCAAGTGTGCCGTTTGGTCACCTGGTTTGTATTTCATTGCCACTTGCATCTTAAGGGCATTCCTGACGGCTATTTTGCTAATGAAAATGTTTAAAGGAGACAGTCCAGTGTCAGCTTCCAATTCTGCCGTAGGGCAGGTGCTCATGAAAGAAATAATAGTAAGGCATCTTACATTCGAGAACCCAAGTCATATCGTAGAACCGCTTATAGGCACACATGGCTTTGGTTGCGCTTTCTTTGATGGACTTGATATGTGAAGTCCAGTTAAGTTTCTTATTCAAGATAATACCGAAATACTTGACTTGTCTGGAGTGAACCAGAGAGGTTTCTTCAATAACAATTTACATCATTCTTAGACATGCATTAATGCTGAATGCATAACGCTAGTGATTGTAGTGTCCTATTTGCTTTTTATGACAAAAGCCAGTTCATCAGCATAGCCTATTGTGACATAGCCAATCTCATTGAGGTTCACAAGGAGATTGTCTACAGAACACCTCCCTGAGGACAACCTCTCGTTGCAATCACTGACTTTGACACGCATCCAAGCGAGGAAGTTATAACTCGATTTTCAAGCATGGGTCTTATCCATTTGTTAGTCGAGTCGTCAATATCTCTACTCGGAATTGCGTTCGTAATGGAGATGTAACTGGTATTGTCATAAGCACTTTCAATATCCAGGAAGGCGCAGGGAATTATAACATTGAGTACAGCTTTAAAAGACCGCAGTCATACGTATTTCACATGAATTGCAAGAGTGTCTTCTAGTCCCAGCCACAAGGTTCACGAAAAGAGAGAAGACCGAAGTACTGTTTTAAAGATGAAGCAGGTGCAGATACCACAGGGTTTTGTCTCTCGGACGTGATCGATTTGCTGATTTATTTAAAAAATAAACAAAGCAACAAAGGTTCCGTACAAACTTGTAGGTAGCTTGTAGGAGATCATTAAAACAAAAATGATTATGTGGTGATGTGCTCCGTCCACACCATAAACTTCCCATGTGACTGTTTTTTTTCGATTGAATAGATATTGGCCTAAAAAACGCTGCATGCGACTGGTAATCTGAAGGACTATAACCTTCGAAAATGTATGACAAGTAGAAATTTGAAGATTTTTGACAAAAAACAGAGTCCAAGTCCGCCGCCTTGCTGAGGTAATGCTTAATAGCTGTAGTTTCCAAACAGTCGAGCATGGCGGTTCCGTATTTGTTTTAAGGATGTTTCTCGGACGCCAGTGTTGCAGACCACATCCAGAGTCATGAAAAACAAAATATTTTGCATGCTTTGTGCCGTGAGAACTTTTATCGAAGAGTAGAGAAAGGGGCGCTTCAAAATATGAAATGGTATCAACTCAATGGGTCGTAAAACAGTGTCGAACATCGAAAGATATACTTTGGAAAACCTTTCAAGTAGTCTTAATCTCATTAACATTGAGAAACATCAAGTGCAAGTATGAGGTGAATTTTCGACGAAAATGAGGACGAACCATATTTTATTACAAAAACGGTTGGATATCAATGAAATTCTTTGTTCCTGTGAAAGTTCGTTCGATGCCATTATGTAAGGAACTCGATTTCTTTTGCATGGCCACCACGGGCACGCTTGCAGAAGTCCAGACGCTGAACCCAATTTTCGACGGATTTCAAGCATAAATCGGCCGATACTACTGCAATTTCACATTCGATATTCGTACGTAGCTCATCAAACGTCGCTGGCTTGTTGGCATAGACCATAGACTTGACGTAGCCCCACAGGAAATAGTCTAACGGCGTCAAATCGCACGACCGAGGCGGCCAAGCGACTGGACCAAGTTCTCCAAACTTGGTTTGCAATAAATTGATTGTGACATTCGCTGTGTGGCTTGTGGCGCCGTCCTGTTGGAACCACATGCTCTCCAAGTCCATATCAACCAATTGGGGCCCAAAATATTCGGTTATCATTGAACGGTAGTGATACCTATTCACAGTAACGTGCTGGTCTTGATCATCCCGGAAGAAGTACAGCCCAATGACACCGCCGGCCCATAAACCACACCAAACCGTAATTTTTCGGGATGAAATGATGACTCATGGAGTACGTGTGGATTGCTGCCTGACCAATACCGCATGTTTTGTTTATTGACGGAGCCATTCAGCCAGAAATGAGCCTCATCGCTGAAGATGATTTTTCGATGAAAATCCGAATCATTTTCAAGTTGTTGCTCAGCCCAATTCACGAACATACGACGCTTCTGGTGGTCAAGCGGCTTCAGTTTTTGCATCAATTTAATTTTGTTAGGATGTAGGCCAAGATCTTTTCGCAAAATTCGCCACAACGACGTCACAGAGATGCCCAACGCTTGAGAACGACGTGTGAGAGACACATTTGGGCTTTCTCCAACTGAAGCCTCAGCGGCAGCAATATTCTCGACACAACAGGCACTTCTTTATCTCACTGGCACGGGAACATTTTGTACTGTGTACTGTGTACTGTGGATTCAAATTTTTCCACTAGGCGCTCAATTGTTGATCTGCTAGGACGATTATGACGACCATAAATTGGACGTAGCGCTCTTAACGTTGAGGCCACTGACTCCGAATTTCGGTAGTAAATTTTAATAGTTTCGACTCGTTGTTGGCTCGTATAACTTTCCATCATGAAATGGCAAACCTTACTGAAGAGAAATGTCAAAAGAGCGGCAAGAAATATGGCGTCGTTTGCTGTCCCTGTCGCTCTACTTTTGTAGCGTCCCTGTTATAAAACCCTTTATTAGAAAACTTATTTGATTTGAATGAACAATGAAATGTCATTGGAAATCGATTTTTTGTTAAATTAAATTTAATTTAAATTAAACGGCCAATAAATTGATCCTATATAGGTTTCGTTTTCCCTTTTTAGATACAGAACCTTAAAAACGCATAATTTGTGGATCAACATCTTTTTTTTCTGGAAATAAAATTCGATCATACTTTTTTCATTCGTGATTATTAATCACAGCCTTTCAACTTAGATTCTTTATCCCATCCATGCTTACAAAACGACGCACTTGTCCTCCCAAATTGGCATCTTTACAAGCTTAAACTCTGTTTGAGAGTCTAACGACTTTTCGTCCGTCAAAATCTATCTAAGGCCATCGAGTAATTTTTAAAAGAACTTTAATTGTTTCTTGATTCAAAATTTCTAGCGCACTTGTCATGTCTGTTTACCCAAACAAACCGAATGCCACTCCAATCCCCAAAAGTCTCTGCTTCTTCCAACCCACACTGTGAATACAGGAAGCAAACAATCTCTTCATACAATGTATCACGCCGAGTAGGCGGCTTGATTGGACTGTCGATTGTTTCTGCTGATATTCATTAGTGGAACCGATGATTCCACATGTTTTTTGCGCCGCCACCGACACAATTAACTGCGAAACACATTGCACCAGCTCCATGTTGATTGTCAGGATGCATTCCGACAAGGATCATAAAATAGCTCAGAGTTTTTTGGTTGTAAATCAAATGAGCCGAAATGTAAAAAAAATGCCTAACCGGCCGACAATTGGCACGGCGCGGTTAATATTTCAAATTACAGCAGTAGCCAATTCCAAGATCGAGTGCCATAAAATGAATCGTCTGCCAGGTGGCCATCAATTGGATTGCCTCACATGAAATCGACTACACAATGGATGTCATGGGGGACCACAGATACATCTTCATTAATAAAATCCTAGAAATCTGCAAAAAGGCTTCATTATGGGCACATTTGACTCTGTAAGCCGCAATAAAAAGCATCGACAGAGGCAGTCCAATGCTCAAATGGATTAGGAGCAGGCATTAATGTGACTTTTCTGCAGCCTCGGCCGACCGGATCATAATTAAAGTCTCGGGCAAAAAGGGAAGGGAAGTCCAACAAAAAGAAAGAAACAAGAAAAAGACAACAACATTAGGTGCCCGCCCTGTTGGGAAAAACACTCCTCGAGATTGGCATTCCTTCAACATCGGCTTCGGCTTCGGCTTCGGCATTGGCATCCACCACCGCAAAAGTTCTCCACACATACAAACACACAGATAGACAATAGGTCTTCTTTCATTCTGTCAAATGGCGTTCCGAGTGGCCCCGTCAGGGCGGACCACAAAGTCATGTAATCAAGATGATGCCCCAGCCTGATGCTTCCGATACTTCTTCTTGGTGCTGGATGCTTTTGCTGCATCAAGCTGGTGTACTGCTGGCGATGATAAAGCTGGTGCCTGTGGAAATTGGATTCGACGTGTGATGACCAGTCAAAACCATAAATATGATTAACTAATAGGAGTTAATGGATTTTCCTGCGGTCGTTGATCAAAGGATCTTATAATGAGCAAGTGGCTTTTCAAGGAACGCAGAGTATGGGTACGAGTATACTTATGCTCGCGCCGGCTAATCCACCAATAAATTGTAACAACAACGACATCAGCGGAGGAAGCCGAGGTATCCCCCTTGAGCTGGGAGTTAGTGCCATAAACTATGGAATCTCCAACAATGTAAGAGTGCGTCCGTGAGGATTGCATTCAGAACATCGCGTCGGTTGTATGGGCACAGTGGTCGGACAGAGTCCCGAAATTATGATGTAGCGATTGCAGCCGACCAGGGCCAGAGTAAGTATGACAAATTTTAATTGCGCGAGGGGTGGACGGACACAGTTGGGCTTGTTACGGCTGCTTGATTGGAGGTGTTCACGCGCAAGAGAAAGTTATGCGAGTATTCGGACGGGATTGATAAACGGCCATAAGCTTAAATCAGGCTTGGGGTACTGCGAGGGCAAATTGAGGGCGTGTAAGTGCGAAGAAGTTGAGGTATTTATTAATTCCTGGTTTATTTATTAAGATGACAAATACATGAGGAAAGTTATATAAGACTCAATTTTTTTTTGACATGAATGTACAAAATAAATATACAGGGTGGTTCATTTAATAAATGAAAAAATCATTTCTTACTGATCTTATTTCACAAGTGTTAACGCGACTGAGTTGGTTCATGCACTTGTCGAAAAAGGAAATAAAGTCAAACATGAGAATTTTGGCAAGGGGTGCTAAAGGAAAAGTACTCCCTCTCCAAGCTGGGTGGAGCAGGTGTAAGAGCGCCCGTCTTTCAATGGCTCCAATTGATAGGTCCTAGGCTCGATCGCCATTTGCCATTGCGATAAAATTAATGGCGCTGTCACTGGATTGGTCGACCAGCGATAGTAGTCTGTCTAATGGGTGGAGATGTTGCAGTGGTTGGTGTATCGGCTACAATTCTTAGTTTGTGTTATAAACAAAAAGAGGTTTATGACATGGCTGTATTGTGAAGGAATAACACTGACAGCAGGGTGTTAAGCTAAATCTTCCGAACGTTCAAAGTACTATATATCAAATTCATGTCGAATAAATTAGCGAAAGCTTATATGTCGATATTAATTCTTCCATTCCATTTGGTACTTCACCCATGGAATTGAATGGAAATCAGATGAATTGAATTCTTAAGCAACCTCTTGAGAGCGAGCAAAAAAAGCAATACTATTGCTGCACATGTCCGAGCGGATATGCTTAAGTCACAGATAGTTAGGATTTAAAAAATGTGTGGGTAGTCGCAGATAAAATCGAGAAGATATGCTGTTTACAAGGCTTGTGAACATTGGAACATCGAGATATGAAACAATGACACAGTGGAGGATGGGCACGTTTTTAGAACGTAATCAGAAGATTTTCTGTTTCGAAAATGATAAGGTAAAGAAGGGAATCGGTATCATCTTTGAGGAATTCAACGACCCTTTGATGTCTCTCGAGGTTAGTTGAAAGACCGATTTCAAAGTTCATGTCGGGAATTCAAACGAAAACTATGAAGACTTCAACGGAAGACAACATGGTCGTCGATGCAAGTCGTACGTTCATATCATGTTTAGCTTGATGTTTGGCAAAACGAGCCGACATTTGAAAACTTACAGCAGGGCAGAAATGAGACGCAGGTAGCCCTTAAGTTAATCTCCTCTTTAACATCGTCAATGAAGTTGCAAATGTCGTCACCCAAAAAATCAATTTCAATTCAATTCAACACAACAAGATGGACAATTGGAACCTAACGGGTGCGGATGCAGAATTCCCAGGACCAACGTGAACAATCATTTTCAAAATAGCAATTCACACCAAACTAGGAATGGACGGATGGACGGATGGACGGATGGACGGATGGACGGATGGACGGATGGACAGATGGACGGATGGACGGATGGACGGATGGACGGATGGACGGATGGACGGATGGACGGATGGACGGATGGACGGATGGACGGATGGACGGATGGACGGATGGACGGATGGACGGATGGACGGATGGACGGATGGACGGATGGACGGATGGACGGATGGACGGATGGACGGATGGACGAATGGACGGATGGACGGATGGACGGATGGACGGATGGACGGATGGACGGATGGACGGATGGACGGATGGACGGATGGACGGATGGACGGATGGACGGATGGACGGATGGACGGATGGACGGATGGACGGATGGACGGATGGACGGATGGACGGATGGACGGATGGACGGATGGACGGATGGGGTCCACTCGGAGAGGGAACACAAAATTTTGACAATATTTTTCGACTTATTGGCAATTCATTCGATTTTCTTCATATATGGATTGCCTTTGGAAGTCCTAACAAGCAACTCTCAAAGTCCTGTCCACAAATAAATTTCGTTTTCGTGAAACTCTCCTCATGACGCTAGATACGAGGAACAATTAAAATAATCTTTTACTAGTTTATGTAAATCAGATCGTTGCATTGCTATGTTCAGAATACCTCAGATATGTAAAAAGTTCTTCTTTCGAAATGAGATAAATCATTTTTTCGATTTCATTGCCAATGGAAAAGTTGAAATAAAATTGTTTTAAGCTAATTTGACTACAACATGCACTCAGCATGATCTTGCAAGTTGGATAACTATCCACATTGCTCTGCGATTCGTATGTCAGCCAATTATCCTGAATCGGCACAGAGCAAGTCTAGTTAGAAACCAAAAAAAATTTGCATATTCAATTAATTTTACGAACGCATGTTAAACCCAATACCCAACCCAAGATGGGGAAAGGTTTGTGCGTGCCGAAAACGAAAACACTTCGCATCTTTCTGCACGACGAATGATTATGTTGAGAATGAACCAACGTTAGTGGCAGCCTCTAATTAATAGCTTATTCGGCGCTTCATATCTATATAGTCAAGTTCTTCTTTGAGGTACTGCTTGAAAAGAGACCATTGAAACTAAAGAACGAGCTTTAACGATTGCTGTAACATAAAGGAGTACAGGCTTGCTGGTAATATTTGCATCATATTTATCATAACGAAGTCGAAAACAGATTGAGGTCCAATCAGAGTCTTGTAAGAACAGAAAAAGGCGATTGGTTTTGGTGCGATTTGGCCTGCCATCAACCTCATATTTGCAGTAATGAATTTTTCACGTTTGATAAGATGACGTTTTAATAAGGGTTGAGCAGTATTTAGTTAGATAGTTTTTACTGATATGGAGTAAAAAGGAGCTTCAAACCACTAGTTTCCTTAATTCTGATCGTTGGCAACTATTTTATGGCTAGTCCCCTAATCATATCTTTAATTTGCTTGATAACATACAGGACCGAGCGGTCTATTTTATCTTGATAAGATAAACTATAATGAAAGATATGACAAAGTCTCACGGCACTGCCGGAATATTATAAGGCCGCAGGTGCGTCTTCAAACAATGTATTATAATGAGGAACAACGTCACAGGTCTTAATTAATTGAGTTTAGGAATGGGACTATGCTGGTTAATTAGACGAGAAAATTAACCTCTACTTTACATATTGCCAAGTGAAAATTTTGTTTTTTTCCGCAACAGCACAGACGATGACATGAAATGGACGGGTTATCCATTTCTTCTTTAATCTTTAATTTGCTTGACAATAAAAAGGTCTATTATATCTAGATAAGATAAACTATAATGACAGATATGACAAAGTCTCGGGGCACTTTCGGAGCAAACAGGTGCGTCTTCAAACAATGTATTATAATGAGGAATAACGTCACAGGTCTTAATTAATTGAGTTTAGAATGGGACTATGCCGGTTAATAAGACTAGAAAATTAACCTCGACTTTACATATTGCCAAGTCAAAATTTTGCTTCTTTCCGCAACAGAACAGACGATGACATAAAATGGACGGGTTATCACTACTTTCTTTCCCGCAAGTGCACTTATCCTTAGGTTTTAGCCACGTAATGTTTCGATATGAGAAAAGAAATTAATACTGTCTATGATGGACTTTCTAAAAAAAAGAAGTGAGTTTAACTGGCGCCCAACGTGGGGTAGAATAGTGTCATTAGAGTATGGTTGGTCAGGAAATAATTCTTAAAATGAGGTGACGTCGGAGACAAATTAAACATGGATAAGATTCGGTTATTTAATCATATACAATGCTCTATGAAAATTGGAAAGACTGTGAAAAAAAGATAAAAATGATTTGATGTCGATGACCCTACCTGAGGGACAATAAGAAAAACGAGTTCAGCAAAACATATAAAGAGGCGAAAAGAGGCCGATAAAAATTTGATGAAAAATTTTGATCGTTACATAAAGCAAAATCATGGCTTATTGGTTTGTCAATAGAAAGAGACTTACGCAAGTAATTTTGAGCTTCGACGAAAGGAAAAGATGACTTTGCCTAAGAAAGCTTCTAGTGAACTTTTCGGGAATATGAGTTCAGCAAAGTGATCACTTTTGGGACTTAATACGTAAAAAATAGGCTTTAGAACGGACTCAGGGTGATAGATTTCGTTGCAGAAAAATATCAAGGACACTTCTCAAGTGCACTGGATGCCCAGACGATTCGAGGAGTCAATGTCGTCTCAGACCACTATTTGTTAGGATCATCGTTCTATTGGAAATCTCTCGAACTATAAGGAATCCGCAAACTGCCAAGAGAAGGCCTATAACTATATTATGCTGATCGCGCAACCCGATATCTTCTAACAGATCATTTGAAGCCAGCATTTAGCCAAGTAGACAATCGGCAAGAATGGAAATAAGCAATCAGAGATGTCGCCTCTTATGTGTTACATTTAACCCTGTCAACGAATTTGATTAACGCAATTAAAGAGGAGGTATACAAATTGGAGCTGCAAATAAGACAAGGGCTTCTCGTGAGTTCCACAATCCTACTTCTTTGATAAAAACACTTAAAGGAGTTTTTTTTCTTCTTTAAATTCCGCTGCGCAAAATCGATCACGTGTTCGCATAAAAGCAGATCTAGAGAAACAAAACAAGAACTCAAATCCAAATCAAATTAAATTTTCTCTATATACCAAATAGAGTTTTACAGAGAGTAATATACCGGCTAATTGCTACAAAATGGTTATAGTACAGGCCACACTACACTCACTTGGGGAACATCATTTATTTAATTTTGATTTATTATCAAGTACCGTTTTTCAACAATTTAGCCTTTCCCCAATTTGCCAAGCTTTTACCATCAGAATAGTACAATAAATCGTTGACCAGCTTCCTATGCCTTTCACCAAATATAAAAGAATCCATAGACCCAGGGACTGCATATAAATCCAAAACTAATTTTGCATCTGACTAATTTAATGAAAAAAAAGAGGATACGAAGAAAAAAAACTAAGATGAGCAATAAAAGTTTCGAACACTCGATCCAAGGTGAAGAGGAATTTCAAATGAATTATCCATATCCGCTAATCGCCAGTGAATCTGCCCAATTAATTTCATGCTAAATTAGAGAGACCAAACTCACAATTCGCATGACAGCATCAACGTGACCACCACCATCATTAAAACCATCAGCAGAGCACCACAATCGGAAAGGAAGAAGGCCATGGAGAAGGAGAAGCAACGATCCTGAGCGTCCCAAAAATTCATCGGTCGTCTACACAACACCGAAAGGTCAGTGCATACAGTGCCTCGTCCACAGAATCCACTGAGAATCCAATCGAATCGAACAAGAGAACCGGCAACGGATGATTATGACGATTTCCAGGTGTTAATTACTCATTGTTACCTGCATACCGTACGTAATTGATTAAGGAATTTCACAAGGCGAATCTCTCGCTGCCTCTGCAACTGTATAAAAGAAATGGTCAACCGAACTACCGTGGTTGTCTCGCATTTGCAGAAACGAACCGCAAATCAAAAACAAAAAAAAAAAAATAAAAATTCTTCCAAGCCAGTAGAAGAGGGAACCAAAGCCAAAGGAATCTGTAAGGTTGCCCCACCGCGACATGTTCCCGCTGACAGATGATGTCAAAGTAGGCAAAAATCTTCCCAAGCGAAGAGGATCACCAACTTTTCAAATCGCCATCAACTTTATCAGCCGAATGAAGCGTTTCAAGGCGATCGACGTTCCTCGATCACCGATGAGCCCCAATTGGCGGAAGGGAGTTCGAACTCCAGACACGAGATCGCATGACATGATCGAAAAGGGTAGGGGACGCACTATGTGTCCATGAATCATTCCTTTTGCTTCAGCATCAACGCGGCGTCTTGTTCCTCTCATTTATTGCCTTACTCTTATTTCATTCATCCTTGTTCTTGTTTCTGTGTCTGGTTCGGTGCGGCGTTTTGGGTCTTTTACGTTTTTGCAGTCGAAGATTGGAGTGTTGCGCATGCGAACCGTATTTTGTTTTTATTGCCTTCAACTCTATCATTCTAGGGGCGACTATTTCGTTCACTTCTCGTGAATTGAGCTTCCCTACTGGATTCAGCGGCATGGCAGACGATACAGCGCGACATAATCGCAAGCAGCGGTGCAAATGGAGTCGCGCTTGCGCAAGACTTTCGAGGGCTGAAGTCGTAAATAAGAATCAATTAGCCATTATCTTAGGAATTGTGCACGCTGTCGCTTTTGATAATTACCCTACGAATGGTTTAATGTCATGTTAACTTGGTGTCCATTTTATTTTTTTGCGTGCCGGGCTTTTGAATAGATTGCCTTTAAGTTTTCCCGGAATTAACTTTTTAGGGCTGATGAGGTTCCGTTTAGCATACGAATATCTGGAGGACATATTTTAACTAAGTCGTAGGTAGGCTAAGGATGACGAGCACTTGGTCGGTACGGTCCACTGTATCAAGACCTTGAAATTGCAGAGGTCGGCTAAACTACTCGGAGGGAAAGTGTTACAACGGATGTTAAACCAGCTCATAGCTTTAGCAAATATAAAAAAGTTGAGGCTGCTTACTTTTATCAGTCCTTATGACCCTTGTCTTGTAAATGCTCTCTTTTTGTTCTTCTTATATAAAGGGTGGGTAAAAGAAGTTCAACGGCGTCAAAGCGCACTTCCGTGGCGGCCAAGCAACGATACGAATTGTTTGGAACCTGCCTCGTTGGAGCCATATCACGCCCAAGTCGAAATAAAACATTTAAATATAAAGCAGTAACGTTTTGTTAACTAGCAATTTTTTTTAGAGCATGAAGACGGCAGTAAACTTTACCCTTTAAGACTTCTCTCCATATCTTCTGTCAGCTATTATTATTGGCGACATCTTTTTGGAAGTTGAGTCGATAGATAGTCGATAGTAAGTCCCGGAGATCAGATTATTGACTGAGTTCATTGCTATAGCAGGGTGACTTTGTCGATGCTTTATAATGAAATTATCCATTCTAATTATGTCTGTTCTGGTGGAAAGGACCTCGGTGGGATAGAATTTTGTGTATTCAGACTCTGGAGTTCTGAAAAAGTGTAAGCAATTCCAACCGAATTTTTTTCCAATAAGCTTGCTTACACTCTGGGCATCAAAAGATCGAGTTGCTGGTTGCTATATTTTTTTTCAAAAATACAGATAAAGGTCCAGTCAATTCCAAAGATATCGGACTATACTTCGATTTGAAAGGTTCGTGCCACAATTGAGAGAATTCACCAATTCTAAACCAATTTCTGTACCATCAAAGCAAAATGAGGCAGTAAAGCAGTAACTCCTGAAAGAATAACAAAAGTCAAAGGCTCAGGATGCTTTTGCTTTACTTTGTCTGGGCGGTTTCGAGTTAACTTTTGCTTGGTAATGTAATCGCCGGAATGAAATATTATATACTATATCTCCATCATCTTCATCTTGCGGCGATTCGACCTAGTTAAGTTTCTGAGATCCTTGTCGCCTTGAGGTTGTAAGACGTTGGCGCATTCTATCGACAACAACTGCAATACTCTCCGCTGAATTTGATGGCGAAAAAAGTACTGCGAATTGAGTAAATGGAAAAAAGTTGAAATGAAACTCTCCGACCTCTTTCAGACTCGAGCGTTTCCCTGTCGGTAACAAAATCCTATTCAGAGTAGTAAATGAACGTGTGAAGCTTTTGTTTTTCAACATGTATTACAGCCTAGTGCGTGCCCTTGGCTCTGTGGTGAGTGTGTGGGCTGCTGAGCCCAATGACCCGGGTTCAAATCCGGGGAAGAATTGCGACTGACTGACAATGCCTCCGATGAGTATAAACTGTCAAGCAAAAGCTTCTGGGGCCATTCGGAGTCGGCAATAAACTGTAGGTCAAACCCCCGCCGTTTGTGCGAAAAATATAACATGCACACCCAAATGGTGAAGCAAGGCTCTGGTCTCAATAGAGCTGTTGCGCCACTTATAAAGTTTAAGTTTTGCTTCGGCCTATACCAGCGTGGCTTCCGGCACAGCAACGATAGACCAACAGACCAAATCATCCCACTGCGTCAAATCCTGGAAAACCTATTCATTTCAAAGCCACGTATGAAAAACACTCTTCTTGCCAGTTTTTGCACGGATCAGAAGGGTTAATGATTAACTAGACAGCAGAACAGATTTCGGAATCCTTGAAAGAGAAATGACGGTCGAATATGCGGCAGAGAAGGCGAACTGTTGAGAAGGAAGTAAAGCGAACCCTACGACGCGCACAGTTATGTGAATCTAGTTCGAGGGCGTAAATTCCACTTACTTCTAGTAAGCTTGGGTTGGGCACTGGACAATAATATCTAGCAGTTCGAAAGATTTTAAAGCACCCTTGGAGTCACCGCACACTACAGACCTTCCATCGGATGATTAAATAGTCGGCCGAATGGTTTCAACCAGTTCGACAATTGGTAAGCGCCTTATGCCAAGAGCATTTGCGAAATGGAAGCTTTTTTCAGAAATATATTTTTTAAATTTTTATTACACAACGGTGGAGAAGGATCAAGAAGTGAAACCGAGAATTTTGGAGGCATCCCATCAACATGCATTCCAAATTAATCACATTTTTTCTTTCAAATTTACGACATAAGTTGTTTTTATTGGCGATGTGAACTTGGAAGAGCCATCACGAAAAATTCGACCATTCTGGCGCTGAAATTCTGAGCAAACTAGGTTATCGGCCGACTAAACAATCGGTAGTGCGCACTCGTTGGTATAGAGCCATACTTATCTAGTAGTTGTTCTATATGCTTTTGTTGGAATGAAATCGTGTATAGTATCAAACGTTTTCACGGCCGATACCGAATCGTTATAGTGTGTAAACTTCATCATCATCAAAAACAGTCAAAACTTATGACTACGTTGATTTAGAATCTTTTGTTTTCTTACAGCTTTAAGGAACTGTCAGTCATAAGTATTTGGTATTTGGTATTTTAACTTGACACGAGTTCCTGACGGACAGACAGACAACGAAGTGGTTCCGTTTTTCTTTTTGAGGAACTATGTAAATTAAACATATTTAAGGTGGAAAAAAGTTTAACACGTTGACTCCCTACATGTAAGTCAAAAATCATTACCCAAGTATCAAGTGTGTTTCTATGTATTAAAGTCTGTTGTTCTAGATGTTAATTAACTTCCCATCAGAAAGTTCTTGTAATCGGTCCGATTTTCAAAATTCAAAATTTTTACATACTATATCTCCACGTTTCGAGGTCCCAGTAGTCGGATTCCATTGTTTTTAGAATTTTGTCCTTGTGATTGTGTGTGTACATACGAACGTTTGTGCGGATTTTTTCGTCAAGCATAACTCGAGTAATAGTCAAGCTATTTAATCCGATCTAGTTTAGTTCATCGTATGTGCTCTATGAAGAGCCGAAAAGCTTGTGATTAAATTTGACAGGGTGGTTTTAGTTTAATGACGAAAAAACTGTCAAAAAAGGCACAATTTGACTTCTTCAATTAAAATCAATTTAGTTTTCCAATAAAAAAAGTTCAAAATTATTAAAATTTATAGTTTTTAACTACCTTATCAGACAAAAAAATATGCTTATATATATATGTATATGCATATATATATATACACTAACATTCAAAAGTTTCCGGACAAATTCATTAAAATTTTTTTTGTTCAATTTTAATTTCAAAAATTTCATCAACATTATGTTATGTATCAACAATTGACTAAATTAAGTTAGTTCTGAACTATAAAGACTAATTTACAAACTTAACCAGTATTAAGCTGAGCCCATTTCACATTTTGATGTTCCGCTTACTCTATTTCTTGATTCATGTTTCCACGGCAGTACTTGGGAAATTATTTCAGATATCTGAATTCTATAAATTTTTTTCATTTTCCTTCATTCCGAATTAAAAAGCGTTGCAAGGAAGATCATAACATCCGAAGTTTTCCAGTGTTGTGGTTTCTTATCATGAACGAAGATCTAGAGGTCTTTCAAGAAAATGACTTAGAGATAAACAATCTCTCGAAATCGGCCCGGAAACAACTATCATGATTTCTAAAGAAAACTGGACTGAATGTTATCCTCTAAGAGCCATCTTTTTATCAGAAAGAAAGAGATCCGATACTGAACATTTCCCCAGCTCGGAAGGAAGAGATTTTGGAAATCTCTTGACTGTATTTTTCTTTTAACTTAAAAGACATTAAGATAATCACGCTATAATATTTCGAGCACAACAAGTGCATCAAACAAGGTCGTAGAAATAATTTCGAAAACACGTTGGACAAGGAGTTGACATAAGCAGTCTCTCACAAGTGTTTACATCGAAAAAACGATTTAAACTCTAGCCAAACTCTGGTCACTTATTTAACTTTTTCTCATTTCAAAACAACTTTTTAAATTTTTTTTTTTACTAGAATAGTAATAATTTGTTAGCGACGTTTGTAGTGTGATTCAATGCAAGATCACTGAATAAAGACATTGCATAACATTGTATCGCCCCACATATTTGAAAGTGTCAAATGGCATTCGATCAGTATGGGCAGTGATTCATGCAATGTTTTGGTCACTGGAGTTCAAGTGGTCATCATTGTTTACATTTGCGTTCATTGAACTTGGAACAAAGCGAAAAGAAATATTGTACACAGAATAAAGCAAAGGGGTCAGGTGGCTTATACATACTGACCTAATTTTGGATTAGAACAAAGGGGATCATAGGGTTAAAATTTGGATAAATAGAAATGTTTTGGATGAATAAAGACAGTCTTGAAACTCAACTTGACTCAATTATTAGGCAGTAATTTGCCTTATTGACAGCGAGCGCGCTTTGAATAGCACGGAAGAGCGTGCTACGCTTTATATAGCTAAGGGGGTAGGCTACGAAGAAGACATTAGTTCTTCTTGTGAGACTACATCATTTGGCGATCCTAAAACATTACATGGCGATCCTGCCAGGATAAACATTACCCATTTCAGTGTTAGCTCAGCACAAGTTTAACTTACCTGCATATTATTTCTTAATTCTGGCTAACGAGTTAAAACACTGAAAAACAACTTCAACAACAAAAAAACAAACTTCCAATGTAAAAGTTGTCGTAATAGAATTCAAAAATTAGACACATCTTATCTTGACGTAGAGTTTCTACGCTCAAAGAGCGAAGCCGTTGTGCCACTATGTGCCTACAAAAGACTGACTAAGAATTTAGGTGGTGGGTCCTTTATTTTTTCTTACTCGATTGGTTATTAGTTGGACATTTTGGTCGTTGACAACATAATTTCAGTAATAATCTGATTGCACAAAAAAAAAATCCCGCACAAAGTTAAAGCACTGTGGTAACGAAGAAAATGAACATTAAATGGAATTCGAAAACTACCCTCTCTTGTTTTCTATTGACCAGAATAATAAATGCAATTGGTCGTAATTTGGAACAAACGGGTTGTAAGACAGTTGTGTAAATGCGAGAAGCATGCTGTATTGCTGTGTTCTAATTACCTGTTTTAATCTCGTGCACAACATTCCCATTTATGAAAGAGCATGAGAAGCGCACGATCGAGGATGTTGAGAGATTAAAAAACAGGAAAGAGGTTCGAAAATTCCACAAACTGATAAAACCATTACCTCAGGGTTACAGCCCCCAAACCAAAGCCTGCAAAATGGAAAAATCATATAAGAATTGCAGTCAATACTGAGGACATGGAAGAACCACTTGTGCAGAATGTATAACAGCAATGATGAATCAAATTCCGCTGGCAGGCAGCCTGAAGTATTTGATGAAGACGATGCGGGCGTCTACCCGACCTAGACGAAGAAAAGAGAGCAATATCTAAGCTTAAGTCTTATAAAGCCACTTTAGCTGTCGAACTTTTCAATGCAGCATTGATGACACAATTAAGCATGGAAGATGAATGGAATCTCAGTATTGGTTGCCCAATCTTGAGGAAAGGAAACCATCTAAGCTGCACCAAATATAGATGTATCAATCTTCTCGTCTAAACATCGTTCTATAGTACAACAACCTGATAGGTCCGTCCTTATCAATGTGGCTTTCGACCAGAAAAAAAAACCCCATAGACCAAATATTAACATATTAGCAGATCTTGGATAAAACCCAAGAGCTCTAAATCGGCACGCACCACCTTTTCATCAACTTTAAGGTTGGTTTTGGTTTTTGTTACGTACGCAGAGATAAGATGTAGGTTTGGTATCATTGCCAAGCTCATCCTTTTGTGCAATATGAACATGGAGACCTCAAGGTGCTCAATAAAGGTCGGCAAAGACGTCACCGACCCACTTAAAGTCAAACAGCGTTTTAGGCAAGGTGATGCACTGTCATGTGGTTTCTTTAATGGATTCCAAATTCCGCAAAAATTGAAATATTCCTACGGGGCAGCTAACAAAAATATGTATTTAATTTTTTTGTTTGAAATGCATTTGTTTAGGGAATGAATGATGTTTTCACGGCCCAAATTGAATTTGATGGTGGGGGCAAATAAAATAGAACCTTCATATATTTTTATCTTGAGATGGGAAGTTCATGGTATGGTCAAGCCTACTCGCACCCAAATCAATTATTATTGTAGATCAAATAAAGGCTTTATCGTAGGTGCCAAGGAAGAAAAAATTAAGCTCCACCATGAGGTAACAAAGAATTTTGGGTCCTTAACATATAGGGTATGAAACGCCATTGGCCATCATCTGGCAGTCAACGTGTCAAGGGTTTTCTTCCACCCTTAAACGTTTTTCTGAAAATAGCATCAATCAAGTACAATCACAAAACTTTGTTTGTTGTTATTTAATGAACAAATAGCCTAATCTCACTGCAAATTTGCTAAAATGGGAGACTTAGAATTGGCTACATGGTTCTACATTGGCCTGCAAGGTGGAATCAAAATTTTTCGATGGTCGAAGCACACCACTCCAATAAGATACTGTTTTAAAAAAAAGCCTTATGTGGGTTGTATTATTTGGGTGAGAATTAAGCGTGAAGCTTCATCTGGGGTCGAACAAATTAAAGCCTCTTAGTATTCACTCCTTGTCAAGGTTAAGACAATGAACTTTTCTACTTTTCACATAATTACAAACTTTTACAACTTTCATTTCATGACAGCGATTTCCTTGCTTCTTTACATACATTTCCCCAGTTGTACACTGAGTACTTGTACAACATTAATTACTGAAAAAAACATTTCAATTGTACGGGCCCTCGGAACTATTTTTATGACCTACCACAATCGAGGAGTATCCTTTCAGATTGAAATCACCTCCAAGGTCTACATGTATGCCCCTTTGCCCATTTGCCAGATAAATAAAAAGCTCTTAAAATCTAGACACGAAAAGTGCACTTAATTAATTAATTATTGTCTTGTATCCCCGTTGGATTGCATGTCATAAACGAGAGTGACAGAAGGAGCTCGAACCACATTTAGCTCCCATCAAACAAGCGGAAGGGATGGGCCTTTGCAAATTGATTCCTTAGCAATAGAGCCGTCACGGTGTCCAGTCGGCTTTATGTGAAAATTTATGATTCGGTGGGAAATTGTCCCGAAAGGTTTGTTAGGGTTTATTTTTTATATCAGACTTGTTTGCAATTGTTTAACATTCCATGCAGTTAAATTGTGTCCATAACTGCGGGGTTGTGATGAAGAACATGGACTTGAATGAAATTGTTGACAGATGAATTTAGAGATTATTTGAAGGTCGATTTTTGCATGCATCCTGTTTGACGTTGTTTATGGCCACAAGTAGCAATAAAGTGAAATTAATGAGTTTTTTTTTGCTGATGTCGTTAACCACTGAAATGTTGTAAGATATGTTAGATTAGACTTCATTGAACCAATGACAAGGGTGCAAATAGACAGAGCTTTTTAAAGGGCTATTGAACTAAAGTTTGTTGGTATGTTTTTAGAAATTATTTTGAGGGGCCAAGTGATAATGCTTGAATTTTTACTTACTGGCTTATTCTCAAATAAGTTTTCGTACCGCGGCTCAAGGTTAAAATTGCAAGCAGAGATCTACCCTGACCTAAAAGCATTTTTGGCTTCGAAGTGAGTGTCGATGGTTGCAAGTGAAAACAAAGGAAACGTTATATACGTTGGTCATCACCATCTTATAGTAGATAAATGTAAACGGACGGCAATCTAACTCTGCTGGAGAACGATAGAGTTTTGGTTTCAATTTCAAATACTGGCCTTCAAAATTATATTAAAACCTCGTCAAACAGAATAATTGAAACAATAACAAAAATAGAGGTCTGACTAATTATTGATTTAACATATGTTTTTATAATATCGCTGCTAGTTTAATTCTTTTTTAGTTAATTTGATTTAGTTTTTAGATAAACCGAATATTTTGTTAATCTTTTAAGCAGCCATGAGCTACGAGTTATTGTGTACAATTTTCTATAGAAACATAGAACACTAATCAACTACATAAATCAAATAGATAAAAGATATGGTGTTTTAATAAAAAAAATTATAAAAAACACTCCGGGAGCGCCGACAAAATTGGAAAATTTTAACAATTACGTCTGTATTTTTTGAAGCGTCAGGAAATGCTTTCAAAAGAAGTGTTTTTTATTCACTATTAGAAATGACTACTACAAAAATTGAATAACAATTTTGATTTGTTGCGCTATTTTACCTACATGAAAAAAATGCATATTATTTAACACGTAAATTTACAAATGAATTCAATATGGAGTTTAATTAATTGGTATTCTATGAATTGAATACCAATGAAACTTATGAATTTTCAACCACAATTTTAACACCTCGTTCATCAACATCAGTATTATTATTGCATACCAAAACTTAAACTTAATGGTAACTAAAATAGGAAACTTGTGCTTAGATTGCGATCATTTGTCATCGTTAAATTATTATTAATGGTCGATTTTTATCATCTGCAAATTGATGTTGAGATCCCCACTCAAAATCATTGCCAAATCATGAAATCTCTTCCCAATTTTATCTTGAAGTGATGCAGAGGCGTCTTAAGAATAAGAAGATATATTTTCATACAAAAATTCTCGTATTGCTTTGTAAGTCTAGCCCGGTAAAATATAAACATCCGTATGATTTGTGCAAAATATGCGCCTTAAATCAGACAACCTTTTATCAATAGCTAGCATACTCCAGATGCTAGACTGTCTTTTCCTTTTTCGTTCTTCTTGAGAATTTTCCGTTTTTTTTTTTTATTATTAAGTGATAGATTTACAAATTCAAACTCAAAAGCACCGCGGTACTATATTTCTTATTTAAACAATATACACTTCATAATTATTAACACTTCAGAAGTAAGTAAAATTAATTGTATGATTCATTAATAAGGAGGTTTATTATATGATACATTATTTGTAGCTAACTGAATCAAAGAAGAAAAAAAATATTTTAATGAGTTTCGAGAATTGTTAGAGTTTTAATATCTATGCTGAATTAACAGAAACGTGCCCTGAATTATATAGCAGCTACTGAAAGCATTCTTTGCTCTAACTCTGGCTAACCCGCAATTCCCATACCTTCAATACTCTGTACGTTTTAAACAGACGTGTCGGTTACGGTAACAGTGTCGCGTATTAGAAGGTTTTTTCCCATCTCAAAAATGACCAACGCGCCTAAAGAAGTTTTCACTTCAAAATTAAAAATATTTCAAATTTGTAGGTCAACTCGTGTTTATTGAAGTAATTATTTTTTTTATTTTATTTTGATCCTTCACAAAATTAAAATAAAATACTCAATTTCTTATGAAAAAATACCTTTAGAAGGAAAAATAGCTCTGTTATTTCTAACTAAAAACCAAAGAGCCATTATTGATAATATCTAAATTATTGAGTATATCTAAAAACTGAAGTTCAGTAATAAAATAATCTTATACTAGCCGTGTCCTGTGACTTTGTCCGGGTAGGTTTCGTGTTCGAAGAAACAGTGAAGGACTCAAAAAGATTTACTCACCGCCTGCCTACTTCTAATAATCCTGGCAAATTAAAAATGAATTTTAAATATATTTTAGTCTTATTTTAACAATTTGTATGATATATTAACCTTAGCATATAGAGATATGTGATCGCGGTACACAATAAGCTTATCAGTTCTTAAAAACCTACTAAGTCAACAATTTAACTAAAATAAGTAGTCGCCACGAAAAACCTTTTTATTGAAGTTAGTTAATTTAAAGTCTATGTTCATTCTGAGGGTCCGTTGTAGGTATTGCTTAAGGAAATTTTTGAAACCGGATGAGTAGTTTCGAAGATAACTTTACATAACAACTAACATACATTACCTTTTTATGATATTAAACATAGATGACATAGTTTACTGAAAATTCCTCATACATTTATAGCAAAACAAATCTTGGACCATTATTAACCGCGCAGTCATGATAGCTCTAATTGTCATTGAGTTACAAAGACTCTGTAGTGCCTTTGTACATTAGAGCCTAAAAGTGCGTTTCTGGTCAGATGTTTTCGACACGATTTGTGTCAGAAGTCAGCAAGTTATCCTCGGAATGAGTTGTCGCTGAAAATCAAAGAAAATCCGCAAGACCAGGAGGATTATATTGACCCTGCATCCGTACAGAGTATCACAATCACTTACGGAAGAAACAAACAACTCGATGAAACGACAGAAAGAAAAAGATGATTTTACTATAGACTCAAAAGGTTCGATCACACTGATCAATTGAACACCAAATTTCAAGGGTTATGAATACCCTCACAAAGCTTTTTGAACTTTCCTGAATTGTAATGAGTCTATATTTCTACTCTTATATTAATAAGAGGTTAGGTTTAGAAGTTTGTCTGTAAGAGAAAAACCTCAAAACTACTCACCTCATTTCAAGAAGTCTGTCACCAGTATTTAGAATGGACTTTCATTGTGAACATAGGCTATATATTATTATAAACACGGTCGAGTGAACGCGCTTTTGACGAAAGCTGCCCTAATGGAAAGAGATATTTTTCTGATTTCTGTAGAAAAATTTTAGTCCTTTAAAAAAGTCCACGATGACATAATAGTATATTTTAAGTTTAATACACAAATTGTTGACTAAAATATTTATTTAACATTAATTTCAATTTGATAATATATTTATTTATATTTATTATAAATTATATATTATAATTTATTTGATAATTGTCCTCGATGATATTTTATGCAAACAAAAATTGCTTTTAAACAAAACTATCAAACAATTTAAGTGTCAGAGGGCGCCGAAGATCCTATTTAATTTCTTAAGATTTTCTACGTACACAAAATCAACGCGGACGAAGTCGCATGACACGTTTGGTAGGAAATAAAAAGGTCGAGGAGGGTTCCACATTCGTCTTTCACGAAAAGACATCAGACGTTGCGTCGGCCTTGAGGCGAGTCAATTGATTTTATTGTCTCCAATGAATTTAATCGCTCATATTTCAAATCTGTCGGGCAGGATCAAGATTGTTTTAGGAGCAAATATTCAGACATGGGAGTACGAGTATCCTACAGTTTTTTACGAATGTATGACAGCCAGATCAGATGGCGTAAAGTATTTTTTGCACTCTAACAACGGTTGCAGTTTTCAGTGGACGAAAAGTCTTTCGGCTTTAACGATGCATATGCTATATGTCCATAGAGCCCCATGATAATATGCACCAACATGGATGCCCCGTTTGGTTCGACGTCGGAACAAGCTTAATGGAAAAGATTCGGGTTTTTTGAGAGACGATGTCTTAGGGCTTGCCTAAGCTTTTAAAGAACTTCAGAGTCTGAGTTCAAAAAATTCTATAGTAATTAGATCCTATACAATGGTGCAAACCTGATCAGAGTGGATAACTTTCTGATAAAGCTTATCCGAAGTCACATTGCAATAGCAATGACTTCGAAAAACAACTTGATCTCCAAGGCTTTTTACCCCAATGATATGCATCATGAGACTGTGCGTCTTAACGGCCTTATTCCCCCTGAAGCGTTTCTCTATTTAGATAGAAAAGATCTGGTCCAGAATAGATTAGCTTACATATTTTTAAGGTAGTGTATAGTAAGAAGTTGGTAATTAGTAAGTAATTAGTTTTTATTTTATTTTAAGCTAGGTTAAGATTTTAGGGATTAGATTAGTTTGTAGTTTAGTATTTAGGTCTAGATTAAGTTCAAACTTAATAGTTCTTTCACTAAGTTCTTTCAAAGTATTTTCTTAGTTTTTTTTTATTATTATTTTCATATTATTCATAAATAAATAAATAATATTTATAAATAAATAAATATTCATTAGTCAAAACACATATTTTTAGTTGTTAGGTTAGGCTTAGAGCGCCCGTAGAGGGCCAGTAAGTTAGTTTGTAAATAGTAAAGTTAATTAAGCTAGCTTTAAGCGTTTTTTGTCAAGTATATAAGAAACTGAATTGAGAAAAATAAAAATGCATTTAAATGAAAATGATAATATGCACCAACGCGCTCCATTTGCACGGCCGAAGATGAGGGAAGTGAGTTCAAGAATGAATAAAACATCATAGAAGATAGGGGATCATATATGACGAAAAAAAGAGAGTCGGTGTGAAAATGGAGTCCTGAGGAACGCCAGCATTTATTTGTTGAACTTGTAGCAGAGTTGATACCATCTAATATTACTTGAATTCAACGGCCAGGAAATTAGTTTCTGGTCCATTGAATGAGAATAATCAGCCATGTTTTCGTTCATAAAGACGTTTTCGTGGTTCGTGATATCATAATCTGGCGATTTGTCAGCCTCTTAGTGAAAGTTAGTGCAATGACAAGAAGAATAGGACAGATGGAAAAGTTTACGGATTTATATTGGGAATATCATCTGGACAAATGGATTTTGGATGTCAAGATCATTGAGTATTCTCGCCACTGTATGAGTGCGAAAATACATCCATCACATGGAATATTTGACGAGTTCAAACATATAAGGACGCAGAGTGTAATCTAAGAGTTTAGCTCAGTTAGTAGCAAAATTTGCTGCGAGTAGATTTGCTTTGTCCACAGAGCTGGCAGGTGATTGAAAACAAGATTTGGGATGAAGGATGAATACCAATTTTTTGTAACAAATTCATTCCGAAAAACCAACCCTTGTAGTAGTGGATTGTTCGTGGATGAGTTGTGTTATCCTTGGAGGTCTAAAAACTGAAATCACTTGTCCTGAAAGCTTCTCTGCAGCTCAGGTCGCACCACGAGTTTGTATTTGATCGGATGTTTTTCACAATGTTAGGGGTTAAGTATATTTTACCAATGAGAACAGTGTTTGTGACCATATTGGCACCGGAAGGAAGCACAACTCTTAAAAAAATCGCAGTTGGTTCACTTGCATTACCAAACTACCAGAAATAAGCCAATAGAACACAATGGTCCGACAATTATAGAAGTCTTAACGCAGCCATCAGTACTTCTGATTCAAAGATCAAGCAGTCGCAAATGCCAGGAAGCCCGCCTTGTCTTAAATTATGAAAAGCAGAATCAGCTCAGGCTTAGAGTAGAGTGATTCAAAATACTATATATTTTTTTAAAATCAAAGAGATGCTTTTGCGTGCGCGGATCAAATCGCACCCAAATCATTATTTTTTTTATTTGCCAATAATAATGATTCTAAAAATAATTGCCTTAATTCAGCGCAAAACGTGGCTAAACCGAAGTACATTTTAAGTATCAAATAAAAAGTCTAGAAAACTTCTTCCTTCAAGAATATTATTTGTTTTACGCGTTAGGATAAAACCATGACCTAAATATCAGTCCAGAGAAAGTCGCATTGGGTATCATCAAAACTGAAATGAATAATTTAAATAGGCTACTTAGCCTACGACATTAAAACTTTTAGTACCTCTTATAATGACACATTTCTCCTGGCAAAAGTGTGTCTCACATTTTGCTTCCAAGCACTTTTAGACATCTAGTTCGTTTTGTTTTTTGATATATGAATATGCGAAAATGATCCAAAATGGTTATTCGCATAAAAAAATGACAAATGTTACCTCAACAATAAATTAGTTCCACTGCCGAGTCTCATTTTCGAAAGTCGGTCATGCTAACGTGGTCATCAAAGTCTGCTCAGTTTGTGGCTTGCACTAAGATGACCGAAAGGAGCAATTATTTAAAATTGCAACCGGTGCATGTCGTTTTTACGAAGTGCTCACTTAGACGTGTCGCCTTACGGTTATGAAGATGAATTGCCTAATGAATGTCCATGGAATAGTAGTAATAGTGTAAGACCAAGAAAGATTTCTATGTTAGGAAACGGTTATCCGACTCATGCACGAGTTGTCTTTTGAAGATTACTATAATGAGCATGACGGGAAGTTCTGGCAGGTGAATTGTCAACAACTCTGACCAAAATACGGCTCTTGAGCATTCGAACTGTGAGCTTGTGTACTGGGTTGAGTTTGAAAATATTTTATTTGTCTATTCTCGAGGGCGTGATAATTGACAAGTTGTGGCGCCGCTTCAACTCGGTTTGTGCTGTGAACCAGTAACCTCTTCAATTGCATCCAAATAATCCATCAATCGATTGCCTGACGTAATAAACAAATAAAAATCTTCTCGAGCTAAGCCCAGATGAATCACGAGCGCGTAAAGTGTCGAAATTTTAGCTGCTTTTATGTCCGAATTGATGAAGACCTAACTCTCTAAGCAGGTGGTCAATTGTCCGTGTAATAGGGTCCAAGAAAACAACAACAGCAACGAAGAGGTTAATGAAAGCTCTAGTACCCACACTCGCATCACTCAAAGAAGATAAAAACACTGGATACGTAATTATAGATTCGTTTCTTTTTTTTATATTTATTTCAAGACGTTCGTGTGAAAAGTCTTCTTTTGGGGGAACCTTACTTGAAGAGTGTTGTTGTTTCGGTATTTGGAAATAGTAATTATTACGTTACAAGTCGAGGAATTGCTTAATTGTTTTAATGTGCCTGGCGAGAGATTACAATGGAACAGTAATGATGGGATGGATATGATGGAATCGCAATTGGAGCCAAAGTGCTTTGCATTGTTTATAACGATTTTGTTTTTTGCAAGTCAAAAGAAATTATAATTATTGAAATTTTGATTCAATCTTTAAATTACTTACCAATCAATCTGGTTAGAGTGAGGACTCACTGTTGGATCGGAATGGGTGCTTAGTTAATTGATGCCATGCGGCTTTTGTCCAACACGTCTGAAATGTTGTTGGGACAGGTTTGAGTGATGAGACGGCAATATTGCCAGCTGATGAGGTCGAAATCTGTCTTTAAATAATTTTGTAGGTTATGGTGGGTGTCAAAAAAGGGGCTACATTGAAAAAGCGAGTGATTCAAAGTGGTTTTTCTTTATACCTCGAGAGACTTACTTGAATTCTTATTATTAGGGATGTCAAATGAGAAAATGTATTGCTAAATGCGGTCTCTGATTGGTTGCAGGTGCGATCTGTGAACATACTTATTATTAGATTAGCTTCGAGAAGAGTATGTAATGAGTGCAACTCATCATTTCCAATCGTCCAGCTTTCATATTGGTCGGCGATACCTTGAATCGCTTACTTCTGATAACTAGTTCATGAATGTGTTGGTGCCAAAAGCGAATTTGAGAAAATCAGTGCCTTAACTTTGTTAATTCTCTAAAGAATTCGGGTTCATGTGGCATATAAGGGATCACTAATTTTATTCTTAAGAAAACTGCGCTTAACATTGTAGATATTTTATCACATCTGTTTAATTTGAGTTTTGAATCCGGCAACTTTCCTGAGGAGTTAAAATGTGCATTTCTTTGTTCAAAAAGAGTAACAAGAAGGATAAAACAAACTACAGACCAATTTCCTTGCTGTCTTCAATCTCAAAGGTGTTCGAGAAAGCAGTTAAAACTAGAATTCTATCTTTTCTTAATAGAATACGATTTTTTAGTCCTTTGCAGTTTGGGTTTAGGGCAGGCCTTTCTACTGAAGATGCTCTATTAGATTTTTGTTCATATATTCATATTGGATTGGAGGGCAAAAAGTCTTGTGCTGGTTTCTTTGTTGATATAACAAAAGAAAAAGTAGGTTCTCGTGGGTTTATCCTCAAATGGTTTGAGTCGTATCTAAAAGATAGAGCACAAAGAGTTAAAATTGGAGAAAATAGCAGTTCCTTGAAAGTGACCAATCTTGGTGTACCCCAAGGATCTGTGCTTGGCCCAATCTTGTTCCTTATTTATATAAACTCTTTATTCGAGCAATCATTCGTAGGCAAAATTAGCGCTTTTGCAGAAAATCTTGGTATTGCCTTTAGCTCATTAAACCCCTTGAATTTGATTGCCGATATAAATCATGATGTGCACATCTTAAGACGTTATTGATCGTTAGTAACAAAACTAAGCTAATGTTTTTTAGCCTAAGTTTGCAAGAACCCCCGGACTTAGACATTATATTGCATGCATCTGATTGTTATAAGCAAAATTTATCTGACTGTAAGTGTAGGAAAATAAATGACAATAATAACAATAGTAATGAAGTTAATTGTAGTGGAGATTGCTTTAAAATTGATATTGTGGAGGATTTTAAATACTTTGGTGGCATCATCGACCAAAATATGAGTTGGTCCAAACGCATCTTGTGTTTAAAGCAATATCCACTATCATCCATTCGTTATTTTGACCGGCTTTGACTGTTCCATACATACCTTAAAAATGCTATTCCATTCAAAAATGCAATATGGTATTTGCTGTTGGGTCGGTGCGTATCGCAATAAACTCCAACAGTTAACTGTCCCTCAAAAATGTGCCATAAGGAAAGTTTGTAAAACTAATCGTTTTTCTCACACTATGCATCAATTTATGGCCTTGAATATTTTGACTGTGAAACATTTGTTTTATTATAAAGTAATGAAAGTTTTCTTTGCGAGAGGTGGTTACATGCAAAGCCCAATCTTCGACCGGCAGAATTTACGTAGTAGTACAAACTACGTTGTTTGTGTTCCCGCGTTTCGAACCACTAGCTACAGAAACTTCTACTCAATCATTTCATGCAGATTGTTTAACAGGCTTCCTATAGAAAAAAAAATAACTAGGAATCTGACCGCGGTTTTGAAGAAATTAAAGTTAAGGCTTCTAAACTTTGACCATAATCAAATCGATATCCTGTTGCGCTTCCATATTTAAATATCTGAATTATTTAATATCGGAATTATTATATCGTATTTCCAAGATCATTATTTGCTTCCGCACTCTTAAATTGTATATATTTTTTTTTTTTTTTTTTAAATTGTTGTTGAACATAGATAGATGTTATCAATAAATATTTAACTAATATTTGCCTTTGTAGACCCCACACTGAATTACAGTAAATTGAAGTGGCATTTATTTCTATTTTCTATTAAATATAAAATGTCACTAACTATTCTCATAGAATAGTTCTATAATTATAACAAGATTATAATAAATATTTAATGTTTAAGAAAGATGTAAAGTGTTTGAGAATAATGAACAATAAATGAATGAAAGAATGAATGGTCTCGTTGTCAATCCTTGGGGAAGGGGACATTTTCATCAGCGTAGAAGCGTATCAGATGTTCTTCAAACAGGCCTTGTGGAGAATTGGATTCTAATATTTCCGACAATGGTTTGGAATAATAGATTTATCTAGTGCCAAATGGCTTGAGCATATGCTACGTGGCAAATGCATTGTTGGTTGGTAAGAAGCACTTTTACTATTCATCTTCGCTTAAAATCGTTACTTAAGGTTAAGGTCATTTATTAACATTCGCTGTAATGAATGACTTACCCCATCGTCATAAGGAAAATGAATTGTTGTTCACTTTTCAAAAATGTGACTTTTCGGTTTATGAAAACGATTCTTGCCCATATATCCGCTGCTGCTTACATTTTCATAGAAAAAATTCTGCGCTGAGTAGAGCAGTTAATTGAGCAGTTTTCTTTCAATTTAATCAATTAATAAGTCTCAGGCTTGAGTCATAGAGTTCTTCATGAGCTCCTATCTAGCCTTAGAGACTGGTGCAAGCATTGATCGTTTGAAACAAAATAACGCCGATATCATGAGAGTGGGCGGTCGTGCTGGAGTGAAAACTTTTTTTGGCTTAGTATACTCGAACTCCAAGTTCGTGACGTCAAAATAATAGTTTCTGAAAATGATGTTATTGGTTCTTTTGTGAAGGCACTGCACTTACACTGAGAGGAGAGTAATGCTAATCGATGACTTCTCCGTCCCTATTCTTCTCCTGTTCCTGTTTTAAAATGTATACTTATATTGTAAATAGTTTATATTTGCAAGTTTTTTTGGTTTTTATCGAAGAGATAGTTTTTGTAAAAAAAAATATATTTAAAATTAATTTCAATCTGTCAGGGTAGCTATAATAGGCAGGAAGCTTAGTAACATTTTTTGGACAATCAGTTTTGCTTTGGTATAGCAGGGCGGTGAGTTAACCTTCGCGAAAAAGCGACCGTTTCGGCCAAAATTTCTGGCCGAGTCCTCGTGAATTGGGTCCAAAGAATAGACCGCTGCAAACGTGCCCGCGGTGGGCATGTTAACAAAATCGAGTTCCATTCATAAGTGTTTTGATTGCACTTCAAGCTGATAGTAAAGTTTTTGACAAAAACCCCATTCGCTCGCTGGGTTCTTCCAATTGTATGAATCTCGACTCCTTATCCAATTGTTGAACGTGTGTGTTGGCGTGTGAGTTTAGAACTCTTATTTCGAGAATGATGTAAAAAAAAATTGCATGACAGCAGGTCGCCCTGTCTTGGCATCAGTATGCGCGAGGTTGGTATTCCTGAGTTTTGTTTTCAAAGCTCTTCCATGTTGTAAGGATTTGATTGACTGTGGACCATCCCGGCCTAAAATCTTACTGAAATGTACCAAACAGGTTCACCTCAGAGTTCAGCAGGAAGTCCATCGCCATCAACAGGGTTGATCTTAAATAATCAAAGACGATAATATTTCGTGGAAATAAGACTGCTTTTCACCTTTTAAGATCCATACCTGCCATGTTTATGATGATGCATGACTTTTAGGTAACAATTGGTCAGTCGGTTCAGTTGGAATTTCTGCCATTCTGTTTGTAATGATTACAAACATACTTGAGGCGCACTTGGAGATGGATACGTAATATATGTTAATATTTTAATACATATTTGAAGAGCTAATCGCATGAAAAGGCTTAACGTGGATCGATAAAAATTCGGCGACCCACCTTTTGGAATAGACGTAAATATTCCTGGAAACGCGGAAACTGCCTTATGCCATAGCCAAAAAAAGTTCAAATAATTACATCAATGTAAGTCACAAAGATATCTGACTCGTCCCTGTGGGCGATTCATGCGGTACACCTCAAAGCTTGAGTACCTCCAATGAGGAGGAGAACTATGAAGAACTTATCCAATGTGTGCAGGATCATTGGAATATATTACGGTAAATAATAGTTTTCTCTTAAAATGGTCTTCTTGATTTGAATTGTTTTTTTCTATATTTTTGGTGATTTCACCAACGATTTTGGAGCATTTTGTGGTGACAAGATTCACCTTATCCTTGGCCACATTTTATTTCGTTAACTTTAGCAGTAACATTGCTATGTTGTTGTCGAATCTGCTGTACGTTGGACTGTTGCTTGCATCATATTTTTAAATCGAATATCAAATGAGGATCTAACTTGCAAAATTGCATTTGGATGGATCAGAGTCCAAAGTTTCGAAAGGCAGTCATAATTGCTGTACAGAGGACATAGAAAACTAGCCACATTATGGCTGGCAACTTAGTTCTGGTTACAGTACAGACATGTTTGAAGGTTTTCTTTATATGCACAAATATATCCTTGGTATCCTTTAAAATATGCTTCTCATTTTCAATGTTCAACATTTTGACACGGATGTAAGATTGATGAACTCGAAAAAACTGAACTGTATTCGGTTCTGGGAAATAAATAAAAACTTTTGGGCTCAGAAATTGATTAAATTTTATTTTTCTTAAATATTCCTAAAGATTCCCAAAGACAATCGCAGAAGGATGAAGTTGCTCATAGATTTTCTTTTGTATCCGCTAGATTGTAAGGCTGAAACACTCAAAACATAGTTTCATAATAAAGGCAGAATTGAGGTTTGCAAAGCTGATTAGCTGATTAGCTGATGAGGACTGATCACAAGACTAGTGGTAAAATACCTAAGAGAAGTTAAGTGATCTGCGTTTTGATCAGGTTGGCCGGAGAGGCTTACAAGTTTGTCGTCTGAGGAAAAAAGGCTTCGGTACAATTCTTCAATATATAGAAGTAAGGTAGCCGAAAAGAAAATCATGGAAACACTACTGTAGAAAAACTAAATTGGTTTAAGACTTTGAAACCATTGAAAGACATTGGTCACTGCTAAGATTCTGCTGATCAAATTGAAGTAGAAGTCACTGAAAGAACAAAACTATTAAGTGTACACCCTTTTTTTTGTACAAATCATTGGAAACCCCAGAAACCGGGGTTTTTACCGAAGTAATTTCCATTTGAACGAGCCTTACTTACTGGAACTTAGAAGATTAATTAGCTATGATAGAATTGAAAGTGGGCTTGGTTGTTCTCAAGCAACAAGGCAGGAATTCTGAGGGTTCACCTCGAACATCAACGATATGTTGCCCATTTCCAACTATACGATAAACGATCACGTAAATCATAGACAATCAATCTAGCAGACTTACGAACCCTTTTCTGATTTGATTCACGCATTCTGACAGTAGATGTCGTCGTCGAAAAAAAAAAATGTAACTATCCATATGACTCAGTAACGCTAATGAATTCTAATTAGGACCTTCTGCCACAACAGAGAGAACAAAAAAAACGCAATTTGTTACACTAGGAATCTTCACCGAAATGTTTTAGAAGAAATTCATCATTCAAATGGAAGAAGAGTTCGATAAGTTGGGACACGCTACTTAACTCTTTAAGGACACCCCCAATAAAAGCGTAACAAAATGAACAAACATTTACTTGGGATAATCTCTTAACTACCATCGCCGAAAATCTTCATCACCCATGGCACACATCACATACCTGCCGTTAATGACCAGATGCCACTGCCACTGCCACTGCGACCACCACTCCAAACCAGCTGAGGCCCTTTTCAAATTGGGCAAGAATCCAAGGTATGTCAATTGTCGGAGCAAACAACAGGAGCAGACTTCTTTGGCGGTGAGACCACCGATCCACCAAATACAACGGACGATAGCCATGATGATGGCAACCCAGCGAGCCGAGGACCACTAAATACATTTAACAGACAGTCGGTGATTTTTGGTAACACAAAAAAAAACGAAAAAAATTAAATACAACGAAAATGAGATGCCAAAGGACCATGGTACATTACCAATGTACTGCTCATGGGCAGCAGACAGCAGCCAGCAAGTAAGCAATGTTTGCATTGTGTTGCGCCTGCGCGTTATTATTTGTTAATGCAACCTGCGTTTGGGGCCCCCTAAATCGTTTGTAGTCTTACCGCTGCTGACAGCGAGTATAGTGATACTGTGTGCAGGCAGGAGTAGAGCAGGACTTCCGAAGTACTCCACCATAAGGATGTGAAATGAATGATGCGACGAAGATGATGAGGGGAAATTAAGGATCGGCTTACATTGAAGATGATTGCTTTTGATTTTTATGCATGAAGATCGAGATACCGCGCGACCCAAGACCTACTCCAATCCTATTCTCTGGGATTACGCGCCATTGCGGTTGATTTGATTTCCTGTTGAGATCGAGCTTCTTCGTTGAAAGGATATGCTCGTATCAAAGTGCGAGAGACGGAAGACGCAAGATGTGAAAAGAAAGGAACGTTTTTCGTTGGTGGTGAATGGTTTGAGTTTTCGGTGCAATTACGGCGAGATAATTGGTTTGGTGGTTGCGAATGCGCGCGTTCATCACCAGGGAATTGAATTTCAGATAAATTTCGATTGTGGGTACTCTCGTTCGTCATTGGGGTATGATCTTTATTAACCGAATAACAGCGGGAACCAGAGCCAGACGACTTTACCAAGGTCAAGGGTATGTATGCACAACAAAGGGTCTTGCTTGGTCTCATGGGAATCGGAAAGCGAGTTTTTTTAGAGGCGATTTTGAAATAGAAGAACTTGAATTTGAATTACGAGTAGCGGTTGAGATGAAAGCGGGTCCGAGCAGACAAATTGTACAAACAAGTGATTGATTGAGTGAGATGGGAAGTCGCTTAGAGTTTCTCATGGTTCGAGCAGTCTGCACGAGACCATACCAAGTTATGGTAAAATAGAAAACAAGTCAGATTTGGAAGGCCGAAAGTTTGCTCGTGGACAGGTCCATCGCTCCCTTAAAAAAAAAAGATATGTTATGTCATGCTCCGAGGGGACGTCTGAAGTCGATAAATCCATAATGTACAACCCTTTCAATAACACATTGCGACTTTAAGGTCGACAATGACAAACTGAACATAGCACTGAACAGTACAAAGCCATGGCCATGGAAAACTGATCCTATTATGTTGCAGCACCTCCAAATTAATCCAGTTTTGCACCTCGTAGAAAGCAGCTAGTTATTTGTCGGCCTCGCGTGGCAGATCATTCTTAAAAGTGTCATGGCTGAAAGAGAACGATATCCCGTGTGATTTTCCTACTCTCAAGTGCTAGTGATCATCCTGTTGCGAATTGGTCTGGTTGCCTGAAAGATCTTTATGTAAAGAAGGCAGAGTTTTTTGCTCGAATCTAGATCACGGATTTGTGGCTTAATATGAAGTCCTAATAGTTCAATGAGCCTATGGATATATGTCTTTGTAGAGCTGGCAGGTTAACAATGTAGAAGCAAAATTTGATCGTGTAGTCTAGAAGTACTTGCCACTCAAGTTAATCTCGCTGGCTTTCATAGTTTTGATTTGGATTTTTTTATCACTGGATTTTTTTATCACTGATATCTAAAATGTGCTGGAATGTGCCTTCGTTATATCGTGATGAAAAATCAACAATGAGTGGAGACTTTTTTGCAAATGGACTATTGCATGTCATGAAGAGGCTTAATTCTCGTATCAGTGAAAGTTCGTAATCATGGCGTGATAACCATTCAAAGTAACGTGACGATCGTTATCGCCGACGAAAAAATATGGGCAAATAACGCCACCGGCATGCAAACTGCACTAAACAGTAATTTTTTGTAGATGAAGTGGTAAATCATGAAGCGAATGTGGATTTACACGCGACCAATTACGCATAATTTGCTTATAGACGAACTTTGCTTTTTGAGCCCAAAATGAGCTTCGTCACTGAAGATGATTTTGCTGTGAAATTCATCATCTTGGCGCATCATCTCCAGAGCCCAATCGGAGAAGGAACGTTAATTCAAATGGTCCATCGGCTTCAATTCTTGAGACAGCTTGATCTGTTTGAAATACGCCATAATGGGGTCTGAGCGATGCCCAATTCTTGAGAACGCATTGGAATTGACTGATTTGGGCGCCTGAACGGCAGCGATATCTTCGACCAACCCTGGCCAACCCGGTTTCTCAGTGAAACGTCAACATCACGCAACGAATGTGTAGACTAAAATTCTTGTACTTGTTATTACCTGTCTTCTAGGGCGAGAATTGCGACCAAAAATTGGAGTTAACTAGTGTCCGACCGAAACATGATTTTCAGCCGAAACTGAAACCGTAACCGAACATTCGGCCTCGGTCTATTTTTCGGCCGAAATCGAAACCCAACCTTTTTTAGGCAAGTTGAAATTGATTATGTAGTTTAATTTTTATTAAAAAAATTTAGTGTATTTTTACACATACAGAAAGTTATGTCGTCCAAATATACCTGACGAGAAAATAAACAAAATATAATACGGCTCACGAGAAGTTAACCGCGCTAGTCAAACCACAAAGTTTGTGATGGTAAGACTCAATGCAATCTCGCCATTCATCAGAGTTAATTTTGATCAGTCCTCAATCTTTGGAATAGATTTCCCACGCAAGGGTTATAAAGTATATACTCTATATTGTATATTTATAGCTCCAACAGCAACAAATGTCGCTATCTTAATCATCTTAGGTCCGGAATGAATATGTTTTAGATCGAGAGTCCAAATCAAAGAGCTTCATCACACAGAGGAGGATTTTCGTGGTCAAACTCCTGTAATGTACCTTCAGTACAGCTTCTTGCCATTTACACCAACTCTCCGTACCAGGTGGGCAATACATATGTTGCGGACATTTTTCATGTTATCAACAGACTCAGGGCGCTGGCGAATATAAAGACAATTTATTAATTACTTTATCAGTTAATTTGCCTTAACCTTTTCCACCAATCGCTCTATTATCTCTTTTGGCTTTTCGTAGCCTTCCACCCATTCTTGTTTGGACGTGTCCTACGCATTCTTTTTTTTAGGCAAATGGATCACCATCGTTAGGATTCATATCGCGTATAACCTTGAATGCTTTAGTGTCACCATCTCCAATATATTTAACATATTTCACTCCGTGTTTTTCACCCGATCTACAGAACATTTGACAATAGCGTCAACTTCCATTTTACCTGTACTTCCTTTATGGTTTATTGTACATAATTCTTCATGATCTTCAAACCAATCGTTAAACGCAGAAATAAAACCTTCTGGCAATTTTTGCTATAAGTAAAGTTACTCCAAATAGAGAATTGAAACGTCTTTTTTTCATGTCCCATCGCCAGAAACTATAAAATCCGTTGGACAAGCATTAGGATCACTAGCTGAAATTAAATCTTTTTCTTCATTTACAGCTTTGGATATAATGAGGTCATAAACTATAGATGTGGCCAAATGTATGTTTTCAACGCAACCGTAGTATGTACCGATTGCTAATCCTTGGTAAATATCCATCATACTGCAGAAGTATTTATTCCTTCCCTGCCAACTCTCAAAAGCCGCATAGTAAATGCAATTCATCGGATTACTTCAAAAGATTTGCCGACGAATGGACATGATGGTATATATTGTTCACTATGCAATTTGAAAACCTAGTACGCGATAAGACGTTCTCGAAAATTTAATCTCTTTCTTGCATGTAGTACACAAAACTAAAGAAGAAATCGCTGAAAAACCCATGAAAAACTCCAAAGCACAGTAGGCGTAATTATTTTCATTGATCACCTCTTCATTATTTGATTTACTCAAAAAAACTGGTAAAGCTGGTGTCTTCCTGTGCCGTGAATCTTTTGCTGTGAAATCGGCTTTTTCTTAGTCGATCTGGACGCGTAATCCTTTGCGCTGAGGATTTTTTATCCATTCTATTAAAAAAAAATAATTCACAATATTTTTATTGCACTCATGGCTGTCTGGTATCTCTTGGGATGAACCGCTTCCGGAACCCCATCAGCAAAATTGGATTAAGTTTCGAAAGGAACTTTCGTTGATAGAAAACATCAAAGTTCCTCGATGGATTTTTACGTCGCCGGATGCCGGTAGCTAGCAACTGCATGTCTTTTCGGATGCATCTACGTCTGCCTATGGTGCCGTGGCCTACCTACGGGTCCAAACATGTGAGGGTGAATTTAAAGTGTCGATACTTATGGCCAAAACTAAAGTAGCGTGGCATTTACCCTTCCTAACTAAGCGAGCTTAACATTTGGTGGTCTGGTCCAGCATGGCTACAAAAGAATGAAAGTGCATGGCCGACACAAAATTTTGAATTGAATCAGGAACCGGAGGTCACAGCACTTCTTACTACACTTAGCCTACTCTACAAATACTCCGACGTCGACACTCTGATTGAATTAACATGCTGGTATTTACTTTCATATTATTGATGTGAGACTCAAGCGACCACACTCTATAACATCTTGGTGTACAGCTTCTGAAAGACGTCTGGCTTTACACTTTTGGATAAGGTATATTCAAAAATAAAGTTTAATAATGAAATTTTTTGTCTCTTTCAAGGCAAGTCTCTCAGTTCAAGAAGCAAGCATCTTAAGCTTAATCCAATGATCGACAAATCTAACATCATGCGATTGAATAATCGATTGAAAAACGCTTTCCTACCTGTTTCTGAACGATTTCCTTTCATTCTGCCAAAGGAGAGTCGACTCTGTACGCTGCTTATTGCCAAGACACATGAATCTACTATGCATGGTGGAAAGCAAGCAACTCTGTATTCTGACATCTCTATAGCTTTGACATCTATAGCGACTGTGTAACGACATTTGTTGGTGCCAATGCAGTTCTGAAGGATGACCGCGCAGATTATCGGGAGCAGATGGAAGAGGGTGCACGATCCGTGGCCTGTCATGGTGTATCACGGCATTCCATCCCCCCAGGCTCGCCAAAGTTTGGTGGAATATGGGAGGCTGGCATAAAAAGCATAAAGCATCACCTGAAATTAACCATCGGGAAAGCAACGTTGACCTTCGAGGAGTTCTGTCAAGTTGAAGCTGTACTTAATTCGAGGCCTCTGTCAGCTTTGTCTGATGATCCCACAGACCTAGCAACCTTAACCCCTGGGCATTTCTTTGTGGGCGGTCCCATCACTGCGACTCCTGAGCCGAACTTTCTTGACACCAAAACAGGCAGACTAACACGCTGGAGACAGTTTCAACAGATGCAACAAATTTTTGGAAGAGGTGGAGTTGTGAGTATTTGCACGAGCTCCAAGTAAGAGGCAAATGGCGACAAATCAAAAGCAACATTAAAGTGGGCGACTTCGTTCCGCTGCGAGATGAACGAACACCACCTACTCAATGGCCATTGGGTCGGGTATTGAAAGTACATGCTGGAGAAGACAAATTTGTACGAGTCGCTACATTCGCACACAGTCATCGATATAAAAACGAGCAAGTTCGAAGGTGGTTGCGCTTCCAAGTGACAACGACCCTGCCGATGAACACGGTGGGCGGCCAGATGTTTCGTCACAATTACTGGACGAGGTGTGGGGAATGTTGAGAAGTACTCCAACGTGACAACATGGCAACTCTTACATTGCGTCAAAACAAACTTCATTTTGTAGTTTTTTTGTATATTTTTTTTGACGAAATATCCTCCTGAAGCGTGACATTGTAACATAATAAAAAGGAGGTCTCGATACGAATTAAAAAAAGGTTTACATAGTTAGTTTTGGCTCCTTGTGTTCTTTTTTACTCTTTACATCGCTTTAAACAGCACACATGAACATCCACTTGGTTTGAAGGTATAAAAATATAAAAAATACAAGTCACCTTGAGTTCTTGTTCTACTGGAAATATGGATTCAGGTAGACGGAGAATCCCTATAGATTTTTTTTTTAATTTCTAGACTAGAATACCCCCTTAACATGATTTGATTAAATTATTACTTTTCAATTAACAAAAAGAAGGATGTTATTAACGCTGCATACAATTAACATCAAGCTAGAGGTTATTTCAGTCGCATATGTTTTGGCCATCTCTGTATTTCGATAATCATAATTTTTTTTTGATCACCCCTCATTAGTATCTTCTTACCAACGAAAGCTCTTTCACTACCCACATTCAACCACAATCGTAGCATGTATATATTGTATAAACACTTTCAGCTAATCTGAATATGGGGTAAGATTTAATGGCCAGTATCTGCAGTCATCCTCAGTCCAGGCAAACTACAACGAAATCTTCTTAAATTAACAAAATACGAAATACCATTTAGAGATACTTTCGCTAAGATGCTTCCCACGGAGGCAATGCACTGCGCCATGATATCAGTTTACAATGCGGAATCGTTTGAAGTTTTCAGTTGTTTTTCTGTTTTTTTTTTATATAAATATCTAATCGGCGACAAACATTTTCCACTTTTCCACCAATTAGCAGAAGCAGTCAAGCTGTTACCAGCAAAGTGCACTGCGGCAACGGCAACGAACGTTTCTTCAATTCGCCACTTATCGTGATTTCCATCTGTTGGTGGCAATGCCACCCACCCCCTTGGCAAAATCTGTATGTCCAACGCAACAGCAATGACGATAACAAGTCTCCTATTAAGTATTTGTGGCTTGGAGTGTATCCCTGAGGTACAACCACCGACCAATTCACACTTTCACTATGTGGCAGCGGATTGTTTAAATTACGATATCATTTGCAATTGGGAATGGGAATCCCCCCCCCGCATTGTACCCCTTTGTATGTCTATCTGTCTGTCTGTCCGCAAATGACTTTCATTAATTTCACCCGAAACGTTGGATGCAATTCGTTTTAGCTGCAATCTGGACAGACACTCCTGGCATCGGTTGGTAAACACATCATCTCGTATACGCGCACACACGCCACATGTGGAGACGTTTTAGATGGAAAATCTAAGAGATTCCTCGTCGGACACGGCGGCGTGCGGGCCCCCCAACTATGCCGGCCACACTTTCCGATTTCGTCGTTTGTCTTTGACGGACTGCACGAGATGACTAGGCCCGATAGCCGCTAACCTGTAAATTGAGAATGAAAATTTAATTTTCATTTCCGTCGTTGGTGCAAGTATCTTTGCATCTATGGCGGCTATAAGGCACGGCTCCTTGGCCAGTTCCAATTTAATTACAACGCCAATTGTCAAAATTTCGATGTTGGAGTGTCTAGCGGTGCGGCGCGCGGTGCATGACAGTGGTGGAACCTCATATCTGAAGCTGGACAAGTTCGGTTTCATAATTCGCCTAAGCAGATGGTTTTGGGCCAGTTAAAGACTACCGTCAGGTCTTTGAGATATGAGAGCGGCGGCGTTCGGTTTACGATTTATCATCGCGGAATAGAGTCTGCGTCGAAGCTTGGCATTTAATTCAAAATTTGAATGCGCGAGTATCTGTATCTATGCGGCTGGGGAGTTCACGGCATGAGGTCGGTTGTTGTGAACTGGTCGCTGTCGTTGCTGTCGCAGTGGAAGACACGTAGGATTTCAAGCCACACAGCCATAAAAAGAGAGAGTGGCACATTTTGCTTTCTTCGAATGCTTGCGAGTACGAGAGTTTGTGGTGCAGTTCTTGCTTCCCCCCCATTTTGGATTTGTATCTAAATAGCGTATATGGATGCGGATCAAAGTTGAAAACGTTTTGTGTATAGTTGCAGTTTCGAATGTGCGCACCTCTGTGCCGAGTGTGCTTTCTAGCTGAACGAGGCAATATAAGCTGAGGGCTGAGGATGATGTGTTATCGGATTTTGTGTATCTGGAACCTAATGGCATTATTACAATGGTTCGGGTTGCGAGCCGCAGTCAAAACGTGCGGATTCAGTTTTTCATCACATTTCATCGCCTTCGTTGTCGGCAGCGTATCGTAACGCATTTGTTGTGTTTGTTTGTCTCCTGGTTGCATTCGTATATTTATCGGATGCAGTAATCGTGGCAATACCTCGTTGTGCAGATGAAGGTATTTTATTTTCTTTTAGTCTTAGTTGCCTAACGAATTGAAGGAAAATCCTATCGGTTTTGTGTGACGAGAATTAAGATAGAATGTGTCGAGTTAGATTCGGTCATTGGAGAGACTCTGTGTCAACTCTGTTTCTTAACACACAAAAATGCACGTAACTATTTTGGATACTGATTATGCCATTGCATGCGAACGTCACTCAAATGTTTTGAGCGATTTTTTAAAAAACAAAAAAAAAACGATCAAAGGCAAACGTTCAAAAAAGTGTTTTTCCAACTACTCCTGGATGCCACTTTTGAAAACACGGATAGCTTCAGCATTTTCACGACTGAATATTTGATCTCTTTTACGACTTGATTGCGTTCATATCGAGATCGAAGATTGAGAAGGAAGCCCGGTTTTGTGGCAGAGGGAATCGAAGTTTGCTGTATGAAACGGAATCATATCTTACATCAAGTTTTGAGTGGTAGAATGGGGGTGAAAACTATTACACACACAGCTATTACACACACAATTCTTACCATAATGCAATTGAAGGAGGTTCATGTTTGTATAGAGTTTTTTCCTCCGAAATAAGCATCCCGTGTGTGCTTGAAGTAAAGAGTGATACCGGATTTCCTCCGATTTGAGTTCATCCTGTGTCCATTAGATTGAGCTTACAGTGTTTGTAAGATTAAGCTTCATAGTCAGCTTCTTCGGATACCGGGAAGAAATTGCGAAAGTTCTTGACCGTGGGATACACGGACAACCATTGGCGAATAGATGTTTAGTCAAAGCGTAATGAGGCTGTTTTATAGCAGACAACTGGTGTGGTGAAAGTTATTTGCTTCATGACTCGTGTCAGACTAATCATTACCAATGGCTGTCCCTTGTGGTTAAACATGACAGAAAATTTGATAGAAAAGTGTTATTGTATAATTGAAAGCGATATCTCAGGGTTTGCTTATATTTATACAGAACTCCAGAGTCTCAAAAAAAAAAATCTATCGCACCGAGTTCCATTAAAATTGAGCAATCCCTTATCAGGGTGAATAGTTTCCTAATAAAATTTTTACGATAGGAACGTTGAAGGAGCACTGTCTTCAACCAACAACCTGATATTCGGGGCTTTCTACCCCCAACGATTTGTGCCACGAGGGTTAAAAAGGTTTGATCCGGAGTAGTCTGGCGTTGCTGCTAATCTGTCATATCGCCTATTCCAGTGAAGGCAGACGACTCACATACGATCGAGACAACGCACGCAGTTTCGAAGACTCTCTTCGTTTCAGTGGGGCGATATGGAAGATGCGCAAAAGCAGCATCATATCTTGCTATTCAGTTTTTTATTCGTTAATTTTAAGAAAAATATTAAATAAATACATTAAGCCGTCATTAAACTGGTACTAGGCAGGACCAGTAAGCCTGTTATGCGTTTTTGTCTGGCGTCAAGTATTTCTTTTGAATAAATTAAAATGCAAGCTTTTAAGAAATACATAATGTGAGGACAGAAAAGACATTCGATAATTTAGAAAACTCGTAAAACATACATGCCAATGTTTTAAGAAGGGAAGTTTATCGTAATAGAGCCGGAAACGTTACAAGAAATTCAGTTTGGATTAAATTCAACAATTTTGCAGGGGACAATGACCAGAATCGCAGCTTCAGCCACCAGATTCTTATTCTGCCATGTTTTGCATGCGAGTTGTCGGAAAAATCGATTGACTGTTTGCTATGCTGCTTAAGCTACTGCGCAAAAATTTTGAATCGTCCGGTTGTGCAGAACAACAAAAGTTGATGAAGGCAAAGACCCCAGCAAATATCACATCTCTTATGAGTCTTTTCAATTGTTGCTCCTTAAGATTCGACCTAAAGGACTGGCAAATTATGAATCTTAAATGAAATTTCGGAAAAGTTGCTGGCTGGACATGCTACCCCCCTGTTATCTCTGAGCTTACGATCTCTTTTGGGATTTTGGGATTATGTGTAATCCTCTTTTGAATGCTGCGCTAAATAAACGGAACAGCTTACTAATATATACATATGTTCCTGAATTGCAGCTTTGAAGTCGAAGTTAGTGTGGGGAGTAGCGTCTTCGGGATACAATTTCTCAGGGACGCAAGGCATGCCGAAGCCGACATTCGCTAGTTTTTTTAAGATATAGGGTTTTTCTTTTTTGTAAATGAGACTAATAGGATTGATTCCAGTCATCGGGCAGGCTCCAGTCATTCGAAATCTAAAAAAAAATTGGAACATGCTTCCTACCAGAACTTCTGGTAGAAGTCCAACACATAGACTACCTTTGCTGTGTCTTAGGCTATTTATGGACAAAACGTCGCATACAGCCGGTAAGAACAACCTCTTTATTGGCTGAAATCACGTGTCTTATTTCCGTTTCTGGATACTTCAATCCTGAAACTGGGTGACTACGAAACTATTTTCCTTTTTGAAGTAGTTTTTCTCTTCTAACTGTGTACTCTCTTGCGTCTTAACAAGCGTTGTCTTCTTTTTCTTTAACGCCCTCGTCATCATACCACAACATTTTTATCGGGTATGGTTGGTAGCTTAAGATCGTCTTATCTGTTTTTTGAATAATTTCCGTTTGAGGTAGGCGACGACTCATTTGAGATCTTTTCACTCAAAGCTCTCTGTACGCTCTGGCTACCATATTTCGAGTATGCTCACATAACCAATATTTAACCTCCTTTTTTTTGCACAGTGCAGTTTGTTTCTTTGGACAGTAGGACTCTGTCGAGTTGGTATTTACAAGTCTTCAAAGTTAACATAAGTCCCTCTGAATGTTCGCCCATCAAGAATGTTTGAAGAGTGACTTTTGTCAATTAACTCGCTGTCGATTTTCTTCGCGAAAAGTTGCTGCATACATTCCTTGTCTTGAAGAAGTTCTGTGCCGTATTAATAGCTGCAGCCCATTGTAGAGCATTTTCGATGACCTACGTTCTCCCACGACAAATCGCTTCATAAATTGTGCAATATTTTGTTACGCCTGACCTTATCCTATCTTACCATTGTCCTGCCATTTCGTGCAGTGTCGTCCTCGCTTAAGGGATCCTTTGCAAACATAAGCTGACAATTTAGCAATTAGTAGGATGGCAATCCCGGAGCAGCGTTTTGAAATAGAAATAGGGATCGTTATTGACTCGACCATTATGAAGGCGGAATTCTCATTTTTTTCAATTTGCAATATTTGACCCCCCCCCCCCACAAGAGTTAAAAGGTTCGTCGTGCAATTTTAAGTTGAACATCTTCTAAGCTTAAGATACAAGAGTGTAACAAGCTCGTATAGTACCTGAAAAAATATTAATTAACAAATAATTAATTGATTTACTACACCTACCCTTTCGGTTCATATCTAAATAATGCAAGTCTTACTGTTTTAAAAAATCGATTACAAAAAACAAATCATGTGGTCTTGTTTTTCCATTTCAATCTTCATTTTGCAATGACTGCATGCTCTTCATTACTCGCGTTACCTTTTCAACTAAGCCGATCGAAAAAAGTAGCCCACTGCCAAAGAAGCATACTTTTCTGTTAGAGCCCGAATCTTATTAAACAGAGCAAAGCCATCACATTAACCCACTTTGTACGAAAGAAGGGAATAGTAAGTTTTTTACGACAAATTAACTATAAAATGCTAACTACCAGATACTTTCTTCCTCCGTTTGATGATGGACCGCTGTCTCACACAGTTAAACACTAAGTTTGGCTTCGTGATCTCCATCTTTTCAGATAATCTTAAGTAGTTTCCTGCTCTGTTAGCCAGCTAATTCGCTTCTTCTATTCGATTTTTGTGTTTTTTTGCAGATGATGATGAGCCCAAAGCTGAGGGCACCATTCGCGTTCAGATAACAATCAAATTAGATTCATTCGTACAAAGATTTGTTAACATTTCGACATGATTACGCAGACAATGGTGTAATTTTGTTTTATTACCCTTTAATTGGGGCTTCCGCCGCCGGGGAGATGCGTATCAAAGACTAAACTATGTAAGCTTGCGGTGTAAACAGGTCAGGCTTCTATCTATAAAAAAAAACAAGACTTATTGAAAGGCTAACTGAATTAATTAATGTTCCTTTGATGCAAATCCGATTTAATGGTGGAAGTTACAATAAGTTAGGATTCGTTGTAATAATTTTTATTTGTTTTCTTTTATATTGATTTCGAGCCAAGAGGAAGAGGAAGGATATTATATGGTTTTATTTGGGATCGATTAATTCACCACCAAAAGGTTCAATACCACGGAAATCGAGTGTGTCTATTTTATGGTTATGGAATGGAAGGTTGAATGAACTAAGTGGGGTAAGCTTCTGTATGAGAATGTTGATACAGATACGTCAAGTTCAAGCTGTGGACACTCTTAAGTTTGAAAAATTCGTTGCATCTATTTCGCGGGAGTCAAGCTTGGCTTCACAACTCTAAATGGAAGCAAAAAGCACATCTCACTTCGGCTACTTTGACATTGTATGGAACTCAGGCCTTTGAAGATTTTCGAGAACAGGGCAAGTTCTGTAAAATTATATATGATTGGAAAATGAGCTTTTAGAACGATCGGTATGCAACTGGGACGTACTACTGTGTCCAAAAAATAAGGTGACAAATGAATTTAAACTGCGCGCGTCGAAGGATTTGGAAATTTTTCTTTCTTTTTAGGTTGGTAGTACTGTCAGTGACATCTATGTGAAATTTCATGTCAAAATATATTCATAGTGTTTGAGATACGCGTCGTTTTGTGAGCTGCTAAAAGTGAGTTTTTCGTTTTTTGCGATGTCGAAATTTATTGAGCAAAGAATTTGCATTAAATTTTGTTTGCGGAATCAATTTTCTGCTGCGGATACGTTGAGGATGGTGCAGAAAGCCTTTGATGATGAGGCTTTGTCTAAAAAAAATGTTTACAAGTGGTATAGTGATTTCTAAGCTGGCCGTGAACGTGTCGAAGACGAAGAGCGTTCTGGGCGACCATCAACCTCAACCGATGAAGCTCACGTCCAACAAATCAAAGATTTGGTGTTGAAAAACCATCGTTTAACGATTAGAGACCTTGCTGATGAAGTTGGCTTATCGAAAGGCTCAGTTAATACCATTTTGAAGGATGCTTTGGGCCTCAAGCGCGTCAAATCTCGACTGGTACCGAAAACATTGAATTTTTTGAAAAAAGGCGTCGCATTGAAGTGTGTGAAACAATGCTTTCCGACCAACAGGATGTCATGAAACGCATTATAACTGGCGATGAGACTTGGATCTATGCTTACGACCTCGAAACAACCGATCAATCGAGCGAATATCGTGCCAAAGGAGAGCCGAGACCAAAAAAACCGCGCCAAAGTCGCTCAAAAATCAAGGTCATGTTGACTGTTTTCTTCGATTATCTTGGTGTTGTGCTTTATGAATTCCTTCCAACCGGCCAAACAGTCAGCAAGGAATATTATTTGAACGCCATGCGTCGTTTGCGTAACGCTATCCGCCTAAAAAGGCCGGAATTGTGGAAAGACAATTCTTGGTTTTTACACCACGATAATGCACCATCCCATACCGCACTCGTAATTCGTGATCATTTCGCCAAAAACTCAACCCATATCGTTCCGCAACCACCGTATTCACCTGATCTGACGCCGTGCGACTTCTGGCTGTTCAACAAGCTCAAAAGACCGCTCCGGGGACACCGTTTTGATACGATAGAGGAGATTCAAGCCGCAGCAAAGACGGAACTGAAGGCCATCCCGGAAACTGACTACAACCAGTGTTTCAAAGATTGGAAAATCCGTTGGCATAAGTGCATTACATCGGGAGGGGATTACTTTGAAGGGGATGAAATTGATTTGGAAGAATAAATAAGGAATTTTCAAAATAAATACAATGTCACCTTATTTTTTGGACACAGTAGTATGATTGGAAAATGAGCTTTTAGAACGATCGGTATGCAACTGGGACGTATGTGCACTTTACTTTTATAGTGCCTCTCGAAATCTTGTACCAGTCCTCCGCGATCTAGGAAATACCATGAACAGAAGCAGATTTTCAAAAAAGAGAATATTGTCACATGTATTTCAGCTGTCAGATAAGATTGCACGTTTAAGAATGAGGATTCTTGGCGAAGCTGAGACCTCTGTCAAGGATGTACTTTATGACGTCAAAGAAGATTTCAATTTCACAATTGGTAAGGAACATATTTTTGGCAGTTAAGTCGGAAAGCACAGTATACACGAGATATTAAATGCACACTTGCAAACAGAAACATGAGTAATATTGGAAAAAATATCTAGCCAGAAAAAGGGAAGAGTTACGCGGAACATCCGGATACTTTTAAGGGGGGTATTCTTGTCTTAAAATTTAAAAAAATTGATTTTTTTTTATATTTTCAAACGGCACAGGAAGACACTTTTTTTTTGAGAAAATCAAATAATGAAGAGGTGATCATTGAAAATAATTACGGCTACTGTGTTTTGGAGTTTTTCACGGTTTTTTTCAGCGATTTATTATTATTGCCTCGATGTTTAGGTTCAGAAACTCAAAACAATAATGAGTCTCTAAACTCTTTGATTTGGACTTTCGATTCAAAACATATTCCTTCAAGACTTAAGTTGATTGAGATAGCGACATTAATTGCTGTTTGTATTTTGAATGAAGGCTTCATTCCTATTTTAAAAATGATGGAGCTTATGGGGTTGAAAATTGAAGCTCATTCATTTGCTGTGAAACGAAACAACGCCCGGCTTGACAGCTCCGAGATACGAGCATCTAACTCATCAAAGGAGGCCACAACTGCTCGATATGACGAGAGAAACGCGGAAAATAGTTTTTTCGAAGTCGAATGGTCGAAAAGTCCCGCGTGATATTGGAAAACACACAGTGGAATATGAAATTCGGAAATATTCCAAACATGTACCGAAGTAGTCCGGCATGGAGGTGCGCTTTAAAAAATTATGCATACGACAGATTTTAATGCGAAAGGGAACAACAAGAGGCGGATGATGCAGCACGCCGTCCTTGGAACTTTAACTACTGCAAAATGGATTAATTATACTTTGTCCTCTGTTGTTGTTTTTCTTATCGGCCTTCGACACGGTCTGGACTCACGGGTATTTTAGCTTCTTCAATCACCGTGAAATCTTCAATGAAGACGCGTTTATGGCATTAAACGCCATTTAAGAAATCTACTAAAAAATAAATGCGGATATGCTTGAATCAACAACAGCAAGGGTTTCAAACCAAAGTTCGTAGGGCGTCCGTAGCTACGACTAATTGCAATTTGCCATGAATGTTTCTATGGAAACAAGCATGTTTTTGTCGATGTTTTGGGCCTACTTTTCGTTTAAAATAACTCCAAATCATAAAAATTAAATCTATTGCAGCGCATTCATCCCACGTGTTCATTTAATAGCCTCAAGCAGCCTCGAGATACCTAATCTCCAATATCTGCTCGTACACATGTATGCACACTTTAAAGCCCACTAAGTGGGTCTCTGTTTTGCATTTTGAACAAATAAATCCAACAATTAGTCGGTATTGGACAAAAGTAACCCACCCATCTTAGTGCGCACACCACTCGTGTCCTACATTCCAGATCCACAGCCGCATATACTCGTACTTCTAGCAGTGCTCCCATTGTCAGTATTTACTGTCAAATATCGAAATTTGTGTATGCTTCTCGTCAGATTCGCGATCACTGATCGCGGCTATTTCTCTCTTTAAACGTATCCCCGAACCACCCACATCCACCTTGTCGGGATCGTAATTACAATATTATGCCACGTCGATAGACTCGCTGTTTTGTTTTGTTTCAACAATTATGGTAATTCGGCTCCGCAGATACATGTTCAGGCAATAATTACAAAATGACTTGCGGTGGAAAAAGGCCAAATAGAATGACGGATCCGGGGCAAAGAATCTGTCATTAGGAGTGAGTATCTGATCTGTGCTTGTTGGAGGACAGACAGGCAGGCCTCGAGAAGAGTTATTGGATCTCGTTCTTAACACACGTCGATTCTTCAGTTTGTTGTTATTGGTTGTTTTTGAAGAGCATTGACAAAAGTGCGTGGATGTTTGGTATAGGAACGTTGCTCGTCGTCACTGTCGTTGGGCTGTCGTGTCGACCTCATCAGCGATTGCGATGAGGTCCTTCTCAACATTTCGGTCGATCTATCGCTCTTCGCATTTGAGTCTGTCCAGAGTTATTCGCGAACATGGTTTGGCTGGAAATTAACAAACGTTACCAAACTCTGGCCGATCGTTGCACCGTTGATCATCGATCGGTGAATCTGCGACGCAGAGTGCTGAGTGCGTTTCGTAGAACGTTCTGTGTTGGTGCCGCTGTTGCGCAGCGTGTCCAACTCGTCTCTACGTCTCCATGTGGGAGCTCTCTGTGGCTCGTGTATGCCTTTTCTATCTTTGTTGTTTTTTCTTTGGACGCAAAACAGCCAAATGAATTATTGCTGGCATTTGTTTGGTTGACAGTAAATATGGAAAATAGGATATTCAATAGTTATTGCTTGTAATTTATTCCTTGTACATGGGACATGGTATGTTCTTCCTTGTGTGCTCTATGGGGATGAGGTTCGGAAAACAAAACAAAAGTGAGTTAAGTGTTCTGCTGGAATGAAGGCTGAAATATGTTTTGAGTATTGTTGATCGTTGCGAGTTTGGTTGGCTTTTTGGTTTCAATGTATGTCAAGGTACCGACTGGTATGGAATGAAGGAAATGTTTTGCGAAATAAATGCACAAACGTAGGCCAAGCCAAGACGAGCTGAAATAAACTGTCAAAACAAACAAAACACCTTAACCTAAGTAAAGAGAATTCACAATTGCTCATTTCTATAAAATTTCAACGTTAATAAAGGGACAGAAGATTGATAATTTGCATTCGGTATGTGTATATTGTCTCTCCGAAGGCTTGCCGCTTGCGACTCGACTAACATCTTCCACAGTTCCGAGGATTGTCTCCGTATCAGCAGGGCGGTATTAATCCGCGATATGGCAGTTGAACAGATTTGTAGGGAACTCTATCGTCGATACCCTTTAAAGTCACCTTATGGGGTAAAGTGGACCTTTCTTTCTTTTTTTAAGGCCTTGGCTGGCTAACATAGACTAAGCTTAACAATATGTTGAGAAAATATACATCAGGTTGGCAACTAAGTGATTGCGGATTTTTTTAGAAAATAAAAGACAATTTTTTCATGGAACGAAATAACTTTATTCTGTAATGAATTGCCCATTTTGAGCAATGACCTTTTGCCATCTTTCAGGCAGCATCATAATTCCAGGTTCGTAAAACTTCTCGTGTTTATCAGCAAAAAACTGAACCAGGTACGATTTGACATCATCATTATAATTGAAATATTTACCATTCAAGGAGTTGTGCAAAGATTGAAATAAAAAGTAATCAGATGGTGCAAGGTCGGGACTATATGGTGAATGTGGCAAAACATCATAACCAAGCTCCAATAATTATTGCCGAGTGACAAAATGTGTGTATGGCCTTGCATTGTCATGATGGAATACAACACCTTTCCGATTTGTCACTTCGGCCATCTGAATTGATCGTTCGGTTGGGTGGTAGAAGTTCAAAGTAGACAGTTCCTTTGTAATCCCACCAAACTGATGATATAACTTTCTTTTGATGAATATCAGCTTTTGGTGTTGTTTGAGCTGGTTCACCTGGCTTGTTCCACGATCTTTTCCGATTGACATTGTTTTAAACAACCCATTTTTCATCACCAGTTATCAATCGTTTTAAAAATGGATCACTTTCATTACGTTTCTTTAACAAATCGCAGATGTTTATGCGTTGTGTTCTTTCAGTTTATGAGGAACCAATATATTGAGTTTTCGTGCAAAGCAAAGTTGTTTTGAGCGATTTTCAATTCGTGTATGCGATATGTGAAGCTTCTCTGCAATCTCACGTGTTGTACTGTGACGATCCGAATCGATTATTGCTTTGATTTGGTCGTCATCAACTTCACCTGGACGAAATTGGCAAACTAATTTTGAAACTGCCCTTCTTTTAAAGCTTCGTCACCATAAACAGCACATAATTTTTTGTGAGCTTGCGATGCGTTTTTTCCTTTCCGGAAATAAAAAAGCAATATACTATATGACGTAAATGTTCATTTTGATTTTCCTTTTTTCAACAGACGCCAAACAAAAGCTTAACTACCGATCAAGAATTTTTTTTTACTGATTGACAGTTGAAGTACCAACTATCAAATAATTAAATGTGTTTGACATTTCGAGTATGTCAGCAAACCTTAAGTTTCAACTAAAGCCACGTATGAGTGAAATCCGCAATTACGTTGTTGCTAACCCAATAGAACTTGTCCTTATAAAATAAAGCGCTATTTATGTAATCATGGCGTAATCGGTTGATGCGTTGCGGCCTTCAATTAAAATCGATTTAGTTTTCTAATAAAGAAAGTTCAAAATAAATTATATTTATAGTTTACAGCTACCTTATCAGATAAAAAATATCCATAAATGTATAGACTGCCGTTCATAAGTTTCCATACAAATTCAAATATTTTTTTTTTTCAATTTCATTCATTTCAAGTTTCATCAATATTATGTTTATTTAGCCAACTGACTAAACTAAGTAAGTGACTAACTATAGAGACTACCAAAAAGACTAAAACAGTATTGAGTTGAGACCATTTCATACATTGATGTGCCCCTTTCTGATTACAATTCCCACGGAAGTTCATGGAAAATTGAAAAAGGAAAAAGCATAGAGAGAAAGCTAACATCCGATTTAATTTGTTTTCCCCTTTTGTGGTTTCTTATCATGAACCCAATCCTAGAGGTCTTTCCAGAAAATGACACATGGATAAAAAATCTCTCGAAATTGGCCTGGAAACAAATATCAAAATCTGTAAAGAAAACTGGACTGAATGTGATCCTCTTAAAGCCATATATAAATCAGAAGAAAAAGATTCTATGCTGAGCATAGATCGAAAGCACAGGTCGAAATCTCGGGACTGAAAGTATGTACTTTTGTTACAAAAAGGACATAAAGATAATTACGCCTTAATATTCCAAGTAATGATTAATATCTTCTAAAGAAAAGCAATCTTATAAATTTGATTGATTAGAAATAATTCCGAAAATACATGAAGTTGAGATAAACGGCCTTTTACAATGTTTATATCGAAACAATTCAAAATTCTGCAAAAAAAAAGAAGCTAAGCTTGGTCACAAATTTCCCTTTGCTCATTTCAGAACAACTTTTTAAAATTCTTTTCCCTATAATAGCATTAGTAATAGTTATAATTTGTAAGTGATGTTTCAGTGATAACTGAATATAATAAAATGTTTTCTGAGGACGGGAAAGTTTGCAAAGAAGTTCAAACCCAATCAGACAAATTTAAATCCCCAAAAAAAAATACAGTTCCAGTTATGGTTGGCAAAAGAGCTTTTGATCATGCTCCAAATTTAGTTTGTGTGACCATGCAACTAGACCTCAAACTTTTAAAATATGAATCCTTATAATCAGGGTTCTCACAAAATGTAAAACTTCTGAAACAAGGCTATATTAAATTTGATAGCTCTGACTGTCTAATTAATAACACTGTCCGAGCGCAGGCTGGTTCTGAAATGAAGAAGCAAGAAAAAAAATTAAGTTCGTTTTATGCGTAATTTGTTGACTTTATTGAAACTAAAGCGAGATGGTCTATTTATGATAAGAGGCGCGAGTGGACTGTGCTGTTACAAGAGTGTTTCATATACAGTAAAAAAATAAGCATCAAATGAGTTGCCGCCTTAACAAACACTTTATTGAAGAAGTTGAAAAACAACTGCCAAAAGCGAATACAAATTCAACTTCCAACTTGCATTAAAAGAGTATTCAAAATCTCTTGAGAGCGAGCACATTATAAAAAAATTGTCTTCACGTCGAGTTGGGATGACCATGTGCTACTATGTGCGTAATGCAAGCCATGAACAACCAGCCAGCTTCAACATGAAGCTTGACAAAATAGAACTCGTACTTTCTCCAAAACAACCAAGACGAAACTTCTTACAACGAGCTCACAAACTTTTCAATCTTGTGCACAACATTAGATAAATGTTACTCAATAAAAAACGATTATTTCCAAATTGTTGTCACGATCACTTGAAATACATTACATTCGTAAGTAAGTAATTACCGAAATGTTGAAATAAAATTAACGTTTAATACACTATTTTACCTAACCATTACCCAACCTATCTCCATTTCAAGTAATAACTGTGGTTTTAATTTTATAGAATCTTAATTGGACTAGATAAATTTCCTTATGATTCAACTTAATTATTTTACGCAAATCATATTTATAGGATTCATATGATTTTATATCTTAAATTTGATGTTGGGAGCAAATTAAATGGGACCTTGAAAATTTCAATGAAAAAAATTAAGGTGAACATAGTTGTGCTCTATTAAATGAATCTATAAATTTTTCCAAGCCAAAAACAAGTGAATTTTTTTTTTTTTTTAGTTTTTATTCGGTTTTACATAAATGTGTTGTACAAAGAAGAATAACATTTTTGTAATGAATAAATAGGCATCATTCCATAGTACTAAAATGACTAGTTGCGAATGATCCTTTTATTAAATAATATTCTTAAATTAATTAATTATTAATGTGGGAAACTACAAATTCATCAGTTAATATATTATTCATTAATTGAAAATAAAACAAATTTCTGGTCACAAATGAAAATAAAAAATGACAATCTAGAAAAATGAAAATAAATAAAAAAATACAAAATATGTGTGCATAATTAAATTGAATTTAAATTTTAAATTAAAATTTTAAAGAGTATATAACACAAATTATGAACATAGTACATTTATTAAAAACTACAAAGTTGTACTTAGAACAATTTTGATTACTGAAGTATATATTCCAAAAATAAATTGTTTCACTTCTTTTTAAAATAAGGTCGGTTGTGTATAAACAAATGACATACAGTTTGTTCTTAGGGTGTATGTATTTGAACTTCTGAGGGTAGTGCAGTATCCGCTTCGAATTAAAAAAAAACTTTAAGAACCTTATAGATAAAGAGATGCATTATTGGGAGAATTCTTAGCCTCAAAAACAGTGGCCAACCATGGACTAATCCGTTAACATTACAAAAAAAATTATACAATGTGTTTTTGGGCAAATTTTGAGTGGCTCAATGGTGTTATTATAAGCTCCACCCCAACTTGCAATACCGTTTTTTAACTTGGAATGTGCAAGACCATAAAAAAACATCAATAGCAATTTTTTTTAACAATGTGAGGTACAAATAACGAGAAACAGATAACATATATTTTTTCAAATCACCCACGTGGCCTTCCAATTTAAGTTTTTATCGATTAAGACCCCTAAGTTCTTAAAACTGTTGACACCTTCTATTTAAAGAAAAGTTGGGACTACACACTGAATACTCGCAAAAGTTTTTTTTTCTCACACGTAGATACACATAAAGAAAATTTATTATAAGACCATGCATGACAGAAACATCACAATCAAGTGGACAAGGACTTTTTTAATTAAAAATCATTAATTTCGTTCTTTCACTTATAAGGAACTCATGCTTTGTGAACCATTGTCGTAGTATATTCAAATCCATCTGCAGTATTAGTGCTGAGTCAAACAAATTCCTGCTTTTGAAATTTTGTTTAGTAATGAGTTAATGTAAATCAAAATAAGATTGGCCCCGGAGCCGAAGCTAGGTTAGCATTTTCAAAAAAATATAAGAATTATACGAAATTTTAGGAAGGAACTGCCCTCTGTATCGTAAGTGGGTATAATGAATTTGAAGTGTTTCATACAAATATTAGAAAATATCATGTTACCCTATACCGAGGAAGAACTGCTCGATACTTGGAGATTCATGTAAGACAATGGCTCGAAAAAAAATTATGTCGATGGTTTAGAGTGGTTATCATTTAACTCATCCGACAGAAAACCTGTGGTTTCAACTTAAAACCGCAATCGGCAAGCAAAAAGTTGGAAATTTAAACGAATCATTTGAAGTTCCAATGACGGTTTGGGCCAACATATAACCCAAAAAATGCCGCCATCATATTGGGGAATCGTAAGGCCGTGAACGGGAGTAAAAAGTTTGCTACAAAATATTGAGCCAGGAAATAACAATTCCGTAAATAAGGAAACATTGTTAAAACGTTCCAAATAAAGTCGCAATACAATTCGAAACGTGTAATTGAATTTGAATAATTTCTTCTGTTTATCATTTTTTTGTTGATTGTTACTTGCTTTGCTTTATAACAATCTTTAATAACTTTCAACTTTTAACAAAAAACAATTCCAATAATCTTTTATAATATATATTTATATATGTATTTTAAGTTTTTGTTAATGTAGTTTTAAGCTTTAGATGGGAAATAAAATATGTCCAGGCAATAAGGTTTTCTTCAAAAATTTTCTTAATTTAAAATTTGTCAAACTTTTATAAATAAATAAAGTAAATACTTAGATTAAGTTGAAAGACATTAATAGCTTAAAAGTATTAAAGACCTGAGTATTTGATATGAATTTTAATTTAATACCTCTTGGCGTTCATGAGAAAAGTGGTAGTAAGTTTAAAATTATTATTTTCGCAATTTTTTCTTTATCTGTGCTATAAGACGTTGCTTTCAAGATTCTGAGTAGGTCTGATTCACCTGAAAGTGTCGGAAATTCACGGCATAAAGGGCTGTATCTTTTGATTGCGTTGGCTCAAAAGTTTGATTTGTCGTTTGTCGTTGGCCCCTCACGGAAGTAACGGGAGTATCTGGGCCCCTCCCGGAACTCCCCGGGCTCCTCCCGGAAGTATCTGGGCCCCTCCTGGAACTCCCCGGGCCCCTCCCGGAAGTCCCGAGGTATCCGGGCAATCCCCAGACGGAAGGACGGGTTTTCAAAGTGATCCTATAAGGGTTTCGTTTCTTCCTTTCGAGGTACGGTGCCCTTAAAAATTTTCTACAGTGAGGGGCTATCGCCAAAGTTGTATCACTTATCGGTTACTTGGGTATACCTTGACACATTTTAATAATAATTTCTCTATTTATACTTATGACGAAACTTTGGGTTTTTTTTAAGAAGAAATACGACTCGTTACTGCATTAAAATAAAGATATATTTTGTAACGTCAATGTTCACTAACAAATGTAAAACTTACATTTTAAAGCAAAACTTTCGTTCAAATTTTTAGAGAAAAACTTTTGAGAAATGCGATTGAATTCCGCTCCAATTTTGACGTTCATGATACCTTCTTTTCTCGAATAGATTTTTTTCCTTTTTCGAAGTATGTTTAAAATAAAAGTAAAGTGAAAAAGCGAAAAATTTCCGCAGTTGTGTTCCTTAGAATATCAGAGTAAGGAAAAGTGTAAAAAATAAATCAAAATCAAAAATTATCACGGGTAGGAAAAATGCAACTTCATTTAAAAATTAAAATCTGAGCAACTTAAGAAGATATCGACATTGTTTAAACGCAGTATCAAAGTGTCGCATTTTTTAAAATCAAAATCCTTAACAAAGGTTCTATAAAAGTAAGCAATACGTGATATAGACTTTGGAGATAGTCCCTTACTGTAGAACAGTTTTTTTTTAATATGTATACCCAAGAATCACGTTTTAAATTTTCCTTGACTCATTACGGAACACCCTGTATAGAGGTATAGAGGTAAAAGGGGAATGAAGGATAAATAGTAATGAATAATGTAATTTGTAGGGCCTGAAAATAACAATGTCCACGGTACGTAGAGTTCGACTTTTGGATTAGGGTATATAAGTACTTGCTTCAGGGGCCGTTCGGGGTCGGCTATAAACTGCCACCAATTTATTAAGTTTTATTTATTTACTCTAACGAAATAAGATCATAAGTCTTTAAATAAAAAATGTTGGTGAATCCTCTCTGCAAGTACACACATTGATTGACATCGAAAGAGAAAATAAGTTGTCTTCGATTTGTGGCGACGAAGTGATACTCGTGATTATTCCATTGTAGTAGTAAAAAGCTGCAGTCTCCTCTTACTTTAATTTCATACCTACGGTTAATAGCTTCGTTAAGAAAGTCGCCTGTATCTAGGACAAGTTGAAATGTCTGGATTGACTGCTAAAGGCTAAAGAACCTACACAGATGTATTTTTTCGTGATGCCAAAGCGCCATAACTGAGGTTAATTACGTTAGGAATTTTCAAGATAGACACATTTCCACACTTTACATGCGTCCACCTTTCTTAGAAAACTGAAGAGCTCGGGCTCAATCATGGCAGAATATTTAACAACTTTTCACTTCGAATATCCATTAAAGGAAATCCGACTCCAGGCTATATTCTCTCTCCAATTTGCACAACACATGTATTTAGTTCACCTTATCGACCAGATCACATGGGCCTCAACTTTTCGGTGTATTCGATTGTAAACCGAGTCCATACCTGACTATGCACTTAGAATAATGGATTTAATTACTATCACTCACCAGAACATGGAACACCTCTCCAACACAATTGAATAACTCCGATTGTGAGTAGAAAACTAAGAAACAGTTCCATTTTGGCCTGAAGCACGCTCTTCCACTGTAGACCAAAAAGCGTATCTAACATTTTATTTGTTCAACTTCCTCGAACGAGGATAACATTCCTCAGCGTTGCACGTTCGGCCTTACCCACAAAACTCTCCCTACGCTTCACCACCACGACGATGATGGATCTTCACACGTACTCACCTCGTATTTGGCATCAAAATCTCAAACCTGAGTTTATCCATTTCGGTAATGGGCACATCACAGTATATCGTCAAATACTGCGACCAAGATCATGGGAGAACCTTGCACCAACCTCGCCGCAGCCAAAGGAGACAGGTATTAATGGAAAAGTCCATTATTTGATGTCTTTATACGTAATAACTTGGGACTTTCATGAGATGTGTGTGCGCAGCGCATGCGCGCCGATGAGGAGCGCGCAATTCATCTTTGAACCGTACCCATGCACTATGCATCATCATTTGGCGAAAGAATCTCTAGGAAGAAGAACGTTTTCACTCTTCAGAGCTTCGGATTCACTTTTCACTAGCATCTAAAGAGTGGGGACTGGTTATCTATGTTGTGTTGCATTGCGCTACGCTTGTGCCTCTCTATGGTCACTGGCCATTACTTTTGTTGCGGTCAATAAATCCAATCCATTGGCTATGGGGGCCTTTAGTGGATATTGAATTTTTTTTCCCTTGGATCTTCATTTGGAACGCGGTGATAAGTGCCCGAATGCACAAGTGAGAGGAGAATGGTGCCCGAGGCAGCAGCACACTCGCTGTGAGACGGCTGATCACACTCGAGGATATTGGCTTGAGTTGGCCTAGCGCTGTGCGCATATCCTTGGCTTTGTCTGATGGTTTTCATTTCGATTTTATTACTATTATTAGGAGCTCTAAAGTGGTCATTGAAAGGCTTTCAGGCTCCATCACTGGGGCATTTGTTAGGTTATTATGTGTGAAGTTGATGTGTGGAACCTTGTCCTGGAGTTCATCACTCATTGGGAGTAGTCGTCGTTGCCGTTGCCGTCCCCGTCGCCGAATAGGAATCGATTAAATGCATATGGAATGGGGGGGAACCGAATCGAGATGCTTATCGCGGTGATATTGGTTCAATCAAATAGTTGCCGGAGGTGTATTTCGTGCTACCGAGGACATGTGGACTCTACGGTAGGAGCGAAGGTTGAGAGGCGTCTTGTGAAATTTACAATAAAGATGATACCTTTGATGTGATAAAAGGAGAGCGTGAGCTGATCATTTCCGTGCTTCTTCCCCTCGTTGCTGTTACATGTCTTTGCGATCCCGACAAGTGACATTCAGAGACTTTTGAAGATAGTCCATTCTTTCGGTGTTGGTATTCAATGAAGACACTAGATCTTAACTTAAGATAAATCTCAGTCGACAAGCCCAATTGTAGCTGCAGATAGTCATACTTTGGCCTAGATCACCGGGCCTTGCCTGTTCTTCCTTCTCAGCAGTCTTCCAGTCTCTCCGAAAGTATCTGGAGCCCTATATCATAGTTTAAAGATATGCAGGTGGTTTCTTCCTGCCTTTGGAGTGAGTCAGCGTCAAGTCATTTATTTAAGCCTACGAGTTAAACCATCTTTGCTTCTTCTAAATGCTGGTTCCTCTTAATTACTTTACAATATTCCAAAACTAGTTGCTATCCTTCTCTAGACGGTTGAATTTGGTATCCTGAGCCTTATTTCTCAATTTGAAAATGAGATGTGCTTCAATATAAACGTAACTGTTGGCATTCTTTTGAATTACATTACTGAATTCAAATGACGTTGAATTTGAAGTCAGCAGTGAATTCACATGAAATCATTTGAAGTCAATGAATTGAATTGAAGTTATTTAAGTTCTTTGGAACAGTGGTGGAATAATATGACGCGAGTATAAAAATTTGGCAAGTCCTTTAGTTGAGTTGCGATAAATTACTTGGCAGGATGCCCCAAGTGAATTTGATACTCCTCAAAACATGTTTTCAATGCCATGTTAGTAATTCATATCAGATGAACGATATGGATTTGATGACTCTTAATATAATGTAACCTAGGTACAAATAATGTTACAATACAAAACCTTTAAACCATGTCCCACTCTGAAGAAAAAGTGAGGCAAGGCGTTTAGCTTTTTTTCAGTTTTTCAAGCTTTCATGAGTAGTCTCACTTATTTTATTTATAGCTTATGTAGAACTGGCGTTTTTCTCTTCAAACTAATTGTTCACGAAGGTGATTGTCTCCTCATCTGATGAAAGTCTGTACTGCGAGCGCATTTTTTAGATGAGGGAACAGCATGAAGTCACTTGGGGCTAGATCTGCTGAGTGAGGAGGATGGAGGATAGTTCAAAGCGTAATTCGAGGATCTTCGCCATGGCAACTGTTGAGTAGTAGGACGGCACGTTGTCAAGATATTCTTTTTCTGCAAATGTGACCGTTTTTTGAAATTTCTGCCTTCAGCTTGTGAAATAATCATGCGTAGTTTGCTCCTGTAATGGTTTTTCCTTTTTGAAGATAATCGATTAAGAAAACTCCTTGACTATTCCAAAAACAGTTGCTATCATTTTCCCAGCAGAATAAAACTGTTTTGACTGTAGTTTTGTTTCGGGCGTATAATAGTGTATTCAATTTCATCTATAGTAATACTACTGTGTCCAAAAAATAAGGTGACATTGTATTTATTTTGAAAATTCTTTATTTATTCTTCCAAATCAATTTCATCCCCTTCAAAGTAATCCCCTCCCGATGTAATGCACTTATGCCAACGGATTTTCCAATCTTTGAAACACTGGTTGTAGTCACTTTCCGGGATGGCCTTCAGTTCCGTCTTCGCTGCGGCCTGAATCTCCTCTATCGTATCAAAACCGTGTCCCGGAGCGGTCTTTTGAGCTTGTTGAACAGCCAGAACTCGCACGGCGCCAGATCAGGTGAATACGGTGGTTGCGGAACGATATGGGTTGAGTTTTTGGCGAAATGATCACGAATTACGAGTGCGGTATGGGATGGTGCATTATCGTGGTGTAAAAACCATGAATTGTCTTTCCACAATTCCGGCCTTTTTAGGCGGATAGCGTTACGCAAATGACGCATAACGTTCAAATAATATTCCTTGTTGACTGTTTGGCCGGTTGGAAGGAATTCATAAAGCACAACACCACGATAATCGAAGAAAACAGTCAACATGACCTTGATTTTTGAGCGACTTTGTTGCGGTTTTTTTGGTCTCGGCTCTCCTTTGGCACGATATTCGCTCGATTGATCGGTTGTTTCGGGGTCGTAAGCATAGATCCAAGTCTCATCGCCTATTATAATGCGTTTCATGACATCCTGGTAGTCGGAAATCGTTGTTTCACACACTTCAACGCAACGCCTTTTTTCCAAAAAATTCAATGTTTTCGGTACCATTCGAGATTTGACGCGGTTGAGGCCCAAAGCATTCTTCAAAATGGTATTGACTGAGCCTTTCGATAAGCCAACTTCATCGTTAATCGATGGTTTTTCATTACCGAATCTTTGATTTGTTGGACGTGAGCTTCATCGGTTGAGGTTGATGGTTGCCCAGAACGCTCTTCGTAACTTGTAAACATTTTTTTTAGACATAGCCTCATCATCAAAGGCTTTCTGCACCATCCTCAACGTATCCGCAGCAGAAAATTGATTCCGCAAACAAAATTTAATGCAAATTCTTTGCTCAATAAATTTCGACATCGCAAAAAACGAAAAACTCACTTTTAGCAGCTCACAAAACGACGCGTATCTCAAACACTATGAATATATTTTGACATGAAATTTCACATAGATGTCACTGACAGTACTACCAACCTAAAAAGAAAGAAAAATTTCCAAATCCTTCGACGCGCGCAGTTTAAATTCATATGTCACCTTATTTTTTGGACACAGTAGTAAATCGGTGCCAAAATTTGGATTTATCACGCCTAAACTGCACGAACAGAGCGTTGAAAATATTCATTCGAACACGTTTTTTTGTTCGTACGTGAGCAAACGCGCCACCCAACTTGCGTACAGCTTTTTCATGCCTAAGTATTGATTCAAGATGTGACAAATACGTTCTTTTCATTTTCATAACATCTCCTATCACTCTCACTTTAATTTGGCGGCCGTCTAGCACCATTTGGTGAATTTTATCATCAGAAGTTGCAGTTTTTGGACGTCCCAAACGTTCATAGTCTTCCGAGCTCCTTTGGACCGCATTTAAATTCAGCTGCTCTAAATTTCACTGTGCTTAATGATATTGCAGAGTCCCCATGCACATAGCTCGTCTCGTCTTTGATTTCCATAGGCGTATTGCCTTTTTAAAAGAAAAATTTAATGACAGCTCCATTTTCACAAAAACTCTTACGTCGACTTACTCAAACGATTGTCACCTTAAAACTGTGCGTCCAAAATGGTTGAAACTTTGGCGACTTACTGTCAAAGGATGCACGACTCCATTCATTTGTTTTTATAAACGAGTGCTGCGATCTTCAAATTAAAATCTTACAACATGTTTAGAAGTTTTTAGTGTGTAGAATCTTCCAAGTGACATGTAGCATGGAAACGCCACGGTAATTGTTACAAAATCTATCGTGATCTCTTCCTCACAGAACCCATGGCTTTGTCCTGTTTCACCTTTTTACATCTGTCTTGACTTTGACCGGGGCACCTGGACGATTGTTGTTGATCAGATGTATCCATAATTCCATGCGTATTGGGGTCGGTTTGAGCTTGCTGGGGCTTAGGCTGGTTTTATAAATGCTTTTGGCATGATGCCAAAGTTTTCGATACTATCACTTGACCTCAGATAACACCATGCTCCGAAGGCTTTCATGTTGATGTTCCATGCTGCTTAGATGTTCAGAGTTCGTCGATGAATAATTTTCCCAAAAATACCCAACCTAACCTATGATGTCCTGTGGGATCAAACAATCATAATATTTCAGCGAAGCCTGTTCATTTCGTAATTAGTTTTGTATCACCGAAATTTTTAGGGCAGCGGAAGAAAAAAGTTTTTTTCATTGTTTTCCAAATCCGTTTTGAGATTTTGTTCATGCAATTTTATTTCCCTTCCTCTAAATTTCCTTGCCAGTTAGGTTGTCATCGAAATACGTTTCTTCCATGATGACTCGAGCTGCTCTTGACGTCTTAGTTATTTTCTCCTCAGCAAGCTGTTTCAGTCATCTTGTGATGATATGGTGCTGCTGTTGTATCATAGTCAAGTGCGAGTCGGACTCGCGCACCGAGGGTTCCGTGCAAACCTGTAGGTATATAAGTAAAAGTTCACCCATCACGACATGTCAAATTTCAAGATTCTAAGTCAACCAATTAGGTTTTGATTCCCTTGCAAGTAGTTGCGAGCTTAAAAATATGCGGCTTAAATTGCTGTTTCTCTTGATTGGGTTGACGTAGAAGTTTGATTTTTGACAGCTTTTAGGGACAGTAGACTTGAGTATTTGATATAAATTCCAGCTTGATACCTCCACGTGTTTCTGAGATAAAGGGTCTTGACAGATAGACGGACGCACGGACAACAAAGTGATCTTATAAGGGATCCATTTATTTTCTTTCCTTTCGAGGTACGGTACCCTAAAAAAATTTTGAAACTTGCGAGGCTATCCGTCTACAAGTATGTACTCCAAGTTTTGCCGAATGTTTTTAGCAAAGGAATATCAGTAAAGTTGAAAATGTATAGTCGTCGAGTCGGTCCGATCATCACTGTTTTTTTTTTATGATATCGCAGTGCTTGTCCTTGTTTGGTGGCAAGACGGGATTCGAAAACTGGACGAAAGGTCAAGATTTTCAAAGCGGTTCGAATTTCTATAAATTGATCAAACTAGAAGGCATGCACTCATCCACTGTTTCTTTATTTCAGAGTGTTCTTAGTAAATGTAAAATTTTCTAGAAGTCTAATTGTGAAACATGCACAGCATGGTTTTCCAGAATCATTTTTTCAGATGGTAGTCGCTCTTAATTGAGTCCAATCAAGATCGAAATCAGAGAGGTCTGTTCGAGCGAAATAGAGTTCAAAATAAACACGCACCCTTACATTAATCTGGATACAATGTTGCATTTCTTTTTACAAATAGTCGTCCTGCCGATTTAGACCGTGTGTACAGTTTCGGCATTCATTATGAGTGCCAAATTCCCATTCATCCTGGTGTGAACTCGAACACGAATTTCGCGCCTTCTCTCCTCAGGCGGAACCAAAAATACCGAAAAAAATTCCTGTCCCGACATACGAGTACTTCGTAGGCTGCTGCTGTTTGCTGCTTTGAGCCAAACAGTTAGTATGTAGGTACATTCAGTTCCCGACACGGTGCTGATAGGCCGCAGGAGGCGACACAATTTTATTTACCCCGACTGCCTGCCGCCTCAGACCTCTGCTAGAACCGTTCTCGTTGCGTTAATTTATTAATAACTGGTTGGCATCCGTATGATGATGACGATGATGGCCGACTTGGCCCCAGAAGCACCTCTTTGTGTGGGTCGCCCGAACTGGGAGTGTGCTTGGGAGAAATGCGTAACGCGTTACCAGCGGTTAGGTGTCGTCTGTCAGCGCATTGAGTTCCTTCGAATGCTTTGGCACCTCTAGCGCGACCATCGCTTTCGACAGCTAGAGCCCAGCTGGCTGCTTTGCGAAATTAATTAAGTCCCTTGTTGTGGTAACGATTCCTTAAATAAATCAAAACTTGAATTCACAGCTAATTGTGTGTGAGTACTACTGTTTAATTTTATGGATTTTGGAGACATGGCGACTCGGCTGGTCAGGACTGTTTATTGTGTAGGTAATGAAATGTTGTGTTGCTTCCTGGTTAAAGTGTCTGCTGCCGCTGCCGCTGATTGGAAGCGAGTTAGTCTAGGAAGCTGGTTGCTTATGTGGGGCAGTGTACGAAGCATTCATTGAATTTGATTAGCTTTGCGTGCATCTCAAATTGAGAATGGAATTTCAAGAAATGTTCTTGAGAGTTGGGTCAATTCAGCACACATGAAATAAAAGCTTGGGAAAAGTTGTCGTTAACTGGTACCTTAAATAGCGATTTATATCATCTACAGATAAAAGTCAGCTTTGTTTGTTGAACTCGTGAGCTAAAGCAGCTTAGAATCAAGATAAAAATGCTTTTTAATAACGAGCTTCATTTTAGTCATGCGCAGAAGAAAACTGGAAACGAAGCAAACTCGAGGTGGAGGAAGATGGTACAAGTGGATCACACACAGGTTAAAAAGGGATCACAAGTTGCTTGGATCAAGCCTCCTAGCATGCGCAAAGGTTGGTTCTTTAACAAGAGGGTGGGTCTTTGGTCTCTGTGATTAAGAATTTTTCTTTCGAAGGACTCTTTAAAGGGTTCCGTTTTTTTGTTCAGCATCCAAATTACGGCACAAATGTAGAAGACTTGGCGACATGAGTATTTTGGAGTTCAGAATTCTGGTTAATCAAGGTAGGCATGTTTATCCTAGTTGCTCAGACAAGCCATCGATGGCCCTTGATGAGTCTTCACCGGATCTTCAGCAGAGTGTCATTTATGGAGCTTATATACAAAAGTATGTCTCGATGACTGTTGGTTGGATTAGAGCGATGGTGTCGATATCGTCAGCCTTTTCTTACAGTTGGACAGACTTGAAAATATCAATCAAGATCTACTTACCGGAATTCGAGGTTCGCATATTCTTAGTACGAACTGCACAGTATATCACGTGAAACGTTTTCATGATTGCGTTGGTATGTTTCGAAATATTTCGAAAAATAACCGGTGCCATCTTTATGAAGGCTCCAAACTTAGAATCGTAAAACCGAAGCTGCAAGTTATGATCCTGTGCCATACTGCATCCTTTGCTCTTGAAGGGTTTTTCTGGCAATGTAAATGCATTAGAAGCATCAGCGTTCCGTCTGGAAGTGTTTATTTCTAAAACTTCATCGCTAGTTTGAAATTAATTTTTTTTGTCTTTATTTTTTCAATAAAGCACTCGCGTTGAATGAGGAGGAGAAGAATCTAGAGAAAACACCTCTAAAGACACCTGTAATCCTCCTTTTGTTTAAATTTTGACAGTTTTTCTTACAAAGCAATAATTAATTTGTGTGAATATTGCGGTTTAATTTTTTAACCTCTCGAAAATCTTTGTGTCCAAATAAAACTGTGTACTGTGCGTATTCTTAACCCTAAATTTGAATGAGAAAGTTCTTCCAAACTTGAATTAGTGGTTATCTATGAAGTTGTGATGATAACTTCTTTCTGATAAAAAGTGAAAAAGTACGTTGACTGGGATTGAATGTTTGATCAAAATGGCAATGCTGCGTAAAAGAGAAACACCTGGAAAACTAATTTGTAGCACCATCATCATTTGACTGGTTTCAGTGATGAATTGGTCAGAGAGCGAGAGGCTTGATAGTTTCATTTAGGCCCAAAAGATCTTTACCTCGCCTTAAAGAAGAAGAAACAAGGTAAGAATTTTCCCATTTTTCATGGCATCAATGTAGCGCAGAACAGCGAGTCGTCAGCGTAGAAACGCATTCAAAAGCAGCTTTACTAAACGCTGCATGGAATTCATTTTTAACGTCTACCTCGTAGTTGAGTCACTTATGCACCATTCGTGGAATAATCTGGAGAACAAACATTATCGTTAATCTATCCTCGATGAGACCTTTCCAATCCAGGCAGAGGAAAGCCTCTGTGGTGACAAACCCGTAAAATGGCTTTCGCGAATTCATTATGGACACCAGACTACAGCGACGTAACCATTAAAAATGCATTTCTGAAAGTATATTTTGATCTGTACACCAACAAGCCGGCTGTGGACGCTATGGCATTGCGATAACAGCACCTTCCTGCAGACTCTTTTCGAATTTAAATAATCAATTGGAAGTAATATTGTAATTTTGCACTTGGACTGGTTTGCCTACTAAGCTTTTAAAAGATTCCTCATGACCATGTTTTGTCAAAAGCCTTCTCCAAGTTGACCAGACGAGTTTTTCATTCATGTTCTCAAACGAATAACGCGGGATATTTTTCTCTTATGGACCGGAAATTTCAAGGATTCGAGGATTCTTTGCCTCAGTTAAACGATGGCGTATGCAATGTGATTTAAGGATAATTACCTACATACAAACATAGACACTTAACCTCTTTAAAATAGTATTAGTAGAAAAGACTACGTCGATTCACATGCATTTTTTCTTCTTGAGTGATTCGAAGATCATTTGGAGATCAGTCTTCGTTATGATATAACTCGGTGCATTTCTCTGATCGACAATTTTCCATATCATTCAATTTAATGTAATTTAATTTATTTAATTTATTTAAACCTTTTTAAGATATGCATATAAAAATAAATAAAGCATATACAATACGAACGAATAACAAGATGACAAAATATTTATGCATAAATTGAAAAAAGTATCTGCTGTCTACAGTTCATAAGGAACTAGATGCGAAAGCAGATTAAAGAACAATTAAACTAATAACAAATGTGTGATAAATGAGTGAGTGCGGGGTCATTACAGGAAAGCATGAAACAAAAAAAATATATAAAAAATAAAAAGAATTTAAATATATACAGACGAACAAATAATTGGCTAGACAAGTACAGAAAGCAATCAAGAGCCATGATTTCACCTTTTTAAGAAAAATGGATTTAATTCAGGTACATCTTAAGCTATACGGTAACTTGTTAATAACTCTTGGAGCAATTGATTCCAAATTGGTAGCTGGAAGAGCTTCTGGTAGATAAATAATAAATTTTCAAAACTTTATAACAATATATATGTTTTAAAGGCAAAATTTTAAGTTATCTAAAGAAGACCAAACTATAAGACCATCAATTTTTATTACAAATTAGAATAGCATGCTTTTGAGACACAAGAAGAGGGAAAGGTTTGTTGTAGTGAGTACCACCCTAGGATATTATGCCATACTCAAGCTTGGAATGCACTTAGCCATAGTATATGTATTTAAGAAGATGCAGAGAGCAATATGATTTTAAGGGGGAAAATCACAGTAAAATTTTCAATTTTTCGAAACAAAATTTTATCGCTTAAAAGGTGCTTTAGGGTTTTAAAAATAATATACCAAATGATGGAATACGGCAAAAATGTCCGAGTCACTCAATTTTTCACTCTGCGGTAACGCCTCTCCGGTATGCTCATATATTTTCATATGGTTTCTCAGTACTTAAAACTTTAAATGCGTTTTTCCCGAAACCATTTTTTTCGAGTTCGCCGAAGACATAACTCGAGCAAATCTTTACCGAACGACTTGAAATTTTGACAGTAGCTTCGAAATATCTTTCTCCAAGGAGCTACGTAGGATTTTTTTTTTATATGGCTTAATTTTTTTTTTTATCGACGATTTTATGGCGTTTTTTTTTCTTGTTAAAAATGTAACTATTTTCAAACATGCGCCATTTTGTAAAAAATCAATATATCGAAAAAATCATACGTAGCTCGCTAGCTGTTGTTATTTGAAAACCAAAAAATTTTGGTGTTTTCTTCCAGGTCAAAAATTAAGCAGTTTACGTCTTCGGCAATCGACACGCTTTCAAAAAAAGGCGCCTTGGGGCATATACTGCGCAGCCGCCATTTTTGAATGTTTTTCATTGAAAAAATTACATTTTATACTTTTTTAGTATTGCTATAAAACCTACTTTACAGATTTTCGATTGAAACTTTTATTCAGCCAAAATTATTTCCCGAAAATATGCCTATTTTTTGTGTGCTACTGTGATTTCCCCCTTAAAATAAATGCACTTCTTCAGTGCATTTGTAAAATCAGACCAGCTTATCTTCCAGTCGAGTGTAACTCCTAGATAATTGAAGTTTTTAACGCTTTCAATTTGAAAACTTTTAGCAGAGTACGGATATTGTACAAAGTATGTATATGGAGAAATGTTTGCACTGCACATATTTCGGCAATGCTTAAACCTCTTGCAGTAAGCACAATGAAAATGGAAAGGTCCATAGTCTGCTTCCTTGTCATTAGTGCTAAAAAGCATAATTTTCTTTTTATAACTTATTACCATTTTGTGCATTTGAAAGCAATGGCTAAGGAGTTCAAGGTCATGGCTTATTTTGGCCACAAGATTCACAGCTGAATTAGCAGTAAAGACACAAGTCAGATTTATTGTGATATTTTTGTGAGAAAAGTGAGTTGATACTTATTTAATTAAATAATTCGTTCTTCACTATCCGACCCGTTTACTGCTACCTCTGGTGTCCCACAAGGCAGTTAGGACCTATCATCTTCGCATTAACGATTAATGATGTTGAACGCATTTTCAATCACTCCGATCTTTCCATCTATGCTGATGATATGAGAATTAGTAAACTTATATCTTCCCCTTCTGATCACTTACAACTGCAAAACGATCTAAATAGTTTTTACATGTGGTGTACTTAAAACCACTTAGAGCTAAATGTTGCCAAATGCAAAACCATCACTTACTTGCGTAAACGTTTTCCTCCACCCCCTCGGTAATACTTTTCTCCGGCGTACTTATTCCTGCAGTTGATTTTATGTTTCCGTTCAATTTCCGTTCCCACATTGATTCCATAATACGTAAAGCTAACTCTTCCTTTGGCTTTATTTAACGATGGGCGAAAGAATTCTCAAACCCTTATGTCACAAAGTCTCTTTACATTGCGTATGAAAGACCAATTCTTGAATATGCTAGTCAAATTTGGTCTCACTCTTACGATACCAATTCACTCAGAATTGAAGCTGTTCAACGTAGGTTTATACGCTTTGCCCTCCGCGGTCTTCAGTGGAATGAAAATCACGACTTGCTATCGTACGTGAACCGGATTAAACTGATTAACCTTCAAACCCTTAAATCACGTCGGGATGCTGCCGATGCTTTATTTGTTCATCAACTTATCTCCGGTGCTATTGATTCTTCGTCTCTCCTTCAATTGATTCACCTTAACACTAAACCCCGCAATCTCAGATCAGTGCCTCTTTAGAGTCTCTCAAATCATCGTACAAACAACGGTTTCTTCGAGCCAATATCCAGAATGATTCGCACTGCTTGACTTCCACCTCTCCAAATCATGCCTGAAAAATATACTTTTGTCAGATAATAGTACCTCCCTCCTCTCTGACTAGTCCACCCGCCGCTTCCTTCTCTCTACCGAACCCCAAGTTATACTCCCTTTCCTCCTCACTAGCCCCATAGATGTAAGTTAGTTTCTGTTAAGTTTCTTAGTTTTAAGTGATAGCTTGTACTAAGCCTAATAAAGAAGTCCGGGGTATATCCCGGAACCTTGAGGAACACCTATAGTGATGAGCCTTCTCGAACTTAACTCACCATTCATTTTGACTCTTTGAACTCTTTTAAATGAATATGACCATGGTATGGTCGATGCAAGTCGAACATGAAAATTGTGCACAACTATGCGATTGTCCAAGGCGAGATTTTGACACATTAGCAGGCATAGTTGAATAAGTTGATAAGTGTTTCCCCATCTGTATCTGATTAGGCTCCATGGATTCGTCTTAAGCCAACTATTCGAGGAGATCGTGTCGGCAAATCGGCTTTGTTACTCTAATTGTGTCCGGTTTAACTGCCTTCGATTGATGAAAAATTAAGGTAGCCCAAACAAATTCAAGTCGATTGGATATTCCGATTTGGTCCATTCATCTCAATTTAAACACTGAAAGGAACCGTCCAATAAAATACGAACGTGTGTGTGCTACTCGACAATATCTCATCTGCTTTAATAAAAATTCCCCCCTCCCCAAAAGCCATCGAATAAGGAATTATTTAACAATAATATTAACTTAATATATCGGCTCCACATAATAATGACATAACGAAACATTAACATTAACATTTTCTCTCTAGGATATACAGATATAGATACATAATTCAAGAATTCCAGAAAGTACCATGTCGATGTGCGGCGACAACGACCACAGACCATAGACGACAGACGACAGACGACAGCTACGTCAAACAATATTCAAAGAATAAAAAAATGAAAAGGAAATTCCAAACAGAAAACCGGAATGAGACCCAGTTACCAGAGGCTTACTAGGTGTAAAGGGTCAACTTTGTTGCGGATGATCTCTGGTCGCTAGATGGCTAGCTGGTGTCGTTCACATTTTCGCATTTAGATAAGAATCGACGAGTTTTAAAAGCGACTTTGACTAAGTAGCCATTTTGATGCTCGATTATGGTTATGGTGATGACTAAATTGTGTTAACAACCAGTCATCGATTGCGACCGGGGTGGTCTGCCCGCTCGAGGCTGGCCAGATATTTTGGAGGCTGGCCGGACCAGCACAGCACAAAACTTGGATGTCTATTTTTGTCTATTTTTATCTAAAAAGATACTTTTTCTTTGTTGTTTTTAGAGAGTCTTGGTTTCGCTTGGTCTGTTTATCTCTGGTCTATTGAGATGTTCAGATGTTCTCAGTTAGAATTTCGAGGTTCTAAGGATTGTGTGTGTTGATTTTTGTGTCTCTTGGCTGGTTTGTCGCTTTTTTGTTATTTATGGGCTTTTGGATGATGTTGGTTCTGGTTGGTGTTGAAATTCGAGAATTTATTTTTTTTGGGGGTTTGCGCTCCCAAAAATGAAATAAGGGCAATAAATAAACGCCTTAGTGCTACAAGATGTGTGTTAGTTGATTTAATGCTGCTTGATAGTCATTTACATGTAAATTCTGTATTTTTTTTTTGGGGATGTGTTAAGATGAGGAGGAATCTTGGTTCGGTGTTTTTTGAGGAATTTCCATGTGTTGGTTTTTTTTTAACACAAAGGGATACGGATATGAATGGATTAGGTCAGTAGCAATAGATCATTCGTACGATCGGTGGAACATATCACGATGCAGTAATATGCAGATCGGGATAAGATCATTTCTGGAGTAAAATTGTGTCATGTTTTTGTGTCTATTTTTTGTATTCTTATATTGATGGACCTCATTCGATTGTGGCCAATTGGGAAAAGCGTTGTTCACAAATTATTTATTTTTTATTCCTTCCTTCCTTCCACTAGACCACGTACTGTAATAGCCACGAAAGTTTAATCCTTAAGAAGGAGATTTAGTCTTCCTTGACTTCACGTATGGATGATTATAGTCCATAAATGTGATGTAGCCAAGCGAGTGTAGTCAATGAATTTTCGCTTTTTGGGCAGTATCCAGAACATTTTTTTTGAATCGGATAGAATCTGCCGAATTTAGCCTTTAAATCCTAGTAGTTGGGCCAAACCAAAGTCTCAGCGGTGTCCTTGGGTAAGTCTTTGTTGAATCTTTACTGAGGTGTCATTACTGCCGGACTTTATGTTCCTTTGGAGGAATCTTCTTTACAGTGACTTTGCGGAGGATCTAACATTTTCTGTTTTGACACTCAAGGTTTTGTACAGAGAAATTTGTTCAAAATACGCGGAATCTGTGATGTCTCTCGAGCACGAGTTTGAATAAGTCTGCGATTGTCGAAATCCGGTTCACGTTTGACAGTGCGCTTTTTTAATACGTTTATCTTCATCATTTTTGTCAAATATGGCCATCGAGTTTTAGAGCTCTAGACGACGAATGCCTTCATATTCGGCTTTGGTTGATCAGTGATCTGCCGGGTTGAAGGCACTGGTGTGCAATGATTAGTGTGTTGCAAAAAGGTTTCAAACGCTTCGGAGTTCCTCTCTTATCTTTCTGTGGAGAAGACCAGGTCTTCAATAGAACCAATCTGCGTCCTCATCCCACTTCTTGTTTGTTTTGTTTTGTTTTTAGATATTTCCTCCACTGAATCTGTTATTAAAAGGAATTGCAAATCAATTTAGTTATTCCTCAAGTTTAGACGAAGGAGTTTAATTTTCACCAAATGTATGGAGTTCGGGGAGGAAAAGTCTAGTGACATGAAATCCACTTGTCGTCTCTTTGGAAAGTTTATCCAATCTTCTTTTAATTGTGATGAAAAACAAAGTGTTGAAAATATTTTCTTTAATAAAACGTCTTTTGAAGATGACTTTCGGTGGATTTTCGGTGTAATTAACCTTTCTCTTTTTAGCTCACTAAAAAGCTACCTGTTTCGACCTACATGCCTTTCAATTCCATGCTCTTGTGGCCAGGTTCAAAGATAAGTGAACATTTTGCGACATCTCCTGTCAAATTTATAGTCAACTCTGCTGTCGAAAACGTTCTTTTGATGTAACCATGGGACGAACGATTTGGGGTTTCAATGTTTTACACGAAGAGGTTTAACTAGTTCAGTCTGTATTTGATAGTTCCTACTGAAATGGTCCGTGCAGAGGAACCCTGATACTGGTTCTCTTCAGTATTTAATTACTGTATTGGAATCAATGATTAATTAAAGCCGAAGATAGAAATTGGTATCGGAGGCTTCAGCTTCACGCTTGCAAAAATTTCTGGTTGATTGGAATCAGTGTGGTAAAAGACCAGAGAGATCTACAATTGATCAAATATTTACTGTTCAGTAAAACGTCATAAAAGACTGATAAAATTTCGTCTACCGCATCGAATTCCCTTTTGTAATTGATGATACTTTTGGCTTAAGGTACAATTGATTTTTTACTGGTAGAAAATCCCTAATAATCTTTGGACGGGCTACACGGTGCAGAAGCATCAAAAGACTATATACTCTCAAAATCAAATTTTCCGATTTCGGCCGGCTTCATCACGATAACAACCGAAAGGTCAGAACTCGAACGAAACTTGGGAATTTATCTTTTTGAGTAATCTTGATCTAGAACTCTCCTTCCATATTTTACCACGGACGCGAAACCGCTTTAGTAACATATCTGAATATATTCACTTCGACCGACAACCAAGCTGCCATAAAATCTACTTTCTTAAGGTTCACCTTTACGGGGTTCCAAAACATAGGGAAGTTCACGGAAACTGCAAAGCAGATGAGCTTGCCTGTAAAGGTATAATGCACCCTTACAGATGCACCTCGCAATATATTGACATACCATAAGCTGGGGTCAAACTAAGCATAAAAAATCAACCATCTTGCAACATCACCAGACAAACCTGGAATCTCCTTAATAAACAGAGAACCAGAAAGCTTCTAAATCTCCTCAATGAATGTCCGGTCATAGCGTTTCCATTTCTTCACAGCTTTGCCCCAACTTGCTAAAGCAAACCGAAAAGACCTCGCTCAGTTCATTTCAAAAGCAAACTAGTTTTCTCCACCTTCTCCTTCTCAATACTCAATTACTCCTCAATAAAGGTAGTTACTTTAATACCCCCCGCGGTATCACAATGGGCTTAATTCCTGTGTGCATTGTGGAAGACTGAGTTTCGGCCGATTTTTTTCCGAAACCGAAACTGTGGCCGAAACCAATTTTTTGGCCGAATCTGGCTGAAACCGAAACCAAATTTTCGGTCGGTCACTATCTTCAGCTTTCAATCGTCGCAATATTGCCGAATCTCATCGAAATCAAATTGCAGAAGACTTACGATGTCCTCGATCTTTGGACCTGATTTGTAGACGATTAAGTCTTCTGCGTTTTCTATAGAATGGTGAAGAGAACTTCCGAGATCACTCATGAAAATGTTAAATAAAATTGGCGAATTCACTACACCCTGTTGCAGACATTTGTTTGCTTCAAAAGTCGCAGTAGAAATCGCATTGCCATTCTTCACAATAAACTGTCTACTGGTGAGCATATTAAGTGGAGTGGATTGCTTACGGCTTACCCGGCCGACTTGTAAAAGAGCTCCTGCAATCATATGGTGTTAAAAGCCTTTTCCAAGTCAATCAACAAGGCACCCGTGCATTGTTTCTTACCTTTGTTCCAATATACCATAAGCGGCATGTATGCAATCCTACCCCGCTCTGAAACCAAATTGGTTATCCGTAATAATATTTTTGTCCTCAAACCACTTGGTCAGGGCCCTATTAATAATATAACTTTTTCGTAAACCATGCTTTTCTTGTTGTCTGGGGAGATTTGAGACCCTTCTTCTTCTTCAAATGCCTAAGTTTTTGCCGCACTTACAATACAATCTTACAATCTTAAAAATTGTGTAAGACGTTAACAACTTTTAGCAAGGTACTACTTGTATTAATTTAAAATATGCTAATAATAATTAAAATGCAATAATGGAAGAGGCAAACAAAAATTAAAAATACAAAAGAATAACAAAAATAATTAAAAGGTTGCTTTAATATTAAATGAAAATAAAATTATGTATTTCATTGTATAGTAAATGGAAATTATTAAACAATGGATAATCAGAGGCCAAGTGCTCAAAAAGAGATATTTTAAAACTATTCGTGTTTCCTATTCTCCTTAGGTGGCGGGGCAGAAAGTTCGACTGTCGTGTTATCTGAACAAAAACCACATTCTATGGGACTATGATTTAAACGGACTCTTTGGAATCCAGAGAGGTCATGTAGTTTTCGGTGAATAGCAAGCACCGAAGATTTATCAGCATTTAAACGCAAATCATGTCTAAGTGACCATTGGAAGAAATTGTTTTTTTTTTTTTAGATTAAGAGTTTTTTTTTTTTCTTTTATTTGTTCATAATATATGCAATTTGGCTTAGAATTAGACTTATATCTTAGGTTGTACATTGTCGTTTAAACAAAAGGGGCCCGACGGTTTTCTATTGTTAAATTTACAATATAATTCCTTAAATAAAATTATTGTAATGGTGACTTAATCTAATTTTTGACTCTAATCAATTTTCCAAACATTTTGAAAATTGTAATTGATGGTGAAGATAATGAAAACTATATTAAAACTAATTACATGGTATTACCCTCTTTAGTACCGGTTGTCTGCTTTTTCGTAGAATTGTGTCTCCTCACAATTCATCACTTCATCGAATTTGTGGTCGATGATCAACCGGGGGCTGAGATATCTGTGTGATGGTTCGATCGTTAGCTGATTGAGTTCTTGAATCTCCGCATTCGGATGGTTTTGAAGTCCTTGTATGATTTTTTTGTTTAGCTGTAACATGTACCTCTCTATTGGGACTTTACCTGCGCCTTCGTATAACATGGTGTTAGGGTATTACATCCGTGAAGTTGGGTGTCGCCACAATCCTGTGCATGAACGAAGTATACTTCTCTCGAACCTTGAGATCTTTCTCATTGCGCTTGGAGAAATAGTAAACCAAACTGGGCAACCGTATGTTATAACTGGCCAGATGAGCTGCTTGTAAACTAATAGTTTCGTGCTTTTCAACATATTGCACACATGTTGGTTGAAATTGAAGCGCTCGCTGAAATTTATTCCCCAGTACTTGATTATTGGAACAGGCGCAATGAGTGTGCTGTCCGGAAAGGTAATCTGAATGTTCCGACAACGGGTCGCAAATCTGCGTCTTCCTCTCGCTCCAGTTGTTGGTATCCTAAAACATACGAGCTCTGTTTTGCAATTGTTAATTTTTAGTCCCAAAATTGTGTTATATGGTCTTGTACTTTTTTAGCTGCAGTCTCGGGAAACAGCGATGAAGCGTATGTTACTGAGTCATCTGCATATAACAGCGTCTTCGTCTTTGTATTGTTTCTTGGTTGATGCGATGTATGAATGATGAAAAGTATTGGCGATATTCTTCCTTCTTGTTGGACTCCTCCTACCAGTGGTCTCATTGATGATATAGCGTTGAATATCTATACAGAAAATACTCTATTTGTTAAAGAACTTTAAATTATTCTTACCAAGTGAAGAGGAAATTCCATCTTGATAAGTTTTAAGATAAGTCCCTTTATCTAAACACTGTCAAAGGCCTTTTCAATATCCAATAGACCCGCAACGAATGTCTCCTTTTTGTTCAGCCCCAGAGTAATATCGCAATGAAGCTCTATCAGTGGATTAATGGTTGAATGTTTCTCCCGAAATCCATATTCGTGGTCGGGTATGATCTGTTTTCTTCGACAAATTGAAAGTATTTGTTTCAGCAGAACTGATTCCAATATTTTCCCCACACAACAGAGTAGTGATATACATAGGCCGGAACCCATCAACGTTTTTGTCCTGTTCATCTTCTTTGGCACTGGAACAATTTTATATATATAATAGCCATTGTTAATGCAGTTGTTAAAGATAATTGTGAGAAGAAGTATTGCAATATTCGGCAACTTTTCTTAACAAAAAGTTGGAAATGCGATCCGGTCCGAAGGATTTTTTTGAATTCCCACTCAGAATCATCCCCTTTTTCTTCTGCATTCACAAGAACATCACCGGATTGGGGGCCTCTCTTTAAACTTCTTCTCGAAATGTAACGCAAATATTTCTGCCTTTTCTATGGATGTACTGACAACCTCGCTTCCATTCTGAATCGAATCAGGTAAGTTTCTTGTTCTTCCGACAATTTTGTTTATCTTCTTGAAGATAACTGGTCTTGGCTTGATGTCTTCTAGTTGCTTCCGAAACACTTCTTCAGTGTGATGCTTCATTGCTCGTTGGAACATTACGTTAATACACTGCAGCTGCGCGTGGAAGCTTCTATACTCATCATTGACGGTGTTCCACGTTCGATGAAAAATCCTTTGCAGCTGCTTTCGAAGTCGTTGTCTTTGTGCGTAGATTGCCTGGATATATAGTGGCAGATTAGCGTACCTGTCTTTACTAGTAGCTTGTGTCTTTTGGGAGTTAACCGCGTTGTTGACAACCATCTCAAAATTGTTTATTGCGGTGTCAATATCGTCATTCGAGTGATTTGAATAACCTGCTAAACTTGGGATATTACTTTCAATATCAGCAGAAAATTTTCCCAGTCGATTCTCTTGAAATTGATGTGAAGGAGAGGAATAGGACGTGTAGTCAATATCCTTCTGAAGAGTCGAATCTTAAGCTCAACAGCTTAGTGGTTTGAGTCACTGAGATTTGCTAAACACGTGTAATTTTGGAACTGCGGGAGTATGTTGACCAAGTTCGAGTTGACCAGATGGAAGAAATTGTTGAGATCTTCATTTATAAGGCTAATGGCTTTGTTAGCTTGAGTGTGGGAGTTGGACATCATCCGCATACATGTGGATTTTGCAGTGTCTTACAATTTTGGGCAGCACGTTAACGTAGAGCGAGAATTAACAGGCCTAAGAATATATCCTTGTGGGACTCCACTGTTTAGAGAATTTGTCGCCTGCTACTACGCGTTGTTGCCTCCCATTCAAGTAGGAAAAAAAAAGTTTAGCGGAAAGCGTTGAGAATTTAAAATCCTTCCTAAGTTTGTTGCAGAGAACCGACTGGTTGACTGAGTCAAAGGCTTTCGAAAAATCTAGAAGCGTTAGAAATGTTAGATAGTTACTATCTAATGCATGTGGAATCTCATCAGCAATAAAAATAAGGGCTGTTTTACAACATCTTTTTGACCGAAAGCCAGATTGGTGTGTACTTAAGAGATTTTCGTTAGAGACAAAGTTCTGTATTTGTGGAGTGAGTTATTTTTCAAAAACCTTTGACAGATATGGAAGAATGGCTATTGGTCGATACAGACACGACGAGTGTTTGGCTCGAATATAGGAAAAAAAATATCCCACTATTCCTTCCAATGTGTTAGATTTTATTAAAGTAGTATTCAGCTGATTGCTAAAGAAGTTAATACCTTCCCATTCTGCTGACTTATTTATAGCGTAAGGCATGTTATAGTATTCTAGCTAACAGCCTTACAGTATTTACTAATTGAAATAAAAATGTATCCAACAATGTGAAGCGTTGCTCTGTCGAATTACAATCTAAACAGTAGCTGAAAGCATAATGTTCCCATGAAGTTCCATCTGTAACTGAATACCAACAGTTTAAGTCTATTAGCAACAAAACAAAAAAAAAGTGAAATTTTGTAAATTCTCAACACATTCCGTTTCCGATGATTAAAGAACGGTCTGCCACAAAAATATTGAGTGAGAATATTTATGAACCACGAGACAAAGATACGCAAACAAGATTAAGCCTCAATTAAAGGGAACCTACTAATTTATTCACGGAAATGGAACTTTCAATCTTATCGCGTTGCCCTGTCTCGTATCCGAGTCTCGTATCTCAAAGCTTTTGAATCATATTTTCATAGATTTGCTTAACAATGCATGGATTATGGATTAATTGGTATTTTTTTTTTGTGGGAAGTGTTTTTTGAATAAGAATTGGGTTACTGTAAGAAATTTATTAACTGTCATTGTAAAAGGAATTACATGAGTGCCACTTCAGCTTGAAGACCTTTAAAGAGGCTTTGTTTTTTGTCCGATCCGTGTTGGTAGATCTTCTTAGGATAACGTGGGGCGAAAGTAGTAATTTATGGTCAAAGTTTTTGAAAATTTCACAGTTGTAGAATAGTAGGAAAAACGGCGTAGAAACAATCGAAATATGCTCACAAGATGTTATCTAATGGCCCTGTTTGGAGAGAAGAATATGTGTTAAAATCAGAGCCCGGCGACTAGAGTAGCAGCTGTATCTGCTCCATAGCCGTACGCAATGTCACTAAGAAGATCCTATCCAGTGTACTGTGTGAAAATCTAAAGCCTATTCCCTCTACACAAATCGGACAACATCAGTGTGGCTTTCGGCCCGGCAAATCATTGGTGCACCAAATCATTGGTATATACTTCGCCTGAAAAAGGCGAGTTTGAAGACGATACCCATCATCTTTTCATCGACTTCAAAGCCGCAAATGATAATATAAATCGATCTGAGCTCTAAAAGGTGATGGCTGAATTCTGCATCCTGGGAAAACCAATGGTGTTGTTCAACGGTCGAAAATACGTAGGCTGCTTGATATATAGTATTTCTGGCCTAGGCAACACTAAGTGTTGCCAGGTGCAATCTGACATTTCCATTGGAAAGTTTGAAGTTTTTTAGTATAACATCACTCAGAACGTGTTGTCATTTAATCGTGAATTGTTTTATTAACAGAGGCTTGAAAATTCATCTCGGCAAAAAAAAAAATGGAATTAACTCGTGAACATTTTCGTGCGATCATTTTTCACAATTTTCGACGTGGATTATCACGACAACAGTGCACTGATGAACTTAAATCTTTGTATGGCGGTGAAGCACCACCCTATTGCACTGTGAAAAACTGATTTAATGAATTCAGTCATGGCCGACGCTCGCTCAACGACGAATTCCGTGAAGATCGTCCAAAAACGGACGTTGTGCTAGAGAACATTGATGCCGTGCGTGAACTGATAATGCAAGATCGTCATGTGACATATCGTGAGATAGAGGCATCCCTGCGCATTTCTCCCACCAGCATACATTCGATATTGCATGAACATCTGGCCGTAAAAAAGGTTTGTTCTCGTAGGATCCCTCCCAATTTGACAATTGCTCAAAAAAAGGCTCGTGTCGATTGGCGCAAAGAAATGTTTAAAAAATACGATCGCGGTGCTTCAGAAGAAGTTAATAAGACTGCCCAAGGTGACGAATCATGGATCTATGCATATGAGCCCGAAACAAAACAACAATTGACCGTGTGGGTTTTCGAAGACAAGCCAAATCCAACAAAAGTTGTTCTCACCTTAAATTCACGACCCAGAATATGAGTGCTCATTTCTATTGACTAAACTTCATTCAGGAGAAAATATGACAAAGGCTTTCTCCCAAAAACCAGCCCGTTAACTCAGGCCAATTAGTCTTTCAACCAACACAACTAATCACGTTATTCTCCTTTCGTGTCGAACATGAAAACCTAAGCATCGACAGTTAACTGTATTTTTCTAGGTTTGTGCAAAATTGTGACAAAATAAAATTTGTTGTCCCCCCCCCCCAAAACAAAAGGAGGAGTTCCTGTGCAACTGGAAGGATAAACAAAATAAACAAAACAAAGAAATCCATTCTCGACCGCTTTTCCAAGAAACCAATTCGCGCCATTCGTAGGAGATGTTCTCTTCTTTCCGATATCAATGTCGTCCGATCTTTCTGACATCATCCAAAAAAAAACCAACAGAAAACTCCTCATCGAATCAGCCACAGTCCCACATGTTTAGGAGAACCATGTGCTCCTCTGTCGTGGCATAAATATTGTCCAAATCTTGGAGAATACACTCCTAGGGAAACTCCTCACTTCACAATGAGCCCCTAAATCATCAGCATCGTTTCGCGATTTTTTTTTTTTTTTGGTTTGTCCAATTCTTTGTGCTTGGATTTTTGGGTGCTTGAAATACCAGAACAGAGATTCATGCTGAAGACAAAAAAAAATAAAGGGAAGACAACACAGCCAAATGGCAATGAAAGAAGAAGGAAAAGGCAACGGCGATTATCTTCGCCGAGGAGCAAGGAATCAGGAGTTGAAGGAGACTTCTTCTTTCGAATTGGTAGCCAAATGCTGACCGAGCACACAAAAAAAAAACCAAAACAACAACAATTGGGAACGAATTGAATATAAGAAGTCGCGGGTATATGCAGGTGTATCTACGGCGTGGGGTGTCACTCCAAATTGGTGATGCTATGCTTTGCGCGCTCCTTTCAAATTACACCCAAAGGTGATCTGGTTTTCGGGTGGAAATCATCAAATTTGATGACGTGAAGATGGGCGAATAAAAAGCCTGTGATCTGTATCTAAAGGATGGGGTAAGGCCAGGATGAGAATCGAATCAATTGATGATTGTTTTCGTTTTTGGATTTGTCCAAAAGCCTCCGTTTGCATAGTCACTAAGCCAGGTGATCATTTCGAATGCAGAATTCCTTTAAATGGATTGCCATTGGGGTGGCGAAGAATTCTAAGCACACTTTCGCCTACACTCTTCAATTTCACTTGGAATACGCGTCATCTTTGCACGGATGAATGGGATCTGACGAATTAACAGCTCTAAAAGGTGGAACATCATTCTTCTGGCGTGTTTGGGTGGCTTGGCTTGACTTGACAAACATACATTGATGGTGACGAAACGAAACACAGTGGAAACAAAATGTAATAAACTATGTGGCGCCGGAAAGGCAAATATGGTTAGAGTACGCGCGTTGATCTATGCTTTGTATTTTTGTTTTTATGGTACCGGGGTTTTTTTATGGTACTCTGCCAAGGAGGAGGAGAGCCTTTATCTTGAGAAATTGTTAAGGCTATTGGGTTTTAATGCCCCACCAAACACACATATGCGATTGCATTCATAATTTTATTGCTTAGGACTTTGATTGGGGGGTCATTTTTAATGGCTCGCGAGATGTATTTGGAGGTGAATGCGCCTCAGAAGATATTGGGTAAGGTTCATATTTAGATTGATTCTTAGTTGGCATGTTAAGTGAGGATTGTGAAATTTATCAAAAGAATTTCCCACTTACTTAATGGAGTTTGACGATTTTTACTTTACTAAGCTTGATCCTGTCTTCTCGTTATTCTGTTGGGCCTTTCTTAAATTCTAATGAACCTTCTCCTCTAACTGCAGCCATATAAATGGGATCAAAAATCAGTCGAGGAATTTTTCTGTCAAGGTGACTAAGAGCATTTTCAACGGCCTTCGATGATGTCCATACTTCTGCACTTTCTTCTGTATGACTGGAATGATTGGAGTCCTGTATACTGTAAGCTACTCGTAGACTTTTTAACCTTAAAAAACAGCGGTTGGAACGAATAATTATAATTGACTGTCTCAAAGTTTTGTTAGTCTATTGTGACGGTCTGACTTATTCATCAGTGTTGTGTGTCTTTCACCTTGAGTTTTTTTTTACCGCTTTGGCTCCGATGTTCCCTTGACATTATGTCTTTTTGTTTCACTTGTTTCAGCATCGTTGGAATACTCAAGTTTCTGGACGGGGATTTTACTTTCGGGGTTCATCATTACCATTCAACATCGTTTGTGCTCACACTCTAGGTAAAGTTTTACGGATGGAACCTGGAACATGATCCAATCTTTTCATGACGGTTTGTTAATTTTTTGTTGTCATGGAAGTTCTCATTTGGGCTGCAAGTAATCTGTGTCGATAATGGCTCTTTGGAAAACTCACTCATCTGAAATAATTATGAAAATTGCGTTGCTTGCAATTTTAACAATTTTGCTGAAGGTTTATTGATCTGATATAGTAAATGTTCGAGCCATATTGCATTGTAAGAAATGTTACTTCTAAATACACACAACGATGTAAATATCGTGATTGCGTCATTGCCTGCAGGTATTGTTGGGGAGGTTCATGCGCATTGATTGATACAAAAACAATTTAAATCGTGTTCAAAATAAAACCCTGTGTCGCACTCTTATTAAAATCCTGAATTGCAGACTTGAAAGATATTCCAATTCTTTTCAGATGCATCCCTTGTGCGTATTTTCAACGTAAAAGAAGAAATAACTCAGACCAAGTTCTAATATATAAGAAAAAACATTTGTATATTAAATCAGCAAAAATATTGTCATCTAAAAGCTTGAGAGAGTGGTCCTACTTTTCCATAAAATAATCATCACCTCAGAAGAATAGCGGGAGACATTAATGTCCAAGCCACAAGAAGATGCATCTCAGGAAGCATTCCAAGTGCTTCCATTGAGATTTCTAAGAACCTTTCGAACCATGAACAACAGCATTGTTTTCATTTTCCACTTGTTTGTAGTTCCTTGGGTTTGCTCGGATGAACTAACAAGTTGTTGAGGTTGCTCCTTAAAAAGCAGACTATGGTGACAATCAGACCGAATGGGATTTTTTAGCTTCAAATTTCAATGCTGTTTAATGTGGCTTAAGCAAAGTATAAACCATCTGTCACTATCCACGAAGAGAACTTGTATAGCTGCAGCGGAAAGATTTTGCATTCTCGGTATGTTCTTTATAAACAAGTTTATTTGGTTGAATCACAGAACTTATGCTGCTTGAAATACTGCAGAATTCTGTACTTTTTCGAAAGGTAGAGAGAATTAACTTCAACTCGACTGATTTAGTTACTATATGCTCGTATAATGTATACAGTCGCCGCAAGACAGAATAAAAGTCCAATATCTGCCTTTAAAAATATCCTGCGCCTGTTTGAGAGGGTATTTAGCTAAGCGACTAAATTTGCCGGAGACAAAAACATTGGAAAGTCAATCAAATTAATGCAGTGCTCCAGTGAACTAGCTGGTTTTATCCCTAACTTGAATCATCTTAAGTCTTTAGTAAGTAGAGGGACCATTTTTTTCTAACACGAATGCGGAACGCTCTCCGCGAGAAAATATTTTCCATACAACTCGAAGCGATTCAGAAGTTTTGTTGTATTTTAACATATCCCTAGTTACTTGTAGATCATTACCACCCGCATTATTGTTGCATTAAAAAGGTATCCATACCTTGTTGAACAAGCGTCAATGAATTTAACGATTAAATAAAACTAAAGGGTGATTTTTTAAAAGATATAGGAAAGTTTTTCAAAAAAAAAAAACACATAAAATTCAGAAAAATGCATGAAATCTTTGTTTGAATCGATAGTACGGTCCATATAATTTAATGTTTAAAGATTATTTCTTGCAAATATTGACCTTGACTGCGCCGCTTACTCCAATTTTGGCATACTCTTTCCAACATTTCGGCCGGTATCTCACGAATAAATGCTTCAATGTTGTATTCCAAGCGGAGACAATTGAAGCGGGCTTGTCTGTATAGACATGAGCTTTAACATAGCCCCACAAAAAATAGTCTAAAGGCATTAAATCGCACGATCTAGGCGGCCAATTGACCGGTCCCGAAAGCGAAATAAAATGTTCACCGAACACGCCTCTCCGTGGCACCGTCTTGATGAAATCACATGTCATGCAAGTCAAGCTCTTGCATTTTCGGCAAAAAAAAGTTGGATATCATCTCACGGTAGCGCTCACCATTCACAGTTACGTTACGATTCGCATCATCTTTGAGGAAGTACGGTACCATGATGCCACCAGCCCATAAACCGCACCAGACTGTGACTTTTTCTGGATGCATTGGTAGCTCTTGCAATGCTTCTGGCTGATATTCACTCCAAAATCGACAATTCTGCTTATTTACGTACCCATTGAGCCAAAAATGAGCTTCGTCGCTAAACACAATTTTTCGGTAAAAAGCGCGCGATGAACTTTCTTAAAAGAGCACGCATTTTGATAATAAAATTCAATAATTTGCAAGCGTTGTTCGTTTGTAAGACGATTCGTGGTAAAATTATAGACCAAAACTGAAGATGTTTGACAGTGAAACAAAACACGAAACGTGCGTCGGCTGTTTAAACCAGTGTTGCCAAAACGATAATAGCTAAAAAATCACCCTTTATCTAATAAAATATAAAGGACAAAATTAAAAAGACTATATTAATCGCGGTACCAAGCACCTGAGTATATCCATAGTTAGAGCAAACAAATATGTAAGTCAGCTATTGCAAATAACTAATCAAGGTCTGGCATGGCATCACCAATCGACACAAAACAAAAGTTTTGAGACCGAACTTAACCTTCATAACTGTTATATTATGATGAAAAGGCAATTTACTTTGTCAATTCAGAATTCATTTATTATAAGCAGAAAAATATTATTAATTATTGTATTGAGGAAAACTATGAAGGTACGTGTTGGTCTGACGATTATTAATCAAAAATGGCGGGATAACCAAGTGGCTAAATGAAAGTGAAGTCACATCACATCAGCCTCCCTCGCACTTAACTTACGTAGTCGTTCAGATCGTCTAAGCTCTGGTGTTGAATTTCCTGGGTATGCCTCTACGACCGCCTCTGGGCTTCTTGGACTCGGTCTTCGACTGGAACTAGAAATCGGCTCAGGTGAACCCACCTTGATGTTGATAGCTGGACGTTCTGGGTAAGTTAAAATGTGGGAATCGTTGAAACTATTGTCAGTTATCCTTGACGGTTCTTCGAAGACTTCTGAGTTGTTACTGTTGCTTACCGTGCCCGATACTGTGACAATTGAATCGATTTTGTCTCTTTTTGGATAACGCGGCCGCATCTGATTTTGATGATGTCGGTGCATATTTGAATTTGTTTCCACCTAATACATCCTTTTACCCATATTCTTACTAACGAGTGCTGAAATTCGCTTTTCCTTTCCTTGGAACTGTCATATGAAAACTGGTTGGTCCGCAGAATAGTTGGTTTTGAACTCATCTGTTGATTTCTTAGGTTCTGCGACCATCGCTGAAAGTATTGTGCGAAGTGATCTTTCGTGAAGTTTCTCCGCTGGTGATGTCTCACTATCACCTGGCGTCGAACGATATGTTGAAAGAAAAACCAAAAGGCCATCTTCCCATCGTGGTGTATCTTGCAAGATTTTAAGAAGTGCCGTTTTTAATGAACGCACCATCCTCTCAGCCGTTCCATTGGACTCTGGGTTGTTAAGTATTGTATGCAATTACTTCGGCAAAACTGTTGGAACTCAAATGAAATGAATTGGGGCCCATTTTCGGATACCAACGTCTTAGGAAGGCCCTCAATTGCAAAAATGGATTTTAATACATAAATTGTTGCTACTAGTGTATTCCCTTGGCGCGTTTGTTTGCGTTGGTCTGACATGCGTTACATTGGGATACGATCTTCGTGATGTCGTCGTCAATAGTGGGACACCAACAGTACCGACGAGACACATGCTTTGTGCGGGTGAGTCCCCAGTGACCTTGATGAAGGATCGACAATACTTTTGACTGCAATTACTTGGGTACAACAAACCGAGGGTTTCCGCTGTGCAATAGAAGGATGTTATTAAAAAATATTAAAGCAAATTTTCTACGAAAATAAGGCAATAAGGAAATCTCGTCTTCTTGCAGCTCTTTAGGCCATCCATTCTGCACATATTGGATAACCTTCTTCATCGTAGAGTCCTTTTGTGTGATCTTAGCTATAGTTGTAGAATCTATCCTCTGTGCGGTCAAATGTCTCGTCAGGTCCTATTGGTAACCGTGACAAGCAGTCAGCATTCCCATATTGTTTGGTGGAGCGATAACGTATAGTGTAGGATAGATACCCCATTAGGACGAGTGCTCATCGTTGAAGACGATTCAGATTCTTGGAGGGACTGAAAATTGTGACTAGCGGCTGATGGTCTGTGACGAGCTCAAATTTCCGAACTTCTTAACACCATAAATGATGGAGAGAGCCTCTTTCTCAATCTGATTGTATTTCTTCTGTGCTTCGTCCAGCATCTTTGATGCAAAAGCGATTGGTCTCTCTGTTCCGTCCGAAAAAATATGAATAAATATGATTACCTGATCAGCTCCAAAGAATCGTGCTTCAAGAAGTAAAACTTGATCAAATTGAATACCAAAACCGCCAATTTCAAGCTTGAAAGAGTGGACAACGAGTTTGCATAAATCCTTAAAGAATGCAAATAAAAGTGGGTTAAAGGCTAAAAACTCTTAAGATGTGAAGCGATCTCCAAGACGGCTGGGTGGCGCCCTTGGTTAAGCATCTGCCTTCCAGTTGGATCAATTTAAAGGGCTCTTTTTCAAGTCCAAGTGTAAATCTTGTTATTTATCATACGTTTGAATCTGAACCAGCTCCAAGTACTTATTCTTTTCACAGTCAGGTGCGGACCGTAGCTTCATCAACGATTTCCCACCACTCCCTTCTATCTTTAGTCACAGTTCTCCAGTCACCAACACCTAGCTTAGGTCATCGTTTACTTTCTCAGTTTCTGCTTAAGACGTACGCAGTCCTTACTTTTTGATTACGTGAAGCCCAAGTCTTTAAATTCGTTATATTTCGTTTTGTCTGCATTGACATTAAGTCCTAAGGTTTTAGATCTTTATTCAAGCTGCCTGAATTTTGGATCAAAATATTTTTCAGTTTCCATCTGAATTTATTTCCAAAATTAATCCTTAATATCTGCATTTAATTGAATAATAGAGAACCTCTTTCACTACGGACAATACTCTGAAAGATTAAGTAACCTCGCCTTGAACCAGAATTTGACTGGTCGTGTACAAACAAGTAGTTCTATCTATTTCAATGGAGTTTTATCTGTTTTCTATCTACGCTCTTGAAAGTCTGTTAAAATGCTACTAAGAGGCAGAAGTGGTCTATATTTGGCTAATCACAATACCTTGGTCGACCGCTGAACTTTAGTTTCTTTAACTACATTGCTAACCCTCTTAATGTAAAATATCTAAGCCAGTATTGAGTACTGCTTCTTTAGTTTTAGCATTCAGCCTTATGGCCTTTTTTGTGTATAGGTACTATTACGCTAATTTCAAGCACATGTCCTCAAAATAATAGTTTGTGTAGACGGCGATGAGAAGACAAAACGCTGACTCTGCAGATATACTTTCTAGTGACAAATAAAATACTGCGAATTGAATGAATGCAAATAAGTCTCGTTGTGATTTCCCGTATCGTCATCATAGTTGTAAAGCACTACTCTGTCATTCAATTCTTCTTCTCTCAACAATCTACTCTATTAGGGTAGTCACAATCCCTTGAAAAAAGAAAAATTATATGAAAAACTCAAAAAATTCCAGCTGATCATTAATTTGATCTCATTACACTGTGAAAGCGCTTAGCGTTCATCCATTCAATCTCAACACTGACATCGAATCTTCGATGATACGAGAACAAGAATTATTTCCTCCTCAACGCCATTGTGTTTATTTAAATTGTTTAATTTTTTATAGTCCTGAGAACCAAACAATCTGAATATTAAAGACCCCAAACAAGCCTTAATAGACTATGCCTGCATTTAACTCTGTAACTAATTGAAAGAGATCTCTTTGCCTCGCTCAGTGACAAACTTCTTTTTCGTTTTAAATTCAGCCACAATGGTTTGGGGTTCATTCTCGACAAAACACCAATGAAAGAACTCACCAAAAAAAAAACAATATTTTTATGTTTCCATTCCAAAATTGATGGGTGGTCAAACTAACACCACATACGAGGAAGAGATAGGTTTTCATCAACAGAAAAAAACCCTCCACCCAACTAATTTCATATTACGATCAAATTTTCATGGATTCATGTTCCTCCAAACCAGAGTATATGATTACCCGGCAATAAACCCCCCACCAAAAGCAAAAAACAAAAAAAAAAAAAAGGTTTTACTACCTTACAACGTGTTGGTTCGTTACCATTTCTGAACGGAACACTAAAAGCTTACTTACGCGCCTCTCAGGTTCTTTTCCTGTTGCATGTATCTCTTCCTCCCACTCTCTTTCTTCAAAAAAAAAAAAAACTAAATTTAATTGTTTCGTTCCTATTTGTGTTGTTTTGTGTGTTGCTTGCTTTTTTTTGTCTTTTTATTTTCGATATTTTTACTACCATAGCAGAGATAAGAAATCTTTGTGGGATTACGCGCCTCTCTTTCTCGCTCTCTGCGGTATTCATGGCGATAAAAAAACACAAAAAAAAAACGACGACACATTTGATTACTGCTCTTAGATGGCCTTCACGGTCCCCACGATCAATGGCAAACGAGATGTGGCCCCCTCCATCAAAAGAGTGTCCTATGATTTTTAGTGTTTTATTACCCCCCAAACGAAGACAAAAAAAAGAAGAACAGAACGGGACTATAAAAGATGGTTTTATAGCTTTTTAGATAATTTATTCCAGTCCAAAGACAAAAGACAAACACTAGAAAAAAGTTCGGCTGGCAAGTGTAGTCCCCTTCAAGGAGCATCTTTTGTGCAAAGAGAAAGAGAGAGAGAGAGATAGATGTTTGGCAAACACGAAATTTCTGCAGAAATTGATCGCATGCGATATGAACATTTAAAGAATGCCAAACCTCAGCGAAGATGGACCACAAAGGGGAGATGAAAAGTTAAAATTTCATCGAACAATTTCGATGGAATTAAGGACCGACAGCAAAAGCAGACAAGTCCGACTCGTATGCTATCCAAACGATCGGCGTTGATACGATGATGATGTCTGATGAACGACTTGGCCCATCATCGTCATCGTCGTAGACGTCGTCGTCGCGTTGTAGTCGTTTTCTTGGTCATCGCAAGTCATCGTCGTCGTCGTCATCAGGACCCATCAACGTTTCTTCATCTCATTGTTTGTTGCCCCCTTGCGTTGTTGGCCCGGTCGTTTTGGCAATTACCACTTACCACATCTCGGGATCATTGGTGGACTTCGGGTGCTGCTGCTGCTGCTGTTTCATTTCGCTTCGCATATGAAGTGTTTAAATGAAATTATCACTTGAAGATGATGCACTGCGGCTGCATTGGATTCCACTGATCATTCAACAAAGTAATGGTATGCAGAGTCTACAATGTAGCTCGCTTATGGGGAAGACAGTGGCAGGGTGTGTAGCTCCCGAATCATCAAGTCTTCAGAGTTCCATGGAACAGAGAGCTCCATCCGGATAAGGAGTTTTCAATTTCAATTATGATCCCAACACGATTGGGAGGGTAATAATTTTCAGTGATTCTGGTTCGTCGAATACGTTTTCTTTTTTATTTTTTTTTTGAGTTTGCAGGCAGAAGAAACAGACAAACGGCCAACGGTTTTCATGCAGAATAACTCTTCAACACAATTTGAGCCCATTAATCAGCAGGAGGTCCGAAAAATTAACTGTTCGAGATAAGAGAACGTTGTGTTCATTAGTTAATCGAAGCAGATGAGTTCTTTTATAATTTTTATGTGCGTCTCTTCTTCTTAGAGCACTGTTTCTTTGGTCACTTGGATGACATTTATCTTCTATCGGATGGAGGTTTCCATAGTTGGAGTGATTTATTAGATGTCAGTCGGTGGACAAAAGCTGCAGATAGTTGCGTTCAACAAAAAAAAATCGAGTCAAAAGAACAACCCAATTGGGCTTTATTCTTTTGTAGGGTTATATTCACTCTTAATGTAGTCAAGGTGATTTTTTCTTGACAAATAAAAAAGGGGCACTCTCGAGGAGTAGACGAAGATCTTCTCAATAATATCGAAGAGTCTGAGTGCAGAAATAAAGCAGGAAAAAATAAACCGAAAGCCTTACGTGCAACGAAACAGGTAGAAAAACTTTCCGCAGCTGAAAAAGAAAATATCCTCACCGATCCCCGGGAAATTTAAGATCTGTTCAAGCAGCTGCAAGACAAAATAGTGTCCAAGAGAGAGAGAGAGTGATAGAAAATGAAGCAAACTCCAGCCGATGAAGAAGTACTGATTCGGTACTTTCAGAAAACGCTCAAAAAATTACTGTTCAGTTTTGCTTAAGAGCCTGGGAATTATTCCGACTTTGAATCAGATTCGGACAAGAAGCTGCGAAGTCATTTGATTTCTTTGATTCTTCGACTTAGAACTGATATTGCGATCGACAGCAAATATCATGGAAGGCAATATCCTTTTCATGTCTGTCCAGTTTCATCGCGTGCGTCTTACGTGCCCTCATTGAAGAATGAAATGAAATCGCATCATGCTATCGTAAAGAAATCCTTTCGTTGAACATCAGCTTAAAAAAAACATCACAGTCGGTAACCTCGGTGGAGATTCGGCGAAGATTTATCCTGGGCAGTCGATGCTACTTCAGTTTGTTTGAACAACGAGTATCAAGACTCGAAATCGAAGGCCAAAAATCTTGCTCAGCTCAACTCCTCTTGCCAGTTCTTTTATCCGGAGCCGACTATTGGACAGACAAACGGTCCTGTTTGCTAGGAGGGTAGAATCCGTTGAGTATAATGTGAGAATATCTTTGAATCCACCCAGCCTCCTGGTTCAAAAAGAAAAGAAGTCTAAATCTCCGGTTCATGGACTAAGCAGTGGCGTATGTCAGGATGCTTTGTCTATCCAGCTTGTAGCAGAGTGATGCAAAAAAGGATTAGCTCAGACTCTGATCACGCAAGGATCATTCGTCTGAAAAGTGTAGAAAGTGTGGAGTGTATTTTATGTAAAAGTAAGAAACTAATGACAGATTCTTTTTTGCTTTGAAATTGATCCGTGCCGATTCACTTGAGACACGGCTGCCTTCCACTCTTATCGATCGCGGGCGTTGTGGCATCCGCGATCGGTCCTCCTTGTCGTCTCCAACCTGGGGGCTGTGATTCGAAGAACCACTTTGCTGAAGCATTTGTGTCCATTCGCTTGGCGGATCCAGTATAGTCGTCGTATTTTTGCCTTTTCTAGGGCATAGCTGCTCCTCCATTCGCCGTCCTTGCATACCTGGGCAAATATTCGACAAGCAACTTTTCTTACGAAAGTGTTCAAAATCTGCTCAGCTCGGCTCCAAATAGCAGTACCGACAGGATCAAAGTTTTGTAGGGCATACGTTTCGTCTTCTCATCTATTTCGCCAAACCGAAATAGCATCGATTTCCCTGGGTGAGTGTTCACCGAATCTCGACTAATGTGTCATTCATGCAGTTGATATTTAATCCGAGGAAAGTAAACTCCTTGATCACCTCGAAATAACTGTTGCCAACAGTGACGTTTTGTCCTATGTGCTTGACATATGCTTCATGGTTTTGTCCTTTATAGCTTCAAGGCCAACTCGTTTTGTCTGTTCTCCAAAGCCTCTATGACGGCGCATGCTAGGAGCGACCGGTAATATCGATATGGGTCTGCACAATCCATCTGGACATATTTGTTGAAGATAATGCCTGCAATGTGCACAAATAATCCAATAAAATATTATTTCCGAATGTCAGACAAATTGTTATTCACAACGTGGACTATCTCCAATTCCAGCATGAAGAATATCGTAATGGATAGACCAACCCACTGAATTTATAGACTTTGCAAGTTTTTATTCATTTACACATTCTTGATGTTCTTGGTTTTTGTTCGTTTCCAAATGATAGCTTCGCTCTATATTGCAAGCTCCTTGACCCAAAAACTTTTAGTCTTTCGTCCTTTTCAAATTTAAATGAAAATATTTCACAAAGACCCACAGCTAGAGCGTCCGTAGTCACGATAAGTGGCTGAAGTTCAAACAAAAAGATTTGAAAGCAATAATCTCTTTTGTAAGGGCTTCAATGATGCTAGCCGAAAGCTTAAATACTGTTTTCTATCTTTTTGAATTCATTCAAAAATTATGAGTGTCACGGAGTTTAGGGATAAGTTCATCAAAGAATACAACTGTCAAGATAAAGCTCCTTTGGCCGTTTGGAGATGGAAATGAGCTGTAGGTCTGATTCCCGTATGATTGAAGCAATCCCTGGCTTCCAAGTTAGCTGTCAAGACGATAGGAATTCCTTAATAGAGGGGACGTAGTTTCATTGAAAATTCCAATGTTAATAAAAGACAATGAAGATTTTAGGATAGATCTAAGTTGGTATCACGATGTCGGAAAATGCGTTTAGTTTGTCGATGTTTACTATTCGATGTATCGAATCAATCCGATGCATGGAATACTTTCGATATTTACCGATGCATCAATATATTTCGTTCGGTGCTGAAACAAAGTTGATTGGAGTTGTTTGGAGCTTAGAAGTGCAATGACTTGTATATTGGTTTACCATAAAACTGCTCCTCGTATGCTCACTGGTCTTGAATTGAACCTTTCGTATGATTATGATTGATGAGTTAAGAGAAAGTACACGAACTCATTCTGAATGTTTCTTCGTGAGCCAATACTACATTTTTGGACCCCCGTCTTAAAAAACTACATTTTGAAGACCCTTTGACCTATGCACATGCCTTTCAATGAGAGGCGAATAGAACCTGGTTCAGATAGTTTGGACAAAGCATCGGAAGATTTCAGTCTTTGGAGCAACCATCAAAAATTAGTTCACCGAAACTAGAAGTAAAAAAAAAAAAATTAAAAAGCTGTTTCTGATGAGCTTTCGGTCTATTTGAGGTCACCAGTTCGTCGCCTTGATGAAAATCCTTTAAAAGTTTGTTTTGTATACAAATATTTAATTTTGGTAGCCAGCTCAGTTCCATCAGAGAGACTTTTTTCAAAAGCTTGACAAGTATTAAGACAGCACCGTAACCGACTTCAAGGAAAGCTAGGCTAGGTACATGAAGAGGCTGAGCTCAATGAAGGCTACTCAAGAAGCATGTGTAAAAAATGTAAAGAAAATGAGTGATTCTAGTGACTCATTTAAGGCACTGAGTGAGCAGCGAAGTAAAAAAAATGATCAGTAATAATGGTATAGTCTTTGAAAACGTAAAAATTCTAAGAAAAGTAACGAAAAATGCTCTGGAAAGAGCACGTCAGATGGAGGCAAATAATGGACACCATGTTATAACATAATGTGAACATATTTTTAAGCCATAAATTATAAAGTAATTATAATTAAATGTAATCAGAAAGAAAAATGTAATTCATCTAAAAAACCTTAACGTTTTAAGTGCCGCCCTGTAGTTCATGTGCAAACATATCTTCTTGGAATTAAAATCTTTTATAACATGCCTTATCTTAATGATTTAAAATCCTACAAAAAAATATTTAAGTTGGCAGGACACTTTTGTTGTTGAAAAAGACTTAACAAAAACCAGCAAGTCCTTAGCCAACTAACCTCAATTGTGAATACTTTTCTCGCGTGCTCAGTCTTCACCGCGATGTTAACATGGTTAAATATACCTCCGAAACTTTCTAGCTTGATGTAGTCGTCCACCTGATCTGGCAACTATTTATAAGGCTTACATTCGTCCATTCTTCTGACTAGTATAGCACGACTATGATGATAAGAGAACGTCCTATAATTCAAGGACTTTCTTGGACGGAGAAAACAGGGGTCTGCCAGTGCCCTTGTTTGAGTATACCGCGGATCCTTCGTCTCGGTTAAACATTGTTTGCTACAATGGAACGGTTAGTATGCTTCATCGTCAGCGCTTCGAAAACTTGGCCTTGTACCCGAAAATATCACAGCATTTGCGGGGTCTTAAAGCGATGAAAAGTTGGCGCATATTCTTAGGAACTTTCTTTTTGCGAACTGCTACAGCCTTGGCCTATTATTTGCTTTTCTGGTTACACAAAAAAAACGAAGTTCAAAAGGATTCGTCGGAGTGTTGGAATGGTGACATTCAGAATTCTCATCTCTCTTTAATTTGCACTCATTCGAGCAAGCGAATTTAATGTTCCATTTGTCAAGCATTCTTCTTGTCGGCTATGATTATGTCCGAAAGGAATTCGGTGGTTGGCTATCACTGTGTCAAGGCAAATCTCAACCATCATCATCTTCAAACGCGTTGCTCATAAAACTAAAAAGAAACCTCTTTGCTGCGCATAGCACATCCAAAGACTAGACAACAGCAAACAGTTTTTCCCCCCAAACCTAATCCTTCTTCCCCGTTATCTCACATTCCTTGTCCCACTATTTCAAGTGTAAACGCAAAAACAAAACAACGAAAACGAAAAACTTGCTCCTGGAGAACTCATCTTCATAATTCATGCGCATAGCATTTAAATGCTTATTGATACCATCACCATTTATATTCGTTTCTAAGGCTTAGTCACTTCACTATCATCGTCCCATGACCATCCGCTAGCGGCCTCAAGGTACACACATCTCATCCTAACCGAACCATCCTGGAGCCTTCACGCAGATTCCTCTATTTGTTGTACAATACACTGTGGAAAAATGTTTGTCAATTCTACTTCATTTTTTTTTGTCGATGATTATTTACTCTCTTTTTTGATGTGTGTATAGGTATGTGTGTGCAAAGCAAAACCAACCAAATAAAAAGGAAACAAGACGGCATAAGGGCTCAAAATTGGCCATCTAGCCAATTTCAGTTCAGATGGCAGTCAGTAACCATCCCAAGCCACCACCACTCCTAGCGCACAGTCAGCAGCAGCAAAGGACGTCCGCCCGTCGTCGTCGGTCGTCCATTTGTTCACTCGTTCGTCTGTCGTCCGTTCACCGTCGGTCTGCGATAGAGACAAATACTCCAACTCCAGGGAGAGATAATAACCATTGCCGCCGCGCATGCACACCATGTGATGCCTTCAGAATGATTACTAATTCCAGTTGGTATTTTTGTTGTTGTGTGTGCTGCACTCCTATTTGGTTTGGTTCTCTCTTCGTTCTTCATTCTACCGTCTGCTTCTTCATCGCTATGTTCTTCTACGTTTCTTTTACTCCTTGAATATTCCTTTTTTCGTTTATTTTCCATCATTTTAATGAAACTCCATACATGTGTGCTAAGGAATTTGAATTTCACACAGGGGGAATGCCTTTTTTGCTCTTATTGTTGTTGTTGTTTTTGTTGGTGTTTTGTTAACCATTTGGTGGTGGAATGGAAGTGCTTGTTTGGGTCTATGCCATGGCAAGAGTGGTGCCGCTATTGCTGATGGTGATGCTGGATGGCGATGGTGGTGCTGCTGCTGGACCCAACTCCTCGGTGTGTTGAAATTTGTATTCATACATATAAATGGAAGAAATTTGGATGAAAAAAAAAGAAAGACAACGCATACACACGAGAGGAGATATAGGCGTTTTTTTTCTCTTCCTTCCTCTTCTTCATTTTTCCTTTGATTCACCTCTCTGCGGAAATGGTGAACGACGACGACGACGACAACGACAAGAATAGTTGAAGAAACCAGTTTATTGTTTTCTTTATTTATTTTTCTCCACTCTGGGTTGTTATTTGTTTGTTAGTTTCGTAGTTTTTGTTGGTGCTTTGTTCTTATTCTTGTGTAAACTTAAACTATTTCACAGTTCCCCGAAAGATATTCGCTGTGTGTGCTCCAGTGGCGTAGGAGAACACATGACTTTTGTTGGGGTTTGTAAAGGGTCTTTCAATTGGGGCTTCCAAACTTGGACAGTTCATAGTGGACGTATTGTTAAAGCTACATTTGTCAAATTGGCTGTCATTTATTCAATTGTTTTTTTGCTAAATCACCACGGGTGGATAAAGAGTTCAACGAAACGTGCAAATAATAAAATTGTTTTATCAAAATGGATGTTCTGTATGGGCAACGTTCACCGAACTTCGCCCATTTTATGGTCGTATATTAGTACAATCGCGGTGTGATGGATAAATTTAAGTCCACTGGTAAAGTAAACGATCAACTTACACACGTTCGTCGATGAAACGTAAGATCTGCCGAAAACATCGCCGCCGGCAGTCGATTTCGCGTCGCCTCCCAGAACCCGATCTTTCGCAGACCACAACTCGGCGAATTTCACATTGTGATTTAGGCCTGCACGCTTACAAAATTCGATTGACCCAGGAGCTGAAGTTAAATGACCAAAGATAACGCTGGAGCAGTTGGAAACTGACCCTGATTTTCATCGAAAAATCATCTTCCGCGATGAGGCCCTGTTCTGCATGAATAGTTACGTCAACAAACAAAATTGAAAAAATTGTGAACAATACCAATCTACATGATATCCAAGAGTATCCAATGCATCCTGAAAAAGTCCCTGTTAGGTTTGGATTTTCGGCTGCAGGCTTCATCGTTCCATATTTTTTTGCGAACGACGATGGCCAGGCCATCAGCGTCAATGGCGAGCGTTATCTATCGATGAATACAAACTTCTTTTAACCTTAATTGGATTATGTGGACACCAACGACATGTGGTTTCAACAGGATGGCGCTGCGTACCACGTGCGTGCGGTCATCTCAAGTGGAGGCGATGTGAACTGGCCGCCGAGATCGTGCGATTTGACCCCGTTGGACTCTTTCTTTTGAGGGTTGTCTAAAGTCACAGTCCCAGCCGAATAAACCACAAATCAGAGTGACCCTCAAAGCCAACAAAACATATGCCATCGGTCAAATTCAGCCTAATTTATGCGCTAGAGTCATGGAAAATTTGAAATTTCACTCCACCCGAGAAGCCGAGCCGAGCCATGCACAATGGCATCGACAGGCCTTTCAAATGAATAAAAAATGTTGGTGATATCTCACAGACACTTTGTTTTCTTTAAATTTAAAGATTAGATAAATAAAATAATGAGAGACCCTTTATTTGGTCAAGTTCGCTACTCAGCTCTTCTAATTCTGAGGGATGTTTCTATACTCACTCCTTTTCCAGTTTAATTTTTCCGGTGCTGTCTGGCATGTTTGATAATCCTGTTGAAGCCTTGATCGCGTATTTTAAAATGAGAGGAGGGAAAAGCTGCATAAATGCATCCATGAATCTAGTGGAGATCTCTAATGGTCTGAAATTGAAGGATCATCCTGTGTGCCGTACCAAAGACAAAAAGGGTAAAATTCAAACTTACACTGTAGATAATCAATATTTTATGAATAGGACATTGGGACCTCTGAAGAAATTAAATTTGCATTTTCACAGAAGATATGATTGATGTTCACGTTCGCACTCAAATACTGGTCGTAAGTATATAACCTATGTTACATTCAAAGTTTTTTTCACTTTGTGCGAAGTTAAATAAGTTCAGTACAAGATACAGTAATATACATCTAGGTAACACCTAGATGCTGCTGCCTTACACCTCCAGTCATAAATTGAACACTGGAAAGGATCTTCCGATGTAAGCTTGTACCACACTAAGGGTCACACTATTCCTAGCAGGTGACATTAAGCGCTCTCGATGTTGTGGCACAAAAAAACAAAAAAACACAAAACCTTTGGTGGACTAAGGAAGGAGCGGCCACATAAGTGAAAAAAAAACTGAAACTGAGGCTTGAAAGACCGGACCTGTAAAAGCAGTTTTAAGAAAAGTTTAGGTCTTTAGAGTCCTTGTGAGCCAATTTTCGAGATTAAACAATTACCAAAATTTGAATAGATATACAATTTTTTTCCCATCTGTGCGGTACGAGGATGTGACACCATGTTATTTAAAACAAGCTTTTCAAAGTGTAACGAAAGCCAAGTAGAATGACTGCAATATTGCGATAATATTCGACATGATGAAACACGGTCCAAACACACCTCCGATGGGAAATCCGACAAAACGTTATAGTTCCTGTGGGACTGCAGCTTTCAAATGATATATAATTAGCCTATTGAAAAAGACCTAAGCCAAAAAAGAACTTCATCGCTAAAAAGACTTTTTTAATGAAATTCAAGATTTTCTTCAAACTGAGCTTCAAATGCTGAAGAGACTTCACTTCTTGAGTTAATTTTACCATGCCAGGATGTAAGCGAATACTTAGTTCATTTGAACTGAAGCACAAGTGGCTGCAATATTTCAGGTATGTCGATTGTTGCGCAGTTTTCTTAGCACCGGAGCATTCTATAATGAATATGTTGACTCATTTTTATCAATCAATGAACGCACAGTCTGTCTGGCGGAATTATCATTCTGAGAGAAAAGGGAAACGAAACTCTTGAAATGCGATCAAAGACTTAGACAGACAGATCCTAAGAAATATATCTCCTACAAAAAATATTTTATTAAGGCTGCTATAAGTTTTCATGTTTAAGTTATGCAGTTACCAGTTTATTCTGACATTCGATTCATTAATAAATAAATTTAAGTTAAGTTCTTCGGAATACACAGATTCCTATCAGACATACAGGTTTTAAATATCTCTTTCTTTACTGAGTTTAATATAAGAATAATCTTTTGCTGGTGACTCTGTCAGACATGAATTTAAGAATCCTTTTGGAGCTATTTCTATAAAAATGTAGCATTAAATTTTTGCTCAAAAAACTTCTTCATAGAAAAATAAATTTTTTTGCACTGCTAACAGTCCCAACTAAATTTGAAACATTTTTGAACTACATTTATAAATTATATGTGAGATCCCAAACCGCGTTTATTGCCTCATGAGAATCGCTGAAATTGCTCTTAATTTTCTTTCGCACAATTTTAGCTCCCAACTTTGTTCCTTAAAATGCAAATTAATGCCCATTGGCAAGAAATATGTTGTGCAATTTGTTATTTTGTGCAATGCTTTTCGTCATAGAACTGAAAACCAACCTCGGTCTCAAAGATGAAAATGATATGATTGAAAAAAGGACATCTCATTTATTTTTCAATCATAGAAAGCATAGAAGTATAAACATACAGTAATAACACATCACAGTGAATATAAAAAAATGTTCGTTTTCACTAATTTTTAAATTCTGTGCTGAAGTAACAAAATCATCCAAAAAAGGAACCTTTTATTTATGCCTTCAGACCAACAAACAAGTCGGGGTCAAATAACACCCTTGCAATCCCGTCTCATATCCGCCTGTTGATATCATTTCATTCCACTAGATTTTTTATTTTCCTGTTCCACCAACATTCCCTTAGAAAAAAAAATCAAAACATATAATTCACCCGAAGTCAAAAACCACACATAACACATAACCAACTGAAATAGTTTATCTCCCTAGCTGGTTCGATGGTTCATAGTTATATTCCAACGTGCTCTCTCTCTTCCCATTGCCATCGTAGCTCTCCCATTGCTATGCTCTCAAGAAATTCCATTCTTAATCTCACCACGCCGGATCTCTTCTCTCGCTACCTTTATTTTTTCTCATAAAAAACAGAAAAAATGAACCAACGTCTTGTTCTACCAAACAGTTACCTGGTATTATCTTACCTTTTGTATTTAATTTGTGCATACAACAAGTTGCTCCCTCGCTCCACACCGCACGCACACTTCACAGTACACCAGTCAGTCTCTCTATTCATAATGGAACTGTGAAAATCCATTAAAATACCACATAGCCATCGTTGTGTGGGTGCGCATGCATTTTATCCAAAACTGCAGCACACTGTCGCAACAAAATGCATTTCACCACGCTATCCAATGCACGTACCTGTCGACACTGCACTGGCCAAACTCTTCGCCCACCACTACCGCCGCTCGAACCGATACTATGGCCCTTATGGACGGTGTGGTGTCCATCTTCAAACAGGTATTACCTCTGCTCTCTCGCTATGTAAACGAATTTATGTTTTTTGTGGTGAATGGCGGTAAAGAGTAACAAAAAACCAACAGATACTCACCACATTGATCTTGGCCAGCTATGGTATGGTCAACTGGATGTGCCCGCCTCAGTTCTTCGATCGTTTAGTTTCAATGTAGAGGGTCTTTCGTCGCTCGTGCGTGAAATATTTTTTTTAAACAATATTTTCAAAAAAGAAAAATTACAAAACCTTTGCGAAAAGTCAAAAATAAAAATATTATAATACTTCCCCGCATAAAGTATTTTCAAGTGTTTTTCATTCGATTCCATGCAAAAAGAAAAAGATAGAAAAAAAAATTACGTTGAAAACAAGCCCACCGCGACGGCTTTCGATTGTTAAGAAATTTTTTTTATTTTTTTGGGAAATTTAAAGAAAAGTTTTTGAAAAAAAGAAAATCCTACAATCACATTGCAGCCACTTTGGTCCCGTAGAAAAGAGAGAAAAGAAATTAAATTGGATATCCAAAACCAGTGAAGTGATAATAAATATAGTATATACGAGAGCGAAGAAAACGAGTTCTTTGCGAGTGTTTGTGTGTTGTGCAAGGAAAATCCTTCCTCTCTGGCTGTGCCCTGAGGAGAAGAAAAATTAAAAGTTATCTTTTCCACATTTTGCTACCGAAAAAAAATTACAAATGAAAATTGTAAAATGTTTTAACGAATAAATAGTAGTAGTTTCGAAAAGCGGGATAAAATAAAAAAAAATTGAAATTGGAAAACTTTCAACTCATTCGCGTTCTTTCGGGATACTGTCGGGAAATTTAAATTCTTAAGTGTTGAAAAAGTATAAATATAAAAATTTTCTTCTGCAACCAAGTCCTATTTGGATTACCTGTCACTGTTCTGGGATTATTCTTCTTTACCTGTTGGCCTTACAGTTGGATTTACATGCATATACCTGCTTTGGAAGGAGCAACTTTGTCTACCTGATTGCTGATTTTCTTTTTGGATTATATAGTGGAAAATATACAAAAGGAAAAGGTGAGCCAGAGTGTTGTTAATAAATACAAAAGACTTGGGTTGCGAACTTCAAGCGAAACAAATAGGAGTACACCAATAAATTTTTATAAACAAAGGGATAATGGCTTAAAGAGTTACTGGCAAATTTAATTACACTTGGAAATAAGTGTAAGAAGGCGCTAATTTCAAGGTCAGGCAGTCAGGTCTAACAGCATTTTCGATTAGTAAACATGACACTCAGATCATATTTCAACATATTACATTAATCCGGCCTTTGAACTTCACCACTAACTTTGAGAAAATTTCTTAATGTCGATTTCGATTTGATAGTGCCTTTATAAGAACAGAAATTTAAACAATAGAATAAAATACTGCTACATTTTGGTGCATTGATGTGCTAAAAGCGCATGGCTAAAAGTGTTGCGAACACAAGCATTTTTTCTGCAGATTAATTAAAGACAAATGCAAATTGTTCACAAAATTTAAAATGTTAACAAATTAATTGCCATGGAGTTGCTTTTTCAAGCTTAGTGACAAAATTCAATGACAACCGATGACAATTATTGCAGCCAAATGAAAACTGTTACCATTTTTTTCAGTTCACATACATATTATATTACAAAATGATTATCCAGACTGACCTCAAGATTTAGTAAATCTTTCGAACCTTTCGAACCTGATATTAAGAATCAACACGTCGCGTTCATACAAGAAATAAAAAAGAAATATAATTATATTTTGGAAGCTTTAATAGCTTCCCACCCTGATTAGATAAGTTAATCGGCCTCATTCAATTCTTAGAATGAAAATAACTAAGGTCAGCTTAGTTTTCAAAATGTCAACCTTCAGGTCCTCAATATCTTCCGATTCTTTAAAGCATTTCAAAATAAGCGGTCACTCTTTACAAATGTGAAAGCAACCTGAGTGTTTCGTTTCGCAAAGAATTATATTGACCAAAAAACATATGAAATCAATCAATATTTATGATTTTTTTTGTCGAGGCTTTCACAAATTTCGCAAGCCTTCGGGAGTTTTATTTGAAGAAAACTTCTGAGGAAGTTTAAATTCGGCACTAAAATATAAGCGCAATCCAAAGCTTCGCCAGTTGAAGGAAAACCCCTACTTTGACATAAGTCTTTAAAATGAGTAGTCATGTCAAAAATCGGATCAAACATGGTACGGATATTCATTACAATTTATTAAAAATGTATAAACACAATCTCACTACACTTGACGAGCTTCAACTTTTCAGTTTTTTTCTATTTAAGCTTAGTGCTTCATACGTATTATCTCCCATATGAAGATTATATTCAAAGTTGATAGAATTGTATTTTTCTGCACACATTAATACAGCTTGTGTCAGTGTGAATTTTAAAAAATTTACTTAAAAATATCTACATATTTATTCGTTCAAGATTTCTCAAGTTCAACATTTTTTTTTTGGATGTCATAGCTTTTAATTTAATTCAGATTATAATTTTACGATGACATTGCACTGCTGTGCAATAGTCCTTTGAAATAGTCACTTGTTTGGGCCTAGTTCAATTTATGCGTTGTGCATCTGACTATAGTGCTGGACTGAGGTCGCCTTTAGTGATACTCAGACGTGAAACACTTTTGAAAAACAAACCTGATTTTTATGTAAACTTCTGCAAATAAGTCAGCAAACTGATAATAAAACCTCACAACTGATTGCGTTAGAAAAATACTTCTAAAAACTATCCTTTGCCGCAATCATAAAAAGATCTGAAACATTTCGAACGTTTTTGAGTCGCCATAAAAAAATTTCCGCTTTAACAATATAAAGAAATTGTTGCCTAGTGTTGAAACATGATATTCAAAAATAATTTGTGTTTAGAATTTGTCAAAAATTATTCACCATATCAAAATTTTAGTTTAATTCGTTCCTGAGGTTTGAGAGTTGATATTTTACGAGACTAAAAAGTTATTATTTTACACGGCTGTTATTTACAGTGTAGCGGAAAATTAACTAGAAGCACGTTATCTGAATAAGTCTCAAGTAAACCTCAGTAGCAAAGTTTATATTTCCTACGTTGTTGTATGTTTGAGCATTTACTATATATTTTGCATTCTTGCTTAATATTTCATTTCAAAAATGCTTCTACAAATCACTTCTTTGATTTTCAAAGCCTTTTCCCTTGTGCTAGATTCCGTTCTAAGTAAAAACCCTTGTGAGTACCTGAAAAAATAAACTTAAGTCTTAAAAAGGATCAAAATGTCTTCATCAGGATAACGTCTTCTAAATGAAAAAAGATTGTTCTTTATTTGAGTAAATTATTGTTTATATCTGCTGTTATTTATAATGTTTTCTCAAGAATAAATTTAAATTGACATTTTTATATAATTTCAAATCAATGATCTGATTAGACGGATGTCGGTTTTTACTTTTCATATAATATTTATTATTTCATTAATGAAGTAGCTTTCATAGCAAGTAATTCGTGTTCACATTTGCACTGGATATCTCCAGAGCCTTACAACAATGAATCAAGTTTATATTTGTTTGTATTAATAATTCAACGTTTAGCTGGACATTTCGTTGACTTCTGATTGATGAAAAATTACTTATGAGCCACGGCAAGTGTTTTGTTAACAGATCTTAAGAATGTAGTATTATATTAAGTGCGCAGTAACGTATCTTGATTAGAGTCACAGGCATTGAAATAATATTTAATAAACAGTTAAAAATATACATTAAAATCACACTCTCTTCTAGTGGTTATTTTTTAAATCACAATTATAGTAATGGCTTTACCTTCAACTCTAATATTGTTTCAAGTAACTTATTATTATAATGAAATAGTTGCAGCTATTCTATTGCTTTCAGTTCTAAAAATGTAAAAACTGTTCTGATTTCTGCGAATGCTTTTTCCTTTTTCTAAAACAATCTCACTAAAAAATCGTCTGCGGTTTGGGAATTTGTTCATCTTATTTTAGTAATCAATTTTGAAGTTAAACAAAAAATAATTTAAAAAACCGAACTTACAAAATCTGAGTCTGCTCTTATCTAAAACGAAAACCAAACATTCAGTTTTAACGATAAGCTTCTGAATATTAATCCGAAATCGGATCTCAACATCTCTGCACCTGCCGCCGCCTACGAAAAACAAAATAATCAATAGCTGCTAACAAACTCAGGTAAAAAGTAAACAGAAACTAAGTGTTTAAGTGTATTTTTTCAGGCGCCTTTTTTTTCTTCCGAATCAGACTGATGCTGTCGCAATATTAAATGTTCAGTTGGTCCGTTGTTATCTTCCTGTTGTTACTCATGAGATTTCCAAATCACTGTCATTGGTCTTGAAAAATTAAGAACAAGTTCAAGTAACTAGAACAAATAATAATTTTAATAATGCAATGATTTACCTTGAGCTCCCTTGAAAAGAGATCATAGTAGCTCATGACTGCATCGCTTCACAAAATGTAAGTCAGAGAAATGATAGATAAAAAAAGAAAGAGAAAAAGAAACGAATTTCAATTAAATTAAAGACAAAAGGCACCGACTGACATGTTCCTCTGATAAAATCGTTTAGTACCTTCTGGCCTACCACCACCTATCCATTTCTTGTTCCGTTTTAAAATTTTATCACATTCGCCTTATCTGTTTCATTTAATTTCATGGTCAACTACCCAAACAACGAGATCAGTCTATTTTTAAGTATACACTGCAGCCGTATGATTTTGAATATTTATTCATAATTTCAAACGTATGAAATTCAAAGCATGTCATACATTTAGGCAGGAATCCAACTCCAACTCCAATAATGAGGATGAATGTTTGTGGTGCAATGTAAGGCTTAATTATACAAGAATAGAATGCTTGGAATGCGAGCGAAATTCGTGAGGGTGAATAAAATTCTTAATTAATGATAATTTGATCACAGATATTTTAGATATAAAGGGGAGGAAACGCCTTAAAACACATTTAAAAAAATGAAAACCTAACAAAAGAGTTGAGGTGTGAACTAGTTTTTATTACATCACCCATAGTGCTAACGCTTTGTATTTGGTTTAATTCTTTTTCTGTTTGATTCTCAATTAACAACAGATGCATTTCCTATTGTCAATGTATAAGAGTGAGCAGGAAAATTTAATGCCGGTACATACTTGAGGTCAAAGCTGATGCTGGTGGCTGAGGTGCACATACAAAACGGAAAGAAAAGAAGAAGAAAAAAAAAATTAAATTAAATTTCCAAACCAACGGAAATAATGTCTGGAAAATACCCCGTTATTCATTTTAATGTATGTGGCAATACCAAGAATTCGCCATTAAATTGTTAGACCACAAAGAAGTAATTTAACCAGCCGTAATGAGCACAATCATTTTTCGTTTTCGTATTTTGGGTGGCATTTTGGACGTTTTCTTTGTTTTTTTATATTCGCCTTATGGGAACAAAATGTATGTAACCCTTTTGTGAATTTTATCTAGCTTACACAGTTCCTTTTTTTAGAAATCGTAGCAAGTAATTTAGTTAGAATCTAGGTTACTGCTTCAAATTTAATTGGATATGGTCCAATTTTGAGTTGATTTATTAAAATTTTTCCAAATACCTCTTAGACTTGATGTATCTGCAAGGCATTGTCATGTGGCGAGATCCATATTCATATATTTTCGCACACGAGATTCCATAACTCAAATTTTAACTGATCCTCACCAAAAAAAAAAAAAAGAGATGAATTTATTATAAAATACAATCTACGGCTATGGTGGTAATTGAATTAGGTTGTCCGTATCTGTTTCAGAATCATTTATGAAAGTGAGTTTGTCTGAGGCGATACAGGAGATAGAGATCTAGGGCCCCAGTTGGGGTCATACACAAATTAACCTGGCGATAGAATAAATATTCTTTAATCAAATTCGAATGCGTTATTGAATGCGAAGCATAATTAATGTAACCAAAACTTGTGTTGTTCTTAGAAATTGCTTATTTAAAGAGATCGATTGAAATAGATGTTGTTTATATTCTTGTAGGAAATGAGACGAGCTGTTTTATGTCGGTTGAATATAAATTATTGTTAAACAAGACTCTCTTTGATGGGTTTGATTTTGATCAGTTGTGAAACAAATATTTTTTTGGTTGGAACATAGATTTGAATGTAGAACTGAATTCGATTATCAAACTTGTTTAGCGAGGAAAATGCTTTCCACATCGTTAGCCTTTCCGACATGCTTCATATAATTATAAACGGATAAATTGGTTTACCTTGTGAGATATAATCATTTCTTAACCTTTAGTGGTGAAATGGCTTAATCTTCATTTTGGTACAAGACGCATTTAATGAGTCTGGCTGGAGTTTTTCTCATTAGTCTGAAAATTTACATTTTTTATAAGGAAATCTATCAATCTTTCATTTTTTTTTGTTTTTAATACTCAGTACAATTGCTGGTTAATAAAGTTTTATTTAAACAATTGATTTTGAGTCCAGCTGAGACTTATTGCATAAATGATTGATTTTTTTTAATATAAGGATTCTTGCAGTAACAGTAATTGAAACAAAGTTGTAAAGATATCTTTCTCCTATGAATCGTATTTTTTTAAGTGTTTTCATAAAGTTAGAAATAGTTTATTAGACTTATTTGAGAAGCAATACTCTATTTTTTTTCAATAGCAATTGAGATTCAAAAGGTAAACATTTGCAGTTGGTTGAATAAGAAAGACTACAATACAAAGTAGCTTCATTTTGCTACATTAAACTGCACCTATGTATAAATAAAAAGAATTTTGGAGAAAAAAATGACTCCACGAAAATTTTTCAAGTCTGATGTTTTCATCGAATTGTTTTTATCAAAACAGCGTGGTTATGCTCAGTAGTTTCGTTCAAAATAATACATATATCATGACCAACCCTCGAGTAATAATATTTGAAAGGGTTATTCAAACCTTTTTATCTAATAGTTTGTTTGCCTTTGAATAAATGGGTATACTCAACCTGAAGCCGTATTTTAGTATTTAAGTATTTTATGTGATTTAAAAACGTTTAAAAATTTCCGAGTTTTGAAGAGATTCCTTTAACGGTGGCTGGACGATTAACCATATGCAATGCTTGCATTCAAAGATTATTTTCATAGTTTTATTTTGTATCTTGGTTAAAGTAATTCAATTCAAGATATGTGTCGAGCTAAGAAAGGAACTTGAAGGCATCCTTGCTCATAAATATTTTAAGGATACAATTTTTGTCGTCTCGTACTGTCCTTTAATTTTTCTAATGGATTACTTCATAGTATTCCTGATCTGTTGTTATTAAGACGTATGACAAACTATTAGAGTCTATTTTATGTTCATGCTTAACGATTGTGGAATTGTCTTCAGAAAAAAATCGACAACGCAAAATAAACAAAAAAATGCTTCTGTTCTTTGTTGTTAACAATTGTAAATATTTTTCAACGTTACGTGTGACAAAATAAAATTATATATGAAGTAAGTCACTTTTCACTACAAATTATAAAACGTTCGTGTTGTATTATATCTCGTACCTTTTTAAATAAGTCATATCATATAAATATAACTGTATATTGTACACTTAAACAGTGTTCAGCTTTCCGAGATATTTATGATGCCAACCCTAGAGTAGAATCTATTTTTTTTTTTGATTTTTTTTGTCCATTCGGTCTCAAAATCGTTGACAGCTTCAACTCGAAATCAATTTTCACTTCAATTCAATTTACGTTTCACCGGCAGATTGTTTTTTAAGAATCATTCACTTGAATTGTAGCATTGTTATGCTTAAAAATCGTATGTAATTGTTTATACATTAATCTACTAGTCACGACGCATCTTGCAAGTCTTTCTTTAGAAATAAATGTATTCCAAAATGTGTCAATATCGTTATCCAGAATATAAAGTAATATTCTGTAATTTTTTCGAGAGTTTCTCTTTTTGTTTTAATTTTAAGTTGATTTTCAATAATCGAGTGAAATATTCTCGTACATATTTTGAGTAAAGGTAAAATTAACAATTAATGGGTCAAAATTTGGGGGAACTAGTTTGTTGTCTGCATTCTAGAAGGAGACTGAGGGTAAGCCATTAAATCTAATAACATTGCTAATTTTTTGCATTTTTCCAATTGAGTCAAAAGGCATTGTTTATTACACATTCTTATTCAACAGAGAGTTTAGCAATTAAGATGTTGGTTGGAGTCCAATTAAACAGCTAGTTGTCCTCAACATTTTATTCGGCGGCATGTAATAAACCTTTTGTTGCTTGCGGAAGTTATTGAAGCTTTTATTTGCCAATAATATCCAATGAACAACATTTCATAGATCTTTCTTGTACCCAGTAAATTAGGCCTTCAGCCCTTTGGTGTCTTTTAGTAGTGCATTTCGTAGCCAGAAAATATCAAAATCTCTGGTTTGACGGGAAGGGATTAAAAAAAAATAAAAATAATTAGATGAGAATCTGGTTGTATATGTTTTATTAATTAAAAATTTATAAAAGTTCATTTCATACTCTTGCATATTATGTATTAAACAAAAATGTTATTTGCTTCAATTGGGTTAAGTTGAAACTAGTAAATCCAAATAAGAAATAAGAATTCAAACAAAATGTTTGAAGAAAGAATATGAAACATCGGAAATGAAGGGATCTAAGGTTTCTTCATTTTAACCAAATAGACAATTGTTCACTTATGATCCCTTATCCAATTCTGTTCATCAACAAAATTACCACAATTTTGGTGTTCACGGAACAATTTCACAAAGAAGTTTGTTAGGCTACCACAGAAGTCTTCGAATTTGGTTCAACTAAAATTGGTGGCATTCACATATTTGCTTCAGGTAGTTACACGATCGACATCACGTTTCATCCAGAATGTTGAATACTGACATATTTTATGGTAAATGGTGTTTCATTTAAGACCAATATTAAAAACTCATAGGATAAGAATACGATAGGCTTCGATTTTTATCTGATTATAGTTTTTGGGATGCACAATGAAGATAATATGCTGCTTACATTATATCCTCCAACTATAGCCTACCTTAGGTTGAATGGATGCGCAAAATCACAATGCCATAAGAAAGATTTTGAGTTTTGGAAAACTGTTATTATATATACGTAATTAATATGAATTATTACTCCAACTCAAATGGAAACAAACGTGGCTTACGACGTGAGTTTATAAATTAAATTGAGGCTGTCTTTGAACTTGTTTAAATCATTGGATGCTATTACGCAAATCTTTTCTTCACGTTTGAGTTAAATGATATTTGATACGCTGAAGAGCCTCTCTTCACTGTTCTGAGTGCACAATATATCCATCAGCTCACCTCATTCCCGCAATTCTAGTCTGGTTATAAATAGGAATTCGCATTACAAAAAAAGTCAGTTGAAATGTATTCGAAATCATTGCAAAGATTCATTACACTCGTATAATTTCTAATGCGAAAACATTTGTATTCATTTGGTTGGCCTCAACATTAGCATCGGTTAATGTAATTTAAATTGCACAACTCCCAGCCCCACCATTCTACTTAGATCACGCACAAAACCAGACCACACATGCAGTCCCATCAGCAGCGTTGGTATGCGTACGCACAAAGCCATTTACTCGCTTGCCTATAATTTCATAAATGATCCTCCCTCCTGGTCTTTCGTCATCATAATAATTTATTAAATTATTTTTATTATTTTTTTGCCATCATCAACTATAACATGCACACACACACACAAGAAACACACGCACGGTTATTTACACAGCGATTACCGTGGGAGGATTGATATTTGCTTCCTAATTGTTTCGCAAATTAAACAACATTTTATGTGAGTCTCCCAACTGGAAGATAGATCCACAGATACATTCCATTCTTGGACTATGAGTCTCAATCTTCTCTTAACTTCTCAACACACGACAAGAAAAGTAGGAAAAAAAAAACAAATTCCACTCGTCTTTTAATGACCGAAGCTATAAAAAAAATTATTTTATTTGAATTTAAATAAGTATCTGTAGTAGTTGTAGCCATCTTCTTTTTTTTAAGAGTTTTATGTGACAAAAGTTAAATGAAGCATTTTAAGAAGAAAAAAAAAAAATACAGGGAATGGATACAGGGACAGGAAAAGTAGAATCTCGATTTCTGTATCCATTAAAGTTGAAATTTGTATTCTCAGTTGTAGTGTGGTAGTAGTGAGTCAAGCACTGAACTATAAATTTTGTTATCACCTTTTACATGATCATTGTCTACCACGAAAGATGGTAATAAAAATTAAAGAAATCAAATAAAAGATGAACCCCAAGTAGTAGTAGTAGTAGAAGAAGAAAATGCGTGTAGTACTCCATCCGCATTATGGTGACACAGATACTCTTGCGGTTCGGAAGACATTTATAATGTCAAACGTATTTGTGGCTATAAAATAGTTTGTTTTAAATGGTCAACACACTTTTAAGAGGAACTAAATAAATTAAATTAGAGTGAACCCTCCCCTATCTACTTACTCTTCTTTTGAATAGTTATTCTCGGGAAAAACAAAACAAAAAAACACAATTGAATTGAATTGTATGCACACAACGGTGTGACGATAAACAAGCAGCTGTCAGATGGCATTAAGATATTGAAATTTACAAGTGCGGCAGTTGTTTTATCGTCATTTAACGATCATTTCTGCCTTAAAAAAAACCTCTGACAGACAATAAAGTCGGTGTGTGTGTCGTGTTGTGTTGTTTGCGGTGTTTGCCATCGATGTCAAAGAGTTTCGTCTCCTCTATAATATATACATTTGCAATGCACACGATTTATGTGCGCTACAAAAGTAGTAGAAATGAAAATTTCGTGACATAAATACACAACGGCTTCTGCTTTGTTTTGCTTTTGTGTTGTTGTTATTCCTTTCATGTTAAGTGCTAGAAGAACTTTTGCTTTCCATTGTATGGCAAAGAACAGCGAAACAATAACGCCGCCGCCAGCTAGCTAGCTACCGTGTCACGAAGTCACAATATCTTGTTAGTTTAAGTACGAGTTCGCTACTTAACTCTTTTGTACAAACAGGGTGGGACCTGATGAATTCCATTATTGTGCAAATCAATAGGCAAACAATAAATAGTGAATTGGTTATTTTCCTAAATGGTTCTTAGTGAGTTTGTTTTTTGCCGCTTTTTTTTCGAAATTATAATAACCCGTCATTGACGGAACGGAGTTGGCCGTGGCTTTGAGCAAGAACTAAAAAACTTGAATGATGAGTACTTTGCGAAAGGCATTTTAAGTTGCTACACCTTGTTTACTAACAAGTCGCACAAAATTATATCTATCGAGAAACTACTCCTACAGTGATGCTGCTTAAGTTCTAATTTCATAAATAATGATTCAGCGAAATGAGAGAAACGTAGTAAAAGTGCGTTCTCAATCTCATCTGCTTTGACGACAGGAGGGGGAGGATAAAATCGTGGGTTGCATGAGTTTTGATGACATACATAGACGACGAATGAAGTCTTGTTGCCAATCCTATCACTTTCCTTCTAAGTGATGGTGCAGCTAAGACAAAGATTGTTACTGATCTGCTAGTTGAGACACTCATCGATCGTGTTGTGTCTCTCAGTATCGTGTCAGTCTCGGATACCAAACTCAAGCGAAAGACGTTATTTTCAACAGTCCTGACTTGTTTTCTTTACGACTGATTAGTCCCGATATATTCAGGTGCATTAACATTGAAATGACTTTAAATTCTTTTCTTTAAAATATGTATTTTATTGCTATTTATTTATATTCTCATTTTAATCGTTTAAATAATTTACAGAAATATCAAAAGAATAAACAGTGCAGCTAAAAAAGCAAAAATAGTTAGTTTTTCAAAAATTAACAAAAATAGTGGCAAATATCACACTTTAATCAAATATGCTATTGTGGTGTGGATGAGTAAAAATAAGAAAAAAATTCAACTGAATGATAAAGATATAATAAGGATGATAAGGATGTGATTAAGAATTGCATAAATAAAGAATATTCTTTTCCAAATAACAATGAGTTACAATTGCGAAATTATATGTGGCGTTTCAAGCATCGGAGTGCTGCAAAACTTCGATTTCATCATCGTCCTCATCATTGCATGACGATTTTTTTAATTGTTTAATTATTATACTTTTTTTTACTTAAAATTAGTATTGGTGAATTTTTCTTCCTCTGAATTAGTTTCTTTAACAACTGAGGGCTTACATTATGTTTTAACACTTAAATATTTTTTTCATTTAAATGATTAAAAAATGTCATCTACTAAATCAATCAAAAGTAATCAAGCCTGTACCTTGGCATGGTCATTCACGTAATTCATTTGATGTCAGGTCATTCACGGTCACCAAAAGAATTTAAAAATAATTGGGATGAAAAAATCTCCTTTGACATAACTAAAAAGAAGCTAAAACATTTTCTGTATTCCTAAAAAAAGATGTTAAATTTCGGAGATGGCCTCTTTTTAAAACGGCCGATTCAAATATAGCAAAACAACTTAAATGAATTTAACCCACCCTGTATTCGTAGAAATTGTTTCCTCTTAGCCAAATTACTCAATACACCCGTTGTTTGTAGTCCATGTTAGTTGTAAGCACATGCAAAACTACAGTCAAGATGATGATTTAGGATTCTAAACAAGACAAGAACCATACGAACTGCATTGGGCCTTATAAAAGATCCCGCTCTTTCATGATGAAATGTCTTCTGTTCTTTTTTAGACGAATAGAAAAAAAGCACGAATACCTTCACAAAGCTGGTAATGAGGCATGCTCGAAGAAGCATGTAATAGAGCAGCATTTTGTGCACAAATAAATTAGTTACAACTCGGCGCAAATCAAGAACTCGGCCATTTTTCCCTTTCGTACGGAAAACTCACTCTCGTCATCTTATCGCGGGTAATTCAGTCACCTTAAGTATCTCATAATTGAGGTTGTAAACAGAACCCAAAAAAAAACAACGACTTTTTACTTTTATGGTTTTACCAAAAAACAACAATTTCGCCATGGACCAGTTTTACATATTTCTTTGTCTTCGTATTCTTCGAGCTCTTTCTCGTGCTGTGTCCGTCGGCAATACCGACAATCAAAGTCAAACCCTGATGGTATATTAATTGAACAAGTAGCCAGTGTACTTAACCGATATATTTTTTTTGTTATTGTTGGCCATTCCGAGGAGGCATTGAAAATGGTGAATTTTTTTTTTTTTGGTTAAATGGTAAGATGGTACTTTACAAGAAAGTTGAATTGTTATTTATTTATTTTGATTGTTGAAAGATAGTATTGAAATTCATTTGAGCTGGGTTTTGAATTTGTTTATTAAAGGTTAATGTGATTGTACTAGAGGAGTAATTTGTAGCTTTGGGGGGGCTCTTTTGGTGGAGATATCGCGATTAAATGTGCGTGGGACTAGTGGAACTGGTGGTGGTATTGGATTGATGGCGGCAGCAGTGGTTGCATAAGACATAAAACTTGGCTACTGTCTTAAGCGTTGGATGATGTACATTTTTTGATCTTCATGAGTGAGAGAGAGCGTACCTGTGGCTTTAAATTTGCATTTCTATTGAGGAAAGTCACGTTTAAGTGAAGGAGGATACAGCTATTGTTTTCGTTGGTAATGAAGTCTTTACTGGATGATTTTATTTGATCGAACGACTTTGACTGCGCATGGAGTTGGATTGGCAAATGTTTACACAGACTATTGGATTCTGTGTAAAGAGTGGTCTGACATGAGTACGCAATGGAAAATGTCTAATCTTAGAAAATTATTGTGAGGCTTTCAACTCGTTTCTGTGCAAGTTTTGAAAGAGTGTAATGATGGGACAGTTTTGAGAGGTTTGTGAACATTTCAAATCTAATTTTTTCAACTTGCTTGAAAATTGGAAAGAAATTGAACTGAAATCCATTTCTGTGGCTTATTACTGGCCCCTGTACCCGTTTGGATATAAAAATGAAATACAGCTCCAACTTAGATTGTTTTTGGGAAATATTGTGCTTGAAGAAAAGTATAGTTAAAAAAACAATATTGATAAGTATAGTTCCTCAAGCTTGTTCAAACTTCGTTTGTGAATGAACAAAATTTAGAATCTAAACAAAAGAGACCGAACATAATCCGGGCATAAACGAGAATATATGTAGATATTAATAAGCCCTAGTCTTGCGGAGCATGATTTTTTTTAGTGGTCTTCGTAGGACTATCCTTTAGCATCATATAGCTCAATTTTCGATGGAGACATCTGTGAAGAGTATTCAATTGGAGCTTCCCCGTGATATGAATATAAATATATGATGTTGGATTTTGAGTCTTTGATAATTTTATAAGGCAACAATAAGAGGATGGCTGTTTAACGATCTCTTCTAGTTTTGACTCTGTGATATGTTTAAACCTTTAAACTGATATGCAGCTAAAACAGAGCCACCAATTTGTTTTTCATTTAATTCCAAGTAGCCTGAAATGTATCTTCATTGAAATTCAGAGCTAAATAAGTATTTTGGCGGTTAGGGTTTACATAATTTTAAAACGACTTGTTATTTTTTTCACTCGGACGGAGTGGACGCTGATTTCGTGGACGCATTGCTACGCTACTACAGCGGGTAGTTCCAGTCGTATTTAGTTGAAGTTGAAGAGATGATACCGATGCTTAAAGCTCCAATCAAAGGAGCACGCCCGCCTGTGTGTTCGTCGGCGGTCACCTTGGCAACACGCCGTTGCCAGTAGTGTTTGGCTTAGAGACTACAGTCACATGTGATGCTTGCAAATTATATTTTGTTTTCTGTCGGGTTTTTCAATAAGAGCGCTACAAAAGTTTTTTTAAATAAAATAAAAACAGTTTTGGATATCAATAAATTTCTTTATTCCTGTAAAAGTAAGTTTGATGCCATTATGTATGAAACTTTTTTTTTTGCATGGCCACCACGGGCACGCTTCCAGAAGTCCAGTCGCTGAACCCAATTTTCGACGGTTTTCAAGCATAAATCGGACGATACGCCTGCAATTTCACGTTCCATATTCGTACGAAGTTCATCAATCGTCGCTGGCTTGTTGGCATAGACGTATCCCCACAGGAAATAGTCAAACGCCGTCAAATCGCACGACCGAGGCGGCCAAGCGACTGGACCATTTCGGGAGATAACACGTTCTCCAAATTTGGTTTCCAATAAATTGATTGTGACATTCGCTGTGTGGCTTGTGGCACCGTCCTGTTGAAACCGCATGTCCTCCAAGTCCATAACATCCAATTGGGGCCAAAAATATTCGGTTATCATTGAACGGTAGTGATCCCCATTCACAGTAACGTGCTGGTCTTGATCATCACGGAAGAAGTACGGCCCAATGACGCCGCCGGCCCATAAACCATACCAAACCGTAATTTTTTCGGGATGCAATGATGACTCATGGAGTACGTGTGGATTGCTGCCTGACCAATACCGCATATTTTGTTTATTAAGGGAGCCATTCAGCCAGAAATGAGCGTCATCGCTGAAGATGATTTTTCGATGAAAATGCGAATCATTTTTAAGTTGTTGCTCAGCCCAATTCACGAACATACGACGCTTCTGGTGGTCAAGCGGCTTCAGTTCTTGCGTCAATTTAATCTTGTTAGGATGTAGGCCAAGATCTTTTCGCAAAATTCGCCACAACGACTTCACAGAGATGCCTAACGCTTGAGAACGACGTGTGAGAGACACATTTGGGCTTTCTGCAACTGAAGCCTCAGCGGCAGGAATATTCTCGACACTACGGGAACCTTACTAATGGCACTAATGGCAAAACTTACCAAAGAGAAATGTTAAAAGAGCGGCAAAAAATATGGCGTCGTTTGCTGTCTCTGCCGCTATACTTTTGTAGCGTCCCTGTCGAAAAACCCTTTAGTTTTGTTGAAAATATCAATAAATGACGCCGGGAAAAATTTATGAAACGTTTTTCATTATAACAATAAAATTAATGAACATGCGCTGAAATATTTAAATTGGTGGGGTCTGAAAACTCTGGACGGAGTGGAAATAAAAACGCCTTATTTCGTACTCTTTTTTCAATAATTTTCGTTCTAGGAACTTTTCCGCTTATTTTCATGTTTATCCGGTTAAAAGCAACCTTACGGACGCTCGAAAAACTCTCCCAAGCTTAAACTCTTCAGAAATTCGAACAAGATGGTAGGGACGCGTTAGACTTACAATTAAATTTGACAATTAACTGGTGTTCCATTTCCCGATTTTACTTCATTTGAATGCGCTTTTTAATTTTTTTCTATTCTTCAATGAAGGTTGAAGATCCCGGAAACCCCATAGATGGCGGCGGGAATCGCAAATCACAACCTTGCCGACACACTGATCGTATAGTTCGCGATTTCGCGTCATAAAATGGGAGTCAAAATTAGAACATACTGGAAGTAAATGGTTGTTCAATCATTCGAAAAGAATGCTTGATTTTGCTAGATAACATGGGAGTCCCTGGATTCAAATGAAGGGCCAGCACATACCAGAATTTGCATTGGCGACATCGGACGTAGTGGAAATTTTGGTCGAATTTTGACCCTTTCTGAGAAAGATCTTTTTGTATGGTGCCAATGAACCTTGGGATCAATCAGACGCTATAATTTTTAAGGGGGTTTTTAGAATCCTATAGAGCAAAGCCGTAGGGGACTGTCATTTGCGAGTACTCGATTTTTTTTAGAAGAATGTCTAGAAAATGGCGTGCATTTTATGTAGGCGGGTCAATTTGATCAGATTGTTTTCTGTCATGAATAATTCACTTTGCTGACTCCATCAAACCAAAATAGTATGCGGAATCCTAAAAAAATATATATCTTGTTTGAATTTTTCGCACAGAAAGCTTAAGGCAATAACGAGTGGTCTCAGGATCTTTCTTATGACCAATATAGAGCTCAAGGTCGTTAGTGAATTTTCTTCTTCTTTTCCCAGCTTCACCACATCTTTTATCTGTAGGCACTAGCTGCACAATTTATCAAACCAAAGATTTCGTTGTGTTGGCCGAATGAAATCTGGCACATCTCTGGATGTTTGGATCTCTAACATACAATTTCTTGAGATTTTTAAGGGCGACGTTGAATTTCTCGTTGACTTTTTTCTAGTTTCCTTGAGTTCGGAAAATCATTGATAGTGCTACTTTTCTGCTGTAAAAAAATAATATGATTATTGTAAATACCACAGTTTAATCGGGAACTTATAGTCTTCAGAATCGATCGTAACTTGATCAATCTGAAGACTATAAGTTCCCTTTGCAAAGTTTAAGATTTGGAAAGTGAGACTTTTTGGGCAAAACAATGTCATTTAAAGCAGAGGCTGTGAGTGAAGTATGACTATCCCATAAATAGAAATTTTTCCTAGGTGATCATGGCGAAGGAGCGTTGCGTTTTTATTGGGTTGGTTGGAGTCACCACACTGATAACGTTGATAGCAAACTGGGCCTTTATTGCAACGGTGTCGAGTCTGGAATGGTTAAAGCAATAACTTTCTCATTTTTGTTATTTCATTTCGGATCATCGTTAGAAAGCAATTCAGCATTCAATAGCATTCAGCAAATGTCTTTTATGTGTTTCAAAAGAATGCCGCTTCATTTTCGTCATTTATGACAAATGTTTTATTAGTGAATCGCTCTTTCCAAGAATCATGAATAAGCTCCTCAGCACGACGATCACAAAACTTCAATCCTTTTGGTATCTCCTCACGAGAAGTTGTTGCCTCATTAGTGGACTAGAGTGATTTTATTGGACTTATTTGCTTGTTTCCTTCATACGCCATAAAAATAAAAAAAAAATAAAAAATAAACACATCTTAAGAAGCCTCAACGCCAACCTCGCTGGCTTATCAAATATTTTTCGCTGTTTTTGTCACGTTCGATGATGGAATTCACTTTGGCTCCGGCTGATGAGGTGCTCTTAGACAAACACGTCGTTACGTCGGCACAAAAAAGAGAGAGAGAGAGAGAGAGAGATCCAAATGAATTCAAAATCCGGATAAAGATAAGAAACCAAGTCTCCCAGATCCTCTGGCATTTAGCACCGGCAGTCGACAGCGCTGCAGACAGTGGTGGACCTTGCCGATCGACTTGACTCGTCCGGTTCGCCTCTGCTCTCTTGTCTGACGGAGATAATAAGCCAGCAGAATGAAGGCATACAAAAAGTGAAAATTCTTATTAATTAATAAATAATATATTTGCAACAAAACAAAAATAGTTGTTATCAATTTTCAACACCTTCTCTTCGATGATGGGGGAATCTCTAGAGGATCTAACATATGCAGCAACTTTTCTACGAAGACGACGGATGTCACTGCATGATAAGATGACCATAAGTAATTAAAATTTATATTTTCTAGGATGTCATATTCTGGGTTTGGGACTTCCATAGACCTGTCAATCAAATGGCCGTTATCTGGTATGCCAATCTTTTGTTCTTCAACTTGACCTTTCCTTAAAACTGGTTGGTTGCAATGTTTCCGACAAGCGAACTTGTTCATGTCAAATACTCGTCTTCATCATCAGCATCATCAGCAACATGCCTACACGTCCTCGTACCAGCTTCATCTCACTTATTTTTATGATTCCGGCAAATCATCTTTTTCCCGAATTCTGATTTCACATTCAATCGGTTGCTTTCGGGCAAAAGTGGTGTCGTTTGCTGTTGGTACCAAGCCGCCAGAGCTGCCACTGTCAGTGGTAGATAAACATGGAGAACAAGATTTAATTGATTCACACATTAGAAGTAAATAATTACAAAAAAGTCTGCCACCACCATCGTCGCTGGGATCCTAGACAGCTTATCTTTGCGGTGAAATATTTCTCTCATTGCCGAGTGGTGCAGATAATAAAAGTATCGACTTACCAGTTGAGTTGCTTGAATGGTTATTCCCGGCCGGCATGGCGGTATTTGCGGCATACGATGACGACGACGACGAGGACGATGCGACGTTATGACATTAGAATGCGTGTACATTGGGATGGTTGTGTTTATAGATTTGCGTAAGTATCAAATGGGTGATTAAAGTGAAAGGCTGTCATGCTGCATCATCATGTCAAATCCTACGGATTAAATGTCATCATTACGATTTTTGCCAATTGACGGACCGGGGATTTTGAATTAATCTGATTGGGATGAACGAGGTGTTGTGAATTCTATAAACGGTGTGAGATCGGGTGTTGATAGAATGACGAAAAAAAATTGTGATTAATTTATGGCACTAATGAGCTTTTGCAACGCATGTGGTGTATCACAGTTGCTGACGCATGATGCGTTGGCATGGGAGAATGGAATGTATGTTGGTGGTTATTGGGATGGGAAATTGGCGCTCATCGGAGTTTTTTTGCTTCATTGGCAGCAGTTTAATGTTGGGTTTTGAAATGGCATTCAGTTTATATTGAAACAACTGGGTCCGAGTATCTTCAATTAAGACTGAGCGTCTGGCAAGAAAATAGTTTTGGTCTTTTAGTGTAGATAGAAACCTTTTTTCGATGATCTTTTGGTGAATTTATGATTCCGCACTTTTCTGCTGACCCTTCGTATCACAAAACTGGACTAAATGTGATTCCAGGTCATCCCAATTTTACCATTAAAGGAGTTCTGGAAATGTAAAAAAAAAAAATTCAAGTGGGGCAAGATCGGGGCTGAAAGATGTATGTGACATCACTTCCCAACCAAGGCTCAGTAATTTTTCATGAGCTACCAAATTTGTGTGTGGTCTAGCGCTGATTCTTTCCATTTTTTTCTCCTCCACAATCTCATAAGTTTGATTGTTTGATTCCTTTGAAGCAGTTCATGTTACGCAACACCTTTATAATCCCACCAAATTGACAACATAAGCTTCTTTTGATGCAGTTCAGCTTTCGATGCAATTTGTGCAGGCTCAGCACACACATCTTTTTCGATTGATGTTGCTGTAAATTATTTATTTTTCATCACGTCATGAAATATTTAAAAAAAATAATTCATTTCATTGCGTTTAAAAAGCGATCTTTTTTACAAGTCCAAGATGTTTTAAGAGTTTTTCAATTATTGCGTGTGATGCATTTAGCCTCTCTGCAATCTTTTGCCACAGTCTTATGATAATCTCGTTCAGTTCAATTGGTCTACCACAGAATTTCTTAGACGAATTTAACAATTGCTTTCTATTAAGCGATCAACACCGTGAACTGAAAATATTTTTGTTTTTTTGAACATCAGTCTATACGGAAATAAAATAAGCAAAATATGTCGAAAGTGTTCGTTTTTGCAAAATTGACATTGTATCATAAGATATTAACTACTCATTGACAATACAAATAAGCAACAAGAATAACGCCATCTTCTTGTAAATACGGAAATAGTTCTTTAGTTTGTAACGCTTCAGTGCAAGTTGGAAGTTCTAGACGGAGATTTGTGTTAACAAAGACTTACTTATATTCATACGATTGTGAATAATTATGTCTTAAGCACATATGACCCTTATATCGTAAGGTTAAGTTTGATTGGAATAACTTGTCAAGTTGCATTAAAAATGAAAAATTTTGCTTCCAATGAAGTGTCACCTTTTAAGTCACCTTTTTATTATCATCTGTGCTATGAGCTTATTTTCAAAGTCCTTTACATTTATAAAACTATCTATAAAATCCAGTAAAAGAAATTGTTGGTGTAAAAGAAATTGTTTGTATAAGAGAAATTGTTTGTGTTTAAAGAAAATTTGATAGACATAGGGACAGGTTATAAAAAATCGTTCGCATTTTCAATATCTAAGTACTCGTTCGAGTAGCTGCTTAGTTGGCAAAAATATGGATTTATATAAAGTAAAAAATCATAAAATCATGATGGTATATATTCTACTTCATTAAGACATTTTCCCTTCAATATATTGCGCCAGCTTTAGGGAATTTGGCGGACTTTGGGATAACAACACTCTTAAGCACGAAAAGATTAATTAAAGCTATATCCAGAGCCTGCCCTTAGTACGAGCTGTAAGGGGAGTAGAATTTCCTCAGCCTGGGAATTGAATGCACGACATTTTGCCAGGTTGGCTTGGAATTAGTTTTAAGCTCAAAAACGATAAAGCAAAATAAATACTGTCAACCAAAAATCTGATGATCAAATTGATGGCTGTTACTTTAAGACATTTAAATACACCGCATAGGAGATATGGGAAAGCATGATCCTTGTCGACTGATCATGCTTCAGTTGAAATAATTCCACGAATTATTTTAAGGAATCTATGTCTTTACCAGCTTTGTTTTGCAATGGAACTCAACATTAAGCGAACCACAAACGCAAGTAAGCCTTGAGAAACTTTGAAAGAAATATTTTCATCGCATATTTGACACTATCAACTTCATTGGCTCGACCATTTTGGGTATGTGAGCCGCAGTACTCCAGAAAGGAGCCAACAAAATTGAGCTTTGAGATCTTCGAAAGGAGGTCAAGCATCCAGTTTAAATTTCTTTATATCAAAAATGCCACGAAGACAACTGCAACAAACGTTTTTACAAAAACTCAATTCATTTAATTATGCCTTGGAGCTGTGCTTCTCATTGCTTTCTCTGGGGAAATGCATGCTTCACCAATCGAAGTGCAATTTTAAACAAATAAAGTTCAAACATAAAATAGCTCTTATTCATTTGGCTATATTCCAAACCGTATTTATTTTTATCTGCTAATGCTTTTGCGTACTTATCTCTCTGCAACATAATACAGAAGTCTTATTGTAAATCACTTGTTAAGACTACTTGAATAGTCTAGTTCTCAGTTTTCATATGCATTCAGCTCGAGAATGGTCGATATACGAAAATACAGTTCTCCATTGATAAGATGAAAGAAAATCTACATTTATGGCAGTTGCTGTCAACGTGTCAACAGTCTTGAGCTACTCTCTCAAAAAAAAAATCCATCCAATAGCCTTCTTCCTCCATCCAAAGCCCGAATCGTTTTGCCTTCTTAAAACATTAAGCGAATTTTTTATTAATTTTTTAAATCAATTTGCCCCGTGGAAAGACAAAGGAGTTGACATGCGAACTTAAGAATTCGAAAATTCATTCTTCTCTTTATGACTCATTTTCAAGCTCCACCTGTCATTTCAATCAAATTCCCAGTGAATTAAGACCTCTCTGCCGAGAAAGAGTCAACAACATGAAATGAATAACAACAACAACAACAAAAACAGAAAAAAAAATCACATCTTAATTCGATTTCATTAGGTTTGCTTCTACATCACAATGCCGACGACCTCGCTTTGATCATCATCATCATCACTCCCAGCATCATCATCATTATCATCATCATCATTATGGTAATCATCACGGTTGCCATTCCTTCGCAGAGGTTTCTTCTTTTTTTTTTTTGGTTTGTAAACTGACTTGTCTTCCTGGTGTATGCTTAATGGTCCACCACCGTCACCGCCGCCGCTTACATATAGTACTGTTATTCAAAATCACATTATTCCCCCTCGCAGCCGGCATGCAGACATTGGTAACTGTTCCATACAACACATGCAATCCGACCAACGATGCAACAAACGATGATGATGATGATTTTGATGCTGACTAATGAAACCATGCTCGATGCATACAAAAATGAGATAAAAACAAAATTGAAAGAAATTCAAAAATCTCTTTTTGAGCTGCAGATGAGGAGATGGGGGTGTTCTCTGATAATTTATCATTTATGTGGGGGCTTGCTTGTTTGCACAATCCAAGGATTCTGTGGCGGCAGACAGATGGAAAATATGAAAACACCTAAATGACTGACAGGGAAGAAAACGCAAAGTAAAAGCAAGCCGATGTATTTAAGGAAGCACCTACAGCGTCGAAGTGAACGCACGCAATATGCTATAAGGTATCTTTTTTGTATAGATGTACCTAGTTGCTTGTAGTGCCCTTTAGATGAAGAATGATACAAAAATGAGTAGTGTTTTCAAGTTCAAGTTTTCAGTGCACCAGGTAGTTGGAAGTTCTTTTCACAACTCCTATCTGAACCAACATTTTCTTGATACTTGCGATTAGAGTTACCAGCAAATGGGAACATGCAGTAAACCACCCACTCCTCATAGTTCTTCAAAAGGAAAATTCCAAAGGACTTCTCTTATTCAAGGTCGATCGTAAAATACATAATAGAAAATCTGATTAGGAAGAAAGAGCGCAGCAAAATTTTTCCTTGGAGGTAAATTGAGTGCCAGCATACCCAGGTTGGTGAAGGATTGGAAAAATACTTTTTCCTTTTCCTATTGGAATTATCCTGCGCCTTCAAGAAGTGAAATTTCTTACATGATCACGTTCCTAAATACTCAGTCTCTTTTTATTCCTGATGGGAGCTTCTATAATTAGCGGACAAAACTGCAAGTTTGAGTCAACAAACAAATCTTAATACGTTTGTATTTTGGAATCAGCTTTCATCAGTTGCATCCAAGCTTCATTTGCATCTTTTGTGCTACTACGATCGCATTCAATATACCAGTAAATATCAGTTGGTTTCCGTAGAGCCTCCATAACGTTTATCAGATCACATTTTTGGCTCAAACATGATTTTTTCTTATAAAAAAACAATGTTTTTTCAACAAACAAAATTATAACAAAAATTGTGTCACTTAATTTGAAAACGAATGGCCTCATTGTCATGCATGTTTTTCCCTTATCATGTGAAGGTTGGTTTGTTTGAAAATAATAAATCTTTTGAAAGAGATGCTTTTTTATGTCCAACCGGAAGAAGTGCCTCATTAAGGTCCACCATCGCACAAAATATGGTTGCGCAATTTAATTCTAATTACGTTGAATGCAGGTGGGATCTCCATGGCATATTTTTAAAGATTCTCATCGGTTCAAAAGAGTGCTTCCGTATTAGTAAAATTGTAGAAAAATTCAAAAATATATTTAAAAAAATGTGAACAAAACTTTGACAATACGACTTTTAGACTCTTCCATATGCAGTTTTGACAAGTCTGAAATGAAGTCTGTCTATAGACTGAGCGAAATAACTATCCGCAAAGTTTAAATAGTGTTAAGTATCGAAATTGCTATCAATGTTAGAGGACTTCAATTGATCCGAATGGTGTAAAAGCCTAAGATTTCTGTTTTCATATCTGTGATACCGTCGGGGCACTTTCGGTAAAATTGATCCAACAAAAACCTACTTGTGGGCAATTATAAGTGTATTCCTCATCCAAGATAACCTAAAATCTGTCTTTAATACCAACAACAAACATATACCTTCTTCCATCTTTGGCAATCCATAACAGGTCACCAAAAATATAGAATCATCCAAGAAAAGAGAAAAAAAAAAACTCTGAAAATAAGAAATAAAAATAAAAATAAAAGACATCTCGACAGAGTGCGGTGTGTTACGCACAGTGTGTGTGGATCTAAACAATTCACCAGCAAATACCTGTTTCCTTGGGATGGTATTTCTTTTATATTTTCTGTTTTTTTTTTTTTTTTATTACCTTATTCCCATTATTATTCCTCCATTTGCTCACTGCACAGTTGCCATCTCTGTTGCTCTCGTTTACTTATGCATTTATTTCATCTTAATGTTATGTTGTGTGCACACTCTAGTGTCCTCCGCGTGGTTCAAGAGGCTAACTTACTCTCTACTGTTTGGTTGAAAGTAAATAGTTAAAAAATAAAAAAAAATTATAATAAATGGAAAGAAATACCGCGCGCTTCTTGTGTGCTTCTCTCTTCTTTAACATTTTCTTCTTTTCCTTACAGTTCCATCTATGTTGAATGTGGACTGGACCACTTCTCAATCATCATCTTCCCCCTCTTTTGAATTTGTTTGTGCCTCTGGTTTCTTTGATGTTTCTTTATTTTTCTTCTTCTCTGTATTCATATATTTTCGTCTGTACGTATATGTACACTTTTTATTGCACTTTTTCTCATTTCTTTCTTCATCTGTATTTTTGTGATTCCTTTTTATATTGTTTTCTTTATTTGTTTCTTTGTGAAATTAATTAAAAATTGAAAGGTACCTAAAGCTTAGTTGCAAAGACAAAACACAGACGGCAGAAATGGACATTAAAAATAAAACAAAAGAAGAAGGAATAAATAAAGATTAGCCTCGTAAGTGAAATAATTAGAAGAACATAGATTAATTAGATATTTGTGGTCATCTGTCTTCGGCAAATAAGCTAGAGCCACCACAATCACGATGTCGACTTGAACGGCAACGGGTGAGCAAATTGAGCATGTGCACACAGAGTGCAGGGGCACAAGTATCGATGATACTTTATTCCCTGGCTCAAATTTGTTTCGGGAAAGTAAGCTTTCGCTTGAAAGTGGGATTTAACATTCGAAATTGGGTTCACATAGATCAAATCTGATTGGGCGCAACATTTGTCCACTTAAAACCGCCGACGAAACAGTTCTTCAGTTATGGTAAAAAGCAGTGTTGGAAAAGGGATAGGTTTTCTCGCGAAGGGAATTCCAACAAGTTGTCATAAATAACGTTTATGATTACAATGGTTTGTCATTTGAAAAAGTCGCCAACCGAATGTATGTTGAAATGTAAAGTTGAATAAACTCGAGCTTCTGTTGATTTTGATCTTTCTAAATTGTGTAAATCATAAAAATTCAAAAGAGCTGTCTTGCGAACTTGATCACATATAGTAAGAAACGTGCTTTTGTTTTTATTTCATATAAAATAACCGTAAATTTTGGGGCGTACAACGTGAAATGCTTACATTACGTTGTCCATATGCTTACAAGACAACTTTATTTGTCGAAACAGAACAATTTTCATTCTATTTTCATCGGCGAAAAAAGTTTATGTTCGCCATTAGCAAAACAAACAAGCATTTGTTCATGTTTCATGAATTTGGTTGAAAAACACTATGAAGCGATTATGGCAAGACAGCCAATCAAAGTGTTGGCGTTCATTTGACTTAGCGGTGTGGTGGCCAAAGTTAGAGTCTCTCATTGGCTGAGGAAATTATGGCTAATTGGGCTAAGCAACTTGTAAGCTGTCCACCTTTTTATAAATGTTTTCTTTTGTTGTAGCAGCGCCGATTTAGGGTGTGGCTATTTTTAGTTCCTGTTGAAGATTAGTAGGTGAAGTCTACGTGATATCTAAATTTGAGTTTTCAATCTGATTTTAATATTTGAAGACGAGTTTCTGCATGTGTTACAAGGGATCATGATATGTTTTGAAACTCGGATTAATATTTAAATTTAGTTGATCTTATATGCAGATAACTTTTCGTTGTAATAAGTCATATTTACTCTACACGTTAACACTGTTTGGTGACTTTAATTTTGGGTAAAAAAAATGTTTGAAAGAGTTAGAAGAAATTGTATTTTATTCCGGTGAACATAATCGACGAATTTCAGTGAGACTTGGACCGTAACTGAGTTTCGTTAACTCAGCTGACGAGTGTCCTGCACAAGAAGTGTTTCTAGAAATCGAAAGGAAAGCCATAGATTCAGGCCCTCTGTTTTCATTTTTCCTCGTAGAAAGTAATGCTGATACCTCGAGTAAAACCGATTTTGCTTTGTTGAAAGAACGTCTATTTAAATGGAATTTTTCTTACACGGGTCAATCGTTTTGATTGAATCGCATATAAAATTCTCACTACATCTAAGAGGCTGACACTGGAAATAAATTCTCATCGTCAAATATTTTGTTCATTTGGGAGAGTAAACTTTAATTTGCTTGATATGAAGCTCGAATATTTTGCTTTCAATGTACCTTAAAATGAGGATCACAAAGTGAATGTTAATATTTATGATTCAAGCTGATAAAATAAATGTAAAACAAACTTCTTCATTTTTGTTTGTACATATATTCTAGTGCATCGAATTGTTGTTACCTCATGCCGTCACTTGCTTGCTTTTATCTTTAAAGCGAAGTAATATTATTGAATTTAGTTTTTTAAATGTTCTCATGGGCTTAATATTTTTTTTCAATTATTTTTGTTGATGATGTAAGCGAACTGGGCGTCGCCATTGATAATGACTCCTTGGGCTCATTTTACTGAACTTGCAATCATTTTCCACAACAGCGACGGACGATTAGTTCTTATAATTTTTTTAAGTAGCTTCCAGAGTCTATATCTTATATTCATAGAAGTGTAACTTCAAAAAAGTCTTAATAGCCGAAAACCAATACTCATAGCGCGCAAAAAGAATTGCATTGTATTTTAATCGATCAGTCAGAGAAAATCGCCAACACGAGGCATGAGGTGACCCAAAAACGCATCCTTCACACCATTCTGTTGAATCCTCCTTTGCTTCCCAAATCATCAATTTGCGGTCATAACAACTCATTGATCAGGGCTTTGTATCGCTGTTTCGTCACAGTAGCACAGAGTCAATTGAGAATATGAGATCCCACGACCTTTTTCAGTATTTCAGTACCCAAGAAATGCTCTTCGTAATCTCTTTTGTCATGTTTTATTATAGCCTCTTCGAGTTGAGCGGCTAGACATCTTCTTGATTGACCAGTAAGCTTACGATTGCCGGGAAACGTGTACCGAAACTGACGTTGAGCCAAAATCACTGCAGAAGTGTTTCGCAAAAATAGTCCTGAGTATATCTTGACTTTGTCGATTTGTATACTGCATCTTTTTATCCCAAAAAAGTTATAATTTCCGATAACATCATACATTTTGGGCTGCATTATAGAATATCGCCTGCTGCTGGGATGTGACAAAGAATTTCCCTTTTGGAATAAGAGGTATTTCAGTGATGCGGTTCTTTTATAGATTGCTCGTTTGACGGAGATGGATATTTAAAAATCCGCATGCCGAAGTATGATTGATTATATACGAAATTATTTTCTTTGTGAAGTAACTCTGGATAAATTAGTTAAGCAACTATGTTCATAAAAACTTCTACCTTCTACCTTGATACGGATAAAAAAAGCTGAAAGGCATGAGACTAAAAACAATATGGTATAACTTTTTGTTACTAGTTCCTTCGATAAATTTTGTATAGTCTTTAAATTCGACACATGCTTAAGTGGCAACTGCGGACCTAAGACTACAGAAAATATTCAAATCAAACTCCTTCAAGTTTTAAGATACAGGCATGCACAACAGTATTTCCAGTTTTACTTAATAATATACTTTAAGCGTTCACACAAAATAATTACGCACTTTGAAAACTCGACAACTGCATAAAATGAAGATGTAACATTTTATGCAATGGGAAACACTTTAATCTCCACTGTCGAGGATTCACCCAAAGGACTTTGCTTATCAGATAATTTGATCTGAAAAGAAAAACCAAACCAAAATTCCCACATTAATTACAGGAGCCCCCGCTTCGATAAAGAGTTACATGCTCACAACAACGAGCTCGTTGCCTCAGAGACGAGATACAACGAAATGTGAAATGTACTTACAGTCGACGCAAAAGTGCAACTTCATCAAATTTAAATGAAACTTATCAGCAAATGTGATCAAAAATATCGAAAAATGAGAAAATCCTCCAGCAACAACAGTAACAACAAAGGCTTCTTGGAAATGTTTCCCGTTCGGAAAAAAAAACCATTACCCCCCTTGACCGCCAGTCTTTCGTTCAGATCCATTCTTCAATTTCAGTTAACAAACAAGCAATTTGTTCCAAAAAATACCTCTCAAGACGAGGTCTCGAAACCTGCACGTTCAGTCTCCAAAAAAACGAGAACTATCTCAGCCCAGGCATCTACAAAAAAAAAACACGAATACTTCTGCCTCTTGTCCCAATGGACGTGTATGCGTGCCTATATTCTTTTTTTTTTTTCTTTTCTACTTCAAAGATAATTTCATTACGAATAAAAATCACTTCGTCATTCCGAAATGTAATAATTGTATTGTGCCGTCGATGTACACGATTTCTGAAGATTCCTTCATCCAAAAAGATTGGCACCTGAAGAAAAACAACAACAACAAGTGAAAAAAAAATAATTAGAAAACAAAAAATGAAATGAAGGGAATCCAAAAAAAAAATCTCATTCTCATTCTAACAGATAGGCACTTCACTTTAGCTCAGAGATTGATGGACGACCGACCTTTCCAATCGGTAGGTAGGCGAAAAGATACAAAACAAACCAAAAAAAAAAGGAAAAACTATCTTACAGCTATGAGCAGCCATTTGAAGAGAATTAGTTGGGGTTGTGTTTTGAGGCTCAAGAAAGGAACGAGAGGAAACGAGAGGCGAAAAGAAAGAATGGTGGAATGCGTTCGAGAGCGTGGGGTTAAACGCTTTAAGGGCCTAAACTAGGATTCCATCATTTTGATTCCTGTTGTGGTGTATAGTATATTGTTTTTCACTGCACGTAAGGAAGACATTTATCATTCCAAATGACCATTTCCCTGGAATTGTAAATGAAAATGTTGCTTTTTCCTCGTCGTCGTGCTGTTCGTGGTACCCACTGTGAAGGTGACACTACTGGAGTGTTACTCCATTGCATACAAAGGACGGGAGTAGAGTGGATTGTCTCCGAAATTCTAATTTTTGTATAAATTAATGGAGACCTGAGGTGTTGATCGGGTGAATATGAAATGAGCTTCTGGTGACATAGATACTCATCATACAGCGGATGGAATTTATCATATCTAAGCTGGCTGCTGATTTATGACCTACGTGGTGTTGATGACTAAACAATTCTGTTTTAAGTAAAAAGAGTAATTAGTTTTTTTTTCGATTCATGCGAGGTAAATCAAGACAAGAATGGTACGTTTAATTGAAGAGTTCCACGAAAATGGTCGTTAACAGTTTGCTGCTTACAATTGTGTAACTTTCCATTTAACTCTTGAGTACAAAGAATCTGTTTAGGGTGCGGCAATTGTGATTTCTTTTGGAATCATATTACGTTTGCCATTGAAGCTCCAAAGGTCTCAGCAACTAAGCATTAGTTAGCTGGATCAAAATTTTGCACAAAGACATGGCTTATTCGCTTTAAGCTCCAACTGACTCAGTTACTAAAGCAAAATAATCACCTCTACTCAAGGTAAGGTACATTCCCGTCTCGACAGCTACGTAAACAAGCAAAATTGCTATATTTTGGGTTCGTTGATTCTACTCATAGTCATCGCAATGCGAACGACCGTAAACGGGTGATTCTTTCATATATATTTTGCGACAAAAGAAACGTTACAGACAAGAATCTGAATAGCTGATTGAGGAGTTGGACTGAGCCAACCAATGGAACCATTGATGGGACAGATAGTTCTATAGTCGTATAAACAATCGTCGTCTGTTGGTAGACCGTGAAGGTGCTGCGATTTAAATCCACTAAGCGCATTGTTTGCTGCCAAGTTGGCTGCATCTAACAATCAGCATTTTTGGCAACTTTTTGACACCTGGTTGGTGTCAAATCTCTAAGATGTAGCAGAAGCTTTTAATGAAATGCGCTTTTAAACAACCCTTGTAATTAAGACACAAATGAGGTTTTTGAAATCAATGCACACGGCTTCTAAGATACGTAGACTGCCTTGCCTTTTTTAAGCTCAGGGTCCCTGTGCTGACTAATTTTATTCTGAATAACTCATTTCTATTCAGCTTGGTATACCCGAGTAGAAGACATACTACCTCCAATCCAGGATGAACCTTACCTTGTTTGCTAATTGTCTTTAATTTTTCACTTCAGTTCATTGCCAACCGTGGTCGGAACCAGAAGCTTTTCGTGACAGTTGTACTCATAAGATGACTTTTGGTAAGTCTTGAGAAGTGGTGTCGTGAAAAATGTCAGATATTTTTACTACAGAACCACGGGTACCGGGAACTTAGGCTCGGCTTATCTGAATTTCTTTTTATCGAGGTCGGCTAAGATAATATGCGTCGTTTGCTGGTGTATTGAGAGGTGAATAAATCCTGAAACATTATTATCATTTGGCAATTAGATGTGAAGTTTGCGCCATCAATTTCTCTTGAGTTCGAAATCCACACTATTTGTTAAAATAAAATTAATGAATAATTAGCTTAAAGAATCGAATTTAATGATAAAAGAAGCTGATATTACGTCTTGAAATTCTGCAGCATGCTATGCTCGTTTTTAAGCCTATGCCTGAGTTTTTGTTTATTTTTAGAAAACAAAAACAACTTGAACTTAACTTGTAAAATAGATGGAAAGCAGTTCTCACCCACATCTGTTGGCTTATAAAAAATAAGACAAGAGACAAACAAAAAAAAACCTTTACTCTGTGAGGATAGTCGAGCCTTCTGATATTTTCGGTTACAAACTTGAGTCAACTCAATATACATTAACCCTGTCCTTATCAAGTTGGCCAAAAAGTTTCAAAGTAAACCAGTGTCACATTGGAAAAATATTCAAAAAAAGCAGGTCAATGGTGGAATTTTATATCTAATTCTTCTGTACGTTTGTAATTGAACTCCTCCTTACCGGCTGTACCAATTTTCATGCAATTGTATGTGTATGTTTGACCGAGTCCCTGGATGGTTAAGACTTATTTAACAAATATTTTTTCATGAACAATTGACGACTAAAACTCCTGAGAAATAAATAATTGAACTTCTGAGAATAATTCGTAGTTATGTTTGTGTTTTTATAGTTGTTTGAGCCTCAAACTCAAATGTTTGTCGAAAATTTAAACAACGAAAAAATGTTTGCTGAACTGGCAAGCCAACGTTCGGAAAATATAACGTTTGTCCAGTCCACTATTAGACTGTAAAATATTAAGTCGACATCTATTTCCATCCTTATTCGGGTGTCTCCTATCATTTGGGGTTAAGGGCATAGCTTAATTGTCTTGTGGGTAGTATGCTTTTGGCCCAAATGGAACCACCCAAATGGTGTTGGTTCGGAAAACTATTTATATTAAACGGCGCAACAAATCTTTCACTCGGTCCATGGGCACAATAAAATAAGTTGTTACCGCCGCCTTTGTACCGGTCCTGCGACATCACACGGAAGGGTGCTCGACCAGCTTCGAAGACTGACCGTGGGTTTAGATGTTAAATATGGGCGCCACGCGATTGCCCTTCCGTAGGCTAACTCAAAATAAGAACTGCGAATAAATTGCAAGGTTCGCAAAATGTCTCAATTGTCACCGCGAAATAATGAAGAAAAAAACTATCCAATTAAATCTACCTACAGTTTAATTCGTTGGCTTACTTAAACTAACAATTCAAAATTTTGTTCTTAATATCTTAACTAACACAAATCTAATCATTTCGTTTTTCTTAAACTCTACCAAAAAAAAAATAAGAAGTATAAAAAAAGAAAAGAAAAAAAGTCAGATTCCCACCCGGAATTGAACCCGCTTTTACATACACGCTCGTCATAAATTAATCCGCTCGGCTACCAAATGATCGGCCTCGTAACTTTTATACTAGTTGACGCAAACAAAATACCTCGTGGGTGGGAAATATAATTTCCTGCCGCACTAGGAATCCGCGCTTTGCTACACTATATGCGGTGCTGGTAATAACTCCCTTGAGCCGTCCTTAATGGTGAGGAAAACCTCAAACTTGCGAAAAATCGTCCTGTTAAAAAACCTTAGGCGCTATTCAGCTAAATCAAAGTTTTATTTTTTGTCACCAGATTCGTAGCTAGGCAGAACCTCCTCTATACGGTCCTTGTATATAACGCCGAATGGCATGGTCCTCATGGCATGATTCGGATCCTACATATGTACATCAGGCGTTCCTCTCCTCTTAATATCCTCTCACACTTCTTGACAAGATATTCTCACCGCATTGAAGCCCGTATCCTTCTTGAGACCAAAGTGGTAGAAAAAAAAAAGAAAAGAACTACCCCACCACCGACCGGGCTCGAGCCTTAGTACCCCACTTCTGAGCGGTGAACGCTCCACCTTGGGTAAGCCCCACATTTGGGGACTATGTTCCACTTATGGTAAATGGAGGGCAAGCATGGGCATGGATAACGAAAGGAAAAACAAAAGCAAAAACGAAATCACAGACGAAAACCTTCCATAAAACAAAACCATAACAAAATCTTGGTTTCAAAAAACTCAATTCACTCTGTGTATACATTTGCTAGAAGATCGAGAAAATAGAGAAGTTTTCATCTCCATCCTCATGAACGGTCAAAGATATCAATATATTGGTCAAATAAATTGGACATTGGCTACTTTGTTTTTCAAGTTCATTTATGAGTTCAAACTTACTTTTTGTTAAGGATTATAAATTTACTAAAAAGGGAAAGTAATCTCGTGACAAGTACCTTCTGAAGTTCTCTATGGAGCAGTCACCATTTCCAACTAGTTCCCTTCCATAAGTTTATTTCGTTTTTTTTTTTTAAAAAGCAAAGCAAATTTCTGATGCCACCATCAGGCAGGATCCAAGTTGCGTCAATTTTTTTTAAATCTTGAAGATTTTTTGAGCCAGTTTTTCTTGGGTATCTCATTTTAATGTTTATAAGTTTTCAGTAAAATTTAAACCTTTTCAAATATATTTTTTTTACTGCAATAATTTTCGCTTAAACGAAACTCCTTTTTGTTCCCTTTTCAGATATTCCCTGCAAAGTCTGCCAGAGGGATCTCAGAAGAAAACCTGCATGACAAACACCATGTCAGGGGAACTACACCGTCGGTGATCCTTGGATGCTGTTGCACTGCTGGTGTCGCTAAAACGACCACAGAGCCTAATGAATCGTTCGCGAACGAAATGTCAAAAGATAATCGAAGCCACATATCTGTGGGCTTCGTAAGAATGGCTCAACACTTATTTTGTAAAAAATTGAAAACAACACCACCAACAACAACAACAACGAAAGCAACTAGAAGTAAAAGAAGACGAACGAATTCCATGGTCCTATGGTTTCTTGTGATATGCATGACAATAGCACCCGGTGGTGCTGCGGGCGAACATGTGCGCGAACTAGAAGTATCCGAAGGTGTGCCAATCGGACACCAGATCGGATTTATCGGTGAGTTTATTCACGGCGTCGACAGCGGACCACCGTATTTGATAGTGCCAGTGCCGGGTAGTGCGATCGACACCGATCTAGCCATAGACCATACCACCGGTGAGATACGGACTAAAATCCAGCTGGACCGCGAGACACGTGCCTCCTATAGTCTGGTGGCGATCCCCCTTAGTGGCGAGAACGTTCGCGTAGTAGTGCGGGTGCTCGACGAGAATGACAATGCACCCACGTTTCCGACACCCGTGATGAACATTGAATTTCCCGAGAATACGCCGCGTGACGTCAAACGTACTCTGAATCCTGCGCGTGATCTCGATCTGGGTCGGTATAACACCCAGCGGTATAATATCGTGTCGGGCAATGTGAACAACGCGTTTCGGTTATCGTCGCATCGCGAACGTGACGGTGTACTGTATCTCGACTTGCAGATCAATGGCTTCCTCGATCGCGAAACAACGCCGGGTTATAGTTTGGTGATCGAAGCCCTTGACGGTGGTAGTCCACCGTTAAGGGGACAAATGACAGTCAACATCACCATTCAGGACGTCAATGACAATCAACCGATATTCAACCAGAGTCGATACTTTGCGACAATCCCTGAAAATGCCACCGTTGCAACTAGTGTCCTGCAAGTCTACGCCTCCGATACAGACGCCGAGGAAAATGGTCTTGTCGAGTACTCGATCAATCGACGGCAAAGTGACAAAGAACAAATGTTCCGCATTGACTCGCAAACTGGCCTCATCTCGGTCAACAAGCCACTTGACTTTGAAACCAAAGAGCTGCACGAGTTGGTGGTGGTGGCTAAAGATCACGGCGAACAACCCCTCGAGACGACGGCATTCGTGTCGATCCGCGTGACCGATGTCAATGACAATCAACCCACCATCAATGTGATCTTCCTCAGTGACGATGCAACACCCAAAATCTCTGAGAGTGCGCAGCCGGGTGAATTTGTCGCGCGAATATCAGTCAACGACCCCGACTCAAAGACCGAGTATTCGAATGTGAATGTCACGCTAAACGGTGGCGACGGTCACTTTGGCTTAACGACACGTGACAACATCATATACCTGGTGATCGTCTCGCTGCCACTGGATCGTGAGATGCAACCAAACTACACGCTCAGCGTTGTGGCCACGGATAATGGCAATCCGCCGTTGCATGCATCGAAGACGATTTACCTTCGCGTGACCGATATTAACGACAATGCGCCGGAATTTGAAAAGGACGTCTACCATGCGAACGTGATGGAAGTGGCCGATCCGGGCACCTCTGTCATTCAAGTGGTGGCCGTCGACAAGGACGAGGGTAATAATTCAGCGGTGATTTACTCGTTGGTGGATACGCCTGAAACGCACTCACAGTGGTTTCAGGTGGACGCACATACTGGATTAATAACGACGCGGGCACATATCGACTGCGAAACGGAACCGGTTCCGCAGCTGAAAATTGTCGCTAAGGACAATGGACATCCGCCGTTATCTTCAACAGCTACCGTCCTGGTAACGATTCACGATGTCAACGACAACGAGCCAATATTCGATCAGAGCTTCTATAATGTTTCCGTAGCAGAGAATGAGCCTGTCGGAAGGTGTATTTTAAAGGTGAGTGCACAAAGGAAAATTTTATAATTTTTTGTTTGTAAAATTTTAGACTTAAATACTTGTTGAAAATTGAAGATCACTGGATCACTGATTTTTTTTTATTTTTGGATTGTGATGTCGATGCAAAAATTTACTCTTCTTGAGACTGATCCTCTCGAGATTTGGCAGCTGCAGATTTATCTTGTCACCCGACAACAACAAACGTGGTGATCCTTTTCATTTCAGCACGATCGGTGCTTTCGATCGTGAATAAACACTAAGAAAAGATCACTTGAGTTGCAAGCAAGCTTTAAAAAAGAGTTTAAAGAGGTTCATGTGGTCAAGCCCCTGTTTACGAACATGAAATCATTTTGTGGATCCACACATAAAATTTAAATCTATTTCGTTATACTCAAAATGTCATTTTATTTTGGAGGTGCTGATGTCTGTAGTGAACATGGTTCAATTTTTACAGTAGCCATCTTCAATTGCATGAACTCTTATAAGGCAAACAACACATGATTGGAAGGTTGGGATGGGCGTTCTGTGACTCAATAAAATTGCAGTTCGGTCCATTGAGTGACCTAAGTCAAGTCTATTGAAGAACTTTCTATCCAGACTAATCTCTTTTTTGTGGTTAGTGCAAGCGTGCGCCTTACGGATGTAAGACGATCTTTTTTCCTGCTTCGTTTCTGCAAATTCTGTAGAAGTTATTGTGGAGTATCCCGAGGCATTCCGGCAGTAGAAAAGTGGACAGTTTCAATGCCCGGATTGTTGGCGAATACCCTTGCGAGGAACTTTTAGGAGGCCATATGACATTTTGTCGTCAATTGAAGTCTTGTCTTGCGCAAAGCCTTAAGGACCACTTGGCTGTCCATGTAGATAGCACTGCTACTGTCCTGCAGGATGACGGTTAGTTTGCCCTTCTGCTGAAGTCCTGGATGTATCAGCTGCAGTTTATTCCATTCGTCCTCCTTGGAGCATTCAATTTCATGCGCTTACCCTTCTACCTCTAATATGAGCTCCGTCTTTAGAGGTTCGTTCATTCACTAGAAAGAGATTGGTATCAGATTCAGAATTGATTCCAACCCTTAAGTATTTGTTGAACGAATTGATCTGGTAAGCCATAAGCAGTAGAGCCGAGTTAAGTTCATTCTACATGGGACGTATCAGTGAATTGAAGTGAATGTCCATTGGACAAGTTAACGATTAGGATTCCATATTTTGTCGAAGATTCTCCTGCTCGTAGAGAATTCAACACCTCACACATAACATATATATCATTTCTTTCACTCAGTTAAGAGCCCAGTTTTGCACCACTGTTTTAGATGTCAGTTTAGGATTGAAGTCAAGTATATGAAGATTGGTTGTGGCATTCACCAGGTAAAGAAATGATAGTGCAGAGTTTTGACTCTCCAAGAGCCAAGGATCTTTAAATTAGGAAAGAGATAAGCATGATTCTGTCCAATATGACTTTTCATAGTCTTCACGACGAACCAATGAGGAATTCAGATTCTGCATAGCTCGATGAGTTTGTCGGAATTAAAACAAGAAGTTCTGTACATTGACCAATTTCCTATCGTGACTGATTGAACATTTTCTGCCTCTTTAAACCAATCAAGGCGTTGATAATGGGTTCACACAGTTTGCTAGAGTAGACCTAATAGACATCCAAAATAAACAACATTTTGAGATCTAAACAAACGAGAAAATGCAAATTTATCAAAAGATCTTCACTTGAAGTGCATATTGGATAACTGACTGGGGTCAAACGACTTTTTCGTGGTCTCACAAATGATAAGTGTTCAAAAGATACTTGCATCTTTTCGTTTATGGATAAGTGTCTATCGTCCAGTCAAATTGTTTGGTAGCTACCAGACCCGAACCCTGGTGGTAGAGTTGCATTGTTTGGGAATGCATTCACGGATTTTTAACTGATGAAATTGAATACAAAAAAGACTGCGAACTTAGAAGACTAACATCACCTTTCTTTTAAAGCTAATGATTGGCTCATTCAATTTAAGTTATCATAGAATTGAAATAATTTTCTAAAATCAACCAAAAATCTCATAACATAAATTGAAGTCAGTGGCGAATTCTTATGTTTACTTGAAGTCATTATTGAATTCACTTAAAATCGACAAGACTGTTCGTGGTCATGCTAGAGTTCTATGTTTCCATCACAAACAAAGTCGAGCTCACTCGCTAATTAAGCAGTTTGAATCGAAAAAAGAATACTGCGAATTTTGAGTCAATGAAAATAAAAAAATTCGACTTTCTTTTCTTTTTCATTTTCTTTTCTGGATCATTAAAATAACTGCTGAACTTTACCTCACTCAATGGTAGGCTTGCCTTTCGTCATGATAAAAAAAAATTCCTATAAACTCAGAAAATCAACCGGACGCGAGTTTAGTGCAACAATGCTTTTCGGAAACAAATTTCAGTTAAAAAAAAAAACAACAACTAAAACTGTAAATTCTAGTGCAGTGGGAATTGTTACATTAAATTCAACAAAATTCAGTCCATTAACGGCCAAGAAGGTACTTGTACTCGGTACCCAGTGGCCTCCATTGCGCGCTTTGACCACGAATTTCAAATGAAGACTCTTGTGTTATCTCGGACTCTCGATCTCGTAGATCCCATTACAGATATGAAACACACATCACAGAGGCGTCTTTAAAGTGTTTAGCCTTAAATTTCTTACACACACACGCACAGAACGCATTCCTCTAACGGTTCACCAAATTGTTTCGTTCGTGTGTATTTGTACGAGTACTTGAAAACCTACAAGCCAGCACCAATCATTCACAATCTCACAAGCTCTCCTCTCTTAGGCAAAATTTTCAAAATCATTTCTATGTGCGGTTTCTTCTTATTTATTTCTTCGTTCATTCTTTAATCCATTCACGCACAACAACAACACCAAACAAATGTTAATTGTTTCTAGTGAACAACCTCATATAATATTCTTTTAGCCCCGATACACTCCGCCCCCCCCCCCCTTTATTTTTTAACGTATTCAAAGTGGCCAAATGCTGCTACTCTATGGTAGCCTCAGCTTCAATCATCATCAAATCCAACCAAAAGAAAAAAAAAACACAAGAAACTCTTAGAAACCATCTAACGCAGATTAGATACTTTTTTTTGTTGTTGTTGTTGCTTTGTTTTAGTTTTATTCTTCGTGAATCGATAGTTTCATCCCACATTAAAACAAATTTTATTTTCGACACTTTATTCAGAGAATCAGGGCGGCTGGGAAGATTCAGAGCTTTGGTGTGCTATCGATTAAATGGTTGAATGGCGGTCAGACAGTCAGTTTGAGGTGTGGTAAGATGCTGTTTTATGTTAGCCTTGACAAGAGAAAGCTTTGTCAGTGTTACATGTAATGAGATTCACATGACATTGCTTCAAAATCCAAAATTGATTGACAGCACGAAAGACAAGTACCAAGATAGATTAGGTATGTGGGAAGATCGTTTTGTAAATCACGCTCTTAGGAACACAATTTTTTTTCTATTTTCTATTGTTGCTTCAAGTGTTATGCTGGCAACAATTGAAATGGGCAAATGGAAAAAACAAAAAAAAAAAACAATTTGTCGTGGTCAGTGGGGGCAATGGATTGTGGTGCTAGATGGATGGTTACCTCCTGTGGAACAAAAGGAAGATGCAAAAAGAAAATTATAAACTTAAAGTTGCGCTTCGAGGGTGTAATTCGCTGTTTTCTGAATTTCCCACTGTAATTTTCCAATTATTTTAAATGGATCGTTTAAAAAACAATAACTTTGTGGTACTGTTAAGTTTAAATTGATTGCAGAGACAGAAAGAGGGTTGGAGCTGTTGTAGTAGTAGATTGTCGATTCCGGAAGGCATTATTATTTTTAACTAACGGCGTTGGCCTCTAGCAATAGTTTTCCGCTGAATTGTCTTGACGTTGGCTGTGGAGAAAAACGCTGCGATATGCACATTAAATTTGGTTTTTTGTACTTTTTCAAACTGCTTCAAAGCCCAATTAAAAGTTGGCAGTGTGGGTTTCTATGAACGATATCATTTTAAATGGCAACGTGACGTATCGCATTGGAAGTGATTTTTTAATAAGCTTGAAAAAAGTTTAATTGGTTCAGAGATCTCTTCATGCAGTTCACATCAGTTATTCGACTCTCCTAATCTTAATTTTGTATATCAATTATTTGATAATTTACCGTCAGATTAAATCATGGCGTTAATATTAAAGGACTCAATACCATAATTTTAAGGAATGCCCAATTTACTGGCTTTACAAAGAGAGTCACCAGCACTGTGTTCGTCATACAAAGAAAAGACGGTCTTTCGTAGATTTTGTTTCGGCTTGGACCACATTTGTCAGATAATATGATAAATATTTTGTTGTGAAGACCCGAAAAAAAGTTCACGATTAATTGTGTTCAGAATTATGTGGCGTAGATGTCAACATTTCGGATCATAATATATAATTTAAAAATGTGCATACACTTGGAAATAGACTGAGGACAATACACCAGAAAAGATTGATGCAACGGTAGCAGTGTTTTAAAAGTCGGAGTATCTCTCATTGTCTCCTTGAAACTTATTGAAAGGAAAGAAGATTATCAATTTCGATTTGCCTTTGCATTTGGACAGTTTCGAAGCATTCTTGTGCCCGGTATGGATCAATAAAAATTATAAAAATACCTGGTTTCAACAAAACAGTGCCATTTTGCACATAGTTCATGGTTAGATGAAACTATTTGCCAACCGAATAATAACAAAAATTATTGAGTAGACTGGCCTGCATGGTTCCATAATTTTATAACTTTTGATTTCAGCATTATGTTTTCCAAGGTTGTCCATACCAGCTGTTGGTCTATTGGTGTTAACCTTTCGCATTCCAAGCATTTTCTTATGTTCTTAAAATTAGAAATTGATCTTCGCGGAGAAGTTAAGTTAAGTCCGTCAGTTTGATCAAAAATATGGCCTTTAACTAGGTAGTAAAAAGACATGTTTTCAAATATTATTCAGTGAAATTATAAGTAGGATCAATTTATATGCACTGAAAATACAAGTCTGACACTAAGTTTAATTCAAGCTTTCGAATAAACATTGCAACTGCTATTTTAGTACCCTTATATTCTCAGCCTCTTCTGATTCCTTTTACATTTGCATCGATGTTTTTACCTCGAAGTGAGGAATTTGCGTGCGTGCGAATCATTGTAATATACTTTTATTAATGTAACATGATAACTTACGGAAAAAGAAGACAAATGCCTTAGTCCTGCTGAAGGCCAGGCGATAAAGCTTACTTGAAAGTTTTCGCAGTTTGGCTTATTGTATTTTGGTCTACAATACTAATGCAGCAGATGTGATTCTCCGAGATGTGTACTATCCGTATTTTTTATTTTTCAATTCACTTGAAAATTCGAGGTCAATATTGTTTGATTTATTTTGCGGTAGAGTACTTATCAGCTTATCTTGGCAACAGTTAAAGATTATGTTAAAGGCTCTTTGCAATAACTCCAATTATGCATCTTTAAACCAGAAATTGAAGGTAACTCCAGGAATTCATCTGTTATCGATGAGTGGAAATAACAGCCCTCTTGTAGACAGTCTTTAGTGACTACTGATATTCTCGGAATCCATTTATAAGTTCAGATTTGGTTTTTCTCGTTTACTTAACAATGTGTATCCTTTCTGAAATCATATATAGTATATATTTATTTCTTGAGGCCTTGAAGCTTTTCAGCCTATGCAACATTCCGTGCTTCTTCCATAGATCTAAACACAAATGATTTTCATTGAATACAGAATATTGACAGCAGTTCTGAATGGCTTTCTGAAAAATATTTGTGCACATAAATGTTTATCTCTATTAAATTGCAAGAGTAAAACTCTCTTTTAAACAGTAAAATAGATGTCAAAAACTTAGATAATCATGGTCACACTGACTTGCTTTCATACGCTTTTATACTATTTTATTTACTATATTTTTCGATTTGCAAATCTTTGTGGAATCAAATTAATTTTTCTCACGGATTTTCTTTAAACACGTTTGCTTAAGTTTAATGCGAAATCCTTGCGAGAAAATATATAACCAAAAATCTTTTCTATTTCAATGCTTATTAAAGTTGATGAATAAATATAGGTACATAAAAAGAGCTCCAAAACGGAGTTAACTGCCTTACTCTGGCAATCATAACCTCTCTCACAAACACAGATGTGATGACAGAAAATCAATTTTTCACTCCTCAACTCTCAAGTGTCTGATTTTATTTTGTATAAACACTCGCCATTGCACATTTCCAAAGTCCTCGCAACCTCCGGTTACACTATCTAATGCCATACCCATACACTCTGGCTGAGACCAAATAAAACAGCAAACATACAACACAAACGTGAATGTTCCATTAAAATGGAATTTCTTACAAATCTCAATTTAGTATGGAACAGCCGTAGCCTCCATGTGTGTTTTCTCTCTTGTTTTCCTACTCTCATATGCAGTGTGGTGAGTTCTGAATTGTTTTAAGTCAACCAACACACACCGGCAAAATGGATTTTTACGATTTCCAGGCGCACGACCGGTGCTCGTTTGCTCACATACTACTGCTGTCTTCGAGCCATGATAATAGCAGGTACATAAAAACGAAAAATAAATGGAAGCGAAGAGAGAAACAAAATTGAGAAGAAAAGAAAAGAAAACCATTCACGAGAGATGGTTGTGTGTTGTGGTGTGTACACAACTTGACGCGGCCATAAAGAACGAGGAACAAAACCCACCGGTTTTGACGGTTTCTGCCGCTGCGGCAGAGATGTTAGTGAGGGTGTGCAAAATTGTTTCCCATACGATTGACAACATAAATTGATTGAAACGCACAAGCATGCCAAGGGTGGCAGAATTTCAGTTTCGCAGCAAACTCCTAAGCCATTGGTTGGTGTTAGCTCAAGTTCGCATTACAGCTCTTCTGTTTTCAGCGAAAGATAAATCGTCGAAAAACCTCAGTCATCTCTGGATTTTGGTTTCATAACGTGAGCTTAGTAACCACAAAAATGTTTTTTTTTATTGATCTAATTTTAATGATCGATTTCTAAGTATTCTTATGGTAAATCAGCTATGCAGATTAAGTTAATCGAAAAAAGTCATTTCTATTTTAATGATTCCTTTTAGACTCATTCAACTTCACTGTTGCCACATTTCCCAGCATCAATTCGTTTCTTGTATTTATGTATGTGTATTCTCTTTCTCTCTTTCTGCTTTGGAAATGCATTCAAGGTATTCGAATGAAAGACACAAGAAACCTTGCAGAAATGAATGGTATTTTCTTGGTCTACGTTGCCTGATTGCATATGTTTTTTTGTTTTCCTTTTCGATGGCTCGGACTCGACGAAGAGATGAATATCCAATTTTTCTTTTTATCATTTTCACTTTGTCGACGTTTCATTCTGTTGGTCATTGTTTTGTGTTGCTACTGTCGATAATGCTGGGCTTCATTATTTTCTCCTTTACTCATACAAAGTAAAGGCAAAATGATAATGCAAATGTGCGGTGCGGTAGCCACTTGCCCTTAGGTAGTGCTCTTGTTTTGATTAAAGCTACAATATTGCGTAAAGAGTGCAGCGTTATTGTGTGTATCGAATGGGGAATGATAGCGTTGCTTATGTATTTTCATGGTGTAAAGGTTATTAGCGGTTTCAGCAGCCTTCTTTGCTGATATCTGAGTAGAAGTTTCATTTTTTCATAACTCACTTTATTACTATAATTATGTTGATAGGGAGTCATTTGTCACTTCATTGCGAAAACGATTGCTGGCGATTGGGAGAGCTGCAGGTGTTCTGATGGAGGAGGACTCCAATTTTTGGTGGCCTGATGCAGTTAGGTCAAATCATTGTGATTAATTTGATGCAAGTGGTTTGATTCAAGAAGCTGGTTAATTTGCAAAAAAATCTTTGCTGGAATCTGGACCAAGAAACTGGCAAGTAGTTGTGCAGGTTAAGAAATATACATAAAAAATGATTTTAAATATGGCAATTAATTTTATGTTGTCGATCGATCGACAAACTGTCAACGTTGAAAGAAGACTAAAAAGTTCTTCAAGTTCTGCAAACCTATTGTTCCACGACAATATTGACAACAAGCAATGCTAACTTCATCTTTAAAAGATTTCAAATCACTAAATAAACAAAGGAATAGCGTAATAGTGAATATGCAATCACATCTTTGCTGAATTTGAAACTGGAAGCTTAAAAATCGTCTTCGTAGTTAGGGCACGATGCGGAGAACCTTTGTTATCTCCTGTCGGCTGCTTTTTTAAGTCAAACAATCATTCTGGACAACAAGTTGATAACATGTGAGCACATATGCTTCAATTACTTATGAAGTGCTCCTATGAGCATGTTCAAAAGAAAAGCTTATTGGTTGAAGATTCTTAAGATAGACATACTTGCAAAGTATTTTTTGATTTTGAGTTAAGAGTTGAAATGACTTTCACAGCCTTTTATCGATTCGAGGTATCTTTAAGCATATGGTTCTTTATAACGGATAAGGTTCAATCTTTGACCAAGCTTTTGTGCTTTTATTTTCTGACCCTTGATGTGTCCGATGACTCACCGAACTAAAGAATTTATCTTTATTCCAAATAATTATTGACAGTTTTGCGAACCATTCACTGAGCAATAATTAGTCATAGCCAAAGGATCGAAGACATCCAAAGTTCAAATTTGATTGCGAGGATAAATATATACGCTTATCATAATCCAAACCTCCTTTCATTATTTTCGTTGAATAGCATTCACGCTTTTTGGGGTAAGAAATTGTGTTACAAAAGGATTCATTCTCGGTCATATTCTTTTCTCTCAATATACTGATATCAACTTTATCTGGCCAGCAGTCTAGTTCAAGAACTCACAACTGATTTGCAAAAATGGAATAGGCTGAATATATTCAATCTTTAAGGCAATAATTGTATTCGTTGGTACAGTAAAGTTCTTGAAGATTGTGTAAAACGGCGACCACGTAAACTCTCACTATGGCATTACTCATTCTGGCCTTGGCTACTTGTAAGAAAAATCATCCCTACGCTTGGCCTAAGCTCCATGATTTGACTCGAGATATTGGGCCAGTCTTATCCAATTTTTACAGTTTTTCCTACAGTATGGTCGCCAGGCCGTAAACATACCTACATCAAAATCACCTCTTTCGAAGTAATTTAACACAATTTGAACTCGTTTAAACTTAAAAAAAAGTCTAGAACTGTACGGTTGAATGTATGTGATTCAAACTGGAATGTCAAATCCGGGCGGCAAAGTGCCTTTTTTTACGAACATAACGAAAAGACTTACTTTAGTTTAAAATATAAGTATCTTGCAATGCAGGCAAATCTATCGTAAATGTATTAATTAAATAAAAAAACTGAATTAATAGCTTGTCTTTATTGCTTTTCTTAGGATTACTGCCTACTTTTCCTGCACTTTTGTTTGTACATTTTGCATAGACAATAAGTATGCGGGTAGCCTAATTGACTCAATCATTTCCGAATCAATAAACCCTGTTCGCAAAGTGATTTTTTTATTGACAAATAAAAATCCAAGCACAAAGAAGTGAAACCATTGCCTTAAATCTGGAAAACAACAACTACCGGTCAACACTATAAAATCTTTCATTGTCCAACGAAAAAGCTACAAAAAAAGTCGGTTGTTGTTTTTTTTTTATTTTAAAAGAAACCTCCATAAAAGCCGCAAAGACCATTAACCGTGAAAACGAAATAGCTTTTAGTTTGCGTTCACACCCACGACACATGGCCACAAATTGATGGATTGTCACCAGGTTCATGGCTTGTAAATCCGGCGCTTGCCAGCGAAATTCCCCGCATACTCACCGTCGTATCTGCTCGAATGTGTCGACTCATTGTATAATAATTATTATCAGCCAGTTCCAGCGCTTGTAAGTCACTTTTAACTTGAACGCATTCCCTTGCAGATATTCGTCGTTGGATATCCAACCTTTTATCTGTAATCAAATTCCATTCTCTGCGTGCTGTGTGTTGATTTTGTTTGATTCTTTTCTCGTGTGGTCTCAATTTAAATGCAAATGCCGCCGAGAAGAAGAAGAAACAAAAAGTAGTTTTTTTTTTCTTTTAAAATGAATAAAAAAGTAATATTATGCGTTCTTTCCCCCACTCTTCCAAACTGAAGATAACAGAGACATTCAAACATTCTATTAGTGCCACAATCATGAGCCAAGCATCAGTCTGCTCAAGACGAAGAAATTTGTGTATCAATCGAAATGGAATAGCCTCCGGTTTTGTGGATGGCCCAAACCAAGCTAACAACCTTTTTTTTTCTTGGTCTATTTAAATAATTTCTGTTTTCATCCTCCTCTAAAAAAAACAGGAACGAAATGAAAAAAACAAAACAAGAATAAGAAATACCCACGGCTGGATGTGTCTATGAGAAAAAAAAGTGTTGGCACGATTTCGTATCAACAATAAAATATAGATTAATGATTGATTTTTTTATTTCTTTCATGGAGACCATCATTCACTGAATCTTGGAATTTAATTTAAGGTTAACGCGGTCAAAATCGGGACTGTTTTTGTTCAACTGAACTGCGTACTAATCTTTTTGCAGCTATAGCGATTTATCCATGTCAGGAATATCTAGTTTCGATGATCATAGGATTGGTATCTGCGCTTCAAGATCGAAAAAACTCACACACTCGCACAGGCTTCGAAATGAAGAGGAATACTGGACGATGTAATGGATGAAAAAGTTGAATTTTTAATTTCGTTTGGATTAATTTAGGTAATTAAAGCTCTTTTAGGTTTTGTTTTCTAAATCGAACTTAGTAAGGCTTTCTGGAATTCTGAAAAAAATAAGCAGTAGAGGTGAACAACCACTTAAATGCACTGAAAGCGCGCAATCACTCCAAGTTTCTTACTCACTAAAAACATGTTCCATAAAACAGGAAATGGATCTACTTGACCGATATTGTTGGGTCAGGGTCTTAACGTTTTATTCCTTTTAGTCCTCAAACAATGTTTGTCCTGCCCAAAATCTGAAGAATAGATTTTTTTCAATACGATGGCTCTGTTACAATAGATTAAAAAACTTAGGATTCGTAATTTCGCACATTTTATTCAAAGGTTTTTGAATCTTGACTCGATTGTCATACCAATAGCCGTATCGTCCTCAAACGTGACTATAGACGTGCCTTCTTTGAGAGGAATTTCTCTCTTGTATAGCTAGTATAGTACTGGTACTGTGCCTTCACTCCCTTGTAGATCTCCGGACCTTATAAATCTTCAAACAGGAATAATTTTCGCATTTAACACGGCAGAATCAAAGGCACGACAATATATATTTTTAAGTCTTCAAATGCTTCTTCGATTTCGTTGGTTATTCTGTAAACCTTACCTTATTTGGTGGTCAGTGGCAAGATGGTTTTTTCGACGTTAGGTTGCATTCACTTTAAAAAATTGCAAGGTTTTCAAATCATTTGCGAACGGCTTTTCCACTGCTTTTTTTAGAAGGTCATTAAGGATTTGTCCTTTTATTGAATCGGAACCAGGACTCTTTTTGTTTTTCGTTTTTAAATTCAAATGACTTGTTAATCTCGGTTAGCTTCACAGTTCTTATTCGAAAAATGTCATGTGCTGTATTCGAAGCGCCAAGATTTTAATATTTCCCTATAGTAACCGTTTTAGTTAATAAGATCATTCTTAAGTGCGTTCACCATTGTTATTTATAACTACCCTCATAATAAATTGAGCACGGAGTGAGCAGAAGGATTGGGAGTGTGTAGTGGTTTGAAACTTAGATGTATTTTGGTTTCAGTGGATACATGGTTGAAGCCCAAATTTCGACGACTATATAGAATTATTTTAATTCGCTTAGTTCGCAGTATTTTATTTGATATTTTAATACAGTAGATGAGTCCTGCTATATTGTCTGCGTAGGTTTCGAATACATAGAAAAATTGTACGATTCAAAAAGGTTTACTCACCATCCTGTGACAAATTGACAAAAGCGAACTGACTGTCCAAAAAATTTAACAAATGTTCTGCCTATTTATAATTATCCTGACAGGTTGAAATTAAAAAAAAGAAAAATGTCAGCGCAGACTTTTTTATAGAAGCTTTTCGGTTCTTTAACTTAGAAATCAAGTGAGTATCTCTTGGCGTGACGACTGCTTTTTCAAAAACTTTACTAAAATAATTGATCGCTACGAATGATCTTTCTATTTAAATGGGAAAATTTAATGCCTCTGTTCATTCTGAAGATTAACTGTAAATACTGGTGAAAGAACTTTTTGACACCACCTTTTATAATTTTCGTATATGGATGCTTCAAAATTGAGTTTTGGAAGATTGGTTGGTTTCCAAAAAACATTGATTTTTCGGCACGCACTTGGAATTCTAACCTAGCAATAATCGATTCAAAGTAGATAACCACTCAGACTATCGTTGGTCGACCATTCCAATGAAGGGTCGCTAATTGATCGTCATGCTAAATGGTGACTGGACCAGATTCGGAAACTCGATAAAAGTTCGAGACTTACTCTGGGCCCGCGGTCAACCAACTGCGAATTTGAATTTGAGGCGACGGTTCATAATTTCTGATAGTAATAACTTTGAAAATTCTTGGCCTTCAAGTCTCGGCCTTATCGCTCCAATATATGTCGATTTATAGATTCATCGAATCGGGCTTGTCTTTTTTTTCCTGAGCGACGTATTTTCTAAGCGGTTTTAAAAAATGAACCCATTTTTTTTCCTATTTCACACGGGGATTCAAGCGAGGTATTTAATTTAACGTGCTCTTCCCAAAATTCACGTAATCAAACTAGTATGTACTTTTGATCTTCCAATACCAAAGAGAACCCGTAGATCATTGATCAGCATCGAAGAATGTAAAGGACCTGACACTCGTGATTCTCATCGCCACCAGTTCACACAAATTCATGACATTTCAGGAGAATCAACAAGATCCTTATAACATAAAAAAAACAAAAATCGAAAAACATACGAGCGAGTAATGACAGTACCTTAAACAAAAACGTTCGATTTGTAGACTCTTGGTAGATCAGAAACAGGGAACCAAAGAAATAATTGACTAATTAAAAAAAAAAATATTTGGTTAAATCGACAAACTCGGCTAAGGATAAACACACAAAATGAACGACAAAAACCACGATTCTGGTGTTTATTTGTGTACACATATTCCCGTGTGTGTTTAAATGCTTCAACACTGCGGTATTTATTCTGTTTTGTACCATAAACGGGTCATATCGTCCATCAGTGAGCGACTGAAAACTTGCTGAAAGAAATTAAACTTTTTACTGTCCTCGTTATTTTACTTTTAACATTGGTCTTGACTGTAAAAAAGTTTACTGTGTACGAAGTAAAACAAGGTGCCAAGCCAGTAATAGGTACTCCATTGTAACTCGGAAGCTAGATGGTGTATTATTTGTGTGCTTCACAAAATAAAACCGGAAATGAAATAAACATTTATACGCATGCCACTTGTGGTAGACTACTGTAGGCAGTGAACAATAAGTCGTAAGTTTTGAGTACCCTTAGAGTAAGTAGCAAACCCTAAATTAGGCAAGGTTAAGAGTCATTGAAAAAGACAAATAAATTCGGATTTGGAGCTGTTTTGAATACAATAAAATGTCTGATTGCTTGATTCCCTTCATGTGAAGTAAATGACGTAGATGTTCTTTGGTGAAGTTACACGTGGCTTAAATGGCTTGACTCAAGGTTGCAAATTGCTTTAAGCCACGAAAAGATAATCGTTAGATCTAATTCAAAGAAAGACGTATCCAACCATTCAAAGTCAGTACGACTAAATTGAGGACATTCGTTCTGTCTCCTGATTTTGAATTAATTGTTAGAGATTAAGCCTCAGCATTCTCCTGACCTTCTTTAAGTGAGAATAAGACTTTTGAATTAATATATCAAAAATTACTTCTGCTGAAGTTTTGTTTTTGACGCTCATTCAAATGAAAATGACATTTTTTTAATTCATTTGTCAGATCATGCATGCTAGTAGCTTGTACGATCAATTGGTCCTTGTAAAGGTGAACCAATCATCCAGAGTCTGATTGCTCTTATATGATGATCTTTTTAGCTGAAGCACTGTTGTCAATTCGCTGGACTATATTGAAATTTTTTTTCATATCAGAGGGTTTTCGTTTCTCTTCCTGACTTTGTCTTCTTCTTACAAGTTAAAAAATGCTCCATAGCTCTCAAGCTGATGTCAGCTTACCGCCGTCAATCCTCTCATCATCAGTTTGTATTTGAACCCTGAAATTTCTGAAAATGCAAAAGATATGCCTTGGTTCACAGAGCCTGAACGACATTTTCTGGCTTAAAGCCATCTATTGTCCAGTGTACAAAGACGCTAGCTTTTGAGAGTGTAATTTCCTCTCCTTAAGACAGTTGCACTCTGATAAGAAATTGTTAAGATCCTTTTGAATTTGTTAGATGTTTTGAGCGATGAAAATGCAGTACGTTGTCACCTCAATTATAGCCTCTGTCAAGTCGATGGACAAAAGAGAAATTTTTTTCAACTTGAAGGATCAGGCGCTTCTCCGCAGCGGTTAGCCATAAGAATGGAGTTTGAAAACATAAAATGAGCTTTCAAAAGATGTTCAGTTATTAATTTGTTCCAACTAGAACTATAGATCTGACCATAAGTACCATCATCAGAATCCTTCCGCTGTTACGTAGATTCTATTTCGCAATGGTTTAGTCCCTCAGGTTGAGAGTCTACGACGGGCTGGAGTGCATGTTCGAGTATAGAATAGACGATTCCTTATAAAATTGAGCCTAGGGGATGATCAAAATGATCTGCAAGTCAATTTGAGACACAATATTATAGAGAAATAATTATTTTGAAGAATAATGAAGCGTTCAATATTGTCACAGAATTGATGATATTTTAATCCTTCAACTGAAAGTCCTGAAAGTAGTCCTTGCCTTCATCATTTACCCATTCACTGTTTTTCGGAAACACCATTAACTCAATGTGGTCGAGATAATGTAGTTGGAGGATTTTTTCCGTCCGGTCTACATCCTTATCATGGTACATCGCATAGAAATTGTGGTTCTTCTCTCTCCTCCATTCGTTATCCTCGACGACAGAATCGTTTATCCGACAGAAAATTGCTCTTAACTCTGTTCTGCTATCCTGCTGATCATCCAACATTCATCCAAGAAATGAAAAGATGAATTTTTTGTAGAGCATGATTTTCGTCCTTCGAGCCTCGTCGGATCTCCACCAAGGTGTCATTTGTTTTTATGCAGTAGATATTTGTCGCGTGATGGATACCTTCATTATTTAAAAGTTGATTGTTAAATTTTGGTTAAGGCATTGAGGATACGTTGGGTGCGGGCGGTAATATCAATGTAATACGCGTAACCTAAGGCCTCAATTGCCTTCCTTGTTGACGAGTTGCGGTTAAAAAAAAAACCCATGACGGCGAAGCTTTTAAATCCGAAGTCGATGCCGGTCTGGAAGGATTCAGCAGTTCATGTGCAATATACTATAAGTGGATCATTTTTTAGATCCCCAGTTCCGCCATTGCTTTCTACAGTAAGATGAATGCTGCCATCTTCGACTTTTAAGTCGATGGGTTATGGTGAGCTTCGATTCGAAGTTCGTTGGACTTATCAAGGACTCGACCCAGTGGGTAATCATTTTTTCTACTGACAATTTGCTGGGTCGGAAGCTCACTACCTTTTGGCGAAAGAACTCCTTGTTAGCGAAGCTAAATAGTATTATCATAATCCAAGCCCAAAAATAAACCTAATTGTTAGTCGACCATAACCGTCTTTTTCTTTTTTTGGGCAGGCAAATGTGTTCCAAGGTTCAATGCCTAAAGCAAAGTTAATCATTAAATGATTAGATCTCGAAGATTATCTTCAAAACTACTGCAATAAATTCCATTGTTGGTTTCATATTTCATAATCAAACATTCTCAATGTAAGCAAACAAAAGGCAAAAAAAAAATACCTCGAACTTGCGTAATTCAAGTTCACCAATGGGGGGCTCTCTACCCCCTTTCTTGCCACCACCTCTTTAAGTATCTAAATACAGAACATGTTAAGACAGCATAATTAAAACATTCATGCGGGCCAAATAATTTCCCTTCTTATCAAGGCTTAAATGAAGAAAAGAAAAGAAAAGAAATAAAATAAATATTTATGGCATGGCTGTGTTGACAGGTCGCTGGCATCTTCGTAACCGGTGAATAATAATTTTTTGGTTATGATTAGTTGTAATCGGCGATTATGACGCGGTGGTCTGATCGAAGCCATTTCTTCTTTTGTTCCCGACCAGTCTCGTCTTTTCAGTTCATTAATTATTATTTCTGCTATCAGAACCTATGGAAGCACGAGCAGAGATGAAGAGGAAGTTCGATGAAGTATTAGACTCCACCTGTTGCAGAGACTAATTAATAAATTATTAAATGTTTTAGGAATTTTTCGTGCTTGTTTTTTTTTTGTGGTATTTCTAAGGCCAATCCTTGGATGACAGATATTGGAAAGTTTCGGCAACTTAATGGGAAGGTGTGGTAGGTAAGACTTTCATCTTGGGTTTGAAGCAAGCATTTATTTCGAGTTAATTCTATTAATGTTGTGTTTTGTTATAATCGATTTGATGGCATAAGTAACAGTGAAGGAAAGTAACAGTGGAAAAACCAGTTAAGTATTTTTGTGTGAATTGAAAGTAACAGCATAACAAAAATGTGTCTTCTTGCATCTCAGTACAAGAATATTTATTGACATAAAAATGTACTAGGATTACTTAAGTGATCTCTACTTGATAAAGGTTGAGTTTTGTTTAAGGAAAGTGTCTGGGAATTTATCCTTCAATTGCTCTAACAGTTGTTTTGAATAAAAGAGTAAGTATCGAATTTAATTGAGTTTTTGGTTGTTGTGAAGTCACCATTTGCCATTGTGCTAAGTGGTGTGAGGCTGATGTTATTAGCTCTGCTGCGGAAAGTATAACAAATATTTGATTTGCAAATGCCGGTGAATAAAATACTGCGAATTGAGCGAATGTAAATTAAAATTATATAAACTCTCTTTCCGACTCTATTCGAGAGGAAATTATCTCCAAGTTGTAAGCCATAAGGCAATATTTGAATTATCCCCCTTATTCTTATGCTCGCTCCAAGTTAAATGTAGAATAAGGGTATTCATAAGCCCTTAAGTAAAAAGTAAATTAAAAAAAGATTAATTTCACATTATGAGAGGTTTTATCATTTAAAGCCAAAGCAATTTATATTAAAGCAAATAATTCTCTTGCTTGGAGGAAAAAGAAAAGAAGGATGCAGTTGATTAAGTGTCTGCCTATCAACTGTATGAAATGATGGGTGGTCTTCGGATCCGATCATAGCGGAAGCTTTTTTATTTTTACCTTATTCGTAAATCAAGCTCAGTAACCATTTAGCACAGCTGAGTTAAAGAACAATTTTTCAAAAATCAATTGTGCTCAAAATCAAGCAGTGTCGCAACAAAATTGTGCAAATTGAATTTTTGTCAACCAGCCAGATGGAAGCCAAATACATCTGAGTTTCAAATTACTACAAAATCATTCTCATTTCATCTCGTTTTGTGCCAGTGCATCGTAAGGTCAGATATCAATTAGATACTAAAATAGATTTATCTGGTGACCATGCTTTGAGAATAGAATAGAAAAGGCTTTTGCAATAAATATGACTCCATATTCTCTTCCTAAGCGCGGAAATTCAAAAGCCAGTGCACATCTTTTGTCTGCTGTTAATTCAAAGAAAGGGGAAGTAAATGAAACTTTATCAAAACAATTAATTAAAAGTTAAATTGAGGAATGTAACATTGATGAATCTATGTCCATATTATTTTATCAGTGGATGATTTATTTCTGTTTTATTAGTTAGAGTCAAGCATTGCCATTTTGTCGTGGAAAGACTTACGCTGGACATCATAATCAATCAGTCAATTCAAGTCATAGTGACCAGTGACAGTTCCCTTATGCATAGAGTTCGTAGAGAGGAAATAAAGCTGTACTGTATCCGACAGTGTTAATGAAAACGACGATTTTTCCAGTCGTTGCCGTTTTCGGCAATAGGCGCAAGAATCTAATTCAATTTGAGGAATAATGGAAGCCGAGCAACCTGTCGTGAATTATTGACAAAGTTAAATTGAAAGAGTATTATGCAAAACTGCAATATTAGAGCTTCCAATGTACTCAGAAAAATGTACTATTTTGTGTCAATATGCACGAGTGGCATTTGGTTCCAGCATGCGAGTCGACGTTCCAATTGATTTTATTTCTCCTTTCTTGTCGGTAAGACTATGTCACCTTTAGAATATCAATATAAGATGCAACTTTCAAGGGCCATATAATGTGTATTATTAGCGGGGTACTAGCTTAGCGTAGTCGTAGTAACCATCTTAGATTTATTAACTCAAATAAAAAAAAAATGTTTGCAATATCCTTAGACTCCAGCGTGAATACATTATTATGTTATGTTATGCATTGATTCTCTTAATATAATTCCAATGCGGTAGTTTTAGCACACTGACCGATTAAGTAAAGCAGTACAAACAAAATATCTATATTTTTATTTAATTTCTCTAACATTTAATTAAAAGACTTGTCGCACGAACTTTTCATTAAAACTTTCATAATCCTAGATTTACACACATTTTCACATTTGACTGCCCAGGGAAATGGAACAAGCACGAACAAACTTCAATTCTGAATATATTTCTTATAACTTCACAAATTTCGCGTGCTCGCAACCCAACCCGAAGGCTATTCCACCTAAAAATAGAATAAAAAATAAATGTGATTCTAATTGGCCCCATGAACGAAGAGAATTCCCAATTTTCTAAATAATACGATCTGCTAATGAAAATTCCAATTCAAGTAAGAAATGAAAGATTAAATCTCAAGCAATTTGCACCACGTGTTCAAAACGATCCTCTCGTACAGACAAAAAGAGTGACAGAGAGAGAGAAAAAAAAATGAATAAATAACTTAAAGCGCCCTCAGTTGCTTTGAGGTTCAATGGCTGAACAAAGATTGCCACAATCATGACCTTACTTCCTGCCCAGTGCCAGATAACTCTCTTGCCTTACCGCGATCAACATCATCATTATAATCATCATCAATAGCTGTAGTAACAGCGGCGACGGCGGCGGTGGCGGTGGTGGCGGCGTTGACTATCATACTGGCCACCATCATAGCCTAACCTAGCTAACGCACGATTGTGGTAACAACACGCAACCCGCCAATAATACCCAACGAGCAACGACTACAAAATACAAAAGAAAGGAGTTATTTTGTATTGCTTTGAATCAGTTCTTTTCCACTGTTTCTTCGTCTGTGTTGTTTTTTTTTTCCCCTTTTTGATAATTGACAGACGATAATTAAAATGTCAATCGTGATATTGCCGCCTCCTCTGGCAGTGGCCTCGGCCCTAAATCACTGACTCTTTGGTATCGAAATATTGAACAGTGTACGGATGCATTAAAGTTCTACAATTCGAGGTCAAAATGTTAGTTCGAACTAAAGATCTGATATCTTCTTGTGTCTGACCTCGGTACTTTTTAAGGTTAGTTGGGTCTCCTTTCCAACGTTGACGCTGCTGCAAACGAAAAGCTTTTTTCTAGGTTAGTGGACAATAAATGTCTGCTCTGTGGGGAATGAATCCACTTACATTGATTTAGAATTTTCTGCATTCCTGCACTTACTATTCTCCTTCTTTCTCTCCATCTCTCTTTTGTGCAGACAAGCAACAACTGTCTCCTGACCAACGAAACAATGTTCGCAGTAAATTTTATGGTGGAAACCAAACTCTTGCCTGTAAGAAGTGTTACTGTGGTGTTACAATGTTGTATGCTTGAATTTCAAGGATGCGCGTCATCGGGATGCAACGACCAACCAATTCGAAGGGGAATCGAAAAACGAAAGAAATTAAATTGACCATGTTAATAGGTCACAGAGATACCTTGATCACGTACCATTTAGAGGACGACGGACTAACTGCCGAATGAAAATCCTTCTTTAAGCAACAATGTTGCGCATTTGTTTTTGTATTCTTCTGTTTTATTTTTTATTTGTCAGTGGAATTGTTCGTTTCATGGCGAATAAAATGACACAAATTATGGCGGTGCACAGCGAAATTCAGTTAAATGCGTTTTAATTTTTTTTTTTTATTACATCTTGTGACTTTTTTGTGGATGTGGAAAGCATTTGGCAATTAAGGGTAGTTAATTGTGGGTGGGCGCAGATGGGAGAAGATGCTGAAAGGAATTACGATTCAGATAAATTTGAAACTTGCCGATATTCCGTGCCGGGTACCTGTTTCACGATGCTAGACAGTGTATACATTTAATATATAATTGAAGATCACCACTATATATGGAGGTAGTCTTTGGGATGCTAAATTATCAGCAAATTGAAGACAGCTGAATCGTTGAAGTCGATTACAGGCTTTGATTACGTCTTTTGTCAGTTTACTAATGTAGGAGTAAATATTTTTGAAATTTAAAACATTAAAACATTTTGATATCAGTTTAGAAGGAAGTTCGTGGATGCTAACAACGTTATTGTTTTGTTTTGGATTTTTTAACGCTTATCTTCGATAGCTTAAAGAGTTTCTTTACGACAACTTCAAGTTTCTGATTGCCTCAGATACCTGCTCTCTCTCATCTTTTTTATAGCCATTTAAGCCAATTCTGCTTACTTAGGTGTCAAGGTTATAGATAAACGCATCTTCTGATCGAAGTCATAGGAAGGACTTAAAATATTGCAATAATTAGGATTGCTTTGTTTGTAAGATGTCAATACCCACAAGCTAAAATGATGTCAAGTGTAACGAAATTTATTTTCTTATTTGTTCAAATTATCCTTGATTAAACAAGAAATCTTTTTTCAATGAAAGACGCGAATTTTCGGTGCAAGTCATTAGTGTAGTTGTTGTGTGCTATAAGTTATATCATTCTTTTATTTTATGTCATATCATTTGCCGAAGTAACAATGATGATGCTTGAACCGAAAAAAAACACAACATGCTGTCAACAAAAAAAGCACTTTCAGCATCGACGCATTAGACACAAATGTTCACAGTACTTCGAGTTAGACAAGGATCTCTTCTGCCTGCCTAGAAATCAAATGAATTACCAAACTTGCAAATTGTTTTTTGAGAAAAAAAGCCCAAGCTATAATTTTATTACCAATATTTTTATTGTTGCTGAAATGGGTCCCTGTGTTTTTGAATTTCTGGTTATGCTCAATCTTGAAATACATTGTTTGTTGGCCTTTGATAAAATCTTAGTTCTTTTAAAGCTTATTAGTTGTCTAAATTTTTGTTAAGTCTTGAAGAAGCTTTTCTTAAGTTTATTATATAAGAATAGCTTGGCGAAAAATGTGTTGAAAGGCTGAAATCAGAATGTGATTGTTTTTGACTGCTCGCATATTTATGATTTTTGAGCTGGATTGATTATACTGTAAACAGTGTTCTTTAATTAATTAAATTAAAATTCAATCAAACAATTGCAAGTGACTTTGCTTTATTAAGAGTTAACTTTGAAACAGTGTTGATTTTTTTGATCAGTTGAGAAAGAAGTGGGGAACTAAGTTTTGTACGAAAATTCTAACTTTTAAATTGACTTAAAAAGTTTATTTAATTTTGAATGACTAATGTTTATTTGCGTATTTCTAGTTTTCAGTTAATTCCATTCCATTGTTAATCCAGTTAACAATAAAATAGAAACGGAAGTTCAGCAGCATTTTTACGACTTAAAAAAGAAATTCGTAGAAAAATTATTCGATTTTGAAGAATACACCTCTCGAAATTTTTTGATTTAATTAAAAATAGTGTTTCTTTCTGGCATTCATTAAATTTAATATGAAAACTCTTTCAATTGAATTCTCTTTAGAATTTTACTTATCGTAAATGAAGAAAAACGCTGTGAACAAATGTAGGCTTAAATGTTTCTCCAAAATAATTAAAATGTTGACTTCGAAATAGCGAAGGAAGAAGGTGAGCTTTTCAAATTCTGTCGAAGAACTTTGACTCTTGTTTGATCCAGCTGTAAGTCATGGCATTTAAAAATGTATCGATTCAATCCCCAAAATTAAGAGCTCTTACATAAGACCAAACAACACCTCAACGTTTGTTGGCTGAAATCAGTCATGGGGGTTTGAGTCTATCTCAAAAGCTTGTTACCAAACCTTTCATGCTATTTTTCACACATTTTTAGGTTTTTGATGCTCACGAAAAAAAATGTTGAAAGGTTTAACTTAAATCTGTCTGAAAATTTATTTTCAAGACATGGAAAAGTGCACAGTTAAAGAAAGAAATAGATTCCAAGGGGAGTTTGAAATTTTGACGACTTACGATTTATTACCCAATACTAATATTGATTTCGGAATAATTTGTTTTCGAAAAACAAAAAAAATAAAGAGTTGGGAAACTTAATCCTTAAAATCTGAAAAAGCATTTAGGGCTGATGCAGGTGTAACCTCTACGCTGTCAATTATTATGTTGGACAACAATTTAATATTCACAGATCGAAATTGAATGGACTCATGTACTCATTGAAATGCAAGATTAACAGAAGCTCAGGAGTGCATAGCTTCAATCATCGGAAGTCTTTATTTCAGCTGTAGGAAAGCAAGAATAGCCTTTTGTAGTCAATATAGTATAAGAGGTTTGTTATTTGAATCGAATTGAGGCAAGCAAAATGTATCCTAATCTTTGATTTAACAAAACATAAAACAGAAATCTTATATACAGAAAGATTTATGAATAAAGGCTGGTACATTGATACTTAAAATCAAATTTCAAAGTTTATCAAAAACTTCTTTTAAGAAAATTTGTTTATTTTTTAATCTTTTCATTTATAATGTTAAGCAAAAGTAGGCCTTTATTTTATTTGAAATATTCAAGATTTAAATATACAATGTTTATAATGTCGCTAAATTCTGTTTTAGTCGTAAGAAATTGGCAAGAAAATAATATTTCGAATTAAAATAACTCGAAAAATATGAATTTGTGATGTTTTTTGTTTTCGTATTTTCAAGAAATTTTCATTAAGAATGTGTTCAATTTATTTACAGTTTTACAATAAAAACATTTTTAAATTCGTTTAACCCAGCATGTTGTATTTTGTGCCAACTAATTTTCTCGTGTTAGACTTGTTGACTTACTAATTTGTGCTCCAAATAGTCCTCATTTTTACAATCAAAATTTGTAAAAATTGCAATTGTTTATAGAAAAAAATCGAGCAAAAATTAATATCGCTATGTTAAGTTAGATTTTAAAATTTTTGAGTCGTCCTTAAAGATACTGTGATGCATCATATTTTTAAGACTAACAATTTTCCACTTGACTTACAACCTAAGCGCACTTGTAAATCCATTTAAGGTATTTACGTTACCGCATTTCATTGTCTGCAATCTGTAAGCTAAGGCACTAAACCTCACTGTGTGCCACTAACCCGTTCACCAGTTTCGTTTCGTTTTATGTGAATTAGACCGACTCAAGGCCCAGAATCCCGTTTCGGCCGTAAGATTTTATTATCACCTAATGGCAGACATTTTCGCTGCTCTGCCTCTGACTCCGCATTTCACAAACCGAAAGTAATTTCCTCTCGTTGGAACACAAAGAAGATCGCACAACAGAACTCGAAATAATTCCAAAAAAACACACCACTACGCTGCGGTAACCATGAATTATGTTTTATTTCAACCTCTGCAACCATACAATTTGGTTTTGTTTCTTACATTCCCGAAGGTATCAATCTTAAATCAATTCCAGAAACCAGAAGACATCACCAGCAGTGCAACAGCATCTCACACATAACACACAACCACCATCAATAATTCATCCTTTCATCCTTTTGCCTTACGTTAAACACACAAAACAGAAATCTGTATCTGTATCTGTAACTGTATATCTCTTTTTGGCCAAAATGGCAGAGAAAACGAAAAGACTTATCGCACGAGAGCGCGCGACCATCCAAAGACACAATGTCACGTAGAATTATTGATCCATGGCCAACAGTAGATCATCATCATCATCATCATCAGGTTGGATAAAAATACAGATACAGATACTCGTACGCGCCGCAGACGTTCGAATTCGAATTGGAAAATAAAAAAAAAAAAACACAGAAAATTGATATCATTACACTCGTGTGTATAGGAAGAGTATCTCGCCCAGCATCCCTGCCACTACTGCAACTATTATTATTTCTTTTGTTGTTGTTATTATTGCAGTCCAGTCGTGCATTTGATATGAGAAACAGAAGCAGCTTTCCCGGAGTGGGGATACATATATAAAAGAAAAATGAATGGCAATCGACCAGAGTCTTGAGTATCTTTGCTCGTGGTCAATGTAGACAACGCCTCAGGGGTATGTTATTGCGAATGCACATGAAATATCTTCAATCTTTCTAGCAACAGATCTGTGGTCCGTTGACACCCTGGCGGGCGGGAGTTTTTCCTTCTTTTTCTTTTTAATTTCCTCAAAATAGCAGTTCAGTTTTAATTGTTTATCCAGATTCCTTTGACACTCAAATGAAGGCATTTGAGCAATTGGCGTCCTTCGGGCGGTGATGCCTTGATTCCACGATGCGACATCTGTGCACGTGATGGAGTCATTTCAGTGCTCCCATTCTTTCTCCTATTCACACCTTTTATGGCCCGCCGGTCTTGTGGTATGCAACCAGCTAGATTATTGCTCTTTTTTTGTTTGTGATGGTTTGGAGGGAACGAACGGATCATTATGGGTTTCCTGATCGCGCGATGGTTTCTGGTGTTGCTTGTTGGATCGATTGATTTCGCGCCAGAGTAACTTGGCTTAAGTCCCGTTTACATTCGCTCTTCCCTTTTTTCTTTGGCGAAATAAGCAATGTCGGTAGAAATTGATATTCGAGTCGAGTGTGAAATGAAATGATCATTAATCAATTTATTATTTTCTATGGATACCCTTTTTCTTGTTGTTTGTGTTCCTATTCGGATTAAAGCTGGCTTCTTTTTAAAAATAAAAGGGATGGTGGGGGGACTCTATGGTGAACGATGGAGGTCTATTGGAGTTACCTACCAGAGGTAAATACGTATTAGTATTTGTCGGTCGGCATGGATATTGTATCCGCATTTTAGGTTCAGGTGTCGTATCTTTGAGTTTGTATCTATAGAAAGTGTGCGGAATGATTGTTAGAAATGCCTTTCTTCAGATATTATGGATTATCAGATTTGTGTGATTTAGGAGGCAATGTCGTTAGTCCAGCGTTGAGTGGAGTGTATTTTGTAACAGCATTTTGAAGGTTCTCGGGGCAAAAAAATGATTATTTTTTCTATTATTTATTCATTTGGTGAAGTGAAAGAGGCCAAATTTTTTGATAGTATTTTATTTTATTCACAAATTTTGAGAAACCATTGGCTTGACACTTATTCAGTTATCAAACCAATGGTTTTTGGGCGACTATAGGCTAAGCTAGAGCTGCATTTTATCTTTCACGATTGCTCCTTTAAGTGGGTAAGATCTAGATTCATGCATCCACGAATGTTTAACGTTTGTTTAGTTTTGCCTTATTTCCTGAGCCTCGCGACTGGAGTTTCAAGACTCCATTCACTCAATGTGCCACAACCAGTCAAGGCGGATTTGGACTATGTCCACATTTTGGACCTTATTTTGATCCAAGTGCGACAAGCTGAAATAAAAGAATAAGACTGAGTCTTTCGTGAGTGAATTGTACCATCTCGTGTAAAACGGATCATTTTCTTGTCTTCCATATTTATTTAGTTTGTCCTCACCAACTTTTCTAGACCTTCTCTTCGTTCCAACGCAGGGTTCAAGCGAATATTTCATTTTCATTTGCGCAAATTTTTAAGGTACTCTAAGAACCTTACCAGGATGCATAAGCTTCTCTGTACTTTCGTGTTAACAATTTTGATTGTTCTTGAGGTCGCCTAGATAGAAATATGCCTTATTGAAGAAAGCTATATTTTGCAAAGATAAAAGGTGCTCATTTTGCGACCTACGCTCAGTTAGTGAGATACTTGGCATGTAAGAGTCTTGAGCTTAAGCGTCAGTTTTCGGCAACAATTGCAAAATTTTCCTTGAATTCATAACACCAACAGCAGACATATTAATCTTTCTTCCAAAAACAGAAGCATATAAGCCTATCAATAACATACATAGGAGAAAAAAAAAATACTGCGAATTGAGTGAATGCAAAAAATTGATATAAAATTTTACACTTCAGCAATCTAAACAAAATAACCACAGTTTCAAACCTTCTAATCTTTGTGCTCATTCTGTGCAAATGTATCACAAGAAAACCATACCATACTATACCATCTGCTGCTTGTCTCTTGGATCTGGAAACCTATCCACATCCTTGTCCGGTGAGTACGTACATTTTTCTCCAAACATCCTCACACTTATTGATTTTATTGGTTTTCCGCCTGGACTTTCCAAGGATTTACTGCTCTCTCGAGGCGTTAGTCGGATTTATACTTAGAAATAATGATTCTAAAATTAGACGCGATCTAATGACATGGATTTCCCTCTTCTCCACACGAAATTCTTGTCATTTCGTTTGGTTTGGGTCTTTCTTTTATTTCAATTTTATTACTAAAAGATTCGCCAGAAGAGAGAGACAGATGATAGAATCAATCAAAATTGAATTTAATTCATGATTTGGATTGGAAAAAAGAAAAAAACTCTTTGCCCATAAATACCAAACTGTCTGAAGACACCATGGGGGGTGTTAGAGTTACACACAATCACAACAAATCCAACAAATACATTTATAAATGTTAAGTTTTTGAAATAAAAATATCACCGCGACATTTTACTCAACGCCCTAGCGCGACGCGACGGGCCAACAACAAGTGAAATTCTAGCGAGAAGCTGGAGCTGTAGCTGGAGCTCATCCAACAAAAGATCGATCGATCGTAAAATTCTAAATTTTATGACACTTTAAACGTTTATAGGCTAGAACCATTGATTACTGAACCTTCAAGACTCTAGGCTCCACCTGGTTGTTCTGTGTGTGGATTTTTGGGCCCTGCCCAAGTGCTCGGGCTTGACTAAACGTGAGCTTCATTAGGGATACTTAAAAATACAGAAATGGATATAGATAGGCTGTACAATCGGGCTGCGTCTCTCCTTTGGTTTTTATATCATTTTAATTGCAAGCACAAATATTATGATTTTACGTTTAATGTATCTATGAGCCCACTCATATGAATTTCAAATGCGTTAAGTGATTTCCATCGAAGTCTAAACTGTTGTTGGCTATTTCCAGTTCTTTTGCATGAATTTATCGGTTCGAGCTGTTTAATCTTTGTCCTTGTATTTTAGACTCGATTGCGGAATGCGAGTACCCAAAATGTAAGCTAATTTTTGGGAAATCTAAAGATACGTACATGTGTCTAGATTCGTCGACGATGAGGTTCCGTATCGCCGTGGGAAGACAACTGACTCTAGCCAGAGCACTTATATTGCCCTAACCAATTAACAAACCAATCAGTTCCGATACGGTCGGATTAAGATAAGATTGAGATAAAAGCTAGAATCGAAGACGGAACATGAAAATCTGATACGCTGTGGAAACTTTGGAATCGTTCATTTCTTATGGTAATAAAAGTGGGAAAAAAGAAAATTACTTACCAATCCACATGCTGCACGTCTCTGGGCTTCACGTGTACCTGTGATTTGGTGGAGGCAGACTGTTGTAGCAGGTAGAACTATCTGCTTGTGGTTTTGACTCAAGACAGAAGCCATCTTTGGATTCATGTGCGAGTATGTAGGGCGATAGGATTCGACACATTACCATTGACTTACATTAAGCATATAATTAATCCGATTTGTGGATAGAAAATCAATTATAATGGAGTCTGAGTCCATCGGCTCTGCAATTTATTTTAGTTCAATTTGAAATGGTGAACATGCTTTATATTTATCGTTGGTAAAAAGGTATGTGACGTTTTTGAAAAATAAATGAAACTTCAGAAATCTTTGTTAGGAACTCTATTTTTTAAAAGCAGTAACATATTCTGAGAGTGCTCAAGTTCTCACTGAAATGCACCTTAGAATAGAAAAAAATCCAATACAGGAAAATCAAATAAGGTGCTAGTTGTTGTTTTTTTTTGCAAACTTTAACAGATTAAAAATACTGCAGTATTTATATAATTTGAGGAAATTTAATTCCGCAGCACTCCATTTATTTATTCAGTACGTCGATTAACAAACCTGCAATATTTTAACTTATGACCATTTTCAAGCATGACTTTTATGTTTCTTTATGTTTATTCACAAAGTCGAATATTGGCGTCAAAAATATTGCGCAGCTATAAACCATAAAATCATTTTTCAGACAATGTACTGATCAATTGACTTTAAAGATGATGTAATTTAATAGATTTCTGTGCACCATGATTACTTTTTGGATTCATAATTCTTAGAGTGTATTTTCAACTTCAAACAGGGTAATCATTTTACGTAACTTAAATGCCAACTCAGATTTCTGTAGCCCTTCCAGCAACACATATAAAATGGGAGGGTTGTCAACTGGACTAGTGAATAAAGCCATGGGCATCTCGCTACAAAGATGTGTAAGCCTGATTCTTTTCATTCCCGGACTGGGAGAAAAGAACACCATTATGAGCTCCTTTTAAACAATGTTTGCGATCGCGTGAAATGATTTCGCAAAAAGTATTGTCAAAGCTAGATACAGTGGAAGCATTCAAAAGTCTAGTCATCGAAGTCAGAGTGAGCGCTTCCTATACATTTTATCCAAAAAAGTTGAAGTAAAATTGTGATTTGCTGTATTACCAAGGTATGGACTGTAATGGCTTCCCTTTTTAATTTAATCTTCGGCTTATAATCCGCGCAGAAAGTGTTTAGATTATCCAGCCTCACCTGAAAAGTGCTATCAAGCTATAAAAATGACTTGTAAAATATTATCAAGTTCTAGTGCTCATTCGTATCTACAGAATTTTGTGCGTTTCTTTGAAGATTGCCAACTAAAAGATAGCCCAGATTTATATACCACCAAAATGGTGGTAATTATCTCCAATCAACGTAATCTTCAATTCTCTTTACTTTACTCAAGCTTCATCGTTCGAAAAATAACAATCAGAGTGTCAGCTTATCAAGTTCGCATAACAGCTCTTTTGAACAAAAGGCAAAGTACTTAAATGTTGAACTTTTGTTAAAATAAAGAACTCTGACGTTGGTTAAGGAATTAAGACAAATTGATTTGTGACAAAAATATACAAATGCGGGCGAGTGTGCTAGAACTTTGCTATTCATTTTTGTCGTTGATTTGATGTTTGAAGGAAAAGTGAAGAACCGCAAAGAAAAATGAAGACCGAAAAATATAAAGATCTAGATGAAAAACCGTAAACTGCAGCTGTGTGTGGCGCTGACGTGTGGTTTGCAACCTAAGAAAGTGTACGAAAGTATGAGACGAAATTAATGACGGATGCAATGAAGACAAAGATATTCGAGCCTTCACCTCAAACAAACAATTTCAATGAAATGTGTTTGGAGCAACATCAAGAAATCATTGGACTCAGATATGAAGTGTCCATAGTGGAGAGGCCTATCAAAATGTTTTAAGATCAAGTAGGCAAAATCCAAATGCGGAAAATCAGAATTGCAATGAGAGGGAGAGTTAAAGCATTAAAACAAGCATTAAATTTTGAGAGTGTTTTAGTAACAACGAGAATTATTTTCTTGTAGAAAAATATCTAAGATTTGCATCACCCAAAAATGTAATTTATACAGTCTTCTAATAACTACACTAATGCTCAATCAAATTGAACTTCAGACCAATTGAACTATAAAACTGCCCCCTCTCATAGCATTAGCTAAACATCGTATCCAATGTGCACATTTCATCATCAGATAACCATCGATGTAGCCTCTCTAATTCCTACATCCATTTCAATTACTCATGCAACATTGTAGCCTCAAAACTCCCATTTAAACGCAACCAGTCCAGCTTATCTAGCATGCAAGTGTGTTCAAAAAATTTGTATTCGCACACAAAAAAAAAGGGAATGAGTAGAAAATCTTTATAATTACACAACACATACGATAGCAGGTGAGATAACCATATTCGGTGGGCTAGAGAGCCAACCCGACCAAATGTATTTCCTGTTGTCATCTCTTCTAGCGAATCGGAAAATCGCAACATTCTGATGGACATGAATTTACTTCATCATCTCTCGCCGGGATCGCGTCGCGCGCAGAAGGGTAGAGAAGAAATTAATAAGACCAAGTGTTGATGTATGAATGTGCAGATACCTGTGAAAGATGCAAATAAATCGTCATCTCTGCTGCGGTACACCACACTGAACCACACAACTTTAACAATCTCTTTCGCTCTTGGTGAGAAGCTGCGGGAATCCCAACGACGAGCCAGTCACAACTAGAGACGAGAGCATGCAGAGGAATAGCACAAGAAAAACGGTATAATATGCTTGCATCCGAGCAATCGAAATAGTCATAAATCTCACATTTGTTGAACCGAACAAATTTGTATCTCATGTGAGGTAAACGAATGAGTGTGCGCGCGCACCTCTACGGATAAAAATGTATCTGCCGCCGACAAATTTACTTAAATACTTAAATGTGTATCTGAGCGGGAAGCGGGCCAACATCGTGTGTGCGAATGATGATGTCCGATGCGATCGAAGCAAGAGGGCATGCTGATGCTCACTGGCAGTGCAGATAAGCTTTACCAATGAAAGCCTCTTTTCAATTTAACATATTTCGCTACATTCCTTCCTCGATGATGTTCGTGTATCTATTACACTGAAGCGATGCAGCAATGGTCCATCACACAATTTTATCATGGACGCGATGGTTTATTGCTTTAATTATCCGACGTCAAATGATATTGAAATTTATACCAACGCAAAAGTTCTTTCTTCTCTTCATATTCTCCAAGAGATGACTATAAGCACGACCATGATGACGACGCTGTTGATGATGGTGCAATGGTGATGATGATGACCAGCAGATGATGATGAGGAATTTTCGCATAGAAATATAAACACACATCCATTGGCGTAGACCATCTGCATGGGTGATCCTGGCTCTGTTGTGACCCCTATTGCATTTTGGAATGCAGATCGAGTGTTTAAGTCAGATTTAATTGAGATTAATTGGCGAAATTTATTGAAAGGACTTTGCGAAAAACGATTCGCAGATACTCGGGTACATAACGCCAACCCATCGATAATGAAGTGCGAAGATGTGGCATCATAACTGGATACCGGATGAAGGCTCGTGGTTCTTGTGGGCCGTATCGACAATGACAACATCACAACTATGATGATGATGCTGCACCAGGAACTACATAACTCAATTTTGACATTTGCCAGAGATAGATGTGCGAGTATCTACGATAGGCTGTGGCTAACTCTTTTTTTTTTGTGGTTGGCCGGCAGGTCCATTGGTTCGGCTTATGTCGGGCACGATATGGTTATTGACACTCATTTACTTGTTGTTGCTGTTGTTGTGCCAAAATGGGTGGAGGTTGTGTTAATCAATCTTTAGCGCCCTCGTACGTGTGTTTGGTGTGATTTTACAGATTTCTAGGTGCGGTGCAATCAATTTAGTTTGCACGCCTGACGGTCGCGCCATACCTCTTGGGGGACTCTTAGTTAATTAGAGCGGACTGAATTATCGCCGCCTTTGATCTCGAATAAAATCTAAATAATTTGATCAATTGCAAATATTTGCGCCGATTTCTCATCCGTGGGGGGAAATTGTAAGTTTGATGCATCGATAGTGCAGTGCCTGAATTAGGAATGAACTTAAATGTTGGCAAGATTGGAGATTACGATTGTGGTGGCACGTGGAACTATCAGAATAGAAGAATCAATTTAAAGTTGCTTCATCTTCTTTTAAATAATTCCTCCAAATAAGTAAGCAACATAAGCGTGCATAAACGCGAATCGGTCCCAAGCGAAAAACCACCAAGCGAACCCCATTAATATATTTTTAAAAGAAAACCTCAATTAAAGGTTGATATTGAAGAGCAGGTTATTCTTGGGGAATGTCTTACCTAAAGTATACAAAAAAGGAATATCTGAGGGAGTTTAGTCATCGAACAATGAATGTAAGATCTCAATTTTTTCGGTCTCAAAAGGTTGTCGGTTATGAATTAAAAAAATCTCTCAGATGCACGCAGATTTTTTAAAACCAATCCAAACTGTTTCTAAGGATTGCCTTACATTTTTTCAGTAGTAAGGGATGGGGAACACTTTTACGAATCCTCTAACAAAATGAAAACTTAAAAACTCAGCGAGCTGCAACTGAGAACAAACAGCTAGTTAATTATATATTCATAAACTTGATACTAGTAGAAAAGCATGCCATCTGACACACCTATGTTCACTTATATTAATATTAAAATGTTCAATGGAATTCGATTAAATGGTATGCCTTTGCAGCTTTTAAATGTGGAACTTATTCTCGAGTCTTTTCTTCATCTTAAACAATCTGTTTTTGTGAACGCTGTGCCTTCGAGTTCCACAACCTTTTCTGCTGCGGTATGAGCAGCTGAAGAAGCTGCATCTTTTTTTCTAGAAGCTGCTCCTCATTCATTGGCTGTGCTAGTCTTAAGAATGAGCTAAAATCATGGGTAAATTATCCTTGAGTAAATATGCCTGGGATCTTTCCCTGTCCAGTAATCATGGTCCTCGTGCCACCTAGTATAAATCAAGCTGTAATCATTCGCCGAAGGACTGTAGGAGTCTTACGAACATAAAATACATGTAGAATAATTAAATTCTGGCCAGATTCAAACCTAAGCCTGCAAACTGCAAAAAAATTAACCCACTTCGCCAACTAACTCGAGTAGTTCGAACCTTTTTTCTGTTGCATTCGGTATAGGAGGGATGTACTTACTTACTGTTGCTGGTTCACGAAGCTTTTAAATATTTTTAGCGTTCTTTCTTACTAATAAGGCCATCAGCCTTTGGAAGAAGATTTCTGTCCTTCACGAATACCGGCATTCTACTTCCAGTTCGTAATACCAAGGTTCTTGGCATTAGCGATTTTATGCTCCTTGATTCTGTTTTCCTTTGAAATTCGAAGTCTGTAGTAAGCTCATTGGTTGCCTACGATGAGTATTCACTGGTTATTCACCAAGTGAAAATGGTATTGATCCTTTGATAAATAAACTCTTTCGGGTGCAGTGTTTTGTTTCACCTGATTTCCGGGGTACTGCCATTTAGTTCTCATCAATTTGAAGATCAACTCTATTTACCTCTTCTTCAATTGGGTGCGATTGATTCCATAAATATCGTCGACATATGTCATTAGCTGGACAACCTTGAATTGCTTGCTTACGCACATGTTATACAATTGGTTCTTGGTGGATCTGAGCTGGTTTAAAAGTTGCTCTGATGCCGGACACGATGTTTCTACATTGTCTGCTTACAATTACTGGAATCTTGAAGTGAAGGTTAGATCTTCCTTTCTATCGTGAGGCCAGTATCTAGATTCGAGATTAACTCTAGCATATTTGTCAATCTGTTCAAGTTTAAGCTTGAAGAAATCATATTTCCATATTATTCACACCGGGTTGGTGAATTTGTTTGCTTCAAAAGTACTTCAGATGTTTGCATAATATCCTGGAGATAATCATCTTAGCCAAGATAAGAACAGATACGCCACGAAATCTCTAGGAAAATAAAGGATTGTGTTCGTACAGTTGGATGGCGTTAGTTTATTTAAATTTGCTTGCGTGATTTTCTAGACCTCCACTTTCCAAAATTGCAAATGTAGACCTTCTCGAGATGATCTTTCTTGGAATTTGCCATGCAATTCGGCTAAAAAATGCATGATTATATGTGAACTTGTCCCATGTTGTTCAAGTCTTACAGAGTTGAAAAGAAGTCTCAGCCGTATGGTCCGCAAATGCATCTATGAAACATCGCTCAAACTGAATTCGAGCTGGATGCAGCTCTGTGGACATATTTGATATTGTTTCATCCTTATCGACGATTTGAAGGAGATTCTTGTTCTGTGACATTTAGTTTGCTTGCTTTTTAAACCTCATAAGAACAGAAATTTATATCCTGGTGAAGATCTCTCCACAGTGACTGTCTACAGATACCAACTAGAGCAGATAAAATCGTTGTTTTTTCCTGTGTCCAAACTGTAACATGAAAGCGGCACACAGTCTGAATTCCTGCTTCATCATTCAAATTTCCCATTTCAATTCAATAAGATTTAAATAAAAATCGCAGAAAAAAAGTTCATGTATGATAAATTTAAAATGCCATGAGGATTCGCGTGTTGTGTTTTCTTTTCTTTTAAATTGTGCCCAGAAGAAGTCTAAAAAATGCATTCTAGTTCGTCAAGTAAGAATTTTCCCGCAACTGTTTGAGTAAGTCTTTGTCGAATGGCAGTTATTGGAATCCAAGGCAAATAAATTTAAGAAAACTTGAACATTTTTTCTAAATTTTGTTCCCACACAAACCACAAACATGACTTGCAAATAACTTTCTGAAAAGACCAAATGAAAACTTAACCATTGGCCCCAAAAGTAATTTGTAATTTGATGGGACACACCGAATTGCCGCGACCTACCAGGCCGGTGGTACAATGCCCCAAAGTATTCCTGCCTTTATCCTCATTAAATTGAATCGCCCTAATTCTTAAGTCACCACGAAAAATGCACCTATACGAATATGTCAACGACTTTAACCACACTGACCTGTCCAATGTGGTCGTTTACACATAGACATACACAGGAGACCCGAAAAAGTCTGCAGAAGAATAAGTTGTTCCATCGCTGGCTGCGATGTGCTGTATGCATCATGTTGTCGTTGTCCCTGTCGCTGTCGCGTCGTGGTCAGTATTTTTATAAGAAGAACAAATAACATCAATTCGAGGATGCTTTTTCCTTTTTTTTTATTATTTTAAAGAATTTATTACGCGACGACCCCTGAGCAAAAAAAAAAAAGTTGACAAAAGTGAAAAACCAAGATGTTCATCTGCAAAGGATTCTCGTCGGTTTTTTCGTCCAGTTCAGAGAGTAAGCTAACAAATAAGTTGATACATGAAAAATTAATCATTGAAATGTGATATTTTTCCGCTTAATGAAACATGTGCACAATTTTTAGTCGAGCTCTTTAAACGGCTTAAAAAAGAAAGAAGGAACAACTCCCTATGTATCTCAGAAGAGGGATAGGGATATTGTTACCAAACGCAACAGTGACTGACCATAACCCGAGAGGGCATGGTGCTGCTGCATATATGGATACGATTTTTGGTCAAGTGACTATATGCACATATATCTTTGTTGCAGAGGATTGTTAGTTTTTTTTTTGCTTTCACAGAGGATTCCACAAGTCGTGTTTGTATAGGCGAAAGGCAAGAGTCCCTTCGACTCCAATCCGCCAGGTGATTCGTTGCTTGGTCGTTACCTCTGTTTCGTTTCATTTCGTTTTTTTGTTTTTTATTTTTTTGGAGGATTTGGAATGATATTTATTTGAGGTGAAGATTTCTGTGGCCTGTGCGAAAATCCGAGCCTTATTGGACTGAATTTTTGGAGATTTTTTCCAGGTTTTTGAGATTCTTTCATTTCATGAGGATGAAGACGAAGAAGACGACGACGACGACGACAATGGACGTTGGTGCATGTTGTCGAGTTAACACACAACACGGATATAAATACCGCGCATGCGCAAATTTGCGTTGGTCGTTAATTTGTGACCTGATCTTGATACCCATATCCTGATATACGATGCACTAGTGGTTTGTACCATCCGACAGTTAGCATTGCTAAGAACATTGAAAAAGAATTATTTCATTTGAGGTATATTTTTTTTTCTTCTCGAAAAGTCGGGTTGTTTTTTTTTTCTTATTTTTACTTCAACGACAACTTTTGGAGGAGGATGCATGCGTGCTTGTAGGACATAGGTTAAATTAAAAGATTTATCTTACTGAACTGATTCGTATCACTCGGAATGGGTATGTGAATAAAAATGGGGAATTTCGCGAGACAAAGGTGCTTCAATTTGCATGGAACTTTCTCGTATCTCAGGCAAGCTACAGCTGACACATGAGGCTTGTTTTGGTCGGTTGCATGAAATAACATTTTGATGACTTATTTGCACTTTTTGTGGTCAGCAATAGTTCAGTGTATTCTTGGAAAATGTTTCTCTCAATATCAACTCATTGAACCTATGATTATAACAATTTTCGCAGAAGTTATAAATGGCACGTGGATATGTCAAAAGATAAGAAATCACAAGCTATTTATAGCTTAACCTCTAACTTAATAATATCCTATCGAAACAAGTTATTTTTTACTGCGAACCTATTCAAGATTCGATGTTTAATGAGACGAGCCAGGTTTAATGGGGTCATAGACTTGTGTACTTTACTTGTTCAAGAAGAACGATTTTTTATGTGCTTTCACAAACAAGAGCACGGAATTCAATCTATTTCTGAGAATCTTAGATTATCAATCATTCTAGCTAAAGTGTCTTGTACGAAAATGTTTATAAACGTTCTTTTTAGAAGTCTTGATATATTCTTTTCCAAGGGCTGCCATAAAATGAAAATACTGTTATGAATTGTTAAAGGGAACACGTGATCCTTTCTAATAATTTTCAGTTAATTAATCATTCAAATGACTGTCTCGCTTTGCTTGGTAAAATTTGAGCAACATTTTTTTAAATCAGTTTCCATGGTTTTGAGTTTTTTTATCACGAACATTGTGACCAATATTATTCTTGAATGACTGAATCAGCGATGGATTTGTTGCGTTTGTAACATCGATTTTTAATGGCATCCTTAAAAAATATTTTATGGAACTGATTGAAAGTGAAATTCCCTGGTGATTGATTGTACGATTGCTGTGATTGTATAAAAAAAACTTCCCAATTTATGGCCAAAAAAATCGGTTCTTATGCCAAGGACAGTAATACTTTTTCACTGTTGCCTTGGAATTTCTTCCAATGAACCAAGCAATAACACATTCAAAATTAATTGGCTTCTCTGATGACATGTAAATTTCTCGATTCCCAAGATCCAGCATCGTTACTAATTTTTTGAGCAAAATTGGCATCAATTTCCGAGCTAGTAATGATGTTTCAATTCATAAGTCAGTTGAACCATGTTGGTGAACTATTCGAGATCTAGTTTATGCAAAATTGTCCTCAGGATGGTGCTGAAATCTATGGAGCATTGAAATTTCCGTCATTAACTTCCGGCAACAGCTGCAGCTGAGCTCACAGGACGAATATAAACATACATTCAGTTATCAATTAGCAAACGATTCGCATGCACTTGAGTAGAAAAGGTTCAAATTGTGCATTATTTGGACGATCGTAGCTCTAAGGGAACTAAATTCGGCTACTTAATTTTCTGACTTAACTTTCAATCTTCAGCTGCTCAATCATCGAAGACTGGTGACAAATATGACAGGTTTCTACTTAGGATATTTATTAACATTGAGTTCGTAACAAAAACAAGTGTTGAAGGAAAAAGAAGTCCTCCAGAATATTTCGTGACCAAATAAAGCTTAAATTTATAACATTTTAAAATGATTTATTTATTTCATGCCCGGGCTATATATCGAGGTCGGGCCGCAAGGAATCCAGAGATTGCTGAATTGAATGTGGACTATGTCATTTAAATAAATGTTCGATGGTCGATTTCATGTCGAGTTTTAGTTCTTTATAGTCATTTCTTATCAAAGGTTCTGGAGTGCTTATGGATTAGGTGAGAGCAAGGAGGTGTTTTTCATTAATCCGGAATGTAGAGTTGTGAGATAGAGGTACTAAGATCGTAGACAGCGATAAGATCCCGAAATTTTTTTAGGGGGAGTTTGTTTTCAGTTAGTGCTCGATTGGTTGCTTCGCCTAGTAACTTAATCCCTTCCAGCACATCTGAGAGCGAGAGTACTTTTTAGGCAACACAAAAGAACAGATAGTTGGCTGTAAATTCCCTTAGGCAAGTCAAGGCTCTCTTGCCTAATCCAGTGCATGGGGCGTGAAAAGATTTGGCACAAAGACCGTTGCAAAGAATCCAGTCAGCGATGAAGTTGTTGGTGCAATTTGAGTTACCGCACGTTTCCATAATGTTTGTTTACGTTTACGCAGAGGGAGATTTAAGAATCAGCAAATTTTGCTAATTTTTTGTTAATTGTATTATCAGAGATATAAATATTGAACATCGTAACCGGGTCACTAAGGGCGATTGTCGTTGATGAGTCAGCAGGAAATTGTTGATTGCGGGAACAGGCGCATATTTCAACTTCGATTAAACATTTCGCGAATATGGCAGAAATTGAGTAAAAAACAAGAACTTCCTGATGGGAAGTTAAAAATTCAGTAAGCGAAAAAAACACACGTCCAAACTGTTTGGAAGCAAACTGAAATGTTCATAATATTCTTACGCTCTAAACCTTCTGTTAATATACTTACTTAACAATCTTGGAACACTGAAGACTTCCAAATTTCTTAAAACTTTATTCGGTCTTTTTAGTCGCCTGGAACCTGGAGGCTGTGATTCAGAGATGCTCATTGTTGGAGCATTGTTGTCCATTTGTGCGATGCTGACGAGTCAATATACCTACTGTGCTACATCCACATCCAGTTTCCGGCAATACTTCCTCAATATTTGAATATTTGACAAAAGTATTTGATCCATTTTTCTCATCATCTGATTGTCATCTACCATTAAAGCTTCTAAAAAAGAGTTACCGATTATGTGAATGTCGTCTGCGTTTCGTAACAGGTGATCAGATTGTGTGTTAATACCTTTTGTGCGAACTATAACGCTATCTTCAAGTCGATAAACATGTGGTAAGTCTCGACTGCAAATTCAAAAGCCTTTTCCAATTTACCTAAGTGTATAAATTTGGTCGATTGTTGATCTGACGGGTCACAAGTCAACCTTGAATAGAATTTTGTATGGAAATATAATCAGGAATTTGCCTCTTTAATAAATTAAGTATAGAGTTGATAGTTCAGTCAACTTAAGTGACTTTATTCTGCCATACATGTTGAATGATTAAGTTCATTCACCTTCCGGAATATGAACAACTTATATGAAAAGGACAATTAATTAAAAAAATATTTAACACAATATTTAAATACTTTCTGAATTTTTATGATCAATACATCAAAAAAAGGCTTCCTTTTAGCCTTGCCAAATCTCTTCTTCATTTCAAGTATCAATGTCATTCAAATTGTACTTTTTTTTTAAACCACAGTCAAGGTGGTCCCAGCTTCACTCGTGAATTCTTCCATGTGGAATAAAATCTGTACAAAAAAATCAATAAATATGAAAGTAAACACTTCCAACAAGGAATATTTCTCAATATTTGACTATCAATTAAGAAGGGACAATTTTTCAATTAAAACCGCCAACCGCACACAATCTGGCCGTTCATTGCATTCCATCCAGTTGAAGGTGGCAGCTGACAAATAAGCAAACCGCATATCTGCTTAATTAAAAATCAACAACAGGACAAAGCAACAATACCTGCTATTATGCGGTTGTATGTGTCAATATGAGTACAGAGAGTATGTCAACAGCAAATGAAAACGCAGACTTGCCAGTAGATGTCCTCGAAGCAATTCATTAACACTTTTTGCATGATATCTTTAAGCCAAAGCCCACATAAAGGTGGAGGGAATAGTACTCCACCGCTAAGATACGATTACGAAAACAACATGACAGCAGTCTGTAGAATGACATGCTGCCCCACAAACCATCCAGACAGTTGTCATATTTTGTGGCAGAAAAATGAAAGGAAAATGAGCACATTTGCCAATGGAAGGTGACTGTGGGATGAGTCGGGCTTACGGAATCAGCTTAACAATAGGAAATTGTCAAAACATGTCACCTTATCTTCTCTCTGTGGTTAAGTAAAGAATAATGATGTTTTTTTTTTATAGTCTTCAGGGCTGTGGTGTGAAAGAGTTTGAGGTTTATTTGCCATGAAGTAAAAGTAATTCTAAAATATGCTTTTCAAGCTAAACTTTAATTGATATAAAATTGGGGTATACAATTTATTACTTTGATTTATTATATTTACAATGAAATTAAATTATTATTTGAAACCAGAAAATTCTTAGTTTATCGAGCTTTGGGTCTGGTATAAACTTGATGAGCCATTTTTCTCAAAAACCGCTCATTTCTGCCATGCTCCAGAAGTGTTTTCATCATAGAAATTTGTTCTACCCTGAGTATTTAAATCTCCTCTCTAAATCTTCGTGATTAGCTTGTGAGACTAACGAAGTTTGTGAGCTTCTGTAGATTTTGCGAGTGGTAGATTGAAGTACTTAAAAATGCTTACATTCCTTAGAGTTCAGCATTAAAAACATGTTTCAGAATCTTTGCGGTAGAACATTTTTCGGATTAGCTCACTAAAAGTCAGCTCTACTGCTGCGATAGTAACTCCAGGATATTAAAAGTGCTCAACGTATTTTTTTTAGTACCTTGTTCTTTCCCAAGAAACTCCAAAGTCTCTTTGGAACTATTACTTAAATGCATTACCAACTGTTGGTAGAGATAATCCTCTAGTTTCGTAGGTTGCTTATGTCTGAGCTCTTTTATTTGTACTCAACAAGAACTGTGTTTGATTTAGTTGGCGTTTTGTGTTAATTCATGCTTATGTTTGGCGAAATCCACTAAATCAGCAATTTGACCTAGTATATTTGATGCTTTATGATCCGCTGAAGTGCAGCATGATCTTGTACATACCCTCAGGCTTAGAAAAGCTCAATCAAGGTCCATAAGAATCACCACTATGTCGAGAGAGGGCATGCGTATATCAAACTGGCTTCATATCCACAGTTATTTATGCTTTTTTAGTCTGCATATGCAAAAAAATGGTAAAGGGTGAACACAATTACATCCATACAAAGTACAAGACAAAGTCTCATATGCTTAACTTTAACAACTCTTAAATTTTGTTAAAAAAATAGTTCCATGACGCCAGATCAATATCTAATCAGATCATTTTTTTTATCCTTTCAGGTATGTGACTACATTTTTCAAAGTTCCTTCATCTCGTTAGTAAGTATCAAACAAGACAAAGGCTAACAACAGTCTCGTTACCGCAGCATGCAAAAATCAATTGCATTTTCCAAGCTACATGCATTTCTTCACAATCAATCGGGCTTAAAAATTTATTTATTGAAATTAACACCTCAAGCCAACAATATACAAGTCCGCCATTTTAACTTTAATCTGCATCTGCACAACTTAAACGTAAGACACTTTAGTTTGAAAACAAGACAAAAATAAAGCCCAACTCCAAATCATTGACTCCTTGTACAACCGGACTAAACAAACTCATAACTAATCAATGGATTTGTCCTCATCCTCCTCAAGCCTTAACCCCCTCCCAAACCAATTACGAGCTCAAGTGCTTAACTTAGACAACACCAACAACAACAACAGCAGCAAAAAGGAAGGAACACAACCGACACACGGCAAGAAATGGTTAACTTAACTCCCCTTCAACATTTTTGCCATTTCTCAATTAAACGCGGCAACATTTCACATAAAATCATGACTCAAGTGGTAATTCTTATATTTTTTGCTGCTGCTGTCGTTGTTGTTGTTGCTGTTCGTTTCTTTTTTTGGCTGTGCTGTTAGTGTTGCAGTTGCTGTTGCTGCTTTTCGGTTTGTTGTGGCTTGGCGCGTCTATCTGTTGCACAGTGCATACATAAACTTTAAATAAACTTACTTATGATACATTCCGCTGGCATCCCGCACCGACGAGAGTATCTCTGTGAGTTGAACGACAACGTTACGAGTGTGTGTCGGTTGGTCCTGCTGCTGCTGTGGATGGATATTCGTTATTGTAAAAGATTGGAGGTGCCCCCAAAACAAAGTTGCCCCACAGTAACATAAATTCTCTGACTAAGCTGAATTTATTTTTCACTTTTTCTTGTTGTTGCTTTTGCATCTTATTTTTTATTTAAAGGATATGGCCAAGGAGGAGGAAGTAGTCTAAGGCACAATAACTAAATGAAATTAGTAGCATAGCAGTTATGAGCCAAACAAAAAAGTCTATTGCCCAATGAATAATATCATTTCGAAAGGGAATCAATGTACACCAAAGCTTAAAAAAAAAACAGAGCTCCTGGCTCAGCTCTCCAAAGTCTATGAGAAATATTGCAGGGGAGAGAGAAAGAGAGACATAAAGAACATTAAATTATTAAACATATCGATGGAGAGTGCATTAAGTAATTAAATCGATTGAATTTTCTGATTCGCTCAAGTGATAATTTAACCGTCCTTAATGGTTTCACCACGAGCAGCAGCAGCACCACCAGACTGGAAATCATCAGCTCGTACTACACTTGAATGATTAAAATAAACTCTTTATAGACCTATCTAGAGGAGCCCTTTAAACAGGAGGCTTTATAAAATAGGTGTTAAGCCAATAATTTGCAAGGTTAAGTGATTGCAAAAAAAACTGATTGCGATGATTTGGTTTTTTCTTTATTCAACTTTTAATTAGGAAGATTAACTTTCAGCGTCTGATGCAGGGTATTATCAGTCGATAAAAAAAAAATGATTTTTTTTTTTTTTACAAAAATCACCCGCACAGCTGGACAAAAACAAAACAATAAAATACCAAATCAACAGTGTGTGAATCGAAAGAGTTGAGTTGCGAACTTGAGATTGGATTGATTGTCTTTATTTCTTTAACAGCATCGGTGCTTTGTTATTTCTCTGCAAAGCTTTACCATCTATTACGTGACGACTTGTGCAAAAAGGCCTTGAGTGTTTCTGAAGATTTTAAGTGTGATTTGAAAATTATTTGGTAATGACTCGTTTTCATGATGGAAAAGGTGGACTCGATTTTAACAAGTTCAGCCAGTCTTGCGAAGATCTTGTGATAAGAATTAAAGAATAATGTGTTATTTGCTGTTTAATTGCTTCTTGTATAAGCTCTTTTTTGTAATGAAAATAATAAAAGAGAATAACCTAGCCCCATATTCAGACAGTTGATAACCACACGACGTCAAACGGGCAAAGTTGAACAAGTTTTGATTACCTCAACAAGAAGCTTGGCCTAAGTCTAAGATTTCCACTGAAGCTTCTTAATTAAGTTGCACTGCGCAATGCATACATTTTTTTTTAAATTTCCTCAATTTGTCAAAGGCTGCTTAAAAAATGGCCCACGTTTAGTTAAATATGTGTAGTTCAAGTGATTAGTTGGTAAAATTTCTGTCATTAAGGTCCATATTCAATTCATTCAAAATACATGAAAAAGGCTGTCCTCTTGTCCCCCATATCAGATAGTCTCAAGCTAAGTAGAAAGGTATACATAAATTGTCAGGTTAACTTAAGAGCGCCTGCATTTGGCCAGTAAGTAAAAAAAGTATTAAAATAGTTAAGTTAAGTGTCTAGCATGTATGTTACTATGAAAACTCAGGTCATAAAAATGTATAAAAATATTTCATTTCGATGTTAAGCCCATAACTTTCGCGACTGGCGGATACTTTGCTTCGTTTGGTCGAGGTAAGTTGCAAGAATATTTGAGATTTTTGCATTGGCTAGATCGGGCTCATTACCTCATTTACTTCTCTTTTAGATGTAACTAGCGGACCCAGCAGACGTTGGGTACATCGTTGTGGTTGACAGTGCAGATTCAATAAAAATTCAAAAGTTGTAAATTTTTGTTAATAAATCAACCTAACTGCCAAAGTTTACAAAAAGGGCAACTAAGTCTGTAAAATTTTGTGAGCGAAATAATAGCATTCATGTTAAAATAATAATAATTGGTTTAAGTTTAGTTTTACTTTTTTTTTGTAAAGTCGACTTTAAATTTTAAAAGGGTGTTAAAGCAGTTTTGACATTTTCTAAATATTCGCCAAATTAATGTAAATGTATATAAGCACCGAACAGTTTCAATGGATACACGGTTGGTAAATTCTTTCTAGGCATTTGTAAATGACTTTATCAATGGTGTTTTCGAGTTCATTGTCGAATTTAAAGACTTCTTATATATACAGAAGATCCTTTTCGAATAAGAACTTTAAACTATGCCGCTCGAAAAGCATATTATAGTTAAAATATTCAGTTAAAAATATAGGGTGTTCTTTCACAAAAAAACATTGCTTGATTACCAATTAATTACTTCTCAGGTAAAATACTTTCAAACCAAAAAAAAATTAACACAAAACATCCGGATGAAAGAGTTCACAAAAGTTTTCTGAAGAGTTCATGGTCAGCTTACACTTAAACGATTTCATTTGCTTTTATTTGAACACAATTCGATCTGATACACGTTTTTTGTATTTCTTACCTTTAATTACCATCCCACATTGTGGTATTGTGGTCACCTTGACAGTTGCCTTCGCATTCAGCGCTCGATCGTTGTCGCGATTGCAAAATGCTGATGTGACCACAAGATGCGACTACATCGGCTACGTCGACTGTTTGTCGTTTGCAGCAATTTTTCGACATGTTGTCCACCTCAATCAAAAAATATTCCAACATGATGCCATGGCATAACATATCTGTCGCGAATATGCCAAAGGAAAGATACAATGTATCCGTGCACCAGAACGTTAATTAAAACCGAAAAATTCTGATTGAAATGAAGTAACAATTTCAATGTAACCACGAGGCTGCATGCAGTTTCATATTTCATATCATCATCCATCGTTCAACTGAACGGCCAATGATTCCCACATGTAATGTGTCTCAAAGAGTGTCACTGGAATAGCACTCGCCTGTCCATCAAGTTGTTGCGGCGCGGTGGTTTCTAAATAGAACGCAGCACTGTGAGTCTGTCTTTTTCGGGTAATCATCTCGAAGAGGGAGAAATCGAGTGACATGGAAATTGGAAACTCGAACGGTATCCTATGTTGTCATACAATGTATCTCTGGAGATGCTATGACAACTTTCATTTGAATAATTATGTTCATCTGGTTTACCTAGACTCGCGCTTATTTGGCAGGAAAAGTGAAAAGAAATGCAAACTGACAGCTTACGATGGTGTACTCAAAATACAACCTCCTTCAATACCTGGTGGATTAGTAAGCTTCTTCTACCGAATTCCCATGGCTATTCGATCACCGTCTACACAGAAAATTATTCGATACTGCATGACCCAGCCATTTCGGTCACAATAGGCCAAACTTGCTTCCAGCCATTCACACGCATTTATCGCCTTGTAAAGTAGAAAGTGAATTACAGTTTTTTCCCTGAGAGGAAAATTGCACATTCCTCCCTAAGCCGAAAACCAAAACCAAATATAACTTCGGCTAAGGCGTATTAAATGACACAAGACCCCAAAATACCTCTGTGCAAGGTAGCGCAGCAACGCGACGAGTGAAACGCAATTGCAACTGAACCTCCAGACATGCCAGTCTATCATATCACCCAACCAACTAAGCGGCCAACCCCTGCTGAGTTTGAGATACAAAATTTTGAAATCCACCTGTTTGGTTCGGGGAGTAATCATAGGAATATGAGTAAACCGATTGTAATGCGCACCTAGACGCCAGATTACAGAGCCTGACTGGTGGCATGCTGCAGCTTTGTTGAGTAAGTGCATGTTAGTGCGACTCGTTAAGCTATTTTTAAGTAATTATACACGCTACGTTACGTTATGGTTAAATAAGTTGGCGCGACTATCTAGACGCGAGACAACACAAAAAAAAAAACAAAAAAACACTTTTTGCGGAAAATGTGGGTTTCTTTGGAAAACCGATACCTACAGTGCTCGACACATGGGCGCATATGTTTTCACAGGTGGAAGAGACAATATCGAATGATAGGCAAGGTAGACCGTGCCGGTTGAGAGCTTTGGCGACAGACTGCTTTGAGCGTGGTGCAGGGTTTCCATCATTGGTGTTGATAGGTTTGTTTTGGTTTTGATTACAGTAGCTTGTTATAAAACCTCTGACTATAGTTTTAACAAAATTAAATGCAATAAATCAGAATAGACACCGCAATGTATGAAACTGTGTGACACATGAAGCATGTATTTTTTTTGTCATGTTTTTTTACACAGAAAATTTCATAACGCATTTTCTCAACATACTTGTAAACTGTGTCTTAAAACAAATCAATTTTTTTATGTTTCCCATTGTCTGATTTTTTCAACAATTTTGTTAAGCCAAGAATTTCGTTGCGAGATCATTGAATGCAGACCTATCGAAACGATTCCTTATAATCGAAGTAAAAGCTTATGCGGTGAGAATGCTTAAAGCTAGCTTAATATTCGTTTATTTAATTTTATATAGGAACTGTCACAGATGAGGACTACCTTGAAAAGGACGGAATAGAATCACATTTAATTTCTCAATTTCTAACCACTGGCTCATTCAAATTTTTAAAACTAAACGTTTTAAATAATTGAGATTCTGCGAATTTCCTTCTCTTTAAATGAAGATAGTTTGTAGGTATGAAAGTTGCATAAGTGGAACCTTACGCTGAATAGAAAGTATTACGTCCCATTGTTCTCCTCGTCAAAATAAAAACAAAGTTAACTTTAAAAATTCGATTTGAACCAGGAACACTTTATTAATATTCTTTCAATTGTTAAAGAAATACCATGAAAAATAATTAAATATTTAAATACTTATGCTTTGAATATTTGCTGGCAGATTATAGAATTTAATTTTACAGATCGCGAAACGAAGCCGACTAATTTTCAGAATAAGTAAATTTAAATTGTTATAAAATTCCTCTTCCCTCGTCTATTGTCACAAAAATAAAGGCTTAAACACATTGTTCAATGATTGCCAACACTTGATGCTTTATTAAAAAAGAAAACCGAAGATTGTGAAACATTACATAATTTAAATGATTTCATCGGTTGGCTTGACAGTTTTTGAATGTTTCGATCTGTATTTCACGCCAAACTGTCTGAGAATCATTTTAATAGATTCAATCAAGATAGTATCCCACAACGAAGTCAAGTTTTGTGGTGGCCAAGTACCATTACCAAAGCATGCAATTTATCGATTTTTGTGCGACTTTAATGGCACGATGCTCTAAATTCTTAATTTCTGGCAATAAAATCGGATATCAAGGTTTGTTAGGTTTATTAAATTGCAGTCTAAGAAAAAAATGGGCCAAAAATGACGCAGTTCGGAAATTCAAACCAAAGTGTCAACGTTTTTTTAGAGTCGTAAATTTTTCAACCTTAATGCCTCCCAACATATTGTTCAATTTTTCAACAGATTCTCTAGAGTTGATTAGAATAGATATTAATAAGGAACTGGAACTCAAGGTTATGAGCCCGTGCTCAAACTTCCGAAGGGGCTTTTTAAAGGAGCTCGATAGCTCTTCCAAAACTGCCCTGAAGCTTTTCTGTGAAGGCATACATCTGACAGCAAATTGAAACCGCAATCTTTCAAAGACACAGGAATCGTAATCGTACCATATTTGCTAATAGTGAATAAAATACTGCGAATCGTGTGAATAAAAATAAATCCACATTTTCTATTTGCACTTCACCCTTGATTCCAATCGAAACGAAAAATATATCCGAATTTCAAACCGCATCAAAATCTTTAAATTTTTCTAGTAATCTTTCAGCTAGTTTCGTCGCGTTATAGTTGAAGTAAATATGCCGTTAAGAGCTTTGGAAACTACTTTATGCGAGGAAGATGTGATATGGATTAATCGTGAAATTAATTGAATAATCATCAACCTAATTCTACTGATTGTTTAAAGGGTTTACGCCTTGCTTAATATATGATCCCTCACCTGCTGAAGGATAACAGCCGAAGAACCTTGAATTCAGAGAAAATTCGCAGCCACTGCGGTTTCCTTGCTCACGTATCCAAACAAATAATATGCCACACAAGGACTGTTTGTATTGAAATAAAAATGTCCACAAGCTCATGAATTCTACACCAGAACAGTTGACGTCCTGCTGAGATGCGGAAGATCCTCTCCCCAATGCGATCATATGAAAAAAAAGCAACAGAAGATAGGGTCTCCCGCACCACACAATTAAGTGCGTACAAATACACCCTTCCTCTAGTCAGATTCCACTTGTCCAGAATTGTTACTTGTTGCTGGTGTACTAGGCTGCGCGTCTTCGTTTTTTTTTTGTTTTTAATCTCTTCATTCTTTATATCTAGGTGCTCACAAGTATGCGGATGCCCTTGGCTTTACGTTCAAGTTCGATTGCATCGGCTAGCCGGCGGGCATGCCGATGCTCGGCGGATCATTTTAATTTTTAATCGGTCTTACAGCGACCAGCATGTTCCTTCCATATATGGGAATCGAGGACGCACTGAGTCTTGTAGACGCAAGCGGGTGGTTGTCTCAATAATCGAAAGCTCAGACAATTCCATAGTAGAGTCCTATTTCTTCTCAGACACATTTGTATCTATGTATCTGCAGCGATCCTGTACCTGTTTGATTTTCGTGTGCCAATGAAAAGGAATAATTCGCATATTGAGGGATTATTTGTAATTTGATACTGATTCGCTGGAGCCAAGGTAGACGAAGGTTTTTCCAAGCCGCGTCGTGATCCATCTGGAAGCACGCATGATTTTGATTTCGATTTATCGGGGGCATGTGCATAAAATAAAAAGTCATGTCCTTAGAGGAATCAGTCCGGTTTGGTCGGGGCGCATCGTGCGCGCGCATTTAATGGGATGAAATTTGACGACTTTTTGAGGCCTTAAGTAGCCTTAAGTAGACGTTTGCGTCGTTGAGGGGATATTTTCTGTCGGCAGGAATTGCAAAGTTGAGAGTGAGTTTTTAGTTTCCTCTTCAACGAAGAGGAATAGGCAACGACGAACGATCATGCTATTGGAATTCTAATCGCATTAGTCTGGTCTTAAACGTTGAATGTCATCTGGAGGTGCAACGTCTGAGGGAAGACCATATGTTATGGGTCTCAGAAAGAGTTATTTTAATCAAATATTAGCATCGAAGGCTTCTGGTCCATACTAAAGTTTCAAAGAGGAAAAAAGAGGCCAAGAACCATAAACAAATTGGAAGAGAATTGAGCATTTTTAGAACAGCTTACCTAAAATCTAGTAATTTTTTAGGGGCTATGCCAATTTTTGGTCGAAACATTTTAAGTTTAGCTATATGAGGCTTGAGAAGGTTGGGTAAGTGCAAATTACCGGTTTCCACTGCAATTCAGAGTAACATCTTTGTTCATGAAACAATTTATAAATTTCAGAATATTCGCACGAATGAGGCGACCAATCAACTGGCCCATTTCTTGAGATAGCACGCTCATCACAACCTACTCTTCAAAAAACGATTGTAAGGTGTGTTGTGTGGTTTGTGGCACCATTCTGTTGAAACCACGTCGTCCAAGTCCATGTCTTCCAATTCGGGCTAAAACTAATCGGTACTCATGGCGCGATAACGCTAGTCATTCACAGTAACATGACGATCGTTATCGTCGACGAAAAAATTTGGCCCAACGCCGCTAGCATGCAAACCGCACCAAACAGTGGATGAAGTGTCGGTTCATGAAGCAAATGTGGATTTTCACCCGAGCAATAACGCATATTTTGCTTATTGACTAACCCATTGAGCCAAAAATGAGCTTCTCACTGAAGATGATTTTACAATTAAATTCATCATCTTGGCGCATTTGCTCCAGAGCCCAATCGAAGAACGAAATTCGCTTCACATGGTCCATCGGCTTCAATTATTGAGTCAGCTTGATCTGAGCCAAGTAAATCAAGATCCTTACGCAAAATTCTTGAGAACCCCGTGGAATTGACTGATTCGGACGCCTGAACTGCGACGATTTTTTTTGGAAACTTTGACCAACCCGTTATCTCACTGACACGGAATGATCACATAACGAATATGTAGACTCAAATTTTTGCACTAAAATTGTTATTGGCTGTTTACTAGGGTGACAATTACGACCGAAAATTGGAGTTAACGCTCGTAAAGTTGCGTTCGCCAACTCCGAATTTGGGAAAAAAAAAATTATAATTTGCAGACGTTGCTTGTAACTCAATAAATTGACAATGAAAGTTCGATGATTATTGAAAGGGTGCGTTCACAAATTATGTTCAAAGTTGTCAAATCCCCAATGGAAAACTCGATATATTCCCTGCCAACATTTTTTTCAAATTTTCCCATCGAAATAGCCTTCGCTTCTGACTTCTGAACCATTTTTTTGATATTCTTTTTTAATCATTTTAGTTTAAAAATATGTTCATTTTTACACTTTTTTTCTAGAAGATATTAAAGATTTAATAAAAGATTTACGAAAAAGAATAATTACAGTAAATTCTACAATCGAAAGATACTTTCATGAAACTATATAATGTATTTTTTGGTTATGGGCTATTTTTAGAATTTAAAAAAATTAAAACTGAATGCAAACAAAGCTAAAATAAAATTAAAAAAAAAAATTATTCAATTAAATGGGAAAAGGAAAACAATTTACTAAACTGAATTAATAAGGAAATTTTTTGATTTATGAACTATCCATGGTGAAAAGTCATTTTTAAGCTCTTTTCCAGAACAGTTACAAAACCTTGGTAGTGACATTAAAAAAAATGGTTGTAAATAAAGTTGGTATATTGCCAGATTCTTAGGTTAAATAGACGTATTACCACAGCGCATGAAGAAGACTTCGAGAACTTTATATGCCTGTAGATGTTTTAATGGCAACAGTGGACAGGTACTGCTAAATCCGCCCTTTCACCATTTGATTCTATTAATGTGCCTTTATGTATTTCCCCGCAGCTAGAGATATTGATATTTGCAGTCTACGAGTCCATAGTACATCAGTCAGTAAAAGTCTTTGTGAGCCACAAAATTTGCAGCATTAACATATTCTGCTTAAAATATACTTACTCAATTCCGCTTAACTTCCAGTTCATATTTTTTTTCAATTATTACTCATGAGTATTTAAAGCTATTAACCGATTCTATATAAAAATATGGATGAGCAAATAAAGGGGATTTTAAATTACAGTTCATTAGATCGGTGTTACTAACATATTATAAGCTCATGTTTAGCGAACAATTGCCTCAAGGTTTGTTAGTCATTTTGCAAAAAGTATTTAATTGACGATAAATATTTTCAAATTGCAATAACTAGATGCTTCCCCTCGGGGCCCAATCTAATGCTAACAGAATAGTCTTAGCACAGAGAAAGATAATGTTTATTATGCACTCGACTTGAATTGAAACCAAATCCCTTCTATCTATTTCTATAATTATACTTTAATAATTTCCAACCAGGGGATCATTTAAAAGAAATCGCAATTGAGAAATAGCGTTTAGATCCACAGAGCACCTCGTTTTAAAATAAGTTTTATTAACCTTTATAAATTACCAAGAAGAACTATAAGTTTAAACAATCTATTGGCTTAAGATAAAATTGTCTGACCACACTAATGAGCGGTTCCTTTTGTTTGGAGTTATCAACAAAACCCCACTTTATGTGAGCAAATACATTAATTTTTCTATGTTTATATATCCAATGATCAAGAACCGTTGACACTAATGGCTTTTTCCCATTTACATCGAATCAGCATAAAAACATATTTTCAGATTATGCTGATTTAATTTGGCAGCAGAAAAAAAAGGGGTACACCATCTGGCAAGCGAATGAAATTTTAAAACATAAATTGAAGCGCCTCCTATTTTGAACGCTCCAAGAACCAAAACCACATTTTCTCCGAGGACATAGCTGAAGACCGAGCAACAGTACATGCCTCCTGAGAAGTTCTCAATTGAGTTCAAACTATTTAAATTGGGACAAACTTCGATATTATTAAAATTATTGGCATTTTTAACCAATCCGAGGCCATTGAACCGAACCTTTTTTATCAGCAAAATAAGCACAAAGGTCCACGCTTAGCAACATCCCTACAAACAAAAACAATAGATAAATAACCCCGCGCTGGCACATTTCCAAAAAACTGGGATCACCTTGTGGTCATAAATAATGTTTGCTAAAAGCTCTTGTCGCTGCGGCTAAAACATCTTGCAAAATTGAAGCCGTCGCTTGAAAAAGAATACGGATTACCACATCGATGGCTTTCTACCTTTTGTCTATAAAAAACAATAAATAACTCACTTTAATAATTTTTATAAACAAAATTGTCGGTTAAATGGGCTTTTTTTTGTTTTGCTTTTGTTAATTCTAATTCACGGTGACCATAAGAAAGTGGAAATCGCTACTCTTCTGGGTCTATCTCGGAATGACAAGTATGAGGGGGGATATGCCCGCTTTCGTACGCATAATTTGGCCATCATTGGTTAATAATTAATGTTAAAAAGTTTTTTTTTTGTTTTTAATTTTATTCTTTTAATTTATTCAATGAGCTTTGGGAAAAGTATGGAATTTTTAATTTTCGTTGAGCAGAAAAATTTCGAATTAATGTTAATTGAGATATGGGATTGGTTGTGTGGTCGAATTGGGGTAAATTCGATATTAATTATTGGCACAGCTTGTGGCCTGAATGGGGGATGGAGGAACAAGTAACAAGAAACTCAGTTTTTGAACTGTTTCAGTCTTTCAGACTTGAGCTTGTGGCAAGTTAAGGCTTTATATCAGGCCGTCAGTGCAAATTGAAAGTAAAGTTTATTCTTACATCACTTCACGAAAACCAGACATTTTGCAGCCTCTTTCGCAACATCGAAAATGAAGTCTTTCAAACATGTTTAGTATTTAGACTTTTGGCTTCAAGAATGCAATTTCCATTCAAGGATCAATTCGAATGTGTTCCATTTCGTTGTAGTTTTAAGGATGCCAACGGAATCTATTCCTGAACCTCTGCTGTCCATCCGTCCGTCTGTCAAAGGGATGAATATTTTAAACCATAATAGGAAGCTCACTTACAATTTTCGATTTGAAATTTATTTTGCGCATTAAATAGAATGAAATAAGTTGGAAACATATGTTCACGCATTTCTGCAATAAGCCTGCATTAAATCCAAAAATTATCATTTGAAAAATGTCTTTTTTCATTTTGATTTTGAGGTTTAACTTTACGTCCGTTAGGTTTCTGAAAATCAAAACCATATCTTTCGTCGCATGAAAACATTACCAATCGCCAGTTGGTTTACTCGTTCATATGTGCGATGCTATGTGAAATCTAAAATTAGGGAAATATAAAGTTGCTCACTGTAAGGTGGTACGGAACCCTTCATGTGCATTGTTCTGCATTTAAGCCTCTGCTTATGGTAATAGACTATTGATATTGTAGTTTAATGATCTGAATGCACGCTGCCACATGTCATCCAAAAATAAGGGACATGAATTTGCGTATGAATACAAAAAACAAAAGGAAGTGTAGAGACAATATTTAAGGGCCCTGTGGCACACCAGCATTTATATGGTGAATTTCTTCTTCTGCACTAAACGATGCGAATCATAAGTTCTTATCAGCCGAAGAAGATACTCGTCGCTGCCAATGCAGACATTTTTGCAAACGCAATCTGATGCCAAACAGTTTTTATTGCTTTTGAAAGGAAGCAAGGAGTGGTAAGACTTTCAGGTTCGATCCAATTACTTAGGAAAAAAACTGTCGGTTATTCAGAAATTTTCGTATTTCGAGATATTTCAATAACAAACGTTAGCGCAATACATACAATACAATAAATACAAAGAGACCAAAAAGTAGGATGGATGAAAAAGCTTTGAGAGTGAAGAAGAACACCTCTTCAAAAAAAACCTTCTTCAGCGATTTGGTGAGCATCAGAAAATTTACGAAGATAGATCAGTATAATGAGGAGCTTAAGATGGTCAATTGAAAGCAAAATCTGAACGTGTGGAGCTGAAAGGATATTGCATGAAGAACGTTACTGCAAACGATTGTAAAAATGAAGGACAAGTTGCATGGTTTTCTACTTGTCATGAACGACTTTAAGTTCTGGCTGCACTTGGGTCACATTTGAATCGGCATTTGTGTTATCCGCAGATCAAGGTAACTTCGAAAACGTTAATTTTTTTAGATCCACATTTTCTTTTAAAAATACTTTGGAATATGCAAGACAAGTTTTAAATATCACACTGTGAATACACTTGAAGACTTTTGTATTCTTTTGCTCCTGATAGTTGCTCTTTGTTTTGAGGGATATAGAAATTCCAGTGTGTCTTTGATACGTTTGAAAACCAATATTTTTGTTTCAAAATTCTTGTTCTGAAGTCCAAATCACTTGCCAATCACTCGCTCATTTAATCGTCCATCTGAGAAGCTTTTACGCAATACTATGCCGAGATTTTGCCCAAAGACATAAATCTATCTATTCAAAGCCATTCTTAACAAATCCCTCTCTGCTTGTCCAATAATTGAAGGTTGTGAGACAAGATCTTTGGCGTTATCCAAACAAAATCACAAAATCTTTGCCATTATCCGAACCAATATTTTAAGGTCAAATCATACCAAGTGATGTGCCTTATTTCTGGTTTAATTGACAAGTAGAATCGCCAGATTTGGTACCGCACTATGTCCTGTAAAAGCCTTTTAAATGCGTTCTAATTTGCAGACATGAAGACAGGACGCCACAAGATATCATACTATACATCGGGTCAAACTATAATTTTATTGCTCAATAGATCTAAAAAAAAAAGACCTAAATCAATTGGCCGCCTTTGAAATGTGAATTAACTTCAATATCTGCAGGTATAACAAGTCATTTGGTATAGTATCTACAATTGCCAACTTGAAATCAACATCTGGCCGGATGGTGGCAGTCGCGTTAGCCGTACGGCTAAATTATATAAAACGCTGAATGCCATAAAACTTGCAGACTAATAAAGTCATAAGCCATTAGTCTTACGTTAAATGGATTCTTAAATAACAACTCCTGCAGCAATCTCTACGTAATAGTTCATTCGTCTAGAAAAATAAACCAAAATCGCTAGCTGCTTGCCTCGTTTACCATCTCCAAAAGATCCCAACCATAAAACTCATATTCTGATTACAACGCAATAAAAACTCATATTTTATGACCAAACGCCAAGGCTATGCGCCAAACCCCAAACACAGAACTCTCCAAATGAATGCCTCCCGTCTAATGAGCAAAACTGATTCCACTTTGCAGCAATTCTTGCAAAATAAAAAAAAATAAAAAACTGGATCTATCTGCAACCTTTATCCTCGTTTACTCTCTGCAGTCGCACTCAAAATGCATACGAATTTTAAAATAATAATAATTAGGAGAGGATGGTGGGGCAAGGAAAAGAAAGCTAAAGGAAATCGAAGCACACCAACCTGTCGGTCGAGAACTCCTCTCGCATCGCATCCAAGCCGATGCGGCGCACTGATGCTTGGATAAATTTAATTCCTATTTTATGAGTTTTGTTGACGGTGGTCGACCTTGTCATCGCACACACAATATTCCAAGCTATGCGCGATCCCATAACATGCGATGACTAAATATTTTGATCCCAAACCAAGATATGGACTCATCTCTGCTTCCCAGGACTTCCACGATGTGTATTGTAATTACTGCTCCGCTTTCCCCCGACTGCTTGCCAACATTAGTCATGGATATGCAATAATTACCCGGAGAGAATTCAAATGCGCACTCCGTTTAATAACAATAAATTGTGTGTCAGATGCAAATCCGTTGGGAGGAGATCCTCATCTAGGGACTCTCACCAACCAGCTGATCCATTTAGCCACCCAAGTCGCCATATGAATCCAAAGTGTCATTCACTAAGTAGTCCTCGCAAATATTTTACCATTCTTTACGATCTCATCTTGATAATTTCGTATCGGCAGGATTAGGAGGAGCTCGGCTGAAATTTTTCAGAAAAATAAAGAAAAATCTAAGCCGCCGCCGCCATGTTCCTTTGTAATCGCAGCGTGTAGTCAATTTTCAATTAAAGGTGATTTATGGAATTTTTTGCAATTAATCCATTCCTTTCCTCGGCCCACTTAGGCCTCTCTCTCTCTCATGCATGCGTATAATTTTTCGTAAATCACTAGAAGGATCTAGCAATAGATATGAGCACAGTGTGGTCGCGGTCGCGGTCACTCGGTACAATGCGGAAGAGGTGGACTTTGATTGAAAGATGTGTGTAACGTAGATGGGAGCTGGCGCAGAAGCTGCACTGCCTCTTCTGGTGCTGCTGAAAATGGTAGTCTTGGTCATCGTAAAAATTACGAAATACCAACAGTGGGTGGATAAGAGATAATTTCCTTTTGCAATTTAGGTTTTTTCTTTCTTTTGTTGTTTATAATTTTTTAATGCGAACAGAAGATTAGCTTTTGTGCAGAAGGTTAGTGGCTTAGTGGCGCTGTGGTTGCAGATGGAAACCAAGGAAAATATTTCTTTAATCTGAAGAATTTTTAATTAAATTTGCGATGTTCGCACCGCCGCTGTAGTAAATGGATGTTGTTGTGATTTAGAGGATGAAGTCTCCTAGATTTTTTTTGCCGGTCCGTTAGGTGAATTAATGAATTTTCAAGTGTGGAGAATGGGAAGGGCACGCACTTATTCGTTATTCGACAAAACTTTTTTAGCATCGTCAATCTGCTGGCACACTACGAGACTAACCTACCAACTCACTTCCATGGTGAGCTTCTTGAAATTGCATTGGAAGTGTTTGAAGAAATCGATCGAAAATGGGATCAAATCAATTGATGAGTTAGATTTTGAATTAACTTGAACCGGAACTTGCCAGTTCCAGGCCAAGAAACTCATTTTCACAACTCCAAAATTGTGTGCACAAGCACGATGTCTTGCATAGCTACGATCCTTGTATACTTCCTCATTTTCGAAGAATCAAAGATTATTTACAGTACTATGAATACCATGCAGTGACTTTTCGTGGATGCAATGGTCTTCCGATAGTTGCATGTTGATTCTCACTTCCTCATAAAAATAATGTCTTCAAATTGGTCACCCAAACATTTATTTATTTACAAATTGGATTACCATACTGGATTACATTTATTCCGAACAGCTAGGCTGCGCATTGTCAACGGAGAAAAGAAGCCATATTTTGAACTCTGAATGTGTGGCGCTTGTCTAATCTTTTTTGGAAATTTCTTCCATTGTATGTTCAAAAGGTTTTCTGGTAAAGGCTTACTCCCCGAGAATGCTTAATGCTTTTGAAATGTGGGCAAGACTGAAAGCTTAGCTAACTGCAGAATTTCGACAGATAAAAAACTTGAGCTACGGATACTTATAATATTAATTTTCAGGCTGTTACTATCTGCAGTTTAATAAGTTGACATTCCATTCGAGCTACGATTTTAAAATTCATTTGAATTCTTCTTTTAGCAAAATTGTTTTTATTCAAAAAGTCTTTTTGTAGTCTTTCGTGAACTCAATTTTCAGCCTTATAAAAAGAATTAATGAAGTACACTGTTATACTCGGTAATTCTTGGAGGATTTTAAGGCGAAGCTATGAAAGTATGAACTTAAAAGCGTAAAGGCTTGTAGCATATCATATTCATAATAAACGCTTGCTTGCTTATTTTACTGAACTATTGACCAGACTCACTACAATTAAGTCCACTTACATTGCTGGGTTTCAAATAAACCGTTAAGAATGCGTTAAACAACCTTCTTCGAAGATACTACTCAAACTTGTTCCTTTAAGTCCAAAGACGTTGAGTGAATCGATTCCATACAATCTTAACACCTAAAAGTTATAGTATTGCAACCATGTTCACTTTTAAAATTAAATTGAATTCACCTGTAAGCCTCAATCATGTTAGAAATCAACATGTTTCTTCGATAAAAAATAATCTTAAACGAAAGCGTGACAACAACAAAGAAGTGCCCACTTACTCCGATAAAACTCCAATAAAGTATCTCTTCGAACTAGATAATTTAGTACCCCGAAATTAGTGACATTTCAGAAATGTCTTCTAAAATTAATTGCATTCGTGGGCGGGAATCTTAAAACGTTTAAAACTCTTATCGCTCGGTTTCGATGGACTCTTTCGTTTTCCATTCGAAATTTCTAATCTTTTTAGACTCCATTCGTAAAGGTGGAGTATGACAAACATCAGAATGAATACGTTGCATTTAGAAATTTTGTCTGTTTTGGTTTTCCACCTTAAACCCGCTGTCAGTAGAACAACTTGTTAAAAAAAATATGACAAAATCAAAAGAGTTGAGATGCGAACTTTTTGATTTAATTTGATATGAATTCACTCGCTGAGCCCGATGAAGTCTGCAAAATGGAGTCTGTTTTTAAATCTGGCTAATCGGTGATAGTGCCAAGCATTTATAGATGAATTATGCAAATACTGTTAAATACTTCTTCGTAAACTTATAAAAATTGGCGAAGATTGGAGAAGATCGATGAAAACTTAAGAACAAAGTTTACGATGGCAATAATCCTGGATTTAAGTTGATTTGAATTGGATACTTGTATATTTCCTATTTCATTTATCAATCAGTGGAATATGATAGTGTAAAAGTATGCTTCATATCGGGAGCTTAGCGATAGACAATTTTTTCTGTATGAGAGAAGCGTGCATTAAATGCTGCAGTTCTGTCATATAAACTTGTGAAGGACTGCCTTCTGTACAATGACAAACAACCCCTTTACAATACTCATACATTTCAAGTCAATTAGTTCCCAAAATAACCACCTTCCATCAGCAGTAATAAATTTCAACCAGCTACTCGTATATCCTTTTCCATTCAACTCGATTCATACTAACTCGGCATATATACAAAGATATAGGAGTATATCGCACTCTTGTGTTAGCCTCAGTGGTGTTATATGCGCACACGTACGCACCCCGAACTCGGAGAGCTCCTTGGCTGTTCCGTCTGCATAAGGTAGGTTGTGCCCGACAGTGTATGCTGTATCCAACGTTTGTAGGCAAAAATTTGTAACGTTTAGTTTTAAATGGTCAACCATTTTAATTTTCAGCTTCGGTGCAGACTATTAAAGCTCATTAAAGTTGATTGGGTTTTGCATTTCGTAGATACTTTTTAACGATTAGCTTTGATGCATGAAGATGGGAGGCATTTCTCTTCGTTTTTTTTTGTTTTTCCTTCTTCTCCATCTTGTTACCGAGGAGATCCTGTCGATGGGGAGATATTACCAAAGTGTGGTGCATTTGTGAGGAAGGGACCTTCAATGTTGTATGCATTGGTCTTTTTTGTTTGTTGTCTTCCTTGCTGCTGAGTCTTTAGCATTATATGGACATGAGTTCATGGTGTTCGAAGTTACTGCTTGGGATATATTTGATGGTGATATTTTTAGTTTTACTAAATGCATTTCGACAGAGTTGATTGTTTTTTTTTTCTATATCGTTTCTTTTCCATTCGCTGCCTGTAACATTCACTCTAGAAGATGTAGTTGGTGTGGGACAATATTACAAAAGAGTTTACACGAAGACTTGTGGCTTTACATTGCAATTTCTCATTCTAACCGCCGTTTTTATCGACATGTGCTAGCTTTTTCTGCCCAACACAATTCTAAGTAGAATTCATCAAAATACATTGAAGTACATCTTCTTTGGAAAAGTCCATTTAGCCGAGTTGTATTCTATTTTAAATCACTATTTAACTCAAAGCCGATGATCGGCTAGAGGGAATGTAGAAGAATGTTCGATGTGTAATGTGTTCATGTCACAACGTATGCGGGGTCTTAGAAATGTTATTTCAAGTCAGTCTTCTTTTATTAACGTATTTTTTAGAAGCTTTGATTCTTTTGTCGAATAGCTCAGTAAAGTTACCAAGAAGAGTTTCGCCAAATGACTTGTCTCTGTACCGAAAACCAGTTCGTTTTATTTTAGTTAAAGTTCATCTGCCAAGGTGTATAGCAACTGTTTAAGCTACATGAAACTTTAGTTTGATGTATAATTCGTTAATTCTTGTATGTGTTCTAAAATTGGTAACCAAAGTTTTTCAGCATTTTTCGTCTCTAAGTACACACAAAAGTTTATTACAAATATAAGACTACATTAATGGTCAAGTCATTGAAGAATTTTGTTGATTAGCAGACGCCTAAGTTCTATAGCTAGTTCTATAGCTCGTTTCTTAGCACTGCGGAAAAGGTCGAAAATGAACTTTGGCGCACTTTCACATACTGTTTTGGCAAAATGAAGGCTTTGTGTGTGTCAGCCGATTGAGACAATGTTAAGTTTGTGTACATCACTTAAGAAAACCGAATGAGATAATGTCATATATGATGTTATATCCCCATGATAAAGGATAGAAGGAGTAGGAAAAGAGGACTTGCATTGGTGTTGCATTGTGCACTTTTCAGTCCAAGTTCTCTTCTGCTGTAAATGTCGCCGAAATATCAAGAAATTATTCTTTTAACCACCACTACTGACCAGCTGCCCCTGCGAGGTCATCCGGTCGACAGCAATTAGCCGCAATCCAGCAGTTTGCAGACCGCGAGGAATAATTCGCACTTGTCTCTAACCAGTGAATTAATTTACACAATTGTCTGCCTTCAACTAACCACATCAAACGCTATTATCGGTCCAGGCAGCCGACTTGTCATTTCCTTATTTAAACAATCCAATTAATTCGTTCTTGTAGTTGATATGCAAATCGCAATCGATGAGTCAACACCAGAACACGCAATCAGCACACAAATCATTCATTCATTCTTAAGCCCTGCGCATTATTTGCATCTGAAAGGCCGTTTATCTACGAGTATCTGCTGCAGCTTCTACAGCCTTGCGTAATTGAGTTACAGTATCCTCTATGTCGTGGAATTATTAAAGAACAACAGCACCAACCCACCAGTATCGCCGCCGACAGTAATTTATGCAACAATCAATCAGTCGAGTGGCCAGGTTAAGTTGCCATAAACGTCACATTTAACCAATTCCACCACGACCGACCACTTTAAGTTTCTGAATCGAGATTCATCATCATCTACGAACCAAACCGGGTACTCGTATCTGTGGACCTCTTTTAAGTGAGGTTTTCTAAAATTGGTGCGTCTATGCGAAGGCAAACTGCAACTGCAACTGCTGGTCACAATTACAATGGCTCGTTTGATTGATGAGTACGAATATGAATGGAAGACTGACCGATGGTGGGCCTAAGTCCCAGATAAATCCGATTTGTGGTGAGGAGTGCCTCGACAATACATCCAGTACATCATCATTGGGGACAGTTTGCTAGTCGGATGGCGTTGCAACAATTAAATCATTGCGATTGCACCAATTCGAGACTCGATTGCAACAGAAACTCGAACTGCCAAATTGCTGCTGCACTTTCCGCTAATTAGGTCACAGCGGCCACAATTTAATGTCCAATCTGCAATCCGTAAACGGTTGAACGTATCCACCGTCATTATTGTTGTCTTCATCGTCATTGCCGTTGTCGCTGTCGCTGTTTGACGATATTTTCCTTACACCTAATGACAAGCTGTTGCGCGCGATCACTTTTAATGGACACGACAACAATCGTTTTGCTGCCAAACTCTGCCAAAAACTGATCGATAACATGTGTCAACATTTTCGAGTCCCTTGTTTCATTAGTCCACTCTGCAATGCTCGTACGAGGAACGTCATTTGAGGCTGGTCGCCGTTGCAGTTGCAGTCGAGTCGTTGTGCGCGCAACAGCAATGCCATCTAATGATGAAATACTGCAACCGCAATGCAATTTATGTTGATCCATAAGATGGATTTCTCGATTTTATAGTTTTTGAATTGGTTTTTGGATCGATTGTGGTTTTTTTGAGTTATTTATTTGTGCGCACATTGGATTTTTGTTGGCGAGGTGTGCGGTAGATTTTTGAAAGATCTGCTAACCAAAAGTTAAGTACACTTGAATGGATTGGTCGCGGTAAATGGAATTTGCGTATGGTACGATGTGCAGATATGCAAATGGGATTAGGTTCGATTAGATCGCGCAAATGAAGTGTTGTTCAATTGAGTTAGATTAATCGATCGCTTGATCGTTGTGGCAGCGGCGCGTTGGTTAGGCTCGTTTCGAGGCGTCATTCAGTTGGAATGCTATCCGATCGGGCAGTGGTTATGCGAGTTGACTTAATAAGGTTGGTGGGAATTCATAGCTGGTTGTTTTTTGGAGGGAATGATTTACAAGCACAGGTGACATTCTTATACGCATTGTGTTGTATATTAGATTTAATTTATCGAAGAAGAACTTGTGAGTACTTAATTGATCGATTTTTTTGTGAGCAATGATATGCCCACTGGCTTTGGATTGTCATTGTTTTCGAAGGAGTCTCTCTATGGCCCCAAGAAATATGCTGCAACTAGAGTAGTTTTGATGAAATGTAAAAATAGTTAAGAATAAGAAGAACTGCAAAGTTCTAAGCTCGTTAGAGCCGAGCCTTTTTCTTGGTTGAGTTTTTTTTACACGTTTTTTGCAGTGTTGAACTCATGCTGTGTTTGTCTGATAACTAAGACTGTATTTGTACAATTACGAACACTTCTGCTTGTTCTTGATAAACAAGACCAATCTAAGACTTCATTTGGCTGAGATTTTTTCATAATTGAATCGCTCAAGGACCAGATTGGTTCCAAAAAGTTTCTCAAATAAATCATAATTATAAATTCAGCCATTTTTTTACGGAGAACAAGGATCATGCCATGGACGTAGAATGAATTCCAAAGTCTCCGAGATCTTAAAAAATCAAAAGCAGTAGATATGCTTCACATAAAAACCCTGAAGGAATTCTTAAAGGCTTCGAATATGAACGGAAAAGTAGCACAAGTCTCCCAATCTAAGGCCGGTGTTAAAAAGCGATCCAGGAACGTTTTAATGCATGAGTGGATAAGCCGAAATTAAAAAATTCTTAAACTCGTATTAAGAATAAATATTCAAGGTGGACATAAACTTTATATTTCCCTGTTTAAATGAAAGGGCCTTCCGTGGCGTCCAATTTAGAACTAAAGCGAATGAAAGAAAATTTCGAGCGAATGTATTTTATCCGAAAAATTGTTGAACTTAAAAATGTCTATATAAAAGAGGCAAAGATTGACAAGATAATACATAGAGAATGAATGGAAGAAGACAGAGCATTCGCCAAGGCATAAGTCCTGCGGGATATCCAGACTTAAAATTTAAAAATAAAAATAGAATCTGAAAAAAAGGTTCGCAGCTACTTATTTGTCAGTAAAACCATAAATGCTCTTCAATTAGGAAATCAGTGAGCAAGCAGAGACATCAGTGAACAATTTAATCGATAAAAGGTACTGTGAAAAATTCATAGACCTCGTCTATTCTGGAGATTATCGCAACGTTAATCATTAACATTGAACCAAAAAATAATTTGTCCAGAGCCTTAGGCTCAGACTCTATGCTAAAAAGTCGACAGGAAAAAAAATCCACACTTGGCCAAAGATAGAAAAAGTGACCATGGCAAAAAGGTACCGTTTGTGAAGTGAAAGGTGAGAGTATATACAAATCGATATCCAGAAATTTATTGATTTCACGAACTAAATCCCTTCAAGCATGTCTTGATGGGTGTCTGTTGGCTGACATATAGTAAATTGAACATGAGCTGTTAAAATGAAGAACAGCCTAAGTGTGCCTTAATTTCCAGCACTGAAGTTAGCACTTTGCAAAAACTTACGTAGAACTTGGTGGCGTAATAGTTTCGAATGAGCCGAGAATATCTAAAATGCGAGAATGTTATTGCAAATTCGAACTTGAAATTTCCCACGATAGAAAGCAAGACAAAATATACAGTAAATGGCAAAGCATAAATATATTGTCAAGAGACATTTAAGTGTAAGAGAAAGATACTCCATGGCTACGTTCACCGGGTCCATTCCGATCGGTGGCTTCATTAAGAAACAACTTAACATAGTTAAAAATACCTTTAATAGCGTCATAAATATGAATAGACAGTAACGGGACAAAACGAGCCTACAGCGCCGGTTAGGAAAATTCGTTTAAGGAACTGTGGTATTCCAGTCTATTTAAAGTATTGCCGATCATCGGGATGTATGACCTGATTCGAAATGTTTTATCTCCAGTGAGAGGAATGTGCCGATTGATGCCCTCTCACAACTGCAATTAAATGTTAACTTTTTTACTGCTTGCGAGAGAATGCAGAGCCACTAAAATTGGATTTGCTATTTATGGATATCATTTTCTTTTATTTATAAGAACAAGCTTTACATTTTTATATTGGAAATATTTGTCTCTTACAACTTTTATTTAATTAAATAATTCATTAAAATGGATTAAGCCTTAATAATAATTCGCATTAATCAGTTTTTATAATATTTATTGTTAGCTATGCCCACCATGTATGTCATTCTCTTGATGGTCCTTCAGTTTGTGGCTTATGGTCTAAAGGCGTCGAGTTGCACGATCTAAAAAGCTAGTTCACTGATCCAAAAGGAGAGGCAAATTTGTCATCCAACTCAGCTCTTAACTGTTCCATAAGTTTGCGTTTTGCGTGGTATGCAGCGCAGTCTAGATGGAACCTCGTTCATATAGGCCAACTTTATTCATTGGTTTACCCATTTGACCAGTAATGCGCCAAATATGAAGACCGTAAGGTAGTTCAAGTTGTCAAAAACATTTGTATTAGAGCTCGAAAATTTAGTTTAAAATTTAGGGTTAGTCTTTCCATTATAAAGTGATTATTCTATCTGTGTATATTGACATTGACACATGTCACGAATCACATATAAGCTGTCAAAAATGAAATACTAAGAACCAAACAGCACGAGAAACGCCCTTTGTCATTTTATGAAATTTAAATTTAATCGAAAAACTGCAATAGCACACTAATTTCATTAAAATTCCAGCCTCTAAGAAACCAATTTCAGAGCGGTAAAGTCCTCATCTTTTTTATTTGATTTAAGCTCAGTTGTTAAGCAGCGAACGTGAAAACTTGACCTCAATAACACCAATTTTCCTCAACCAAGTTCGCAGCTCAACTCTTTTGATAATTTCCTCCAACAAAAGATGCCGCAAAATTCAATCCACTTTAATATTGCGAAAGTGAGTTTAAATACTTTCATTTAATGGTTTAAAAACATTTTTACTTCTTCCAAAGTGTTTAAGTTGATTGATTTTACTCGAAAAACCGTCCAAAATACATTATCAAACACTTTGTAAATGCGACTATAAAATTCGTAACCCATCTCACCACAAGAAGAATACAAATTGTTTTCCTTTGCCATTACCGTCCACACGAAATGAAAAGAAGAACTGCCGAATAACAAGTTTGAGATAAAAGCTATTATTGATGCCAGTCATTCTGAAGGCAACCCAATAAATGAGACCAAAATGACCAGTTTGGCGAATTGAAAAACAGATCAGCGAAAATTCGACGAAAGCACCGTGCTCCATAAAAGTACAGGTAAATGATACAAAATGATGTTCTTTAATATGTAATTTAACAAAATATCCAACTCAATATCCATTATGGCGTTCTGGACAAATTCATTACGATATTGTCACGATGGCACAGCAGGTACACTCGTAACTGGAATTCAAAGAATTTCACTAGCAAAGTGCAATTACTTTCATTTATCTATTTCAAAGATGATGTGTTTCCGTCATCAAGAGTGGTACATCCATGGAGGAAGGCCGTTCTACCCGAGCGAAACTCAATTTGATTGCATTACATAGATAGCGTGCAAAAGGAGGCGCACCACTTGCAGAAATATAGATTAATTTATGTTGTTTTTTTTTTATTCCATAAAACTGAGCACCAGTGACGAACAGTTGGATGGACGTATGTAAGTGCTGGCCAACGAAAGAGTGGCATGGAAAGAAAATGTAAAAGATATACAAAGACTAAAGGAAAAATGCAATTAATGGCAGATGCTGTTTTTTAAGTGAACTTCGATTTAAGAAGTTTAGAGGGAGGGTACTACTTTTGTGATGACGAAGAAGAGACGACGAGGATGACGGTGATGTGCACAATCGCACCATCACCATCGCGACTAGATAAATAGGGATGATACCAAACTTTATACCATATGAGAACATATATGCTTCTATTTTGTTTTCCAATTTTTTTTTTTTTTATTCTGTTCATTTTCTTTTGGGCGTTTCATTTATGATATGCGCCAGTTCGCTACCACTGCACAGAAGAAAAATTACGATATCGATACTATCCAGCCTATTTTCAAAGTCATCCAAAGATGGCTACTTCGTCCACCAACGAATTTATACAGTTTTTCTTCTGGGTAGTACAGAACAGCGGTTCTCCTGCTGGTCTTCATTCCACGGCCGCGATGAGAACGTTGTTTTATCCATGTTCGACCGACACCAAAAATTAAGGATTATTAATCGCTGTTCCTAATCAATTATCTTTCCATCTTTAATTAATTTTCTATATGTACGCGCGTACAGTTCGCTGCGCTATCACTACCGAGGGCACGTACTTGAATGTTAATTTATCCTACACCCTTTGCTCCACACAGAGATGCATGCCCAAGTGGCCATAGCATATTACGGATGCCTTGCACAAATACTTTGGCCGAAGAATGATTCTCACATTAATATTTCGGCGGCAGAGGAGATGCTTTCACTAAAGTATTTAAGGGATTCTTTTTCTGTTCTGTCTTTAGGGCTGGAATGTTATTGCTTCTTGCAGAAGGAGGTGTATCGGAAGGCGATAATGATCTTGTTGATTGGTGGTTGTTAGTTTTTTGTAAAAGTGGAATCTCCTTCGAAAATAAAAACAAAAATAAAAATGGTATTTGGCACCGTTAACGGGGGATTTCATGTCTTAATTTCCGGTTAAAAAAAAGACACAAATGGTACGCTTCAGCTATTTCACCGTTATAAAATGCCACCCACTCACCGGCAATGAGTGGAGAAAACAGTGTGTTTGTGCTGACTAGCTTGAAAGGCGATGTCGATTGAGGTGAAAAGTAGAAACAATAAAATATACGCTTGAGCGAGCCTAGTTGCTACTGGTTGCTGGATAATGTCAAATTGTCTCTGTGGCAGTCATAAAGTGGCCAAGTGCTGACATGCCATTGAATGTGCTGTGGTGGTGTTCATTGCTGCCAGCAATCAAGTGATTGGGAAAGTGACATCTTTTTGTACTTTATCGATTGTAATGGGATCTCGGGTGCATGTCTTTCATCTACCTGCGATTGTTGTATGGAACACTAAGTTTTTATAATAGATTTATAGTCAATGAGTTATGAAAATGCTTTCGTTGATCCAACCTTCGGAGTTGAGGCTTAAGACAGAAACTTGTTGATATTATGCCGGTCTTATGTTGCGAGAACCTTGGTCTTCGTCAATTCACTCGACCAAAGATTACAGAGGTCGAAAAATGTTGAAGGTGTTTATCACAACACGTTTGAATGAAATGGTTATGCTGACAGAAAACAAATGCATCATTTTTTGACAGCATTTGGTGATGTCAAACGGTCAACAAGTTCGGCTTTATGCCTGAAAAATTAACACACTAACTTATTGGAAGCAAATGACTCTTCTGCTTCAATTCTACAATTGCAAACAAGTGCAAAGACCTAAAATTTCTTGGAAAGTGGGTATCGTGAAGAACACTCTCATACGATAGCACCCAGATAACGCATCATCAAAGAAAGGCTACCATTCGAGAAGTGAGCTTTGAATGCTTCAATCACTCAGCATTTTACTTTTCTTTCCTTTGGGGAAAGAATATGTAGCTATCAACTTGTAGCAAATTTTCTTTTTCCATCAGGGAACCAATAATTTAATAACGCTGAAAGAAATGCACCATGGAACATTAAGAAAGCCCTTAGAAAGAGTGCATAATGTTTTACTTGCTCACATCCGAGCCAAAGTTGAATATAATATTAACCAAAATAGGTTTGCAGTTTTTCGAGAATATTTTAATGGGAACGAAATTTAGCTCTCGTTCTCTTCTTGGGGGCTGTCTGTTGCAAGCTAAGCATCTTGTGTAAGCCATGGATACTAGGCTTCTTTCGTTCAATGTACTTCTATTGAGTTAATAAAAATAAAAATAGACACATTGAGAATGATTAGCCAAGTCTTTGTCCATTCGCACATTTTATTCAAAATTTTTTTATAGCAAACATAATACCAGGTCCATGGCAGCTTCTACTTGAACTGCGCCGGCAATATCATTAAACGAAAATTAATCATCTCCGTATTAATCAACATTTTTTTTATAAACAATTCTTACACTAAACAAATTAGTCAGAACACGCCGCTGTCCTTTGAAAGACTTGAAGAAAATATGTACTCTTCTTTTCGAAAGAACCAATTCACAGCTTTCTAAAGTAATAAGACATGGACTTTGGTCCATTGTGGAAGGAGCTGCAGTCAGCAGAATTTTTGATATCCTTAAAGATTTGATTGGAATAAAAATGGACTTATAATACTCTTACTTGAGCACACTTTCCTTATCGTTGACTTATATTTTTAACAGAAGGTGTTCAAGAGGGCCTCCCGGAGGTACTCCCAATAAAGCATTTATTATTTTTAGCGTGGATACCATATATAATACTTGACAAGTCCGTCCATACGTAACGAGCTTATCCACTCAGAAAAAGCTCAGGAAAACATAGGAGTTCATTTTGAAAATTATTTGTTGATGAAAAAATCGAAAGCCATACTCACGAATGACTCGAATGACTTTGCAAAACAAAAAGTCTTGCAGCCGGCAAAAACTGTCAAATATAATATCTTCAAGGAGTTTTGACATCAATTTTAAAGCGGCACTGAAGTTGACTTAAAAAGAACTGTAATTAAAAGTATGTTTGAAAACTCAAATCCCTGCTGCAAAATATCTTTTACAGTGCTTGAATGAATTCTACCAGAACTGTAAGTCGCGCCATCGCAGATTCGAGCTTGATAGCATTCGACGTCTTCAGGTATTGTTGCTGATACACTTCAAAAATAATTTCGGGATATGCAGAAACATGAATCGTTATTCAAAGGTTGATTGCTTTAGATGTACTTTTCACGCTCTAATCCGTTTATTGGGTAGAAATCGTAGGTTGTGATTTTAACATGGACAATCGTTGCCAAAACCTTTTGAGTGATATTAAAAAATAAACAGATTAAATAAAACATGCAAAACTGCTTTCATACGCAAAGTTGGAGCGATCTAGTTAATTCCATTAAGCATTTCTTAGGACAATTGCCTAGTGGAGTTTTTTTTGAAAGCCCAATCACCGAAAGGTTACTTCAAAATATTAAATGAAATCTATAGAACCTCTTACATCTTTAATCAGCTCGCGAACACTTCAATGGAAACTGTCATGCTTACTTATTTACGTGCAGAAATTTCGACATTCTTGTTTGCTTAACATGCTGTGCCTAAAAAGTTCCATATTTTTGTTTTGTAACTTAAGAGCATTTTTGTTTTAATAATTTTATCTACCAAATATTTAAGGCGACCTTTTTACTAAATAAAAATCTTTTCTTTTTTTTTCGTTCTAGGTAACTTTAAACACATTTGTTTAATTGATCATACGAGTGAGTTTTTTCTGACACAAGACCTAAGATTGACGCCATATTATTCTTCTTGGGACCACCCCTTTCTTTATTCTTTTGTTTTATTTTTTCTGCATCATTATCATTCCCCTTCGGATTATAATTAACTACCACTAGCAGCAGGGAGGAGAACAAATTTATTCCTGCAAAAAAAGGTCGTTTCTTTGGCAAAAAGCAGCAAAAACATTCAGCACCCAACCAACAGAGTCACAAGAAGCCAATGGAAGCCATTTTGCTCCAAAGTTCCGCCTTGGTCTTCATTTTTTCATGTCTGTTGTTCTTCTCTCATCATTATTAACTTACTCTTCTTGACGTGAAGACGAAAAAGCAAGACAGCCAATGACAGCAAAAAAAAAAAAAAACAAAAACCATGGATGGCTAATTTAGAGCCAGCCAAGCGTATGCAGAGTGAAAATTACCTTCTTGTAGAAAAGAACGAAACACAAAAAGAAAAAAATGGAAAACCTTGTGTGATACTCTGGTCTGATATAGTACGGAGTACAATGAAGGAACAGACGAATCAACAGCAGCACAAGCGCCACTGTTAAACTTGCAACTAAATTGGAATGAATGCCAGCTTAGGGTAGGGTTTGTTTCTCTTCTCTGATACCAACACAATGGTTATCTGTCATCTTTCCTGGCGAACAGAGTAAAAGCAAAAAAAGATACTCCCATTGATGGTTGCAAGAATGGAGTTTGTGATCAGGCAATCCACCACGTCATAATCATCATCATCGGCCATCGCGCATCATAATTCCACAAACATGGAGAATTGTGTAATAAAAACGATGAGTCTTTTGAGCTTTTTTATCTTCTACAAGAATGCGCCATCTTTTTTCCATTTCAATGTACAAAGATATAGTACGTTCCAGAATCAACAAAGAACCACATAAAGATAAATAGATACAAATATTGTGTTTACGCAAACAACGAGAAGGCGTTTCATGCAGCTTACTACAACTATTCCTTAGAAATCCCTGATTGTCACGTTCTTTGTTTCCCCCTCCCTTGGAAAATGTATAATTTTCCGCCAAATGAAACTCAAATTAATAATTTTCTATTCCAAGACAAATTTCGCCGCACAGCCCTGTAATTATGACGGAACGGGGCCTTCGCTATGGTTTTCGGTTGTTTAACCCAATTTGGGTTCGAGCTGCACATGCATCATACATGACTTGGTCGGTGTTGCGGTCCCGTGAGCATGCCTCCTTACGGCAAATGGAAATTTGTTACAACCAACAGGTGCTATTTTGTGTATTTTTTTTTTGGTTATAGAGAATCTATTAAAATTCGGAGAGTATACATAATTAACTTATGTTTGAGGTTCAACCAACAAAAAAAAAAGGGGGATGCAAACGTCATCATTGTAAAGAGAAATTGATCGAGTTATCTGGCATCTTAACAAATTAGGCTTGAGTGGGATGGTATCAGAGAGAGCTGGACAGGTGATACCGATCATAAAAAATGAAGATTATAATAGCTTTTCAAAGAAGGGTTCTTGTGGCAAGAAAAATGAAGTATGTTAAAATATTTTATGAATTTTATTTGTTCTGTAATTAACCATTTACTAATTGTCAACGAGTCAGAACTATAATTATTGCAACAAAGAGGGTCTTGTGTTTTGCTCACATTAGTAGAAGAGTTGAAAATGCCAAGCTGAAGTATATTTCCAATATCCGACTTGCAGAATAACACCCATCGAAGCTGATATTTTAGAAACGCTATCATTGTCACTGTTTGACAAATGGATATACTGCTGAATAGTTTCCAAGAAACGGCAACAAGAACGATGGAATAAGATGAATTTTCCTTCCAGTGATAGTTAAGAATCCACTTGAAATTGAGGGTCCTGACCAAAATCAGTTTATGGTTGTATCTTCGCATAAAAAGTGACTTGCATCGAATGGGATGATTAAAAAAAAAACTATTACACAGGTGGCTAGAAGGAATCGGTTATTCTCAACCTTTTGAAGGCCTTTGAAATTCAGCTCATATTTAATAACGAAAAATAGAAACGGTAAAAAAAAGAAGTTCAAACTGACAGGAATGTGTTCTGTGCATGTGTTCTGTGCAATCGAAAAGATCTTTTAACAAATGAGCTTTAAATATACATGCTTCGGTTAGGTTAGTTCAAGCATGTAACATCATTTGACCAGTAATACCCATCGCGATCTCTGACGTGGAGCAGAAGCAACTTTCCTCAAAACAACTTAATTCCAAAAATTTATTTGAAGTCTTACTACCTCTACGTTTCTAAAAAAGTAGTTTCGTACGGCTTCAAGCTACACGTTTACATTTCGAAGACAAATTTGACTCGTCCTTTTACGGTTGAGTACAGTCTGTAAGGATATCGATACCCTTTTTTGGTTGACTGTTTTCAGTGCTTAAATAAGAACAATATGAACACTTGTGGTCAATTCGTCCGGTACTTCATTTTCATCGATTTCGGAGTATCATGGCACCCAACAAAGTTTCACCCGATACTGCGGACATAATGCCTTAAGCATTGTGCGGTAGCTTCAAACTATTGACGAGTTTCGTATTTTCTGGTGAACAAAACTAACACCGTTTAAGAGGGCATTCTAGTCTAGAGGCATGCATTTCAGGTTATTTTTGAAGTGTCATAAAAAAAAGGCAATTAAAATTTTTAGTATCCTTTTTTTTATTAGTTATTTATTAACATAACAAGAATACAGAAAAAAATTGAAAAACAAAATAAGTTGAAAATTTTAAGAATTTGCAGTCGATGAAAATTGGCGCGTAACCATACCCAGTATTTCAACACTCCTAGCAATCTGAAAAAAATTTTCACAAAATGGCAACTGCCTGAAAAAAAACAATTTTTGTACCAATTTTTTTGACTATTTCAAATTTAAAACAAAAGAGTAATAAAAATTTGGAAATGCGGAAAGTTCCAGACATAGACAAGTCTATAAAGAATACTCTCTAAAATTTTCAGATAAATCCGTCCAGTACAATTTGAGAATTCGTTTTTTATTGTTTTGAAAAGACAGTTGCGTTTAAAGTTTCACGTAAAGTTTTTCGCAGTCTAACTCATGAAATGATATTGTAAGCTTACATTTATTCAATCTGCCATTCCCGCTTCATACATCGGACCTTCCTCGACTTCGAAAACAATATTTTCCACGTTTCTCTCTTTATATCAGGCAGTTCTGGCCTCCTTTGATGCGTTCGATGCTCGTATCTCTGAGCGGTCAATCCGGGCTTTATCTCGTTTCACAGCAAATGAATGAGCTTCTGGGCAAATTTTCATTCCCATAAGCTCCATCATTTTTGAAATAGGAATGAAGCCTTCATTAAAAATACAAACAGCAATAATTGTCGCTATCTCAATCATCTTAGGTCCGGAATGAATATGTTTTGGATCGAAAGTCTAAATCAAAGAGTTTAGAGACTCATTATTACATTGAGTTTCTGAGCCTAAACATCGAGTCAATAATTTCTCTGATGATAAACTCTCGTAAATTGGTTTTATAATTTTCAAAACTTCATCACACAGAGGAGGGTTTTCGTGGTCAAACTCCTGTACCTTCGGATGCAGCGTTTTGCCATTTACACAAAATCATTTTTTGATTTACTTAATTTTGCTGCTGATGCACTCGTAAAATTGGTGTCTTCCTGTACCGTGAATCTATTGCCGTGAAGTAGACTTTTTGTTTGTCGATCTAGACACGTAATCCTTTGCGCTGAGGATTTTTTATCCTTTTTATTAAAAAAAAATATTTCACCTTCAGATAGATCGAGAATCCCTAATGTCTTTTGTTCGATTAGTTCCGGCCGAATCAGTTTGGATGCAGGGTCAGCAAATTACCGATATCTCCGAAATTAATTAATTAGTTAATATATTCTTGAATAGTTAAACTTTAAAAATAAAAAAAAATCGTTTATTTTTTAATTTCTAGACTAGAATACTCCCTTAACTGCACTCGCGCTGCGTTTTGTAGTAAGGCTGGACCTCAAATGACAAGTTTCTGCAGCCATCTCGATGCTTGGCCAGATTTCTCAATTTGCATACACTTATATACCTGAAGTCATTCTCCTCTAGTATATGCCACTGAACGTTAGATCTTCCCCAACTACAGAGGCCAATTTTGTAGTTTCGAAGACTTTTTATGCTGAAGCGTCGATTTCCCTCTACTCTACAAATCGTAGCTGCATGAGCTGTTGGACCCGGAGTGTTCTGACTAGATCCATATCGCTACACAGCCCTATAGCAGTCCACTTTCCATTCACAAAAAGGAAACCACGCGAAGAATTTTGCTTTTTAGTGACCAAGTGACCAAGGACATGATCATCCTCCTTATGTCAGGCCTATGTTTGAACAGTGACTGGAATGACTATTGTCTTCTGCGTTGCCTTATTAGCCCAAGAGAACAGCGATCGTAGAAAATGATGCATCGTTCGATAAGCTGATCTCGTTTCTCGAATTCACTATGGATCCCAGGTAGACGAAGTCCTCGACTTACTCAAAATTTCGATACTGGCAAGTTCAAAGTGGATTGCTCAGTGTGATCTTTCAGTTTTTCAAATTTCTTAAAGATCAATGCCTGAATTTCGCGTTAAGTTACCCAAAAACATTTTTTTTTGCATCTAATTTTTCAATGCTGTAGTTTTCGAGTTCAACAGAGTTACGAGCATTCGGGGAGTTTGTTTGCGTCTTAAAATCGATAAACAAGTAAACGCACTAATTGTTGAAGACGTGATTTAAGCGTTCAACGTTTATAATCAACTTTAAAAATATCTGCAGTTTAAAGAATGTACTCGGACAGATGATGTTTACCAAGGTTCAGTCTTACCTATAATAACATTCGAGGACTGCAACTGACAATGTGAATAATTGCTGCTTCGAAAAGGTTAGCAGGAATTTCATCCGCAACAGCAGCCTTTATGAATACTTTTATATCACAAGTTACACTTAACTTCATATTGAAGTATGCGGTCACTCATCAGAAAAATGGTCTGTCGATAAGTTGAACATCAACTCTGTCTCTGCTATAGCCATTCCGTCTTTAAACTTATAGGCTTCTGTTCTGGAACTAAAATATTAGCCTGTTCGTTTCATCTGCTGGGAAAATTAAGGAACGCGAATTCCATTGAATATTTCTCTGGGCATAATGTTTGGAAAACTTTTTTCTCAATACTATCTTCGAATATCAGATGTTTAACATTTCTCCTTTGATTGTAGATCAATTGGCTTAAGAATTTGGAAAACTTTGAGGTTTGAGGTCAAGCTTTAGATCATTGAGGATTTCCTGAATTTCTAAGTAAATATGGGAGTGGTTCAGCATTATTGTAAACCTTCGGTGCTTCGTTGAACGTTTTTAATACTCTGAAACAGAAATTACAACAACCAAATCGGCGTAATTTGACCGAAGATGAAGTATGCTGATTCCAACTAAAATCTGCTGGGGCTGTAAAAATTAACGATTCACGGATTTGCAGCTCGTAACAAAGAAAGTACATAAAAAAGGCGTTCAATAAGTAATTGAATTTTTACTGCTAAATCGTAATGTATACTGTCTTTTGAACTACTCCCTGTCCTTACTAGACTTTTACTAATAAGCAAAGTCAAATTCTAATTAAATCTATTTCTTTGTTTCATAAATAAGCCTACCGAAAGACAATCATAATACTGAAAACTCATCACATCACTAGCTGATCTGTCTTTGTACCTAACGAGAAATTCCATAGCGCCTACTCTGGAGTACCAAAATCTTTTCTGGAGAGCTACCAATAAAAAACATTATAATGACAAAGAAAAACATTCCCAATCTAATTTGCTTGGTAATTTTAGGAAGTCGCAAGCTGATCACCTTTCTTTAATCTCACTCGAAAGTAATTTCAATTATTTTAATGAAAACCACAGATCTCCGAGGCTGGAAAATGGAATGCACAATCGAAAGTTTCCATTACTAAATAAAGGCGCTTGTACCTTCTCTGTACCAATTGTTTGAAATTATTTCCTCTTCGCTGCGCACACCACCAACAATATAACTGTTATTACCAATGAAGCCACTTAAGTAATACTTAAGAGGCAGCAACGTCACATATGGGGGAAGGAAATAAAAGAATGCGAGCATTGAAATCACTTCATTACGTTCGTAGAAAAAGAAAATATAATTCCAAGACCATCAATACGTGCTCGTTGTGTTTTGGTCTATTGGCTTTGGCTCTGTCTTTGTTCACATAATAAAGTTATCAACTGTTATTTCTTTTTGTTTTTTCTTTCTCTTTTTTAACTCAACCAATGATTACTAACAATCGTCCAGAAATGGAAAGATATACTCGCTTTTCTGATACCGCGATAGTTTCTCTCACTTAAAGAATATCTTACCATTTGCGGAACTATTCAGCAAAAGGATGTCCTGCTGTCTTTTGCAACCAAATGCGGTGAATTTTTTCCATCTGTTAAGAGAGCCCTGCAATGGGTTGTCATTGTGTCCACAAAAAGGATATTCCAGTGGCACAAGTCATGTTGCAACAAAGAGGATTTAATTTTAACACCACGGAGGCAGAGCCTTCACAAGAAATTGGCAATCTCAAACCCTAAAATGGGAATTAAATACCTAATGGAAAACAAAACGGTGTCCTCGCACCAAGTTAGGGACAATCGAGAGAAAAGTGTGCATTTTACCACAAGCGTGTGACAGCAGCTTGCGCTTTTTACTTGCCATTCCGAAAGGCGAAGAAATTTTCTATTAACTGAAATACTAGTATTTATTGAGCGCCTGCGCGAGACTTTGTCGTACTATTGATGGAATGGAGAAAATTTGCATTGTCGTGACATTACCTTATACACACATGTGTGTATAGTATTTAAAAATTTCCTAAGAAAACAAAAGAAACCCACAAAATACAAAGAGTCTGAGGGAGAAAGATGCCTTCTACTATTTTGCCATTCCAGCCTTAAACCCCATCTATTTAGTCATACGGAAAATTTTCGTTTGCCAAGTGTTGTATCTGCTACCTTTACCTTGGCCAAAGAAGGAAGAAAATAAAACAAAAAAGACACAAAATAATAGCTAAAGGAGAGAATCTCAGGAGACTATTTTGCATACAAGGCAACCCGCTGGCTGACTGGAAACACAGCCGCGCCGTGGAGCTGCGGTTGCCACTGTCTGCACTCGTATCAGTATCTCTAGCAGCAATAGCAGCGAATAGCAACAGCATTGGTGTATAGATGCTGAGTTAATATTATCACACATCTTTGTGAATATATTTTCATGAAGAGATATTTGCTAATTGAATCAACACCAAAAACAAAATGCAGCACCTCGGCGAGCATTCGCATACAGTGAGGCATGATTTGTTGTTTTGTTGGGTGTACACATTCTGCTAGTACATATACACTATTAAGGTTTAATGAACTCTCGCTATAAATGGTGAAATGTGTTTGAATGCTGAGAAACTGCGACGAGAACTAAAATATTCCTATTTGCAGTGAAATAACTCAAAAGAGCTGAGCAGCGAACTAGAAGGGAACAGTGATTGAAGCTTTTTTGAAAGAAGAATTTTAGGATCGGCAGTAAAATGAAATTTTAACAAATAAGCAATTAAAAAAATACTATCTTAGGTAATGGAAAAGGACATTTCACCATGGAAGTGTTCAATTTATGAGTAGGACCTTTTCAGGTCTTTCCAAATTTAGATATTTTTTTAGCAAATAAATGTAAGGCAGGGCATGGAAAGTTTTCATAACTGGCATTGTCCTATTCTACCGCTAAGAAATAGAAAATCTTATCAACTTATGAAGGATTAATACAAATATTCGAGAGAGAGACACGCGTAAATTGACAGTTGAGTTAAAGACAGCTGTTGTTTTTTTTAAGATAATGCATTATAGTTCCCACACTCTCGGGGCCTCGTTTTTTCGATTTAACCGAAAAGCTGTGTTATCAATTATTTTTGACAAGAAACAATCAAGTAATCGATGGCTCACAATTGAAATTGTTAAAGAGCTTAAAAATATTTTGTTATGTAAAAATAATGAAATATTTAATATTGAACATTTTAACAGCAGCAGCGAAGGAGAAAAGAAAATATCGCAAAGCTGATTCGTTTAAATAGAAAACCAGGCTGTTTGATTTCCCTGTTGCAATGAAGAGGTTTTCTTCTGAGAATAAATTCTGAAATTAAAAACAATTCTAAAATATTTAAAACATGTAAGTGTTTGAAGCAGCCAATAATTCACTGACTTGATCTTAATTCGAGGTTACCATTTGAATAATCTTCACCACAGCTTCGTCCATAGCAGACAGAGAGTCTAGGTCAAGTGGGCCATACCCTCGTCGCTTGTTTCTTAATTTTAATTCTGATATCCTCAAGGTTTTTTTGTTAGTTATTTTCATCTTTAAATTTTTCATAAGATACACCCTCAAATCGACTTTAATTTTATTTCCCGAAGAAGAAGTTGAAAGGAAAACAATTAATGCAACCTAGAGAACTAAATATTATGTTTGTGGCAGTCGTTTGAGATTGCCCGACAAAACATTTTTCAGCCCGTTAAATGACAAATTAACGGGCCATACCCTCGTCGCTTGTTTCTTAATTTTAATTCTGATATCCTCAAGGTTTTTTTGTTAGTTATTTTCATCTTTAAATTTTTCATAAGATACACCCTCAAATCGACTTTAATTTTATTTCCCGAAGAAGAAGTTGAAAGGAAAACAATTAATGCAACCTAGAGAACTAAATATTATGTTTGTGGCAGTCGTTTGAGATTGCCCGACAAAACATTTTTCAGCCCGTTAAATGACAAATTAAATGTCAGCAAAAATTGGACAGTTTGATCATCTAATATAAAATACCAATCCGACAAATCAAACTTTTTCAGAATTTCATAATATGACTCAACCTATCCAGATGGGATTTTCCGATGTTTCTAAATGCCAGAATTGTATCTAATGCATGTTTTTGCCAATGAGCATTGCACCTGCTTTTGCACTTCTAGATACACCATTGAAAAAATGTGCCCTGAACAGACAAGAAAATGAAAGACACAGAAAATGCTTGTCGAGTGTAACTCCTTTTTTTTTGATAGTGGGTAGTGTTCATATTTAATGTATCATAGATGTGGCGAAGCTGGACATATCTGTGAACTGTTTTCATCGAAAGGACGTAATACAAGTTTTTCAAATTTCGGTTTTGATTTGTGAACTTATTCTATTCGACAAGAAAGCAGCTCGTTAAAATAATAAAAACCAAATCTAGTATTGGAGGTCGTTGTTTTGTTACTATGCGAAAATATATTTACTGCAAAAAGTCTTATCATAAGCACAAGGGAATGACAATCCATATACAGTTTGACAAGTGCAAACTATTGAAGAAAGCCTGCAGTTCAGTGAATGGCATGCAGTGAGTCAGCTAAATTTGAAAGATTGAAAGAAATCAGGATGCATAGATTCTGAAACACTCAAAATTGTGAACTTCTCTGTTGAAAAGTTCACAGCCATTATTTATTATGACCACTGTTTCCCTTCGAGTTTTTTATTTTTCATTTTACATTCTTTCTTCCGATTCGATATGTTTTCAAATTGAGCTTCCTTAACTAGAACAATGAACAACTGTGTAAAGTGTCAAAATTGGCTATTACGGAAAGTACCTTACAATCTTAAGGTTTCCGAGGAACACAGAGCATTAGACTGTATCATCAAGTAAATGAAAACAGAGCAACAAATCTGCCAAAGAAATCTGGCAGGATCTAATTTATTTCCAAAAATTGGTAGTCTACTGTGAATAAGATGGCTTCCATTTTCTTCTGTGAACAAGGTAATTCCTTATTTTAAAATCATTTTCATGAGAATATGTGATTTATATAGACTTAACTGTGAGTTGCATTATTCAGCTTTCTTGGAGTATTCTGATGTTTTTGTATCTTTATATGTTTTTTATACATTAAATTCTTCTATACGTGATTTATTCATTTAACTCCTCCTAAAAAACTGCACCTATTTTGATGAAATGTTTTGTGTGTATTTAAGCAGGCACACGGATGGTAATGATTTACTAACCAACGTTTTTTTTTATTAATAATTGACCGATAAACCACCCGAAAAGTAAATAAGTTTGGGCTGATTTCTTTGCTTTCTTTTTTTGCTGCATACGAATAAAAAAAATGTTGACACTTAATTTCTAATGCTTTTTTTTATATTAATTGAATTTTTTATTTAAAAACAACCGAAGGATAAATAAGAGATTAAAAATTCAAAATTCATATTAAAAAGGTTTCAAAAACAGAAGAAGTTTCAGACTTACGCTATCCATCTTATTGTGTCAATGACTAACTGAATCCAAGCCAACGTTCTGCGAGGACGAGATTTATCGGGTCAGCTAGTTTCTAGTGATATTGACTCGCCTGCTTTAAAAAAAATCGATTCAAAAAAGTCAAGAAATTTATTCTACACACTTGCATATTTCCTTCCTTCCTGCCACTTTTTTCATTTGAATGCACTTGAAAAGGGTTTTGTTCTTAATTTTGAATGACAAATCGATCCCTTGAATATAAACTTAGATTTCCAAGATGAAGAAGATATAACTTGTGCTCTGCAGATTTCCTATTATTTGTAATTAAAAGACTATCCTGTTCTATTTAACATTTATCTATCCTCTACAACAACCAAGCACGTTTGTTTAATCTTACTAATCAGGTGAATAGCAAATTAGACACACATCCTAAAGAAGTCCCTCCTTCAAATTAACAAGAGAAATAAACGACAAAGGAGAATTGAAACAAGAAAAAAAAAATACAAAAAAAACATTCCGCCAAAAAGATTTACAGGCTGGTCAAGTTAACCGACATAAATCCACCTGCTGACAGATCTCAGAAATATACAAGCAAATGAAACCCAAACCGTGAGCCGAAAATACAAGTCCCAAAAACCACAGAAGATATTCAGAGCAAACTAGAAGCAACCACACAAAATGAATTAATAGCGACCAGAAAAAGATTGAAAGCCCTTGCAGCATCGGTTTCGAAGAATTGGGCAACATATCCCCCAAACCCCAAAAGTAAGCATAATAAAACAGAATGAAAAAAAAAAAACGGAGAAAAATACATATCGCATTCCGTATATCATCTCACATTGTTGTTCTGTTTTCTTCGTTTGGTTTCTTCGTCTCTGACGTTTGTTCTTTTTTTTTGAATGTTGTATCTTTTTAATTCATGGTGTATCTTTTATTGAAACCTACGATTAAAATCTTTAAGTGTCCCTTGTAGTGTCATTATATTTTGATATCTAAAAACATAGAACATATATAAAAGGACAGGATGGTATATAACAGTGTCTTTTGATAAACAACTGTTGACATATGTTGTTAGCATAAGCCCTTATCGGTTCAGATTGATCGGTAAGAGAGAAAGAGGAACAGAACCTTTAATCAGGTTTAAATACTGTCTTTTTAATTTTTACGTCGAATGGACATCGGTGGGAATAATTTTGCATATCAAACCGATGCACAAAACAATGATGATTGAAAAGCAAAAAAAAAAAACAGCACATCCTTATTCTAAGGTACCCCATTTCCAGTAGATTTAAGAATCTGGTTCAGATTTCAGGTTAATCGGGACAGCGGCGGTCAATCTCAATCAAAAGTACTCCAGTTGACATTTTTCTGAAATGCAAAGAAGACGAGCAAAAAGAACGACAAGGAGCGCGGCTCATGGCATGAAAAAAAGCGAATAAGCATTAACAGTAAGCGCAGGCTACTCCTGAGCAGCTCATAGAGACAAAAAAAAATGTCCTTATGTCCACACTGGAAGGCAGACGGGCCCTTACCAAGATACTTTGTTCTGTTTAGATTTCAACATCAATTTATTTGAAGACACAAAGATTTTTTTTTCTTAAACTCTGCTTTTTAAGTTCTTTTATTTTTTTTTATTCCTCTTATGGTTGCTTTGTTTGTCTCGTATGTCGTTCGCTTTGTATGCATTTCTTTGGGACAGTGCCTCAAGCAGTGTTCTTCTTTGCTTACGAATGGACAATATTTTTTTAATTCTCTTTTTTTGTTTTTTGCTTCTTAGTTTTAGCCAATGTCGCTGTCAGTTTTTGGTTCAGTATCCCTTTTGTTTTTTTCTTTATTTTCATTTATTTTATTCTGTTGACACTGTCCAATCGGACGTAGGGCACCATTATTGGTTGAAACTTGATATGGTTTGTTGAAGGCCATTTTGAAGATACACACGCTGTTCTGTTTTTGTATGTCCCTTCTTAAGCCTTGATCATGGACAAAGGTGGAGATATTAATATTAGGTTGGTGCATATGTTAATGCATGTTCACATTGTTTGGGTTTTTTTTTATTTTCAAATTCTTTGAGACATTTTCTCCAAGGAAAGTGCATTTTTTGTTACGCGAAAGTGAGTTCTTGTTTGGAGTAGAAGAAAGTGGACGCTTATCGTTTGTATGTAAATACAGGTTAAATTTCATTAATTTACTGCCATGTATGAATATGTTAAAAAATAATATGATTTGCATAAGATTGTAAGTCAGCCTCGTTTGGAGATCCAAAAGACAGATGTTTATTTGTAATTTATATTCCAAAAGTTCGCGTGTCAACTCTTTTGACTAAAAATATACTTAAAATGCGTTGATTGAAAGTTTGTTGAATCACTGTTATAAAATACCTTGGGTGTAGGGGGAAAACATGCGATTAGCGGTGTTAAATGAAAGCATACTACACATTCTTTCTTATAATCAAGCAAACATACATATTTAGCCTAAATTTTTATTCGATTCTCTGAAAAGAAAGCATGCTGACTTTGCAAATTTTGCAAAGCAATGTAGTTTTTTTTTGGGGTTTCAATGTTTCGAGCCATGAATGAAGGACTTCGTTTAAAGCTTGCAAGTAACAAAATCTATTCCATTCTCTTTTGTAGTCAAGCTCTCATCTAAAAAAGAACCAATCAAGTGCCTAAATGGTGATCATTCGCTTAACAGATGTCAAAGAATGATCTTACTTTAACCACACGGAATTGGAAAATCGTTTACACTGAAGATTGTTCAATGTATCGCCTTAACTGGTTTATAAGGTGAATGAGAAAAAGTAGACGGATTAATCAAGCGCTTTGGCTTTTGTACAGAGTAAGCGGAAAGGGATCAATCCTGTTGTTCTTTAAAACTCGGACCTGATTCATTATCGATCATTCTTAGGAAAAGCCGAATAACGCAAGACGTTAGTCGGTTGTCTGACCAGCTGATAAGCACAAAATTTCAATCGTAAGGTTCTACTAAGTCTTGAAATTTTGTCCCCTTTCCGGATTCATTCACAATTTTCCATTCTAAGAGCACTTCCACTGGAGTGGTAGACGAAAAAAAAGGTTTCTAACTATAGCCATTCTGCAGTATTTGATTTTTCGGTTTTTCGACTCATAACTCCACGTTTGTGTATTGAAAAAATGCCTCGTAAAGATGATGTCCTAACCTCCTTTGTGAAAGCTTAACACTTACAGCATAGTGATGACGAAATCTTCCGAAACACTTTCCGTATACAGTTGATTTTCCAATCATTTTCCACTATCAGATACTGTTTAATAGAGAAAAGTAACAAATTGTGCAAGTGATTATATTTTAAGAGTTACATCTCAAAGCAAAGTGACAACGAAATGTTAAGAAAATTTTATCTGTCAAGATAATAACATTTCCTTATCCTTCATCATAACATAAAGCAACGTTCCTTTGCATTCGTTAATTTACCATCAAAGAAAGCCGCTACTGCACATGTTATTTAAATTTGGTCTTAATTAAAATATATAAACCATTAACAAAAGTCCTATCGCAAACGAACGAATACGATATGGCACTATCATGCTGTATTATTTATATTCCATAAGCAATAAGAACAGTAATTTTACGTTAACACATTTGGCTTACTGGTTTACTGGTCTTTAGCGCTGACAATAAATTTTAAATTTACAACCTGAGAAGACGTTTATTGAACTTGTTAATGATTGTAAATGATTGTCGCCATTAAGTGACTCAAGTTCGATACAAAAACGATATTGTGAAGTGGTACACGGTCTCAATTCGCATACATGGATTATTTATTAATATTCAATCGAGGTAAATATTAAAACAGTTTTTGGGTGGTAATTTTGAACCGATAGCTACTTATGTCTCATGACTCAAGCACCCATTTCTTTCATTGTTTCCGGATAATAAACTGTAAACCATTCAGCTCAACACTCTTGTCAACATGTCCAATTAGTTTAGCAGATGTCAACTAATTTGGAACCACTGTCGCCGCCGTCGGCTTCCCAACTGATTGCTATCAACATTTTTATGAGTGACAGCAGGTCGTGGGAAATCTTCCAAATGTCACTATAAGTCATTTCCGCTCCACGGCACTCAACCGAAACCGCCCCTGGGAAAGATTTCTATCCCAACCATTGTTCTTAATTTGCCTGCCAATTGCGTACCAGCTCGATGATTTACATCTCGCCTTATTGTCATAATCATAATGAGCAAAGCAAGACAAATGAAAAGGAAATGAAGCTGGACTAATAAACAGTCCAAGAGACTTAAACAGCACATCTAATGCTTTACCACAACCATAAAAGCCAAATGGCCCAATCTTCGTTTCTTTCATGCGTGCTTTTATTATTTCCTTTTTTCCCATTTCGATTATAAGTACGCTCAAAATTTATCTCAATGCAGGTTTATAGTAACGATGGAAATCAAGTTATAATTCGGTCATGCTCTGGGGTCTCCGCGATGGAGGAACGTACATATGTACACACCTCGGAGTTGTGTGCCAAACTACCAATATAATCAGTGCATGCTGATAGTTTTAGCTTAAGTTATTTGTTTTTTTTTTATTTTTTTAAATTTTTTGATTCTGTTTTTATGACCCACTGTATGTTGGGTATACAAAGGCTTGTTTTCGTCATGGGCGCTCCTATGGATACATAAGCTGCTCGACTGGGCTGGCGCATGGAAGTAATGTAATTTTTGTGAAATGACGCGGTTTAAATGTTACGAATGAATATTTAATAAAAATGTTAAAGAATTTAAACTACGAGCGAACTGGTAACTTTTCTTAAAACAATTTTATTTGTCATTAAAGCGATTTGTTTTGTTGTGGTTAAATATTATCTTATTTTAAGCTACTTCAGTGGTTCGCAATACTTGCCTTACAGATGCCAGCACTAGAGAAACATTAATCTGTCTTTCTTTTGAAAATAAAAATAAGTGGGTATATAAATCATTTGGTACACATTGTCAAAGAATGTGTTCATTATTACCATTAGGCCTCGGGCCTACGATTACTCAATTGAAAGGATAATATAAGCACATTTAATTGCATCGACTTTTGGACTGGATTCTATACTGATATTAAGGGTTTTAAGAAGAAACTCTTAAAAGATCCCGGCTAGTTTTCATATGTTAAAAAGGAAGTGTTAGACCGTGACAAGTAAGAGGCAAAAACATGACGGTAGTAAAAATAAGATGGAACTTTTTTGTTATGATAAGTTTCATAGTGTCCAGGTTTTTTCGACTCTTAAGCCGGAGCTTGGTTTTCAATTTTTTCCTTGAACTTGTTGACAAGAATAATGCTGTTTTCGAGCCATTGTAGCCGACGGATTTTGCTTTCCGGACTAGATCCACATTGTACGACTTGCGGTTGCACCTTCTACTTCAATCACCGTTTCAAGAAACGAAACAGTACAAGTATATTCAAAAAGGAAGAATTTTCCTTTCGAATATTCATAAAACATGCCATTTGAGTCTTGTAGAGCAATAGGTAGACTCTTGAAATGTGTACAAAATTTGTACTGCTATCACCGCTATAACAACAAACAATAAAAATATTATAAAATAAAAAGTACAGTGGGTCGCAATACAAAAAACTTTGGCAACCCAATTCACGCCAAGAAGTAGTTAACGAGAAATTAAAAATTAAAAACTTAATATGAATTATGCGGTGGTAGGGTGTGCGCATGTCCAACTCGCAGTTTTGTGCTTCGAGTAAGGAGTTTGGTCCTGTTTGAAGAGAAAGAGATAGCTTTGAATGCCTGGAATGGGTCTTCCACGGACCTTCACCAAGATGTCATTTGTTGGGTTGGTCTTACCACTTCAATGGTTAAGCTTTCGAATAATATATTTGGTCCATATTGGTGCTTTCAAGATGCACTTATTTGTGAGAAAAACTTTGTTGAAACAGTTCAAAGCTTTCTTGGTTGCCATAATTTATCTTCCGCCGTAGTAGAAAGCTAAGAGCACAATTTGCATTTCCAATGAAAATATACTCCCTTTCCCCAGTTCTTGAGTTTAAGCGAAACTGGTGGAAATTTGGCTCAGGTGATTTTAATATCAAGATTGCTCCTTGATAAGAAAGAGCCACCAATTTGTATGCTGACGAAATTAAGGCATTGATTGACTCGCATAATGTGAGACAAGATATTGCAAAAATATAAAATAAAAGGAAAGCTATGATTTGTAAGCAAACTTGATACCGTCGGGGAACCCCACAAAAAATCATGATGCTGATCGTTGTGCGAGACCGAAGATCGAAGCTTAGATTTATTGATTCGATTTCAGTCTCAAGTAGAGTTGACGCCGGATCGTTAGCTTGTTGCCCATTAGAAACTTCATTTCACAGAAAATTTAGTGCTATATATTGGGCTATCGAATCATTTGCGATTTTTTCTTTTCAACAAAGTGTTGCCATGTGCGCAATAATTTCTTATAAGCTAGAATAGATATCTGGGTTTGTTACTTCTTTAAATATCCATCAAAATTGGCCGCATAGATTGAGCGAATTCTAAAGTAAGTTGTGCCTCAAAGGCAAACCAACCGTAGTCCATTTATGTATTTTATGAAGGTATTCTGATTATGAAAAACAGAAAAAATTTGTAGTGGTTTCAATTACTTGATGGTTGGAGTCCGAAGAGAAACGGAGATTTTGCTATAAACGTATTTGCATACAGTTGAATTTGCAGTATTTAATTCACCTTAAGAGGATGAAGTGCAAATTTCTTTAATTTGGATGATCTTCTGTCAGTGTTATTCTAAAGATCGGTTAAGGACTACTTAACTCAATTTACTCAATTTAACATGACTAGATTTGAAAATTAGGAAGCAGTTTTAAGACTTACTCTTGGACTTGAGAGCCAGGCGATTAACAAAGTGTACCAGGTAGTGGGACTAAATTTTAAGCCATTTTTTCACTTCAAACTTTTGAAGTACGATATAATTAAGTTTTATCCTTGAGTTGCATTGGATGATTGAGAACTTGAGAGAAGCTGTTAAAAGCGAAGATTTTCGAAGGCCATTTAAAAAAAAAACAAGGCTCTACCAGTTCTTCACATATCACAAATGATACTGAAGAAAAGATGATGGCAATTTAAAGTTCTTCGAATTGGAAATGTGATTCAATTGTTGTAAAATTGAGGCTTCTAACCCCTCTCATTAATGATAGAAATGTTCTCTTTCAAAATATATATTCTAATTCATGTATCTTCAGACTCCATTTCCACAAACTATGGCGCAATGGAAGTAATTAAGCATTTGCTTTTCTATAGACTGAAACTTTTTATCTATTCTGCCACAAAGACAGACTTAGTTTAGAAAAATAAACCCAATTCGTAATAATTTCCTGAAGATACGTTCATAAAAATAACTTGTTCTAGCGCCACATCAATTCACCTCAACCAACCTACTAGTAACAATCGGAGGCCGCCAAACAAAAAAAAAAAACAAATGCAGACACATTCAAATTGCATTCGATAGCTAAATTAAGAGGTTACCAACTCCACTCCGTTCCACCGCATTTAAACCAAACCGCACCGTATTGCTTGTGCCGAGATACAATTAGTGTCTCCTGCCACTGTTGTTAGAATCATGTTAATATAAAATTAATTGTACCAACAGAACCGCTAATATGTTTCTGTACGTGACTTATGGCATTTTGCACATCAATCTTATGAGCTGCAAATGAGTACCGAGGAAGTAGGTGTCCGCCAAATGGATTCGACATACAAAGTTTTATTTTTGGAGTTCCCAGTACAGTATGCTGAACTGGAGGAGATTCATGAATATTAAGTAACACTTGGGGTCAATCAAATGTTATCCACTCCAAAAGCAACAATCAGCAAAAGTGTGTAGTGTAATTTCCACAAAAAAAAAACGACATGAGACTCTGGTTAATGGCGGCGTTGGAACTATTGGCACTCAGTGGTAATCGAGCCATTCACACTCGATTAATGGCTGCTCTGAGTGAGCACGTGTGATTTCTATTTTGTTTTATGTTGTTGCTGTAAGATCTTCAAGACGCGAGGGCAATGTTATTTTATTTGGCATTTAGCGTGGCAGGCACCTCATGTGTGTACCAGAGTGGTAATAGTTACGTGTAGGTGTTCTTCTTTGGTGTTAAGAAGAAGCAAAGACGAATTCAGTTGTGCAATTGGGCTTTGATTTATTACGGCTATTGACTTGCGAAAGGTTCTTCTAATATTGTTATTACATGAAGTGTGTGGAGAGGTATTTTACTCTCAGCTGCTTACGTCGATTTACAAGGTTATTTATGAATTTATAGCAAAGGATAATGAATTGAAAGTTTGTATAGCGATATTTATTTTCTGAATGAATTAACTGCGTCTGCAAGTATAGTTTTCAAATAAAAAAATCTAGACATAAGGAAGTTGTTAACAAGCCACTAAATAGAGCTACGTTTTTGTCGATTTTACAAACATACTCACAGTCATCCTTTTGGAAAAAAAAGGCTAAGCTCTGTGGATTTGAACTTCCTTAAGTCAAGTGGCGTAAACTAATAATAAGTTAGATGCGCAAACTCATCTCAATCGCTATTGAAAACTTCACTTAAATGTGAGATTTTGAATTTTTTTAATAAAACAATTTTGCTGATCCTCACAAGACCAGTATTGGATTCATTTAGCCCAAGTTCCTGGCTGCAAAGCCGAATCTAATTAAACAAATTGTAGGTTTTACAGTTCAAACTGTCAAATACTTAAGAAGAACTGAAATTCATCCCTTCTTTTGAATGTTCTTTTGCTACCACGAGTATGTCTACGCCACTCTGACTCACGTCCATCATCTATTTCATTGAAACAACAGTACATTAAACGTAAATTAAGTTATGTCTTTTCGTCGCTGTTTACTAATAGAACTGTTTTTAAGAATTTATTTAGAATCATTTTGTACCATGAAAATATAACATCATAATAATAAGTTTCTGCCAACCAATAAAAAAAATATTTAGAAGATTTATAAATATTCTCTTATTTTATTGAAAACCCCATTCAAAATAACTTATTTGATCCTTTTTCTCTAGTCTACCTAAATTTAATTAAATATTTACATGTCAATTTTATTTAAACTAATTTTTCTTTATTTCCAGGTAAATTTGAAACTTTTCAAAAAATAAATAAATTGGCTTTATGGACACCATGCATACGTAAATATACAATACCAATCCAATTACTTTTACTTACTGTTACAAATATTTTGTATGACTTTAAATAAGTAAATTTGCTGATGTTTTTCTTGCTTTTTTTGTGACCCCACATGTCGCGAGTCAATAAAGGCTTTCGTTAGTACACTGCAAAGTCAAACACCACCATACCAAGACTCAAAAAATGTTGCCATGTATTCCGGGGAATTATTCAAGCAGTTGATGGTGCTATGTGTATTTATAAGATTCAATTATTTTCCGTCAGTTAATTGACAAACTAACCAGCAGCGCAAAGAAGAGCCATTGAAAAAAATACAGCGAATATTGTTTTCTGAAACCTCCTTCTCCATCGCTACCGCCTCCAGTAGTGTCCCCATTACTTTCAATTCTGTACAGTCTCTCACTGAATTACTTGCATCACTAGCAAAATGTGAAATTTGCCACATCTTGTACAGCCAGAAAAACAAACCAAAATCGGCAACAGAATATCAGGGAATGAAGGCGTTCGACGACTCCGCTAGAAATTATTCTTAAGTAAGCTATCATCGTGAATATTCAACTTATAGTAATAGTAGGCGAATTGGCTTTCCCTTTCTCTTCATCCTACTCATTTTTGGGTCGGCATCAATCTACGTATCGCCCTTTAGAAGCAATTCAGAATATTTGGGCAAAAGTCTTCTCTAGTGTTATTTTTCTTCTTCTAAAAATTCAATTCGAATTGAAAAAAACATAAATTCATTGAATATTTTCTATAATCATGGGCTTGTCCAGAACAAGTTTGATCAATATTCTGGCTAGGTTAAAAATTTATCACTTTTTTTTGGGTCCTTGCAAAGCTTCACAAAAATTCCGACTTCAAATCGTTTGGTAGCTTGATTTCATACCATTTAAAAAAAAAATCAACAGAAATATTTTTGAAATTTATTCTTGCCCCACTTCCTTCAAAAGTGTCAATCTGTAATTGAAGATTGACCTTAATATCAATTAGATCTTCCTCAAGATCACCAATTGACCACTTCTAATCCACTTAACTCGTCATAAAAAAACGGAACTTACTTTCTATTGAAATCCAAGCTGGCATCATCTGAAAGTGCATTCATTTCTCTTTCTTTGCCAGACCTTTCCTACAACAACAAGTGCTACACCATTGTTCCAAATCTAACGCCTGCTGCAACAAACAAAAAGCCATAAATTCTTATGCCACAAAACCTCAGACCCATAATAAAGATATAAAACAAAAAGATTTACAATAAAAATTTAATATTTTGAGTAATAAAACCGCAAAGCGCAGCCAAGTCCATTTCGTTGCAGCCAAAACCAAAAAAAAAACATATTGTTGCTTCGCACGCAATTTCGAACCATTCCTCACCACAAGAAATCGATTACCTTTCGAAACAATAAGGTTACGAAAAAAATAAAAGTAATATCTGATTGTCTAACCCACCGAGAGACGCACGGATAGTCTTGCAGACTTAACTGTCAGTTAAGTGCTCATGACTATGATGGAATGGATGTGAGTGTGGTGCGGGTTCCACAGCACTTTCGACTCGAATTTCATTGCACTTTCTCCTCGGTGTACCATTCGCAATTTGCCATTTGTAGATACCCTTATGATGACTCCGTGCTGATAGGCAGGTTAACCATCCGGGAATATGATAGCCTCCACTGTGTCTTTCAAGTAGGGCTTTCTGTTTTAAAGGTGATAATTTTGAGTGAAAGCGCACCATGCCTAGAGACAACTATGACGATAAACGAGATGTTTTTTTTATTTGATTGGAGAGCTTTTTAATTGGGCCTGTCGTAAACTGACTGGCTAGCTTGACCTGCATTTTATTCTTGATGGATATAAACTAAAAAAAAAAAAAAAGAATTATCATTTATTCATAAATTTCTCAATCATAACCGTTGTTCGTTTTGATTTGATACGTGTTAAACAAAAAAGAAACAATCTAAACATATGTTTCTGATTGATGGTGGGAATTGAATTGAGTGGCCAATAATATTTTCTTGTAAAGGCTCAAGGCTGCTAATTAGTTTAAAAATTTAATATTTTCTCTGCCATCGAGACAGAATGTATCATAAATGTGTTAAGTGGAGACATATAAGCAATTCCAATCAGTGGAGCAGACTCCGACTCCGACTCCGTTTGATTAGCCCCAGAGCAATTGAAAGCTATAAATTTTACGATTAATGATCTAGAACGCGTTTGTATGCAAAATGTAGTGAAAGCTTTAGCTTAATTGAAAAATTAAACCAAATCAATAATCGACCAATAAAAAAAATATTAATTCAAATTGGTCGTTCCACTGGGAACGCTAGCCTGAATATGATGTTTGTCTTAAGCGTGGTAAAGGTAGCGTTGTGCAGGTGGTTAAAGTGTTGTAAATGGCAACGAACATTGGTGTAAAAGTCATAGAATGGGCTAGGAGTGCGAATCTGACAAGTTTAATAGATGTAAAAATTAACTGGTTTCTATTTGATTGATCTTTGAAGGCCACATGTCAGAAAATTTCGAATAAGATCATACAGAAAGCAGCAAGTACGGACACTAGGGCAATGGAAATTTATGAAATGAATTACAAAGAAGCTACAAAGTAGGGTTTATGCATGGATCACTATCTTACTCTTTAAAATAAAAATATAAACTTGTTTTTCTTTTCTTTCGACAAGCTCATGTCACCCTTCAATTCAAAGTTATACTCTTTTTCGAGAAGAAAACTGAGACTGTGCATATCACTATTTCAACGCCTTAGAACTTCTTACTATGAACTTTTCTTTATCATTCAGAACAGATAATATATGCTGGATGTAAAGAACTAGACGAAATATGACTTTTGTTAAAATGAGCGTTATGATGAAGGTGTCCTCTTTGACGAAATTAACTCACATTTCGTCTCCACTGACGGCTCAGCTGTACTTGTAGCCGACACTCGTAATATTTCTGTGAGCTGTTTCTTCTTAAGCCCAGCATCTGCCTATTTAATTTTTCCACTTTTTGATCGATTTCTGGAGTATTCCTGTCCATTGGGCGTCCTAGTTTTACCCTGCCTTGTTTAAGGAGACAATGTCACTTGCAAAATTAGGTTTTACCCAGACAAGAGCTCTTGAAGACCGATGCAATCTTTTCCAGAAAACTCTAAGAAATGTTTTTGAATTTATCACAATTTATTTTTCAAGTTAGCTTATCCATTCGAAAGTCTAACTTAGTTCATAAGCCTTACTGAAATGAAGCCTTATTAAAAAGAGTGATAAGGGTCCTTTCTATGCTCTCGTCAAATATCAGACGGTGATAAAAGATATTGCTGCGACACTTCCAAAAATATTATGGTCGTCAAAATTGACCTATTGAGAAGCCAATTGAATCTATACCCACCATCGTGCTATTTGACGTCTTTTAACTATATTTATTGTGGATATTTCTAATCATTCGAACGTGTGAATATGCAACTTTGGAATATAATATTACCCGTGTTGTGAAGTGACTCAAAACTCAGGCCCCCGTATGAACGAAGTCATGTTCAAAATTTACATAAAAAATCTTGAGATTGCAAATGGCAAGCATTGGCTTATAAACTGAAATTAAATGTTAAAACACTTTTGCAAATATCCAAAACTAATCGCTTTTATTCGAAGATGTTTGCAGCATTCATTCATTTAATGTATATATTTTTTTGCATATACAACTAACTATCTTTTTAGGAAATGCTTCTGAAAAGCTTATTTGGAGCTTTATATAGTTTTCTCTTAGTTTTCAAACTTATCTCCATTTTTCGTTCCCTAATTGTTGTTCTATAATACTTATAACATCGTATTGGTTTTTCCAAAAATATCAATCATCGGTTGTATACCAAAAAATAAAAAGCGAAACAATTACAAACAACGTTCTTAATTACTCATTGAAATCGGAGCTTTATTAACGTGCTAATCGTAAAGCTTTAACATACCCAATTAGCACGTATTAACACCTTAGTGCTAATGGAGCAATTACGTTAAGAACACCACAGTGCCACAAGCTTTCATCAAACGAAACATATCTCAACAAACAAAAGGTCAGTTCGCATGACAGGTCTTTCGTTTTCTTACAAAATACAAACATTTTGTGTTTTTTTTTTATATTTTTTATTTCATTGCTAGTATCCATTGTGGGCATAATAAACGAATAAAAGAAATATAAAAAAAAAACTCATCAGTGCTTCATGTTTTGGTTAATTTTTCCAACACAATCCCTGTTTAAGGCCACAACACATCCGGGTGAACATTTAAACATCAAATAGCACTCTCGCGCACAGATTGTCTTACACGTGTATGGACCACATCAAGCATGGAAGACATGCAATCATGCCTTTCTCCCCAATTCCAATCTCTCTTATAAGTACAACTGGCACACCATACACCGGAGCGTAATTTTGATGGGATGGGTGTACTCGGATAGCCTTTTCTACGAGGGGAAATTTTCTTTTCTATAAAATTATGTTCGCCCCGAATTGCGAATTTTGATGCAACAAATATTTGGTAGGCGCGTCCTGTCAGTACCAAGTGCACGTATCTGATATATTTGGGTGCATAGGTTGGCTCACATAACATACATTTGCTGTCTCGAAATGAGGACGAGAGGCGGCATAACCTACCTCAATAAAGAAATACAAAAAAAAAAGAAAAAGAGTTCTTCTCATTACCACCCAGCATGACCAATTCTCCTTAATCGATATTGTGCAATAACGGTTTGCTGTGAACGGTTTGGCATACCAATACCACCGGTTAACTACCTGTTGCAGTAGATCAACCAGAGCCACACCAAAACTGCATCCATCCAGTAAAGTGCAGGCGCGCTCGCACACACACACACTAGATAGCTGACAACTTCCAAATCATATCGGAAAAGTCTTGTGTGCGAGTTTGTATGTACGTTGCCAGTGATCGGAGTCATGCTTGGCGCAAAATGAGAAAAAATTAAAACGATTTTTCTGTTTGTTGTTGCTGTCATTTGAAAAGATTAACAAACTATAGACGCACAGGTTGCGTCATACGACCACAGGCAGATACCGATACGAGTGAGAGTGTATTTGGTGGTAAACCTAGGTAGGCACTGTACGGCCTCCGAATTCTACCTACACTTATGGTGGCTGCAGGCTTGCAACAAACACAAAAGTTTGAAAATTTGATTTATGTGGTGCACTCAGATTCGGGTATTTAGATAAAATAGTTTCGAGCATTTGTTTTTGTTGTTTTTTTTTTCAGGGATTGTTTCCGATTTAGGAGCACAAATTGTTTCTTTTTTGGCAACACGGTGATGATGGCGGATGTTCCTTGTGCACGCAAAATTTGGAAAAATAGAATGTTTGGCTGCAACAACTGTTCCGATTCAATTCGGCAAGGAGGTACTCGATGTTGCAGTTTTGTTGTCTTGGGGAAGTGGTGAGGTGTCGATACCATGTAAGGTGTAAAAAATGGCAACAGTTAGAGTCAATTACAGTCAAAGGCTGTGCTAAGACTCATTTATTTTATTACCGCTGAAGTGAAGTCAAGATTCCGATTTATGGTGTGCGATTGCTATTTTGAGTTGGATTTCAGTTTCGAAATTTATTTAAGTTGCAACCATGCCGTTGAGAGAGTCTATAATGGTGCTTTGCTATAGTTCTGTCGTTATATTGCAGCAAATTGGTGACTGAAATGAAAAGTTAAACAGAGGTGGTGCTACAATAACTGAGCAGTGATTTAATGTGCATTGTGTGCGAAATCTTACAAATGAATTGAGCGTGTTTAATGTGTCTACTTAAAATTTGAAGCAATTTGCACATTTGTTCCGAAATGATGAAATGATGTTGGATGATTAAAGACGTAAGGGAAGACTTGGGTACTTGTAAAAGGGGTACTGCTCCTGTTGGGTATCTAGTTTGGCATTTTGAAATATTATAAAGACCTCTCACAGAAGGACCGCTTTATTAATTGGGATTCAGATATGTTAAGAATTGCCTCTTGTCCACGCATGCATTGGAATATTAATTTTTTTATGATAGTGTGAATTGAGTCCAACACTCTTAACGTTTTCCGCAAAGGTTTGATTCAGAAACAAGTTTCCTTGAATCTTTGAAATTCACATGTTTGACTCTTATTTAAGGTAAACAAGAAAGGACAACTTTACAAACAAAATGTTTCACAGAATATCAGAAGCTTGATCGAAAGTGCACACGATATCTCCAACATTCACACAGCTTATTAGATTTTTGATTTGGCAGAAAAGCAATTTCTAATCCTTTTTGTGACCACCCCAATTTTTTCACCAGTTGATGGGAGAACAGCCATATCGGACTATATCTTAATTGCTGTTACATAGCAGCTCCTAAAAATTCTCGTTGATTACTTTAACAATTCTTTGCAATAAACTATGACTTTTCCAGCCTCTTAGATATAGTAAAGCTTGAAGAATGCATAACCTCTTTTCTAAATTTTCTCCTTTTGCTAATCGTATTAATTCCTACAGCATCTCCTTACATGCCTTATCAGTTGACTTCTTTTTCTGCATACAGTCGCCTGAAGACACTGGTTAATTTGACAGTCTTTTGCTTAAATTCTCACTGAGTGGTCTTGAAATTTGAGCTTGTTGTGCTTGCAGTGTGCTCGTCCTTGCAAAATCAAGCTCACTCGTGTAGCTTGCAACATTGGAAAGTATGGCTCTAAATTAAGCTGCCCCGAACGAGTTTTCAGAGTCGACATAAACCCATCGTTATTTGTCTTTCCATATCGCTGCTATATTTTCCACTTCACGGAAGATTCGTTTCTTTATTTATTACTCAAGTCATGAAACATGATTCTGAATTCGTAGTGGTTAGGAGACCTCCGTCTTAGAGTTTGTACAGCGCCTTTTTTATAAAGACATCAGCTTTGTCGATGTTTTGTTTTGGCCCTTCATAGCCAGACTACCTCTTATAAGCTTGAAAATGATAACCTTTGTCCACATGACAAAACGGCATTCAAATATATATAAGTGACACCATACTTTCCTCATTAGTGTTACGAAACTTATCGAGCATGTTTTCCAGATCATCAAACCACTAAAGAGGTGATTCCAGGGCGAAAGAGGTCGATTTCTATGTTAATCAAGCTAGTTTAGTCTAAGCTTTTGCAGCGTCTTTTTCCATAACAGTTCATAGTCTTAAATAAACTAATATACTTCTTAGGGTTCGATGTTTTGCTTGCACTCCAAGGATTTTGACTGACCTAGTGTTGCATTTTGCACAGAAGAGCAGACATATAGGGAGGAGAATTAAAATAGTATTTACTTGTTGTATTTTTGTTTCCACTGATCCATTGATGGCGTCTGAATAGGGACGGGGAATATAATATCGACTTATTTGCATTCACTCAATTCGCAGAATTTTTTTAATTCCTCGTAAATTTGATGATTACATCAGCACTTGATTTTCAGTCCTCCGCCTAGTAATTATAATGTTTAAGCTTACTAGATTTTGCGAAACATACAAAATAAGAAAATATTAAAAAGAAAAAAAAAGATGAGGATGGATGGGCAAACCGAAGAAAACTTCTCTGGATAACATAAATTCCTTGAAATTCATTCATGAGAGCCATACTTGGCTGGGGCAATCAAGCATCGGACGACCAAAAGTGGTGTAAAAGCTTTTTTGATATACGGGATTGATTGATCTGCATACAATCTACACAAACCATCATTTTGACAACACGAATAAGGAATTAAGCCGATACAAAAACCACTACAACAACGTCACCCATAATTCAGACTACTATCGGTGGTCGACCAATCCAGTGCTATTGCAATTAACTTGATCCCAACGGCAAGTGGTGACTGGACCAAATTGGAAAAACTAGACTACTCTAGGAATCGAACCTGGCAGGCTTTCTATCAACTTCGCTACCAAGCTGTAAATCGGTAGCAATGAAGTGGAACTCGTTGCCATCTTCCTTGATGTGGTTAGAGTGGGAAACGAGCTCCATTAAGTCATTGTTGCTCTGCTCTTCAGATATCCATGTTGATTTGAGAAAATTATGAACAAATTTGTGAACACAAACAATGTTTTTAAAAAGCCTTGGAATGCAAGAATTTTTAAATAATTTGCTTATTGTGGGATATTTCATTTCTCTTTATGGAGAGAACTGCTTGAGGAATGGTTAACTAAAATAGAAGCGATAAGGGCTCCTTCCCAGTTGAGCTAAACCATGTTTATTAAAAACAAAAACTAAGAGTTCTAGCAGCTGACACAGCAACCACTACTTAAAGGGGACAATACTATTGTTTGATCCCAATGACAAATGGAGTAAGACAGCTTCTAAGAGTCCATTAGATTGCGGCGTTGCTTTCTGAGTATCATTACAAATAAGCAGCTCTTTGAAGACCTTATCTCTTACGAAATCCAAAATACCAATATCATTTGACTAATTGTTTTCACTTATATAAATTTGTATCGCTTAAAAGCTTCCCAGCAGTAACTACCGCCATGTTGCATAAAAATATAATAAACAACCCGTCACCATCTTATCACTCAATAATTCGCTTCCCATCAGCAGGTGTATGCGAACGATGACTGCTTCAAACCCTGTCCCCCTTTGGCCGCATCTGGTTGGCGTCGCCATCATCACTTTACGCCAAAAGCGTTATCTGCGAACGAATAAATTGCATTAACCGTAGTTACAGCACCAAACAAAAACATGATTTAACTATCTCATAATTTTCCGAGGCGCTGCACTCCACTCCGGTAACGCAATGAAGCCGAACCTCTTTTTTGTCTTCAGTTCGGTTCCCAAACATGGCCCAATCTGGACCGAAACTGCACGAAAAAGCCGAATAAATCCACAAAATGCTAATATATCATAATAAATCGATATTTTGCCGTGTGTCTAATAATGGATCGACTTATGACGGTGCTCTGCGACTCTCTGACTGTTGGACAGACCCAAATGTCCGTGGCATGGACATATATTAGTGCCGTGTAACATGTTTCCCAGCACTCAAAAGCAGAAAAATACTTCAGTCGGTGGGGACGGGTGGCAATAAAATTGATTCGATTTTAAATATTGATTTTGTTGATTTAAAAGACATGGCCAGTGCTGCGATAAGGAAAATTAATTATTAATGTTAAATTGATTTTTGCTTTCGGTTCGGTTAGGCTTTCCCACTTCCTTGGTTGGTCATAGTGCTGTCGTCGTCGTCCATGGTGCTGTTACTCCAAACCGAAAAAAAAAACTTTCGAATGTGTGTAGAAGTGTTTTTTTTTTTGTTTTTCCTGCGAGCTAACCCGGTTTTTTGCCTACACAATTCACGCTTAACACACGCGCTCACAACATGTGTTTGTTTAGGTACACGAAATAAATTCGTTGCTTTACATGTCATCTGGGCCAGTAATGAGGCTTGTCTTAGAGCTGGTTAAGCCCAGAGTTGCTGTACAGCTTTTAATTTACCATGGATCGGTAGTGTGGCACGAATATTAATTTATTGTTTTCAACGACTTACTATTTAAAAGAAACTATCTATGCTTAAGAAGAATCCAATCCTAAGAATCTCTAGAAGATCCTTTTTTTGCAACATTTAAATTTTAAAATTAAAGTGTTTTTTGGACAAGGGCCAAAGCAATTAACTTTTTAAATAAAGCTGAGTCTTTATAAAATATTTAAAATGAAGGTGCTCTAGGAATCTGAACATCCTTCCAATGATTATGGATTAAGAGCACCTGTACAAAATTAAGGCCGTTCATCTATAAATCTAAAATAATGTACGGTCTTTTTCTGACTCCCACTTGAGAATGCACTAATGAATTTGATTAGATAAAGTCGATTTGCAAAATTGGGATTTCCTTTGTTTTACGATGTCAACAAAAAAATCGTCTTTTAGTTTCTTAGTTGCTTCAATTACTTGTGAAAAAACAGTGAAAAGTTGTTTATTCAAAATCAACAAGCATAATTTAAACACATTCCTAAGTGAACTTTCCGTTATCAAAGCAGATGATTGGAGTGGTTTGTTATACATCTCCGATTGGTTGTTGGAACCCAGGCTTCAATCTAATCGAAAATCTTGAACTTTTATCAAGTCGTCGAAGTTGATTCAATTATCATCATAATCCAAATTATCAGCGCTATTACTAGAATCGACCAGCAATAGAAGTCTGATAAAATGGACGGCCATATTTAAAATTACAAGCCCGTGTGCCAAAAAATGGCTTGTTTAGATAATCTGTCATATGGCTGCTGTGAGGGCATAACATTGACCAACACTTGGTGTACCTAAATCAAGCTGATTAAAGTCATTCTTCCAACACATTAAAAATCAAGGGCAATACTTTCACTGCCATTCGATCCCGAAAGACCATTAAAGACTATAGCCAACTGCAACCCATTCAGCGAATGCAAAATGCAGATTTCTTCGCTAATTTCCCTTTCTCATTGTCTAAAGTTAATCGTGTACAATGCGATTAATGGCGGTGAAACAAAAAAACAATAACAAAACGAAATGTTAAAAACCCAACCGCATAGAGTATAGGACCAACGAGTACTCAATTACAAATAATTGCACGCACAATCTTTGTTTAACATTTTGCATTCATTGGCATGGCATTATGCGTACGAGTTCGTGTTGTTGATATTACGAGTACATAGCTCCACCTATATGGTTATGCGTGCGACCGACGGTACGTACGAGTGCTCGTCGCATTTACGTCTTTAAAGTATTTTCCGAAGGTTTTTCTCGTGGAATTCAAGCACTTGTCTTCAAGTTGTTTTTTCTTATTTCTTTTTTCTTTTTTTCTTTTATTTTGCCTGCTTCATCGCATTTATTTTTATTGTCTGCCTGGAGTGGAGTACTCTCGTACATACGTAGGCATTTCTCGATCAAACATTAAAACAATAAAATCAATGGGATTACTTTGCGCAGTTTTCGTGTCAGTCTAGGTGAATCGATTGTGTGTATTAAGGCGATATTTTGTTTTCTTGTGTTTTTGTGCTACGAATGGAGATGCTCATGAAACGTGTAATTGTAATTTTCTCTTGGTCTCATGGCGTCGTTGTTGGAGATTTTATTTTTTGTTTTTTTTTTTCTGAAAGAAACGAATGAACTCATGATAATTACTCAATATAGTTATTCATTGTAGTAATTGGAGCTTTATTAAGAGGAGTTTGCTTTTTGTGCATGTCGACTCAAGTTGTTGGAATTAAAGCATTTTCATAAAAATGTATCAGAAAACGATGAGATTATATAAAAGAGTTGGCATGCAAACTTGTTTCTTTTTGGTACAACTTTATAAGCTAAGTTCACACGCACTCTTTGCATAGTTGTTGATTTTTCTATTTGAACTTTGATGATTTGTTTATTAATGACCTGCTCAATAATCATATAAAGAATGTTTCTAGTCAATTAGAGCCAATTTAACGTGATTTGTGCCAGAACGCCTTCTTTTTTTTGGATCTTTTACGCTTTGGGAACAGGAAATAGTAGTAGGGATCAAAATCCGGTAGCTAAGCATTGACAACGGGGTTGATTTGACCAAAAAATTGCAAACAAGCAACAATGTTGTGCGGAGTGGGGTTATCGGCATGCAAAAGCCATGAATTGCCACGGAAACAGGCGGTTTTTAAATAGTTCTTAATTCAAAAGGCGCACAAATTTAAGGTTACATTATTTATTAGCCGTTTTAACGTGTGGCAGGAATAATCGAAGAAAACAGTAACCAAAACCTTCCGGCCTGGTTCCTCGTAGACATCATTCAACAGCTCCTGAGCGAAACTCATGCGATGTGCCATTTGTCGAGAATACACGATCACTGGACATTTGTTTAAATAGCTTCCTTATTTGACTAGTTACCAAATAGCTGGAACGTCATAGCACTTATGTCGAGTACGTCCAACTCTGGTCAAAAATGGTCACAATGACATTGTTTCTTTTCGATCATTTTCACAGTCAAAAAAAAATATTTTCCAATCCCATCTCCGTCATGAAGAGCCTCTTGAGAAATACTAGCAAAGCTAGAAGCCACAAAGGAGCTGGAAATGGCTTTCTTTTTAAGTCTAGGATTTATTTCAAACACAACCAATTCAGAGGAGTTTCGGCAATTGAAATGATCAATACGTTACGACTTTAAACCAAAATTGAACACAATGAGGACTCAGATACTACAGCTCGACTAATTTGTGGGCATTTTGAACTAAAGCACTTACAGCTGCCATATGTTTAGCTTTTTAATTTCTGCAGTATCTCTCTGGCACAAACGCACTTAAACAGGGAATTTGTTCTCTCAAAAACATTTTAAAAATTTCGGCAGCCATTTTTAAAGATTTCCAAACGTTGCTCGCTTGTGAACTTTTCCATGACACAAAATTGTTATATTTCTATTGAAGAACCCTGTAAAATGGGCTTAAAAAGCTTAAAGCTTAGTAGTTAGATTAGATTTCATTCATTCTATGATACATTTTCTATAAACATGTTCCTAGTGCTTTTCAGAAGTGGTAACAAGTTGCTCATTCAATATGAAGCTACACCCTGTCTCAAAATAGAACTGTCGCGCCAAGTGGAAGTGATGAGGTGAAATATAAAAATAAAACAATCCTTTATTTGCCTACTGATCATTCTGTAGGAGAGATGTATAACACTTCACTACTAACCGCGCAGTAATTTCAACTCACCTGCACCCAAGAACCGCAAACTGCTGCAACCACTGCGATTAGATGAAAATTGGTACACTATCCAACTTCGATTATCGTCTTAACAAGATCAACCCTTGTTTTGCCTTCCACTAAATCCCCCCATTCATCGGTGCAGCGGTTGATCAAATCAACACAAAATAGCTCAGAAATCTGTACAGCGAACACCTCGAAAACAATTTCCTTCTTTGGCTACATGTCCAGGAAGTTGCGGTGTGAATCCACTTACCCACCATTTCGTCCAACACAAGAATGTATCTCGTACGAAACAAAAATAATAATCGAATTAAATTCCATGAAAATATCAGAAGAGACGTTTCATGGCTAAGTGCTTATGATTTGCCTGATGCTTCTGCTCATCTCTCAAGAAAACCATCTCATGTCCATCTAGACATGATTCTAGAGGGTTCCTTTTTTTTCTCTCGTAACCATTGATGCACTCTGGTGTGGTCAACGCGCTTCTTCCAAAGTGGATTAAGAGAGAGAGAGAGCGAGGTACATAAATAGGATCGAATGTGGCTGTGGTATCGATTGAGCTGGCGATACGGCTACGCATACGCGGTCCAACCAACAACGGAAATTACTTTTTGTGAATTGCAGCTGTTATCTGATTTTTTGGCGCCATAAATAATGGATTGGGAGGGGAATTATGATTTCGTCGTTTTTTTTATGTTTTTTCGTCGTTCGCTTTTTGATGGACTTGAAGAAGCCAGCCGGGCTTGAGTTTTTCTTGGTAGGGTGTGCTTCCTTCGATTATATTGGTCGGTGATCATATGCGTGGTTAGCGAGCGCACAGCGTTCCGCATCATAAGTTACGAGCGTGTGCGTTCCAATCGGGCTGACTTGTGGTATTTCGCACCTTTGCACAAATTGACATCTAAATAAGTAGCAATCAGTGTTGCATCGATTACGAGCGGATTGTTTTGGATCCAGATTCAAGTCGGGATATGCTTTCGGTTTTTGTATTGCGGTGGCGGATGTTCCACCATTGATTATGGGTTATTACCACCATTGAGGTCATGCCATCATCATCATCATCGTCTGACTTGTTGCTTTCGTTCTCTTTGGAATGAATTTATGTCTTCGGAGTGTGTATATAGCTAGTAGTTGTAAAAATCGTAGTTCCACCATTTGGGATGGATCATAAATTTCATAAAAAGGAAATCAAAGCAAACACCAGGGACCAGAGGTATCCACTTCCAGTTGGCCGTGCTGTGGTGGTGGGAAAGTGAATGCTGTCGTGAATAGGGACGGCGGCATACGAGTTTGCTGTCCGGATATTATTTTTAGTCCAGGCGATGTGCTATGGCAATAAAATTCAATTCGAGATGAAAGATAATTACATATTAAAATGACGAAGGGGAGTTGCCTGTATCCGTACTTCAGTACTGCCATGGAATAGGGTCGTCACCAAAAGAAAACTCCGCTTGCAGTGAGTATCATCGTCGTTTTTTGTTTTCAAGCGGGTTGACGATGGATTCATAGTCGAAGGAGCTATCAAATCAAGCATGTTTTGTTTGTCTTAAATTGGGAAATTTGTGACGTGTTTTAGAGGAAATATTAATTGTTTGATTCCTCGTAAGTCCTTTTAAAATAAGTCTTAAATATTTGAGAAAAACTGTTTGCAAATTCTCTGCCAGCTTTAAAACACTTCCATAAAAGAAGCCTCATAATTGTGCTCAAGACCTATTCAATACCTGCCCTTCGGAAAGTTCTGCTGAAATTAGAATAGGTGGTCGTGTTGTTGTTCTATGTGACAGAGTGTCATTTGGATAGTTGTGAAATCGATGGCTTCTAATATTTTTACAAACATCGGCACACTAAGAAGGTAGAAGTGTCCTTTACACTTATACTGCTCATGTTTTGGAGGAAGGATATTTAACAATTGAAGCTCCTTAAGTGACTGATTGTCTGAAGACGAGACAAGAAGAACTGGACAATTAAATGTAAGCTACGCAACTGATACCTTGGTGGAGATCTGACGAAGACTCATCCTCATTTAAACCACTCTACTCGACAGTTTTTTTTATGCGGAGCCAAATGATATTTTCGTCTATAGACAAGACATAAGATTAGATTTTAAGAACTATCGATGGAAAAACCAATTGCTCTGTCTGCGATAAACGCAAATATAAGAGAATGAACAACTGCAAATGAGATGGATCTAGTTCGGAAGGCTAAAATTAATCTATTTAAATGGGTCAGCCACTTCGAGCAAAAGGATAACAATACTTCAGCTAAGAGTGGAAATGTCGATCCATGATCGATCAATCGGATTGGATGCCAGAAAATTTGTTTTTACTAACTGAAAGTAGCGAGCGTGAAACCACGAAATATTTAAGAATGAAAAAGAATCTCAGGCTAAGTTCCTCCAAGGATTGATGTCTTTTTAAGTTCAAGCGTAAATAATAAGTTTCCTCCTGCTTCCGATGATAAAAGAAAATTCAAACAGAGACTAACAAATTACCCACCTCATACCTGTGCTTGCATCGATATGTAATTTGCGTCTTCTTCTTTTTACGACATAATGGTTCAACAAAAAAAGGAATTCAAATTCTTGGCATAACAACTCTTTTGGAAGCTTATTGTATGTGAATAGTCACTTAAACTTTTTATTTAAAGTTGTACTCGGGTTTAAAGAACTTCTAAGAGGTGGTGCCTTGAAAAATTCCAAACATTCATCGTGGATTCTAACGCAGGGCCTTAAGTTTTGCAGCCGCTGAACTTCAGCTGGTGAAGTTTGCCGTGCGTCCGCTTATCTATAGCAATATTTGACAGATCTCCAACCTAAGCTTATGCTTTCGGAATTAATAGCTAGCAATGAAAGGGCTCACCATCGAAATGGTGGTCATGCTACAATGCTCATTTCATCGGCTTGTCATATTGGAGTTTCAAGTTTGTGTCCTTTGAAAATGGAAAGAAGAAGATTATGATGATAAATGAGAACAGATTTATGGCGCCTTTTCCAAGGTCACAAAACAACACTTCTAGCAGATCAACTTATGTTGAAAAAAATACTGCGAATCAAATGAATGTAAATAAGTTTGTATAGAATTTTTCTATCCTATTGGAACTTCATCCATTGAACAAACGAAGCAAAAATGCACCTGAGTTTCTCTTAAACGCAATAAGTATCTGTATCTCAAGTATAACAAGTCTCTGCATGTGAATCTACCAGCTTAATCGCAGTAAATACTAAAGGCTTTAATACATCTTTAAAAACTACAAATTACCCGTAGATTAAAAAAAAAAGAATTCCAAACCAAATGAAGATAAAAAAAAATCCCTGAAGAGGAATCAAACGAAACCAGTTTGAAGATGATTGAACAAATATCAGTCGAAGGAATCATCAGTCATCACTTGTTTGACGGAAAGTAATTTCACTAAATACAATTTGTTGTTGCCCACAACCAAGCGCACAGTGCACTCCAAGACCACAATGAGCCTCAGCCTGAATCTGAGCCCAGAAAACAACAAAAAGCACCAGCCATCATTTTTATTGCGTAAAACACATAATCCATAAATATTTCACGTTTTATTTGATCAAAGATACAAAAATTTAATTTCATCACAATTTACGTTTCTCGGCTTTCGGTGCCTTTTGGCCGCCTCCTGTTCCGTACTGCCTCGATGCTGATTGCTATGAAATCGCCATTCTTTGGATGGATTACAATTTTTGGTCTCATCACAACGCACAAAAAAGAAACCGTCGCTTCGATGGAGTGGAGTGGAGAATTTTATGCGAATACCGGAGTGGAATCAGAATCATTGGCAACAAAAAGAATTGTTATGTATCGAGATAAGTGATCGCATAATGAAGAAAGGTGTGTACTTGCTATAATTTGAAATTCCCATCTTTGGTGTACATACGAGTATTGTGGCATTTTTTCGAAAGCCACGTCAGTTGCCGTTGCCGCTGACGATGACGGCTTTTTTGGGGGCTACGAAAATTGACGGATGGTAGATTGATTGTGTACCTATGTATATACGTCTTTCTTCGTTCTTCCTTCCACAGTTGCTGTTTTTTTTTTTTGTTCTCGTATTCCTTTCAATCTTTGACTGTCAAACATTCTTCAACGGCCCAAGGTAAACTCTACTATACGACTCTGATTGCTATCATCATCGTCATCATTATAACCAAAAAGTATCCATTAAGAAAAACTTTTATATTCCATCTCGCTATCTCTCTCTCTGCATTTTTTTTTATTTTTGGATACGAAATGTGTTAAAGTAAATTGAAAGAGACAGAGTAAAGATTTGATTACAAAGGCACTTACCACGAGACCTGGTCAATGCAGAGGCCACATTTCGATGTTTTGTACATCGAATGAGAACAAAACAAGAAAAAAAAAACAAGAAGTGGATCACGAGTGAGCAAAGAACAACGAGTAACGAGCGCCCAAAGCTTTCAGCACCATCATAGTGCGTCATAAAAATTAAAGAATGATTTGATTGTTGAAATCAAAAGAGAGATACCTTCAGCATACGGCATACGGCAAGCACCAAAAATTTCAAATACTCGTTTTCCCCTTACGCTGAGATGATGATCTGCGCGTCAGTACTTGGTGGTGCGGTTGGCCAGCGACGTAAATCAAATAATAAAGAACAAACGGAGGGCACGCTACACGAGCTCCAGCAGCAGCAGCGTTGTTGTTATTCGTCTAAATGAAGCCAACATGCTGTGAGATATAATTTTTGCTTGATTACCTATCTGCCAAAAAAATGAGGCAATAAAAAAAGCAAAGCAACAAAACGAAAAGTAAGCAACCACAAAAATCATGCAGAGTAAGGAACATGATTATGTGTAACATAAAATTCACCTGGCCATCTAATTGGACACATTTTTGACATGCACTTTAATGTGTGCTCCTTTGAGGCGAAAATTCGGCTATGGCCCTACTTTTGCAGTCAGCTGTGGGTTTTTGCAAATGAACAAAGGGCAAATGAACACGAAGTTGCAAGTGGTTCCGCGGTAGGAAAAACTATTAAAAAATATCAATACTTGCCATTATATCAGGTGTTTATGTCTATCGTGTTAATTGCGGAATTTGTTTTATAATAAATGGTTTTATGCAAATGAGAAACAACAAATTTCAAAAGAGCTGGCATGCGAACTTCTGCATCGTTCGAATGAATGTTCTTCTCTGACTCCTTTGAGTCTCAGTGAATGATTATGCCTTTCTCTAGATTGCTGTAAAATCTCCTTCTTTCTGTATGGAAAGTATATGAGTCGAAATCTTTATGAGATACTTAAACATTACCTCTGGCACACATATTTGTTCTTATGAGCACTCGTTCGACCAAGCTGCGGCCTTAAATTAATTTAGATATTTCCAAGCAAACGGTTCTTTGTGCTTACATTTTTACGAGTGCGGAATGGGATCTTTTCAGCTGTATCCATTGTAGGGTAATTCTAACGTCTCAAATAGGCAATTCCAAAAAAACACTTCTTCTATGATTTTATTGACTAAGCTCAAAGTTATCTAGGAAAGAAGAAACCGAAGTTCCTCCAAGTTAAATGAAAGAAGAAGGCGTGAAATACTCACGTAGGCTTAACTGTTGCTCTATAGTTATCCCCCTTGATTTAAGTCAGTCTTCAGATAACAAAATCCTGAATGGAAAAATCAAGAAGGCTGTTGATAAAAACTCACCAGTTCTCCAAATTCAGCTTTAATATTTTCAAAAAATCAATTTAATTAATTGCTGAACAACGTATTTCATCATATCCATCATTGCACTCCTTTTAAAGGCCATGGTACCTAATTACACGATTTTTAACGACCACACGCGTACACACCCTAGCGCCAAAGTCTGTCAATATAAATCCGTTCATCTCTCCAATATTATAGCCAACCCACGCATCGATTACAAGCTAAAAACTCTGCGCTGGAATAAAACCCCTCAAGCAATGCAAAATGCAAATTCATCCATAAGTCTGCTGTACCATGTAATGTGCTTTATAAATCGAAGCCTTTTGCCCATTCTATTTGTTCGAGAACTGCCGGCTATGGCAAGGATATTCATTCCACAAGTCCAGCCAATAGTGCGTTTCGTTTTTGTTTCGACTCTAGTGTCTAAATGAAAATTTACGACATGACGACCGACCGTGGTGCGCAGACACTGAGACAAAGAGCAAACCGAAATATCAAAAACAACCAAAAGAAACAATTCAAATCGAAGGGAGGGGGGGGGGGGTGTAGATAAAAATAAATTCTATTAAAGCATTCGATGAAAATGTGAAGACATGTTTAAAGCATACCTACACACTTAAGTTAACCATTCTGGTGCTGCTTGCTGCTATTATCACCCACGATCGATTGGCCTTCAATGAAGAAAACCCGAACGTACGCCAGCCAGGCCATAAGTTGCTGCATGCTTGGAAGAGGCTGTGCAACCAGACCACTGTGCCTCTATCTTGAACAAGAAAGATGAACGCCACGCATATTACCAAGGCAAATGATGTTTTATTGTTTTGGATTTAATTCATCCCCGCTGGATTTATTTTATTTTTATTCAAAATTATGGAAACTGCGTGGAGGAAGCCGATCAATATATTTATTTCATTTTTCTTTTCGAAGTGGGCAGTAACTGGCGTCTTAATTTGTTGCATTTGTTTGAAACAAAATTAAAAAATAAAAAAATATGTTAAAATTAACAGGAGAACGGTTTTGGAATGACTTTATTGTGTAGAGTTTGGGTTGCAGTAGGAATGATCTGAAGTTAACAAAGACATTCGGCATTCGTATGTGTCACAAAAATAAGCCTTCCTCGTTTTGTGGATAAGTAGAAAAGGAAGTTATACTATATTAATTGTTCTATTGAATTCAACGATGAATTCATGCTTCATTTATGCCTTTAAAAATAAACTAGTTGAGATGGATGTTGGGGTTTCATTCACTGATTGATTTATGAATACATGGCGAGTTGGACATTCACAAGACGGGTTCCGTACCGCACTACCGAATGCAACACTTTACATTGCACATATCTACGAGTAAACCAATTGGCGGTTGGTAATATTGCCATGCAACGCGACACTTGGTTGTGATTTTCTAAACCCTTTTCGATACAAAGTTAAAGCTCGAAAAAGCAGTTCCAATAAGAGAAATGAAAAAAAAAATATAAATACACTTTTCAAATGACAATTTCTGAAATAAAAGTGCTGTTTTAATCACAAGTAAAAGAATTCTTGATGCAGTCTTCTTGCAGAAATATGTGAATATTTGGTTTCTTTCATACTAAAGTGATTGCAAATTTTTTCGAAATTTGTGAGATCGTGCCATACCTGGTTGACCTCAGCGCTGAGATAATTAATAATAGAATCATTACGAGAACAAACTCAGATAACTTCAACTGAGGTACATACTAGAAATCAGATAACCGCTGGCCAGCAAGTAATTGCAATCGCTTTCCTCGCTGCAAACGTAATTTAATACATTACGTAATTTTTTAGAGTTCCAGATCACATGGAAGTGGGATCAAAGAATATCGCATAATGAAAGAGCGGTTTACACTTTCTAAGCCTAAAAATCAACAGGATATGGTGGGATTAAATACAAAGGAAATCACATTGGTGACCGATAAGGCCTTAAAGACCTAAAGAAAACAATTAATATTGAATGATCCCCAACCTAAAGACCTGAGTCCCGAAAAACATACAAAACGTACTCCCAAAGCAGAATGATCTTATCAGTTAAGTTTGGAATATGCAATTGAATGTGGATTCTGGTGAACCCCCTCGAAAACCAAACTATTTTTATTCATGAAAAAGAACAAGGTCCCTAGCTTGACTCTACCTAAAGTCGGAGCTTAATACCGCGGAATAATTCTTGACAGATGTTAAAGATAGAAATTGATGTAAAACAAATTAAGAAGGCAGGTTTGTTAAAAGAAGAAGTCACTAACACTTCACCAAAAAATAAAAATAACTATTGTCCAGCTTTGGTTGGATCTGGTAATAATATCAAATGAAGCTACGATGACTTTTTTTCCTGCCCCAAAGAAAAAACTGACACCAGTTGCAGAGATTTACAATCGGCCTAACGTTCCATTAGCATTTTGTTTAAAAGAGGAGACACTATTAGTCCACTTTTAACTTACTTCAAAATATAAAGAAGCAAGAGGTGAGCTATATTCAGCAACCAAGAAATGACAAATTTGATTAATCTAAAAGACAAGCTACTCTACTCGAATTCGTTTTGTTAAAATACAAGTAAGGAAAGACGTTTTCCGAGTCTTGATGTTTTACTGAAGAATATAAGAAAGAAGTCGAAAATGTTTTCACTTTAAGTCATAAAATGCTCTTAAAGTTTCTACACAATTAAATAATTAAATTGAGAGATCAACTGATAGTTTGCTTTTACCCCTCTAGAACAGTGGTATCGGCTGAAGAGTGTACGCTTAAATATAAACTAGAATCATAACGTTCTATAGCAAAGAATAAGTTTCAATCGAGAACACAAATCCTTTCATATAACTTACATGGCATTAGAGTATGAAGCAGGCTTATTATTTTAAGATCTTAAACATCTTTCCTTCCTTTTCGAGAATTCCAAGGTGGAATGAAAAGACAATCCTTTGTAGTCGATTCGTTTTTTCTTTGAGCCCCATAGTTAAGAAACAAAGTCCTACAAGAGAAGTTAAGTGAAAGAAAACACCAAATTCAGACGGCCCCAAATATTTCTTTTAGAGATTTAAATTTATAAATGTTTCTTCAGGAGTCCCTCAAGGGTCAATATTAGGTCCTTTGTTGTTTTCCATCTTCATTAATGATCTTCCACTGTCAGTCAAAATAGCGCTATAAATTTGTGGGCTGACGACGTACGGATATATAAGTTGTAAGCTGGGCATTATTGAAGATGGAGCTCATCGATAAAATGAGTACCTCAGACAGGTTTTACTTTGGGTAGTAAAAAATTCCTTAAATTTTAATACACTGAAATCGAAATTTATAGTCATAATCAGTAGACAGCCACCGTATCTATATGAAAAGATTCATTTATTCCGGTCATCTCGCTCGCCCTCCATTATTCAACCTGATTTTTCATGTCTTGCTACTGAACGCCAATTTTTCATTCAAGCCATCAGTCTCTGGAATGTACTGCATTTCGACTTAAGAAGACTACATAATACTGATCAATTTTACAAAAATCAATTTCTTTATCTAGCTAGTAGGTAGAATAATAAAAGCAACACATGAATTTGTTTAACTTTTCAAAACACAAAATTGTCTTCGTTTCTAATTAACAATGTGTCCTGATTACATTTTAACTAGGCTAAGAGAATTATACTTTCGGACTCCTAAATATTAGCTCATCTGTAAATAAATCTCATTCAAATAAAATCTCATTCAAAATGATTGCAAGGTGCCAACTCCCACCACCTCGAGTAGTTAGCACATTCAATACTCCACTCCATCGAACGAATCCACCTTCGCAGTCTTACCGGCAATATATTTTTCGTCGCAAAAGATCGAACCACACTCTACATCTAGACGTATTTTGGAAGAGATTTTAGAGTCATATGACAGACGAAAATTCTTCGCTCGGATATCGACAAATACCTTCTACATTGAATCAGCAATAATCTCTGGAAATGTTGTATGGCTTCAAGTTTCCAATTCACCTTATAAATGATGGTGTACATCAGGGTTCCAATTTGAGTCCTAATCTCTTCTATTTTATTAAAATATCTTGCATGCTTCAAGTGATCCATTTCAATGTTGCAGTCTTATCAGGTTCTTAAGTTCATTCTCAGATATACTCTGTTAATCCTCCTGCCGGAACACCAAGTCAGCGCGTTTGTCTTAAGCCGACGTTACTTTCAGACATGGAAACTTGAAGTTGGCTGCATCTAGTTTTCAGCGATGATTCTGTATCTTTTTATATTCTCACCAAACTTCTTTCAAAATTCACAATTTCACTGTGAAACGCAGCCTGCGTGCCTGGAATCTACAGCATCTCGAAAAATGGTTGCGTGTATCTTAAGGCAGCCATGAAAGAATTCAAAGAGAATTAATTAAAATAAACTTTAATTATTTTCGAATTTGTAATGAAAACCCGCACAGGTTGAAATAATGGCTCAACGAATAATTACAATAATTACCAATACTTTTTCAGTTTCTTTGGATTAAATCACAGTTTCTTCATTGAGAAAACTATTTCTCCGACGCAATGGTTTCCTAAGTTTGTCAGTAAGAATGCCGTCCTCTCCAAGCCTTTGGTCCGTTTGCAACATCTCATTAGATGAACGTTTTGAAAGAATTCCGAAAGAACTACCTTGGACGGAAATCTATCAACTCGCCGCTTAACTTAATTAAAAAGCCAAATGAAACCACCTAGCTTCCAAATAACAAGTCCAAAAAACCTTCCCTAGTGAGCCAATGGAATCCCAATCTTACTGTCGATTGGTAATAAAGTTGCATTCCAGCGTACAAAAAAAAAAGTTCCACAACACCAGCGCAACGCAACGCAAACCGTGTCCAACTCATTTAGCTAACGCATGTCTATGGTTAAGCCATTTTAATTACCAAACCGATATGGCCAAATGAGAAGTGTTCATTTGGAAAAATAAAAAAAATTTTAAAAGGAAAAGGACAAGTTTCCCAGTGCACAGGGATGCCAGCACTCCGGTACAAAGTATAAATTGTGGCCATGCACTCAAATGCCCCGCCTGACATAAACCGGCCATGTTGACGATTATTGGCATTATTATTATTATTATTATGGCTACTGCGGACCATAACTATCAAAAGTTTATTTGTCGAAGGCGGAGAGGCATTGCAGACGATTGAATTGAATGCAAATGGAATCTTGACATAATTACTCGATAAGTTGTCCTTTCGGATGCGCTTAGGAATTGGTTTTATTGCCTGGATATGGGCTGCCGGTCAAAATGTGTGTTAAGTCTGTGCGCGTAGCAGCAGAGATCTGATGTTTTTTGGACTTGGGTATGCAAATTTATTGCGGCCCAACGAAGGTGGTCGTAAATATATGTTAATTGATAGTTTGGTGGGTGTGTGTGGTAACAAGGTGTGCTTAAGATATTGTTTACAAGAACACTTTGAGTTTATAATGGTCTAATGCTACCCGGAAAGGAGACTGCAATAATTGAATTACTACAGACATGCGTTACACTCTCACTTCCAGCAAGGTAGTGTGCAGACGTTTACTTAGTTCTTTATTTAGCATAAGGAAATAATTGAAAATGTTTAACTGCGCAGCAAAACAGACAATTAACAACATTGTTGCAGTTTCACCGTAAAAATAGTCATTTTTCTTCTTTTAAATTTTTTTAATATTAGCGAAATCTTATTTAAGGGCTCCCTATTACTGAGACTCCATTCTATGTCCGTCTGACGTCCATAGGGCTGTAACTTCTGACTCTTAATAGGGCGACACTTTTTTCACAGACTTTGTACTTTTGTGGCCATTATAACAACATATTATAACCCTATTAAAAAAAACCTCGTTTAATGTCATGAAGTATAGTAGGAAATGCGGAACCCTTCGTATGCATGTTCGACTCGCGCTTGACAGTTTTTTTTAAATCTATGCCATTCAATTCATGACAGTTGCTCAATATTGTTCTCATATGATACTTTTTAGAAAAGCCCAGCGGAAGCAAATGCTGCTATTGAAGAGAGGAGGTTTAGGGGCTCATTGGTTTTGAATTGTTGTGGGTTGTAGTTGCAGAGCACTAATGATTCTAGGATGCTGCAGCGAGTGTATTGACTTTACTATTTTAAGATTGCCAATAATTACTATCGCAGAAGTGTTGCTGAATAGACTCAACACCTTTGCAGAAATTTGTTGCATGCTCAAACTCAGGCCGAGAAAACTGTGGCCTTAAATGTCAAGATCAAAAAGTAAGGGCAAAGTTTTCTTGCACTCTTTTTCAACGTTAGTTGTATCAATCCTCTTTAGAAATGCTGTCGATTCGGAATTCGGTGAGTTCAGCAAATATTGCTGTTCAATGTCCACGAAATTAAGGCCGACATCTATAGTAATTATCGAATTTTTGAACATCTACTACAACTTGTATTAAAGAGTCCAAAATGTGGTGTCTTATCCATACAAGGATGTCAAACTCCAACTAATAATTTAAGTAAGTCATTAAATCATTAGTAAGTAAGTCATATTGGCACGTATCTCTCGTAATATAAGATAACTAATGGGAGAAAGATATTTGCCAATTTGGAAACTTGGTTTTTTTTTCATAGTATGCTAAATCTTAAGGGATTATGGCAACCCCTATTTTGCATTTTAAACAGGGCGAACAAAAGTTAAAAAAAAAAAAAGATTTAATGATTGTGTGGTGGCTTAAAATTCAGACGTGTTTTGATTTTGATCGCTTCTTAGTTGGAGTTCAAATAAGGATGGAGAATTTTATTTTGACTTATTTGCATTCACTCAATTCGCAGTATTTCATTCGACTTTTTATTTTGTGGACAGGATTGAACTCCAGAATAGAGTTTCGATTTATAGCACTGTCACCCAATTTGTCCACAGCGCAGTGGACCATTGAAGTAGAAGAGCCGCTTGTTTTGTTTAGCAGACGAAGAAACTAGGTAAAAGTTCGAGACTATTTTTTGGGATCAATTGGCCTAATTGTTAGGCATACGCTTCAAGAAAAGAGAACAGAAGTGCACAATAGATAACAAATTTTAACACTGGCTAAGCAAGCCTTGTAATAGAATTAGTTATTTACGCTCTCAAGTGTAGGTGTAGATATGAAGCAATCAGGTTACAGGATCCACTGATTGAAAAATGAGCACAAACTTAGAAGAAAACGAGAGAAAAATTGTCATCCCAACGCTGATGTTGAAGCACCCAATGGGCGTATGTTCTGCGCATTCCGTGGCCAGTCGACTCCAATTCTTTAATGAATTGAACTTTTTACAAGTACAGATTCAAATTCAAATGCAAAAAACGCCATAATGTTCCACAAGACAAGCCAATGTGCAATGCCTGTCGTGTCAAGTGACAGTTCAGTTTGAAGTGTGTGCTTAAATAAGCACTAATGTTTCTAAACAAGACATGCTGCTATTATTTCAAACCATAAATCTTAACAGCTGCCTAAACTCAAGAACTCAAAAACACCATACAGCAATAAAATCTCAGTCCGCGTCCAAATAATGGAAAATTTTTGGTTTGTGTGCTTGTCTTCCAGGGAGCTCAAAATACATCAACCTATTGAACGCCAATTGTCAGTTTTAAAAAAATATTTGTTATGTAAACTGACGCAGAATACGCATCAGCAAAGTGTGTTATACACTTCAATTTTGCGGAACAGATAGCAAATGGGTGGTTTAAGGCGACCCTGTTTATAGTCTGATACGAAATTCAAGGCAGATATGGTATTTAAAAGCAGCACATTTAACGATAACGTTATGACTTAAAACTCTCAATAAGTCCTCAATCAAAAACAATTCTTAGATTGCAGATACCATTTGACCCCCTTTACAAAACCTGTTCCAATATCGCCCTTCAAACTTGACTTCCAACAGCTTTTATTCCATCATCAAACAAACATTAAATATAACAAGAAAGCTATTACCAAATAAAAAACCAGGTCACATTGTTTTATGACTGTCAAAAAAAAAATAGCACTAAAAATGTTTCCAAGGAAAACTCTCCAACTCAAACTCCAAAAGTTCAACTGTAACTCCACACTCTTCTGCACAGCTTGACGGAACGATTAAACCAAACGAAGAAAGAAAAAAAAAACTTTTTCGTGAAATAAAATGATTTTCAATTAATTTCTCCCCTCACAATCGCATTTCATTCAAATTTCATCGCGCTCAGTTGAAAATCCAGAGGTGTGGACTCTGCCATGGACCATATCGGGAGAAATGACATTCCCTGGAGCTGTGGAATACACAGTTCAATGGCTTTGTCATAAATCTTTGCAACTGCATTCAAAGCGAAAAAAAAACCGACCAGAAAAACAGCCTCCACCAGAAGGACCACCGCTAATTAATTGGCATTTAAATTATTGACATCGCGACAGGTAAACAGAAAAGAGGGAGAGGAACAGAGATACAATCTGATCAGATCGGAGTTTATTGGATTAAAGGGAAATGCAGGCCATAATTGCACCAAAGATACATTCCTAATTGGAAATTTGATATTTTGGCAAATTTTATTCGTTTCCCCAAAAATTGATTTTTATTAAAACATTTCCGTAAAGTCCTTAAAATCCAACTCATTATCCGGTGCAACCAATATTCAAACCACAAACAACGTAATAGATGGATTATGATGGTTGGCCAACAGATAACCGATGGGTGCACCGGTAGCCACGTTATCTCACGAGGTAAGTGGCATTTGCATACAAATCATAGGAGGAGAGAGACCGAAAAAACCGTGGACCGCCTTCAGCATGTAGCCTACCTACCACTCGCGCTTTGAATAAGTAATTTACCAAATTTATGGAATTTAATAAAATATTTTCGCCATGGATCATATTTCACCAAGGCGGCGGAGCGAAATGAGTTGGCCGAGCCAAGATTGGGTGTGGCCTTTCAACGAGGCGAAAGTATTCCTTTGTGTGTACGGATTTGGGTCTAGTTCTCGATCAGTACCTTTCGGCAGCATTCACTTCACTCGGTTAGACAATGCTGCGTGGAACGTTATTTAATCTTTGCGCATGTGAATGGATACGAGTACTTGGATGTCATCGCAAACGTTAAATTAAAGATCAAAACGTGCGGCAAATTTTCGATACTAGATAAAGGGGGGCTTCACTGTGCAATGATCAATTTCATGGTGGAGTTTAGTTGGGGAATTTGTGGATGCACGACGGACGTGCAGTGTAATGCATGTACGTGATGTTGCACCTTAGTGCTCGAGTCTCGTATGCATTTGCCTTTGAGAAGGAATCCGCTTTGGGATTAACTCCGATTGGAGTTGAATTCTTCAAATTCATCATGCAACAATGTTTCATTCGATTCGAAGCTGGGAAATGAATGGGCCCCAAAGAAGCATTGATTTTGAATGTGAATGATTTTATATATTTTTCTGGTGTTTTTGTTAAATAGAAACTCTGATTAATAAAAGTCTAAATTATTTACAGTGCAAGCTTCAAATAAAAAAAAAGGTTGCGTAACTTTATTCCGCTTATTTTTCAAAATTAATTTTTGTATAATTTAAAGGGTTTCGTAGCCAGACAGTGTCAACGGAACGCTATATGAACAAATAATAAAAACATCATCATGTCATTAAATAACCAAAATTATATAATGTTAAAAAAAAAACTTGTTTCTAAAAATTACAACTCAATTTAACGACGAGACGTAGACTATGAGGACTCTTAAATTAATCCAAATATGAAGTGTTGCATATCTTCGGTTGTACGGAATCCTTACATCAATCGATTGAATAGAGAATACAAGTTGATTCAAATATTCTACCTCGACTGTCTTGGCAGCAGGCCATCCTTTCTATCCAAATTTTTCAATGCGTTTTAAATGGTTTCTGCCATTTTTTAAGGTTCCGTTCCTCAGAAGAAAAATCGGACCGATAAAAGGATCACTTTATTGCCCTTCTGCCTGTCAACACCCTTTTTGTGATGAACGCGTGGAGGTATAAAGGTGAGATTAATACCAAATTCTCATGACTAAACGCTGTCAATCAAATCAAGCTTAAAAATCGACGCGGCCAAATAGTGTGCCCGTTTTTTTTTTTTATATTTTGATGCTAGCAAGAGAATCAAAACTAAAAGGGTTTTTATACAGACATATGCAAGAAAACTCTTCGAGACTTGATTTTCGTGATTGACGAACTTCTATATTTGCATACCTACAAGTTTGTACGGCAGCCTCGACGCGCTTGTCCGACTCGCACTTGACCGGTTTTTTGACGAATTTTTTGACGAATAGCCTTGTCGTTTGGTAGCCTGAATTGTTTTGTCTATTGACCTTTAATCGCATAACACACGACTGATGAGGAGATTGATGAGAATATTTTTGATCTCGATGTTCAATGAATCGATTGCCGAAAATCATTAAAGGCGAGTAATTCTAGTCATAAAAATCAGTCTGTGCCACTTCAAAAACCACACCCAACAGTCAAATATTCAAGATGCATTGATTTCTATTTGACAGAGTCGCCGTGATGAAAATGCACCTCGTTTGAACATACTTTTTTTGAGCAAAATTTTTCCTAAATTTCATCAACACAGCAGCAATAACGTAGCGGATGGTCATTCTGTTTATATTTCTGTATCAATTGAACCTTGTGAAATTCTGTTTGGCGCATTAAGGCTCGAGTCTCAAGGCGTACATTTTTGGCAACAACAGCGTTATTCTCCGGACATGGAAATATCTGTTTTGGCAACACAATATCCAATTGGTTTATGTGTTAATCGATCGATTCACAGTGGAAAAATATTGCCACAAGTTTCCCTCAAAAACAGAATGAAGGCTTTTTTACGACTGATCTAAAATCTAATACTGATTCTCCTTAAATTGATTTACAGATATCTTACCGTTTGGCAGAGATACTTTCAACCCGTGAGTGTCATAAGCACGCTACTTCTTAATGCTCAAACGAAGCTTCGAAAGTCTGCAATTTCTTGATTCTCAAACCAAAATTTCGATCTTTCCTATTCTTGTAGAGCTGGGATTTAAATAAATAGTTATGTAGACAGTCGAGTGCGATTGAAATTTGTTCGCCTCGTTTATGTCCTCTCCTTTATCCAAAAGAGGATTTAGCTTTCGTAAGATCATGATCGACAAAAATAGCGTTTTTTTAAGCAACCGAAACAGCAGCGATTGCCCATAATTTTTGCCGAATTCTATATCTTTTATGAATCCTAGAAGATAGTAGTACTTAGGAAATGTGGTAGCTTCTTTTTCTTTTTCTGCCCGTTTAAAGACGAGATTGACTCGGGCCGAATTTTGTGCTGTATGTATCCATCGCTTGAGCAATGCAAACCACAATCAGATCAAGTCGTCCAGAGATACAGTCTTGTACATTCCTGAGTGACATATTATGCTATTAGCAGATTATGCAGAGAGTCTGTCAATAAATCCAGGCTGTTAAAAACTGTACGAAAATTTGGTCTTTTTCATATCCGTTTAACATCTGCCGAAAGCGTTGTATTGAATCATACTGAATTCAAAGCTGTGCTATACGCCTAGCTTTCGATGTCCTTGAGTTGAATGACTGCTATAAATTCTCCCCTTCTAAATGTTTTAATCCCACGGTGTTATGGTTTATTTTCTCAGCATCTTATTATCTTGCCACGTATTTATTATCATAACAAAAAATAATATATAACAATTTCTAAAAAACACTTGCCCTACAACATCATCATCGACGCCGAAACATGCGGCCAAGGTTCCACGTAATACAGTGCGAATTGAATTAAAATAATAAGTCTACAAAACACGTTGCTTTGTAAAGTAGACTTTTATAATATTTAACGTGTCAAATTAAAGCGGGTTCTCAACCAAAATGACTTTTCTTCAAGAGCGGCTAACAAAAACGGTGCTGGAACTTTTTTTTGAATAAGGCGAACTTTTGGAAACATATTTTTTGCAGACGAAGCATATTTTTTCTTATGGATATGTTAATGGACAAAGTATGTAATAGTCCTAGAAAACAGTATCAAAAATGTTAACATTGTCCACAAGCTAATGGTGTGCAATTTCTATCCAAAGGGCTATCGCCATTTATTTTCTACGACCCGCAAGCAACGTTCCCTACTTATGCGTGTGATCAACCTTTTTTTTATGTCGCAACAACAGCTCTTTTTAAAATTTAATGAGAGAATATGATTCCAGTAAGCCGGAACCACTTCACCAGAAGCTGCGAATAATTATTCAAAAAGAACGACGAATCCGCAATAACGAAGACAAAACCTGAGCAATTCTGTCAAGTTCCCTAAGCCAAAGGCTAAAAACAAAAGTCCTTGAGCCATTTAGAGCATACAAGAAGTAACTCCAATTGAAGTTGCTTTTATTAAACCAGTACTTTGCTCTGACGTCTTCACAAGTTTGTCAATCAAGTATCTTATGTCAAGAGAGTGTTGGAGAATTGCCAGCATTAAAACGATAATGTTTTCCAAATATATGGACCGCTTTTGCAAGCATATTTTGTTAGACAAAATTAATAACTATTAAAATTGCAAAATTTCAATTGAACACCCTCTGTTTGTTTTTAAATAAATTAATATTTATTAAGTCTATTCGGGATAAAACAGTTGTATCTCATTATTGGTGTTCACTCTAAGCATACGACAGCTGAGAAGTAGAAGTTTACATAGACCTACAAAAATCGTAAAGATTCTGATTGAACTTATTTTTGTAGTATGCTTGGTTTTGTATTCAGACTCACCATATACCAAGCTATGCTGTTATTAAACGAACTCCAACTTTCAGTTTATGAAATCTTCATTTTGCTAAATGACTACCAGTATTTAGACTTGCCTTCCTAAAAGCCACAAAGTCACTTAATGCATTGTACAGTACATGATTAGTGTAGACTTTCCTCCATAGTAAAGACTCACTAGGCAGCAGCAGCTCCCGGGCAATCTTCAAATCCCATCAGTATTGAATGTGAAAGTGCGCATGCGCTGTACTCTGATGTGTCGCGCACGAACAGGACGTCACTAATGTCTCCATTTAACACGACACAATCATCTTCAAAACATCTACCAAACCACAACCAACTAGCTGCGCACTTCCACTTTCTAAATCGATTATGACACGTCTCCCGAGCCAAGCTCACACGAAACCATGAAACAAAATCTAATATCCTCCTGCCATTTGGGACACACACTGTAGCACTGCATCCACATCAGTCCTTCTACGTATGCATGTTGGTTATCTTTGGAACATAGTGTCACAACACAAACTTGTTCGCACTCGAATCCATTCGATACGTCCAATTAAAAGCCACAAATCAAATATGTTCCTCAATAAATTCAATCGAAACGAATTAAATTGTATTAATAACACTCTTTTTTTTCTCTCATTTCTTTCAGGTGAGTCTTGCTGCTGCAACAGTTGGAAAATGAACACTTTCACCCCGAAACAGGTGGTAACTAGAGTCCAGTCTTGGAACTGTAAGCCCAAGTCCATAAGGAACGACTTCGTTGAATTAGTACGATTTAATTGAGTGGCCAAAATGGGTGAGCTATGTAACAATCACCCTCTAAGGTATCCTCTTGTTGGCCAAAACCAACAGACGAATACACACAACGAATCAAAAGCCAATTAAAATATTTCTATAATTGCTTGAGATGGTGGCAACAACAAAAAGTCAAACATCAAAATGCGAAATTATTATCCTTTCGGTGGATACGTTTCACATAAGCCCTCACGGACACGACAACAATGGCAACAAGACAATTCAATCTCTGTCGATGGATTGATGTTTTTCTGGGCATAAACCATTCAAATGAAACGTCCGTCCGTTGGTCGCCACAGCCATTGAACCATTGAACCATCCAAGAGACGAATCGCTGATAGACAAGATAGTCGTTCAGGACACAACAACAGCACCAACGAAAATCAACCGAATCCAATCCGAGTGTGGTGTTCGAAATGTTTTCGATACAATTGTTCAGTCATCTAGGACGGCGCGGTAGGAGCCAAGCTATCCGGCGAACTCTCTAGAGTTCAGTTACCGTAACAATCGTTTGTGTTGCCAAAGTCACAATAGAAAGAAACGAAGAGAAATGAAAATCGATTGTCTTTGCCGAACGTGTTCTCAGTTCTCTAGTTGTTGTTGTTACTGTTGATGGGCCGCAAATATGACTAGCATAGTAATGAGTGCACCAGGACAGGTGCTGCTGTTGCTATTGCTGTTCGAAAAAAAAATTATCATAATTGCGACATGGGAAAGAGAACGTTGCCCAACATTGCCACGTCCCTTGGTTTCTAATTACCATCAGAGCTCACCGTGGAACCGATTTTCAACCATAACCTATTGTTATGGTGGTCAATTAGCAGACCAGTTGACCACAAGACTCACCCAAACTTTGCATAGTACCAATTCGGAGACAATGGCATCGATGATGGGCTCACTTCTTTATCATCAATGTTGGAATCCGATGCGTCTTGTGAAGATTTTGTGTGTGGGTCGGAGGTGTATACGCATTTGGAAATAGATTGTTATTTCACGACTGTTGACATTTCACGACAGTCAGCGTTTATAGCATTCAATTGGGTGGAGAGTTGCTCCCAAATTTGGTACCGATTGTTGCATAATTGCTTACTGATTCAAAAATTTAGCATTTATTGTCTGCATGCAAAAGTGGCGACTTGCAGCTTTGAAAAAAAACAAACAAGGATTAATGTTTGCTTTAAATATATGTCTAGCGAAATTCTGGCAGTAAATGTATCCCAAAAAAGATTGTACTATTTATGAAAAAGTCTGCAGAGGAAGCCTGGGGAGTATTTTAATTTTAAGAATGCTCCTTTTTTCTACTTTTTAAAGCAAAAAAAGGGGCTTTAAAGGAATTTGAATGTACAGGTAGAAAATCATTTTTACAATTTTCAAAATTACCAAAAAATGTACATAAATTATGGACCAAAGCCTTTCCTTTGCTGTGAATTTGAATAAATAAGAAAATTATGCCAATTCTTAATTAGAAAAACGGAATGAAAATTGGTAATACTAAGTTCCGCAGTTTAATCATAAAGTCGAATATGCTTGACTTGAAGAGAAATTGAACTTAACACAAAAGAAGTAAGAAAGCAAAACGCTGCCCATATTGGTGTGAAACAAGATTCTGATCTTTCAAAATCAATTCGAAATCTGCGGTGAGTCCAACGTTGTTTAGCAGAATCAATTTCTAAGTACAGAGCCTGGGTACCGAAAAGAGAACTTTCACATTTCAATAAAAGGGAGTATAGCGCAGAGTTCAAAACTATGTATGATGAAAGAATAAAAATTGATTTAAAATAGCTTCGTCAACATTATGTTCATCAAATGACTCTTTTCAGTCGTAAAATCCAACTCACTGCACCATTCCCAATTTCCAATGTAATTCACCTCCAGAATCTCTTCAAGTTCATCTTTCGGTGTTGGACCGTGTTATCGAGCTGTAGGGCTGAATTCGTATTCCTCTGCAAATCATTTTATGTTTTCTGTGTTCTTGCAGATCACTGTCTTGGATTCAAGCAATACTGGTCCTTTTAACGTCCAACCTATGATCAGGTCCATTTGTCGTGACTTATTTTCTTTTTTATTTCCATCGATACAAAAGAAGTTTCCAATTTTCGCGAAGAGAATCTTAGTTGCAGTAAGACCCTTCATAAGCCTTTCGAACAGATTGATTTTTTTTCTAAAGGTCGTTAAAAATGCTCTCGTAACAATCTACTTTGATTGTATCTTTTTGAACTCGGCAAAGATTTCCAGATGTGTATGCGTTTTTGATTAAAGATCTCATGAGCACATTTGTTTTGATGCTAATTTGGACCTTTAATTTCTTATCTGGATCGGAAAAGTCATTGATTCTTTAAATTGACGTATTTTATCACTCACTGACTATTTCAACGGGTGCTTTGATTATTCAATATATAAAAATCCATTTTTTCATAAGTACAGCATATTTTAAGGTTCCGTTTCTCAAAAGAAAAGACATAACTGAATGGGATCCTTTTGTTGTCCATCTGTCTCTGCTAGCAACTTTTTTTTCTCAGGAATGCGTTCAGGTTTCAAACCCAAACTAATGCCATATACTCATGGCTGCAGTCGGTAAAACCTGTAAGAGAATGAAGGTTCTATATCGAAGCGGTCAAAAAAATAGGCCTTTTTTGCCGCATATTTCGATTCTTGCAAGGAAATCATGATGGACTGAACTATTTACATACCCACAAGTTTTTACGAAACCTTCGTTGTGCGATTCAGACTCGATCTTCGCACCAAAACCGTTGGCGGTGTTAATTTGCATTCTTTTTATCGCGTACTGAGTGCGCAATATAGAACTGCTAGATGCAAGTCCATTGTAGGTAAATCGCAAGTCTTTCCAAGACAACCTGAAAGGTCAATGTTACAGCAAGTCTTTACAAAATTTACCTGGCAAGAAAAGAAAAGCTTTTTTTCGGATTAAGGTGGACTCTCTCGAGAAACATCTGTTGCTCGACGATTGGTCTTATAATATGCCTTCAAATATGTTTAATAAAGAAACTATCTGATGTTACCAGAATTTCGTATACCGAGTTCTTTATACCTGAAGATATGCCCTTTTTACAGAACCCAAGTTTTCTTGCGTCTTTAATCATACAAGGCATGTTAAGTGGGATAAAATTAGTAACAGCTTCTCAATACTAATGTGGACATTTCCTTGCATTCCTTTCTCTTTAAAATAAAGAACGCCCAAACATAAATCAACTTTCAATAGTAAAAAAAAAATATACCTTGATTACTTTTGGCTCTTAGCACTGCTCTGTAAGGTGAACATAAATCACTTACTTGTACGTTTCCCACTTCATAGATCCAATTCACATTCCATTTGACTCCAATTTCACTTGACTACCACTTATCTAGCTGCAATTGCATCGTTTGACATCTGAGATGACAGCTACGAAAACTAATGGACACTAATGTAGCCTAATAAAAAAACAAATGTTTTACAACCGAATTATTCAAAGTGCCTCGACAAATGTACAAGAACCTCTCCGAGCAACATATCCACTCAAGACCTATCCAATTATCCATACAAGCATTCATTGTCCAATTAAATCAGATTTTTTTGATTGACATTTTCTACCTTTCACAAACGAAGCAAACCAGCACCATCGAGAGTACACCAAAATTGTAAAGCACCGAGTGGGTCGCGAGTGCCAGTGTTGGCGCGCACATAAGTCAACCTATCGAGACGTTCATCAATGAAAATCCAACAAATTTCACGTCGCAGCCGTTGTACAGTGGATAGACAGAGAGAAAAAGATGCAACAGCAAGGAAGCTTTCTTGTCGTCAAGATACAATTAAATTCACACACGTTGTTAAATCCCACTAATTACGTCGGGTGGTGAAATGTCATCTAAATTAAGGATGACCGCCCACACGCAAGCCACCAGCAAGAAGGGTGCACGCGCCCTGCGACTGTGCAATGTGAGATGAAATGCTTCTTGTCGCCTTGCTGTTGTTGGTTTGGCTTCAGATTCGGGGGGCCAAAGTGTATCTCGCGAATGGCAGATGAACGTAAATTAATTGGACCCTTCTGTGCAGTGGTACGAATATGTACGTGAAAGAATCTTTTTCTTCTGACAGGAGTTTTAATTACTTGAATACCTGCAGTTCGAAAGAAGGAGGAAAGCAACAATTAAAATGAAATCGATCCCGTTTGACTTTTGGCGTGACTCAAGAGTCAAGTGGAGACTAACATTCTTAAACCGAAAGGCTTGACGGAAAGTGGAATCTGTGCAGGGTAAAAGGAAGGTGATACGAGGGAAAATAAGCGACTCGTATGTAAGCTATTTCGGAGGGACAGGGAATAACGTTTATGATGCAAAAAATTGACAGATTGAATTGCGATTTTTTTTATGAATGGGGCCTCTTTATTTAGTTGTTTATACCATTTTAAATTATAGCTGGCATAGAAATTCGTACACTGTGGCAAGTGCCAACCTATTATAGCTCAAAGGATACATCCATATGAAAGTCAGACCAACGGACAAATGGCCAGTCGGCGGACACTAAGTAGTAGGATCTGTTTGGGGAACGGAACCCAAAAAAAACCGAATGACAGGCATTAAGTTAACAGTTGAAGAAATAAGCAATCATAACAGTGGTAGGCTTACAATGATTCAGGACAATTAAAGTACCTGAATCTGATCTGTAGGCATTTAACTAGATCAAGGTTTCAAGGGTGCATAATACTTGTTGTCTTCGTTTAAGACTATCTTAATTTGAGCATCATGATGCGTGATATTTACATATATACTTGCAATAAGCCCTGTAGATAGAACAAACCATAAAGCAAAAGATTAACAATGACTTACCTAGGAATATCCTTTACTACTTCTCTTGTGCTTTGCCGAGGAAAATTTTGCTACCTCGCTGATCAGATTGGCCCTCATATTTGCATTAGAACTCTGGAGCTTTATATAGTGACAAACAAATCCTGAGGCATTGGAGAGAGAAGCTATAACATCACTCGTGAAAATTCTGAAAAGTATTGGAGAACTATTCTCATCCGTTTGTCAACCTCTTTTTAACTCAAACATGACTGTAGAAGTTACATTGCTATTTTTCGAAATGAAAATATTCGTTAGCAAGTTTGTAAGCTGCTTTAGAATTGATTTGCTTCTGCCTGTTCAATTTGTAAAAGGGTAATTCTAACCACATCGTGTAAGAGTCAACCAGTCTTGCATTCGTGCAATGTTTCCCGTCTTCTAACACCATTAAACACGCGCATTTTATCTACCATATGAATATTCCTTAATGAAAACAATTACGTAACTAGGAACCTCGTAGATGAAATCTACAATTAGTTTAGACTGCCTCGGATATTGCGTACTGTACGATTATACTGGTACGTGACAGGCATTACATTATAGAGCTTAGTGCTAGGCAAGCCTTGAGCATGCTCCTGTTGCTATTCGGTTTTCAGCCTTGGAGGTAGCGGTTTTTTTTCAAATTTATTCTGGCATCAGAAGTTATCTGATAGCTCTTTATTAAGCCTTTCCAATCAAAAATTATTGACACCAGAAGGCCGAGAAGCACACTCTTCCCTAGCAGTCAACCTAAATTTGTAGGCATCGACCCAGTTGATATTTTTGTTTCTTTAGAATTTCTTGTATTCATGCTACGGTATTTTTAGGTAGGAGCTACTCTCTTTCCTTTTGAAGATGATGTTAAAAAACCATTCACATGAGGAGCTTCGGAATCTCTTTCTTCTGTGAGCAATTCTGTCGGAATTATTAATTGAAAATTTAGAATGTAAAGCATTTACAAAGATACAACTCTTTTTAACTGAATCACTTCCAATCCAAAAATATTACCACAATTTTGAAATAATTAGAAATTATTACCTAACCTACAAGCACAACTTTTGTTGAAAACTTTTACAAAAGAGCTGGCTTGCGAACTAGATCACCAAAATAATATCCCCAACTGAACAATTCTTCTTGTTTCAATAAAATCTTTCTTTAAAGATTCCTTTTCATATAACTAAAATCAGTACAACTACTCAACGGTCACATACATTCACTGGAGTCCAATAAATTTCTGTAATCTAGAAATTCTAACGAACTATAACGAATTCGCAGAGCCCAGTAGCAGATGCCATAAATCCATCAACACAACAAGATGTCTTAGTTCATTTAAAATATCTTCAACGCAAAAGCTGTAGTTCTGGTTTTCTACTTCCAAGTCCGAAACGAACCAATGTCGCGCATTAATGTCAAAATCATGACGCAAATTACAATTGCCAACTTCCACTCTCTCCCACGCAACATTTCTCTTGCAACCATTCATACATCAACCAGTAATACTCTTTTTTCTCGCGGTCAAATACCATTCAGAATAAAGTTAAAAAAAGAAACTCTCATAAAATCATAAGGCAACATAGAGCGCTCTTCCAAATAATGTCAAGTTGGTCTGATTTGGGGCCTCTCCCTGTACTTCTGCCCCCCTTAAGTCTCCATGCATTGGTCATGTTCTATATCGAATTCTAACTGGTATGTGTGCATGTAAATCTACGATGTCCAACGGCAGCCAAAGTGAAACACTTGTAAACTCACTACGCACATGGATTCGGCCGAATAGAATTCTAGCGTTGCTGTTGTTGTTGCTGCTTCTACGGTTGCTGCTCTCCTTGCGGTGATATACTTGACTCAGTGATGAGGACTCTTGAAAAGGCAAACTTGAGTCGCCCACTGATGTTCCTCTGGTTGCTCCGGTCCCCTCACGGACATCTTATGTGAGCCAAGTTTCCTCTGTCATTAACTTATTTTTATTGTTGGCCAGCGTAAACGGTTGTCATGTTTTGTTATGCTAGTTTATTATTTTATCGGGGGCCAGTAGACTGCTTGTGTTGTTCTTTTGGTTCTTTAACTAGCTCAAGAGTGGAGTACTACTGGTGGTACATATATGGTTGGGCTGTAGTTTCTTAAGTGTCGTAAAATCAGTCATGAAGTGTTCCGTGATGGAAATAACAACTTGTGCCTGGAAGAGAGATTATTAATTTATTTTTTCATACCTTAATCATTGCATTGGCAACGAGCTTCGAGTTAGTTTCTAGGTACGCCTACATTTGCAGCAATTAGAATATGCGCAGATGCCTTATTTCGTAGCTGAGAAAATTGCCAAACGGCTGATTTAGATACTTATGCGTTCTTCTTGTTGTTTATTCATAGACGATTGGCTTTGTGCTCAATTAGTGTAGGCAAAGCAAAAGATAGTTGTGGGTGGAGATAATTTTTTCTTTAAGAGAATTAATCCATTGAATCTTCTTATCAAATGAGGGCTCGCAGTTATAAATTAGAGCTTGACTCGGTTTAAAAAATCTATATTCGGACAAGTGAAGTCGATATATTTGAGGTCATCGACTTATTGCATATTTTTTTTTTATACCAAGCTTATTTCTCTTATTCGAGCAAATTTTATTTCCCTTATTGTATTACTTACTGTCAAAGAAACACGTTTCAAAAAACACATTTTTGAATTTAACGAACTCTTGCTTTCTTCTATCAATTGAAATTTAAATATTTTATTTCACTTCATTTGCTTTTAAGTGTCAAGCTACAGAGCCCTTGAGAAAGATGATTAATTCTGAAGCTAGTACGATGTTTGCAATATCTCTCACTATATTTCAAAATACTCGAAAACAATGTATCAGCTGATTGCGTTGAGTTTTTTTTATAGTTTTCTCAATTAATTTTACTTTCCCAATACAAGACAAAAGCTCACGTAATAATATTTTTATTTTATTGCGAATGGCCGAACAGATTGCCTCCCATTACTTTATATTGTTATATAATGCTTTGCACTTAGCCTAACTCCCAACTTAAACATTGCGATTAAGCTGAGCGCAATTCTTATTTAAGCTCAGCTTGTTTTTTCCGGCTCTTGGTTTCACCCAGTTAGTTTTTTCCGGTTTGACTTCGCTTTGCACTTGTTTTTTCCGGTTTGCCTAAGCTCGAACTTCGTCTTCCTAAAAGACGAAGCTGGAGAATTTATTACAGTATAGTAGTGAGTGCAGCAAAGTCATGAGTGCAGTAAAGTCATTAGTACAGTTAAAATTGGTACCAACGACACCCATTAAGAGTCAGTGAATTAAAATTCCAGCAGGAAATAAAATTAATTAGTAATAAAATTTATTGCAAAGAGGTTAATAAAAGAACATTATAAATTGAAAGTGTCTTTATATTTATTCAATCCAATTTCTACACATATCTAAATCGATTTATTTTTATATTCGCAAGACACAACTAAAATTTATCCTTTAATCGAGAATGAATGGAGTCAAAAAACTACTCCATAATATTATTTTGTCAAAAACAAAAATGTTACCATTATTCCAAGTGTCAGCTTCTACCCAATCTAGCTATCAGTATGTCTATAAAGTTCGCTCATGTAGTACCATACTTTCGTCCATAGAACGTGCTTTTTAAGGCACATAGAAGAATATTTTGTCAGCGGCTCTTCTAACAGCAAAATATATAAAAGAACCTCAGGTGGTATTGCCAATGAATTCTTAAATTATTCACGATTTTGTTGAAACAATCTCGATATGAAATCATACTCAGTAACATTCGCACAGGTTTCACGAGAACAATGTCCATTCTGAATACACCAGAGGCATCCAATTGTCTTTTGTTGGAGACGTAATATTGAAATTCGGAATGAGGGCTTCTGTAGAATTGTGTGCAAGCTCAAAAATTGTACATTGCACCATTTAAGAGAGACTGATTCAAAATTTGTCGTTAAGTAGTAAATGACTACCATCGAACGCAATAAAATAACGATTTTTCTCGAACAATAAAAACATATCAAAGAAATTTTTTTTCCTCTGTTTTGCTGCTTTCAAATAACGCCCCAAAAAACTGACTCCAAAGCAGATACGTCGTGTCACTATGTTTCGCATAAAACTTCTTCTGGTACAACAACTTAATTTGTTGTCTCACAATTTTGTTTTTCAACCACATTTTGGCTCAGATAAAAACCAAACCCTTATATTATAAAAAAAAAATTATTTTAAACTTTAATCCTGACAAAACACAATTAAGTCACAAACGAACATCTTTCTACTGAAAAATTCGCAATAAATAAAAAATAGAACATTTTGACAAACGTGTACAATGTCACCTCTAAGGTCTTCATTGAATTTTTTTTCTTTTATTTGAATAGCTAATTTAATTGAAGATTTCTATTTTTGGTGAGCTACAAGTTATTCATTTCGTACCTACTATATTTATCGTTACAACCACAATGTTCATCTTTTTAAATATACCGAATAGAAAATTGGGAATCTACAAGTACTCATTTAGAGCGTATTCAAAGCATCAGTTATAGCAAAAGATATTCGCGTTTCCCGAACATACTTGGACGCAGCTGCTTCATAAATTTTAGCCAAACTGCTCTTTGTTTTCAGATTCCCTGATTGTTTATATGTTCCTAGCAAAACTTTAAGGGGTCTCCTGATTTTTGAGCTCATGAAAATGTTTTATGAAAAAAATTTGGAAACAAATTTATCGCAACGCACGGATGCATTGTCTCGGTCCAAAATCAAGAAGTAGTTTAGTCTCAAGTTCGGATGTTTTCTTTTCACGCAACCGACGTCGATACTTGGAGATCCAGTATGATTCCAAAGGAATGGTTCGGAAGTAAAGCTCATCGATAGTTTATTTTAATACCTTGTTTGCACCGCAAAAATGACATACTTCAAAGTCATTAAGGCACATCCTTATATCCGGAAACTACATTCACATAAGTGTGAATAATAAGGGCTGTCACCAATCGGCATAAAAAAATGTGTTCATGGGACACATACGCCGAATTGGAAGGAACAATGGGGGAATCTGCTGGTTCATATTTTTCAATTGATTCGGAGAGGAAACAACGCTGTATGTCCTGGAAAAAAACGCTTACATTGCCAATTAAGAAGGTCAAAGTCCATAGTGTAGTTCCACAGTTCTGGCATCCGTTCGAGCATCTTGGACTGCCGCGGAAATTGTAATAGTATATTATTAAGAAAGTGTGCCATTATTAAAGGCTTCTACTACAAACATCAAATCAGGATATTGCTGGAAGAAATCAACGAAAAGAGACTGGACAATCTGCTAGCACTAGCAAGCAAACTTGCAGATTTCAAATTCATTGAAGGCTTAACCCATTCCCAAGATATGACCCCAAGCGACTACCAACTCCTTCTCTGGCTTAAAATGAAACTCAAGGGAAGAAATTTGAAGACATAATCGAGGTGTGGAAAAATGTTAGAAGAGTTTATATTGATTTGTAATTAGAAAACAGATAAAATTGTGTTTTTGCACATATTGATGCGACAGAGAATAGTTTAATGTCATGCGCCAATCGAAGTCTTTCAATTCAAAATTTGGTAAACAAATGCATTTAAGTTAAAGTGAAATCACACAAAAAGAAATCACAAAACGTGGAACGAATATATTAAGTACCTCTGATTAAAATTTGACACTCGAATTAGTCTTTTGCACATTTCAAAAGCCTTTGCGAAAATTATGCAGATCCAAAGTGTCGATTAATTTGTGTGTCTAAGATTTTTAAATTAATGCCATTCCAAGTTGTTGCAATTGATTAGCATTTTTTTATAATCCATTTTTTTCAAATACTAAAAATAACAAATGTTAAATGATTGCGCTGACATTTAAGTTAATCCTCTTCCAACCAACTTGTCATTTTTTTTCAATCCACCTTCTGTCAATATCTAAGCGAAAGTAATTTTTCTACAAAGAATTCATCCGAACCTGTTAGTTGAATGCGCCATTGCATAAATCCCGCTTAATTTATGGAATTTAAAATAAACCACCTTTGTTTGTTTACAAAAAAAATTAAATTGTCACTGTTCGGGAAAGTCTAATAAAAAATTAAAAACAGATAAACTTTAACGCAAACTGCATCTTATTTCGATTAAATAAATATTTATAAACCAAGAGCTTTCGTTGTAAATGAATAAATGACAATATTTTGGCTGATCGCATCAGTTTTAAATGTGGGAAAGATTCGCTCGCAAAATACTGCGGGCTATTATTATCACCTTAAATACCTAATGAAGGTGAAAGTATCTAAGATACTCTCATCTGGCTGAAAGTAGGTGCCCTCGATGGCTACTGTTTTAATATTTTATAGTTCTTTCACCGCCTAGAAAATTGTATGCAAAAATCATTTAAAAAGTAGCGTAAAAACGAATCACACCGATAAACGATTTTTAATAAGATACTTTTTAACTGTGTATATTCAAATTGGTGACACGAAAAACGCAATATTTTATTTATTGAGTTGCAGATTTCTAAGCAAACTGGCCAAATGGCATACTTCTTGAACACCCTCTCCGTTTGCCATATATCTAATTCGTGATTTATCCTCATTGTGGTATCTAATGTTGAAAATTGAACATTGAAGTCGTGCAATCAATGTAATTTATTTAACTGCTTGCTTGGGCGCAATTCATCGATGGACACACTCATCCAATAGGTGTAAATGTGCGAAAGGGAATCCTTTTGGCCAAGACCGAGAGTGTACATACATAAATGCCCTCGCTCGAAGACAGACAGTGCTAGTGCCGTACATAAATTCCGAGTCTGGAGGAGACCAAAAGTCCGGAAGACTTGTTGCGAGTACGAGTATGTGCGAGTACGTGAATGTAACTTGCTCTCCCTATTCATATGTCATACTTTCGGTTCGGTGTGTTTGTGCACATTGCCGGGTGAACTTCTTCCGTTGTTTGATGGTGCTGCTGCGGCTGCTTCTGCTGTGGTTGTCCAAATGGTCATGTTCTTCTAAAATGACACCATCGTACTTTAACACCATCCGAGTCTCGGCGGTACAGCCAGTTTGTTCTCGAGCATATGGAATGCATTTTATTTGTACACACCGGCATCATCATCATCATCATCAACATGATTGCTCTTTAGTGGAAATCTTCAGCGAGATAACATCACAGAAGAAAGAAAAATTGTTCAGACAAAATGAAAAAAAAAAACAGAAAAGCAAACGGAAAATGCGAAATGTAAATTTTCCGTCGCGAGTTCCGAGATCCCTGTTCAGTGCGAAGGCTTTTCCGTGTACTCGCGCTTTATCCAACAGGGAAGCATATCCGTATGTGTATTGTCATTCAATAACTCAACATTGGCAACTTTAGTGGCTTTGTGGCGCGCTTCTCTATCAAACATCCCAACGATGTCGTTCCGCTAGGAACACTCTGTCGTCTCCGTTGTCGTCGTCGTCATGGTCTCCATCGACGATGTGGTATTGGATGTTGTTGTCGCTGTCGTTGAGCTCGTCTTGGGTTTTTGTCCTCATCATCATCGTCGCCATTGTCACCAAAATAAAAAAACAAATAAAAGGGTGAATAAACGACGCCACACAACGCCAACAACAACATCCTAGTTGATGACATAGAAAAATGTATCTGAAGACTGAGCATAGAAATCTCATTACCATTAAATCGATTGTGTGGAAATGTTGGCTTTTTTTTGCTTTTTTCCTCCATCACACATGGCGGAGTCATGCAAGTGAATAAATTGGCACTAAATGTCACCAGGAGATCGCGGGTGGCTGTGGGTATTGTCATGTGTCTCCAGTCCAGCCTGTTTTTTTTTTTTCATGAAACGTTTTGTCTTTTTTTTCATTAAGGCAATCAGATATCGCGTGGAAATATTGAAATTGATTAAATGCTTGCTGCGCTGCATGTAGTGCCCGACCGCAGCCAAATTTGCTGACAGGAACACCGAAAGAAAAATACTCCTTTGTGGGTGCGGGCCTTGCAACAATACGAATTGCGACATTCATGCGCGAAGTCATGCACTCGTAAATGCATTCGCTGGCATAATATTTGGCAGCAATTCCAAGGACATGGAAAATCATAAAAAAATAGTTGAGTGAATGATGCATTTCTTCATTCGCATAAGCAAGAGCCATCCGAACAAATGAAAGCTTACCATCTCGCTTGTCCTACGCAATCGATGGTTCTTCGGTTAGTCAAAACAATTAAATTCAAAGCTCCTTAATCGAAAGAGAAAATTCATATTCAATCTAGCGGAGTATTTGACCGTTCTCAGTTCGATGTACATTCCAATTTGCGTGGAGGATGAATGAAGGAAACATTACAAAAAATACTGTGAGGTGTGCAAAGATGTGCATCTGATCCAGATCGAGCCAATTGACAACAAAGCTTACGGTGTCCAGATCGTCTACAGATCTTTCCACTTAAGCCTGATTTGGGTCTCTTCCAAATCTATTTGGCTCTCATTTTACTAAGATATGTTGGCTCTCATTTTAATACTAAGAGGGTTGAAATCCCATTCGATTTGTTTGTCCAACCGAAGATTAGGTTTTTCTTCTGATGCAGATTTAAAGGCCCTTCGAACTGGAGCCGTTGATGTCTTTCCAATTTTCATGTATATGTCGCCCAAAAAGCTCGTCATTGAATCCACTCTCGACCACTCCATCTTCTCAATGAGGATCAAAACTCAACCGAAAGGATTTCTATTTTTAAGCGACAAAGAAAAACTTTTCCACCTTGGATAAACTCTATTCTTCTTCGTCATATAACTTGCTTGGAATGGATACGGTTAGCCAAACAAACAGCAGCTGGTAAAAGTCATTTTCCATTCAACTTCAGGATTGATGTCGTTGCTCGACTTTATAGTGAATCCTAAAAGTGCATGAAGTTATCAACTGGCTCAAAGTTAAAATAGTGAGTTGTGACACTTTGTCCAATGCGCTCATATTGTGTCCTTCGTTGTGCTTCTCCAATGATTTAAATATCGTCTGTATTCTCAAGGAGCTTCGAAAGCATTCTTTCAGTGCAGATCCAATACTTTTTTGAAATGAACATGGATTCTTAAAGGGCAGATCAAAGACCACAAACCTAGTCGAGATTTTATCTCATACTATCTGCGCAATGGAAGATGGCAATGAAGTCGACAAAATATCTCACAAAATCATTATATTAAAGGTAAAGAGGTTCAGCTTCCGACACAAAGATTTTCTTACTTTTTTTATAGAACTTATACATCGTCATCCCAGCTGCATATTTTTTCAGATACTCTACCGCGCAAAACAAGCGTGATGGTTTGATCCACAAGCTTGTTGATGGGTGCCCGATGATACCCACGCTTGAGCAGCTTGTACAGCATGAAATGCGTAACTCATGCAATATTCTGCACGTCTGTTTTTATGATTATATTCGTCAAGTGGACGCTGCCGTTGCTGATGACTATTTGGGTACCTTTTATAATTTCCAATGACCCAATTTATCAGCATGCAATCAAAAGGAAAATCATAGTTTGAACTTCAGAAAGTCTAGAGACATTATGCGGCGCTTCAAAATGTTCATTGTGTCATGAATTGTGTATGCAGTCCTTTAGGAATCACATCTACCAATTGATGAATATGCTGCAATCAAAACTCGTTGATCATTGCTGAATCGCTCTCCATTCATAGTAACCGTGTTACCAATGGTGTCCCTCGACCTTCGACGTAAATGGTGCACCATGCAATGACCTTCACTGAATGTTATGGCTCTTAACTCTTGTTGTTGATGTAACTGTTGAGATGGACGTGGACTTAGACATGATGGCCTCTACAGGCATAAGCTGATGGACTCTCTGCTTTCGATCACATCCACAAATCTTTTCTCAATGGCCAATCGTATGGAGTGTTTTCTCTTCGAATTTCGCGGATCATTCGGAAAATCATTATATATTAAAACATTTCGGGTTACCTTGTATGGACTTTAACAAAAATCACACTTGATAGTAGCAGAAAACAATTTTACAATTGTTTCGGACAGCAATTGATGCACTTTTCTTTTAAGCTTTATTTATTGAGAGAAGTGTTGTAAAGTTGAATGAGTAGGACTCACTTAGTTTTCTATATACATAACTTATAAAGGGACAAGCAAGTTATTTACAATCTATCCTCATAGATTTGGCAGTGAAACTTTTTCATAAAATGGCAGCAATTCATTTCCATTTGAGTCACATTCAAGTACCGAACGCGATTTTTGGTTTGGTCCTCTTCTAAATTTTCCACTACAATATCTCAAGATGCGTCTTTCAAATATTTCAAGCTCTTTTGCTAAAGTAGGTGAGATACTGAACCAAGAACTAAAGCCGTATGTCGATATTTTCATCTTCATCGACAAATCTTAAGAGGACAAAAGCTGCTTAAGAGTAGAAGCAGCCATGTGTGCTTTGTTCAGTATCATCTCCCTGCCATGCTTGTTAAGCAAAAATTTATTTTCAATAAGTATTCCTAGTTATTTAGTTTCTCGTTTTAATGGTTGTCGAGTTTTGAATTTCTAAGGAGAGAGTTTTGCTTTTCTTGACCGCAAGTCGGTGACCTTTTCCGTAGGAATTTCGAAAATAAACTCAACATTTTTGGGTATTTATATATAAGCCCCAAGGTCTAATGTATGATATTAGTAAAGGTAACAAATTTTTTAATTTATGTAGGGCAAAGTAGGGCCTATCATAGAGAGCTATATAATCATTCAGAGTGGATTGGAAATTCTTCTGAAAACTCATAGTCAATACAAATTCAAGTTGTTCCTGAACTCAAAAATTTGATTTTTATCTCAATGAATGGTGCTGGGAAATTAAGTCCAATGAGTTTATATACTAACCAAAAGCTGCTTGGAAATCAATATCTTGAACAACAGTACACTTTTTTACCCTGAGGTTTTGAATTATATTTTTTCGCAAAAGTAGCAATGCATGTTCGGTTGAGTGTGAATGAAATAGCTGTCCATTGTTAATGCAATTATTAAAGATTTTTAAAAGACAATCATCTTACGCAAAGGGATACTTTCAAGGACGAAGTTAGAGATCAGAACCGTACGATTTTTATTATTTAGAGACATTCTTAATGTGTTAATGTTGCACTACATAGCCTATGAAGCACTGGTCAGAATAGGGCAAATGATAATCACCTCCACCAATCACTATCGTGTTAAATAATCTAGTGGTATTTGTCATTTAAAAAGAATTTCTTCCGCGAACGTGATATCATTTAAGATTCCTTCGCACTCTCCTTTGATTTGACACTCCAAACTTCGTGTATAAATAAAAACTGTCTAACCTGCCAGATGCACCCATCCACTATCGGGCGAGTCCATCCGACATAAATCCAAGCTACAATCAAACTGGTACGGATGACAAATCGAGCAACGTGCCATATCATCTATTTTACCTGGATACCATCGCCCTATGATAAATCATCTCCCACTTTGTTGCACGAAATGCGTTTCGTCCTTGCTTCTGCAAAAGTTCTAAAATCCCTCCAACTGTGCACGTTCCAATCATCAGAAAACAAACAAAAAAATGACCAACGATCCACGCGAAAGGAAGCAATCCAAAACACGAGTAGCAATCCACCAAAAAAAAAAAACAAAGACAACAAATCCAAATTCAAATCCGAAGCATTCATCCAGTTAGCCTACCCTTAGGGGGTTGATCGATTACGAGTTGTGAAACTCGATAGAATGAGAATTTCATTGCCACCAGAATTGACTAAACTCAGACTAAGACCGACACGGAGGAGACTCCCATCTTGGTCACCCTAAGTGGGACGGATGCTGGCTGCTGAGCTGGATTTTTTTGTTTTGTTTGGATTTGCATCACGTTGGACGGGCGAGATGACTGACAGAAATCGTTCGTGTGTATGGCTGTGTTTTGATCAAGAATCGGTCCGAGAGTCCCTCCGGAGATCCGGTGACTAGTATTTAAAAAGTCATCGATGGTGTGGATATAAATAAGGATTTGGTGAAAATGAGTATATCGCGTGTGGTGGCATGGTTTTCGGCCTCCTCGCCGGCCATCATTGTTATTAACATCATTCATGGTATTTCAATGGGGACTGGGTGCGTGTGCGGATGGTGTATTTTGTGTTGTGTTGCGGTCCATCTCTCAGTGGTAATGATGATGATGATGATGGATTGTTAGTAAGTTGGTTACCAATCGATAATAACGCTTGCACTTTGAAGACAGGTAGTGGTTGGCCTGTTGCTGGTGGTGATGCGGTTTTGAGTAATCAGTTTATTTGTTCAATTGAAAGAAGTTTATTTTTTGTGCCTTTGGCAATGATGCCTCGACGGAATTTAAATTCAGTTGAATACCATGTGGAATGGTTTGTGATGGGACAGCAATAAATAAATATTGCAAGTATCAAATCTACTCAACAGTGTTTTGTTACTGTTATTGCTTCCTTTAAAAAGATCATCACTTTTCAACGCGTTAAAATCACAATGTCCAAAGCCCTTCTTCGGGAATCTAGCTCACGTCAACTTACTTCCAGGCAATTGAATTGCTTTTAAGGTTTCCATTCCCAAAGAGTGCCTCCGCGACCCTAATAATACGCCTCCGCTGCCCATCCTTCTATCTGGCTGCCAAATTCCAAAAATAAAGTAAAATCATGGATTTGCACAGACTGCAAAAAAAAATCTTTTAATTGTGATACTTTTAATTCATTCGTGTGAAAAATGTCTTCTTTTTTAAATTTCTCTGACTGGAATTGCATATAAACCGATTTCGAGCTTTTCTTTTACTTAGTGTAAGATAGGTATTCAGAAAATCACATCCAGGTCTTACGTCAGATGACAACACTTCTAATCGCCAATTGGTTTGCTCGCAAATGTGAAAAAATATGGAACTTAAAAAAATTGTTGCATACTGTAGGACGGTACGGAACTCTTCGTTTGGGAGTCAAACTGGCAAATAAGAATTGTTATTTTCTTTGAATAAAAAACGTTGGTTTGGATAGGGGTTTTACATATAAGCCCTGAGAGGCTCTTAGTACTAATATGGACCTTAAGCTTATTTGTATACACATACAAGTTTTTATTATTTGGCTTAATTTCGTGAAGAAAGTCTATGAATTTTTTACTATGAATGAGTAAAATGCGGCGTAAAGTCTATACAAGTTTTGTTTTATTATATTTGTACTCAAATATAACTTTAACTAGTCCGAGCTGAGCTGGTTCTCTACAATATTTTGGGACATCAAAAATTGATTCGTTGTTGGATTTAAAACGACATTAAAACTGCTGGGCACAGTTCCTTGTTCGAAAAGTTAAAATAGCATTTGTAAAAAACAATATTTCATTTCGGTCTTCTGTCGCTTTCTAAGTCATTCAATGCTCCATCTTGAAAATTTAAAATTTACATTTATGTGCAACCCTCCTCCTCATAGCTTGCCAAGGCCCCGGTCTGGGAGTATGCTTACATGCTTGTCGAAAAAACATCCTCAATTTTTGCTGTCGACATCGACATGTGCTATTTGAGTTGACATTTGGGCTTATTTCAAACAGATTTCTTCCAAAGTGATCAGAAAAAATTATGACAGCATCCAACAAGGACTTCACCATTTCGGTGCAGCTTTTCAACTGCAACAAAAATGCCGCTGCTTGTGCTAAGTAGCTTGAAAAACTTTCGCAAACAAATTCTAAGGTTATAAACGAACTCGAAAGAAATGCGTTGTAGATATTAGTAACTGCCCATCTAGAAGTTCTTGCTTGGTCCTTTTTTCTTTACGGATATATTCTTTTACAAGAGACGCTAAATTTTTTAATCGGTTGAATCTTTCATCTTACACTTAATTTGTACAGTCGATGTTTATTCTCATATTTAATGAAATAAGCCTTACATTTGCCTTATCTGTAGAGGAACATTTCTAGTCAAGAGGTGCTTTTCATGCTTTGCGACGGGATGCGATACTTTGCTTTCAGTTGGTTAGACCAAACTTGCTGGCCCCCGTGATTGCTTGATCTTTGTAGCCGAGGGGTTGGCTATCGCTTTTTCAGGACTTGGTGGCTAGAATTCAGAGACACTCTAAGCTGAAGCATTGTCGTCCATAAGCTCGATGCGGCTGGTTGTACCATCCATTCATACTCGTCGCAGACAGAATCTTATATCACACGCAGGATTTTACTTTCAAACTCGCAGAATGATTGCTTTGAAGACCATGAATTCAAGTAATTAGTCTTGATTGTATTTTTTTTAATAAACCAGGATGACTGACGTTCGAGTCTCTATGATTATAGGTCTCAATTATGATGTTATGCCCCAGCTACTGCCCGAAGAACTGGTTTCATGCCAGGAGCAGGAGTCGTAGTAGTTTTAATGGTATCAGAAATTCTTGAATGCGACCAACCTGATGCCCAATCATAAAATTTGACTTAAAAGCTTGACAGTCTCCTCACCTTCTGAAACATTCTAGCGCATAATAATGTTAGTCTTTGAAAAGTGATTGAAATCAAATACAAAATCTGGCCTTTAAGTATGGCCAGCCAGTGAATTTTAAAGCCTTGCAGAGTTTTAAAAGACTTTAAGACATCATCAGTTGCATGTGTCATTCATATTCTAAGTTCGCAAGCCAACTCCTTTGTGTATAGCCACTTGAGAGCGTCACTTGATCGCAAACAAATTCAGACGAAGAGCAAAACCAGGACATCGCATCACTGCATTCAGATATTAAGCAGATTAAAAGATTAATGATGAGCAAAGGAGTCTGAAGAAGATTTTTAATATTTCAAGTGGCCATAACGCAATCACCTCGAATGCGCGAAGAACGACGACGATCAGTTGTTGGCAAAATGAGCCAGACACTTCTTGTACTTTGTTGCGAGATGACACTCAAGACTTAAAACACTTTCGATGAGAACCCTTGAAGCATCATCAACACCTCTGTTCTCCCCGTTCAATTGGTTATTATTTTCTGAACGCATTTTGGTTGTCTTTGGAAGTGCAACCTTGTAACTAATCTTCAGCATTAAGGACAAAAAAAAAATATATATAAAAATGAGCACCTTCGTGGTGAATGAGAAAATCTTCGATTAGTATAATAGCCGAGTGTGTCGAGGTTCAGTCGATCAATCTCATCGTGGCTGTGCTGCTGTTGAGCGAGTGCAAAGTAAATTCCAAAATAATTACAAAGTGAATTCAGCTGTAGAAAAATGTCGGCGGACTACAGTCTTCTGCTCTTCGAGTGCACCGCTAAAACGCTCCTATTGTTGTCTTGTAAAAAGCTTTTTGCCGTCCAGCCCTCGCATCATCTCTTTCACTGTTATTATTTTTTGTTTTTTTTTTTTTAATTCTATATTAAATTATATGATAAAATTATATAGCTGACCCTTTCCTCTTTCTCCGTTTTTTTTTTTTGTTGTTGAAAATTACTTAAACCGAATGGAGTAGGCGATGGTGAGGCTGGAAGAGGCACGAGATGATTCAGCACAACAGCAGCGGGTAGAAGAATAAAAATTTAATAAGCATATGAAAATTACTGCGTTACTACACAGAAATAAATGAATTTCTGCACACGCGACTGTGGGGAAATTACTAAACAAAATTGCATTTAACACACACGTAGACTTACATCTATTCATACATTAGCATTAAGTGAGGCTTTGCTAAGCCAAATAGCTTTGGATGGATGGATGGATGGATGTATTTCATGTTGTGATTGTGTGTTGAGATATGTTGCGATTCGTGACATTATTCTAGGGCTTCGCTTTGCCATGAATGATTCGCAGGAATACCGTAAATGACAGTTGCTGCTGTCGAAAGGCAAAATCATTTTTCCATTACGAGCGAATTAAAAAATACTTACAAGGCAAATCCAAAGTCACTTGCAGGCAATTAACATGGGAGATGTGGTCCCATCTGTCTCGCTGTGAAAGATACGAATTTAATTGAACAATTTTCTGGCGACGGACGCGATGCCATGTTGCCAGGATTAACTCAACTGTTGGCTTAAAATTGTATCATATAAAATTGCCGATTTGGACATCTGGTCGATGCTTGTAAAAATCGTGTTATTTTTCCAATTATAAACCTACCACCTTGGAGGAAAAAAAAATGAAACCCCGTGGACTTCTTTAAGAGAAGCGGAAAACAATTATCAAAGGAATGTAATGATATATAGTATACTCGTACTCGTGGAGCTTGTCTATGGACTACAAACACATTATTTTGAGAACGTTGTCTTAAAAAAAAAAAAATGTTTAGTCAATCAAACCTTCTGCTGAAAAAAAACTGCTTGCACCAAAGAATGGGGCTTTTGTATATTAGATGTAAAGTTTTGTTTCTGATGAAAGGAACAAGAGTCCTATTGCGAACATATGAGTTGCTCGATTGGGTGGCCATTTAAAAATTGATTTGACTTGAGAAAACATCCTATTTTCCTACTAAAATTTAAGCAAGATCCTGATAGAATACCTTGCACTCAGCCTTGGATAAATCACACTCAACTAAGCAATTGTTCTATACTCGATAGAATGAGCTTTAACTTTGCCACATCAGTCTGGTCTATGTGGCCCGACACCTAACATGGCTGACGCAATTCTGAAATCATTTTCCAATTTTTGTACAAGTTTTTTTCACCTGCATCTCAGCCTGTCTTTCTAGGTAACACCATAACTAGTCGATATTGATTTGAATTTTCAACAGTTCTGCAGCTTTTCAAATAGTGTTTAATTAGCCATTAGCTTAAGAGACATTCTGTGAGCGAATTTTTGGTTCAAGAACCCACCTCATATACTGCAGTATCTTTACCAATCATTTAAAATTTCTTTATATTCCACTTCCAAAATTTAATGTCTATATGCCAAAGAATTTGCCAATAAGGACTAATTTTCAAGATGACTAGGTCAAGTTCGATGAAGCCAAGAGCAATGCCTTGTGCTCTGATCTGTTCATTAAGCAAAAGCGAATTGAGTATCATGTTGTGAGATGCTTTCGGAATGGTTTGAGCCTAGGTGCTATTGGCACTGCTGCTTATTTAAACACTGTGGTTTACTTGAGAATAGCTTGCCACCTTAATGGTGCTTCATATATGAGTATATTCACCTAAGTACTGATGTAAGCTTCTTTTTCTCCTTCTTATTTCCTTTGCGTATGAAGATATCAGTTAGTTCTATCTAAGCACATACCTGTGTATATAAACGCCAATTTAGCTTTCTTTGAGATGGTCGGAGAGGAGAAGCCAGTTTGACTCTTAGTCCACTTGTTTGTGTCGAGAATACACGGAGTCTGTTCTTTAAATCTCGCAACGTAATAATTAATTGGCAAAGCTTCCCTGACGGCTTATCCATTTACGAAGCACTTTTTTCATTGGAGGCCGTTGGCCCGCTTCCCAGCTTCTTCATGAAGATCTATCTGTACTGATTGACCTTCTATGTATAAGTCTTGCGAACTGCATTATGTAGCTCAAGCTCAAGCCTCTATAGGGTTTTGTGAATGAAAAACGAGAGGCTTCCTGGTCGAAAAGGCTTTAGCAACGTGTGGCATTGTTTTTCTGATTTATAACTCTTAATTTTGTTAATTCCTTAGACCCTGCTGCGGACTAAATATCTAGCCTCTCTTGAATCTTTTAGAAACAAAATTCGCAGAATACCCTGATCAGAAAATTTGAACGAAATGGGAAGTCCAATCCCTTCCCAGCTTGTTATTTTTCTCAAGGCTGATCTTAAGATCGTATCTAAGTCCTTGGTAAGAATCATTGACCGAAATATCTGAATGTAACTTACACTGTCTCTTCCATGTTCCCCAATACCTCTCGTCTCTGTTATACCATGAAGTCTTTCATTTATACGAGTCTTAAGATAAGTCTTCAGGTTTACTGAGCGGAATGTGCATTGTAAGACTCTTCCTGAAAAGTGCGTAGTATGCTAACTAGTTCGATATTCTGTGATTCTAAAAGGAAACTTTTTCCTCATGATAAAGGTTGATATCAATTCGAGATGCTTCGTCTTGAATTAATAATATGTAAGACATAAAAGTTATTTCAATAACAGCGTACCTATTTCTTAAAACGAACGTCAGAATTAAAAATTCTAAGCCAGTACTTCTCGTTCACAGTAAGATTTGTACGTTGATTTTTAAATCTAAAATCGTCTTGAAAAGTTACGAGGACAGTCCCAACAGTAAACATCTTATTAAAGAAAACACAAAAAAAAAATTGGGGACCAATAGTAGTCTCCTCTTGGGATGAAAAGTTCTGGGATTTTTTTTAAGGCTCATGACTTATTGCAAGAGGTTCATCTGGCGTTAATTTATGTATGAAACTTCATGACATTTTGTCCATTCCATTGCAAGCTACAGTCAATAGAGTGGCGCTACTTTTTCTATATTAAAAACAATGAAAAAACATCTAGATCAAAGAATGTTTTTTGAAGACATCCAAATAATCATTACAATGGTTGCAGAAATATTATCTCACATCTGCTCCTCCGATACCAACATTTTTTCGGTGGTTTTGCGAATTGAAAATGGGTCGTTTAAGCATCGAAGAGTACTTCGCTAAAAAGGTCCAAAGAGGGCACGAATGCGGATATCGTCAAGCATTTGCATCAAATCGTTTTGAGTGATCGAAAAGTGAAATGAAGAGAGTTAGCTTATACCAGGGGTATGTCACAGAAGTAGACGAGTTATATTTTGCATGATGTCTTTGAGAAGAAAAAGCTATCCTTGCCATGGGTGCCGCGTTTGCAGCTCTTAGATGATAGTCCCGCTAACATTTTTCGACAATTTGTGAAGATGGATGAAACGTTGATTCATTTCCATACGCCTGAATCCAATAATCAGCCTAAGGCTGAAAACCCGACTAAAGCAAGCAAAAGACCAAAGCTCGGCCAGGAAGGTTTCGGCCTCCATTCTTTTGGGATGCATGCACATGGCATCATCTTCATCGATTATCCGCAGAAGGGAAGAACAGTCACCGGTTACCAATTTGCAGCAATATTGTACAAACTGAATGACGAAATTAAGAAAAAAAACACCTCATACGGTGAAAAAAAAAGTTCTGTACCATCATGACGATGATATTGGACCAATTACGATTCAAAATATATGCTTTTCTACCGTATTCTTCGGACTTGGATCACAGCGACTGTAACATGTCTGCAAACCTCAAGCGGTGACTTCAGGGGTAAGAGAATCAAATCGAATGAAGAAATCTTCGCGGAAACCGAAGGCTTGGACGTTTAAAGTATCCCCTCGGTTTAAATTTGAAAATATAGTATATATATAGTAGCATTATTATTAAAACAATTGTTAGATTTCAGCATTATTTGTTTCGAAACTATGACCAGTTTGTACTTTCATTCGAAATATTTCAAAAAATTCAATGAAAAAGGAAACGCATCTCATCTCACTACACCCGCTGTACGAGTACCTTTCATCATTCCTCGACTGATAGTTCCGATTATGACTGACACCACGCGCAAACAATTGCATTTACCATCGGAATCTCTCAACAATTAATCAAACACATATCACTCTGCAGCACACATCACAGCACGCGATACCAGACCACCACCAACGTCTGCATAAAATTTTACCAAAACTTCACCTCGTTCCAAATTATCTTATCGTCACTTAAGCAGAATAAGTGGATTTCACATCCATGAACAAAATAATCCATACACGCATACAAAACCAAGGCCTCCAAGCAAAAGAACAACCACTCATCCAGAATCATCATCGCTCAATATATGCAGGAGAGATCTATCTATGCCCACAACACACAAATATACTCTAGAGTCCTGTGCACCAATAGATTCCAGTACGAAAGAGCCCAAAAATGATGCAGCATACCCCTCAATCCGCTGTATCTACAGCTCCGGTGAAACAGGAACTCGCAGAGTGAACACTCTGCAAAAGATACATTTCATATGCAGCGCATTTTAAAGCCAGTTAAATGAGAGATAAAAATTTTTCGCAATAAAATACATCATCGTGCATGTATCTTAATGATTTATTGTCTTCGGTTAACATTATATGGAAAAAGCGAAAAGAAGGAACCACGATGAAGAAGAGCCAACCACCGAGAAGCAGCAGCAATAGCACCGCCACCACCACTGCCAAGGGACTCGGGCGGGGAGACCAAGCAACTATTACAACCCAATAAAAAATGATAAACGAACATTGGAACAGTGGTCTCTAAAGGGGGAAGACGTTAGATGGTGTACCACTTCCACTACCAAAACCATTCTTCATCTGTTGCTGTTGTTGCATTTGCATCCCTTTTGAGAGCGATTTTATGAGTTGCGCACACTCAATCCTCTACTTGGATGGATTTCCCATTTGAAATGGCATGTATCAGCAACACACGAGTGCAGCGCAAAAATCCATTGTGTGGCGTGGTAATGTGTGAACTGCATTTTGTTAAAGGTCTATTATTTCCATGTTTGATGTTTTGGCTGAATGCAGAATCCAAGGAGCATTCGGGAAACGGGCAACCGACACGGACACCGCTTCGACGAATGATTTATCAATAAAAATTTTCCAGATTATGTAAATATGCAATATCTGTAAAAGGGTATCACTGTTGGGTCGGCGATAGGCTTGCTATTTGTTTTTGTTTTTTTTTTATTCGTGCTCCTCTTGGGTTGGGAGCCAACGGTTGGGTATGGTGTGTTTTTTTTCTAGAGACTCGTTGATTGGATTGTATGAGCGTTGCTGGAACTAAATGATCAGTTTCTTGGCGGTTGGCCAGAATGGTAATTTAAATCGCCGTAGAAAGAGAAGAACTCTAATCAGCAGGTGTATGCGGTTGGGGAGTAGTCTATACTCTATAAGGGGCCCAGATCGTGAGTGGTGTTTGCTTTTGTTTGATGTGCAAATGGTGTGAGATTTTTTTTTTTTCATTTGAATGTAATTTAAGCAAAGGATGAAAGTATGAATGGTTGATTCTGCTGGTCCAGCCACATTACACTTTAAACGAGTTTCAGTCAATAAGAATTCATATTTATTTCAGCTACACTGCATTTAAACTCATTTTCATTGCATGCTGAACAGGAGTGCTTGGATCTAGCTTCATAGAGATAAAAACAAATAAAGCATATTTTGCTTTTTATATTTACTGAAATTGAAATTGAGCACTAAGTGTAGAATTTTATATATTTGCGGCCAAGCTGACAGAGTATGAACTCTAATTTTGCACAGAACCATAACAATGCAACCTTTTTAATTTTCATTCCATCAAATTTAAAGGCAGGCTTATGTTTTGAGCGGTGTTTGAAAACTAATGTATTTTTTATTGTGAAGCTATTAAATCTTGAAGCAAACAAAATGCTTTGAGTAAAAAAATGCAATAATTTAAGAGTGATTGAAATGTATGCAATCTATTGGAATTCATTAATTTTTGTCTTTATTAAGTGCTTTAAATTTCTGCAGGCCTCAAAAACATTTTAACCCCGAGTTTTCTTGCGAAAAGATCTAAAATTTTATTAATTGAGTGAAACATTTTATAAATTGGTTCCAAAACCATTGAAAGAATCAGACTTGTGAGTTAAAGAATTAAAAACAGTGAAAAGACTTCAAAAAGACTTCAAATCAAAAATCGATGACTTCTAAAATTCAAAATATTCAAGGGCTTTAAACTTGAAGTTTTTTGATTGCTTCAAATAATTCATGGTACAATAACTTTGGAATCAATAAGAAATGTGTAAAAATTAAGCAGATTTTAATCACGAAAAACTGTGTAAGCAACATCTTAGTTTTCGCAGTCTGAAACCGTGTTATTAAATCGAAATTCTAAGATGAACTTTCCAGTTGATTCCCGATCGCAATTTTTAAGCTTATCCATTGCTTTTCCAGCAACTGGAATATTGTTGATACCATCAGTCCATTCTTAACGAAACCCTTAAAGAGGAAAGGAAGCCTTTTAGAAAATAAGCCATAAATGCGCATCATTTTGTGTAATAAACGACTATGGCTATGTTGTAAAATTAAATTATTATTTGAGTTAAGTGTTCGCGTTATGAGATGTCTTTGTTAAGAAAATAGTTCACTCGCCGCATTTCATAGACCCGCCTTCGAATAGAGTTACTGAGATCTCAAACTCCTATGGAAATATGCCCTTATATATTGGCTCTTGAAACTCCATATTTTTAATTAAGTTGCTGTGAGGGTGAACCAACTAGGACATTAACATTCAAGAAAAGGCAGGATGAGCGACCTGGCATCAGCTGTGAATTATTTTCTTTTTCATGACAAAGATCACCCTTGCTCTTTTTCAAGAAGTTTTCATGTTCATATACTGCTTCATCTATATCCCAAGGTGTCTGAGTACGCTTTTCTTCAACTGTTTTAATTGCCCCATCATCGAAAATTCTTGTATATTGTTTTTGGTACTCTAAGAGATACTAAACATATGCTTCTGAAGCAAAAGGGTCTCACACTTTAAAAAATTTGATTTTAACTTCCCATGGCTAAAAAAGATCTGAATGATAAGGAATTCAAGAAGATGGTAGACCAAATTTGTAGGTGAAGTGTTTGGGGTTAAGTCATCTATACCGCTACAGCATGATGAGCAAATCAACCACATTTCCATAAAAATAATTTAATTTATCGGCTAGTTGAACATATCCGCACAAGCCGAAGTCTAATAACTATTTTAACACGATGACGGTAAGCGAATGGTTTCATTGATATATATATACAAACTCACTCAAAATTTGGCATATTTCTCCACAAGAGGTGGTAGAAGCCATGATATGATTGAAATAAGCCTCCCGCAACAGAATGATTTTTCAAAACAGCCAGCACAATTAAAATAATGAATATATGAAATGTTAATGAATAAAAACTCTCTCGATTTCAACAAAACAAAAATACATTTTATAATCAATAACCTTAGAAGATGCTGTAAGCATATGAATTAATACAGTCTTCAGGTCAACCAGAAAGTCCGACGAAAATTTTGACCACACTTGTATGGCGCTACTCCAATACCGCCTTGCTTGTCCCAAATTCCGCTGTTTTAGGCTATCTTGATGTTCACTCTTGTTGTCTTCTCTCCGAAACATTATCAATTCAAAATCTCTATTCAATAACAAATTCCAGCATCAAAGGTTGCGGCCCAAGAACCCATTTTCAATAAATTAAGTTTCCATTGTTCAACACTCTAGTTCGCATGACAGCTCTTTCAATTAAAAAAACTAACCCACTAACCACTTCACACATTGTTGGTCCGTTTCTTCTCTTCTTTTTTTTGCATTTAAAACATAAATTAAAACTACCACAGAATGTCAACTGCATACGGGCTGACAAAAAACATACGGGACTGCAACAATATAGAAATCGCCTTGTCCTCAATCGTAATTCACAAGAGCGCGCATAGAAAATCTAACCGTAAACCTCATTGTAAAATGTCCAATCGGAATATAAAAAAAAGACTAAATTCATTACCCACTCGTTGTTCATAAATCAAATATCAATCCAGATAATATTTTTAGAATTTATACGGTAATGATAGCCAACGTCTACGCAAAGTATTCGTGTTCTGTGCGCGCGATGACAGTGGTGTAAAAAAAAAGCAACCTTTCAACTTCTTCTCTTCTCATCAGCGCACACAGTATGTGTTTTTTCTTCTCCTTTTTTATTTCATATTGAAATTTTATTTTTATTATCGTCTTCGTTTTAGAATTAGCTCATTTTAAATTGTTCAATTTTCTGTGGTTTGCTGTTCAATTTTTTTCTCTTTATTTTTTTTTATTTTAATTTATGGACGTTGAAACTTCCTCTTCACGTTGTGTTGTTTTTTTTGTTATTTGTGTGAAGATGAAAAGCCCGGTATGGATGGTAAGAACGGCAAATGCAATAAATTCTTCTTTGGAATTGATAAGATGTCAAAATAAATCAAACCACTGACTAATCAAAAGGAAAGGTGTGAAATGAAAGAACTTCCACAACAGTGTGCGATTCAGCCCTTCTTCTTCTTCTACTCATTTGAAGATTGTATGTGAATGAGGATGGGGATATGTTTGCTTTGAGCTCTACAGTTTGCACTTAAAAAACAAAGTATAAAATTGCAATGAAAAAAAAAAAAATGCGCATATGTAAAGGTTAAACAGCAGATCGAGGGTAAGAAAATGGAGTATCTCGGATAAAGACCGCCGAAAGGAAGTATTTAATGGGAACCTGCGCTTGGAGGTGTTCGGCAAATGGAAAATATGTAATGGCTATTATAAAACAATACAACTTCATCCATAACTCTATTTTTGATTGGCTAAGAGCTAAGTGCTGCCATTTGATTGTAAAACTAAAAGTTTCATAAAAACTACGAACAATTTTTAAATAAACAGTTCGACGAGTATCTTGAATGTACAACTCATCAAAGCTTCCTGCCCATTATCGAAATTAATTTGCATAAAATAAATTTCTTTCATAGCGGACTTTCAGCAACATTTTCATTTAAAAAACGCACCAAAAAAGCTAAAACTCAAATTCACACAAAGAACTTTGAACTCGCTTATCAAGATCACAAACAAAATAAAAGTTTAAACCTTCAGTATTACTATTCAGCGTCATTTGAAAGATGCAATTTTGAAATAACGCACGCTATATCAAGGACAGTTTAGGACTAAAGTCATATTAACAAATCATTTTAAGATTTCAAGAAATTAATTCAAATTGTATTGGTTGCAACGCTATGACGGTATACCGACGATTCGTCACCAGTATTTTGAGTATTTTGAGTGAATTTGAAACGTTGTTGACATCATTTAACAGCTCCAGCTCATGCGATGGTTCCTTTGGTCAAAAGTTGGCGATTTCATGGCAAAATCATCCGAAAAGAATTTTATGACACAAGTCAACTGATACGCCGACATCCTCAGTAAATACTTTAATGGTGATTCGGTACTGATGACGTCGTCCAGTTCCATTTTAAAACATTTTTTTAACTCAAAGAATACTCGAAGAAAGTCGCAGCCAACATTCAATCGCGTTAAAAAATTCTTTGCCTTATTTTTTCGTCATGAAAAAGTGGCCAAGCACACCAAAATAGACCTAACCTCTATAACTGTCAAAAATTCAAATCCTAAAAAAAAAAATCGAGAGTCGATAATACGCTGCGAAGTTTGAATAGTCACCTTTTTTAAACAAAAGTTGTGCAGGGATTGTGATAGGTAAACACAAAAATAAGCCCACCAAATTTGTAGTCGAGGAAGCTCGACAAGCACTCATTCCTCAGACTTTCATTGAATGCAAGCAAACAGAAGCTTACAGCTACAAGTTTAGAAATCTTTTTGAGCTTGGAATCGAACTTAGGTGTGTTAATTTGGTAGCTTAGAGTAGATATACTCAGCAGCTGCTTTTAAAATTTCGGACATCTAGTGAGCTGATTCCTCTTTCGCCATTACCTTTTTTTAAATGATTCAGCTTAAGAGAATGGCAAACCAAAATCAAGGAGAAGGAAGAGAACTACGAACTTCTTTATTTTAGGGCATCAGATAAGTGTTTGAAAGTCCCAAGCCTTAAATAGAATGTGGAAGCTACACATCTTGGGGTATTCTTAATCCCGCTGTTGAGCTTTGTAGATTTTTTCTGGAAATAAGTCGCGAGAGTCTGCTTTCATTTTTCTAAGTTTTACTTCTTCAAAGGGATATTTTTTCGAGTTTATAGTAATAGCAATCACAGTTAATAATGCATTGATCATATGCAGTTCTTTGTTGAGTCAGTAGTTAATTATAAAATGAAATTTTTAATATTTTGCTAAGCGAATAGATATATTGCGTTTTAAACTTCATACGTGATAATATTCAAATCCAAGTCCTTACGAACTTTCTGCCAGCCAATTCTTGGCAAAATTAGTACTGCGCCTCTATGGAAATAAAGTTGTGATTGAGCTCTCGAAGATACCATAAACAATTTCTCCCTAGAACACTTTATAAAGCTCTTTAAGCGCAAAATTGATTTCTGAGGCACACCATTCCACGGAGTTGTTCAAGAAGTTCGCAAGCATTGGCGATGTCTCAGGCAAATCCACTTCATGTCCAGCCCAAGTTCTAAGCTCATAATTCACTAATTATCTGATTGAAAATAAAGGTAAACAACAGGTTGCAATGGACTTGGGAATCAAAAAATAAGTCAATTTAACCAGCTCGATCTTTTACTAGTTGCCTCCTATTCAACATCTGTGCATCAATAAAGGTTTGACCATGGTTTACCGTAGATTCCCTTTAGTGTCGATTTAAAAACATTTCCGTTCTAGCCACTGCATGCGGTACCATATGGCTTGATCCTTGTCATGGTACAGTCCGTTTATCTCTACGATTTCCCTTTTAAAATCCAATGCAATTAGGATTGAACATCCAAGCTTTTGCTGTGGTCTATTCTTTTGTGACATTTAAGACGAACGGCATGACCATGACCTTACTCTGTTGACCTGAAAGATAAGTCGGTGGGAAAGAATGATCCTATTTTCAGCTAGCCTCTTGAAATACTATCCTAATCGGTCTTAAAATACATGATGAATAATCTAGAAAAAAATTCCTATAATTGCTCATACTTTTATCCCAACACACTTTGGACATTAAATTGGGAAACGAAATCCTTTAAAAAAGTTCCTTTTGAACAATAATTCGTGGATCAGCATTACTATCTTATTTTTGTATATTAATTGGACTCTAATCTCTTCCCATCGATTGGAATACCAGAAAATTATGCAGATAATTGCAGTTAATTTTAGCCGACAAGCTTAGCCTATTCTTCTACTCTGATAGTGATTGCCTCCTTAGCTGCGACGGTTACCTCCAAAATGGTCAATTACCATCCTTACCTTACCGGGGATGAATAAATAAGGTAAAAAAATTTGTAAAAGTAAGGTCAAAAAATCGCTCACAAATACAGCCCGAGATATTAGAAATTATTCCAATAAAACTTATCACAACCGGGTCAGTGGCTGTTTTATGTTACCCTCGTTAAAGCGCATCTTTTATCGACTTTTTTACACGAAGCACAAAGTAATTTGCACGAAAATCACAACAATGAATGTTCAACATAGCTACAGATACATTTATTCATTACCAAAACCGCAATTCTAATAATCAAAAAAAAAAAAAAAAAAACAAGATATCCAAACTTAATCATCAAATCGGTCAGTACCTGCGCGCACATTAAAAGCATTACCATGACCAATTCGCAATTCACCCGAATGCCATAAGGGCATAAAAGAATCAACCATTTAGTGTTTAATAACACCGACGGGCCAGCACGGTCTCGGCAATCAGAGGCAATTATTCGCGCAGAAAAAAAAACTGGAAATATGACCAAATGCAAGCGAATTGCAGAATTATGCGCGGCGAATAACACTTGATGATGGTCGGACTCGGACTTTGGAAGAAAAAAAATGAAGTTGTCAAAATTATAATTTGGTCGAGGCTCACTCAAAATTGAGAAGTCAGTCCCGTCTCTGCGGCTCCTGCAGATCATCGCGGTGTGAGCACTCGTCCTAATGTGCGAATAATTTGTCATTCATTATTCGGATGGCTTTACGCGGGCTCAGACTTCAGCCAGGAACAGCATCACGATGTAATTTAAATCTCTAACCGGCGCGTCGTCCGTCGTCGTACGATGAACTTCGCACCTGAGCTGTAGGCTGCTTGAATTGAGTAATACTCCTGACTTTTATGATGCAATTGACCACCCGCGCAAATTGAAGCGATTGAATGTATCTGAACGGTTTGAGCAAAATTCCGATCAGTTCCATCGCACCGATATAAATTGCAATTCAAGAGAGAAATTTTGGGGGGAACTGGCACTGGACCTGACCTCATCCCTCCTTAATCCAATTAAAATAAATCACTTCTGTCCTGTACAAGGAGGAATATCCCCAAAAGCATATGTATACACTGGGCGCTCGTTGTTATCCGCTTAGCTTGGAATGTAATTTACTGTGAGCCAAGCGTTTCGGGTATTCAGTGTGCATTGCTAGGGGGCTTCACATTATACAACGGGGGCCCCATCATTCAAATTTCGGGGATTAATTTGTGGTCGTTAAGGATGGCTTTATGGTTGAATAAAAGTGCAAGAATCAAAAGTACAAAATGCAACAAAAAGATGAATTGACAGGGCAGGGATTTTGTTCCAGTTAAGTGCTTGTGTCGGGACTTTAAAGGGGGCCAAATCGAACGAACAAAAACGGAAGAGTCGGCAATGAAAGAGTCGTTAAGGACTGAGGATTCCTTGAGCACTCAATTTGCAAAACTTTCAAATCGAATGACAAGCGTACTTATGTATTTTTGCGGGGCTTGAAGGGTTGCATTTTGCAATTTTCGGAAACGATTAACGTCAACTCTGGCATGTCTTGATAGAGTGATCCTCTTGAGTTTCACATTTGGTATGCATTGTACATTAGCATAGAGCGCTTGCCAAACGATTGGTACTTGAGTAAATCTAATTGTTAACGATTTCAAGATTTTTTTAAATTTAAATCAGTCTAAAGTGATGAAGTTTGAGATTAAATAATAGTTAATACCTAGATATAAAAAGTTGGTTAACAAACTAAAATAAAAAAAGAGCCGAATATTTTAATATCACTTTGAAAAATATTGAACCATATATATATAAATAAATAAATTAATAAATGATTAAATAAATCAATAAATAAATAACTATAAATAAATTGATAAACAAAATGTTTAAATTTTGACATGAATAAATATTTTGACAGGTGAATAGATAAGCACAGTATGTAAAGAAGGAAAAATTGTGGCATAAGTTAATAAATATGACGAATTATGTGTGCAAATCCATTGAAGAATTATTTAATTAATTTATAAATGGATTAAGCACCATTAAATGATGCAACTTTTTGAAACCCATAACTATTGTCACAACGACCCCACACTCGACACCCATCCAGAAATAAATCTTAAAAACATTACTCTGTGAATTACCACTTCATTTTCAACTGATAGTTGCGATTTTTTGTTTATTAACGGATACAATTGGGGAACAAAAGTGGATACATTATCTCCAATTTTGTGGTTTTTAAGCAATATACAAATTTCCTTCGAACATATTTAAATAACATTTTCAGATTTATTCACTCATTTCTTTGTTTAACTAATTGAATTTTTACCAAAACAAAATATTGGCAAGTCACAAGGATTCAAGTACTCCTTGTTCCTTGTTTTAAATTTTCCAAAATTTTTTCAATTTAACCGTTAATTTAATTTGCTTTTGGAATTTTGTTTTTTGTTATTTTCGTATCACTTGAATAGTAAATACTGATTTGGTTGGTGGAAATCGTTTTTTCATCAGTTAACAATAAAATCGTGTATTTATCCACAAATCCGGAGTTGGCTGATACTGAATCTGATCGTTTCGATGTCAAAAAGTTGAAAAGGCCAGTTTTTTCTAAAAAAAAATATTGAGGATAGGCTTAAGTCCTGCCGAGAACATACAATTTAGTCTGTGGATGACTGGAAATACGACATATGGTCTGACAAAACTAAAATCAACAGATTCAAGACTCATAGAAAAGAGTTCTATTGGCACCGAGTACACAAAATTTTCCAAAGGTACCAAGTTAAGCAAACTGTTAAACATGTCGGTCCAATTATATTAATCAATGGGATTATGAGGAGCGAGACTTTCATAACTTGCTGACCAACTTGATTGAGTTTGTTGTGGGAATGTGCCCTTTGTGAATGTGTTTGTGGACGAAATAATTTTTCAATAAAATAAAGTCCTACAAATTCGCAGTCAAAATTGTAGAAAAAAATGATTGGAAACTCAAAGCTTTCTCACCCTGAAATTAACAGCATAGAGTCCGGTTGTAAATCTGATAGAAAATTTGTATGCTATAAGGTAAAGAAAGCTTGGGGCGTTTGAAAGGGCTCCGAAGAACTTGGTGAAGTTGTGAATCAGAGTACAGGCTGAATGCGAAAAAGTATCTCAAGAAATTATAAAATTCGTGAAAAGAATGCAATCCATGCATAAAATTTTTATAGGTATAATAAGTAACGTGCCAAACTCGATACTTAAAAGCAGCTATGCTGGCTTTTATTTTTATAATTTAGTTTTTTTTTAAATACATATTTATTTAAATAATTAATTAAGGGAATAAATATGGAAAGTTCATTTAAATCAACATTAAGAAAATTATTTTTTTGATGAAAAACCACAAAATTGTAAATTATTTTTCCAGTTTTGCTCGCAACTGTATATTCATTTTTTTAGTTGCATTCGAGGTACATTAAACGTTAAATGGAATCCAGATATTAAAAATAAATATGTTGGTGACGGCCAGGGTCTAGCTTCACCATTTGTGTGTGCGGCTTAAATTTATTCACAAATGGCAGAGTTTGGACCTATATTTTCTTGATAGTTAGTACTCGCCGAAGTTATTGTCAGTCTCTCGCGAAAGGTGGAGCTGGATTCGAACACGAGTTTTAACGCTGAGGAGCACTAACCACCGAACCACGGTTACCCAGAGTCCAGATATATGCTTAAATTTTTATCAGAGTTTTCCAATTTTACTTGCGTTCCATTTAGTATAATATGGCTCTTTTAATTTATGAAATATTTTTTCTTATTATTTCTTTGTGGTGCGTTGATCAGCTTACTTAAAGTTTGGATCTTTCATACTTGGTGAATATTTTTGATTCTTACAGCAGCCTAGCTACCAAAAAGGGATATGAAGCAAGCATCAGTTTTCTTTTGCGAAGGCATTCACTAATCCAGAGAGCCGCAATAGAAACAAAGCTTAATGGTATCAATTGTAAGCAGGCACATCTTCTTCTTCTACTTATAAGGGCAACGACACTAGAAGGATCAGAGCCTGAGACAGAGCTGCCCTTCAAACACTTCCGTGAGCACGATACTTACAATTGGTTACTTGAATCGGAACTCCGGTCTTCCCGTTCTTGGATTCTTAAACTCTTTTGGTTAGAGCATTATTGTTCAATTTCTCTTCCATTGACCCTTTTCACTGGTAGGACCAAATAATCGAAAAAGTATTTTTCTTTCGAAGGATCCAGACACGTACTAAGCTGCCTTACTAATCGTCCAGTATTCGGCTGCGTAAACCAGGACTTGCAAAACTAGTGTTTAATGGAGAAGTATTCTTGTGCTTCATGTAAATAGTGTGTAGCCAAGTTAATTTGATAAACCAAAGCAGCAGCTGTTGCCTACTATTAATCTCTGAAAGATTTTCATTGTGGTTTTGGCCGAGATGATTTGACAGCATATATTTTATCTTGTCCGCATTGCATCCAAAACCAACCCGTTTTGTTTGTTCTTCAATCGCTGTATATGCTTCAAGAAAACCACGCTGGGAACGGGCGATGATGTCGAAGTCATCTGCGTATTCCAGAAGCTGGGTAGACTTGATAAAGATAATACCTACAATGTCGACGCCTACCCATCGTATAACCCGTTCCAAGACGAGATTGTAGAAATCAGTGCATGCAAAGTTTTGGTTCCAAACTGCACGGTGCCACGTGTATTTTCGAGCGCTGCACGACACAATCGAGTCAGATTTCCCGGGATCCTGAATTCAACCATCATGTGCCTTCATACTGTAATAATTGGCTTGGAAGTCGATGAATAGATGGAGGGCATCGACAGACTCGTTAGTCTGGTCCATGATTTGATGTAGTGCAAAAATTTGGTCCATCGTAGAAGCCGGAAGCCACAATGATATTGTCCGTAGATGGGGTTTATTGAGCTTATATTCCTGCAAGCATGCTCCTGTTAGTGAAAGTCGTCGATTTTTATTTGAAGTTGAACAACGCTTAAACTTCAAGCTTGGAGACGTACCATTTCCACCACTTTAATAAAGGAGTAGCACAACACTTTTGTAGGTAGCCTCCCATCAGTAAAGAATATCAAAGGTTCAGATTAGCTCTTAAAATCCAAAAACGAGGCTGCATTATTAATGGCCGCAGAAAGATAAAAAAATTCCCTGTTCAAATGGCGTTTGTCACTTGTTCCACTCGTTTCATTTTTACAGCAGATTTGTCCCTCAGAAGGATCTTGGCATTCTTTGTGTCGAAGCTCTTGACAGTTGAATAGAAAGAATATAGTTTTGGCGATCGCATGGAATATTGTCAGTAGTGACGAAACGAAGATACGCCTGGGTTGATCGGTATGACACAGAAACCAAGATTAAGTCGTCGTCAGATAACTGTCATGTTTTACTGCCTTTGCCCAAAATATTGTACTCAGAACGAACTACAACAAGATTTGCTATTGAAATCAACCAGGAACTTGAAAAAAGAGAAATACCACGGAAAAGAAGCTTCTTTTACCACGCTTTGTTCTTCTATGTCTTATACTTTAAGGCCCGTGATAAGATGGATGCAGGTCAGTCAACCAATGGTTCCTTAAACGTTTATTTAGATTGTTCTAAATTTTATCAAAAAAAAATTCAAATGATATGTTTTCTAGAAATCTAGGCACAGAATACTCCGGAGAAATCCCGAATATATCCAAAGCGCATCATTTAAGAACATCCTTTGATTCAAGAGGCAGCTGAGTTAGAAAGACTATGAACTCTGCTGTCTTGAAACTTTATATTAGCAACCCTTTGATTATGCAAATATTTTCATAAACTTAAATCTAACAAAACTAAGGTACAGATACCTGGTATACCTTTTCTTCAACCAACTTACATCTGCAAGTCTTATAAGCTTTCTGAAGAGATCCCTCATGTAAGCAAGTCAAAGCAAATTGTGAGTCACAATAGCACACCTACTTCCTTAACCTAACCTTCTCAAAAAATCATCTGCTCTTATATAATAGACCCTGCATGAAGAATGTCTTAAGTCTGAACAAAAATATAACAAAAGCCACAATGTGAATGTCCTCGAGAAAAAACAATAACCAATCTGATAAAACTGAATGACCCAGCTTAAAAATTCATTGTCATTCAGCCTACCGTGCTTCCAAAACAAAAAACAAACAGAAAGCGCAACTTTCGACTGTAATGAATATGTACAGAGATACTTTATCACCCAATAGATCTACTCCATATGCCATACCCCACCCTGTCTATCCAAAAACGAAGGTGTGTGCTATCGACGAAAATTTAAAACACAAATAAAAAAAAACAGAAACGAATCAAAGACAGCAACCCTCTCTACCACGACCAAGTGGTAAGACCATTTAACACTACTCGCACCAGCTTTGCATACGATTGTATGTCAGGCAGTCAAAAACGCCTCCTAGGCAACAGCAACATACAGGCCAGCCTGGAATTTTAATTGATCGCAAAATTATTTGCAAAATAAAAGAAAAATAATAAAAGCTAGCTGTGGTAGCAGCAGACGGTGGACTCCGCATTTATGAACCTTCTAAGACCCAAACTATTATAATAACACAGCTACGCTGTACTGCGCCTCGATCAACGAATCGCTGGCTGTCTCCATCCATTTATGTAACTTTTTTTGTCGTTTTCGAAACTCTTGTAAAGATTCAAGTCTAAATGGTTTCCGTTTATTTATTTGTATCGCCCAAACAGGTGTCTGCGAGTGACCCAGATTGCGGAGTCAATGCAATGGTAAATTACACCTTAGGAGAAGGCATCAAGCAGCTGACTGAATTCGAAGTACGCCCCGCATCTGGAGAGATATGCATTTCCGATGACCTGGACTATGAGAAGCGCACTGCCTATGAGTTCCCTGTCATCGCCACCGACCGAGGTATGTATCCAACTCTTTTCCAGCAAAACCAAAATCGAATCTGTTTTTTTTCTTGTGCGATTTGCAGGTGGTCTGAGCACAACAGCAATGGTGAAGATTCAGCTGACCGATGTGAATGACAATCGTCCTGTTTTTTATCCTCGCGAATATAATGTGTCACTGCGTGAATCATCGACGGGGTCGACGGCCACAGCAACGCCAGTGGTGTCGGTCGTGGCCACCGATCCGGATTCGGGTCGCTTCGGTACGGTGTCTTATCGCATTGTGGCCGGTAATGAGGCCGGTATCTTTCGCATTGATCGTGTGACCGGCGAGGTCTTCATTAATCGTCCCAATATGCTGTCGATACGGACGCAGCCCATTCATATGCTGAATATTTCAGCAAGTGACGGCGGAGGCTTGAGAACTTCACAAGATGCTGTGATTTTCATTAGCATAATTGATTCGACACAGAGGCCGCCGATTTTCGAGAAGCCAAGATACAACTATTACGTGAAGGAGGATGTGCCGCGCGGCACTGTCGTCGGATCGGTAATGGCATCGAGCAGCGACTCAGGTAAGTGCAAATTATCATAAATAGGTGGAAATGAAGAAACATACTTTATGCCTGTGGCTGGCTTCTTCTCGTTATTGTAGAGTTTGTTTTTTCTCTTGACCATGACTAAAGTTAGCTTTTTTAGTCTCTACGAATTGGTTCAATTGATCGTAAGACTTGTTTAATGTAAAGTGAGGAAGTCGACTCAATTTAGCGCCAGCCACAATTTGAAAAGAGTGCTTCGTCACTATCCTGATGAGGATTTATGAAGGGGCATATCAAAATGTTAAAATTTAGATTAAATGTAAAACCTTTTCAACACAAATCAAACTCGGACTGAAACAAGAAAGGTCTTAAGTAAACTCATTACACAGATAGTGACCTCGATTAACAATGTTCGGTTTATATTTGTGTACATTAGAATAATTGTTGTTTACGTTTCATTCAACTTACATGCACTTAAAAAAACCGATTTAAAAATTCACAGCACAGCTATTGATCTTCAGCAACAAAGAAGGCATGCAACTTGAGTACTCTAAATAGTTTGGTTAGATGGAAACTGCTGTGGAGACATACATTTCAGAAAAGTTTATTTGACATTTAAATATGGCGAAGAGCCTAATAGAGATGGGCAAATGTCAGATCAGCTAATTTATTGATTATGTATCCGTGCAGAAATGACGCCAGCTTAAGTGGAGTTGGACTAAGATTGAATCCTTGCTGATAAATGTATCAAGTCGTTCTTTGATTTAATTTGTGCTTACATAAAGATCTACCATTGAAACCTCTGCAGACATTAAGACATGAGGGTGATCCAACTGTTAGATACTATTTTAAATTTACTGCAGTTGGTGTACACAGGCTTGTGAAGGAAGTTCATGACACAGGTTCACTGATTCAAGCCATTCACATTCCTGCGTTCATCCTGGACACTGATTTCATGCACTGAATACCAATTCCACTAGCCTGCGGACAATTCTCCCTAAAGAACTCGGATTTTTAGATAAATAGGTCCTTTGACTCAGTACACAGCACCTACCAAAGCAGGCAAGATTTCCCGCATTGTGGCCAGCAGAATACCTTTGTCGACAAAAGGAAGCCAATTTTTTGAAGTGGTGACGTTATTCTTCCATTTTCTTCCAAAAAGAAGATCGATCTGCATGCCTAAACTGATTTAATGCACACTCAGTTAAACCGTGTTATTGAAAGGAACTATTAAGGATAGTTTCTCAAGAGGAATATTGGTGAAGATTTTCATCGAAATGATGCCGAAACCATTTAAAAATGTTCAAAAAAATTGGTTGAGACGATGGCCTTTTGTCAACGTTTACGCATTTCAAATAAGCAACAATCGTTGAAAAATACTGAACAGCGTTTTTTTTGTCGCTATTAGGACAAACTTTCTGCAGTCAAACCATTTTAAACTGTAGCATCAAAGTGGTCGTTTTTTTAAGCCTTGACATGTTTTGTTAAGAAGCAAACATACATATGTCTCTTGACCACAATTTCGAGTTATTGGGTATTTTACGAGATTGGTGCCTTATCCGTGATCAGATGTTAATGATCCACAATGGATAGAAATATAAGAAGCAAGACTTCGGTGGTTCCAAATCATCTCGAATACTTTTGTCGTTCCACAAAATAAGGAATTTTTATGTGAACAAAAGCTTGAAGAGATTGACCATTACGAAAATGAACTACGGCGTTATAGGTCAAGTAAAACTACTGCAACCTAATATGCAATACATTGAACAAATGCAGGTAACTAGCTTAGTGCCAGATAATCAGATAAACCAGCGGCAAGGAGCATTTAATTAAATCAAATATCAGCCAAACTAAAAAATGACTTCACAACCCTCTGAAGACTTTGATTCGAATCATACCACATTGATTCCATAATTATTAAAACACTTTGTCTAGAGAGTTTTTCAGTAATTTTGACGTGCGAATTATTTTGAAGGTAAAAGCTGATATCGCTCAGTCCCCTTCAATTTTGTATGCTCTGATAGTTGAAGCCACTTTTATCTTTGTACGGAATAGTTTTAAGCTCTCATATAGTCTTCTAATCCGAGCCAGTCAACATTGAATGTCGCGATCAAATTAGTATGGAGGTCCGAATGTTCTGCTGGAGATCCAAGTTCATGTTGACACTGCTGTAAAGGCGAAAACAAAAAAGCTAAATTTTCTTGAAGGGAATCACAATTAAAATACTGCGAATTTTAAGCTTATACAAAAAAAATCGATATCACATTTTTTTGTCCCCATTCGGAACCCCAACTTGGATGAAATGAAACCAAAATACATCTGAATTTCAACTCTGCTCGAAATCGTTTTAGTTGTTCTGTACAAAATATGTACATCATGAGGCTTTAAGTCCCTTGAAGGCGAGCAAAACGAGATCTTGTAAAATTTTGTCCATTGGCCAAAGAAATTGATCACTTTGATGTTGTCTTTATGTGTTTAACTGCTTGGTCTTTTCGAAAATATTCTGGCAAACATTTTTTTTTCATGAAGTTCGAATGTCCTGTTTATCTGGTTGCATATGTCGGGCCCGTGTTGCATGTTTGAATATAATTCCAGTTAATTTATGGTCAGTCTATTTCGTACCAAATCACTACCTCGAAAGACCATGTTCAATAGTTTGATTCAACAGCGACTAAAAGAAAAGGTGATTCAAAAATAATCATAATAAATATAAATCAAAGTGTTTAAGCTTTAAAACGAAGTTTTCTCAGTTTGCCGCGTCTATTTTTCTTAATAGCCTACCGCAATATTCTAATTTGGTCGAACAAAATTGCCCCCTTTTCTAACCTTCCGTGTTGAACTTGACACTTTGAATTTCTTCTTCGTCGGTGAAGAGGGCCTCTTCTTGGTCATCCATTGCTGTAGGTTTTCTGGATCAAAATGATGGATCCAAGTCTCGTCCATGGTCAACTGAAAATTCTCCTGATCCGCATGGAACTTATCGAGTATCGCGGTCCAAATGTTGTTATCTTTTGCTTGTCGGTTAACGTTCTTGGCACCCAAAGTGCAGAGACCTTCTTCATATGTAATTCATGAGCGAGGATTCTTTGGACACTGCCAAACGAGATTCTTGCGATCTCAGCCACATGCCGTATGGTCACTCTTTGAGCTGCCAACAAGACATCTTTTCAGTTCACAGAACAGCTGGGTGGCGAAGTTGGTAGAGCGCCTGCCTTTCAATTGATTTAATTTATATGTCCCAGGTTCGATTCCTAGAGTAGTGGTCTAGGTTTTCGAATCTGGTCCAGTCACCATTTGCCATTGGGATCAAATGGCACTATCACTGGGTTGGTCAACCAATGATAGTAGTTTGTCTAATGGGTTTTGTTGTTGTATTGGTTGTTGTATCGGCTTAGTTAATAATTCGTGTTTTCAAAATCCTAGTTTGTGTAGATTGTATGAAGGGGTGTTTAAGCTAAATCTTCCAAACTTTCAAAGTTCATAGATAAAAACTAATCCCTGCGAATTAATTTAAAGCAAATAGGTCGATATCAAAATCCTCTGTCCTGTTTCGGGCTCCACCCACGGAAGTGAGTTGAAACCAATTACACCTGAGTTTCTCAAACCACTACACATTCTTTTATTCTTCTCCTAATTCTTCCACTCGCTCTGTGCTAAACTCATTATAAGAGTCTTAATATCCTCTTGAAGGGCGAAGCAAATAATTAAAAAAAAAAGTTAGGGACGTGGATAGACCTCGTTTGCGGTGTTCATCTTCAGTGGATTTTCCGCCGTTGCTCAGTAGAAAGTGTGTCTGCTTCTGAGCGTGGAGACCCGGATTCAAAACTAGGTAAGAACATTTGATATTTTTCACGGCTTCACCTCTCGCGAGTGACTGACAATTACTGCGATGAGTACAAACTGTCAAGAAAAGGTCCAACTCTCACCATTTGCGAAAAATGTAAGACGCACACACAAGTGGTGAAGCTAGGCCATGGACCTCAACGGAGCTATTGTGCCACCAATTTGTTTATTTGTTTTTGGATGTTGTGAGATAGGAAGAAGCAGAGCCCATGTGTACGTCTTTCGTAGATTTTTTGAAACTGTACTTAATGAAAGCTGTAATTTCATCTTTCTCCATTTTGATGTTCTCACTTCGAGCGACAGTTCGTATTCAAATAAATGAACTCCCTGGAATCGTGACCTGCTTAATTTCGTAGGTAGTAATCATTTTTTTTTATTTTATGCGCACTAGAATAACTGACTATCGTCGTAATTCAAGTTTCTAGATGGTGGCGTCAAATGGTCCAAAAATATGCCGTCTGATACAACGATACCTCAAATTCGACTATGGCATATTTTTAATGAAGATCAAAGTTAGCGTAAACCAGAAAAACCGAAAATGTCATACAATCAACACAGTGTCTTCCTTTCAGGCCAAAAAGGACATCAGACTTGAAATCTACAATTATTATTGAGGAGCAAGGAAATTAAAGGTTTTGCCAAATCTCATCACAAGTTTTATTCTTCGATCCTTATTTGAGTTCGAAAAACAAGAATTGACTCCCTGCACGTATGTAGATGCTGACTTCTCAGAATCTGAACCTCTGCATTTCTATAAATGCTGCTTATTCTTTCTGGTCTTACCCGAAAAGACTAGAGACTTTATATATAATTCCTTACCAAATGCATTCAGGTACTAGGACCTAGCAACTTACTGAGTTGCTTCCGTCCAAGTTTAGAATGACACTGAGGAGCGTGCGGCCCTTGCGCGCACTAATCCGTAGACTTTTTACTCTGTGGAGGTGAATGCTGTTGATCTGTATGAGATCAGAGAAGAACTATCTACTGCTTCATCTTCTTTGTATTTTAAATTACTGAAAATCATCTCAAATATCGACTTTTGTCTAACATGAAATCGAAAAGTTAATCAACCACTCAAGGAAGATCAATCAACGTTTAAATGCAATTGCGGAACAAAGGCAGCGTTACACAGATGTCTCCACCAGTGGACAAGTCTGTTAGATTGGAGTGGAAGCTCTGACTATAGTCTTAAGGCATTTTCTCATGCATCTTCTGGCTAGCATTTCAAAATGAAAAATTAGTTGGAATCGCCCAAAAAATTAATTGAATTTTACTCCCGTTTCTGCTCACTTTGAAAGTTCATCAAATAAACCCGGTCACTGAACGAATTACTGAAATATTTCCTTCTTTTGAACTCTGATTTTTATCATAAGAATAAGTAAAACGTTAACGGAAAACATTTCCCAAGAGACACAGACTTATTAAGGACCTCGAAACTGCAGATCCGACAAAACTAATTGCTCATTTGAATTCGGCAAACAAACAGTTGACAGTTGACAATGCCAATTTTATTTTCCTCTTACGACAAGACAATATCCCGATTATTACACCCCTCCAACCAGCTTAAGCAAATCCCATTGCTAATTTAAATGTGATGCACCAAAACGAATACATTTTTTGCCTCGGCATCGCCATCGCCATCGCCGCCACTCAGCCAAGCCATCCCAAATAATTGACCAAAGAAATTTCGCGTTCTCCTCCAGACTCAACGATGGTGGTGTTTGTTAAACAAAAATTGAATTATTTCGCCATCCAAAGTACACACATATTTCTCGCGCGTCCACCAAATAACAGAAGATATTTCATCGAACCCGAAGCCGAACACCGAAAAAACAGGACATTTCATCTGTTATGCCATTGATTGATCGTGATATGCTTGGCAAGCACCACCACGCTCTGAACACTGAAACTGAGAGCTACTCCACGATTGGGATGCGCGTAAAAGAGGTTGCCGCCACCAATTTTGGTCGCATTTCAATCCAATTCTTTCGTGGTACCTTTTGTTTGGATGATAAAAAAAATAAGCTAAAAAAACAAACGCGAAATTTTCGTTTATTTTCCGCAATTTTGTGTTTCGTCAAATAAATTGCTTCCCAACTCGAATGCGGCTTTTGTGGTACACTTTTCCATACTCCTCTTCTTGCACATCCAAATGAGACCACGAAATTCCAAAAAGATACAATTTTTTTTTTTTTGAATTTATCAATTTCAAAGACGCGTTTTTTTTTTGTTTTGTTGCATCGCTAAATCAATTGTACACGAATGAAAGGAGGTTCAATGATTCGGATACCGAAATATGCACTTTTGAGAGACAGAATGGAAATTTAAATATTGTGTCCCTTGTCCGAATGTATTGTCCGCCTGTCGTTCGATGAGATCCTCCAAAATACTGCGAACAAACAAAATCTCCGACTTTATTCTTTATATATTTTTTTTTTTTGCTGAATAATGTTGATTTTAGAGCGCAAAGTTGGGACGTCGACGGGAGACGTTGTCAAAAAATTTTGCACTGATGTATGCAAAAAAGGATCTCCCCAGGAAGACCAGACCAAGCACCGTAAAGGAAGGCATCATGGCGGCTCTGGCGGTGAATCAATTTTAATGATCTTTTCGAATGGCTCCCACAACAGATCGTTTGTTTGTTTATTTGAATGTAAAATTCGAGTTTTTTTTTTTTTTTTGATTCGAGTTTGGTCATTAGGGTGAGAGTCCAAAGTTATTTTGGAGAGGAAAAAAAATACACAAAATAATTGATTCGGAACTGTGTGGAGAGAGATTCACTCAAGTGATGAGTTTGAAGGAGACATTTCCAAGAAATTTAGAACAGAAATCGGTGGACTGGGGAACTCATCTGATGGAGATTCAAGATTTCGTTATATGAAAGAACGGTTGACTTTTGGCAGCGCTGTTTACTTGGACTGAGTTCGAGTGCACTGGACACTTAAATTGGAGCTCATCTGCGAATTCTTGGGAACTTTGGTTACCCAAATGTAGTGCTTTAATCATACTGAATAAAAATAAATGCACTCCAATAATAGTGAATTTTTCAAGACCATTGACTCAGTATCGTAATGACAAGGCTTCGATTTAAATAACAACGGAAAAATTGATGGTTTGGTGTCTTTTCTAAACGAGCCACCACAAGCGCTAAACTAAAAGTGACTCCGTTTCTGTTTAGTTTTAGAAAAAGTTGTCCAGGTCCTTCTCTTCTTTTCCGTCGCTGGGAGACATGCATTCGACATTATAGGTTCCTCATTTATGTTCAGGTGGTGTTGCTTTTTTATTGTATTCAAACGGACTTCTATTCAGAAGATAATTTTCATTCATTTCTGACTCGTTCGTCAACTAGTTCCTTTGCATTCCTCCTGTCTCTGGCACAGATGCCGAAAGGCAGTGTATTATTGCTCTTTTAGTCGTCATACTGCCTGAAAAGTTTCTGCCTTGCTTCTTATTTGTCCGTAGATTATTAAGTTTAATTTAATGTTTTGCTTAAACAAGTTTATTTCTTTGTTTTATTATAGCTATCAGCTTTATTGCTTAGTTTTTATCTCCCAAAGGAAAACCAGAGTCATCTTAGAACAGCTATTGCTGGCTTAACTGCCATGATCAGCTAACAATTCTGCTGACGATTTTCTTCAATGCAATTCACTTCAATTCAATTTAATTATTTCTTTAATCTCATTTAAAGTACCATTTACAAAATTCATAGCTTAAAATATAATATACTAGATGAGAATAGCTGGCATCTGTTAACAATATGCTGCTTGAGATGTAATTTCATTTGTGGGGTGATAACAGAAGGATGTAAGGGAACAAAAAATAAATAAAATAACGTGTAAAAAAGACTATAAAGAGACTAAAAGAAATTCAAAATATTATACTTAAGATTAGCGGAACTAAATTTACAAATTGTAATTTAAATGGCTCTATCGACTGTTGGCCTTTGCAACTTAAATTACATCTTCAATTGTTTAGGCACGCTTTAAAAAAGTAAGGAGGTAATTTCAGGTCTGCGCAAAAAATATGATCAAGAGCTTGATATGATGTCTTTCCGGAATTTGCTCTGGTATCTTTGACCCTTTATCGCCATTACTGTAGAAGACTTTAAGAGTATGAAATTTACCAATATATAAATGTTTATTTTATTTTGCAGACATATATACAAAATACAAAAAATAAAAACGAAAAATTACCCATCAACTTCTTTTTAAAAAAATGAAACTCTGCTGTTTCTGTGCCTTTTCCATGAGTGTTTCAGCTGATTCCATAATCCAAATTCGAAGTATACAGCAGATTAGGCATTTTTAAGACTTAATCTGAACTCACTCACTCATGTGCACATATCCAGTCATGTTGATTTCAAATCCGAAGTCAACGACATCAACTTCTGGTTTCCACAACTGTTTGAGTTTCAGATCTGTTCCATTTTGTTTTAATGGCATTCACTTGGTCGCTAAACCTGTATCAGCCTAGTCTCGGATTAAATCCATGTCATGACAGTGTTTTGGTGATTCATTTAATCTTTCTTGTATAATATCGAACACCGCTTCGGGGATGAACGCTGTTTCTTTTTTTGTCTGAATATTCAAAATACCATACTCTTTTTAACAACATTTTTCATATGTAGAATGAATAAAAAGTAGCGGTTCAAGTCTGAAGCCTTGTAGAAGTTCATATATTTATATCCAATTCTATTTTTGTCCATGACTTTTACTCTAATAGATTGTCCTCCAGCTCATCAGTGTTTATCCTCTGGTGACACCATAAAACGTTGCTCTTATTTAACTCTTCTTTCAAAAAGAATAATAAAAAGTTCGGCTTTCCTGGACCACATTGGGAGGACCTTTGATATGTTCAAAAACAATCTCCGATTCCTGCTGGTACTTTATCTCGAAAAGTTTCCTTTTTTAAGCGTTGTTGAGCGCCTCATTTATTATTTTAAATATTTCTGTTGACGATTTCAAAATTGCTTCGACACCTAAAAAATGTTCAAGGGTTATTTAAAAAAAAAATTGAACGAAATCTTAAATTTAATATGACATGATGAATGACATTTATTAGCTTAAAGTCAAACGTCAAATTCTAAGCAAACAATGCATAAGTTTTGCAGCAAATCATATCGCTTAAGGGTTAGATTCTGGTAAGGTATTATTGTTGAAACTCAGGTAAATTTTGGTTATGATTGGTCCATTGCTGTACTCCAGTGGCGAACAGTTTAAAACAGCTCATTTGCATTCGTTCAATTCGCAGTATTTCATTTGATACACCTGAAAGTGCAACTTTCTACATTTTGAATCATTTCTCTGTCAGTGTGACAGAACATCTACACCAGACAAATTTTTTAAGACGCGAACTTGGAACTTCAACGTATCAATTATATAATATATATATATATATATATATAATATATAATAATAATATAATAATATGAATATTAAAAATTTAGTATGAAGATAGACTTCATGAAAAGATTGATGTCTTTTTCTTTTCTGAAACATAAGGTCCGAGACTTGTGTAGTCAGATTCATGATCAAATTGTCACACAAGATATTTAAAAGTTGCTGATATAAGGAAATTGTTGCAAGAACAAAAAACTGAAATTTTAAATCCTTTGACTACGATGACTTAAACAACACTAAATTTATGATATTTCTATTTGCAGGAAGTCGAAACGTAGTTCGATACTCGATCTATTCCGGTGATCCCGATGGCTACTTCAGCATCGATCCGATATCAGGCAACATTCGAATCGCGAATCCTCTGGACCATGAAGCAAAACCACAAGTATTACTCAACATCCAGGCAACAAGTGGTGATCCACCAGCCTACGGCCACACTCAGGTAAGTGTCATGAGCCCAAATACCCCGCCTTCCAATGAAACAGAAATCCGAAATGAAAAGGAATCGATTGCACACAATTCTACAGTATATCCTTTCCGATCGCCTTGGAATTCCTTGAATTGAGGGTCTGACTTTGGTCTGAAAACAAGGCGAGTTAAATAGTGTATACTCTTCTCCATACTTGGATTTGTCCTGCCGTCATTATCACACAAACGTGACACGAAATTTTCGTTCGAAGCGTCTTCCTCTTCTCATCCTGCAGAGACACAAAAACAAAGTCTCACAGACTGACTCCTTGCAGGAACCGTGAGGCAAGATCTCTCGGGAAGATGCAAATACAAAATGAAAGGAGCTCAGGAGCTCGCCCCGTCTGTCGTCCTAATTAAAATACTTAAGACGTATGTTAATTAAGCAATTGTGTGCGCAATTTCTTGCATTGGATTTCGTAGAACTGTGGCCGCCAACTTTGTTTTCATTTTGTTTTTTTAATTGTTTATATCTTTTGTTTGTTTCGTTTCTCAGGTCAACATCGATATCGAGGACGTTAACGACAATCCGCCCGAATTCGAGACAAGTATGGTCCGTATCTCGGTGCCGGAGAACGTCGAACTCGGTACACCATTGTATGCGGCTCACGCCCGCGATAAGGACTCCGGGAAGAGTGGCATTGTCACATACAGTCTAACAATGATCGGTTCAATGCCATCGTCGCATCTGAACGTGACCAATGCAGCAGCAGCAGCAGCGGCAATGTATGGTGGCTCGTCTATGTTTATGTCCTCGGGAGCGGCATCATCATCTTCATCTGCATCATCATCGTCGTCGCTTTTATCATCATTGAATGGTGGTGCCAATGGGAGGCTATATACCATTTCGAATGGTAATCACAATCAAATTGGTTCTGGATCTCAGCAGCAGCAATTGTATGGAATGGGCGCTGGCATCGGTAGTAGTAGTTATCTGTTGGCAAACTCATTGCCACTAGAACTACAGCAGCAACAGCAGCAGCATCATCTAGTGCAGACATCTGCAATGAACCACCAGGCACAACTGTTTGCGATCGATTCACGCTCCGGACATTTAACATTGTCACGACATTTAGACTATGAGACATCACAACGCCATTCGTTAATTGTCACCGCAACCGACTCTGGTGTACCGCCATTATCGGCTAATTTAACTATCCTCGTCGAGGTACAAGATGTTAATGATAATCCGCCAATCTTTGAGCGTAATGAATATTCAATCAAGGTGCTAGAATCGATGCCAATTAATTCACAGGTAAGTCCGAAATTCTCCAACAAAAATATATTATTTGAATTTTATATAAATGAAACAGAAGGTGTTGAAGTGAAAGGAAGATTTAAAACTTTATTTCTTCAAATAAGGTTTAAAAATTAAAAATTAAAATGGCCTGGAAGCCGCCTGAATTGAGACAATACCTGACCAGCAAGGCAGGACTTCAAAAGTCATTCATTTGATTCAAAAGTCATTCGATCTCAGTTTTAACTGTGCTTGAGCATTTTAACGTTTGTAGATAGCATTTAATCTTCGTCTGTTTGTTCGTAAGAAATTCGAAAATTAGTCGATAGATCTTACTGGAAAATTGTCAGTTTGTTCTTATAAGGCAATGTTTAAAGAGTAGATTGAATTAAAAAGGATAGGGATAGCCAAGAGTATAGCTTCAACACATTCCAGTCAGTTTTTTGGAGCTTGACAGTGCGGCTTTACGTTACGGAAAAAGTATCACTTTAATGTCAATTATTCGTCTCAACACGCTGATGCGTTCAGACCCTTAAATTTGTGAAAACATGAAAGCGAAGCATGAATTGTTTGGGGAATAATGTACGTGACGTGCAAATATGGAACAAACACTTTTTTAAATTAAATTTTAAGTCGGCTATGATTTTAACGTAATTTTTGAAAATGTTTGTAAGTGCTTCAAAAACGAAATGTAACTGAAGCTTGGTTGCATTTTCTGTAGATTTTTCAAAGGTTTGTTAAACGAGGAAACATAGACATCGAACTGCCGAGGATTGGAAAAAAGTTATATTTTTCAGACGTGAGAAGAAGTGACAAAGAATAACTCCGACCTGCTTATATTGTCCAAACACCTAACCACCCACAGGAAGTTATGTTTTGGGGTTCCCATGAAAAAAATGGAGCAGCTTTTCACGGCGAATCATATTAATGTCCAACAGTCTGGCGACTCTCCGGATCTCAATCCAATAGAGATTCTGTGGGCCATTATTAAAGAAAGGCTGAGGTAAAATAATTCCTCGTCCAAAAACAAGCTGGTATGGTTCCATGAAGAAAAAATCAAATTATTTACGCAAAGTTTATATCTTCAATACCCAACAGGGTAGGGAACCTCAGTAAGGTTAAAGGGGGACACCAATACTTAAACCTTATTTTTATAGACCTATACTAAAATAATCAAAATATCGCTAAAAAGCTGCTGTCCCAATTAATTTGAACAACACTGTTCATGTCAACACTCCGCTTTGGTTTGGTGGTGGCCTAAGTCATGTCTTCGTACTTGTTTAGCCTTAGCTTTAGCCTCTCCATTGCAATTTTAACTTTCTGATGTCCTCCTTCACTGTCATAATTGAGTAATGAAAACTTTTTTTAATGGCGTTCCGTGGAGCTGTTGGGTATCAGTCTGTAGATAATCAGTTAACAATACGTTTCCAAGTCATTGTGCCATTCGAAAACAATCCAGCATCGATCCCACTGGTTAGTGGAAGGAAGCAGATTGCTTATTATTTCGTGTAGACATTGAGCCACGCTGACATATTTTTATACTACGAGTTGAAGGGGCTAGAAATACTAAGTGTAAGGGGATAGAATCTGGAGAGAAAAAGGGACAAGTACCGTGGCATATTATTTTTGATGTTTTGAAAATCGGAATGGGAAAGAACTCGGTATCGGGAGAGCGTTACATATTCGTATTGTGGGGCAAAAAAAATGGATCCCCTCGATTGAATCAGCGACCAAAATCGGAAATCAATGAACAAATTGTTTTGCTTGATTTTGAAAGAAAAAACTTCAAAAGGCATGCAAGATAAAAATTAGGTTGGCGCAAAGAATAAGAGGATTTTGAGGGGCCAAAGACTCAAGTAGAAACCACCGCTGAGGTCATTGAAGATCTTCCTTTTACTATTTAAACATAGTGCTCGGTATCTGCTTGAATGAAAGATTAACTACGCCTACGAAGAAGCCTTTAAAATAAGTTTTAAACCATTCCAAGAAAACCAAAGAAGCCTGTTTTTCTGACCACTGATTACGCCTGATATTTATTTGAATGGAAATGTGGTCAATAGGTAGAATTTGGACAGATATCTATAGTCCTTGATCGATCAACGATATCCGATAATCTTAAATTACTTCTCATGAATCGACGGAAAATCTCCGCAAACCGAAAAGTGCATGAAAAGTGCATGAGGGCTTTGAATCTTGTATAATTTTCAACAATATATAAACCAAATTATAAATAAAAGAAATGTTTCTCACGATTACTCGAGCTTTCCTGATATCTAGAATAGGAGGCCATTAGTTCTGCAATCCTGTCTCATCCAGAACTCGGCACAGTCGCGCATGCTTTCGCCCATTTTTTTTTTTAACTTCAAAGCTCAAAGAAAGAATCATATAAATGAATAGGAGGTTTCTTTTTGCCCTCTCTTTGCATCTATCAGTTGTTTAATTACAAACTGCTGACAGTCCTCCAAGAAGAGTCCACTTTGTCCACTCTTCAAGGTGTGGTTGTTAACTTTTCATATGAAAGTTGAGCTGTGAAATGGGCGCTGAGCAGAAAATGACACAAGTCGAAATTTGCCATCCTCAATATGCACATGTCGGAGCTGTTGGAAGAGTAAAAGTCTAAAATTTAGGGATAAAATAATTTAATGCTCAATTTGCTATATTTCTTCATAATCTAACGACCAAGTTGACACCATTTCAAGCCCAACTGTCATTCTTGTCTCAATTTGCTGTCTCCTCTTAAATGTTTATAATATTTATGGTGTATTTAAATCGGTCAAGAACCTTACGTTGAACGTCCCTGCAATGTTAAAAAAGGCTTGACACACGATAGGCACGCTCAAAGAAAGAAGACGAACACCCCATTGAGCTATCTATTATTGGATAAGTCTTTTAAAACTTAATAAAAAAGGAACGACTTTAAGTCTATTTTTATGGGTGAAAATGAAAAATATCGGGGCGTTTCAAACGAAGATCAACTTGGATGGAGAAAGAGAGTGAAAATTCTATTGCTGTATAAAATATTGCGATCTTAAAAATTTGTGATAGTTTTTTTTTCTCAGAGGCTAAATATGTTGTTTGTAGTCAAAGAAAGCACTTAAAATCTGAATTTGTGGATTAGAATGCACCTTTCTGGAATTCACTGTAGGAGACGGGCTGCAAGTGAGCTGAAGTACTTCAAATGACCTCGCGAGAGTCCTGTTTCCTATATGGTTTCTGAACATGCATTATTCGTAAGCCAAAAATCCAATTAAAATTATCTATCACCAAGAAATAGTTCTCAAATTGGCTGAATTTGAATATATCAACTTGACTTGTTGTCCTTCTCAGCCATACGAAGACAAAGCTTCGCTCTCGTAATCTTTCACCAATGATTTTGACAGGCTTGTTTATGAAAGGAACCAAAGAACCAGTCGAAGGTTTACCATTCAGTGCAGTACCATACCATAATCAGCAAGTCAGAAACGTTGCAGTCGTTTATTTATTTGAATGAGTTAGGACGAAGAAGTGCACGTTTGCGATGTTTAAAGAAAATAAAGTGGCTTGGACGTCGAAAAAATAGGGTCATATCAGGGTATTCTCCTCTTAAAGATTTCAAGCAGCGGTTCCCAAAATTATTAAAAAATCTGGAACTTTTGAATGATTATGATTCAGGAACCAATGACGGAACCGAACCTTTTAAAGCCCTGCCCTTTGGGATGGGGATTTCTTTTTAGCTCTCAACACTGTCAATAGCTCACTGGGCAATGCTACCTGAACGAACTCAGAGTCCCCTTTGTTGTCTATATTTCTCCTTGTTCAGGGTTCAATGTCGGTGAAAGAGAATCACCCGCAAATCATTTTCGAGCCATTGCCATGATTGATGGGGTTAGGGGCAATACATCTAGGGAGTATTAATTATTCAACAGACCGCTGAATGAAAAGGTTCGTTCTTTCCAAATTCTTCATATTTCGACTCGAATATCAATAAGAACACAAATTTGGTATCTAATCCTGCTGCTGATTTTTTCCACAACCCAGCCGCTTCATGGCGTAACAAAATTTAATTCACTGTCTGACCATATGTTTGAGCTATATTAATATTTCAGGAGTTACAAGCTATGAATATAATTACAGCTTGTTCCATTTATCTTCAGATCTTTGGCTTCCCTTCTGAGTTTTAAGAGTCTAGGGATCTTTAAAAATATTAACCCCAAAATATCCAAACTCACTTTCTTTACTAATTATTCCGAGGTAAGCATTTTTCTTGTCTATTTTTGGATTGTCTTCAAATATTAAAATTTCGTGACTAAGCCATCGATGTACATCGATTTATGCCATGATTCTGACCATTTTCCTTCAAATACAATTGCTTTGTGATATCACAATGTCTCAAATCAACATTTGTTTATTTTAGATTTTCACAGATTTCTGAAAACACAAAAAAAAATGTTTTCGGGTTCCTAGAAAAAATTGCTTACAAATAGAAGCTTCTAAAAATGATCTCCGAATAACAGCGGAGAATTGTTTCCAGCCCAGCTTTAAGTAAAAATTCTTGTCCACTTCTGAACGAGTTGTAATTGCTTCTGCCTGTACCTCGAATGCATCTGTTCCTTTAAACATTTTACCTTGCAGAACCTAGTTCCAAAACACTCTTTCGGAATTTCTGAGTAAGTAAGATTACCACAAGACCTTCGCAATATAATCGCCTACTGAAAAAATAAGGTCACTTGTATAACTATTCAAAAAGGAAATTTCTACGACTTCTTTAGCAAGCAAATTATAGTTCCTTCGGCAGTAAGATCTGATTGAATGGCAGGCACCAAAAGATCTCAATGAAATCACATAATCCCTAAAAATCATAGCTCTTCTTTTTTTTCCTGTGAATTTTTCATAGCATTTTGGACAAAGTTTGTAGAAAAAAAAACAAGGCAAATCTCCATTCTCAATGCAACAATGTAGCTCAACAAAACATACAATGTTTTTCGCCTTACCATTCCCATAATAGATAATTTCACTGAAAGTCCATCAACTCCGCGATGATATGTGATCCTGCATTACCGGGAAACCTTCACGTTGCTGAATTAAACATGTATTCATATTTCCACATTGAAATGACAAAGGAAATTCTGGAAAACTGCTAAACCAGTTTACCGTTGGCACTACTCAAGAAAATAGAAAAACAACGCACCCAGAACAGCACTCGCTCCAGTCCAAATCCAGTGTTGCTACTTGAAGTCATAGTATTCCAGTCTTTAGCCAATTCCAATGACCGTAAACAATGAATAAAACCATTTTACTATCTACAGGATGTGGTGTAGTAAGCTAGTGCTACTTGTTACTCCACAGCCACCCATCACCATCATCATCATCAACATCGTCGACGAATGACTAATGAATGAGCCACTCTCCGGTGCACTGGTGGACCGAAAATGCATGCAACATAAAAGTAAAAAAAAAAAATCCATCATTCCTTGTGACCATTAAATTCCATAATGGTGTGTGTGTGTGGTAAGGGGCTGGCATGGTAGTCTTCCTCGTCAGCCATTTGACTCTTTGCCCTGGAAAAAATTCCCAAGGGGTCCTACACATACTTATACACAGACAGAGTTACCTCGAAACCGTTTAACAGCAATAGGAAGCCTTTAGTGCGCAAACCTCAGGCACTCTAGAACAGATGGGGAAGGCTAAAGGCTTTTGCATAAATAAAGCAAAAAAAAAAAAACGAAGTAAACTTGAGCTCAGACCAGATAAAGATTGACATGATGGCGTAATCAAGGAGAGAGAATGCGCACCTTTTATGCCATATAACAACCGCCGACACGCCTCCCCAACCAACCTCAAAATATCGTCATCGTTCGGCATCAACACAGGAAGACCCCAAAGGAGTCCATGTACCTACCTCCCGGATAGAGTCGGAATAGTAGGAGTATAGGAATTCCGTTCACAGTGTATGATCGCTTGACTGGTTCTTTGCTTGCATACAAAGCATACCACCGCTTGTTTCGGGGCCTCCGCTCGGTGTCCCATTTCTTCTGTCAACTGGCACATGCTGCACCAGGAGTTGAGGTTTTTTACTTGCCACAGCGGAGGTATATGTAAATGAGTTACGAGACTCTTTGATGGAGTTGTAACCACGATTTGTTGTAAGAGCTCCTCAACTCTATAACCCGATGCTCGGGCAGCACAGTAGTGAACAAGCCAGCGAGCGCCAAACAAAAAAACCCAAAACAATCATGTGAATCTAGGAAGCGTATACTCGTATGCACAAGCTTGCGGTTGCCTTGATTGAAATAGGAGAAGAAATCTAAAGACCATGTTTCGTGGTAGGCAAAAAAGGCCACCGAGCCAACATGAATTGCGCGCATGCGCACCAGTCAACGTGCTTGTCTTAGTTGGATGAGAGTACCTAACGGATTCGGCGGGAGCAACGACAGATGTGGCTAATGCTGATACTAATACCGCTGCGCCGCGCACAATTTTCTCTAGTAACCTCTAAACGAATTTATGCACAACTGCCAGAGATCCTCCCATTCCCATTCCTGATGTCCCACAGTCTCCTGTTTTTTTTTGGTTGATGTTATGTCGCCATGTAGATGGTTGTTTTGATTCCGGTCCATGGTTATGTTGCATACTGTCATAAGCGTAATGAAATGTAGAATGTCTGTCCATTTGGTGTACATGTGAAATGAGAATGGGAACGAGCAATTGCGAAGAGCATTTGGATGGATGTGATCGCATTTGAACGAGAGAACGCTCATGACTTGCTTTCTGGTGATCCCTCATTGACCCTCATCCAAAAGGAGGTGTTCTGTTTTATTCTTTTCGTTTTTTACGATTCTGGTCAGCATGATGGAGGTTTGTTGAAACATGGACCACGTAATTGCGCTTCTCTATTCGGTGCCTGCTGTGGTAAGCTGATTAACCATTTATGGTTGAGCTTATGAAAGCCAAATGGCGAGGTCAAATTAATAGCCAAAGTGGAATTTGGATATTATTGATTTTTATAAGTTGTTTATGAAGTACATAATTGGTTCTTTTACGGAAGCCATCATCTCACTATTATCTTAAAAACTGTTTACCCTTAAGGTACTATTTCAACTCGTAAAATTGATCAAACATTCTCGGAATGATGCCTTAGGAATGAAGTAGATAGCTCTCGCGGTAGCGGTGCTCCAGATCTACGTTTTTCATCACTACTTTGCTTTCACAGCTTCCCGCAAATTTCTGAATTTGTTCTCTTAGAAAAAGCCTGTAACAGGGGCTATTTTTTCTGGACTAGATCTTTTCCAGATCAAGAAGTGTATTTTTGCTCTCATCTTCGAAAACTGATAGTTTTAAAAAGCTGTTCACGTCAGTCCCTTTTTTTATTATTTTTTGGCAAAGGTTAACAAATTGGGTAGAAGATTTTTAAAAGAATGCATTCTTTTGGGCTCAATTAAAACTTTTGAAGGAAGTCAGTACGAATGAAAAGGACTTGAAGTCTTTTAAAGTTTATGACTGGCGAAATCAATATGAAGCAGTCATATAACTAATCCCAATCTCGGTAGTCAATTGAATTCAGATTCGATAAGTTTTTGTCAATGATGAATTCAGGCACTTCTTTGAAGTCATAAGTGAATTCAATCTTAATTGGTTGAAGTCTGTGAATGCAACTTTAAAAGATATCATCAGCCCACTAAAAACTAATTGCCTTACATTATTTCTTCGATTGTTCAAAAGAATTCAAATTGTTTCTATTGAACTCAATGACTTCAGTTAATTTTATGTGAATTCAGTGGGGACTTCAGCGAACATCAAGTGAATTCAATTGTGTTTTATTTATTTGATTTATGTCAAACAAATGTAATGCACCAATTATTGGCTTCAAAAGAATGGAGATTAAGGTTCTTTTGAAATCCAATCTTCTTAAGCAAATTGACTTCGAATCATCGTGGATGCAAGCAATAGAAAACCATTCGCAAAAAACGTAATTCCATTACAAGTCTGCTAGGTACCTAAAGCGGCTACACCTCGCCCATGTGAAGTGTCCTATGAACGTTCATCTGAATGTTTCCATGAGAGATCCCTGCGACGAAGGTTTAAGGACGTTTTTAGTTGTCTGATTTTTTTCCGGCAACTGCAAACTTTAAAAGGAAGCTAGTACAATTTTTATTATGAGTCTCAAATCACTCGTCTTCTCACAGATTTTTTTTTATCTAAACATCCAAAGTTTCCAATCGATGGCATACTTATTACGGGAATCAAAGCGTGCTACACTCCCTAAGCTCCTTCAATCAGTTCAAGGTGGCCTCAAAGGTATCACCACATGAGAAGATGCTCTAACTTTGATATTTGTGAGGCAGTGAGATCACCCGATTTGAGTGATGCAGACAACTTCTATTGTCGTCATTAAAGGTAACTGGTCTATGAGACCAAAGAACAGGCTCTGGAAACTCTTAACGAGAATATTCGATGAGTGTGTGAGAATTTATCACCCGACGTTCAACCATTCAATTAAAATTTGATAAAAGAAAAGACCCAAATGATCATGAAATATGACGGCCACCCTCAAGATGAACCATACTGCAAAATATTGTCTATTACAGTTTAAGTTATGGCATGTCGATTGCAAAAGAAAAATATAAAGAAAACCATCTCAGATCGAGTCGAGTTGAAATAAATAAAGTTAAGAAAAAAAAAACACAAAGAAAAAAACCTAGTCCCATTATGGAAGTAAAGTGAAACCTTGCAGGTGCTGCACATCCATTAGACATGTTACGTCTTTTTTCCATGCTTCATTTGCAGCAGCTTTCTTGTGAGGATCATTTTGGATGATGAAAACTACTTTCGAGGCGGTGTGTCTTTCATGGAGAGTGCGGTGAATTGCATTCGAACGAGCAAGCAGAGTCAAGAAACTGATTGCTACTCTTTTTTTGAGTTGATAAAAAAAAATTTACTCCACTTTGACCGGTGACTATGGGGACATGCAAATGAGCCGATCCAAAGTTGATTTCAGCAGTCATAGCACAAGTTTTAGAAATTGCAGCAATTTCGAAACGATCTTGGAAAATTTTGGCTTATGAAAGCTGTATCTGGATAGATCAGCAGCAGAGGGAACGAAGCATCGGACTGATAAGCAAACAATTCACTTAAGGCAATGATTTCAAGTCTTTTCAAAGTAACCGAAGCTATCGGGAAAAGCTAGGCTAATGCGCAATGGCGTTCCAAGATCGATTGTGCCACACTTACTAAACTGAACTGAACCCAACCGAAAAGCAACTTCATCTTTACGCAAATCATTGAGAACTTTGTCCCGCAAGTGGCTTAATGTGCGGAACGATATCTGCATACCCTGCGCTGATGATGATACTACCATCTAACTTCAACTTGGGCACTTTTTCACCCAAAGCATAACAGTCAGCTAATGATTCATAAATTGGTTGGCACAATTGGACCATTCATTCGCCAAGTGGAAAAAGTGATATGAACCGAACGGTGATCATTTTTTCACCAACAAATCGGAAGCCAAATCGCAGCATTTAAAAACCTCTTTTCGAATAAAGTGAAAATTTGAGAGCTAAACGAAGAGTCATTTGGCGCAATGCAAATCTTGCCTATTAAAATTCAAGGAGAAGTTCAAAACGGACGTGCTCCATCCACGCACACTTTTAGTTGAGGCTATATGAAACTTGTATATTTGATGAAACTTGTATTTTGTATTTGTATTCCCTATGGGTAGGCAAAAACCTCCAAAGGTACTACGAAGATCTCTTATTCACTATAAAAATCTCCCATGTCTTTAACAAGAAGTTTAATTTTCTTAGGTCATCGCATTTGGTAGAAGGCTTCCCAGAGAAGGCTATTTTATGATCGTGGAGATGAGTATAGAACTTTTCAGCAAAGTTAGTTACTTCGTCAAAGATGGTAGCAATTCTCAAATCTCTGTGAATGTCGCTATTACCATGGATTCATGATTCCTATATTCCCAACGTATACGGTACGTCCAATTAGGTTTTAGCACTTGCTTATATAAGAGCAGTTTGTTTTATAAACTCAAATTTGAATATCTCCCGAGGAGCCAATGCATTTATCTAAGCCTGATTTTGAGCTCCTCGCGCCTTATCTCATTCCCTAATGTTTGGCCTCATTTGCGTATGGCATTTGAACCGAGTTTAGAAATATATTAAATTAACATATTTTGATTTGGTCTCCTATAAAACGATTCACCAAGTCTTCTTCCACTCACATATTTTGTGATAAGTTGGCTGGAGTTTTCTCGTTGACGATTCGACTGTGTCATCCATCGCGAGGACGAGGAACATCGGCTCGAATTTGAGTGAATTCTGAGTATTCAGTCTCGCATCTAACACGGAAAAGTCTGTTTCCAAGGTATATTTCGAGTATTTGTAAACATTTTCTTTTGTAAAATAAGCCTTAGTTAAGACCATCGTGCTATAGCTTGTCGAGAGCTTGCGATACGTCAAGAAAAACACTGGAGCAAATCTCTTTCCCTTCCAGGTCTTTTCCAATTACGTTTGTTATTCGATAGACCTGATCGATTATGGAATACTTGACTCTAAAACCAAATTGGTGACTGGGTCCCTCTATGACTAGTCGCAATGGTTTTAGCAAACTTTTTTCAAAGACCATGGATATCATCGGCAGGAGCGAAATAGGTCAACAAGTATGTGATTTTTTGGCGTTTGAATTTTGACCCGGTTTTGGAACCAGCATGACTTCTGCGACTTTCAAATGCCTTGGGACTCATAAAATTGTCAAGCAATCATTGATATGTACAGAAGCTTGACTAACTCTCTTTAAGCAGCTCCTTTAAAATTTCACCAGTAATAAGGTCGCTTTGTTAATAGCCTAATGATCTTTCGAAGTTTGGGCAGTGACACCGTTTTCATTTTAAAGTTATCCAGTCCCGTATTTGCATTAAGCTCTTCGGCCAATGGTTGTCCGGCAAATGGTTTGAACGTGTCTTCTAAGTATTCTGCAAAGATATCCGATTCTTTCGCCCATTCGCCGTTAGCTATCCTTATTGACGCTGAGTGTATTTCGGATTTTTCAATGGACTTATCGGCTTACCATAACGAGTAGTCTTAACTCTTATTCGCAGTCAACAGTTCAAGGTAAGCCGAAGTCTCGTGACTCTTGAAGGCTTGAAGAACGCACCTTAGAAAGTTGGTTCAAGTTGTGTTCAAGTGCTCGGGATCCTTGCCATTGCTTATGCGCTCTCCTCTTCTCACGCATAAGCCCTTCGATTTCGAGAGGGAATATGTTTTAACCGTTCCGTTGTCCGGCCTTCCGGAACGAATTGTTATTCCATGCAGAGCTTTATATAGTTCTAACGAGTTTGTTGATTTCATCTTCTTTTTCCAGCGAAACATTTAACTTGAAGGCTTTTTCAAAGCCGTTTCAATTGGTGTTTTAATAAATCAATGTAGGTGCTCTATCTTTTTTCGCCAGACTTCCACCCAACTTCAAAATAAACGCCAAGTGATCCTGGCGGACATAATAGAATTCTTCAACGTTCTGGAGGTATCTGGAGGTAGTCCTCCTCTTGTGGAATTGCATCTTGAGCCGCAGAAAGAGTTGGAAAGTGAATGTAAATGCAATTACTGAATGTAATCAAATATCTGAGTTCAATTTTTAATTTAAAAAGAAGGCGGAGTTCTGATTAAGTCTTTTTTGATGGATAAAGATTTGGTGGCAAGGCTTTGACTATAGCACTTAGAAATTGCTTGCTGCTTTGGCGGATCCATTAGGGACGTCAACCATCTTGCTATGCATCTTTAAATAAAATACACAGAATTGTTTAAATTCGGGCGGCTAAGGTTCAAAGCCATGAAAAAACCTTTAAAGCCATTGGATCGATTTTTCAATAATTTTTTTTATATGCAGCTTCCATTCTGTTTCACTTTTAAAACACAGAACCTTTAAAGGACCACTTTTTCATTTCAAGCAAACAGCCTTGCATTCCTCAACTTGAAGACCTTGAAATATTCACAAATATCTAATATCTCGTTTGTCTTTCAGATCCTTCAAGTGACAGCAATCGACATGGACACGGGGAACAATGCTCGCTTGACATACCGCTTGATCGGTCCTGGTGGTTCGGACCAAAAGCAGTTACAAAAAGCAGCAAATCTTAGTCTCCCGCTAAAATCCCTTGCCATGGCAACGGTGACCACAGCTCCTATAACTGCCAATTCGGATCCGACTCAACTCTTTGGTATCTTCCCGAATAGCGGCTGGATCTATTTGCGGGGAACTCTCGACCGTGAGACCCGTGATCGTTATGAATTAACCATAATGGCCAGCGACAATGGAACACCATCTGCTCATGCGAGAACACGTGTCATTGTCAATATACTTGATGCCAATGACAATGATCCTAGATTCCTGCGTGACGCCTACGAGTTTGCCATCGAGGAGAATATGCGTCGTGGTGCAATAGTTGGCAACGTTGCTGCTACCGACTTGGACCTCGACGCAAACGCAGCGATACGCTATAGCCTCATACCGAGCAATACCAGCTTCCAGGTTAACCCAGTTACAGGTGAGTCAATGTCAATCGATTTTTTTTTGTGTTTTCTTCTTTAGTTGAATGCAAAACGCTTGTGACACTCGCGTGTGGCGTGGTGAGTTGTGGTCGTAGGAACAGGATTGGTGGCAGCGTTCGGTCGGGTTTATTAATTAAGTTCGAGTGAACAATGGTAGTCTTGGACACAAGACAAGATTTTGTGTATGGTGTCGTACAGTGGCTGCGTTTGACAGATGACAAGCTCGGCATAGTAAAACATGAGGAAGAGATAAATCGATTCGGACCGGTGATGGTCATTGATTTGCATTCGCCTCACCAGCTGGCGCTCGCTGGCCCGAAGGCAGGGAGTGGTTTTTTGTGCATCTAGTAGGAAGTATACGATGTCTAACCTAGTTTCAAATGCTGATCGCTTGATATTGATCAGTTGATCCATTCGATCGCCACATCAATCAATCATGGATGCCTGTGACTGTGACTGCAACTACGACTACCATCGTCGCACTGTTAACAATGTTCCATGGATAAAATTTTACTATTTCTCTACTTTCAGGCGAAATCATTACCCGCGAGCCATTGGACCGTGAAACGCGTTCCCTTTACGATTTGGTGGCCGAGGCTCGAGATCAGGGCACACCATATCGCAGCGCTCGTGTGCCAGTGAAAGTCATGGTGACTGATGTGAATGACAATGCGCCGGACATAGTTGATCCGCAAGAGGATGTGGTCAGTGTACGAGAGGAACAACCGCCCGGCACCGAAGTGGTACGAATTCGTGCCGTCGATCGTGATAATGGCCAAAATGCATCGATCACCTATTCGATACTAAAGGGTCGTGACTCAGACGGCTATGGTCTGTTCTCCATCGATCCAAGTACCGGGCAAATTCGCACTCGTGTCGTATTGGACCACGAGGAGCGTAGCATCTATCGCCTTGCAGTGGCCGCTACCGATGGTGGTGCACCTCCAAAGCAGACTATACGTTTGTTGCGTGTCGAGGTGCTGGATTTGAATGACAATCGGCCGACGTTTACCAGTTCCAGTTTAGTCTTTAGGGTGAGTACTTTATGTATACATACATATACCTCCGTAAGCCAGATCTCTTCTTGGACTCTGCTCCTTAAAGCATGTATTTGTTGACCTTGTTCTTTCCGAGAATTGACCTTAGTGTGGTGGTTAGGTTGGAACTTGACGGTGCGATGCGGTGGCGCATTTGAATTCGTGATTTTGTCTTGAAATTTACTTTTTTATATTTTTTTTTTCTTTTAGTGGTTTACTCTGTGTGTGGACGAAGAGTGTCGAGATGATTTGTATCGTCACGTGACAAACGGCAGAGACACGATTTTCATTTCATTTTGTATCTTTTACTGGCTCGAAGCAACAGAGTTCGGGTTCACTATTGTTTTTTTGAGGCAAACAAAAATTGCGTGGGATGGTTTCAGCTGAGTGATGGAATTATTCCTTGACAGATTATAATCAAAGCGCGTCCTGCACGCAATTACACGTGATCTCATCAAAAGTATCTCAAATATGATTTAGTGGTCAGTAAACAGAAAAAACGATGTGGAAAAAATCTTTCAGTTTCAATCGAATTCATTTTGTTTGTCCTCTGCTGAAGATGAGTAGTGTGAACAAGAAGCGTGGCTTGCGATGATGGCACTTAAAATTATGTGATATGATTATTTTGGTTCCTTCATTCTCCTTTTTGGCTATTTTTTTTTCCTCCCTTTGTATTGTGTTGTCATATAAAAAAAAACACCAAATTAACATGTAGCGCGACATGTAATTATTTTGTTGTTTTTTTTCGATTGTATCGGTTAGATTGTTTTCGGTGTTGATGGACAGGTGTGGAATGCAAAGTGGTTGCTGTCAACGAGCTTTGTTATTTTGTCACATGGACACGAGGGATTATCGACTCCGTTTGGCAATTATGACGAACAACATCGTTGGTGGAGATACAAGTTCGCTGCTCAACTCTTTTGTTTTATGTTCATATTCTCTAGGCTTGGAATTATGATTAACGTTTATTTACTAATACTCATAGTCTGATGAGTTGGAAATATGAGGCGTGTTTCATAGAGTGTAAGCAAATTAGTATTCATATTGGGGCATACAATTTAAACATTGCTCCGTGATGCCGATGCCGTTGGTGTTTTGACAAATGTAAAACATTGAAGTACTCATCGCCTCAGCTTGTAACAGAACGTGAAATGTTGTGATTTATAAGTGAAAAAATTTACACCAAACAATGATCAAGTAGAATTACATTTACAACTCATTCTTACAAAGGAATACCAAACAATATTCGGGCTTCCACTGGTTAAATAATACTTAATAATGTTTATTGTGCGGTTGGCTTCATTGAAATTGTCAGCACGATTGCTTTAGCATATAGAACGCTTCTTATAGTTAGACAAATCATTATTTTCTTCCACTTAGTCATTTGACAATGGCCCACAGCATAAAGAGGCTCTGAATAAAATCAAATCTAATGATGATGGATTAAATTTTGGTCAGTTAGCGCACGATTATGGTGATACTATTGCAGGATTAAAAATTATAAATATTAATAATATTATGATATCATAAAATATGGTATTATAAATATTTTTAAACATTATATGTATTAACACACGACTCATAGGAAATGCAAAAAAATGTTTCAATTAGGCTGATGAATCATCAATGATAAGTCTTTATACAAACTTCTTTTAACTAAACTTTGAAAAAATGCACCGAACGTTTTCGACTCAAATTCAAGGTTTTCGACAACTAATTTTATTGTATTGAATTGAGTTCACAATGCGCGATATTTTTACAATATTCTCTTATTGTTGCTGTGGCTTGTTTTAACTGAAAACGAAATAGACATTTAAGATTTATTTGCGAAAATTTCTTAATGAATCATGAAATAAATATATACATTAGCGTAATAAACGTAGTTCAGGTCAATACGATAAGCCCGAAACAGCCGTGATTTTGATTCTTCACGTGCGTTTTTCATCACACTTAGCGTGAGTGTTTTTTTTATTTTTTATTTGTATCCAAAAAATTTTAAAATAGCGCCACAAAACTATTGGGTTCTCACACTTCAAAACTTTCAGATACCTAGTGACATGCACTTCTTTGGTGTTAAGTCATCTGCTAAACCAATTGCCAAGTTAAGGTAAAAATCATGCAAGTATATTTGCCAATTTAAAAGTCGATTTTCTTCATATTTCGTAGAAAAGTTTGAATAATATGTCCCGACAATCGAAGTGCCTTGAGATGGCATTGGGAGTGCATGAATTTCTTCTTGAATGGATTAGAATTTAAATGTCAGGCCAATCAATTGACTGGTATAAAACGTGTCATGTCTGCAATACACCATATGAATCCCGGTGTACCACAGGGCTGCCCTTTGTCTCCAGTTCTGTTTTTGGTTTTCATAAATGTTCTCTTATCGAATACTCACAAAAATGGCACATGTTCTCTGAGGCCGGAGAATTTCCTACCTTTGGGAAGCGTCAACTTCACGAAGTGGATATTCGCTCTGAGTTGATATTTCTCCCACTTCATCTTAGATCACCCTGTGTGAGGTTATTTCAGCTCAAAGTCGAACAGACAAAATGCAGCATGTTTCTCTACCAAATCTCGGCTTGGTCCCTAGAGTTTCAGGTTTTGATTTCTCGGATCCAATTTATAAAATTTGCAAATAAATTTGTAAAATATGGCAAAGTTCAGAGAAAAAGATCCCTATAAAGTAGGATCCCATCTAGAAAAATTTCAATCCTAAATTAGCAAATCCTAGCCTTATGTCGCTTCCAAGATTCAAAACTCCTTATTCGAAAAATCTAAATCGTGCTCAACATAAGACTCATCTTGGCAGGTTTTTCACATAAATTTAAGGTGACGAGGAGGGAGAATGGAGTTGGAGGTCCGGAAGGCAACAAGACCACAAAATTTTAACCAAAAATGTCGTAGAACTTCCTGCCACCAGGTAGTCGGCGAAAATCGGGCCAAAGCTCTGGCACAAAAATTATGTTTCGTTTAACCAATTGGACTATTTGTGCCCAGAACCAAGAACCACTGCCAAGAGGGTTAGCAATTAATTATTACGTTTTTTCTCAGCGCCCCTTCACAAGTCTGTGTCTAGCCCTGTAAGCCTGCACGAACCTCAACTTAATTTGATGGCATCTATCCAAAAATAAAATTTCACCCTTGTTTCGTGATCGTCCTGTCTAATCAAATTCAACCATGAAAGTTACAACTGGCTGCCTGAAAGCTTCATCTTTTTTTTGGAACAAGCCTTAAATTGCAGAATAGTTTCACAGAGAGTATGACTAGGAGTCGGAGTCGGAGGACTTTTCGTGGATTAATTTCTGTTAGCTCAGTCTTAGTGTTTTGTTGACTTCTTCTTCGCAGCTTCCTTTCCTCCATGATTTCGCAATGCACTTCGTCTTTATAATTTTCAATAAATCATTTGTTCGCGACTCATATTTCAACTCAATCCCCCATTGATCATGACGTCAGCGGCACTAACTCAAATACGTCACATATTTCGTCCTCATGTCATTCCCGACATCGCACTGATTTATAACTCGCTTGGCGCCCGTCATACCAACAAGTCCATCATCCGCAAAGCTCAGCTACCAAACTGCAGTCTCTATCTGTCTGTCTGTCTGTCAACCTAAAACAGATGAACGTCCCTGACACCACCAAAAGGAAACATAATTCAATTCGATAAATCCTTAAAATTGCTCATCAAAAATTTGCTAACAGCACGAGAATTCCTTTTGGTTACATGCCAAGAATAATAATCAAAATAAAAAAATGGTGGCATGCCATTCAAAAAAAAATCTGTCTTTCCAAAAAAAAAAAAAAAAACAAATACACTCGCGACAGCTGTAAATCATAAACGCGCATTTTGGTGGGCAAGTCCTCCGTCCTTATAATACCATAATACCCTCACAGCATAATTAAGTGTGCCGGGCCGCTTTAAAGAAATGTCATTTGCCTCCTTCGAGTGGACATCATCAGAGAGATCCATTCTTGTACTTAATATGCAAAACCAGCATTCGAGTCTCTTACCACGTAAGTGTGTCGGTCGCTCAGTAAACGACGACAAACGAATAAGAGATTAATTCTGTTCTGGTCCAACAAAGTCTTCCTTGTGCCGTGCTGTGTGCCCCCGCACTATGCTGTTGACTGCCGCTTCTGCCAGATAATATCGCCATTAAAATTATCATAACTACAAAAGAATGGTAGCTCGTTAAAGAGACCAAGAAACCCCGTACGTGGTATGATGATGATGACCATCGTACGAGAATGCGCCCCTCTTTCAAGGAGCTGAGTCATTACATGCCAAGCTAATCACTTTTATTCTTGTCCTTTTCTTTGCAGGTCCGCGAGGATGTCCCAGTGGGTCATGTGGTCGGCTCTGTGGGTCCCTCAGAACGCAGTGACATCCAAAATATGATATCGGAGCCGGGTCTGCACATCACCTATACGCTGACATCGCTGACGAAAGACACCATCGAGGGAGCCTTCGACATGGACAGGCAAACCGGTTCGTTGGTGGTCGCCCGCCGCCTAGATCGCGAACAACAATCCGAATATCGTTTGGAGATACGTGCCTTGGACACAACCGCCTCGAATAACCCGCAAAGCAGTGCTATCACAGTTAAAGTCGAAATCGCCGACGTGAACGACAATCCGCCCAAGTGGGCCGACGATCCAATAATGATCTATGCCAGCGAGAGCACCGCTATTGGAGCGGTGATCTACAATTTCACCGCCACCGACGCAGACACCGGCACCAATGGTGATCTGCAATACAAGCTGCTTCGCTATAGCCCGAATGGAGATGCTGCTGCTGCCAACCAGCAGAAGCAATCGCTGTTCTCCGTGGATCCACTAACCGGTGCTCTGACCCTACAAGCTGCACTTGATTACGAAACAATCAATGAGTACATTCTAATTGTACAAGCGCTGGACCAATCGTCGAACATCAGCGAACGGCTGCATAGTACGGTAACGGCTCGCATCCTGGTCGAGGATGCCAACGATAACGGTCCAGTTTTTGTATCGCCTGCCGGTGGCAGTGACACCACCATAGTGCTGAGCGATGCAACACAAGTCGGTCAATTAGTAGCACACGTCGTCGCCACTGATAAGGATGCGGGCGATAATGGACACATCACATATGCAATACTTAGTGGTAATGAAGATGGACGGTTCGGGATCAATTCGAAAACTGGTTTCATTGAGCTGGCCAAAAGTTTGCCACTAATGATGATGGGAGCAACGACTGCGATGAATGATGACTACTATGGTCGTGTTGGCAGCGATCCAAAGGGGAACAATAAATTTAATTTGGTGATCAGTGCTAGTGATCATGGTGTGCCACAACCGAAGCAGGCCCATTTGAACTTACAGATTCTGGTGCAAGGCACGACCAGCAATCCTCCGCGTTTCCTGCAATCTGTCTATCATGTCAACATCTCGGAGAATATCCAATCAGGAAGTTTTGTGCTGCGCGTAGGCGCTAAATCCTTTAATGGTGGTGACAACGGTGAGTACAAGAGTCTTAATTGTTTCTTCTTTTTTTTTTTTGTACGTATCTTCTTGAGTCTTTTTAAGCTTTTAATTAAAAACAAGGTTGAGTGATGTCAGGTGATGACAGTATCCGTAACGATGGTCCTGAAAATAAGTCGAAAGAATGTGGATGATGCAGATTCTTTGATTACTTTTTCTTCGCGTAATTATCACAAACGGAGTTAAATGAATAACAAATTGGAATGTGATTGGGAGAGGTCTTTGACCTGTTCTTTTTTTTTGTTTTTTGTGTTATTGGTCGGGGGAAAATGTTGCACCGATATAAATCTTCTCACACAAATTATTTGTTGTTGAAAAGGGATGTTTTCTATTTTTAATCGACTTTCAAATAGGACGAGATCCTAAATTCTGTTTGTTTGTTCGCTATTTTTTTTTTTCATTGAAAGAATGTTCTCATATAAATTTACAGACCATCTCACCTCCGCTTGCCGAATTGAATAAAGATTGACACAAATTTGAAGCTTCATTCTGCTCCTGCTGCGCTTCGGTTAGCAGTTAGAACTCATTGGTTGAGTGACTAAACAGCCCGGTCTTTTGGTCAAAGCTTTCTCATCGTTTAGTCGAAGTAAAAGTTTTTCCATATTCCACAAACCTTCGCTCGACATCTCTACATTCTCTTAAAGTATGGCATTTCAAAGAAATAATTTTAGCAGTATAATTTTCTAAACAATACCTCTTACGCATTGATGGCTATCCTTCAACACTTTAAGACTTGAATTGTTCTAGCAAAAAGCCAGATAATATTTACAACTTTTTTTCATCCCAGTTCCGTGAGTTAAATATCAATAATCTCTCATGACGTGAATTATCATCTTGCTTGGCTTTCAAATGACAACACTTGCGGACTTGATGAAATACCTTTTAACTATTTTAAAGAACTGAAACAGTACTTTGGCAGGGTCCCTTGCTTTCGTATTCCCAGCATCCATTCATCAAAGACTTTTCCCAAAGTTATGGAAAATTGCTTTCATAGTTCCGGTATGAACCTATAGCTAAGCTATCTTGTTTGCCTTAACTCTTTGAGGCTTTCATTTTTGACAGTTTTCCTCACTGACAAACAGCATGATTTTGTAAAAAATATATCCACTGTGACTAACTTTCTGGAATTTATTTTATTTACTTATTACTTAATTTACTAATAAAAAAGAAGGGGGTCAAGTCGATTGCATTTACACCGACTTCGGTAAGACATTTCCTTAGTGAAATGGATATGCTCGTATCTTGACGGGCGAACCTATCAAATCTTATTTAAGGGATCAACCTCTTAATCAATTTTCGCTTCCTCAGGTGTGCCTCAGGGTAGCCACCTGGGTCCTCTGTTATTAATTATATCTATTAACGATGTCGTAAATGTGATCCAGAGAAGTCTAATTTATTCCGTCGACATAAAAATATTTAACGGAATTAACAATCTTTCAGACTGCTGGGCTTTGCAGGATGACCTTAATTCTTGCGCAAAATGGTGCTCCAACAATAGCCTTTCATTAAACATTTCTAAATGTTTTAACATGTCCTTTTCTAGAAAACTTAATCCTCTGACCTCTGCGTACGCCTTTAATAGTTCTGCACTGGTCAAAGTTAACCTTACTTGACTTCTCAATTCATATTGAGCAAAATTGTCAACAAAAGTAACTCCCTCCTCGGCTTCATAAAACGCTGGAGTAAAGAATTTAAATCTTCAATAATTACAAGTACCCTGAACACAACATTTGTCAGGCCACATCTTGAATACGCTGCCAATGTGTGGTCACCGCATTATGGTACTGAGCACATATTGACCGTATCGAGTCTGTACAACGCAAATTTTTTCGTTTTGCACTTCGGCATTTATCATGGGCAGATCCTCTTCGCCTTCCACCTTATAAGGACCGTCTTCTTCTTATCGGCCTTGACTCTTTGCAAAAATGTCGCGAAGTCTGTAATAAGGAGACGCTTTTAATAGCGTGAATGCTAATCAGGCTCGTTCGACAATCGTTCATGAATCACATTGAGCTTTTGGACCTTCTACTTCTATATAGTCACTTATGAAAAAGTCTAAGAGCCGTACTGGATCCTACTGAAACCACATGTACTCCATTTCAAATTCATCATTTATCTTGGGGCTGCATCAAAGACGAATTTTGTATCACAACACATTCCTTCAGATGTTAGTAGGTCTCGTCAGTCATGAAGAATTTTGATAGAAAATCGTATACTTGTCGGCAAAGTCCAGTAAAGAATGCATGACTTTCTGACTGCAAACATTTCTTAAGGACTGATTGCACTTTGTAAGAAAACATTTTGACTGCAGAAACAAACATGTGCTTATCTGCGCCATGTTCATCAACACGAGAGATATTCTCGCCAGAACGAGCACAGATTATTCTTTGAAGTCTTTACGGTTGAACAGTTGACGTAGTTACGGAATTGCGTAGTCTTGAGAAGAATAGCATTCCGATAGTCATGTTAAAGAAGAAAGGGTGGTACATTTTGGGCCATATCTAATCAGATTTGTTGCAATCTTTCCATGGACCAAAACTGACTTTATGCACTCCAGAATCCAACTTCGAAACTCCATATCACATACCGTGAAGAGAAAAGCAAATTTCAAATAAAATCCCTCGCTGGTATAAACACTACAAATAACCTCGTCAAGGTATGCCGATTAAGTCTCACTTAAAAAGCGGATTATTCTACAATTCACCATTACTGGATGCCGGGATATTCACGGAAACTGCCAAGCAGATGAATTTGTCCATGCTCCCTGTGGATGCGGTGTTACCATAAAGTTATATCCCCTAAGCTACGGTCAAACTAAACATTAAAAATAACATATGGGTAAATGAACCATCTTGCAACATGACCGCACAAACATGGCCCTCCTTAACAAACAGAGAACTTATTAAACTTGAGTCGCCACTACTTAAGCGTCCACATGTCTGTCCTCACAGAAAACGTTCTTATCGGTAGACTTGCAGATAGCTAGTCAAGTAACTTCTATAGAAGTGACTTCTTGCATCCCTGTTGGTATCACAATGATCCAAAGCATTGGCCTAAGTGTGCCTTGTGGCAGGAACTTCTTCTTTCCAACTGTATCAGCTATTTTTTGATTCTGAATGTCTTATGCTGTTGTATACCATAGCGGGAAAAATCTAAGCAGGGATATTTGTAGGGGACCAATTTCGAGCCAAGTTTACGAGAAAATGTTATTTAGTCAATGCAAACATTTGCGATCTGACTGAATAAAAGAGTCGACTAGAAATAAGAGCATCGAAAGATGTGGTGCCACGTTACACAAACTTGTTTATACAAAGCTGGAAACTTCTGTATTTTTCTGCCCGTCCCCAGAGTTTGAAAAGTGAGACTGTTAACCGTTTTGTCTTCTGCCAAATCAGCATCATTTAAGTCAATGAAATATTTTTTTTCTACTATTTTTGAGCACGTTGCATACTCCACTTTGCGCCATCATATTTAACTATATTAGAACTATAAAGGATGTAATCGAACTATTGGAAAAAATTTATTGGACAATCCTCTGATTATCTGAATGCACAAAAGTTTATATCGTTGCAAAGAAACTCCAAAAGTTTTGTAACACATGACTAAGGTGCAAGTGATTCATTCTTCGAACGCTAGCTTAAAGAATGACTTGAAATGTGTTCAGTAAGAGCTTTCTTTACAAATAAGTCATTGAAAACCAACTTTGTCAGATTATTTTAAAGCTCATAGCTCTCATCGTTTATATCAAATGGAAGAACTTTATCTGATGCCTGCATTCTTTAATCTAATTTGAGGAAAACAAATAAGCTCGCCTGAGTTAACTTGTCCGTCTTAGACTATTTATGGTCTGCACAAAGGCTTTTCATATGCTTTTGAGTTTTGAAATCAAATTGCTTTCGCTAAAACATACCATTTTCTAAATGGCAGAAAATAAAGTAAGCTCAAGTTGCTTTACCGAATCCTTTTTAACTTGTCTTCTTTTCCTTGTCAACTGAACGAACATTTAAAATAAAAAATTACATCTTCTACATGTTCAGATGTACCATCTTTCATCTATCCTCTTTTAACGACATTCATTAGCTTACCTCGACTACTTGAATCCTGCTTGTTCTTACACGTAAATTAAATGCCACTTCACTTGAACTTGACATTTACCATAGATCCTATAGCGACATGTCCTCTGCCCACGTTTATATTCCCTTTAAAAGCGTTCAAGTTATAATATAATATCTAAACGAACAATGACGATGAGAACACAAGCAAGTTCTCAATTAATTACTTTTTTTGTCATCGTTTGATTCATTTATCTCATGTTAATCCCCCTCATGCGTTTGTCCTTTTCGCTATGACGCAGTTCAACTGCAGATGCAAATTCCTTTTAAAACAAGGCTTACATCAATGAAGGGCACTAAACTAATTTCCCCTTTTAATTAGCACTTGTTTCCAGCCACTTGATGATATACTCATACATACTGTCGCAATGTTTCACTGGCCAATAGATACACCAAAAACTTAACCAGATACAACTTTGATTTATGTCATTTTAATACAGACGGCTGCGATGCGTGGTGTTGTCGGAGATTTATCGTCCTCCTCCGCCCCTCACCAATTCTTTTTTTCTCCGTATCGATTGACGAAGGGGAGCAAAAATAAAAGCAAAGCATAAGAACGACACTGACGACGACGACGACAACGAAATCAATCGACAAGCAAATTAAACGCCAAAATTAAAAACATTCCAATACATATACAATGCAACAGAAATGGTTGTGGTGGAATTAAATTTGTATTGTGGCAGCGAAACCAGTGCCTGCGAATAACAACAACAAAAACGAGGTGCTAATTAAAGATTTCGCAAGGAATTCCAATTCCAATGGAAGGTCCAATAAAGTTCCAACTTGTTGTTGCACCCTTGTGTACAGTGCCACTTCGGACTTTGTTCTTCGGAGGCCAATCGAAGATAACATGAAGTCCTTCGAGTTCTACAATAATTTCGTGTTGTGTCGTGTTGTGGTGTGTTTTTTGTGTTGTTACCTCACCTCCTTTCGGTCGATTTCGTGCTCTTAAGGAACTCACAATATCCGAATGACCACTGGACAGTGCTATGGTGTTTGGGTTATCGCGATGCTGGTTGAGGGGTTTTATTTTTTTATGGTAGACAATTTTCATTCAGTTCTCAGGGAAATTTGAATTTTTTCGGTTTTTTTGGAATAAGGAATCAATCAGAATATTGCTCCAGGAATTTTTTGGAACATTTCTTATTCATCCAAGTTCGCATGCCAACTCTTTCATAGAAATCCTTATTTTTGTTGCATCCATCAAAATGATTGCAAAGTTTTCGTTAAAAATTTCCGCAAACAAACACTTTTAGCAACTAACACTGACTTTCATTCACTGAATGTCATGATCTGCTGTTGACAAAACATTTTAGCTTCAAACTCGACCTACACCGTTTGTGACGATGCCGACAGTAGCACACAGCGCAGTGCGAAAACGATCTTGATTTTGTTCTTGGCTTTGCTGTGTTACAAGGATTTATATCTTTTTTGCATACACTTAGTCCCCCAGCTGCTTTTGCGGCTACAATCGACGACATTCAGAAAACAATGGACCAATATTTTATCATCTGTTCGAAATGAAGGGACAGGTAACCTGTTGCGCTGTTTGCTTGAATGCCATTCGACTGCGGTTTTGACCACGGCTTTGGTTACATAAACACAGAGTAACAAGAAGATGGAAATTGTTTTTGTTTTGCTTTATGCGATTTCAAGTGATATAAGCTGCTGCACGGCACACCTACTAGACTATCAATTTTAATTAGATGTGTAGCTCAGACGATTGAAATTTATTCACGGAAACGAATAGCGATTCCTCAAAAGACATCAGACATCAGTTTGGTGTCTTTAGTCACCATTATACTCATTTGAATAGTGAAAAATATCTAATCGCTTGCAATCTTCTCTTTCACAGCAAATCTCACATATCAAATCCCATCAGGTGTCGCTGATAATCACTTCATTGTGGATCCGCATCGTGGTATTGTCACATCGCGAGGACAATTCGATCGTGAGACCATAGATCAATACACGATACCAATCTATGTATTCGAAACGAATCGTGCCCAAAGTGTTGGTGTTCAACGAACATCAACAACAACATCCAATGGTATGGCATCACCATCAGCATCAGCTCCTGCCACAACATCCGAATCACAGCAGCAACACGCTGAACAATTTGACATTGCAACGATTGTTATTAAAATAACTGACGTTAATGATCATGCACCTGAATTTCGTCCTGGCTCCTGCTATCCACTGGCCGTCCCAGAAAACAGTGATTTGGCAGTGATACACACCGTGGTCGCCACCGATCTGGACGAAGGTGCCAACGGTGAAATTGTCTACAGTATAATTGGTGAGTACACAATTTTCATGTGAACCAAATTCTAACGAGGGAAGGAAGAGGCGAAAAATAAATATTTCAACACCTATTGTGCCTTTTAACAACAACTACTTAAAATATTCCTCTCCTTTTTTCTTTCTTGTTGCAGGCGGTAACTTGGGAAATAAATTCAGCATCGATATGCATACGGGTGAGCTAACAGCACGCTCATTGGATCGTGAACAGCATTCACGGTATTTGTTGCAAATTCAAGCCCAAGATCGTGGAACTCCCATCACATATCAGGGCCATTGTAATATATCGGTGATGGTTGAGGATCAAAACGACAATGATCCACGTTTTGAACAGACCAAGTATATTGTTAATATACCGGAAGATGTTGTAATTGGTTCATCTGTGTTGCGAGTTAAGGCGAACGATGCTGATTTGGGTATAAATTCCAGGATTGTTTATTCCCTAGCAAACGAGACACAATGGTTGTTCTCGATAGACAATAGGAGTGGGCTGATCACAACTGTTGGGTAAGTTGCATTTTTCTTTAGCTTGATTTTTTGTTTCATTATTTTGGTATTGTGACAAATGTAATGTTATTCAATTTAATTCAAAAATTTTACGGATACTTTACATTTTTAACTTATAGAATCATAATTACTACGCTAAAAAAACACCTCTTATTAAATGTTATTTTCTAAATATGGGCCAACTTCAACTGCCTAATGTTAAATGCATTCAACTTTTGAAATTGTATATATTAAATGCATCTTTCGAATGCGCTATATTTGTTCTGCCCTTCTTTAATTTTTTCGAACAGAAAAAAATTACAGTGGCCGGGGAGAACGGTGGTAAAAACATGACAACAGTGTTGCTTTAAGCCAAAAAAATGGATATTATGCGACGATGCTTTTGATCAAAATTAATCGATTTCAGAACGAGCTTCGTAGCCACAAGTTTCGTGCCCAAAGTATCTAAAAAATTTAAAGCAATATGCCGATATCATCAGCAACTTTTCTTACGTGGAATTAACAAATTTTCATAACAATTTTTGTTCGCCGCTTCAACAATAGAAATCGGCTGAAATTCGAATGAAGCAGCTAACAAGTGCGTCGGAGCATTTTGTTATACTTATTTTCGACACAAGCCTTAATCCAAGTCATTTAGTTCTTTTTTTTTATGTGTCGACAGCGAAAGACCGCCAAGCGTCTTATCTTCACATTATACAAAAGCTCCAAGCAACTGATCGTGTCAATTTATATTGGAGACATGTGTAAAGACATAGAATAGACGAAGTTGAATCTTCTTAGCCTGCACAATTTTCACCTTTTTGAACAAACCTCGTACTCTACAGGAAAGAAGCTGCTCTGAATCAAGAAGTTAAAGCTCGTATATGAATGTGAAGAAATAGTATAGGGACCCATGCATGTAAAATAAAAGGGTTTTGAGCAAGCTTTGAACGTTCATAAGAGAAAGGTTTGCCGAAAATACAAAGTCTTTTACATTTTTAAGCTACCATTTCCAATCAAGCATCGAAATTTGACTTATGTATATTCCAATGATGCCGAAATAAATATTCAACTGATGACCATAAAAATCTTATGCAGTTATGCTATTAAAGATTTCTTTGGTAAGAAGAGGATGATAATCATTTGTCCCTACATGAGTCCCGCTTCCCGGTGATTAAATCGCAAGTCGTACTCGGAATACGTGTGCTTGCAATATTATGTAGTCAGCTGAAAGTTCTATTGGTATATAAGAAGAAGCATTTCACAAGAATTTCAACATCATTTTTAACCTTCGATTTTGAATTATTCACGGGCGCATTCTCAATTATCCAAAAATAAACTACTTAAAAAGAAGACCAATTCATTGATGTACTCTAGTTCTGCCTATGAGCCTCTTAACCTAGGTAATATTATGTAATTTTTGAAAACATTCTCATCTGAACCATAAAATGTAGAAGTGTAACCCTTTCTATTTTATGGTTGAAAAAATTTAAACAATTTTTTTTAATTAGATTTCCAGAAATCAAGTTTGCAAAAAATGGCCTCGCCTGAAATCGCGGAAAAATAAATTTGTATTGCAAAATTTTGGAAACAGAAACGGCATTTTGAATGTAAGATGTATCCCAAAACTTGGTTTTTTAAAATGTACAGAAAAAAAAAATAAAAAACAAAGAGAAGGATTTCTGGCAAGCCTTAAAATATTTTGTTTATTATTTTGTCCACCTAATTTTCAAAACATTTAAGTTTCAGATCCGATTTCGTATGAATAATTTGACCAATATTTTGTTCATTGCAAGAATCGTTTCGGGAATGTTTAATTTTTTTTTCTTTTTTTTTATAATTGACTCGCTCTTCAAGAGGATATCAATACTCTTTAAATGCGTCTTGCATAAAGCGAGCGGAAGAATTACGAGAAAAATGAAAGATTATGTAGTGGTCTGAGAAACTCAGATGTCCCGAAACGGGACGGAGAATTTTTATATCGACCTATTAGCTTTCATCTTATTCGCAGGATTTTATTTGACATTAGTTTGATAAATGTACTTTGAAAGTTTTGGGATATTTAGCTTAACAAAACCGCTGTCAGTGTTATGCCTTCACAGCACACCTTGATCTTCAAACAATCTACACAAACTATTTTGAAAACACGAATTAGGAATTAAGCCGATACAACAACCACTACAACAATGCCACCTATTTAGTCAGACTACTATCGCTGGTCGACCAATCCAGTGATAGTGCCATTAACTTTATCCCAATGGCCAATGATGACTGGACCAGATTTGAAAAACTAGACCACTCTAGGAATCGAAGCTGAGACCTATCAATTGAATCTATTGAAAGGCAAGCGCTCTACCAACTCCGCCACCCAGCTGTTGACTATATATCCTTTATGACAAACAAATAAGAAATCGTAGATCCATAGCGGCAGTGGATCATCCTAACCTAAACGACTGTCTCGTAACCACATCCTTTTATTGCACCAAAAATGTCACCACACCAAAAATTATTTTCGAGATAGAAATGTTAAAATATCAGTATCCAACTGCTCCAAATTCTTCAAGCACTCTCAGTGTTGAATGATAATTGTTTCAAAATGAAGCCAAAAGGTGGAATACTTTATAAAATCACAATCTTGTTAAAATATAAAAGGCTTCATAAAGCTTCACATCCGACAAGCGATAGTCTTTTATTTTGGATCACATGGGAGCCCAAACAGATATCGAAGAAAAAATAACTTTTTTAAACCAGAATATCATCCAATATACTGAAGTAAAAGTGGTCATGTGCCTTGGCCACATTTACACGAAGAATTCCTTACAACCGTACAATGCAATACAATACTTTTTCTACTTATAAATTTCTTCAATTGTTGGCGTTAAATTAAGTTGCGATATTTAAAAAAATATTAAGTGATGTATCTGACGTATCTGATGTATTGACGGTTTTCGGATTTTACTTTTGCTTGTGTATATTATCTTCTACCGAATTCCATGATTCTAGCTCAAACGGGAGTACCCTGTGGGCCTTTAGGTTTTCATTCCTAAGCGAGTATCAAAATATTCGGCATATGCAGTCATATCTTTTAACTGCGTGTATTTACAGGCTTGAGTCTTTTACAACTTTCAGCTGGATATCTTAACAATCGTGATGAACAGACAGGTACCCAGGAAATGTTCCAATAGAGTTCCTTTTTTTATTATTGTGGTACGGAACTTTAAAAAATATTATAGGGGCACGCAAATGCTATGAAAAACCTTCTAAAAGCGACATTGTTTTAAGTTCATCAGAAAGAAAGTATTCAAACCAAAGCTTTTTTTAGCTGATCACATTCTTTCAACTCGTCATTCAGCACCAATGAACTAGAATTGCATTATTCCATAGGATTCAGCAATCGATGTCGAAGTCGTGCTTGCTCTTCCAGTTCCATTCATTTTGCTCAACATTAAATATTTCGTCGACGAAAATAAATAAAACCGATTTGAAAAAAGCCTAAACGATTAATGACTTGATTCCAAGTGAAGTAATAAACTATTTATTTTATTATCATTGCCAACACACAATTCATTAATATTAAATCAATATAAATAGCTCCGCACTTCAATAACTAATAGACTCATTTAATTCGTTCAACTAAAACCGTCCTGCTCTTCTTACATACAAATTATAAAGCAGTGAAAAAAGAAAAACAACTCAAGACTCCAGTATATCGATTTCATTCGATTGATTTATGACATCCAACATGCGAATTGGACAAAAGCAACAAAAAAAAAGGACACGAATTCTGTGGAAGTTGCTTCCACACTTCAGTGGCCAAGAAGATACATTCAGACTTCAGACAGAGTTTCAAAAAAAAATCTTTTGAAATATTGCGTTAACTTTATGAGCAATAAAAATAGCCAACAGCATTTCAACATCATTTATCAGCGGATGCGTCTTCAACCAAAAAAAACAGGATCTTAACTTAGCTTTTTTTATGGAGAACCAACGCCCAATCAAAATATAGTTGATAGCCTTTATGTAGAGTCGTTGCCACAGCTATTACCTCCCGTGGAGAAATTTATTCTTTTTGAGATTCGACGACAACATTTATAGATTTCGACGAACAATGCTCCGAAAGAGATCCAAAAACCAAAGTTCAAGTCAATCATAGAGCCAATGCGACGACGCATCAAGCGAGATAAAAACAAAAAGAGGTAACAAGACATCACATTCCGTTGACGACTGTTGTCGAAGCGGCGAGCACACTGTCCTTCGACTTTTTTTTGGCCAAAAGGAAATGAGGGAAATAGACAAAAAAAATGGAGAAGAAAATGTCCAACCAACACGCAACATTCACTTTTGTTTGTTTTTCGCGTTTCTTTTTTGCAAGTCCTATTTTTTTTTGTGCTGCTGAACGCGCTATTCGGAAGAACAAGTGCGCGCATTGGACATTGAAGAAGTCTCAAGGCCACCATGGCTCAATGCAAGCTGCGCTGAGCCAAACACAGCCAGTACACCAAGATGAGGAGGACGTATGGTGGCCGTGGCAAGCAGCGGTGCTGTATTGTGTGTGCTCATTAGACATTATGGAATTTTTATCAGATGATGGGGCTCAGGACGACAACTACACAATCCTCGTCTGTCTCTGTTTGTGGCGAAGTCAATCTGTTCGTTTGCGCTCAATCGATTGAATGTTTGTTTTTTTTTCTGTAGAGAAAATTACCGCCGCACGCCGATGAGAGTGAAATGGATGTGTCTCGTAAGATTTCAATCAGAAACCTAAACAAACAAAAACAACCTCAACATGGCAGTACTTGTCGTCTAGGTATAGCTTTTACCTACGAATAAGAATAATGCTACACGCAAAGATAACACAACAACGACGGACGATGGACAGTGACGACCTACTCAATTCCTTTAATTTTTATTGATTGTACACCATGGAGACGGACGCGTATGGAAGAAGGCATTGAGTGTGCGTGCCCACATTCCACCAGATCGATGGTACAGGGAATTCGTTTTGTTTTTGTTTTTTCTTGTATCTAAAACATGAGGTCTCTAGAGAAAGATCATCATCGTAGTCATCATCATACATCGAAATTTTAATGGCGAAAGGTTGGTTGCAGCGTTCCTGACCATCATCTAGTCACGCGGTTCCTTCTGCTGTCAGATCAATGCTGTTCGCTGTTCTCGGGATACGATGTGATGTTTTTACCTTTTGTGTATGCGCGTGTACTCGCTATCTTCTCCTTTGGGTGTGTGGCTGCGGAGGGAACTCGTGATGTTGCCTTTAATTCATAATTGCAATAGTGCAATTTTTAGCTTGAGTGATTGCATTTCAAAATTGGCTAAGGGGTGGCTCGGTTTGTTGGCAGAATGAGAAAAAGAAAGAGAGATAAATAAATAAATAAATGTCGGATAAGATGTAAGGCGGGGTCGGCATCGCCATCGTAGTCGCCGCTGCCTCGGCATCAGCCGTCGCATGTTGAGCAAAACTGTCCGATTAAATGAAGATTCTAGTAACATTGTTGTGGGGGCATAGTTTTGCTTATGCTTAAACAAGGAATTCATTTGCTTTATTGCGCTAGGTTTGGTGGAATTGTGAAGAGGAGATTGCAAGAACAATGATCTGAAATCGCGATTAGAGAGTTCGCACAACAACTCTTTTGATTGGTTCAACTGATCGACATGGCTTTGGCTCTCGAAACGACAAGTTGCCAGGCGCCTTTGCTTTGTGAATGATATTTTGTTAAAAAAAGCATTACGCCTTAGATTATTTCTTCAGCAATTTACATTTCTTCAATTTTTGTGGTAAACTATAGTTCTCACAAATGTCTATGGCGCTACTGTTCTTAGTGGACATCTGTCTGAAAGTATATTCATCTTATTCGATCCATAGCTGTATGCTTCCAATTATGTACACTGCGTTGATTGACGTTCCTTGTTTTTCTAAAGTGCACCACCTAAGATTAAATCCCCCATTACCGCGCTGTTCATCTGATGTATATTCTAAGTTTTGAAGCCCATTCAATCTACACATCGTTACTATACCCGGAACTTTCTGGCTGTATAATATAAGCCTGAAGTGTTTTTTGAAAAAAATACAGGTACAAGGGATGTACACTGAGCCTTCGAGTGCCAGAGCAATAATTGAGCAAGCGTTCTTCAGGAGGCATGAGAGAGTTGCTTGGAAAATATTCAAAGTATGCTGGATATATTTCAAGAGAATATCTATTCGGAGGCAACTTAATCCTATGCGAGATCGATTGACTTCGTGCTTTGTGCTAAAAGAATTTAGATTTTGAAACGCTCTTTTGCAGATAAAGTTCGACTAAATTGAGATAGAATGCACCCTTGATATACGTTCACCTTATTACAAAATACGATTTCCAAAAAATTAGGAAGAATTCAGAAACCGTCCCACTACGAATTTTTATTTCCTATCAGAACTTCTTTAAAAACTATGACTGACCAACAGCAAAAGTACGCTGCTAATCTTCATCACATCACAATGTCTTTGATAAAAGAAGAAGCAGAAGTCAGCAGGTTTCCCACAAGGATCTATTCTCGGGCCTTTGCTTTTCATTATATTTATCAAAAAAAAAAACATTTCACAAATAGCTCTATTAAATTTTCTCTTTTATCCTTGAATCGTCTTTTGATTAGCATAGAACTACATATTAGGCATTTTAAGTTAATATTTTGTAAATCAGTATTTTTTGAGCTATGAAAATTTAGTACTGAGTTCATGTACTATTTTCTTCTTCAGTGTAAGTTCTCTTGTTAATCAAGACTGTAACGGAAGGAAACGTTTTTAAAGAGTCAGTCAACTCACCTACTATTAAATTTTGCTAGTGACTTTGCCCTCAAATACAAGTTAATATTTTGTAAATCAGTATTTTTTGAGCTATGAAAATTTGGTACTGAGTTCATGTACTATTTTCTTCTTCAGTGTAAGTTCTCTTGTTAATCAAGACTGTAACGGAAGGAAACGTTTTTAAAGAGTCAGTCAACTCACCTACTATTAAGCTTTTGTAAGTGACTTTGCCCTCAAAATTCAATACTACAGCCAAGGCTCATGCGTACCGTCATCATTTTCATAGCAGCAACTAAAGTCTTTGTTACTATACATAAAAAACATAAAAAAACAGTGTAGGTCCTAGAATGGAACTCTGTGGTAACACAAACTGAATTTCTGATTGACGACAACTCTGCAGTTTGACATTGGCATTGTACGAATATTTTGGCCGAGAATCTCTCAAATGAATTACCATGAGTATAAGAATGAATATCGTAAGCCGAAGCCGAAGCGAAGTTCGAAAGTATTGAATGCGAAGCTGATATTTTTTAAATGTCGTGTCATCATGGTTCATTCTCGTCTCGAATCGAAGATACAAAGGGTGTTCCACTTATGCTCCAATCGAATTTAATCGTATATTTTGTCCCACTAACCCATTAGGCAATTTCCAAGCCCTATCTAGGACCGCCTTCAAAAACATAAAAATAAACTCTTCCAAAACTATTTTATAAAATGAATTATTTCGAATGAAAAACGTTCGATACACACTATCAATACCCTTCACAATAATCCAAAGAAAAATGTCTGCACAAAGAAAAAGAACGAAGGATGCGGCGACTCGCCTATAGAGACGCATCGCAGATTGCACTGATTTCCCTCCCATATGCTCTTGCATAAAGTATTGCGCGCCTTATTGCCTTGCAGCCAAAGACCATAACTCTTTACAGTCTGCATGCCACCATGGACGAACCCGCCCATCTTGTCCCAAGACTTATGCATATTGGAAATGATTTAAACGCATCCCATTTGTCACAGCACAATGAATAATCCTGCTTGCTCTATGATTTCCTCCTTCGTCCACATTTAATGTTTCCTTTTTTTTTCTTTTTCTAGACCGCTGGATCGGGAACGTCAACATATCTACAGCTTCATGGTTGTCGCAACGGATGGTGGTCGCTATGATTCGCGTTCGCAACGTGTGCCCATCCAAATTATCGTGGATGATGTGAACGACAATAAGCCGACATTTGAGCGATACCCGTTCCGGACACAGGTGCCGGCGCTGATACAACCCGGGCAAACACTGTTGCAGGTCAGCGCCACCGATGCGGATCAAGGTATCAATGGTGAGATCCTCTACAGTCTGATCAACGATGCGACAGGCAACAAATTTCGCATCAATCCCAACACCGGGGTGGTTAGTGCCACGCAAAGTCTGGCCAGCGAGAATGGCCGACTCCTACACTTGGAGGTGATGGCACGCGATAAGGGTAATCCGCCGCAAAGTTCGATCGGCTTAATTGAGATCCGTGTGGGGGAAACGCAACCGGGTAGTCCGGTGCTGCGCTTCCAAAACGATACCTATCATGTACGCCTGCGAGAGAACACCGCAATTGGTCAGTCTGTCATTCAGGTGAATGCGGTACGCAGTGACGGACGACGCCAGAAGATTATTTATTCATTTGGTGCGGGCAACGAGGATGGTGCATTCGAGATAGACACGATCACCGGCGAGATCAAAGTGCTCAACTCTGAACATCTAGATTACGAACGATACTCGTTGTCGAGCTCACATCAGTCGTCATCGTCGTCGTTGGCCTCATCAAATGGAAGGAGCTTGTTCAATGACAATGACACCGGACCCAGCAACAACAGAAGCAATCCAGTAGCGACCACTACCACCACCACCACCGCCACCAAAAGCAGCAGCAGCAGCCGCAGTCGAAGGAAAAATCGCGGCGTCGGCGTCGTCCCATATAACGAGGAGCATCCAACGAGTTCAGCGCCCAATGAGATGCGGTTAATTTTGGTCGCACGCACCGATGGCTCACCATTGTTGTATGGTTATGTTGAGCTGCACATCATCCTTGAGGACGAGAACGACAATGGACCGCATTTCACGCAACAGCAGTACTCGGCGACGGTGTGGGAGGGCAACAACAAGGGAACGTTTGTGGTGCAGGTGCAGGCTTTTGACGCGGACGCCGGATCCAACTCGCGAGTGTTGTATCACATTGTCGATGGCAATCATGACAATGCGTTCGTCATCGAGCCAGCGTTCAGTGGTATCGTTAAGACGAATATTGTGCTCGATCGTGAGATACGCGACATGTATCGACTGAAGGTAATCGCTACTGACGAGGGGGTGCCGCAAATGACGGGCACGGCTACCATTCGGGTGCACATTGTCGATGTCAATGATAATCAGCCGACTTTTCCACCGCACAGTGTGATCAGCGTCAGTGAACGTAAGTACTGAATTGTTTGCCATTTGATTTGTTTATTAGAACGGGCTTTTTCCATTAGACTGGTGTGCCTGTGCTGACTAGCAAAGGTCAAAGCGCGAATCTCTTAGCTCTTGTTTAATTATGTGTCTGAAAGTTGTTTATAGATTTATCTGAATGGAGCTGACGACAGCGCAGCTCAACATGTATGCTGATGTTGTTGGCGCGAAGTGTTTTGCATAATGACTTAGAACTCCTACGACCGCTGTTTTGCATTGTTTTTTAAATTTCGATCTCATTTTGCTTGACTTTTGATGGCATTTTGGTGTCAATAGATAAAGTGACAGCACCGTGAGACACTTTCAGATCGAATGGCTCAAGTGAGGTGTGCAAGGCTGACACTTGGACAGTAGAAAAATTAGGGCTTACAGTAGTTGGACTTGTAGACTGATTTTTTCGATCACGTTTCTCTTATATGAAAAAAGGATGAATAGCGAAACAATTGGGATTCAAATCACTTAAATGAAGCGAGTGCTCGACAACTCCCATTAGAACACCATCTGGGATCTAAAGACCTAAGCCTCAACAGAAGCTTTCTTCTATCCTTCAAGGATCGGCCTTCCCGTTTTACGTAAATCTGTGGTCTTGAACTCATAGGCATTCCCGACTATTTCTCATTTCCTCAATCCATTGTTTTCGACTGATTTTTGCCTCCGGACTAATATCCACATTTTTGCACCCCTCATAGAGATCACGGTCTTATCTTCTCCTCCATTCACTCGACGCAAAAACAGAATCGTATAACCGATTGAGAATTTTTCTTTTGAAGTTCCATTAAATCAGTTCTGCTGTCTTTTGTGTCCTTGGCTCCAAACTGGTCAGATGAGTCTTTTGTGGATAGTTTTTTTTGGTCCTTCGAGCGAGGTCTTTTGACTCTAGTTGTTTGGAAAAGTTGAAGTAGCATCGATTGCCATGGATGAATCATCATCGGATCTCCACCAAGTTGATCTTCACCCTAAGATAGATAATCTTTTTTACTATCCCAGTTGGTGTTTGACGAATCAAGCTCTAGGCTTATTTTATCCTCATTGCTTTGAAGTGTGGACTCATCTTTGTTTCCGGAAAGACTTCAATGAAGCTTCGTTCAGTGTGAACAAGGATGTTTGTGTATCCCAAAGCTTGTCAAATTTAGAAAAATATATTGGCTTCCATATAAGCACCTCTCCATCCTTATACCAGTTCAAGAATCAGGTTTAAGAAATAACATGACATGTTAGAATTTAGTGCAAATGTGGAGCTATACGAAGTTTATAGTTCAAACTGTACACTTCATCAAGGGATAACTTGTTATGGGAGCTCGAATTCTGACTTCGATGAATGGTGTCATATGATGGCTTGATGGTGAAGAGTATCGACTTAAAATTCGTTGTTCATTTCCAGCAAAAATTTGAATTGAATTCAAATGCAAAAGTACTGCAAAAGCATACTTCGTTCATTCTAGTCATCTTGGCTTTTTTCCATCTCCTCCGGACTGTGAAATAATCTGATGTATACTTTACGCCAGAACATCTTCTCTTCTTGAAAAGTGCGGCTTGCGGAGTTTGGTTTTCTTTAAATCCTTTCACACTTCTGGTAATATTCGGCGAGCTGATGCTGGAAATGCTTCTGGAATACATTCACAGTTCCTTGCGTATCACTGACTAGACTTTTTTCCAATAACAGAGAGATTTGGTGTTTCCCCTTTTATTGACCAAATTACGTGTAAGATTTTTGTATGTATTCTTTTCGGCATCCTTGAGCTGTGAGAATGGTCATTTCTCCTTTCTTTATCTGCAGACACTCGTTATCACCTACACATTTTTTGTTTATCAGCCTTAAATTCTCGTTTGAAAGTCTTTCACACAGATGCTCTCTTTGAGGTCTTTTTTAATTCATTGATAATCAGAAGCAGATGATTTCTGGCTTGCTGCATCTCTTCTCTATCCTACGATTGTAACCCAAAATTGATGAAGCCTAGATGCTGGTGATCATCGCATAAGGAATCCTTGTAATGCACCTTATTTCCAAAATTATTATTCTTTTAGAACAAAAGACAACAAAGAACAAAGACCTTTTTAGATTCTCCTTCGCCCATTGATGTCAGCCAGTATTTAAAAAAAATGCATTTCCTCGTCTCTCTTAGCACATTCACGAAATATTTTTCTTTTTGTTTTTGTTTCTTTGAAAACAGGCACCGAACTAGGAACTGTGATTACGAAAATATCCGCCAACGATGTCGACACCCATCCAGCGCTGACATATCGTTTCGCCACCGAAGAGGACACAAGCAATGTAGCAGCCACAACTGAGGAGAACACTTCCATCTTTGCCATCGATCGTTTCAGCGGAAAAGTGATCCTCCGCAAGAGGCTCGACTTTGAACGGCAACAAGAGTACCAATTGGAGATAATTGCCTCGGATACAGCACACGAAGCACGCACCACTCTCACCGTTCGCGTTACCGATGAGAACGATAACGCGCCCGTATTTCAGCAGCCAGCCTATTATACAACGCTTCCGGATCAGATGTCAAATGGGGACATCGAAATCCTCACCGTGAATGCAACCGACATTGACTCGGAGCGCAATGCTCTGATCCGCTACACAATCCAACCACCACAAGCTGGATTCACAATTCACGAATCGTCGGGAGTTGTCTTCGTCAATACTAGCCGAATAAACGCGATCGGTCGCGATGACATCTACTTGACAATTGTCGCCACGGATTCTGGCACTCCTGCGCAAAAATCATCGACTGTCGTGCGGGTGCAAACGAATGCAAATAGCCAGGGACGAGCACAGTTTCTCCAGACACAGTATCGTACCACTATCAATGAGGAAGCGCCCTTAGGAACGGTGGTGTTGAAGTTGTCACAGGATGTCCTCGACACGGAACTCACCCAGCATTTGGTGTTCACAATAGTGGCGGGCAATGAGGACGGCACCTTTGAAGTCTACCAGTCGAGTGCGATCATTCTCGTGCAGTCACTGGACCGTGAGCGTGTCGATCTGTATAAGCTGCGTCTGATCATGAGCGAGAAGGGAGCTCCGGTGCGGGCGGATAACAATTCGTCGGCGATCAATGTGTTTGTTACCGTCGAGGATTCGAACGACAATTCACCGCTGTTCGAGTCAACTGGACGCTATGAGGCGGATATTAGTGAATCGGCCCCACTGAGGTATTCAATAGCACAGCTTATCGCGATCGATGCCGATTTGGAGAACACTCCAAACTCGGAGGTCGTGTATGATATAACGTCTGGCAACGATGAGGGTATGTTTACTATCGACCTGGTCTCCGGAGTGCTGTTCGTTAACAATCAACTTGACTATGACCGCGGAGCAATGAACTACGAACTGATCGTACGCGCCTGTGATAGTGCTCCCATTCCGAGATGCAGCCTGCAGCCTTTTCGGCTATCCCTGCTCGACGAGAATGATAACGCTCCGCGCTTTCCCATTGGAGAGTACATCGAGTTCGTTGGCGAGAATGAAGCAGTCGGCACGACAATTTTCACAGCTCGGGCGACCGATCTCGATCGTGGCGTCTACGGTCACCTAAACTACACAATCGATCAATCGGACCCATACAGCGTCGTCGCGGATGAACTCGCTCACAAGCTGTTTCGCGTCGACCCGGCCAGCGGAGTCGTTACTTCAAATGCCATTTTCGATTACGAGCAGCGCAACCGCTATGATTTTGTGCTGCGCGCCACCGATACCGGCGGCAAATATGCAACGGTCAAAGTGCGCATCATGATCGATTCGAAGGATGAATTCAGTCCACAGTTTACGGAACGAACTTATCGCTTTGTTATGCCGTCACCCGCCGGAGGATATCTGCCGTTGGGCTATGTTGTAGGTCAGGTCGCCGCCAGCGATCGTGATAAGGGCGTCGATGGACGTGTCGTCTACCAATTAACATCGCAGCATGCCCATTTTAAGGTGAACCGCACCACCGGAGCGGTTGTGATCAAAAAGAAGCTCGATGACAATTTTGATGATGGACGCGATATCAGTTTGGTGATCACCGCCAGTTCGGGACGACAAGGATCCCTCACAAACATGACGGTCGTGGAGATCTCCCTGGATCCATTGGCAGATATAGGCTCGAATTTGGCAAGCAGTGGTGGCGGTGCTACTTCCGGCTCTGGAGGAGGTATCGCCGACTGGACGTTGGGCCTGCTGATCGCATTTTTGTTAGCCATTTGCGCATTCGCTGGAGTTTTTCTATTTTTACATATGCGGAATAGGCGACAGAGGCAAGTATCCAAGCCGAACCTGAGTACTGAGACGGTGGGAAACTCAAACAGTTATGTGGATCCGAGTGCTTTCGATACGATCCCTATTCGGGGAGGAGCCGGAGCTACGGGAAGTGCGAGTCAATTCGCCCCGCCCAAATATGATGAGATCCCTCCATATGGACCACATGCCGCAAGTTCGAACTCTGGTGCAGCTACAACATCAGAACTATCGGGCTCCGAACAGTCCGGCTCAAGTGGACGCGGTTCAGCTGAGGACGATGGGGAAGATGAAGAGATTCGCATGATCAATGAAGGCCCTCTGCATCGCGATCACCATCGAGGCAGCGATGACGGCCGACTGTCTGACATTTCGGTACAAAACACTCAAGAATACCTGGCGAGACTAGGAATCGTTGATAATCCCAACACAACAGGAGCAGCTTCGACATCCTCTCGTCGCTGTTCCGAGAGCATCGGTGGCAGTAATAAGGATTCACATCTCCATCATCCCCTGCCCATTGATTCCCTACACATGTTCGATGAGGAACCCGGTGGCGAGTCCGACATCACGAACCTGATATATGCAAAACTCAATGACGTTACTGGGGGCAGCGACCGAGCTAGCAGTACTGACGAAGCAGCCACCACAGCGGGTAGTATCGGTGCCGCTGTCGATCATGTGATGGGCTTTGGGGATGTTCCCGTCGTTGGTAGTGGCAATGTTGGTCCTTCCATGAACGGCTCACTCAGCTCAATTGTGCACAGTGAAGAGGAACTCACTGGCAGCTATAACTGGGATTATCTCCTCGACTGGGGCCCGCAGTATCAGCCGCTGGCGCATGTTTTCTCAGAGATCGCAAGACTGAAAGACGACACTCTGTCGGTGCATAGTGGCAATAGCGGAGCGTCATCTAGCGCCAAAAGCAAGCAATCCCTAGCGCACTCAGCCAAACATATACCACCGCCACTATTGACAAATGTCGCTCCCCGATCCATTAACGTTCCAGTATTATCCAGCCGGGGGAGCAGCAGTCACCACTCCTCAGTGCCCACAAATCAATACCTCCTGCCAAGATCCCCAATTAGTCATGATACAGCAGGTGGTGGCTTCAGTACATCTTCAGCGATGTCGCCGAGCTTCTCGCCTTCCCTATCGCCACTAGCGACAAGATCGCCATCGATATCACCGCATGTCGTCGGTGGTGTACCCACAGGCCATCATATGGTGTCACTTCCAAGGCATCAGCCACAACCGCAGCAGCGCAAGAATCTCGACGGAGAAATGCGGGTGAGAATGTAAATGTAAGCGATCGCGCTTCCCCACCCTCCCTTACATTAGGCTCTAAGTTAACTAGTTAAGAGTGAGGTCACACTGGCTGCCCTTTCTCGGCTGTGGTAACAACAAACTTTAAACGAACCAACAATAAATTTTATACCGATTGTACAGTTTTTTTTTTGTTTTAAATTAAGTTTTAACTTTTAATCACTTTGCCATTAAATTTTAAGTAAATTAGTAGAATTAAAGACTTAAGATCAAGAACCTCATAATTTTCTGACCATTATAACGCCCATTCTTTTATAGCATTTTTTATTTTTTATTTAATATTAATACTCAGCCCCACGTCCAATGGAGAATAAGTCGTAACTGTATATACTGTATTCAAGACTAAGAAGCCAATAAAGACTCTTAAATAGAATGTTATCGAGAAACATAACAAATTTAATATTTAAATTAATAAAAAAAAAATTATATTCGCCATAAAACTAATTAAAATCATGTATTTTATTATTTTTTTCGCATTTAAAATAAATCCATCTTGCCAATAAAAACAGACAAATTAACTAAAACAAAAAAAAAAGTTCTTCCATTTAAAACTATAATTTAATTAAAAATACTTAGTTGCTTAATTGTAAAAAAAAAATACATAAACAATAATTTTAATGTGTAACGAATTTTAAATGTTGTACAAATATTATAAAAATAAAAATCAAATAAAATTAAATAAATCTAAGCACATAGAAATACAGTCCGTAAATTTAAGTTTTTTTTTTTAATTTTTTGCCTACAAATTATGATTTAGTAAAATTATTTTTATTTTCTTTAGAAATAAAATGAAAGATTAAAATTGTTTTAAGAACTTTGCTACTTTTTGTAAAAGTAGTTTTATTAGAGTAAAATAAAAAATTGTATTATTATTATTTTTTTACTCTTAAAAATTTAAAAAACAAAAACAACTGAGTAAAAATAAAACGATGGTTTTTTAATATAAAAAAAAAAGAAATTGTTCTTCTTATTTTGTGTTTGACTGATTTTATTTTTTTCAGATGGAAGTTTAAAATCAGGGGAGCAAAATTAATATTAGCAGCGGAAGAGGTCAGTCCTCGCCTATTATTGCTTATGGCGGAAAAAGTTAGCTCACCTACTACGACTATCATTATAATTTATAATGTGAAGAGCAAACAGGAGTTCTAGGAGAATAATTATTCAGCTCCATGGGTAGAGGTAAAATAGAGACGAAGACTTTGATATTGATTTATTTGCATTCGTTCAATTCGCAGTATTTAGTTCGCCATTAGATGAAACATAAGTAGGCACATTTTTTGTGTTTTTAAGGACTGCGACGTCACGCTGCAAACAACAGCTTTCTTAACCATTATTTTAACGACACAAACTTGAAACTCAAAGGCAATAGTGTTATTACTACAGTATGGTCTTTTTGGTTTATAATGTTCGTAATAGTAGGCGATCTCTTTATAACGCGAAGCGATCTAAACGCTAGGTATGAGCTTCCTTTATACACTGACGAGAAAGACGAAAGACGAAGGCGCCAAACTGTGGTAACGAATCAGCTTTGAAAGAAAGCAGATGGTTATATCGTTAGCTCAGGGTTGGTTAGGGTTTTTTAGCTTACCATTTTCCTCTTGGTACATATTGAAGAGGACTAAAGAAAAAGAACTTGGCTTATTCCAATTTCTGGTGTCATGTAAGGATCCCCAACGGTAGTCTTCGTAGTCTAAAAGTTAAAGCCTAGCCAAAATGCATAGTTTTCTCTCTGCTAACTTCTGACTTGACTAACACCTGCAATAATCAACACTTCACCTGGCTTCACAAGCTTAAGAGAGATGAAACTGAAGCTGAACTTTCAAATGGTGTATACTTTGCCAAGTAGTAGGATTCTCCCTTTGAGAGCTTCAAGAGCCATTATTTTCTTTTCAAAGACCCGTGACCGCAATGACATTTAAAGAGAGAAGCATGCCGAAGTCAATGCAAATTGTCAAACCGTGGCATAAGCCGAACGAAAACGAATCTTTAAAACTGCCTAGTTTGATACGAGCTATTTTTTCGGTTGCACCGTCCTGTTGGAAGCACATTTCTTCCAGTACCAATTCATCAAAAAATCGGTGTCCTTGAAGTATGACGCCCGACTTTATATCCAGCCTGTAGTTACCATGACTGGTCGTAATGGGTTTCTCTGGATGATACCTTGATTCTCTGTGCAACAGAAACGTAGATCTTGACTGTTAACGCTATTCAAACTGAAGATGAACCCGACCGATACTCTTCCAATGCATCGCTGAGAGGTTTCGAAAGAGCCTGAGTGTAGTTAGGTCACAACTGACGGTCTGGAGACTAAAGTTGATGGACGCCTTCCGGTGCATATTCTTCGACGCACTGTTCCAGATTCTTCGAGAAGAGCGGATCAACTATTCCAAGGCTTATCGGCATTTATTCTGCTTCTTTACATATATAATCTTCAGATAAAGTGATAAATTTTGAGCCTTTTTCTGATACCTATCTTTCCTCTAGAGCTCCAGCTTGGTATTGCTTAAGCAGCTAGATTAGTTTTCTATCCCAAGGGTATAGCCTTGACCAGATCATTTCTATTAAGCTCGCATTCAAGACCACACCTTGTATGAGGGGTACCTGTCGGAGTATGCCGAATTTGTATTCTTGAAACTTTCCTTCGACTAGGTTTCACTTAATGTGAAATACGTCTCCAGACGTGTCAACTCAATGTCTCGCTAGTTTATAGAGCGTGGGCCAGAAGTCCTTTATCTTGTAAGTCTGAAACAACTTTTGAACGAAAACATGAAATAATGGGCATTCTTTTACTTTGTAGAGAAAAGAAGATCGGTTCATTGGCCGCCATTAGAATGCAGGTACCCATAGGCTCTTTTGAAATTCTGCCGATGTAATTTGCGCGATTTTTTCTCAATTGTTGAGTTTTAGCTACACTCTAGTACTGATTTGTAGTTTGCTAATCTAAACCTTTTTCTTCAGATAACCCCATACAAAAAAGCCTGGAACCGATAGATCAGGCGATCAAGGTGGCCATTAAAAATCACCATTTTTTTAGTTAAAAATTCATTGACTCACAAGCGGCGTGAGTCCAATACCATAGTGTTATCTGCTAGCATGGGAGGAAAAACTAAGTCATGAAACCGTATGTACTCGCATCATTTCCAAAAAAACATGGCCCTTAAAATGGCTGGCATGAAATATACTTCATGAGCTCTGTTAACCTACAGATTGACTTTCTTGAAGATAAAATTAAATCCCTTTTCGATCAACATTGTCGTTTGAAACGCAAATCAATAAACAATCGTTCTCCCCCTTGGTTTGATAGGAATCTACACGAGCTGATTGATAAACGTAGTGCTGCATACATCCGATGGAAAAGATATAAGCTGAACGTGCATCATGATGTATAGTATATAAATGTCTCCGAAACTTAGTTGTTCTCCGAATCAGAAGTGCAAAGCATAAACATTAAGAAATTTTATTGGACCCTACTAGTCAATCGGGGTGTAACCTTTGGCAGAAACTACGGAAATCGGGACATGGAAAACAACCTACCCAAGCTCCTGCTAATATAGACTGCAATCTTCTTAATTCGCAGTTTGTGTCCGCTTCTTCCGTACAAAGTACTGATGCTGCTGAACCTTTGCAATTGGTTGGATCTGTAAGTGAAAACATCAATGAAGACTTCAGGTTTTCTCGATTCACAAATGAAGATGTGCTTGAGGCTCTTTTGTCTATAAAATCGAATGCAACACGCCTAGATGAGATAAATCCCAAATTCATTAAACTCCTCCTCCTAGTTATCCTTCTTTTCATTACTCATACTTTCAACTGCAAAATAATTCCAATCCCGAAGTCGCAGAGAAGGGCTAATCCTAAATACAGACCAATTGTTACATTGCCATTTTTGTCGAAAGTATTCAAAAAGGCGATACTTAAGCAAATGCAAAAGTATTTAACCACAAAAAATTTATTAGTACCGCCCGGGCTTTCGTGCGAAAAGAAGTTGCAAAACAGCACTCCAGTTTGATTTGAATTGTCAAAGATTTTTATCCCTGCTGGATTTTTGTAAAGCGTCGTTCCTGGAAGTCGATAAGGGAGTACCATAATTGTCCATTCTTGGACCTCTAGTTTTTTGTCTATATGTGAATGAAATTCCTCGATTAGCCAAGCAGTGTACTGTGTACATGCATGCTGACGATGTCCAGCTCAACCTGACATGTCCGCTCCTTTGCATCGAGAGTGCGATTGGTGACATAAATGTAGATCTAAATAGCATTTATAAAGTGGGCCACAAAGCACAACTTATTTCTAAGCCCAATGAAATCTAAAGCGCTCTGCATGAAGACTCGACCTATCTTAATTCCCGCCAATCAAACTCGATCAAGAAACCTTAGTGTTCGTCTGCACAGCCAGAAACTTAGGTATGGTTTTTAACGCCACACTTACATGGACCGATCATGTGGTGGCTACCGTATGGAAAATATACAGTGGCCTTCGTTTATGATGGACTCAATAGTACATACAAAAGTAACCAAAAACTTTGCTCGTTGCTGATAATAACAAAGCGCACTATGTATTCAAACGTTGAAAACGTGAACGTATCTCAAATTTTTCAAAACAGCTGAAAAGATGTTCCCTGGACAATTTTCTGAAATATAAGGCATAACGTCTGTTGAACAGCGTCATCAAATCACAGTAACCTGAATAGTACTATATATATGAATAGTCTGATACTAATATTGTACATTTTTACATTCTTTACATATTTTAAAATCGAATTATTCCTTTTGTTAAATTATCATTGAAGCTGTAACACTGAATTATCCAAGAAGTAAATACAAAATTGGATTGACATGATCGATACGTCAGGACGTAGGTGGCCCACCCTATTCTATCATTATGGATTTTTGTTGCCATTTAATTTACAACAATATATGAAAACTAAGTTCCTTCACAAAAAAGCATCCGGGCATCCGCGAAGAGCCACTCTCGCCAAATCCTTCCGCGTGATACTCCTCATTTGCCTGTTACTCGTCTCGCATGTTTTAGGATGCAAAGATTCAATGACAGAACGTGCTTGGTTTCTTATCCCGCCATTAAATCGCGCACCAGTAACACTGAAGCAGAAAAAAACCAACAGATGCATGGGAGAGTAGAAGTAGAATATCCATGATCGCAACCAAGAAGCCGGCAGACGCTCTCCTCATTTGTTTCTATGTAATAGATCGGTTAAAATAGAGGCAAAAATTTGTCTGACTGTCCGTTGTGTCGGTCGTTTCAATTCATTTGAATCATTTCTTTCGGCCTCGAAATAAGAAGATTCACTCTTTTCTTCTGCATGCGGTGATCTTCTGTGCCGATCTGCTAAAAAGCAGAAGCCCCAACAACCGAGAACCGACATCTTCTCTCGAGGTCTCGTCGCTCCTACTGGTACTTGAACAAACGAAACCAAAAAAAAAAACAAAGCAAATGGAACAAATTTCCCAGACCGTCGAGTCCCAGAGTCGAATGAGGAGCGAGGGCATGAGGAGGAGCATGACCAGGGAAGAACATGCCACAGAGAATTTGCTCTAAAATTAATGAAGGCGTTCTACCTGCAATCCATTTAATTTTTATAAACGATCTCGTCCTAATGCCACTGTGCTAGTACGGCTATTATAAATTACACCAGCTCTAGGTGAAGGAGGACGGCAAGCAGAAACAGAAGGTGAGCTGGGAAGAATACTTTCTGCGAAGCAGAGACAACTTAGCCTATGTCTAGAGGAGTATCGTTGTAGTCCTGCTCTCGGTTCGTCATCGTCATCATCGTGGATGGCCATTGTCGGTGGTTGTACTGGCACTTCTACCATCCCTCCTCATTATTGGATACCGAAAAAGAACTATTATTAACAGAGCTAGTGAAACACTTTGTGTTGTGCAACTTTAGCTCAAAATGGAAGCAGAACCAGCAGCAGCACCACCAGCAGAAGTACCATGCTGATGTCATACTGCATGTAGACCACTGGCAGCGGAACACGTGCATTTGCAGATGGAAGTCGAGTGCAACGATTGCATTTGAAGTGTGGTAGCGCCTAAGAATTTATTGTTCTGTCCATCGCATCGTCGTCGTGGCGGCTAGCTGCCAGGCTGCCAGTGCGGCCCGGAGAAGGGTTACAGATTTGCTTTTAGCTATTATTAGTTGTGTCCTGATGTTTGTTGTTTCTTCTGAAGACTTCACATTTTGTCTTTTCTCAGTGCCTTGAGTTGAGAGGAATTGTTTCTTGTTTCGACTGATTATAGGTTGGAAAAGTGAAAAGAATAGCCGGTAGGAGAGTTTGAAGTAACTTGCAGTCTGGACAAGTCTGCTGTATAATAATTGCGTTTGTCTGATTCATTCAGGATTTATAAATGACGTGCGACGACGAGTATTGCTCGAGGGCTGTCGTTGAATGTTGCACGGAATTGTTTTTGTGCGGCGGCGCTTAAAGCTTGACGTGCTAAGGAGTATGTCACGATTCAGTTTGTAAGTGTCACTTTCCCTCTTACTTAACAGCGACCGAAAAGAATGCAATTTTTGTTGTTTTTTTTCAAAAATTCTTCTCACAAGAATAGTTTTCGAGCTTCTAAATCTTTGTTGGTAGGGGAAGTTATAGAATGAAACTTAGAGTAAAATTTAGCTTTTCAAAGATCCTTCTTGGAAACATGACTCAAAATGTCAAAGTTGACTGAAATCGGGAGAAGCATGTCAAGATCCAGCCCGTAAAATTTATAATGAGGTTGCTACAATGCCAAATAGTTTACGTTTCGAAACGTAGGTAGTCTTGCAAAGTCTTCGTCATTTGATAGATCTGAGGATCGAATCCTAGAGTATGTGTTATGAAGTTTTTGAATTTGGTTACCATTTAAAGTTGGAATCAAATTATCGGAACTTATTCCTAATAGTAATTAATAGTAATTGTAGTCTGCCGAAGTGAAAGATCTTGTTGCAATGATAACTATATCGCCTTTTAATGCTTGAAAAAAAATACTGTGAATTAAAAGAATGAAAATAATTAACTGTTAAATTCTCATTTATATAGTGTGTTACGTCTAACCAAATGAGGGATGGGTGGTAGTATGAGTGTCTCTCGACGGTTTCACCAAGTGCCTGTTGAGAGTGAGCGAAGATACTGCAAACCAAACTTCGGCGAGAGTTGGGCAGCAAATGAAAACTTAAGCTCGCAGAAAGAAAAGCATGCATTGGTCTATTACTGAAAGCTTAACTTTCATTATATAGATGATATTAAAAACGCAAATTGGGTGCGCTACCGCAGGTTAATAAAAGCAAAAGTTTGTGAGATACCAAAAGACCTTCAAAATACTTCTTACAAAGAAGATGTGGACCTACTCGTAAATAGTTTCAATGCGCTGATTCATGATGTAATTGGAATCTCCGTGCCCAGAGAAGTAGAGAAGAATTCCTATAAGATGCTTCCTTCTCACATTCTAGAAATTATTAAGTGCAGAAATGTTCAAAAGAGATTTTGGCAAAGATATCGTCAACCTGTGTATCGAGAGAACTTGTCATATTTAAACCAATTTATTTGAAAGCTCTTACTATGTGAACTTTATAAGGAGTGGAATGAGAAACTTGAAGCTCTAGAAAAAAATGCAAGACCATTCTGGAACATAGTCAAAATCGCAAAAAATAAAATAGACGTATCCCTGGGTTAAAAATTTCCTCCAATTTGTTTTTACTGATGATCAACAGGCATGATTCTCCTTGACATTGAAAAGGCATTCGATTCCGTTTTGCATAATGTATCTATGTAAAATAGTTTACAGTTTTTTGTCTGGTCGTTGCTGTAAAGTCTTTTTCAATAGTGCGTTATCTATTATTTCAAACTGGGAGTTCCTCAAGGCTCTGTTTTAAAGCCTATTTTATACAATCTATTCACATCCGACTTTCCGAGTCGGTTGCCAAGTATGGGGTAGTTGTGCACAGTTTCACATTAAAAAATTACAAGTGTCACAAAACAAACTACTTAAAATGATGCTTAAACTTCCCTGACATCACTCCACGATAAGCCTACATAAAAGCGCGAATGTTGAAATGCAATCTGTAAGAATAAAAAAACTTACAGAAAGATTCATAATAATTTTAATTAAATGTGCTTTTGTAGAAAATACTCTTATATCGAATCTTTTTTTTTTTAGTATTTTTGTTATTTTATTTATTAGTAGAATGCTAGTGACTTAACATTTTTTTGCTTTAAATATTAAAAATGCAAGCACATATCTAACATTTTTCAAAATAAATAATTAGGCATCATTCTGTAGCACTTATAAAAGTAACTAGAGGTGAATGATCCTTCCATTTGATTTTACATATTAAGCAGGTGTGGTGTGCTCTTAAACAAATTTCTGTTTATTATTTTTTAAATTCTTTTTTTAATTAATTAATTTATTACGTATCCGTTCAGTCACTCTTATTATATACTATAACCACTATATTTATACCTTAGATGCTAATAATTTGTTCAGAAATTTATATAAATATTTGTTTCTTTACTTATAGTAATACTTTTTTGTTTTTTCTTGTTTTTTATTTATTTAATTCATTTGTTTATACATATATTTATAAATTTATTTATTTATTTATTTATTCATTTATTTCTTAATAATTTATTTATTCATTTATTCATTTTATTTTCTAATTATTCATTCATTTAATCAATGCATTATTATATCGATGTCAACATTTGTTTAAAATTTTTGTTATTCAAATCATCCCTATATCTAGTCATTACATCTGATTATTATTAGTATTATTATATATATATTTTTTCTTTTTTACAACTATTAAGTGAAGGTTTTTTTTTAATTTTCCCTCGTGATGTACTCTGTTAATATCGAACATCAATTTCATCAATATAAATTAATGTTTCAGTAGCAAGATAGCTTAATATCGAATATCTGTAATGTAAAATGAGTGGTAACGCCAATAAGTGCAAGTCGGACTCGCGCACCGAGTGTTCCGTACAAACCTGTATGTACTATATATAATGGAAATTTCACTTATCAGGACAATCAAGTCATAGTTATGGTATATTCAAAGACAAAGGTTTCTTTATCGTTTCAATATATCATTCAATCCTTTAGTTTATATTAACACATATCATTTATATATAATATAACTGAAATACACTAGCCTTGAAGCAGCCTTGCAAAATAAAATACAATTATGTGTTTAATTTAAATTTTGGCTTCGATTCCCTTGCGCGTAGTTGCAAGTTTCAAAATGTGCGGCATTAATGGTTGTACATTTGCGTTTTTGCGTTGATTTTGAAATTTGTTTTATTTTCACAGCTTAAAGGCAATTAGACTTAGAAATTTGATATGAATTTCAATTTAATACCTCTACGCGTTCATGAGTTAGAAATTATTAAAAATCTTTTTATTATATGATGTAACTAAAAATGTATGGTTTTCGCTATTTTTCCTTTATCTGTGCTATAAGACGTTGATTCGTACCGAAGTTCAAGATTCTGAGTTCACAGGAAGTACCCTGTAGGTTTTGATTCCCTCGCGAGTGTCAAAATTTGTGGCACAAATGGCTGAATCATTTGATTACGTTGCCCTAGAAGTTTCATTTCATGATAATTCTTCGAAAATTGTCTTCAAAAAACTTGGTGTTTCTAGTGTGAAGATTTCCACTGTATTCTCTGCCGTATGTTGTAAATACAAACACTATGCAATTGTACGATTCGAGTGCTGGGGCTTTCTTCAAACCATTGTATGTACTAAGCTTTTTTTCATCTTTTGAATACTGTTAATTTTTTTAGCTTTTTTTATTTATTTTTTTTAATGTGCAAGACGCACACCACAGTTGTTAGGATCGGCATCCAGTAAATGTGTTTCCAATGTATTTACAATATTTTATTTTAAAGTATTCGACAGACCATTGAAACATTTCGATCACACAGTTCACTTCCATTTTACCTCAACGTCATTTTCATGCCACTCCAAAAACTCGTCTGACTCCCCCCGCCAATCCTTTGACCGCATGCTGAACAATCTTTTGATTTGACCATTAAATCCACAATTTAATTTTTTCAAAGAAACAACACCCAACAGTGAGGTAAAACCACGCTTGGCCCATGAACCGTCACCAGAAACCGTGATTTTATCTTTAGCGCAACCGTTTTCAACATCATTTAATTTTTTTTTTCTGCAACGGCGTTTTGAAAACAATATTAACTACTGACTATTTGATTGAGCATACCATAATATCCATTATTGCTAATTCCATTACACAAGTCCATTAGCGGACAATATAAATTTATTCCAGCCGGACCGACTCCAAGTAGTCGCATAATAAATATGAGACGTTTATTAATTTTGTTAGCATTTTGGACCATTGATGTCAAATTCTTGGCACGAACACTTTACACACAACTTGAATCCCAGTCCTTGCGGTGATTTTTTCAAAAATTTAGCATCACTATCGTACAGCTTGCAGGGCTTACACTTTTTTTATATAAAAAATAAAATAATATTATATTCAAACCTTTTATTGTCATAAGGACACGTATTTGACAAAGTATTTCTGAAATTTTCATAAAAAAATATGTAAAACTCCGCCATTGTGACGTCATTTCCTGCGACCACTAGGAAAAAAAGGTACACCCTCGTTGACAACAGAACTCCTTACAAAATCATCTGAAGTGAAAAATATGAGTGTTTTAGTTAAAATTATAAACTAGAAATTTAAAAAAGGGGAAAAAAGTGTAAATTCGATTTTTGGCAGACTTTTTACAAAATAATTACAATTTTGGCAAAAATTTCGGAACATTTTTTTTTTAAATAGTTGTAATCGAAAAAATAAAAGACCTGTATAAGATTTCATCAAGATCGGTTGAGTTTTTTCAAGAAACCAACTTAAAAATCACGGTTTCGAGAAAAAGTTGAGCGCTAAACCTACTTGACCTTTTCAACAACTTCTCAAGGCTGTATGTTCGAAACTATTACTCGGATCAACTCGATAATTCAGAACAATATTCTAGAGATGTCGAAAAATTTAAAAAGACAACGAAAACTAAGCTGATGTGCTCACAAGTCCGGTTTCGGTATGCTGATTCCCTCGAAAACTCCTTTGTCTTTCTTTTTGCCCTAGATATGTTGTGGAGATTCTCGAGCCTGATTTTTTTGTGTTCCTGTTTGATGTTGACACACAAAGCATCAAAAATAAATTGTTATATTTGTCCAGTCCAACTCAGTCCAACCAATGTCGAAACTTTAATCTACTCAGGTCATGTTTGCACCTTTATTAGCGGCGAAATATTGGGTGACAGAAAAAGAGAGTATATACTACTGTGTCCAAAAAATAAGGTGACATATGAATTTAAACTGCGCGCGTCGAAGGATTTGGAAATTGTTCTTTCTTTTTAGGTTGGTAGTACTGTCAGTGACATCTATGTGAAATTTTATGTCAAAATATATTCATAGTGTTTGAGATACGCGTCGTTTTGTGAGCTGCTAAATGTGAGTTTTTCGTTTTTTGCGATGTCGAAATTTATTGAGCAAAGAATTTGCATTTAATTTTGTTTGCGGAATCAATTTTCTGCTGCGGATACGTTGAGGATGGTGCAGAAAGCCTTTGATGATGAGGCTATGTCTAAAAAAAATGTTTACAAGTGGTATAGTGATTTCCAAGCCGGCCGTGAACGTGTCGAAGACGAAGAGCGTTCTGGGCGACCATCAACCTCTACCGATGAAGCTCACGTCCAACAAATCAAAGATTTGGTGTTGAAAAACCATCGATTAACGATTAGAGACCTTGCTGATGAAGTTGGCTTATCGAAAGGCTCAGTCAATACCATTTTGAAGGATGCTTTGGGCCTCAAGCGCGTCAAATCTCGACTGGTACCGAAAACATTGATTTTTTTGGAAAAAAGGCGTCGCGTTGAAGTGTTTTAAACAATGCTTTCCGACTACCAGGATGTCATGAAACGCATTATAACTGGCGATGAGACTTGGATCTATGCTCACGACCTCGAAACAACCGATCAATCGAGCGAATATCGTGCCAAAGGAGAGCCGAGACCAAAAAAAACGCGCCAAAGTCGCTCAAAAATCAAGGTCATGTTGACTGTTTTCTTCGATTATCGTGGTGTTGTGCTTTATGAATTCCTTCCAACGGGCCAAACAGTCAACAGGGAATATTATTTGAACGTTATGCGTCGTTTGCGTAACGCTATCCGCCTAAAAAGGCCGGAATTGTAGAAAGACAATTCTTGGTTTTTACACCACGATAATGCACCATCCCATACCGCACTCGTAATTCGTGATCATTTCGCCGAAAACTCAACCCATATCGTTCCGCAACCACCGTATTCACCTGATCTGGCGCCGTGCGACTTCTGGCTGTTCAACAAGCTCAAAAGACCGCTCCGGGGACACCGTTTTGATACGATAGAGGAGATTCAAGCCGCAGCGAAGACGGAACTGAAGGCCATCCCGGAAAGTGACTACAACCAGTGTTTCAAAGATTGGAAAATCCGTTGGCATAAGTGCATTGCATCGGGAGGGGATTACTTGAAATTGATTTGATTTGATTGATTGAAATCGATTTGGAAGAATAAATAAAGAATTTTCAAAATAAATACAATGTCACCTTATTTTTTGGACACAGGTACAAGCTGCCAGAGGTTACCAATTGCAGTTACGACGAAGCAAATCGTGAAGATACAATACAAGTTGCAAGTTGAATACCACAAGAAACCACATTTGAAGATGTTTAAATAAAGTCTTTGGCGAAGTTTCAAAGCAACAAAGTCGAGTTTTTGCTTCGATTCCCGTTGGCCCATTATTTAGTAGCAAAGTTCTGTATAATTTATTCACGTCGGATTTCCCAAAACTGCCAAGATGCGCATCGGCAATGTACGCTGATGATATTACGATATTTGCATCGCATAAAATCGGTCTCAATATCGAGACGATACTTAATTATGCGGAAAATTAAAAAAAAAAAATGCGAAAAAAACGCAAGCCATCTTTTTTCTCTCGCAAAGGAAAACCTTGCCTTCTTCCGCAGAACCATTTCATATTAAATGGAACGCAAATCAAATGGGAAACCGCCGTCAAATATCTAGGCATATATTTGGACTTAAACTTTTAATGCACATACCTCAAATATAATAAAAAAAATGAATAAAGCTATAAAAATGTTGTATCCGTTATAAACAGAAAATCACAACTATCAAATAAAATCAAAGTGATAGTTCACAAAGTTATATTTCTAGCCTTACTTCTATATGGGTATCAAGTGTGGGGTAGCTGTGTCAAAAGTTATATAAAAAAATTGCAGATTTCTCAAACAAACTATTAATAATGATACAAAATTTTCCCTGACATCACTCTACTTCAGATTTTCATGATAAAGCCAATGTTATATTGATCTCTGTCAGAATTCGAAAACTCACCGATACCTTCTAGGTCAGATGTGATTTTCATGATAATAATTGATAAATCAGTTGAATAACACTTCACTTGAGTTGCACACATAATTCATCATGTTTATTTTATGTTTGTCACAATTTTTTATTACTAACCTAGTGTTTATTTATTTACTTGTCGAAATGTTTATTAATTTATTATATATAATTTATGTTTTTATATATTTCGGTAATCTATTTTTTATATTTATTTTTTTATTAAATGTTTATTTATTTACTTAAATATTTTGATTTTTATTTATTTATTTATTTATCTTTTTTGTTTAAATTTTTATTCTATTTTTTAATTTGTCAACTTATTTATTAATTCAATTATTAAGTTATTAATTTATTTATTTATCTACATATATATTTATATATTTAGATTTATTGTTCTATATTTTGAAAGCTGTGAAATTTATATGTTCTTTCTTTTCTTTTTTCTTTTTTATTATTATATCGTAAGACAATTTTCACAGATTAATAGCTGCGAAAAGTATGCCGAGCTAAAAGAAGGCTATTAAAAAAAAAAATAATGGAAATTTGTTCGTGCTTTGATTGTCACGTTGGGTTCTATTGGGACTTTCTTGCTTAGTTCACAAACTTGTTGGTTAACACCGTTAACAAATGTCTTCGATAACTGTTGTCTCAACGAATAAAACTGAGCGAATTTTGAATGAGGTATAGCAGAGCAGCTGAATTGTTTCGTGACGAATTTTCAGAAAATTTATCAACAATTCAAAAAGTTGAAACATTGAGTTCAGAAATTGCCTCTACCCCATAAATGAAAGAACTACGCCCGTACTACTGTGACTTGCACAAACAAAAACAACTCCGCATTTGAGTAATTCGCAGAGCACCAAATCTCGTTTGTCGGTAGATATCAAAGCTCAATTATAGGTCGTTAGGATGATAACGACAAGATTACAGCCTGTCGATCCATCTGTATCAAAAGATCATAATCCTTCTCGCGCAATTCACTTGCGATTTGCACCTACAATTGATGGATTCTCATCCTCTTCCATGCACAAACAACAAACCAAACCAACATTTAGAATTCAACAAATTGCTTCATACCAACTGACCAATAGTTTCGAGGATGATGACCAAACCTGCCACTATACACCAAACGAATCGCCAAGCTATAATAAATTCATATCACGATTAAAAGTGCATTAGCTCATTAGCCAGATTCATTAGTCGTTCTTCGCTCTTTCCTTCAATCAGGATGTCGGCAATGATGATGATGATGTCTCCTGGGTTGAACGCTAATTTACCCTACGGGAGGAGAACCAAAGAAAAGAATACCATCAAGCCTTCCAGAAGAAGCAAACAACTCATGGCGTCGTCCTTGGCGGCCATGTCCATGTGAACTCACTCTTTGACGTATGCTCTCTTTTTGAAAAGCCCCAAAAGTATCCTGATTCACCAGATTGTATTGCATTTCGGCTTTTGTGTGTTCTCCCCATCTAATGCGACTCAAAAAAGGATGCACATCACACACACGAACAATTTGAAGTACACTCTTCAAAGTTGCATCCTTCTCATGGTTGTTCGTCGTTCGTCGATGTCGCCATCAATTCACGTGAATTAGGATTTCATGAGCCAAACAACACCAAAAAAAAAATCCTTTTCCAAACAAACAAACCATTTTGGGTCGGCACGGTCTGCGCCTGCGTCTGTGCCTCTGTCTATCCCGCCACTACAGCACACAACTCCACCAAAAAAGGCAGCATTCCTTTGACCAATGAATAACTAAAAAAAATAACACAGAAATCGGATCGTGGATTCTATTACAAGAATATCAAATTGCAACCATGAGGGACTGGATGCGATGTCTGGAACTCTAGAAGCCTTTAAGTAGCCTCTAGCGGGTGCACACTGAATCCTAAACGAACAAACGAGCGCAGACCAGTCCCTCGTTGTCTCGTTTGGTCTTATTTGTTTTGATCGTCCGGACTCTTTCGCCGGACGGGGCTCATTTTTCCACGGATTGATGCGCGCTAACCCCTGGCATGGAAGCAGCAGCAACCGACGATGATTACGGGGATAATTTGTCAAAATTTTTGACTTCTTATTCCAACTGACGTCGAACAAGGCTCTCTGATCATAATGTTCGCGATTCGTGATTTTTAGATTCTTAATAACTTGTGATGAGCGGATAAACAATGAAAAATGAGACGGCCGTCCATTGGCCAGACGTCTGATTCACACGACCGGGACGATTAAAGGGTGAGGAGTTGGTTTCGTACAATAGACAGGATATAGCCAGGGTCAGGACTCTTTCGTTGTCTGATGACATTTCTAAGGGTTTCACGTGCGCGCATACGAATGAAAAATAAGAAGTGTTGAGGTAATCGTACTTAATGGAGAGAAAAGGACTCTTTTGGATGTATTTCTTCTTTGTCCACGAAAACTTTTCATTTTAAAATTTCGCTCTGCAATACAACTGTGAAAGCAATGTAATCACATATATTTGTTATTAAAAATTCCTTCACTAGGCAAGGAATTGAAGTAATTTTTTAAAAAAAAAAATATGGGGGACCATAAAAATGTATATATATTAAATACCCATATCACAGTTTTTGGAAATCAATCCATGAGTTATCAAAACGTTTTTCGGCGTAAATGCTTTCGCACATTACTGATTTCAAGACTGCTTGAAAGATCTCTTTAAATTTGGACAATGTTTAACGAACAGCTCTGTCAAGTTCATCGCAATACTTTAGTCTTTGGAAAGCACATTTATGAAGTGTCTTAACTTCAGCAAGGCTCCAAATGTGAACTCGGTTTCTGTCCAAGATCTTCAGATACTTTGTCGTCCATATAAAGGTCATATTATTGGTGACCTACCACCTGTCATCTACGCTGATGAAATCAAAATTTATAGGCACATTGAACTCCGAGCCGATTATAATGCTAATCTCTAAATTTAAAGCTATAACGTTCTCCGAAAATCCTTTTCTACCTCCCGCTGGGAGATACTTTACTTAAATGAGTCACCGGTTTGGCACAACCAATCTAAATCTGATCAAAGTACAGCTTTGTTCACTTTCGCTACAAATTATCTCCCTTCTCATTACCCGCACAACATAAGGCCGTTGCGATTTCCGTTATTAATTAATTAATTTCCACCTATCCGATTTTGGTCGTTAAAAATCAATTTTATTTTGAAATATTTTGACTACTCTTTTAATGCATTTTATGCAGAGCGAGAACACAGATGAAGAGAAGAACGAAAAAATTGTGTAGTAGTTTGAAACTCGGTTGGTTTCTTGGTTTATATGGGATGGAGAACTTGATATTGACTTATTTCCATTCACTTAATTCGCAGTATTTTTTTTTCTTCGAAAATTGTTGATATGCTAGAAAATTGTGTTCGGCACTTGCTGACTTAGCACGTCGGTATCAGCACATTCTACTTTGCGGTGATTTCACGCTTATCTTTAAGAATATGATATCATTAGCTTCTTGGCTCTGAACTTTCTAGAGTAAATTACTAGTCTTCTCGATATTTTCTTAATCACTGACCCGCTAAATATCTGACATTTTTTGCACATACAAAGTTGACCTTTTTCATTCTCATAAGTGGGGGAAGTACCGTTGAGCTTGAAATGCGTGCACCTTTAAATTCCATCTTGCAAAGAGACTCAGTTGGATCCTTAGAAATTGTGGAGAAATCTGCACAATGTTTGCGTTGGTATACCTATGAAGGAGAATGCCCGATTAATCTGTGATGTTGCAAAATGTATTCAAACGCATCGAAGCATCGAATGCAATTGATGAGGATGGCATACACCTGCGTTTCGTAAAGCTTATAATGCAACACATAATCAATCCACTTTACAAATTTCATTAACACACATAATTGCTTCATCTTCTTTTCCGGACAGTTGGAAAATAGGTTGCTAAAAAGTCACATAAGACTTCCCCAACTGACTATCTGCCAATCAGCATTTGATTTAAAGGGTGATTTTTTAGCTATTATCTCTTTGGCAACACTGGTTTAAACAGCTGACGCACGTTTTGTGTTTTGTTTTACTGCCAAACATCTTCAGCTTGGTCTATAATTTAACCATGAATCGTCTTACAAAGGGCTTGCAAATAATTGAATTTTATTATCAAAATGCGTCCTCTGTTAAGAAAGTTCATCGCGCGCTTCTTCCATTTTATGGTCAGTTTAATCGACCCACTGAAGCGGCTATTCGGGCTATTGTGACTAAATTTCGCACCAAATTTACATTGTTGGACATTAAACCACCAACACGATTACGTAGAGTGCGAACTGAAGAAAATATCGCAGCTGTATCGGCCAGTGTTAATGATGACCATCAATTATCGATTCGTTGCCGTTCGCAGCAATTGGGTCTCTGTTACTCAACAACGTGAACAATTTTGCTCAAAATACAGCTGGTGCTAGAATTGAAGCTGAACGACCTACCACAACGTAAAATTTTTGGTGAATGGGCTCTTGGAAAGTTGGCCGAAGATCCACTGTTTTACCGAAAAATTGTGTTCAGCGACGAAGCTCATTTTTTTGCTCAATGGGTACGTAAATAAGCAGAATTGTCGATTTTGGAGTGAATATCAGCCAGAAGCATTGCAAGAGCTACGAATGCATCCAGAAAAAGTCACAGTTTGGTGCGGTTTATGGGCTGGTGGCATCATTGGACCGTACTTCTTCAAAAATGATGCTAATCGTAACGTAACTTTGAATGGTGAGCGCTACCGTGAGATGATATCCAACTTTTTTTTGCCCAAAATGCAAGAGCTTGACTTGCATGACATGTGGCTTCAACAAGACGTTGCCACAAGCCACACAGCACGCGCAACAATGGACTTATTGAGAGGCGAGTTCGGTGAACATTTTACTTCACGTTCGGGACCGGTCAATTGGCCGCCTAGATCGTGTGATTTAACGCCTTTAGACTATTTTATGTTAAAGCTCATATCTCTATAGACAAGCCCGCTTCAATTGACGCATTGGAAGACAACATTGAAGCATTTATTCGTGAGATACCGGCCGAAATGTTGGAAAGAGTATGCCAAAAATTGACTAAGCGGATGGACCATTTGAGGCGCAGTCAAGGTCAACATTTGCATGAAATAATCATCAAACATTAAATTATATGGACCATACTATCGATTCAAGTAAAGATTTTATGCATTTTTCTGAATTTTATGTGTTTTTTTTGAAAAACTTTCCTATTTCCGTTTATTAGTTTCCGGACCGTTACGAGTCAAAACACTTTTGGTGAAGTTGAAAAACAACTGCCAAAAGCGGAAAAAGATTCAAATTCCCATTTAAAAGTTATTGTAATATAGCTCTTAATTTGACAAATCTTCACGTAGAGTTGATTGCTCTTAGAGCTGTGTGCCACTATATAGTATACCTAAAAAAGACCGTCTAAGAATTTGAGTCGTTCATCCCTTATTTTTTCTAACTCGATTGGTTATAAGTTGAACATTTTGGTCACAGACAAAACAATTTCAATAACAATCTGATTGCACAGTTTCCATTCTTTTGGCAAACAAAACTCCCGCACAATGTTTAAAGCACTACCCTCTCTTGTTTACTTTTGACCAGAACAATAATTCCAATCGGCCGTAAGTTGGAACCAACGGGTTGTAAAATAGTTATGTGGAAATATGATGTAATTACGATGCGTTCAAGTGTTCTTATTGGCTATTTTATTCTCGTGCACATCATTCTCAAGTTGTCATAACGTCTATGAGAGAGCATGAGAACCTCGCGATCGAGTAGAATTGTTGTCAATGCTAAGGACATGGAAGAACCACTTTTGCAGACTGTATAACGACAATGGGGATGGCGAGGCAGCTTGAACCATTCGATGAAAATGATGCCGGCCAAATAGCATCTGTCCGACCTAGACGAAGTAAAGATAGCAATATCTGAGCTTATGTCTAATCAAGCCACTTTAGCTGTCGCACTTTTCAATGCGGCGGCGATGACTAAATAAAGCACGACAGATGAATGGAATCTCAGTATTTTGTACCCAATCTTATAGGAAAGAGACCACCTAAGTTGAGTCAAATATAGCATATCAATCTTCTCAACATTGCCTATAACATTTTGCCGAATTATGTGAACGTCTAAAGCCGATCGTCAACAACCTGGTTGGTTCATATCAATGTGGTTTCAACCAGAAAAGTCTTCTATGGACCAAAATCCAGCTCCAACTGGCACGTACCACCTTTTCATCAATTTCAAGGTTGGTTTTGATTTCTGTCCCATCCATATAGATGAGATGTATGAAGCCATTTTTAGATTTGGCATCCCATCCAAGATCGTCCTTTTGTGCAGGATGATAATGGAGAGCTCAAGCTGATCCATTTAGATCGACAAAGACGTCACCAACCCATTCGATGCATTGCCACGCGGTTTCTCTAACATTATATGTGTCCACACCAGAGGCACTACCTTTTAAGGATCTGTTCAATAACTTGCATACCCCGAAGTTATTCATGTAATCAGAGAACGTCGCTTACTGTCAAAAGTGCGTTTATGAGTGTTCAGAAAAAATTCAATGTTGGGTTTGGCGGTATATAGTACGAGGGAAAAAAGAAACATATGCTGTCATCAAGAAAGGTAACCCAAATCCGACTTTTGGGTCAGAACGTAACCATAGACTGCTATTACTTTGAGGTAGTTAAGGACTTTGCCTGCCTAGGCTTCGCTGTAAACACAATTCTGACTTATGCGAGTGCAGTATGGACGAACATAAGCCCATCCTATATGGAAAAATATCCTCTTTTTGAAAGGAAATGTATTCGAGCCTGCATGCGAATGTACAGGAGCGCACATTTTGACTTTCAGCATTCCGTCTCTAACAAGAGACTATTGAATGCTTCCGGAGTGTCTAGGATCGACAACTTTATCCTAGACCTTGTGAGGAACCATTTCGCGCGGTCAGCAGACATAACTTAGAACAAACTCATTTCGGGGTTGCTTTATCCAAACCCGCGGTAGTTTAGAAACTGTATGGTGAATGGTAATGTACAACCAGAAGCATTCTTGTATTTAGATGCACATTTCAGACCTTTCAAACGTGCCTTTAATCTACCAATAGAAGGGCAACAGACAAGCGACTTCTCTATGAACCTACTCACTTGAGGGATAGAAATGCTAACTTGAGATACTGCGTAGATGTACCGGAGAGGGATAAAAATAATACTGCGAGGTCTATTAGAAAAAAATACTGGTGGCCCGAATGGATCGAGGCTAATGCTTGGGCTAAGGTATATTAAGTTAGGTTAAGTATATTTTATAGTAGTTTTAGGTTTATCTTAAGAATGACTATAGTGAAATAGTTATGAGGTTTGGCTCCACTTATTTCCCTCAAATACAAACCAAGAAACAGAAAAAAGAAATATTAAGTACGTTTAGTTCCTGTATATTTTAAGCAATAATCAATTAAGACATATGTATTGAAATCCCTTCTTGCAATTAGGGCATTTACATACATATAAGAAGTCGATGTTAGTGTAGTTTTAAGTTCATTTTTGTACAAAAACGAAATTGTTAATATTATTGTGGTAAAAAATAAACAAACAAAAAATTGGTCGCTAACTTAGCTATTTAAACCTTGCATTGCTCGTTCCTATTAAGTAACACTACATATTGCTCAATCAATAACACTTACTCTTTTATTTATATCTATATACATATTTATTCACCTCTTCATTATTTGTTTGTTATTTATTTTTATATTTATTTATTTATTTCATTTATTTATATAACTTTTTGTTTTATTTATTAGTTTATTTATTTATTTAATAGTTTATTTATTAACTTATTTATTTATTTATTTGATTTATTTATTAACGTTTTTATATATATTTATTTTGTTACCTTAAATTCTATATTATTTATTTACTCATTTATTTATTTATTTATTTATTATTTATGTATCTATACGCATAGTATATTTCGGCAGTTAACATCACAGTTTAATAAATAATTATTTAATTGTTTCTTTTGTATTGATTTATGATGATTTATGCTTCCTCAATTATTTATTGTCTTTATTTTTTTCTTCATGTTTTTAGTCTTTATTTAAACCCTGCTTCAATTATTACGAAGGTTTTTTCTGAAGCTTTTCCTTCGCCCTAAGTCTATTTATAAATTTTTTGACATGAATTGTAAAAATATTGGAATATTTTTTGTAGTCAGGTAATTTATACCAAATCTCTAATGTGCAATATAGTTAAGAGTCAACAATGTAAATATTTTCGCTACAATAAACAAAAAAGCTGAAAAAAAATATATATTTACTTTTTTTGATTGCAATGCTTTCATAACCCAAATGGAATTTAATCGTGGCGGCAAATAAAATGGCACCTAAATATTTTTATTATCTTGAAATGGGAAGTTCATGGTATGGGCAAGCCTACTCGCACCCAAACCAATTTTTTATGCTATTTCAACTCTTTCTATTTTAATTACAAGAAAACATTAGGTATCGTTTTGATGGCCGAAGTGAACGCCAAGAGTGAAGTTTTAATGGAGAGAGGTTCCCTATATTAACGGGAACCTTTAGAACTTGTTGCAGGCGGAGAAAGGTTGCTTTATGTTTTCGTGACTGATGATGCCTTCCCATTACAGGAAGAGATATAAAAATTCATATGCAGGCAAACAATTATTTTCACGTGAGATTCATTTTAATGAATGCCTGAGGTCTTCGAAATTCCTAATCAAGAAATTGCACAAATAAATAACCAAAAATATTCGTAACAAATTATCGACATACATATATGCAACAATGTCTCCAATTTAAATAATTTCGTATTTAATAAATAACTTAAGAAAAAATATAAAAAAAAAATGTTTAATTATATTGTTTGTAAGTATTTTCCTCATTCTGCTGGGTTAGAGAACTCTGGTTGCTAGTTTCTTCTTGTTGTCTTCCACGAACCTTCCAAAAAGTATAACTTTTGTGGCACACGTTTTTTTTATTTCTTGAGCAGGTACTTGTTCAAATTGAAGTGCTGATGAATTGGATGGAGGCAATGAAGGCGATGGCATAAAATGCATATGTTGATTTGGTGAAGTCTGCAACTGAACATATTGTATTGGCGATGAAGTGGATGCAGTCGGTATCGGAATCATAAGAATAGATTTAAGGTTTACGGTGCCGATGAAAGCAATGAAGGCGGGCTCACTGAGTTTGAGTATTTAAGTTTCGCCTATTGCTTTTTTGGCATAAAGTTGCTGATCATTGTCTTAGATCTTGCATATATATCGGCATCATCTTCAGCATCCGGCTTGGTCATAGTTTCCAAATGCGCACAGGCTTGTTAAAGGAATTCCTGCTTTTGATCGTACTATATCCGGTTTGATTGAATTTTCTTGAAATGTAAATATTATAAAAATGCATACCTCAACATCTAAATATGTAGTTGAAAGGCTTTCGGATGCCTCCTCTTGGTGCCGAAAGTGGTCATTAAAATACCAAAAAGAGGGCACATAAATATCCTCCACTCCAGCACTAGATTTCAAAGAGTCGGATAATTTTTTTTAATTCACGGTGGTAAAACGTTTTAATATTAATAATATTATTTTTAAATAAATTAATATTTGTATGGGTCAATCTCTTTGTACTTTTGTAATAAAATTTCTCACGAATATTTTTGTTTTGATTTTGCTGGATTATTTTCCGTCAATTGAAAAATTTCTCTCCACATATTTGTATTGGAATTTAAAGGGGGCATTCTTGCCTAGAAATTTAAAAAAATCATTTTTTTTATATTTTCAAAGTTTAACTATTCAAGAATATATCTACAAGACCCGGTATCCAAACTGGTTCGGCCGAAACTAAACGAACAAAAGACATTAGCTGCATCTGAAGGTACATTACAGGAGTTTGACCACGAAAATCCTCCCCTGTGTGATGAAGTTTTGAAAATTATAAAGATAATTTACGAGGGTTTATCATCAGAGGAATTATTGACTCGATGTTTAGGTTCAGAAACTCAAAATAATAATGAGTCTCTAAACTCTTTGATTTGGACTTTCGATCCAAAACATATTCACTCCAGACCTAAGCTGACTGAGATAGCGAAATTTACTGCTGTTTTTATTTTTTAATGGAGGCTTCATACCTATTTTAAAAATGATGGAGCTTATGGGAATGAAAATTGGCCCGGAAGCTCATTCATTTGCTGTGAAACGAGACAACGCCCGGATTGACCACTCCGAGATACGATCATCCAACGCATCAAAGGAGGCCAGAACTGCTCGATATGAAGAGAGGAAGTTGAGGAAGATCCGATGTATGAAGCAGGAATGGCAGATTGTACAAAAATAAGTCTACAATATCATTTCACAACAAAGACTGCGGAAAACCTTACGCGAAACTTAAAACGCGTTTTTCTCGAAACTGTTTTTTTCAAAACAACAATACCCACGATCTCTCAAGTTCTATTGGACCGATTTACCTGAAATTTTTAGAGATTCTTCTTTGTAGACTTGTTAATGTCTGGAACTATCCCCATCCCAAAATTCCTAATACTGTTTTTTTTTAATTCGAAACCGTCAAAAAAAGTGGTATAAAAATTGTTTTTTTTTTCACGCAGTTGCCATTTTGCGAAACAATATCTTTCCAAATTTTCCGTAATTCCAGACATTCCGAAATTATTCAAGATATATATAATTTGTTTTTTTTTGGTCTCAGATTACTAGGAGGGTTGAAATCATGGGTTTGGTTACGCGCCAATTTTCTGAGACCCCCACTTCATCAACTGTTAATTTTTGAAATTTTCAACTATTTTTATTTTTTGATTTTTTTCCTGTATTCTTGTTATGCTTATAAATAAGTTGTAAAAAATGGATGGTAAAAATATTAATTGCCTTTATTTTTTATGACACTTCAAAAATTACATGAAATTCTTGTCTCTAGACTAGAATACCCCCTTAAGTCATATTTTTCTGCACTTAAAACCACTTTGTTCAAAATAATTAGAATCACTGCTCACTCTGCCAATGTTCAAAAACGACTGAGTTCTAATTTGACAGCTAATCAAACAACTCGTCCACAAATGGTTCAACTCAGTTGAAAGATTTTGCAATCAACTTCGGAAAATAAATATCTTCTAATTTTGTCTTATCTAACTTCTCAACCGTCAAATCGACCATCAGTCAGACTTCTTGACCGGATTCAATCACAATATTTTTTCACATTTCGAAGCAGGGACCTATGCAAGTATATTGCAGGAGCTAAACCAATTGCGCTTCTCAGCCCTTAAGTTATACCTTTGAAATGAGACTCGTTTGTATTCCATGTCCAAGCTATGTAAAGTGCTTCACTCAAAAGAGCTTGATGCATTCCCATGTTGCCTAAATAGTTTCAACTTTCAATCCTTTTACTCGATTAGCTTTTGACATTCCCATTGTCTGTCATGTCTTGTTGCCGAAGGCGCCCTCTTGAACTCATCTCCAATCGCCGCCCGCCTTCATTGTCAAGAATAGAAACCAAAAAAAAAAAATAAACACACACACTTGCATAACTTACTTTGGCAAGATTTATTACTTTTTAAATCGGTTTTTACCTTTCAACTAGATTATGACGAAATCGTACGTACTGAACGGCGGCGGCACAGTGGCCACGGCAGCACGATTTGTATCTGCACATAAAATTTCATGACTTGTCACATAAAATTCAGCAAACAACAGTAGGAGTAGCACCAGCACCCCTCCAGCCGTCAACTAATCGACCAAATTTAATGGCATCTGTTGTTCATGTTGCGATTGTGATTTTCCAATTTTCGCTGCTGTCAGTGCGACCAGTGGAAAATCTCGAAACAAGACTTCATTCAATCCATTCCTATGCAAATGACAGACGCTGATTGGAATAGCGAAAGTATCTCGAAACTGTTGACGTATTGCACGGCCCCAAAACAACTTTATCCATATACACACACACAGACGGAAATGGGGATTTAGGATAAATTCCCAAGCAGAAATTTTATGAAAGATGGTGCAGCAAGAGAATGATTCCTTGGAAAAGTGGCCAAAGTTGAAATTCATCTAAATTAAGATCGCGCTCAGTAATGAGGCAACCGCAATCGCCTGCAACACCTTAATAACAATTCCATTAACACTAATGTCTTCATTGGACCCGTCGTCGGTCGGTCGTGGTCGTCTTCGTCAGTTACAGCACAGAACAACACCAAGTCACAGGATGCGCATTGTTTTCTGTCTTTTGTGGTGCCAGATCCACTCTACAGCATACACTCGTACATATGTGCGGAAATTAACTCGCCAAATGCGAAAATAATTGCTGAAACAAATGATGATCCACTGCCGCAAGAGCGGATGATGTCCAAGCTGAGGAGGCCTTGCGCAAAGTATCCTACCAGTCCATCGTGCTCTCATCCGTCTGTCGGTTGGTCACACCGTTAAGGTGCTGGGCGCGTCTTTTACGCACTTAAGTAAGTCGTGAACTTTTGTTCTGCCAAGTTAAGATGAAGAAATTAAAATAAAATAAAATGTGCTGCGGGTACGCGAGGCAGTTAGCCGGTCACACAGATACGCATGCGGACGCAACTAATTCGTGGCTTCATTATTTTGGCCTTTTCGGCCAAGTGTGATTTAATCGGTGGAAGAATTATTTCTCAATTTCGCCAAAGGACGTATTAAAGCCAAGGAATCGTACGAGTATTTTTTATGTTTTTTTTTGGGAAGATGCAACTCATCTTAGAACGAATTGAGGAGCTTACACGTTGATTGAGTGGTTTCGTTAAATTTTCCTCGCAATTATGAATGGGGTCATTGCTTGCTTAACAAATTGATGGAATATTTTTGTATCCTTGCATTAGAGCCTTGATTTATATAATTATTTAACTTCAGATGGCAGAAGATGCATTTGGACTCATCGCAGCAGAAAATTTTAAGCACTTTGAATGCGATCAGCTTCGTTTGTATGTCGCTTTGTTTCAAAAGTTTTGAAAACTAACGTCTAATCAGAGAAAATATATTGGCTTATGAAGATAACCTGTCATTGACTATACTGTCGAGGTATAACGCTGCCTGCAGGATCATGAATAAATACCTCAGGCTACATTTAGAGATATCTCAAATACACCTCATAAAAAAGGTAACAGAGCTGTGGCATTAAAACGGCAGTACTAATTAGGTTCTCAGTGAACCACCACTTTTACCTACCTACCTTTACTCTACTGTGCCATTACCATAAGGTAATGTCGTTATGGACTTTTTTCTAGATCTTTTTGATTTCTTAAAGTTTTCTAAAAGCAGCGTTCCCAAAAACCGAATTCGCTAGACCGTTTTTTAGTTACATAATTGGTCGCCACGATAGGCTTTAAAAAAGACAAGGCTATTTGTTCTCGTATGAAGATATAACATCGAGAGCTGTGTTATAAAAACGTATTCCAAATTAAAAAATGCACTTCCTGCGAATTTCGAGCGAATGCAAAAAAGTGTATAGTGAACTCTCTACCCTTATGTGGACCCTCGAGAGCTCTTAGCTTGGCTTGTGCTTTTCTTTTTTCCAAATGCATTTTAAGGGTAGTGACATTCCCTTAAGAACCTGCGAATTAAAATTCACTAAAAATCACTTTCCTATAAAAGGGTAAATTTTATTATCTAAAAGAAACGGAACCCCCTCGAAAGAAGAACCTGAACAATTCAACTGTCCCACCACGAAAAGTCAATAAATCCTTCGGAAAACTACTCGAACGAAGCCTGACATCACAGAGGAATGCGTTCTTATATCATAGATACCTTCCCGAGCACACACACTCAAGAAGCACGAAACGTGACGTATTTATCTTGCAATTATTGATTGAACGTTTTTACCCGTCGTCGTTAATGGCGGCACGACCCGCTTTGAGTTTCACTCGGATAATAGCAAGGCCTTTCCGCTCTTCGGGTTCATTATGTCATATTTAGGGGAAAGTGTACCTATGGACACGGCGGCGTTTTGCCACCCAAAAAATAAGCACCAACTTCCAAGCTCATAGATTTTGGCTCAAATGTGTTGATTTGAGACACAGCCGCTTGGATGGTCACAGCTCACACAGGCCGCTGCTGCTGCTGCAAATGAGAGGATTCACCACATGAGCTGTCGATTTTATTGCCTTTCTGTGACCGCGTGTGATCTGGGCTTGAATCTCATTCTTCTACTTGATCTTTCTCCGTGTGTGACTAAAACGATCATAAGGCCTTAAGTCATGACACATGAAGTAAATATTGTTATTACGAGGATGATGATGGTGTGCCAGTGCCTGTGAATGTGCCTGCGCCTTGCCTCTTGTTGGTGTTTTCTTTGTGGCAAAGTCGCATTAGATGTGGCTTCTTTAAGTGAGTGAATGGCCTTAATGGCTGAATCATGGATGGGAATTTAAAGTGTTTGGTTTTTATTGGCGGACGCTTTGATGGAGATTGCTGTTGGGCCGTAATGGTGCACTCTTGAATGTAGGATGGAGGGGGCACGTAACCAAAGGGGCTAATTAATGTTTACTCAAGTCTTTGAATGCGATTTTCTGCATGGGATTGGCTGAATTACTTGGCAAACGTATGCAAATGATTTCGAAATAACAATTTATTCCGCGCAATAAATGTCATGGGACCTGCATCAGAGTGAAATGTGCGAGTAGAGTCACAAAATTTCTCAGTAAATATTATGATAATAATATTCATAAAAAGATAATCATCAGTTGGTCATAAGGCGCGAAAAAAAATGTCAACCACGGTGACGGAGGTATGACATGTTTTGAAACATTTGAGAGCAACAATGCTTTTGTTTGCTAATAATTCAAAAAATCAGTTTTTCAAATGTCAATCGGTTTGAAATTGTGTAAACGGGGGTCACAATGATCTGCAAATAATATTTGAAATAGTTGTGCAGTACTACTACCATTTAATAGACTAACGGGAAGGCCGTCTTAAGTCTCCGGTCACAGAAAGCTTGGCCCCGATTTGTAAAAAAATAACATTCAATTTACCCAAACATTGCAAGAGGTGAATGACTTTTTCACCTCATATCACCTCATATTCAGGTCCCTAGAGTTTGATTACATTATTTCCAAAAGGACGTCTTTTATAAGAGTGGCGCAAAATGTATCGACCTATCGGAACATAATAGAACTTTTGCAAATTGCGACAACTATCAGCTTTGTAGTATATATGTAGATGAAGAAAACATGTCTAGAGGTCCTCAAATGCTTATCTAAATATTGGGCAAAATATCCGGCAATTATGATTCAACTGGTCTAACATTATGGCGCTCAGCTGCCGTAGAAAGATTTCCCCCCAAAAGAGCTGAGGGGTCATTTGCTGCACAATGCAGGCCGTAAATCACGCCAAGCACGAGTGGCAAATATCATATCCATTTGAAACCATTTGACAAACAAATTCTACTCTTTTGGGGCACTGAGATCACGTTTCATTATTTATTTAAATATTAATCATATATAACTCGGAGCGAATTCGCGGTCGCTTTGAAATGAATTTTTAGGGAAAATTTCTGAAAAAAGATATCATGCTCACAAATTCATATAATAGGACCACCGGTTGAAAATGTCGTTATTGCAGACACTTCATATCTATTACTCTGAGGTGAATTTGGACCATGACAGCTGTCCCATCAGAAACTTCATGTCATTAGTGAAAACACACAAGTTTTTGTTAAGCCGTTAAATGTCTACATTAGTGCTATTAAAAAAACATTTCATTTAAAGAAAAAAGCAACCGAAGCGAATCAAATGCTTGCCGAAGCTTACCCGGGCTGTACTATAGACGTTAGAATGTGTCAGCGGTGGTTTAAGGGGTTCAAAGATGGTGATTTCGACACCGAAGACAAAGAACGCCCCGGCCAGGTGAAAAAGTTTGAAGACCATGAATTGGAGGCATTGCTCGATCAAGATCAGTCACAAACGCTAGAAGAATTTGCAAAATCACTTGGCGTCACTCAGCAAACCATTTCCGATCGTTTGAAAGCAATGGGAATGATCCGAAAGGTATTACATTGGGTGCCATATGAATTGAAGCCACGAGACGTCAAATGCCGATTTTGCATGTCCGAAATGCTGCTTGAACGCCACAAAAAGAAGTCTTTTTTGTATCGAATCGTCACTGGTGATGAAAAATGGGTACATTACGATAATCCAAAACGTCGGGCAACATATGTATACCCCGGACATGCCAGCCGTTCAGAATATTCATGGCCTGAAGGTTGAAAGCTGTCCATTTAGTGGGACCAGAAGGGTGTTGTGTATTATGAGCTGCTAAAACCGAATGAAACAATCACAGGCGAGGTCTACCGATGACAATTGATGTGTTTGAGCCGAGCACTGAAGGAAAAACGGCCGGAAACGGTCGCAAGACACGATAAAGTTATTTTGCAACATGACAATGCTCGGCCGCAAATGTCGTCAAAATTTACCTTGAAACGCTCAAATAGGATATCCTACCCCACCCGCCGTATAGCCCAGACCTTCCGCCATCCGATTACTATCTCTTCCGAACGATGCAACATGGCCTGGCTGACCAGCACTACCGTCATTTCGATGATGTCAAAAAATGGATCGATTCGTGGATTGCGGCAAAAACCGGTCGATTTTTTCAGAACGACTATCCATGAATTGCCAGAAAAATGGGAAAAATGTGTGGCTAGCGATGGGCAATACTTTGAATATTGAATTTATATCTATTTTTACTCAATTAAGCATTGATATTTGAAAAAAACGACATTTTCAACCGGTAGTCCTATTATTTTTGTAATGTTTTGAATATGAAATAATTGTTTAAACTGCGAAATCATCTAGTCTAATAACCATTAGAAATAAGGTCAAGTGTAAAGTCAACTTTAATTTAAACTGAATTAAAGCAATTTCTTTTCGGCTTGGGTCAGAATTTATTCAAGCACAAAATTGTATTTGTGTATTCAATATATAAAGCCTGCCGTCCGACAGGAAGAATGTCATACACATTTATGTACTGAATTTTATTAAACATAATAAATATTGTATTAATTTTGGAAATTCCTTAAATCTTCTTCAGTAATATAAAAACTGACTGTAAACATTAATAAAGCGGAAGCGTTAGCTGAACACGCGAAATTATATATCTAAATCCATGGAAAGAGACCTGTGCCCTCTTCCGTTGCTTGATAATTATTATCAAATTGTTTATTTTTTAATATTTTTTAAAATTAGATTTATTTAAATCATGGCAATTTGCTTTGTTGTGGACCCTGTTTAATTTTTAATTTTCAAGTCACTTGTGCGACGGACTCTGCAGCCCATGTCAAAATTCTGCTTCTGGTCAATAAATGTGAGAATTAAAAGACAAAAATTACTCTACGTTATAAAATTTTAGTTCATATTCTTAAGAAGATAAGACTGACTGATTAGAATAAGAAAAATATTAAGGGTTATAAAAGAATAGAGTATGTTCCAAGAACGAATTAGGCGATCGGCGGAGAGAGTAAAGTCTTCCTTCTTTGACGATTGGCAGCTAAGACAACGAGCACCTTCATTCACTTGTGACTTTTAAGTTTTCCGGCTCTTCTGACGTTCATTTTGGTGGTGCTGTCAAGTCAGCTCTTATTCATTCCTATATAAATACCCGCCAAGTATTTGCCCTTGTGACTTATTGATTTTCATAGCAAATGTTTGGTTAATTTATTAATAATATTTATAGCCCAATTTTTTATCTTCTGAATGAATAAGGAGTGGATAAAGCATTGGTTATAAATTTGAATCAAAAACATTTATTTTTTCAGTTTGTGTCTAACTTGAGTTATTTGGATCAGATCTGCAGTGAACTTAAAAATTCTTTTTAATGGTTCATCATCAGTGTTTTGTTTAACGATAGCTACTTCATTAACCCTTGGTGCATTATAGCATCTTTCATCAGAATTTAGTGTCATGAAAAGCCTTAATTCCCCCATCAGTAAAGGACTATTTCCAATTACACTCAGCTGCAGCAGGAGTGAAATATACAACTGTGCAAAAATTCTTTGTTCGCCAATGTTGGAATAAAGAGGTCCAGTACGATGAAAAATGCTTCTGTGAATTTTGAAACTGTTAGGGCCCATGTGCAGGTGGTGGCACAATATTTGAACCCAACGAAGCACATTTTAAAAGATCTGAAATTTTTATCTAAAAATTATTGAAAGCGGGTTATTATTTTTTATTGTTCAATCAAAGGCGATAATCTTACTTTTCCAATTGGATAATATTGTGTAAATTCACTTGTTTTTGGCTTGACAAAATTCACAGATTCATTGAGTAGACCACTTTAATTAACGTTCTGCTCTGATATTTTAAATTCTATTGCGATTGACATTTTCTGCCGAGATCCATCCGGCACCTCATAGTTGTGTAAATTTAGTTTGAGCCCTTTTTTGATCTAAAGCAATCTATGATATTTGAGATCGTTTTTAGGTGATATACGTATGATGGTAAAAATTTAAAAATAAATTACAGCACCGATGCAATTCCGAATGCGAAAACTCTCCAACAGCGGCAATATAATCTTTCATCACATTAATTCAACAAAATAAAATGTATAAATCTCTGCTTTCAAGGTTGATGGGATTTGGTTTTAAGTTTACGTCTTTATTTTCCCTTTAAATAGCAGTATGCTGTGTCTGAGCAGGATATGCGATGGCTAACATTTTTTCGACTTGCCATTTGTGTAATAAAATTTGTATAAATTTAAAATATTTGATTTGTTGTAATTTCAACAAGGCAGACGTTTACAGACCTGGGACACAAATTCTGTCGAAAAGGTACCTGTCCCGATCCTTTTTTTGGCTGATGTTTCGAAAAAAGTGATATTTCCTTTGGTTTCCTGTTAGTCACATCAACCCAGACCTGCAAACTGAAATGAACTTGTGCAACACATCAACCGACTAAGCCAAGGATCCTAATTAAATTCAATATTTCTTTTTCATTCGCAGTCGGTGTAGGTGTAACATACTTACATACTTACATACATAACGCTTTATTATATTAGGATGTTCTATTTTTTCTATTTTCTGTGCATTATCTTTGATTTTTCTACACTTGAATATTCTTTAATTTAAAATTCCTTTAATTTTTTTTATTATTTATGTTTTCATTTTCACTTGATTAAAATTTTTCTTTTGCTTACTGAAATTTGTTTTATATTTTAATCTAGTACCAATATGTTTACTCCTGAATTTGAAGTTACCACTTAGCTCGATCTATTTAATTTAATAAAAGTCATTTAAGTAAAAAGTAAAAAGTGATCCCTATTTATTCATTTTTAAAAAAAATGTTAGAAATTTACTTAAAGTTACAAACATTTATATGAAACTGAATAAATTTGTTAATGAAAACGCTGTTTGAACCACTGTTATTGGGTCGCAAATTGAGCTTTGTCCATCGGGATACTGGTCAATATCTCTCAAATGGGTTCCCTATTAACAAAGACAACAACCTTCGGAACTGTGCTTTAAATGTTATTACTCACAGAAGCCAATAACTATACCGACATTCAAAGGAAACGCTGGCCAAAAAACGAACGGAAGACTGTAAGACCTTCTTTCACATTTTAGCTTCACTGCTATACGGAGCAGATACCTTAAGCTCATACTCGGACCTTTATGCGTTCTGAATGTTCAGATGTTTCGAGGAGCAAACATCGACGAGAACCAATACAAAGTCCTGTACAGCCAGGGATCGAGTGCAGATTTTCTGAACTGCGAGACACCCAAACCCCGCCGTAAAGAGATTCAACCTCGCAGGGCTGCTTTCGCGGAAGATCGACATTTGGACTTTTGGTTGAAAATCGTCCCTCAAGATACCTAAACCAGTCAGCATCTAGGAATAAAGATGGCATCGTTTAAGTAGACACACTGTTTATTTTGCTTCATTTATTTAAGACATATTCTGCATCCTGTTAAATTGCGATGACGTCCACGTTCTTTATGACCGAAAATGCTTGGCTACCACATTATAGTGGAGTGAAATCAGCAAAAGCCAACCTAGGCTTTTGGTGCCGATAAAATTCAGCTGAAAATGTAAAAGCAGCTTTGGCACGATGAATTAAACCACAAAATTGTTTGCTCGATACAAACCGAAGGTGGATTTCAAACGAGCGCTAACCAGCTGCTGGTGAAAAACTATAAACAGAAAAACATCAAAATTGGCATCCCAGCGGAACGATTCGAAACATCCAAGCAGAAGCTCAGCGATGAAGAGGATATGGAGCCCATCCGTCATCAAGTAAGCAAACGTCTGCAAGAAAAATATTCTCTAGCCATTAAATTCTTGCAACTCCTATAAAATTTCTGAGATTCATACTTATGTCAGGATTGGGCAATAATGAGTCGGAACTGCGGGAGATCTTCAATAAAAAAATTCACAAGTTCCAAGTCGATTTTCACAAATTGTTTATCATTTTAAACATAAATTTTATACAAAGTGACGCGTTTAGTATAGAAATTTAAAAAAATCATTTTTTTTTATATTTTCAAAGTATAACTATTCGGGAATATATCAACAAGAGGAGTTTTCAAAATTCAAATTATTTTCGGAGATATCGGTATTTTGCTGACCCGGCATCCAACCTAGTTCTGGCGGCACTAATCGAACAAAAGACATAAGGGATTCTCCGTCTACCTGAATCCATATTTCTGCGTGTAACAATTGGTATAAAGATCATAAAGAATTATGTACAATAAATCAAACAGGAAGTGCAGGGAAAAATGGAAGTTGACGCTATTGTCGACATGTGCTGTGGATCGGGTGAGGTTCAGAAACTCAAAAAAGTTATGAGTCTCTAAATTTTTTGATTTTGACTTTGGATCCAAACCAAATACATTTCGGATCTAAGATGATTGAGATAACGACATTTATTGCTGTTTGTATTTTTAATGAAGGCTTCATTCCTATTTTAAAAATGATGGAGCTTATGGGAATGAAAATTGGCGCGGAAGCTCATTCATTTCCCACGAAACGAGACAACGATTTATCGCTCCGAGATACGAGCATTCAAAGCATGAAAGGAGGCCAGGACTGCTCGAGAACTGAAGAGAGGAACGCGGGAAATAGTTTTTTCGAAGTCGAGGAAGGTTCGATGTATGAAGTAAGAATGGTAGATTGAACAAATGTTAGTCTACAATATCATTTCATGGCTAAGACTGCGAAAAACATTATGCGAAACTTTAAACGCGTTTTTCTCGAAACTGTCTTTCTCATAACAATACCCACGATTTCTCAGGTTCTACTGGACCGATTTACCTGATATTTTAAGAGGGTTCTGTATAGTCTTGTCTATGTCTGGAACTATCCCCATCCCCAAATTTCCATAACTTTTTTTTTTAATTCGAAACAGCCAAAAAAAGTGGTAAAAAAATTGTTTTTTTTCTATGCAGTCGCCATTTTGTGAAAAATAAAATCTTTTTTTATGACACTTCAAAATATGAGAATACCCCTTAACTCGAGCAACGAAAAACACAACCTGTCCAGCTTCTTACATAGGCAGACAATATTGACATGTTATGAAGAACGAGTAGTCAATGGTGCGTTTGCAAACTCAGAATTGAAGCGGCAAACATGGGATTCCAAGATGTATGACTGAACAATGCATAAAACAGAACAACATATATAACTTTCAAGCTGTCAAAGAATTCTTCCACAAAGGGTTCGCAACGACTCCTGTTCAAGATCAATCCACCACAGTCATGGTATATGGTCCAGAACTATGAACCTTTTCAGAGATGGATGCTTTAGCGATTTAGAGTAACATCATAGAGTTTATTTTTGGTGCCCCCTGTATAAATATATCCGGACGATTTGGATACAACCTTTGGGCGCGCACCCAAGTAACAAGCAATCTGAATCAATTTAGTCACATAACCGATCTGCCCAAAGAGACTTGTTGGTTTGGACGTAGTTCAAGTCTGGAATGTAGCCTCATAGAAATGAGTAAGCAAGTGCATGTTGATGTTGCTTCGATCTTGAACCAAACACTTATTCCATAGTGGTCATTTTTATTAAATTTTAATCCGAAAAAAATAAGCCTCCAGCTCAGTTCAAACATCCTCGACTTGAATATTTACTCTCTTGTTTGATCTGTTGTCAAAACGACATCAAGCTGTTTCATTGTCACTCTGTATATTGGTGTCCACATGTGTCCAGAGAGATAATTGAGTGAGATCTTCCGACAGCTGGACAGACCTACATTCGGAATCATGTTAACAAGATGCTCGAGGTCTCGTCATATAAATATTCATAACAATTTGTCCCGACACGAAGGTGATGCAAAACACAATACAATACACGTATCCAACATTTGACGGACATCACCAACTGCCAGACAGCGGGTCTTTATTCTCTTTATTCTAATAAGTCTTATTTTTTTTATTCCTCTCCTGCTGTAGCTCATTTTCGAGCAAGCTAAATGCATAACAAACTGCTGCCAACGCAGTGTTTCAGTAATTCTTTTGCCGGACCATTCCGGGTCAATAAATTACGTTCGAAAACATAACCACCTGACAAGTGTGTCCATATTTTGAAATTAATTTATACAGAAACGTGCAAACATGACCCACTTCATTTAAATCAACGAGAGAGTGAGACTTAAGCCAGCTAGACGCGCAGATTCGTAGTGCTGGAGCTGGAGCTAGAAGCGGTCTTTTAGGTGTATGATTACTTCTGTTTCAGTCTCAGCCGATCAAAGTTCAATCTTAAATATGGTGTCAAGACAAATGAAATGTTGTATACACCTTCGGACTTGCTAAGTGGTTGCTCTACTTGATGAGATAAAAGAAGCTAAAGAAACAGCCGGTGGGCGCGTAATTCCGCAGGTTAAAGTGAGTCACGAATAGGATTAGGATTGCGAAAGATCATAACAAAATTATTTATGTGTTATTTTGCCATGGCAGAATACACGTTTATTAAATCGATTTTTTGCCAGATTGGGTGACGCGTTCCCCATTTTGCATTCATCGCAGGGGTCGCTCAAGCCCAAGTCAACTGACTTCATCGTCTACTAAGAGAAATGGGCCAATAATGCCGCTATCTTTGCATTTTCTGAGCCTAAATACGGCAAATTTGCTATCTTTTTCATTTTCTCGCTTGCAAGGGTTTAAGACTACCCTTATAATGCATTTACACAGAACGAATAAGAGAATCGTGCGAAGAAATGGAAGATAAGTAAATTGGTTTGAGACTCAGATGATTTTTCGAATGCAACATGGATGACGTTCAAATAAGGAGCTGGAGAATTCGTTTTATTTGTTTGTTGTTATAGAAGATTGCTTCATCACTCCGCTGTCAGTTTAAACCTTCACAGCAGTGCGATTATTTGGACAACATGAGCTCCAGCACGATAGTACAACTCGCGTCGCATGCAGACTTTTCGTCAAAAGCTTGGCATTGATCCGCGCAAAATTCAGGATATCGGGTTTTTCAATAAGAGCGCTACAAACGTTTTTTTAAATAAAACAAAAACGGTTTTGGATATCAATGAAATTCTTTAATTCTGTGAAAGTACGTTCAATGCTATTATGTATGGAACTCGATTTCTTTTGCATGGCCAACACGGACACGCTTTGCAGAAGTCCAGACGCTGAACCCACTTTTCGACGGTTTTCAAGAAGAAATCTTGACTTGACGTAGCTCCACAGGAAATAGTCTAACGGCGTCAAATCGCACGACCGAGGCAGCCAAGCGACTGGATCATTTCGTGAGATAACACGTTCTCCAAACTTGGTTTCCAATAAATTGATTGTGACATTCGCTGTGTGACTTGTGGCGCCCTCCGCCGCGAGTGGATTTTAGTGGAAGCTAGTTAAGCGCATGTCTATCAATAAGATCCTGGGATTTTTGCAATTTTATTTGGTTTTTTTATTTGGCTCAATCATCATTGCCAACAAGATACAATGGCGAATGAAATACTGCGAATTGAGTGAATGCAAATAAGTCGATATCGAATGCACCATCCAAACTCGGACTTCACCCAAGGAGCAATTGAAACCAAAATGCATCTGAGTTTCAAACCACTTCAAAGCCTTTCAATTCTTCTCATTATTTTTCATCTCACTTTGAACAAAATTCAATACAAGCAAAGTAGACGCGACATCTTCGTAGTTCTTCTGCATGGAACCGAATGATGGACGATAAGTGAAATAGCAGAGAAGATTTAAGGAACTTCGAATGAATAAACCTTCAACTATTGTTATCAATCGCCACAAATGAGTGAGTGCAGAAGAGCGGAAAGAAAGGGAGTTGGTTCCGGAATAAAAGAAGTGAAGCAAGCAAAGAAATTTCATTGATTGGTTCTTTAACTATTGCAAAAAGGTTTTCTTCAAATTTCGTCTTGACCAGGTTTGAACAAAAATTCCCTGCTTTTATTTATTTATCCTTTCCTTTTCGTTTTTTTTTATAAAAAAGGACAACCAACACGGATGTTAAAACCCTTCGCAATCCGCAACTAATTTATCAATTAAACGACAACCAAATGAGATCGGTAGGACCATTAATATCCCGAAAATTTTTCAAATGTTCCCGGTGACAGGTTAGCGACCGACCCAAACAACCATCAATTAAAACCGAACCCTATGCCCAACATAAAATTACTTCTTTTTTTTTTTTGTTACAAGACTGTTAAAAAAAAGAACGTTCCTAAAATTGCCTTTACTAATTCCATTGAAAAAAAAAGAGGAACGAGGAACTGATTCAAAGGATCATCGCTTACTGCATTGGGCCATTGACACATGATTAATGGGGTGTGGCATAAAATGTCCTGTGTGCTGGAGCATTCTCTTTACCCATTTCCCCCTCCCCAAAAGGAGAAGAACATTTTTTCTTCCTTAAAGCCATTGCATTGTCGTTGTTGCCGTTTGTCAAAAAAAAAAAAAAAAATAAAATCCGACGAAAGAGTGAAGAAAATCGTGGCCAACAGCAGCTTACATTCAAAGCAAGACCATCCCTTAAACACGTTTGACCTTCCGACAAGACTCTCACCGAGTGTGTCTCTCTCACTGTCGTCGTGTCTAAGTGATTTCAAATTTTAATGTTCCTTCTCAACCACTTCCATCCTTTTGGCCAAAAAAAATGTTAACGAAATCATCTGCCTGCCGAGGCAACGTCTCCCACTGGAGACAACGCTGGACGACGAAGACGACACAGCAGACCAAGACCAGCCAGTCAGCCAACCAGCTAGCGAGAGAGACCTCCGCGGATCATTCAGTGTGCGCGCAAGCGCGATCCACAAACTAATATGATTAATTTGCGATCAGATAAAAATCACGCGAATCTCTTTTAGCCCCGCGCTCGCGTCCGTTTTGGGCGACCAGACTCCAACCTCTGGTGGTGGCGGAGTAGATCCTGCTCGTCGGCTGAGTTCTAGAATTAATCATGAATTATGGAAATAAGTCGGTTTATGGGCATGTGGCATTATATTCAAAGGAGCTACCAGGCGCATGTTGCATGCTGCATGCTGCAACTGCGGCTGCGCGCAAAACACTTTTAAATCACTCGACGTCACATTATAAAATTATTCGTCTTTTGTGATCATTGTGTGATCGGTGGCAGATCACTTTTTTTCCATTCAACGGCAACAGCTTTTCCGGGGCCCCGGCAACAATAGAATTTGCATTTTTCTTCATTTTCGTTGTTGTTGTTGTTGTTAGTGTATCCATCGGACGTTCGTTGCGAGACTTAAATAGACAAATTGCTGATGTACCTGTACTTCCAAAAGATAAATCGTGCTGGAGCAGTTCGTGAAGAGCAGTTCCCTTTAAACAACATGGAACTGCGAGTACTACTGGTGGAACTAGTCCGGCACTGCGGCGCGGCGCTCCTGATTGGTGTTCCTCCGTTGCCGTTGGTGAGAATTTTGCGATTATCAATCGCGCGTCAGGTTTGCAGGAAAAAGAGACGAAGAGCTGCTGTATAATTTATAATTTATGCATTTCCAATTGTTTGGATTATTATTATTCAGCCGGTGGCCCGGGGCCACCTACACATGCTTGAGGGGAAAATGCATTGGTTCACAATTGGCGGTGGCGTTGTGACACTCGCGCCAAGCAAGCTAATAAATTATCAAGGAAATTTGTTCGATTGTTGTTGTTGTTGTTATGAGGAGATCAATACGCCGACCGTTGAACGATTGATTTATGTTTGACGGACTCGCGCAATGGGCAGAGTATTGTGTACTTGTACTCTTTGATCTAGACCGTTGATGTGGGAGCACCCTGAACTGAGGTGGGATGTGCCTTGTTGGAGTTCCAGCAGCGAGGAAAGCAAAACTAATTAGAATAAGAATATATTTTCTTTTTTGTTTGCCATAGATGGCGTGAGAAGTATGAAGCACTGTCTCAGAGCTCACTGGTGGCTTTCAAAGTTTCTTAAGGAGTTCATTTGTTTTACTGCAGAGAACTATGTGGGAGGATTTCTTGAACACGGAGCTTTCAATCTTCTATTAAAACGTCATCATTAGCTTGATAGACAATTTACTGGAGCTCTGTGCAGAAAGGGAATGATATAAAAAGACTCTCAAAAAACACTATTAAATAGTCTTCCAAGACTGTTGCTTTATTGAAATGAGACTGATACGCTTTAACGAAGAGCTTTTGACTTCTTATATTTCTTAGAGCCTGAATTATCTCTGACCATAAAAAAAAGTCCAGTGGCGTCAAGTCGTAGCTTTTCTGTAACGAAACGACAAATTGAACTAAGTGTACAATAAATCGATTATTGAACATTTTAACCACGAAGCCCAAATTCGCTGGGCCCATAGATCGGCCGAGTCCGAATTTCTAGCCATTCAAAATTGGATAGCTCTCCATTTACTGCAATGATGCTGTCGTTATTATCTTGGAACAAAAATGGGACAACATTTCCGAGACTCCAAAAAATTAAACCAAGTAATCATTTTTAGGATGCAACGGTTCCTATATGACCAGTGGATTTTTGGAGCCAAAATTATTGCCAAGATAGAAATTTACCTCATTTGAAAATATTGGTTCGTTGCTTGAAAAATTTATAAAAGATATTCAAGTCTGAGTCTCGGAAAAGAAAAAAAAATAAATAAGAGACTTAATTGCCGAAAAGCGGAGAGTCAGGAAAAAAATCCATCAATCCAGAGCATTTCAGGATATAAATTAGTTAAATTATATGGCACAAAACATTAAACGAACAATAAAGGAACTTAAGGATTCTGAAATAAATACCTTCGACCAAAATCTTCTTACTTACTCTGGAATGCCAATAGAAATTTTAAAAGTCCAATGGAAAGTGGGCTTAAAGCGACAAGCAAAAAGCTGAAAATTAGCAGAGTAGTTAGAAGAAATCGTGTGCCATTCCAAATTGCCAAATATTATCTGAAGAAAATGATGACCACGTCGTGGAAAAAGTGGAAAAACGCCAGGACTTGAAATGATAGCCTGTCAAATCCTCATCAAGCAGCTCGGAGGAAAAACAAATTTAAAGCTATCGTGCATCATCAAGACTGCATTTAAGCTAAAATACGATCCACAGTTATGAAAAGTAACTGAAGTTATCACGATAGCTAAATCCGGAGACCAACCAATCATGTCCAAACTTTTAGAAAGACTACGTGGGCATGAAAGCGCGAAAGATTTCAGACCAATAAGTCTGACTTCATTCATTTTGACAGTTCTCGAACGAATCCTGGATAACCACATCAGAGACTCAGAAGTAGAAACATCCCTATCCAAATCCCAACAAGCATACCTGAAGGGGAGATTCACAGAAACGGCGCTCCATGAAGTAGTGCGTGCAATAGAGAAATCCTAAAAATAGAAGGACTCCACACAAGCTATCTTCATGGAGCCTTCAATAACGTTCAGACGTAAGCGATACTTGAATCCTTAACTGAACTAGGTATGGAAAACTTTCTATGTTAATGGATTGTTACCATGCTAAGCACTGGGGGAATTCCAGCAACGGCGTGTAAGAGGAATATAATCAAATTTGCTAGCAGAGGTACACCACAGGGCGGTGTCATCTCTCCCCTTCTCTGGCTTATTGTCATGAACAACGTACTAACAAAACTAGACAGGGATGATGTAATAGTAGTTGGCTACGCGGATGATATGGTGATCGTAGTATCAGGAAAATTTCCGGCTGTAATGAGTGCGATTATGGAGGGCGCACTGGGTAAAGTTGTGATCTTTTAATCAACTTAAGCAAAACGGAACTGATGCTCTTCACTGCAAAAACCAAGATACCGAGTTTCCCACTCCCCCGTCTGAACGATCAACCGCTTTCTCTCTCTACCAACGCTAAATACCTAGGCGTTACTTTAGACCCTCAACTCAGCTGGAAACTAAATATTGATCAGCGAGTTAAGAAGGCGTGCATAGCTTTTTGCGCCTGCAGTAGAACCTTTGGCAAAAAATGGGGTTTCCAATCAAAGTAGTATGATGGCCGGTCCTTAGGAAAAAAAAAACAACTTCATTAAACTAAACAAAGTACAGAAAAAAGATTGCATAGTTACCACAGGCGCTCTTCGATCGACTCCAACAGATGACTAACTAACTTTGGACCTACACTACAACACTACAGCACATAGCGCCATCAGGCTCAGAGAGTCTGGATGCTGGACTTCAAAACCATATGGTCATAGCACTATAATTGATTTAATACCAAGAGATTTGGTATCATCACCAATGGCCTATACGTTCCATAGAATTCATCCATCAAATAACTTTGATATTCTAATCTAAATGCAAGGACTTTAAACGAATTTGAATGACTTCCGTCCTCGAACCTAGCATATACGCCATCAAATTGTCTGCTGTACAGCATTGAGAAGAGAAATTATGAAATGACTCCCTCTAGAAGAAGTTATATTGCCATTTGTCAACTTATAGACAAGTATGTAGAACAGTGGTGTGCTGATGGCCAATGTATCCAACTTGTAAAAGAGTTATTCCCATCAGGCAAGCACCAGTGTATTGTTCCATTGGATATCCGATGCCAGATCAGGCGCGGTATGTATTGAATGATTTGCCGCCTTAAATGAATGTGTTTTTTTTTAGAATTATAATATTGTTCTTATCCCAGTTAAAAAAGGCTCTATAAAGTACTTTCCCAAATACCTTGCTGATGTTCCGAAGAAAACTGAATTCGAAGGGGATAAGCTCTGACAAGGCAAAAGGATATATAAAAATAAACCTTAGAATCTAACCCTATTTGTCGTGAGAGTGCTTGATAGGCTTATGATAAGCGTAAAAGAACTCCAATAGGAAACTTATCAACATGTGTACAATGTAGGTGATTGAAAATAGAAATTAAGGGATTATTTTATAAGCCGAATATTGCGCATGTGGAGTGCGTAACCTCGCTCTATTTATCCTTTGCAATTTAAAACTTATGTGCACTGGTAAATTCTGCTGCACTGTAAGCACGAGCACTATAAGGTTAAATCCAATCCCTTTTGTAGAATGGTCTTCATTGTCGATTTTATCTCCTTGTTCTAAGGAGGATGATTTGCTTGAAAGACGAGGCGGTTGATCGATAACAGCTTGTAGAATTGTTGTTAGATCTTTCTTCACATTTCACAGTTTGCCCAGAGAGTTTCCTTATGTGGGGAATGCAAGCTATCGGATATGACGTAAAAGTCTAACACTGAAGGTCGTTGATTTGTTTGTCTCTGATGGGTTATACCCTAGGAGACACTTCAGGGTTGATCTCTACAAGACAACATGGCTGAGATGCACCACTGATGACCCCGTTTATTATTATCGTAAATATGTGGCTGACGCGGTTAGTGCTGGTCGAATTTGACACATCCGAAACGTGATGGTAAACAAACTTTTTTGACACATAAGTGATATTTTTGGTTGTGTGAAATTTCATTTGCGGGGAGTGTTTATTTTCTTCTTTCATTCGAAGAAAACGGTTGCAAAAGCGCATCGAGAACTCCAAAAAGTTTACGGAGATGCTGCTCCAATTAAAACAAAGTGCCCTGATTTATTCGCGTCGTTTAAAAGACGATTATTTCGGTATTGACGACCATCCGCGTGAAGGCCAAAATTCTTCGAAGATGCTGAATTCGAGGCATTGGTCGATGAGGATTCGTGCCAAATGCAAGAACAGCTTGCTTTAGCACTAGGAGTTACCTGCCAAGCCATGTCCAAGCAATTGCATGCGTTGGGAATGATTCAAAAACAAGGAATTCGGTTCCTTATGATTTTAAGGCAAGGGACATTGAGCGTCGTTTTCTCACCTGTGAACAATTGCTCCAGCGGTAAAAAAGGAAACGTTTTCTTCATCGCATCGTGACGATCAAAGAAAAGAAATTCATGGAGACTGCCCGGTCAGGCTTCCAAATCTTCGGCTCGGCTATATGCTAGGTGCGACCAGGTCGATGACGTGAATTATGAACTGTTGAAACCCAACCAAACCATCACTTTGGTTTGACTTATGGTTGCGATTGAACCGAGCATTGCGCGAAAAACGACCACAATACGAGCCTCAAAAGATGCACACTTTTACCGTAACGATATTCGAGCTCAGGCAGAATGATAGGAAAAAATTGAATCAAGCGATGGGCAATACATAGAATGATTCATTGTAACGGTTTTTTGCACAAAAAAAATTGCATTTTCAACGAGGACTTAGTTGGGCCCATATCCAATGGATTAGCGCCACTTGTTGCCACTTGATATCTTCTTCTTGCGTAATTCGATGATCAGTCTTCGACATGAATAGGGGATGTTATTATTGTTGTCACAATTTGCCATTTAATCGTCATTGTTCAAATTAGCTCTGCCAATAAACTTTAGCCCAAGTTCTTTTCAAAGACTGGAAAATAGGCATCATTAAAAACCAATTCAATCGCTGCTACTATGTAGTTAATTGATGATTGCTTGACTATGTATTCACTGAAGAAAGAAGTTCACTTCTATCATCTCTCAAAGCCTGCTCAACGTTACACTGTATGGATACACTAATTGTTTGCCGAGGAGTCTTTGTTGTGGGTGTATTCTAGTCCAGAAGTTTCATAAAATCAGTTTTTTTTTCAAAGTTTAACTATTCAAGAATATATCTACAAGAGGATTTTTCAAAATTTAAAACAACTTCGGAGATATTAGTATTATGCTGACCCGGCATCCAAACTGGTTCGGCTGGAACTAATCGAACAAAAGACATTAGCTGCATCTGAAGGTACATTGAAGGAGTTTGACCACGAAAATCCTCCTCTGTGTGATGAAGTTTTGTAAATTATAAAGCCAATTTACGAGAGTTTATCATCAGAGGAATTATTGACTCGAAACTCAAAATAATAATGAGTCTCTAAACTCTTTGATTTGGACTTTCGATCCAAAACATATTCATTTCGGACCAAAGATGATTGAGATAGCGACATTTATTGCTGTTTGTATTTTTTAATGAAGGCTTTATTCCTACTTATGAACTTTTGGGAATTAAAAATGGCCCGAAAGCTCATTCATTTGCTGCGAAACGAGACAACGCCCGGATTGACCGCTCCGAGATACGAGCATTCAGCGCATCAAAGGAGGCCAGAACTGCTCGATATGAAGAGAGAAACACGGAAACTAGCTTTTTTTCGAAATAGAGGAAGGTCCGATGTATGAAGCAGGAATGGCAGGTTGAATAAAGATAAGTTTACAATATCATTTCAAGACTAAGACTGCGAAAAACTTTGCGCGAAACTTTAAACGCGTTTTTCTCGAAAGTGTCTTTTTCAAAACAACAATACCCATGATTTCTCAGGTTCTACTGGACCGATTTACCTGAAATTTTTTGAAAGTCTTCGTTATGGACTTGTCTATGTCTGGAACTTTCCCCATCCCCAAATTTCTATTACTTTTTTTTTAAATTCGAAACAGTCAAAAAAAGTGGTACAAAAATGTTTTTTTTTTTTCAGGCAGTCGCCATTTTGTGAAAAAAAACTTTCCAAATTTTGCGTAGATCCAGACGTTGCGACATTATTCTAGATTAATCATTTTTTTTTGGTTTCAGATTGCTAGGAGGGTTGAAATCGTGGGTTTGGTTACGTGCCAATTTCTTGAGACCCTCACTTGATCAACTGCTAATTTTTGAAATTTTTAACTTTTTTATTTTTTGATTTTTTCTGTATTCTTGTTATGTAAATAAATAACTTATAAAAATTGGATATTAAAATTGTATTAGCCTTTTTTTAATGACACCAAAAATTAAATGATATTCATGCCTCTAGACAAGAATACCGCCTTAACTTGGTCTCCGATTCCAAGAATTTATCTATTGATGCAAGCCATTGAACACTTTAAAATCTGTTTTGGAACTGTCACTTTCCTTGCAAGTATTCATTATAATCGCAGAAGTTTCTAGCTTCACATTAAGTCCCTTTTTTTGCCATTCAGCATGGAAGACCATGCACTTAAAGTTGTCACCTTAAAATAGCCATAATAATATTTTTGAAAACTGTTCACATATTTTCGACATTTCAACTTGTCAGTGTTATTGATGATGTCGCCGTGGTTTAAACAGTTTCGCACCCACCCAATATGCATTAAATTTATACCAAAAAAACACAACAACGGTAATAAAAATAAAACTGCAGGTAGAGTAGGCGTATGATTCTCAAAGAAAAAAACAATTCCGTTAAGACCATCACTCAATTGGGCCCCAAATACCACAGTCCCATCATTGTACGTGTTTCATTAGCTCTGTGCGGCATATTATATTTCCAAAGGACACAACCGATGGGTGGTGTTGGCACATCCTTTTCCCAAAAAAAAAACCATACCAATTCGAAAAGCGTTATAATAAATGAACTCGCATACGCCTATCCTCTGAACAGAGGATGCCTACGCGGCAAAGAAAGCGTAAAAAAAAATACTCATTGGCCACTGTCAACACATAACCAGATGTGCAATTTATTGTGCCAAACTCAATTATTTAAGATCCGCCCGAAATGCAGAAGAACAAAAAAAAAGGAAAGAAAACGTAGAAAGAAAGAAATAAGACACGATTCAGAGTCAAAGCCAAAGAGGCCCCAAAACTTAATTTCAAAGTCAAAGGGCCAACAAGAAAAAGAGAACAGGACCAGGACCAGGAAGACATCAACCAAAAATAAAAATGATTATCTGTGTTGGCCGAGCCAAGTGTTTGGTTGTGCCAAAAGAAAAACGATCTTTACACCGAAAACAATGTCCAACGACACTTTCAATGGCACCATCCTCTTTCAACATGGTTGGCATACAGAGACGACGCGACGCGACGCGAAATGGCGATGATGGTGATGATGATGGCCCAAGAGGTAGACTTGTGTTTGCTTCCATCGTCGAAATTTTGGGGCCGCCTGACGATATGATGGAGTACCAAACACACACAGAGACAGACTCAACTCAACACTCATACGGATGCATCATCCTTTTTGGACGAATTTTGCAGGTCGTACACTTTGCGGCTACACAAACATATACTCACACACACATCGCCAGAAAGTCAATTTAGTATATTTCAACAACAAATTATGCTCTGCAGCGCGGTGGAACGAAGCGGAGGTGCTATAGCTTCGCTTCGCAGAAAAACAGAGTGCACTGGAAGTCACACGTCCCGTACATGGGTAATCATTTGTGGCCCTGCCCAAAAAAGTTCTGGGTTCCTTTCCATTGAGTGTGGGTTTTTCGCGATGCGGATATTGCGAGCTGCAGCACATCCTTTTCGGTGGAGTCGGTTGCATTCTTCTTCTTTATTTCGCCAAGTGTCACTCGGCTTGGCCCCGAAAAAAAAATTGTGTAAATCGCAACGACAGTCGGGAGACAAGTTAACACCATTTCATACCACGCCACGGAACGATTGTATTAACCGACCGTAAAACTAGAGCTGTCATCGGCGAACAGCGAACACACTCGGACCTACTCTGCGTCCCCTCTGTTTGTCGCTAACTTGCTACTTTGTGTGTTGTGTTATGTCGCATCTTCTGTGACAGTTTGATGTATTAAGATTTTTGGAATTCCGCCAAGGTTCAATCACCTTCCAGCTTGGGTTGTGGTTAAAGGTCATCGCGGCATGACAAATACCGCGGGCCATTGTTAGCAGGCCTCTTTCAGGAATCAATAATCTCGCTATCTCGACATGGATGAGAATTTTCGAATTTATTTTCACCGAAGCCACTGTGACTTGGTAATCTTTTGGGTCATCGGTGGATCTCCCTTCATAACTTACATTCAAAGAAAATTATTAATAAAAATGATCAACGGTTTACCGGTTATCCCTTACAGGAGCAGCACACAACACAGCAGCCTTGCCATGGACACACCGCAAAAGAAGTGTTAAGCCTTCGGGTATAAATAATCGCAAATGTTCATATTTTACACCGTGAATGAGGTCCACAAAAAGGGAATAACTTTTTTGGTTGAGAAAAAAAAAATCTTCCGCAAGGAATAAAAGCCTTGAAAAACAGGAGGTGTGGTGACTTGGATGAGGGGATGGAAATTGATTGCTATTGTCACACCTCCTCCTTCACTCATATTCTGAGTCTTTGAGTCTTTTGTTAAAGGGCCATCGAACATTGCATCGATAGTTCTTGCTGCTGCTCCTGACGCTGGGAAACTGGGAAACAGACTTATTTTATTGCTGAAATTTTCTTAGGAAAACACACAGTTTTGTTGAGATGGTCTCAAAACTTCGAAATTGGATTGGAATCCTTTTAGAAGAAATTTAAACAACTTATTTATGTTAACAATCAACTTGATAAGGATGAAGGGGGCTTAGTAGCCTTCTCACTTCCACCTATAAATCGTAAGATTCTATTTCGACTTGCTGCAGTTGGAGATACGCGAAATCGCTCACTTTTACGAACTAGTTTGTGAATCACTTGCTGATCTTTACTTGATCGAGGATCGGCATCCTGCTTTAACCCAGGACTGGTGATTGTCATAATGCACACTTAGGTCAGTGTTTGGCTCCTTGTGATACCAGGGATGTTTATTTTCAAATTTTAACCAATGAGAGACAATTTTAATCTCAGGAAATGCTGCTCCATTCTTCATTTTGAGATACGGAACCTTAAAAATATAAAAAGGTTTAAAATACCTAATATTCTTTTCTTTTTTTTTGCGTATTTATTTTATAAACAGGACTTTAGTTTTATAGAACAAAAGTCGACCAACTTAAACATCAAATCCTGGGACCAGTGCACTTGTTTGGACGGGCATAGCCATCTTCCAGGATACCACATACTGGCTGCATCATCAGACCATGGATATCATCTTGGATCAGATTCGCTGTCAAGACAAATCAAATTGTATACAAAATTTTGTGTCTGTTCAGTTAACCATTGATGAGGTCCAAGTTGTTGGGAAAAACGCCATCTTTAAGATGCTCATTTTACAGTTTTCTTCTATTCAAGCTCTTTCAGCCGATATGGGTACATATACATGGCTTAAAAATATACACCATCCAGTGATTTGTGAAAATATTGCAATATTCAGTATTGCATATTGCATCGTCACCAAAACTAACAGTGCATTCAAAATTTCAGCGAAAATGGTTGGAATTAAGTAGTTCAAAATTAAGTTTCAAGATATTATTACTGACAAGCACCGGAACAGGTTACAACCCAAAGAGGTTCTTAAAAATGAGAGCTTACGTTTGACGTCTCGCGTCTCATGATTAATAGGTTGGGAATTCGAAAGAACGCAAGGTAATGTGATCCGAATTGACGCAAGTGATAGCAAAAAGTTCGCATTTTATTTTAATGTGCAAGTATTTTTAAAATTGTATGTGATTGAATGAATAATATAATTTAATAAGGATAATACTGATAAAGCAATTTTTTTAAGCATTGAAAAACTTTTTACATATATCCTATCTAGCGGACACGCTAAACGTTCTAATACACATAAGCACTCGTTCTTGGCTTAAATAAAAAAATACCCCACACATATAATTTCGAATTTCAAAAAAATGTGTAACTTTTTAGATGACAAAAAGACCTAACGAGTTCCTGAGGACTTTAAATATTGCTTAGCAAACATCGCAGTTCAATATTTCAATATTATTCATTGCGACGCAATTGGGCAAATTTGGTTATAAAATCTTCAAATAGCCTTCGAACTGAATCAAAAGATGTTCTGATATCTCACGGAGGAGTTTACTTAGATAAATTCCTGTATTATAATGATCATGTAAATATCCAATTAAAAAAAGCAAGGGCAGCATTTATGTCGCTGAAGAAACTTTTTTATTTCAACTATTTGAGCAATCAAGCTTTTGTGCATCCAATTTTGACTTATGCGAGTCCAGTGTGGTGGAACATAAGCCCATCTGGCGAAGTACAGAATTTTTGAGAAGAAATGCCTACGAGCACACACGGGAATGTACAAAAGCGCTCACTCCGACTTTCGGCTTTACGTCTCCAACAAAAGACTATTGGTTGATTCCGGCGTGTCTAGAATTGACTTGAGAATTGAGAATTCTAGACCTTGCGAGGAATAATTTTGAGCGGTCGAGTAAGGTTTATTTTATCCTTACCCTGGGTATTTTAAAGTTCATTGATAAGTAGACATATACCACCTGAAGCATTTCTTTATCTGGATGTATATGGCTATCTTTCAGACTCGAGTAATGTAATGAGATGTAAATTATGACAATAGCTCAAATTTAAATAAATCCTAGGCTAGAAGCTAACACTTAGAATAAGTTAGGTTAAGTCGTTTTATCTTAGTTTGTAAGCACTGTTTTTCGTCTTTTTTTTTGTTAAAAAATAAATTATAACGAGGAACTTTTTAACCTTCACCCTTTCTTCTCGCAACGAAAATAAAAAATTTTAAAATATTTCGAAACAAAATATGTTCAAGTTATTTAGTCTAATAAGTTTTTATAAAATTAAATGTAATGACAGCCAATTTTTAGTTGGTCATTTAGGAAAATGTAAATTTATTGATTTAGAGTTAATCTTGTTTGTCGTTAAGAAAGTTGTTAAAATTATGGTGGGAATAAACAAGTTTAAAAAAAAATCATTTGAAAATAAACGTATTAAATTTTTTTTTTTTAAATCAACTCAAACAAAACATACAAAACTTAAAAACTTTTTTTGCAAACATTAAAATCAGCCGACTATGCGAGTCGTTGAATTACAAAAATCCCAGTTTGTGTCCAAATTATTTTTTTCAATCAAATTTGTCACTTAAAAAACTAAAAAAAAATAGCGCCAACTGCACTACAAATAAATAAATAATAGAGTTACTCTAAACTATCCCAGGACCCGCTCAAAAACATACAAAAAATCGCATCGCAAATGGTCTAGCTGTTTAGGAGGAGTTCAGTGACATACACACGGAAAGAAGAAGAATTGTTAATTTTTTGGCAGTTTGACAGTTGCGTCCAACCAAAGGGACCTCGGGACATGATTAACCAATTCCAAGAACTTGCTGAAAATCGGTTAACCCCCTCCCTTGTTCAGTGACGTTTAGAGCTGCTGGAAGTGCTGTTCGTGACAAGATTTCCTATACAATGTTTTCTGTCAAATGCGAAAGTAGTTTTGCAGAATAAATTTAGTCGGATTAATGGGAGGTTTTTTGTGTGAGTTAAAATTTCACAAGACTTTCAGCACGCGTCCTCATACTGCGTATAAAGATTTTCATCAACCACAGTAAAAATAAAAATTAAATGTTGCCTGTCAGTTTGATATCTTTTGAAAACTTTTGTCCTGAGCACTTCATGTTCACTGAACACGCTTCAACATATTCAAGACTTCTCTGCCCCCACCCCTTTGACCAGCCCATTTAGTATAACGTGCACTTAAGCAAAAACAAATGGAATTCAATTAAAGATCCTTGTCGACATTGGTCCACCTATGACATTCAGACATTCAGCTTATTGAATAGCGTCTTTTGAGTGAACTTCGCAATCCATGTGAATTCTCTCATATCCTGAGTCCAAACGCAACTTACAAACAAAAAAAAACCCATCGCAATCGAATTAATTGCTGTGGTAATTCCACAAAACACTTACAGAGCGTTACAAAGTGATGTTAAATGCTAGATGCTTGAAGAGGTTGTCCAGCGTGCGTAGCCATTTGCACAATGCGCACCACATTCGCACAACGCAGTCGAAGAATCGAAAGTGTTATTATTCGCGGCTTGTTTATGTGTGTGCCTGTTCAAGCTGCCATCGAAACCTAAATGGCATTGACAACACAACTGCCAAACTATTTTAGGCTCTCATACCCCAGCCCCACATTGGAGGATGTTCCCGCCACACCGGCCGGCAGCATCATCGGAACATGAAGATCACAGTTTAATTGCCCGAGTACTCTGGCTGTCGTCTGTCCTGCTCCATCCTCAAAGTTGATCGCAATTATTCTTGGGATGGTGGCATAAAACATCCGTGGATTGTATTTTTGTAAACAGATCGGATCGGTGACAAGGAGAGCAACAACGAGTGAGAGGGAGCAGCGTAATTAGTTAATGACTTTGATATACGAGACGAGAGTGTGGTGCCAGGAATGCTGCTTTAAAATCGCAGAGGCCGAACATCGATCGAACAAAGGACCAAGGACCGCAATGTGAAGCATCATTAATTCATTGAGCCACACGGTCACATCCCTCTTTTACCGGCGCAATTAATGCAACCATAAACGACGGGAGTAATTTCCCTATGGCCGCACCTTTGTCTCGGGAGCCAATAATCCGGATGGACAATATCCACAACTGTACGCGTACCATACTGCCGAGGAACAATCCTAAAACTGATTTAATTAAAAAAACATCAGTGGAGGCTTTAAATTAAATTCCGTCCTCGTGTAAATTGGTATCGATGTCGCGCGATGTAAATAGCCGTAGGTTGAAGTATCTGAATCCGTGTCCAATTTAAACGATTCTGGTCAGTGGCGCGTTACTAAAACTACTCACTGGTGTTATGCGGGTTGTCCGCTGTTAAAGATACCCTCTGACTGCGAGTCTCTTTTAACTCCCTTGTCTGTACATAGACACAAGGAGTCGTTGTACCAGAACAAGACAAGCCATGCTGTCCTTACTCAAATTTGACTTATAGACTAAGGTTGCGGTTGTAGACGTCGGCTAGTCGCGTCGTTCCTCTACCAGTTGCAAATGAAATCGGCAAAACTTTGGCAGAACATGTTGAACTATTTTACGCATCTGATAGGAGGAAACTCGTGAAATCGTGGGCTATAGCTTGCGATTGCCGCAGCGAATTATTGATGAAGTCATTTACTGTAAACATGTCTTTTTGGATAAACATGTAGTCCACATTTTACAAATGATGTCGTGACACACAACAGAAGCTGCTGCTGTAGATGGAAACATGTGTTTCTAAGTTTTAAGGACATTTTAAATCCTTTCAAATCCATTAGAGAATCGCTTCTAGGTTTAAGGGCAAGCTAGCTCAAATAATGCAGGCCCCTGTTTCGAGTGGCCTTTGCGAAATTCATTTATAGAAGTCATCAACTAACCTTTGGCTTCAAGATTTTTACCACTATGCTTAAGAATTCCTTGGAGTTCAGATCAGGGATATACGGTTGATATTCGCGCAATTTGAAATCCGCTTCTCGAAGGACAGCCGCCGCAAGTTCACCTTTTTATGCTGGTGTGTTGTCTTGCCAAAAAAGCACTTCATCTCGAAGTTAGGCTCGTTTTGTTGTACTTTCCGTAATGTTCTTTGTTCTTCGGGGTCGGTGCAAGGAGTCATTCGCAAGTCATAGAACATTGTTTGGTCTGAGGATCAAGGTGTTGATCTTAAAACTTGGTAGTTCACAAGATTTGCTCTGCAAATTTCTTTCTTTCCTTTCTTAGGTACCCAGCGATACCTCGTTAATAGCATTTTTAATAGCTATCAGCGGGACGCCTATTTCCTTTGCAGGGTTTTTGTGTCAATTTCCTTCTCCTTTCCTAGGCAGTATATATGCTTTTTCGTTTCTCGTTAAACCTTCGTGTTCCGGCACCCAAGTTAGACTGACTGCTGAATATTTTCTCAAATTTCTCAAACTTCTTTTTTTATTTGAAAGTACAATCCTTCCGGTTAATAATGGAAAATAATTTCATTCAAATGGCTGCCTCGGCTGGCCATGCAGTAGCCTACACGATCGCTCCAATTTTTAAGCACATTATCGATTGTGTGCAGCTGTATTTCACCAGTGGCTTCAAGAATATTGTCCTTTAAAGCGTCAAGTGTCTCTGGCTTCTTCATATCTTTGAGGGCGCCCCACAAATAATAGTCCAACGGTGTCAAATCGCAGCTCTGAGGTGGCCAAACGACATCAGCTCTGCGGCTGATAATGCGATCTTCAAAAACAGGGCGCAAAACATCGAGTGTAGCTTCGGCTGTGTGGCACGTAGCGCCGTCCTGTTGAAACCAAATGTTGCCAATATCCTCCTCTTCAATTTTTGTGAACAAAAATTCGTTCAACATGGCCCGATAACGAACGCCATTGACTGTAACGGCCACTCCTTGCTCATTTTCGAAGAAAAATGGCCCAATTATGCATCTGGACCAAAATCCGCACCAAACAGTGACTCGTTTTGGGTGCATCGGCTTTTCAATGTATGCGTGCGGATTTTCTGCGCCCCAAATGCGACAATTTTACTTGTTTTCATTTCCGCCAAGATCAAAATGAGCTTCATCTGAAAAGATGATTTTTTTGGCAAAATCGGCATCTTCTGTAAGTCGATCGCAGGCCCGAAGCGAAGCGAAAACGCATTGAATGGTCAGTTGGCTTCAACTCCTGAACCAATTGGACTTTGTATGGCGTCATACCAAGGTCTTTATACAAAATTCGGCTCAATGATGTCTCCGAAATGTTCAATTGTTGAGAACGACGGTGAATTGATGTTGATGGCACTTCACGCACACTTTCTGCCACAGCAGCAATATTCTCGGGTAAACGCACTGTTTTTGCCTTTTCACTCTTTGGTTTATCGATGAGGATGCCAGTTTCTTTCACTTTTTTCACAAGATAACGAGCATACGGAGCTGACGGTGCTTCTCTTCTTCCAAAATCCGTACGCAATTTTCGCACACATTCTGCACCATTACCATGATTTTCAAAGTAATGTCGCAATATATCCCAGCGTTGTTCAAGCGTTTACACAACCATATTCGTTCAGCGGAAGGATAAAACTAATTATCTGCCAAATCAGACATGAGCTAAGTGTAACCATTCACGAAATTAGCACTAGTTGAAAAAAAAAACGTTAGATGGCGGACCCATTATATAATGCCGTAGAGAGGGGTTTGTTTCATTACACAGTTGTATATCCAGTGGACTTGTCTTGGTTTCGGTCCCCAGCACTTCCCAAATACCCTCCTGCATATCCAATATGCTCTCTTGGTTTCCAGGTTTTTCCTCTAGTTGAGTTTCTTATCGATTTTCAATCATATGTACTTCAGACTGTCTTTGACTTGAAGTTTAGTAACTCCAATCTCAGGGATGTGGAAGTCACTTATTTTTTCTTTTTTGTAAAGTGGACAAAACCGTTTCGCTGCATGATTTCCCCTATTATGTTTTTTTTTTGAACAAGGAATGCTTGGTCGTCTGCAAATGCTATGCATTTGGCGCATGTTCCTTCTATTTTTTATTTTAAGGAGCTTATCCACCACTCGTAAATACAAAAGAGGTTATATAATTCCTCCTTGAGGTGTCCCACAAAGTATGTACTTCGATCAAAAATCGTGTTTTTTTTTTTAAATCAAATACAACAACTTATCCACAAACTCTTACGAAACCATCGTGACGTGAGTTCGATTCGCACTTGGACGGTCCGCTTCCTCAAAAATAAGATACGGATAGATTATAAACGGATCAGACCTCATTTTTCTTTATTTTTGCGACTGTTTTTAATCAAATTATTGAAGTTTCTAGGTTTAAGGAATTTAAAAATATTTTTTAAGCCGTAGCTAGTGAAGTTATCAACAAGTTACGAATTCGTATTTAATTAAAATTTAAGCTAATGTTGCCAAAATCAGCCTCATTGGTGCGCATCTCCAAACAATGCTTCAATGAGGTTGTCAGAATAAAATTGTATTCGCCGATTCAATCATATGTTTCCAACACCAAAATATTGCGGTCTCTATATGAAAAAACCGTCAACTAAATTGATCAACGAAAGAAGCCATCGCTGAAAGACACGGCCGACGAGGGACACAAACGATCGATGGATTAACTCTCCGAGGAACCCAGAAAAACCCTCATTAAAACGATTTGGTCGCAAAGATGTATCGGGTTCAATTCGCCCACTATAGGCGTTTTTTTTTTTAGTTCAGAGAAGAGCTCTGAACAGGGCTCGAGCACATCGAGCGTGCTCTAAACCGAGCGTGTTTGTGTTTGGAACATAGCTGAACGCTTGGCTGTGATTCGATTAGAAATCATATGTTAAGCTGTCACTCTAATAAAATATTATTGTATTAAATTGTTTATTGTTCATTGTTATTTATATTTTATATTTTTTTTTTAACTTCTACGCCAGTATAACAAATCTCGTGCTGCATTTTAATTTGCACATAAAACAATGTCCGTGTTCGACTTTTTGCTCTGAATACTCGGTAAATTTATTCTCAGCTCATAGAGTACGCTCTGAACATGCTCCGAACGGAAAAAGAAAAACGAAATCAGAGCTCTGATATGTCTGAGCTAAGAAAGAAACACGATTTTTTTTTTGTGGAGAAGGGTAGAATTTGATTAGTATCCAATTCTGATTCCTGTTTAGCACGTTCGTCTGCCCTCTCGTTTCCTATTATATCCCGGTGACCTACCTTCCAACAGAGGTTTTGACCACTGATGTAATGTGATTTTTTCACATCTTTAACACCTTAGATTTTATCTGTATTGAGCTCAGAGCTTTAAAGATCGCATAACTGTCAACGTAGATGGTAGTGACCTAACCGACTAAATTATCTCCAATGATTATTTCCGTGGCCTGGCTGAACCCTCGGCCTGGAATACGCTGCAGCTATCTCCTATACGGAGGGAGCCATTTATGCCCCTTTTTTACAGAAAACATAGGCCCCAGTGCCTTAGGGTTGTTTTTGACCCATCAGTATAGAAAGCCTGTTCAACATCAAAACAGACAGTATTATTTTCCCACTCCGTGCGTGTCCTGAGGCATTTTCTACCCATAGACATGCTGTACTAGACGCACTATTGCTGCAGTAAAGATCCCGTCGTAGCCGATTCAGCATTGTCTCTCGTGCTGCAGCTGGTGTCGATCTCATAGATTCGCTCACCCCGAAGCAACCAAGACTTTGAACCCTAGTGACTTTAACAAGATGATATTTCTCCCCAAGTGCCTTCCACCTCATAATTGTGGTGTATTGCCGGTTAGCCACTATCAGTTTCAGTCCCCATGCGTTGCTGAACATCTACAACGCCTTTCTGACGCGGTTTCCGATGCTGTCTTCTCAGCTCAGCTTTAAGTTCAGAATGACTCAGAGCAGTTCCGTTGAAATCATTCTTCTTCCAGTGAACAGAACTATGTTAGTTTATGATGGGCTGAAATCCAGTTCTCGTCCCCATAAATATTCGCACTTCCGGATACTGTAGAGCATTTTTATAGACCCGGGACACCAATAGAGCCACAAAAGAAGATGTCTGGAGCTTTCAAATCTGATGATCTTGCTAGTTAGTGCAAATCGCAGAACCAGTTTACTCGGAAACGCGTCGTTCAAAATTATCACTGTCACACGAGATATCCTCGAGTACCAAAAAACTCAATGATCAATGGTTCTGTTCTGCTTACCGGCCATAGTAACTTCGAGTGGATGTCATGATACTTTGTAAATGATACTTGAATTCCTAGTCCTGGAAACAAGCGAATTTGGTTTCTTTAAGTATCCATTGAGATGAAAATGGGCCCTTGGGCGTCTTTGAGGTTTAAGGGACCATTAGCATAAGGTAGTAGCTGATAGACTGTCCTCACTTTGTAAGGGACATCCTTGAACTCTTTCACTTGAATACGCTGCAGAGACGATAACGTTATGACCGATTGCGTGCCATGACGTCTTGTCGACTCATTCGCGACATCTTCAGCCACAGCAGCGACAATGTCATCGGAACGAGAACTACGTTGCTTTTTTCACAAAGCAAGCAGAAGGATTGTAAAATTAATGGCAAAATTGTGAAGGAGCTCAAAACTCGGAAGTAGAAGTATATTGGCTCTCCGATTGCTCCCATACCTGCGAAAGCTAGATAATAATTGAAGACTCACTCTAGCTATCGAACCAGGGAGCTATAAATTGATCCAATTTAAGGCAAGCTCTCTCTTCTCTCTCCCTCTTTCAGCTAAATGCCCATGTGTGTTTGACTAGTTGTTATACATTTTTTCCGGTAGAGTGATAGATTTTGCGGGACCTTGTTTAAGTTTTGTCGAAAACTTTCGTGTTCAAGGGGTTTTTGTATATAAACTGTGAGCCGGCGATTTGAGTTGATCCTGTCCGCCAGAGCCATCGAAATCATCGATGCTCGTGGCCTATTTTATTCTGCCATTTGTCCAAAGTTATCAATCGAATCGAATGATTGTCAGATTGCAAAAGTCTACCTTTCAAAAGAACTGACTGACACCAAGATAACCCCATTCAACTGACAGAGTAATTGTTTCCTCTTATACAGTCGATAGCCTAGCCAAACGAACCTATCCACTCAATCTAGCTCTAGTTAAGAATCTTCTGCGACACTGACAACTTGTCAAATGTTATAACAGATAAAATCGCGTGCCGATCATATCTTCCTTTGAATAGTCCGCTCTAATACCAATTTCCCCAATAACTAGCGGTCCGCACATTAAGGGAAACAAACAAGCCGATCAACCCCGATCTCGCCGGCCGCAGCAGCACTTCATAATCATCCATAAATTTGCAATAATAACCTCGTGATGCGAAAGAGCGCTCCAAGTGCTACGCGCCACCAGCATATGTGTCGCTTCGGCCTCGATCCTTCAATTGATTAATCAAGAGAAGCAAAAAGAAAATATTTATAGGAGCTGTGCCGCCACCAACACCATCCTCATCTCATCATCTTCTATCAAAATCCCATCTCTTGACTGACAGTGGCCGATCAAAGAGAACCACAAACAGCAGGCCACTCACCACCGGCTAACTAGCCATTGACTGGTTCCTCAACCATTGCCATCATAATTATCATCACCATCGCCGGGGCATATCCTCATCGGTTGTAGTGATGGTGGCAATGGCGGTGGCGTTGCAACGCCATACGACCTTCATCGATGCACGAGACGAACGTATGGACACGTCCCGATCCCGACCCAACGGTGGAAGTCGCTGTCGATGTTGATGCTGATGTTGATGTCGACGCAACGCGCACACCTAACCATATGGTAATTGCAATCATATAAAACGCACCCCGCGGCCAGTGGCTACTGTTCGTGAGCGATGCCAGCTCCAGAGGATACCCAGGATTCCAATGATGAATCCCAGCGATTACTCAGCCAGATTTGTCCTCATTTTTCAATATGGAGCTTCACTTATTGATTTATCATGCTGCTACTGCTGCTGCACTAAAGCAGGTGAGACTTCGAGCGACTAGACCGATGCGCCTCAGGTGCGTTGCGTTTGGTTTAATGTCAAAAATCTAAACGCTTCACCCAACGCGAGGTGTCTCTATTGAGCTTTCGACTTCGGATTGAATTCCTCAGCTTGGATCGGGATTATTATTCGCGAATCAATTTTGTGACGCTGCTCGGTGCCGAGCCTTAAAAACGTTTCTCCCCCGGAGCTGCCGCATATGGCAATCGGGTCTCTATCGGGGTCCGCGATCAAACAAATATCCAAGCATATGGTAATTATTTATCTAGATGCCATTTGGAGATTAGTTATTCAGCTGGTCTTCCATTTTGACGTCCGACACTGGTGGTGTCGGTAGCACGTTGCTGGCTTTTCGGGATAGAACTGTTGCAATTTTGTTTTTTTTTTTGGTGGTTAGAGGCTGTTTACCAGCGTTTGGCGGTGGTAAATTGAATTGCAGGGACGGGACCCACAGCGGAGACAGAGAGTAGCTATGAATTTGCATGTGAATGGGAGTGAGGTGGTGGGATTGTTGTGCGGCTTTGTTGGAACCGAACGGCGGAAAACAAATGATCGAGTGTTGCGAAAACATCAAGCGCTGGCTGCAGATCGCACAGGTGATTACTACGTTGAAGAGGTGGCATTTTGTTTTTTCTTTTTTTTCAGAATAATTGCATTTTTGTTTTTATTGAACCGAGTTTTTTGTTCATTGTAGTTTCGAAACTTGGTGTTTGAAATAGTTCTTGGACACTTGCTTTAACAATGGAACACACAAAGTATGCACGTTGAGCTGTCGCCAAAGGCTTGGCATCATGTCAATCAAAGAGAAGATGATGTTACTTTTTCGGGCTTGATGGAGTCTTTTTTTTAAACTACAATTTAAGGCTTTACGAGATGAACAGAAATGCTTAAAGAAATTTTGAAATTTAAAAATGGTAAGCTCTGATAGTTCCTTGAAGGTAGGCCACAAATGAATTAGACAGTCTTAGACTGAAGCTACTCAACAATCTGCTTTTATTTCAGAGCTCGAGATACTCTTTCAATACTTACGGCTGGATTTGGAGGAGAATTATTTCCGGCCGGAGATTTGAACGCCAGGCAAAGCATTTGGAAAAATCATTCACCAAACACTAGAGGGAACCTACTGTTCAATTGGTGGGGTCAGAACAATGTTGAGCATATGTTAAATTTGAAGGCAACTGATAGTCCGTCTTATCCAAGAACAGGCTCCTACTTAGATCTTTTGCTTTTCTACGAACGGTTAGAACTGACTGACGTGGACCGACAAACGACAAACTGTCTAAAAACATTTGTGTATGACAGTGACCATTGCGGATTAAGTGCCGAAATTACTATTCCTAACGAGATTGCGGAGTTGGAGGAGTATGTTCAAACGTATTCTTACAACTATAGTAGGACGCGTTGGACGCACTTCTCTCGATTATTAACCAGAGCACTCTCCTCGAACTTGCTCAACACACCATCTAATAGAAATCTGTCAAACGAGGAGATCGACGATATAGACACATCCAATCCGGCAAATCTCCGGTCGATAAGTCTCTTGCCGAACATCAGCAAGGTTTTTGAAAAAATTATCAATAGAGCCCTGACCGAGTGGGTTGAGGGCAAAAATATTATTCCGGATAATCAGTTCGGTTTCAGAGCGGGACATGATTGCATACATGCCGCGTCTAAACTACTATCGGATATCCAATGGAACAAGGGTAAGAAACAATGCACGGGTGCTTTGCTGATTGACTTGGAAAAGGCCTTTGACACTGTATGGTTGTAGGGGCTCTTTTTGATATGCTGAAAAATGGCAATATGACGTCTGCTGGAACTTTTGAAATTAACAACGGTCTACAACAGGGTGTAGTTAATTCGCCGATTTTATTCACTATTTTCACGAGCGATCTTGTAGGCTCTCTTCACCACGCTATAGCATATGCAGATGACTTGATCGCGTACAGGTCAGGTCCAAAGATTGAGGGAATTGTAAGTCTTTTGCAGTGTGACTTCGATGAGACGATTGGAAGTTGAAGATCAATTTCCAAAAGTGCGAATCCATTTTGTTTAGAACGCCGCTGTCTGGGGCCTCTTGGGATACCAGAAAGAATTGGCGAAAGTTCTCTATCGTCGGACAAAACGGGCAGCCACTTGCGAGTCGGAGTGTAGTCAGATATCCTGCGGTCTGGCTTGATCAGCATCTATATTTTAACAAACATATAGATGCTGATCTAGCCAGAGCTAAAGCGGCCTATGCCATGACAAAGAGACTGTTTCACAGCAGCCAACTCGATGCCAGGGTTAAAGTGATCTGCTACATGGCCCTCATTCGGCCTGTGCTTGCATATGGATGTCCCGTGTGGTTCAACGTGGGAGCAAGCTTGATGGAAAAGATTCGGAGTACGAAAAATTCGATAGTAATGACGTCCTGAAAAACCGAGTCAACCTGATCAGAGTGAATAACTTTCTGGTAAAACTTATTCGAAGTCACTTCGAACAAGAATTGATCTCCCGGGCTTTTTACCCCAATGATATGCCGCACAAAACTGTGCGCCTTAACAGCCTTATTCCCCTGAAGCTTTTGCTCTATGTAGATAGAAAAGGTCGGTTCACGGATAGATTAGCGGTGACGTTAATCTTCCACGTTGGTCGAAAAGCTTTAGACGGGCGAGTCAAGTTCGACCAAAACGTCGCAAGTAGCTCAGCAGGGACTCTTTGGTTCAGTAGGGCGGGGTGCAGGGAAATAACTTCACGGGCAATAACTTCACATGGGAGATAACTTTACCTCTAGTGGGAAATAACTTCACTTACAAAATGTGCAGTTAGTGCCCACCATAGATGGGGAAATAATTTCTCTTAACATTTTATGATAATTTAAGAACCGTCATAATGGGTGATTCACTATTGGTGCCGTGAAATAAGGCCAAGTGAAATAAGGCCAAATTCAAAAATTTGGCCTTATTTCGCTTTGTGGAAGTGAAATAAGGCCAAATTTCTTCGTTTGGCCTCATTTCACTTTATGGAAGTGAAATAAGGCCAAATGAATTCTCTAATCTAAAGTGAAATAAAGCCAAATCAACTTATCCGCCGTGTAATCGTGCAAAAAATGACTTTTGAGAAAATTGAAAATTACTATTTTTGTTTTGTGACATTTAAGTGGTCTTCCTTTAAGGTAACCGAATGAATAATCGATTAAATGTCCGGCATGCGTCTTTATCAATAGTTTTTTTTTATATCAACAGTACATGGGTGGCCCGCTTCGCGGGTTGAAGGAATTCAACTTTCTTTCCGTAGTCAGTCCACGCTCACGCGACTTCGTCGCTCCGCTCAGGGTACCTGCTTTTTGCCTGGCAGGCGCCTATGTACTTTTTATTATTTTATCATTTTTTTTTTATTCATAAAGTTAATAAAATTATACAAAAACCGAATAAATAAATCTATTTCATACTTGCTCTCCAGTTATCATAGACAAATTCCCAAATTATAGGTGGGAAATAACTTCACAAAATTTACGGTGGAGTTATTGCTCACCTTCTGTGGGCAATAACTGCACATTCTGTAAGTGAAGTTATTTCCCACTAGAGGTGGATTTATTTCCCATGTGAAGTTATTGCCCGTGAAGTTATTTACCTGCACCGTAGGGCGGTGTCAGACCTAGACAGGGTTGATGTCGAATACCGACACCATTGGTGGCTGGATGGCGATTGAACTCTGTCGTATGTTAAATTTTAGTCTTGAGTGCCCTTAAGGCAAAAGTTATAGCAGATCCTGTTAGCCTTTGCCGGTTTACGTATGTGATATAAGTTATTATTATAGTACTATGGTGTTAAGTTTAAGTGTTATTTTAAGTAAGGTTAAGATTTTTTGTTTCAGATAAGTTTTAAGTTTATGTTGAGGTTTAGTTTAAGTTAAATACAACCTGTCCATTCACTAAGTTTTTAAATTTTAACAATAAATATAGATGCATTTTCTTAATTAAGTTTATTTAATTGTAATATAAAATATAAGATTGTACTAAGTCGAAAGACATTATTTTAATTTGTTAGACTTAGCTTTGTGCGCCCGCACAGGGCCAGTAAGTTATTGAAGACTTAATTAATTTAATTAAGATAGATTTAAGCATTTTTGTCGAGCATTTAAGCAACGTGGGTTATTAAATAAGAAACGCATTGAATTGAAATTGATAATTGTCGTAATATTTATTTTGTTAAAAAAAAAATATTAATAAACTCTAATCATATAGGTTTTACAGTAGAGGTTTGTAATCAAAACATAGTATTTTATGATTTTTCGACTTAGATAGATAGATGGAGAATTTAGAGACTCATTGGCTTTTTTTCAGAGTTGTGTTGTCGTAATCATATTACGAAAAGCACGTGACCCTCACCACATGATGGTGAATCTAAACTTACCAATCGCGAAGCAGGGTGATCTCAAGCTGTCACATTATGTCGTTGTATAGCTGACGTGGTTATTAGTATATTTAAGTCTTATTTAAAAATATTTTGGGAAAACTTTTTCAACAGGGCTACAAAGCAACTCATGATAGACTTTTCTGTGGCTGCTGCTCAGATTAATGAATAAAATTCTTGAATAAAGAAAAGATCAAGTGTGGCTCATTTCGAAGACAAATCACCACGCAAGTCTAAGGGGCATTGATTTTGTTATGGTGGGATACTCAAATGATACTCAAATGAAAGACGGCAGTTATAGGCCGAAATGTGAAATTCCTTACAGTAGAAAATAATAGTTTCATTGTATTTTTAGACAAGCCAGTAGAAGAAAGCATTCCTTTAAACCTAATAGAGAAGTAACCTGATGATGATTTTTCTGACAAGTCTGCAAACTTTGAAAATGAAATAAAATAAAAGAGGTTATGATGATTCGAAAGTATTTGACGATGAGTTAAAAGCTGTTGATGGGGAGAACGTTAAGCACGATGCACATTTGGTTTACTTTACCATTGTCGGCGAATGCACTGCGAATCAAAAGGGTTTCGTTAACTTTTGGATTCTATCGGTTTTCAATAAAACATTCTCATTTTTATGTAGACCAGCGGTAGAGTGCTGCCAGAGAAAGTCTGGCATCATTTTTAGCAGTTTGTTTTGCAATAGGGTAGTTTCCAAGATGATATTTACCACAGGCTCCCCACGCTTGACATTCTGAAATATGACATTTAAGATTTTGGTTTTCTGTTTATAGCGGATAAAGTATCTTGTGCCAATATTGAATGTCAGTCTCATGGCAAGAAGCGCGCCAAGATATTTTACCGATGGCTCCCAATCTCCTCAGGTCGCTTACCTGCTGCTAAAACTGGTTAAGCAGTTTTCCAGACTTTTGGGAAGTATTGCAATTCAAAACGTGCGTTCATCATATAAGACAGATATATTTTTCCTGCTTTTGGTGGTTAAGCTCACATGATTTGCTGGTCTTTTAGCTTTTTTGTGAAGAGCACAATCAATGTTATACCACAAATTATGCAATCAAACAATGTGGCGAAATGTCTTAACAATGCGGCTAGTGTCGGTAATCGTCATAATTTTAGAAGCAGACAATTCATTTAGGCTGCCGATAAAATCAATGCTTATTCTGAAGTCATTATACTCAAGCAAGAAGGGCATTTGGCCCCGGATAAGTATGAAATATGAAGGCACTGAGCCATTGGAACTATCCACTTCAAAATGCAAATATGAAGATCTATTGTAACTGCCATGCATTCGAATTCGTCAAGATCAGCAACTGTTTCATGAACAAGTTCATAAAAATGAGCGGTCTTAAAAATTTCCGATTTACAGAATTCAGAAAAGACTTTACCTTCTCCGAGCATAATAAAGATCGATCCTTGATGGTTTTGGCAAGCCCAAACTATTTTCTTTATATTTATAATAAAAGCATATCCTATTACCGACTCTTTAATCAATATCCTTCCGAAATAGAAGTTTAAGATGACTAACGAAAAGAGTTCAACTTTTGCGTGAAAAATTAACAACAGCTCGCAAATCTATTTATGCAAATAAAAGTAAGTTTTTGTTTGACTTGAACGCGTTCCAATCGCGCCTCATTTCAAATCCCGCCGCGAGCGGGAATGTTTTTTCACACAAAGCCTCCACTTGAGCATCTCGCTCAAATAAATAACTCAACACGAAGCCAACTGACATAAGAGTTCATTTTCGCTTTTAAACGTTCGAGCGGGAGCCCTTTTGCGCCAACAAGATTCCACAACCACCGACCGCACCGAACCAAAATAGAACCGCAGATGAAGCGGACTTACCTTGCAAATGCCGCGCCGCGTCGCGCCGCGCCGAGCCGTCAATAGATCGCAATTCGGCATAATAATAGCCATCGGGAGGATATAAATTTCATCGAGCAGGGCTGCCGATGCTGCAAACCAAAAACCAACCAGGGTCAGCCAGCCAGCGCTTTCCGAGTGCCCGCCCCGACTAGGGACTAGGGCACTTTGCTCGCCGAGTCTTGCTTTCATTGCGACGGAGCAGCGGCGCGGTGCGGTGCCGATGAATAGTCTTTTAAAGATAATTTTGCGCAAGCTATTAAATTGATATGATTAAATCTTAATCACAGATTAGGCCGACATCTGAGATTTGCGACATTAGTATGCCCAATGGTTTGCTGGTGATGTTGCCTGGTGAGATGCTGTCGTCATCGATGCGGTGTGCTTGTGTGGTGGTAGCCGCATCGCGTCGCTTTGTTGCTGGACACACAAATATCTGCATATTGGGATCTCTTCCAGAATCAATGGCGAATGTGGTCAGCTGTGTAGAGAAGAGAGGAAGCTGCTTAGCTCTTGACCATTGGGTGTTTGCAGATCGCAGTTTTTCGGAGTCAAGCTACATGCATCGTTCGAATCCAAATCCGTTCCGTTTTTATTGTTGCTTTGTCCGCGTTTGGTTTAGTGTGTGACTGTCAGCTTGACAACTTGATGAAAGAGGATTTATGTCCCATCCATTCAATCCGAACGATTGGCTTCTCTTTCGATGAGCATCGCACAAACAATACGGCCTAGGAGATCAATGATGATGACGAAGCAGAAGCAGAAGATGATGATGATGATGATGATGATGATGATGATGTGATGAGGATAGCTCGATCGGTGGGTCGTTTATGCAAAGCGATCGAATGACGCTGAAAACCATCGATTGTCGTCTTCAACATAAAGGGATTGAACCTGTAAAGCCAAGGGTAACCAAAAGCGAAGAAGAGGAGAGAATAATGGGCAAGGATTTGAGGGACCGACATGCCCGTTGCGCTGCGCTGCCGCCGCGCTGTGCTCTGATGTCTGGAGGAGATGTGACTGAGATTTAAGATGTATGCAAATAGTGTCATGTTAAGGCTGTGCAGGGAGAGAAGTTTTGTCGTTTGGGTGGGGTGTACACCGGGTCGATCTGTCTTTTGTTTTCAACTCGGCTTGACAATGAAAACCTTCATTTTTTTTGCGCTGTGGATGTGATGCGAAATCTTTCTTAACCGGGGACACATCTCCACTTTGATCGGCGGTGACAATTGAAATTGATTTTACCTTTCAACAAGTTGCAAAAAAAAAAATGAAACAGAAAAACAAGACAAGCCCTTCGACAGGTATTGCTTTCGTGGCTTCGGAGCATATAGCCATTCCAAAAGGATTTCCATGGAACATGCTACCACAGACGAACGGATGGATGGATAGATGGATGGTTGGATGGATGGATGGATAGGATGTATAGGATGGCTGAGAATACTCGATGAAATGGATGGATGAATGGCCAAGTTGTTGTAATTCGCTGCGGTTGGTTATGTTATGTTTGATTGGGATATTGTGTGTGGAGGGTAGAGGAGCGGCATAACGAGGAGTACCATAGTAAGGTCCAACTGTCGTTCAATTTATTGACGTGTTTCCTTGGTAGGTAAGGAATTTTGTATGCAAAGTAGGGAACGTTTTGTTAAATTGATTTTTGTATCTCTTCGTCTCGCTTGTTCTCTGGTCACTGGGCTTGGAATTCATTGGAAAGCAATTGATTTGATTATTTTCCAGCGACAAGTGTATACAAAAAGGGGGTTGGATAGGTACAGAAGAATACATTAAAGTGGGGCTAATTTTTCTATTTGGTTGCTTGCCCTTCGATGAGCATTAATAACGTGGATAGACGAACAGTAAGTTGGTCGAAAGTTATTTTATTTAGCCTTTTCTCATTGAATTTCAAACAGTATCAAAAACTTGAAACATGCCTGAAAAGCTTATTACTATTGCAGTCGAATTGTAGCTCTTAGCTCGTAGAGAACTCCTGAAAATTCACTGAAATAGATTATTCTTAAAGCAACGTTTTTGCAGGCCTCGAACCCTTAATCTTAAGCAATCAAATAATCATATTATTCACTGAACAACATAACCCGTTCATTTATGGAATACTCGTCTTAAAATACGTCCGGCTCTTGCAATCTTGATGAGATATTTCAGTAATTTTTCAGCCTCAATCTACGGTACGAGGCTGAACTTGTCAACAAATATCCTATTAGTGTTTGCCTCAAATGTTCTACTAGTGTTTGGATAGTCGCTTGCGATAAAAAAACGAGAAATCTTTAGATTAATTTCTTACCAGGTGGTGCACGTCCTACTGTGGGTTTCAAGAAATCCGTCTCACCCAAGAATTGCTCCAAATTTCAATTTCATAGTCAGCAGAAGTTCCTTCCACTTATGAACCATCGCAGCATATTGTCTGTTTGAAATATTTTAACGTTTTGTAAAAAAGCTTGGACCAGAATATGAAGCTTTCTGCAGCACATTCCCATTTTAAAACTTTAGCTTGAATTATAAGCTTCGGATTTCCGAATTGTGCCTTCATTTATACCGAGAACCGTTTGGCTTTATTTTTTATTGTAATTTATTTTTATTTATTTATTTTATTTTTATTTCCTTCTATCTTAAAGCTAATATAAAATTTATTTCAGGACTATATTTAATAGCAATCAATCCGTAACTAAAAAGTTAGTGTAGAATGACACAGCGATTTAATTGCCAATAAAAAATTTATTTGATGTTAGGGAAACATCGGTTTTTACTAGATTATTTTTACTTGGTATTCACTAAACAATATTCATATTAAAATGCAAAGAAAAACAAAAAAGCAATAAAAAACTGATAAAAATACAATTCAAGAATTCATATAGCAATTCGAAGTTTAATTTAATAATAACTTTATAAACTGACATTAAACTTAGTACCGCTTCAAGGATGTCATAATTGATTGTGAATAACCAGTCTTTAACTTTTTTTAAGAACGATTTTAAATGTATGGCTGTTCTAATAGAAAATGGAAACTTATTGTACATTAAAGGGGCTATAACAGTGTAGAAGTGTGAAAAATGGGATTTGTAGGCGACTGGAATATTGACAAGATGCATAGTATTTTTACGAAGACTATAAAACTGAGTTTAAAAAATTCTTTTAGTACTTTAAAAATGTATAGGTGTCTCTTTGGTAGAATAAGTAGGTCTCTAAATAAGGGCCAGCTCTGAATAAGACGATTTTTGTTACAAATAATCCTGATTAAATGTTTCTGAACTATTAACAAATGGTTGTGATACAATACTGCAACTTAGAATGAGCAAGACCGTAATAAATTAACTTTAATACTTTAGCGGAACAATGTTGTTTGATGAGGTACATTTTACGTATAACTAGAAGCATATGCATTTTAATGGTTTGAATATGAGCTTTCCAATTTAAGTTATGGTCCATTAATACTCCAAGGTATTTAAAGTGATGCACTGATTCAATGTTAAAACAATTATTTGAACAAGGTGAACTACGAACAAAATTATGTTTTCCACAACTATGTGCAGGTAGACAGAATTTTTTACAATCATACACATGAAAGCATAAATTAAAATCATTTGAAATGTTATTTGATATTTTGAAGTACATAAGTTTTGTCTTTTCGCTAATAATCAATTTATGTTCCGTAAACCAAAGTCTCAACGTTTCTAGATCTTCCGAAATCTTTGCAACACATTCGTATCCTGTATCAAACTGGTAAGAGTTTATATAGATTAAAAACAGCACAGGGCCAAGAACTGAACCCTGTGGTACACCATTTTTTAAAATACGTGAGTCACTAAAGCTCCCATTTACATTGACTTTTTGTTTCCTGCCTTTAAGATAAGAAGTAAACCATTTGTGAATTACTCTTCTAAAACCAGCATTGTATAATTTTTTTAGGAGAAGATCATGGTCAACCATGTCAAATGCTTTTGTCATATCAACAAAAAGAGCCATGGTAGATTTGTTGCAGTTAATTCTTTCATACAACTGGCTACACACTCTGAGGATAGCATTCTCGGTTGACATTCCTCTTCTGAATCCAAACTGATTGCTTCTAAAAAAATTGTTTCTATCTAAAAACGACTATATGCGTGATTTTATAAGTTTTTCAAAAATCTTAGAAAACGATGGTAGTTCGACATTTCACTTATATTACCTTTTTTAAAAAGTGGCATTACTTCTAGGTGCTGAGGGAAACATCTATTTTGAACACTGAGATTAAAGAAGTAACATAAAACGTCCACCACATAGAAGCATATTTTCTTCAACAATACACTAGATATACCATCACTAGTACAAGAACTTTTATTCTTTTATGAAAATATTGCCTTATAAATTTCACTTGACGAAAATGGTTGGAAAACAAAATTGTTCGGTTGTGCATATTCTATGGTCCTTATAGAACAATTGCAGTCTGTTGAAATCACTACAGATGGTTTAAGTTTTTCTTGAAATGTCGGTAAATTATTCATTTAGCTTATTGGAAATGCTGACTAATCAGTGTAACTATTTCCATCCATCTCCAAGCTATTAATACCTATTGGTTGTCATCTTTTTCCCAAAATGCTATCATCTACCTTCCATTCATCTCTTACATTACTTCTGGCTTGCTCAAGCGAAGCAGAATAAAACTTGTTGCGCGTCTCCTCAATATTTTTATGCACGGATTTGCACAGATTATTGTAGTATTTTTTTAGTTTTATGTTTTGTGAATGACTTTTGTTTTTTCTTTTTATCTGCTGCAAGAGATTGTATGTCATCCACGGCTTTAAATATTTATTTCTGCACGAGATGTGAGGGGATAAGGTAGTACAATTTCTTATATGATTTCTTAAAATTACAAGATAGAGATCGAATGCAATTGATGGGTTAGGTTCATTATAAACTGGCTCCCAAGACTCGTATTTTAAGCATTCCTTCAAAAGAATATAGTTTATGCTTAAAGTTTAAAGTTTATTCATAACATCTCCAGCTTATTCAACTGGTTCACAAGATGAAGAAAGAGACCAAAATATTGCAATCGAGGTGCAATCGTTTTCCAAATGCTCATTTGAGAATTTTTTTTATTTCAATATTTCTGCATTCATTCAATCCTTCTTTGAAAACGATGTGCTTCTTTTCCGTTTCTCATAGAGCTCGACAACTCTTGCTCTTCTTTTTCAAAGGCGCGTTGTTCTCTTCCCTTTAAGCTGCACGCGTTTGCACGATTAGTAACTCTTGCAAAGACATTCAACGATTGTAATGTGACCAATTTTCAAAGCCTTTTTCGTTTTGATATTTTTATTCTAGGAGCTGCTCATCGCTTATGTTTTCGATGGCTTTTTAATACAAAGTGAAACTTCGCTTTCTTCTACTGAACCAGGAATTTGTCGATTTGTCAAAATCATCGTTCGTGAAAATATTGTCGCTGAGTCTATGGTGAAGGCACAGTAGCAAAATAGTGAACCAGTGTTCCAAAAGGCAAAAACGTACTTTCTAGTATTACGAATTAAATACTGTGAATTGAATGAATGCGAAAAAATTTATTTCAACCTGTCCACCCAAATCGTAATCCACCCATTGAACAATTTAAACCAAAACACATCTGAGCTTCAAAACATTAAATAATCATTTAATTCTTTCGGCTCGCTCTGTTCAAAATTCAAACCAAGAGTATTCATGATTACTTGAGCGAGAGCAAAGTGTAAAAGAGGAAAAACATGTTCTGCTTAGCCGGATCTTAAAGAGGAAAGTGAGAGAGTTCCACAGGATGACGCGCAGATACTCACTCCCTTAAATTTGGATCAAATAATCGATTCTCTAAACTGTGCAATATTAGAAAGTATAGACCTGTCTATACCAAAAAATTCAGTCGTATACTTAAACTCTAGTCCCCTACCGTGCAATATTTTGAATTTAATAAAATTGCGTAACAAATATAGAATTAAATGGCAAGAGCTAAGGAATATACGCGATTTTAACGAAGCTTAAATTTCCTACTCTACAAAGTGGAAACGTTTTAGCTTTGTCTGACTAAGAAAAAGCTAATATGCTTGCAGAATCTTTTTCTTCAAACTATTCGTTAACTAGGTCCAATATAAGTCAAATTGCAAATTTTGTGGAAGAATCAATTCGAAAGCTTTGATCGTGATTTTATTTCACTGATGGAACTAGAAGATATTAAAGGTAGTCTTAAAAACCAAAAATCTGCGGGATTTGATAATATCACAAATTTATATCTTAAAAATCTACCAAAAACTGCATTCAAACTTATGCAGCATTAAAATAGGTTATTTTCCAAATAGCTGGAAACATGCAAAAATACATCCTGTCCTGAAACCAGGCAAACCAGCCAAAGATCCCCTAAGCTATTGACCAATAAGTCTCCTATGTTCTATGAACATGTTCGAGCAAATAAAATTAAACGTAAACTTTTAGTTCACATGGAAGAGCATAATATACTTCCAGCTGAACAATTCGCATCAACTCTTAAGAATCAAGAGGCATATAAGGCAAAACTTTGACAGGGGTCACAGTAAGGGTATGGTACTTCTTGACGGACTGATTCACAAAATGGCCCAACTAAATTTTCCAATGCACCTAACTAAAATAGTCCAATCATTTTTGACAGGACGGAGTTTCCAAGTAAATTTGAATAAAAAACTTTCAGAGGTTCATTATATCCCTGCAGTAGAACCCCAAGGATCTGTCATAAGCCCAGTCGTTTACAACATATATACGTCTGATATGCCACATCCATGTAACTGTCATACAGAAATTTTCGCAGTTGATACATGTATCTTTTCTTCGGATGCTTTTGGTTTCGCAATCGAAACTTATTTGCAATCTGCTCTGGATACATTAACAAACTACTTTGTAAAATGGAAAATAAAAATAAATGGACAAAAGACACAGGCTATATTCTTTTCAAGGAAAAGAAAAGCCTGTTTCCTACCGAATAACATACTTACAATCGGTGGACATCCTGTAGAAAATATGAATACTACAAAAAATCTCGGAGTAGTGCTAGATAAAAAAACTACCATTTGGACTGCACATCCAGTATGTCATTGCCAAATTAAACAGTACTATTAAAATTTTATATCCATTCATTAACCGAATATCCAAATTGAGTAATCCTATTTTAACAACATGTAGTTTTTCCGATAATAGTTTAATAACAGACCAGGTTAATTAATGATTATCTTATCTGATTTAGATTTTTTATTACTCGTTATATTTTTATTTATTTATTTATTTTTTTATTTATTTATTTATTAATTTAATTATTTATTTAATTTATTTATTTATTTATTATTACAAGATTTACTATTATTTATTTATTATTGTTGTTGTTATTTATATAGCTCTATTTACATATTTATTTATATTTGTCTATACTTGAGTAGTTATATAAATAATTCTGAGTAAAATTTTGATTTTATTTATTGTTGGTTCATAAATTTAAAAAAATAATACCGTATTGCTTATATTTGTTAATTATAATTCTTATGAACTGGAAACTTTTCTTGTTAACACTTAATCTATTTCTTCTATTTTCCAATAGTCAAATTCAAAGCTGTAATTTTTTTTCTGTTCTTTTTGCATGAAGGTTTTTCTAAAGTAGCTTTTTCCTTCAAAACCAAGTTTATGTGAAAAATTTTCGCTTGCAACAAAAAATAGCCTCCTCCGATAAAGGTGTACACACACAATCCATCTCATTCATAAGCCCAATCACTTGCCCCTCGCTCCACCAAGACCAAACAACTTTTATTCCATTCAATCGATTGAATCATGGCTTAAGCATTCAAGAACTCAATTGCGATTATTTTTATCGTAAAAATTTATTAACCCACTTAGTTAATAGCCAGAGATTAAAATGGAATTGCTAATTCGAATCTCATCAACAATTCTAATGCCAATCGGAATTCTCCTAATGCACCTACGATATCGCAAGAGATACCAATGTTGACTCAATGTTAAATGCGTAGTTGAGAAAAGAATTATTATTTGTAAAGTCACAGCGAAACATGACATTCAGTGCTGTCAGCTGGCATGTGGATAACTTCAGTACATAAACATCAAATGGGAATGGCCCAGTTGATTAGAATGGCAATCTTTAATGATTGAAAAATGATGCTGACCACTTATTCAAATGGAATATGATGAGTTATGATGATGTCTTATTTTTAAGACGGCTTCATTAGACCGGACAAGACTATTACAAAATTGACACTAGAAATTTTCTTCATGTATCTATGAACAAAGATTTAGACGCAGTGACCTTAAAAACATAAATATTTTTTAAATATTTGCTGGAAAATTTAAGTCATTAATTGTGGCATTCAATTTAAAACAATCATTGAATTAAGTCAAATGATTGCATTCTTTTGAATTCCATTACCGAATTCACTCCATCTTGACTGAAGTCCGCAATGCAATCACACAAAATCAGTTGAAATTGGCCAATTCAATAGAAATTTTTTGAATTCTTTTCAATGTAACGCAAGTTGATGAGCCGAAGGGATGAAGTAGAGTAGTGTTGTGTTCCCGCTTTTCCCGCCTATAAAAGGAGCAGAAAATCACTTATGGGCTTTTAGAAAGCTCTACCCCATCTCTCATAATCGCTCTCCCTCAAATGCCAATTGGTGGACAGGAAAGCTAAAAAATTAGAACAGAGGTCAAAAAACAATTTATTAAGGCACGACTGAATAGTAGCGAGGACGGCTGTTCGCTGTATAGGATCGAGCTAAACAGCTACACCAGCGACATAAGAATTTCAAAAAGAAACTCCTGGAATCGCGAGTCCATTGAAATTACCATAGAGATAGCACTTTATGAACTTACATTTCGGGCAGATTCAAGCGGTCTTAACGCTCTTCCAAAAATTAATTGGACAGCATTGAAACTTTCACAAGCTTTTAAATATCTGAGTGTTTTGCTGGACTCGAAGCTTACGTGGAAAAGAAACACTGAAGATAGAGTGAACAAGGTAATCTGTGCTCTCTAACTATGAAGCAGAACATGCGACAGGAATTGGGACATGCAACCGTATGAATTACTTTGGTCCTGCATACGGCTCCATTGGATGGTGGAAAGCAGCGGAAAAGGCAAGATTCGCCTTAAATCTGAATAAAGCGCAGAGGCTTAAGTATCTGAAGAGCACTGTAGCTACGAAAGCGATTCGACTGAGGGAACCTTACACTTGGACGCTCTTACGGGCATTCCTCAAATACTCAAATATGTAAGGACGATGGAGATAAACTCGAGGACTAACTACACGATGCCTTCTCACAACTTCATCAAAAAGATCTTTACCTTTGTTCCTAGAAGTAAGGATTGGGAGTCAAGCTTCCTAACCGAAGCACATGATACTTATGTCTTCATTGATAGATCAAAGATTGGAAAAAGGGACTGGGCTGGAGTAACTCGTATAGATAGACGTAGATAGACGATAACGAAAAGGCAGATGAACTTCCCAAGAAAGGATCATTGCATAGTTACTCGAGAACGTTGCAAAAGAATATGGAAATCCAGGGAGGATTTTCTCCACTCAACCACTCAAGGACCTAATGAGTTTCATCAGGAACACCAAATGTTTCACTAAAAACCATAATAAAATTCAAAAAAGGCATAGTTTGTAAAATCCAACTAATGTTAGAGTGAATTCACTTGCTTTAAATGAATTAATTAACTTGAACCGAATAAGACTGAATTCAGAAATGCCTTCAACATAACACAGCTGACTTCAACTTACTAAGAGTGAATTCAACTGATTTTCGAAAATGATTTCAATTCTGTGGTGACGAAAAATTGTTAGATAGATACTTTTTATTTTTAAAATAAATTTTACAATATGAGAGTTATCACACATTTTACAGTACAGAGTTTCGACATATTTATAGGTAAGGTGGTGAAACATTTTTTGTAAAAAAAAAGTAACATATTACGAAGGAAAATTCGGGCAAAAACCTTCACATAAAGAACAAAAAAAGAAAGCTTTATAAGTAAATAAATAAATATATAAAATAATAATAGATACGGTACTCCCTTAAAATATCAAGGACTAGAATGTAGATATGTAGGTTTATTTATGGTTATTAATATATGTACATTTATTTAACTTTAAGTCAACAAATAAATATGTATATTAATAAAACAATATGAAATTAAAGAAATAAAAGCAAACATTAAGGGTATAAGCAAATAAATTAACAACGAAAAAATAAATGAATAAATCAATTAATAAATAAATAAATATATGCATTTAAATAAATGAGTAAATATGACTTAACGATAAATAAAATAAATTAATAAATGTATATGCAGTTATAAATAAATCAATAAGTATATAATTATATATAAATAAAGTGTATTTTTAAACAGTTTAAGATTACGAATTTATGTCTACAAATTATTTATGAGAGCACTTTCCACAGTAGCGCATTTAATAATAACTTTGTCAATAAGTTTTTGAATTCTCTCGGATATCAATTCAACATTCGCTCTATTGTGGAGGTTCAGTGTTGAGTGATGCCAGGAAAGATTAAGCATCCTTTTGAGAATTTTGTTCTGTGATACCTGTTACTTTTTAATATGACACTGTGCACAATTTCCCCATACCTGGCATACATACAAAAGTATTGATTGGAAAACTACTTTGTATACGGTGAGTTTGTTTTCGATAAAGAGCTCAAATTTTCTGTTTATGAATGGGTATAGCATTTTTATTACTATACAGACTTTCTGAAGGGTTCTTGTCGTATGCTCACTTAATGTAAGTTTAGAGTCAAGATATGCTATATACCTAAATACTTGATGCTCCACTTAAAAGCAGCTCTATGAATTTTGATGTGGCTGTTCGGAATGTAGCAAGGTCTCCTTTTTCTTGTGAAAAAGATGGCTTGCGTTTTTTCCGCGTTGAGCTTAATTTTCCATTTGTTATAATATTTAGCTAACACTTCCATCACATTATTCAGGCTAGTCTCGATGTAAGCTGATGAAAAATTAGCCAGGTTTGAAAAGTCGGACGCAATAAAGTTGTAAAGGTGGGGGCCCACGACATAGCCTTGTGGGACTCCTAACCCAAAATAAATAAGGTTAGAAGCAACACTATATAAAAGGACTTTAAAGCAACGATCGGACAAAAAACTTTGGATTATCTTACGAAGATATGGGGAAAAGTAAAAAGCAATCATTTTATAAAGACGACCATTATTGCAGACGGTATCGAAAGCCTTCTCAATGTCAAGGAATGGCGAAAATCCCTCACATCCCTAGTCATTGACTTTCTAAAAAAGGTGATTTAGATCCTAAAAGGATCGCATTTTTTTTTGCATTGCGCAAGATTATCCAAACTACATATCCTTAGGGGAAGATGGTGTATCTTTTTCAAATGGCCGCAACTCACGGGCTTGCAGACAGATGTAGAATACTCGTCAGTAATCCACAGATTGTTATACGCCTGAAGATCGTCGTGTACTACGGCGAAGAATTCCCATATGTGCATTTCGAAATCGGCAAATATCTCATTTCGGCAGTCTGGCCTATACAAATATATGTCTTTGGATCTTTTTGAAGTGAAGGGACTATGAGAACAACCTTCAGCTCTGTGACAAACAGCGCATTAAAAACATGGGCTTTACTTTGGAGGTGAACGTCGCAAAGGTGACGGATCATTTTACCTGTGAAAACCTAGTGTCAGACGAGCGTAAGGAACGTTCTCGCAAAGTTTGGGAAAAATAATATCTGATTGTGCGCCTGTATTACTTGTCCAGTTGAGTTTTCAGAAAAAATTTAATGGATACTTTTGATATTCCTCTTAAAAGAGTTTGACGATGACTAACGCAAAGGCTTGAAAACGTCCCGTCTTTCATTATTTTTTATGTGAATGATATATAGTAAGTTCCTGTTAAAAACTGAGAAACATTTTTGGAGGAAGGAAAGCCATAAACATTTATGAAAAAAAAAGTCCTCTTTAAATAATTCTATAAATCTCGATGTAATTGGTTATCAAAGACTCTATCGAGCACTCTTAAAATAAAATGATCGTCGTTTGATCGAAAGTGTGTCAACGGACAAGATCTTATTTCAACGTAGTCAAAATTTTTGGGCTCAAAGCGTAGTCTCTCTGCGGCCAGAAAACCGACTCATTGGCCGACAGAAAAAGCCAAAATGGCTGACCCTGAATGGCTGCGTCGTCCAGGAAAAAACAAGCTATATTCACTGGATCTCTATATCCACCTCAAATTGTAAGTTTAGTCCGATAAAAAAGGAAATCGTGCAAAGTTGGCAGTCATCAAGCAAGCCCCTATATAAAATGAGGTTAAACTCATTGAGCAAAAAATCTAAACGATATTTTTACTATTCGAGATTTCAAGATCCGCGAGTTTTATTTTCATACGAAAGAAAAAAAAGTGTGAAACATACCAAAAAACCGTAGTTGAAAACGCCTCTAACAAAATATAACTACGCTGAATGTGAATGAAAAGCGCCCAAGTGCGAGTCGGACACACAACGAAGGGTTCCGGACCAACCAACACCAATTTTTTATTTTTAAGTTTCCGATAGTCTATTTTTTAATTTTAATTTTTTAAAGGCTCCCTCCTTTATTTTAAACTTAAAGCAGTTCAGAAAATACAACCAATTAACAAACGGACAGACGGAAAGCGATGTATTAGTAAAGGGGTTCCGTTGGCACCCTTTGGGTACGGAACCCTTAAAAGACAATGGCGAAGGGACTAGTTACGACAAAGATAAATTAGAATTAATTGCCGATAATAAATCGGAATTAATTGCCGACTGCATTTAGGAAGCATTGAAGCCTTTTTGGAAGGTAGGCATTGACTCTGGCCGAACTTTTTCAAGCATTTAGTTTCAAAAATTTGAAGTGCTATTTGATAGCTGGACAAATCCATTTGAAGCCAATAAAAAGGTGTATGAAAATAAGTGTATGAAAATAAGCTTGTATTACATTCATAGGCAGCGAAAAAATTAAAATGTCATTGAAACTAATATCATTTTAGGCAATTAAGTTGAAAGTTTTTGCGTCTAGAGTAAAAACGTCTTATCTCCGACCATCGATTTGCATTCAACGACTGATCGATGACTATCAGGTTTCCAGAATAATACCTTCCTGGACATCTCTCAAGCCTTTGACAAAGTATAGCATGCAGGCTTGAGGTATAAGCTACGGCTGGTTGCGTGTTAAATATGTGAATGTTTACTCTACGCTTTGAAGATTTTACAGCTTACGTTCCTCAAGGAGGTGCCCTTGGCACGGTATTGTACTTCAGCTACGATGTGGCTCGTTAGTGTAATATCCGTCTTCATGGTTATTGTGACAGCTCTGTTTAGCAAATTTTGGAGAGGAAAAACCTGCTGCAAGGAGGGAACACACAGGAAAACCGGCTTAAACAGATGCCCTTGCTGAAAGATTTCCCCTTAAAGTTGTAGTACCCCATTTATTAAAGTTGTTTTAAGTGGAAGCGGTTGTCATCATGGGTCATCGTTGTGTTTATAGAATTTGCACCTTTCGGTGTTAATTGTATATTTTAATCTTAGAGCCTGATGTCAATTAGGAAATTGATGTTGATAGTCTTCCTTATTACTGCAAATTAGAATTAAATGAAGCTACACCATGTTTTGTCTCCTGGTGCACCTTCTGACTTGCATTTAATCCCGTCCCCTGGTAATTTTAGTCGTCCGAAGAAATTGCTTCGCACTAGTTAAATGCACAATCAGCTCTACACACATAGAACCAAATTGCTGTCCAGAGTCTAGCATTTGTGGCGATTATAGCGGTCTTAAGACATCTAACACTTGACCGGCGATATAAATCATGGACTTGTACTGAACCATAACCATTACCATCCAGTTGGGGAGATACGAATCGGAAATTATTATTATGTTGGCCATAATTGTAGATTTTCACTCTATTTACTGCGAACTGGTGGACACAGGTGTTTCGGAAAGTCTGCGAATTCCATTGCTCCGGCAAAGCACACTGAAGTTTAAGCTGTGACCACGTTTGGATGTCAAAATTTTACTGCTGCGCGTTAATAGGCCAACCACTTTGCTAACATTGGTTCACCATGCGAACCATCGGTGGTCGGCAGTCACCTGGCTTATGTTTCCGAATCCAATTCGGATAAGATACATTTTTCAGATACGAATATGGTTTGCGCAACAAGTTCATTGGCTCGGTGTGTTTTTTTTTTTGTCTTTTTCTGACAACGAGTTAAGTTGTCAAATTCCATCCCGTCGGCTGAAGCTTGTTGTTCATTAATATCCGCGCCAGAATACGGAAATGCCAAATGGCTGCAACACGGTTCCATAATTCCGCCCTCCCACTCGCCAGTCTTCCTTTGGCGCGTTTTGTGTGAATCAAAAAAAAATCATCGCTCCGGTCACATCGACGAAGCGAAGATTCGAACAATTAACAGGAACTGCCATGTGGCTTTGTAGTCCTTTTTACAACCTACATTAGCTGCTCGCTAAAGTGATCTCGTGAATCATGTGACAGTGATTTATGAACGGACATCTTTCATTCATAGCATAATTCCACCTCCTCCTCGGAGATGCCTTACTTCTTTTTTTTCTGTGCAAATAAATGGATACGACAAAAGGGCTGGAACAGCGCTATAGTCGTGACAATAATCCCGGCACAGAGTCCTTTTGTTCGTTGTGCTGCATGGCACGACCTTAGCGCAGCAGAGGTGTGAATGTGAATGCAAAATGAGGACGCGCCGAGGAGTCCAAATTGAAAACCTTTCAATACGATTTGGTGCACAGCTTCAGCTCCTCGTACAATCAGAATTTCTAAGCAAACCCAGGGAAACGCTTGAATGGAGCATGAGTGTGAAGCTATTGTGAGGGTGATTGGGAGGAGCTCTTCTATGGCATTGAAGACACAACTGAAATGAGGCGTTTCAATGTAGAATCTATTGGTCTTCCTTCAGTACTCTTGAATGCGCGGCTAATTTTTGCGAAAGCATTGTAAGCGTTTCGAATGCGGAAATTTGTCTTCGAGCTGATTGCCGGAATAGAAAACAATTAGGTTAGCGTGGTGGAACGCATTGTAGCGTGGACTTAATGCGGAAATGTAAAGAGCAGCAAATTTTACTTGGAGCACAGTCGAACTCGGTGGACTCAATGCACGCGTCAATCATAGTGTGATTGGCAGATCAGAATATTGTGTACTCGATGACAGCTAATCTGCCAAGGATTCAAGAATTATTGCTCTTCTTAAAGATGAGGAAATGCAGAGATTATCTTTCCAACCAGAAGATATAGTACATTAATTTTGATCTCATAGGATCCATAATGGAAGAGAGATAATTTATGAAAGATACATTTAAGATTAAAGGTTTCGAGGCTAATGTCTAGATTGAAGAATCGGATTAGTTCGTGCAGTTTTAATACAGTTCTGTGAGCTGCTCCGTTGCTTTTTGAATTGATCCATCCAGGAGCAACACAGTTCTACATTGTCTTTACCGATGTTACCAGCAACGTTTCGAACGGCAACGGTAGAAAACTTGTTCTTTCTGATAAAAGAAAAAGATTAAAATCTATAGTGTATATTTCCCTGGGTGAAAAGCATCTACTGATATAAAAATCTATTTAAAAAAATGATCTTCGTAAACTCCTTGGCATAAGAGCAAACACATGGGGAAATATGCTCGCAGATTTTACTCTGACTCTACCGATATCTGTTCTGTATCCTCCCATTCCAACTTATGTTCCTGCTTGCTCTCATTTTAGTCCTTCTGTTCTTGATATTTTATTTTATTACAAATTGTCCTCAAGTTTTAACGCAACCAAAAGCTTTTAATGATCTTCCATCTGATCATAGCCCAGTACTTTGTCATCTTCTTTGGTCGGGTGAAAAAAAGTGCAATGTGTTTATCAGTTTCATCACGCGAATTGGTCACGATTTAGTTCGACTGTAAACGCCAAATTAAGAGGTCCAATCACCAACTTAAATGCAGTACAGACGGAGGAAGACGTTGACACCCAAGTTAGTTTTTTCACCAGAATCGATTAAAAACTGCGTCCCTAAAACCCCTATAAAAACCCATTGTGGAAAACTCATATCCAACTTGCCAAACTGAGTCTCGTAATTAAATGAAGTTTCTCAATAATATAATTCCAAAACATATTCTTCACCATCGAAATGAAATCTGGAATAACAAATTAGAAAACAAAACCAATGACATATTCTCTACAGATGGACAAAAAGCAAAGCAATAGTTCAATAATAACAAAAAAAAATTTAACAATAAAATCACCGTAGCCTTTTTAATCATAAACCAAAGATATACAAAAATAACAAAAATTTATTTAATTATTTCCATTGGAAGTATTTTTTAAAAAAAAATTTCGTGAGAGAGTCAAAAAGTCGAAAATACTAAATATTTTCTTTTTTCACATAGAGTTAAAGTTAATTATTCCGCATAATTCCGCCACAAGACTACATTTAAATTAATCTGTCAAGTGTTCACTTTGAGGTGAATAAAAAATTTATTTTTTCACTTTTCCAGTATGACCTCCACTACATCTCGTAAGGAAATTTTTGAAGCATGGAAACAAGCTAAGGTAAATATAAATATTGTTTGCTTTAAGCTTAGCGAAAAATGGGAAAAAAGTGGAAGGCATCGCAACCGTTCTTTTCCATGAAATGCAGTTTGGCACGATGAACCTTATGTTTTGCCTGAAAACGTACAATTTCAAAATCTTGAGAAAGCTGGAAGAAAACCAAAAGACTTCAATGACTGCAGCGAAAAATAAAAAAAAGGAGGGTTCAAAGTCTCTTCGATTCGACTGACCCTCAAGAAATAGTTTTGGCTGGTGAGATAGTTTTTAGAAAAATGGGAAAGCGAGATTCAGCCAAGGTTTTGAAAGATTTGTCGGAAGCTTCGTCCAGTAATAGTACGGAATTTAAAAAAAATGTGTAAAAGATATAGTTCTGAGTATGTACCTTCAATGGGCTTTTCTGCAATAATGGTTGATACTAATATGTCGAAACATCAAAATGATGTTATTCGGCAAAAAGTCAACGAAAGATGCAAGGATCTTTTTCCATCCTACACTTACGTTCAAAAGCTAAAAAAAAATTTTTCCAGTTGAGTTAACAACTACTGAGTTGTATGCAAAAAGTTCACTGCAGTCATTAGTAAATCATACTATTGAAAGGCTTTGCTTCGATAAAGAGGAGGTTTTGCTCGCTATAGACGAGTTGAAAACTGGCAAAAATCGTCTAAATATTTTGATTTAATGGGCATGCGATGGGGATCAGCAAAAGCAGTATAAACAGATTTTTTTTTCGGAGTATTGCCAAGGCCATACAGATGAAAGTTTTTTTAGCATTTCAATGGTGCCTTTTCAAATATATTACAGTTCTTCAAAGGGAAAATTAATTGTTTGGCAAAATCCAGCTCCTTCATCTACAGGATGAAGACTCTTCGTCAAAGAGTCCACTGATTTTATTTCTCAAGAAGTTTATTCAATCCAGCAAGATATTAGAGATTTGTCTCCAATTCTAATCCGGAATGGCCAACAGCAGTTTCTTGTCGATTTTTCTTTTATGTTAACTATGATAGACGGTAAAATATGTACAGCACTTTCATCTGTGCAGCAAAACCAAGTGAATTAAATAAACCTTCTGTGATCTTGAACAAAACAATCGATGAAAGATCTCTAACATTTGGAATGTCTCCGCTACATTCATGGATCCGTTTTATGGAGTACATATAACACATAGCGTATAAGCTACCTATTAAGACCTGGCAAGCTCGAGGACCGGAAACTAAAGCAAAGTGGTAAATAAAAAAAAACATTCAACAGAGATTTAAAAATTAGATGGGGCTGCTTGTAGACATGCCAACGCAACAAGCAGGTAATACCAATGACGGTAATACTGCTAGACGGTTCTTACGAGCAGCTGAAATCAGCTCAGAAATCACAGGTGTAAATAGAGAATTGATTGAAAGATTTCACATTATTTTAGAAGCTTTAAAAAGCGGCTTTCCAACAAACGAAGATGCTTTTGAATCTTTCATTATTGCCACAACAATTTATATTTAAATGAATACCCTTAGTATATAATGCCCGTTAGCGTCCATAAAATCCTTTTTCATGGAGAGATACGGTCTTTCATTCTTCCTATAGGGCAGCTCTTAGAAGAAGCTCAAGAAGCTAGAAATAAGGTCACGAGAAAATTTAGAGAGATATTCACTAGAAAAACGTCTAGAATAGACTCAAATACAGATCTTTTTAAACGTTTCTTAATTTCATCCGATCCTTATATTGCAAGTTTACGTCACAATCCTGTTCGAGTTCGAGGTGTAATAACAAAAGAAGTTCTTCCGCTACTTACCGTTGATGCTCTTGAGCAAGAAGAATCTTTTTACGACATGATATGAAAATGAACTTAAAGTCTTTACGTGTATTTCTGTATTTTTATCTGTGTTATTAATGTTATAAAGTCACAAAAAGTATATAAAAACAATTATTATCAAATATTTAATGGAGTCTCTACTTCGACTTCTTTCGTAACAATTCCCTTAATAATTGTACGAGTCATGTATCTTTGTATCATTTAACCTTAAAACAAGTATATATAACTATAAATAATGTCAGTATGATGTTTTTAAGAAACCTATTTTTTGTTTCAAAAATGTCTTTTTTCCAGTAAGTGAGACTTTTCATTTTTGGGCTGTTTTTATAAAAAAAAGCTACATTTGTGATCCAACACACTGTGCCACGTGGCGTCATGCGCACAGTATCATTTCGTCATGTTTGAGTTCCAGGTCCTCATCCCAAACAGTACCAAAAATGGGTTGCGGAAATGATGATGATTTTCTGATTCTGCTGTAATCGCACAATACTGAACCTAACTTTGACAAAATACAAACCAACGAATTCCGTCTTCCATTTAGTTATATCCCCTTGAGCAATAATATTTTAAATAAATATTATATCTCTATAGAGAACCCTGTAAAGTTCGAAAACATGAATTAAGTAAGTTCGAAAACATGCTGGAACGGAAACTACATATACTATATATTTAGACAGCCAGACCAACTGGAAGATTCTTCGTAAATGGTTCTGAAACAGATTTAGAATCTTTCCCGAAATTTGTACTTTTTAGTCCATAGATAGTCCATAGAAATAAAAACAAAAACACTTTAAGGGTACTTCAAATCCCTTGAGCACGAGCGCTATTTAAAAAAAAAAAAAAGAACAGACCATCAAAATGTCTCAAAATTCATTCGATTTGAATCCTTTCGATTCGATCACCTCACTTCTTTTATTATTAAACTTGAAATGGCTTCAAAACTTTGTTTGAATTTCTTACAAAAGCCATACTCCTCCACCACTGCAACCAGTTATTGATGGAAAACTCTAGTAGAAATTTCTGGAAAAAAAATAGGAACTTCAAGGAGCATTTATTTTTATTACTTAAAAAAAAAAACACAGCCATTTTGTATTCACTGTGGTGGCCATTAAAATCTTCAGGAAGCTCCACACAACGCAATAACTTCCACTCGTGTGTCTTGAGTTGAATTTAAAATTCAAAACCTCGAAAATTATGGCGCAACTGAAACCATTCATTGAATACCTCTCCATGTGGAGGTTCAAAGAGATTCTCCACCACCACCGCACTGAGTCAACCAACAATACAGCTGGGAAGTTAAATTTATTACACGTGGAAGAAGTTGTCGCATAGAAGCACAGTACAGCAAGCAGGACGCCAGTACACGGCCAGTTGTTTGCCTCTCTTTCAATTCTTAAATGAATAGAACTGGCGAACGGTTTTGTCCTGTTTGCACACAATCCCATTGTGATATGAACAGCACCTACTCCAGTTCCAGGTTACATCACCATAAAATATCCAAAGCAATAGCATGACCTTATCAAGATCTCACATCGCGGCCGCTAGCGTTGTTCCTTTGAGAATCGACCTAGTAGGGGGGCCCGCCAAGGAGCTGATTCTAACATCTGACTCTGCACACATCTTCAAGAAGCCAATGGCATTGTAGAAGCAGCACAACCACAGTCATCGCGATGGGGATTAAAGTGATAAAATTTGCGACGACAACATGCGATGAAATAACGATGAAGTTGATGACGACCATGGAAGGAGGGGCAACTACGTACCATACACAAAGCGACACACTCGCTGAAATTGATGGTGATCATGATGTCCACAATGATGACGATGATGGCAAAGATACAAAGATATCCACCAAATCCAAAGCCACCGCGCACCGATCACTGATCACCGATCGCCGATCAGCTCGATCGTTAACTGGATATGCGAAAAGGTTCCCCCTAATGATGCCATAAAAATATACAATTGCTCATTGAGGGTACACCGGTACTAGAGGTGAAGTTTGAAGCCACCATATGGTTTCCGGATTAGGCCGTTGATTGTCGCCGCGCCGCCGACGAGGATCATAAATTTAAGTGAAATTCCAGCAGAAATTGAAACACCACTTGACAAAGATGGCGACGACACTTGAAATTAATCATCGTCATGCCTGCTTGAGTGGGGAAATGATGAATGTTCCTTCGAGGGGACCGACCGACCGGTTAGAATGCAACAACCAGCTTAATCAGATCTCAAAGTGCAGATCGTACGGCTTGAAGCTGCTATGATGATCACGTCATCGTCATTTCGAATGCATCCCAGTTCGGATAGTAAGCGCGGAAGAGATGAGAGGACAAATGGACGCGTATGGAAAATGGTTGATTCTAGAAGCGGCGGCGGTGATAAAATACAACTCCGACACGTTTATCTGTGTGGGCCGATGTGCAATGCCGCCCACACCAGAATGCGTATGAATTTGAGGTTATTTATGATGGACAGCAAGACAATGCCGCTTAGTTTTAGCCAGTGATACCAGAAGGTAGCTGAATGCTCAGCAGGAATGACACGAACAAAGTCGCCCACCGCGGAACAAAGAAGCATTTAGAACATGAATAAAAAAAAATTGTGTGGGTTGATAGAAGGGCATCACCACCTGTACCGCTGTACACCAAGCCTTCTAACGATCAGCGTATTTCAAGTCATATAAATCGATGGATGAGTCCTGCAAGTAGATGCGTAAACAACTTATTAAGATCTGATCGACTGCAATATGCATCCTAGCTGGCACCAAAGTATTCCAGTAAAATATTGTGCGGAGAACGAAAACATACCGTTCAGAAAGCCCTTACAATATCAACAACAAACATTGACGACCAACGTAAACAAATAAGGAAAAAACAGCATTCAGCTTAAGGCATGTGACATCGGACCTAATTTCAAAAATATTATCAAACGATGAAAATCGGTCGATGAAAACTATGAGACTACAAACACCATCTCCGGTAATTGAATTAGACTGATGAATTCAGCTGAAGGACGAAATCTCATTGTAGGAAGTATTACACATAAGGGGAACAGATCAAAAAACCGCAAAACCCTCTTTGAGTTTGTTCCTTGTCCTGCCGTTCCCCAAAACCAGCATTGACTCAAGACATTTTAATACTTGAATTTACTGGAAACAGGCTTAGCGCTCTGAAAACGTTGAGGAAATTCAAGGAAGCATTCGCGTCAATCGAGTTAACATAAAGATCACCACAAATAACAACATGGGAGGCGATACAAGATAGTTGTTCCAATACATTAACTATCGGCAGATAGTCCAAATATTGATTTGCTCTATACACCGTACCCAAGAATATTTTTCCGTCTCGCATACGATGTTGATGAAGCAATAGTCAAGCGCAGTGTCCCGCCCAGCGCCTCCTCTAACACGACCTATCACGACTCTATCACCACGGAAAACCGTATAAGCTCATACGCATTATCTTCAAAATCGGAATGAAACCAAGTCTCAGACACACAGACAATATCATCCTGAGATCCTACAAACAGATACCTGAATTCTCCTAATTTTAAACTATTGTGCGCACAAAGAATACGAATCATGGAGTGCTTAGGTTTTAAAAAATCAAAAAATAAGACTTTTGATCTCATAATAAATAAGAATTAATTTTCAGTTTAAATATTGTTTTATTTACATTAAAAGGTGGTGGGGTTATAAACAACCCCAGTTGCTGTTCACGTAGGAAAAAAAGCCTTTCCTTCGGAAGGTTAAATGTTTCACTTTGGAAGTCTTCACGAACATCCATTTGCCTAAGGGGGCGGAAGGTATTAGTGTCAAAAAAAAATATTTTTAGTATTCATTTTTTTTATAAGTTATTTATATGGGATTTATAGGATTTCACAAGTCAACACACGATTTATTTCGAAATCAAATTTATTTTAACTTTTCTTTACTTTTCACAAAAACTCTTTCTTTTCTTTACTTAATAATCGAAATTTAATTTAGAGTGGAGACCTCCTGTCTCATCTCATGGTCCAAGGCAAAGAAAGTCCCGCAGCTACTCGAATCTGTCCCACCGGTAATATTTTTTCCTTCATTCCGCCATTTTTAGAACATGGACAGTGTCATCAATAATATAAGGAATGAACCCATTAGTTTAAGGGTGATCATACATTTTTTAAGATAACAAGAATACAGAAAACAAATCACAAAATAAAAAGTTGAAAATTTCAAAAATTAGCAGTTGATGAAGTGGCGCGTCACCTTACCCACGATTTCAAACCTCCTAGCAATCTATAACCAAAAAATCTATAAAAAAAAATATTATAAATATTAAAAAAAAAATATTATTAATCTAGAATAATGTCGCAATGTCTGGAAATACGGAAAAGTTGAAAAGATTTGTTTTCACAAAATGGCGACTGCCTGAAAAAAAAAACAATTTTTTTACCACTTTTTTTGACTGTTTCGAATTTAATACAAAAAAAAGTAATAGAAATTTGGGGATGAGGATAGTTCCAGACATAGACAAGTCTATAAAGAAGACTCCCTAAAATTTTCAGGTAAATCGGTCCAGTAGAACCTGAGAAATCGTTTCTTAATTGTTTTGAAAAAGACAGCTTCCAAAAAATTGCATTTAAAGTTTCGCGTAAAGTTTTTCGAAGTCTAAGTCATGAAATGATATTGTAGACATACGTCGGACCTTCCACGACTTCGAAAAAACTATTTTGCGCGTGTCTCTCTTCATATCGAACAAATCTGGCCACCTTTGATGCGTTGGATGCTCGTATCTCGGAGCGGTCAATCTGGGCGTCGTCTCGTTTCACAGCAAATAAATGAGCTTCCGGGCAAATTTTCATTCCCATAAGCTCCATCATTTCTTGTACTACAATATATACAAACGACAACAGCTTTTACTGAGAAATATGGATTCGGGTAGACGGAGAATCCATAATGTCTTTTGTTCGATTAGTTCCGGCCGAACCAGTTTGGATGCCGGTTCAGCAATAGTTTGAATTCTGAAAAATCCTCTTGTGGATATATTCTTTAATAGTTAAACTTTGAAAATATAAAAAATATACGATTTTTTTAAATTTCTAGACTAGAACACCCCCGCCTTCCAACAAAATTTGAAATCCAGTTAAACGCCATTCAATTTAAGCGGTGCTTCAGTTGGTTTTGAATTCAGCAGACGTCCGAAGCCTCGAATTTTGGTAAAATACCTGAAGATATTTCCTTATAAGGAACAACATTTTCACCAATTGTAGCCTGCTGACCGTCAAGTGAGGTGGACTTGCTCCCATCTGCTTATTTCGTATCCATTTTCATAATGCAGTGCTATAGATGGATAATCAGTAGCAATCAAGTCGCTTTTCCTGGTTCAAGTAGGTCGGAACTAACGCTCGCACAGCAACATTGGAGAAATGTGACTTTAAATCACAAATAAGGACATTTTTAAATCTCCTTTTTAGCACAGCAATCCACAGAATCGACAATTCGAAGCGAGGTGTTTTGCAAGCAAAAATTTTAAAGGTCGTAAAATGAGCACAAATGTTCATCAATTTCAATTTTCAATTTATTTCAATTGATTTATTTAAAATTAGTATTAAGATAATAAAATCTTATTATTGAAGGTGAAGCCTTAAAAAAATTGTTAGCTGGAATTTAATAGAAAAAAGTTAATATAAATCATAAATATAAATTTAAATATAAGGGATAAAGATATAAATAAATCTAAAAATGTATAAACAAAATTTGGGGAGGAATAAAATAAAGAAAAAAACATTAAAATTAGGTAAAGGAGAGAGCTTTCGCATCACAGAATTTTTATTGTTCCATCAAAGACAATTTGTCACTTTTTGAAATGGTAAGATTCTAGAATCATTGCCCAACTTTCAATCGTCAAAGCAAAATGTTGGTTTAAAAATAGATCCTTCGATCGAGCATATCCACTTCTCAGATACTTGCTCTGGACATTGGCTACTTGCCAGATACTTTTAATAAATTAATCAAAAAACATTCGTAATGACATTTCGAGCAATCATCGCAGTCGTTTCGTAGGAATAACTTTGAAAATTCTTGAGCTATGCGGAGAGTGATTGCCGCAGTTGGCCTTTCAGGCTAAGGCCTCGTCTCCCCGGTCAAGGGCAAAGAGACAAAACACACATTTCACGAAATTGACAACATAAAGATTTGTCTTCATCGTCGAGATAATTTATTTCGCGTACTCGAGCGCACTGCATTGCGCTGCTAATGCGCGAATCCGTCTTCAACTCGGATTCCATGTCCCTTTACCCTGGGTACGTACCTCAGGTAAAAAGAACCTTGAAATAGACGACGACAACGAGTACAACCACGACGATGACGACAGCGACGACGACACATCGTCGTGGATCGCTGGATCGCGCACACAAGAGAAGGAGGAGATGAAAGCAAAACCAGGCGCATTCCCAGTGCAATCGGCACAGAGCAGAGCAGAGCAAAGCAGAAGCCATTCTAGGCAAAGAACAACAAATAATTTCAAAGCCATCTTGAGAGATATTTCCTTTGTCCTGTCACCAAAAAACCACTTTGCATACATAAATTCATCTCGAGGAGACCGGCACTGGCACCAGTAACAGCACCGCGAAACCGAAAGCAAGGAGCACCACCTGAATGAAAGGAAACTCTGCGCCGCTACTGGTCCTACAGAAGGAATATGTGCATGCTGCCTGCCGTTTATCCCATATATAGTTAGTATGTATTTTGCTCGCTCGCAGTAAAGGGAAGCTTCATCCTCACTCCATGTCCTTAGTTGAAGAAGGTATGAGAATGAGTGGTACTTTGTTGGTGTTTAGTTGTTCGTCTGTGGGTTTCTTTTGAAAAAGATCCGCGAGGAAGCGCACTCGCACACCAAACAGCCGCGCACATACTCGTATGCAAAATAGTCCTCTGCCGGTTGTTCAGTTTCAAAGTTCAACCATAAATACCGTCTTCGTTGGAGTCGAAAGTCTGAAGTCTGAAGTCTTCGTCCTTCTTGCGGTCGGTTGTTTCTGTTTCTGTTTGACAGTTGTCGGAGACGGGGAGACGGACATTTGTAAGGAGCTGTTTTTGAACTGAACACTGTACTGGGAATGGGACGCGACGCTTCGCCGATGTCATTGCGATAAAAATAAATTACGCCTTGGCTGCCATGTCAATTGTTTCTAGAAGGTAACCAACCAACCAAACAGTTACAGAATTCAAAAGGGACGACCCCGAGCTGAGAGCTGAGAGCATTTGCTGATGCAGTGTTCCCATGAGGTGGTGTTGACTGGTGAGTTGATCCTTAAGCGGATGTCTTTCATTTAGAAGGTGATTCATTATTGTCGGAGTCAATTTGAACCAAATTAGAAAAGGAAGTCTTCGTTTCAGGATATTGTGGTGAAGATCTTCGTTCAAGTGCCAAATAAAATGGTAATAGATTTTCGTAAATTTTTGGACCAAGATATAACGAAAGTAATGTAATAGAAGTTAAACAATTAAGATCTGTTTTTAAAACTAACAATGTTAATTTTTAAAAACCTCTTGAGAAGTTCAATCGCCCACCCACTTTTCCGGTGACTCGAATAGCCTGATAGACTTATTCTTGCGAGTGAGTGAGTTTACTACGATGGATGAGCAATCCGAAGTAAACTATAGGGATTTTAAAAACATCGATTATTTCGCTCTTCAGTATGATGTTTACGGATAAATTGGGAAAGCGTATACAAGCGTATAGACAACCAAGTTTAATTTTTCCAAGACCAAATACTATATTTATATGACATGCATGTACCCATACAGTAAAAGGTGTTTAAGTATTACTCACCTGATTGGTTAACGAATGACATTATTTTAAAAATGCAAAAACGCGACGTTGCATATAAGAAATGAAAGCAATTTAAGCTCAACTTACAACTTGAAGACTATCATAAACTCAGAAATCTTGTCGTTACAAAAATTAGAAAAGCAAAAGCGAACTTTTATAAAAGAAAATTTGAGCAAGTTTCATCTGGAAAGCGCATGTGGGACTCTATCCGAAAGGTCGGACTTGGAAAACATTCCCAAGAAAATGTCTGAAAACATTGACTGCACTTTGTTGTTCCATCAATTGCTCCTACCGATACATCGACGGAAGATTCTCCTTTTTCGCCATCCGATGATGACGAAAACGTGCATGCATTTAGTTTTGCTGGCATACACAATGAAGATGTGGTGGCATCAACACTGTCTGGACGGATTAAATCCAAAATTTGTAAAAATTCTATTACCGAGTATTCTGCCTTATATACCTTACTTGTTTAATACAATTTAACAACATCAATATCAAAGCAAAAATAATACCTATCCCCAAAAAAATACACCCAAGTGTAACTGACTATAGACCAATTGCCATTGTATCATAATTATCCAAGGTATTTGTAAAAACATTTCGTCCCAAATCGATGAGTATCTGACTGATACAAAACTATTAACTCTTCACCAATCCGGGTTTCGAGCTAAGCGAAGCTGCAAACTTTTTGTACCTAACCCTATTAGATTTTCCAAAGCAGAAAGCTCAGAAAGCTCAGAAGAAATTTTAAACTTTCTCTGGAAGCATGTAATTTGATTTTTTCGTACTTAAGCGGAAGGTGTCAGCGAGTGGTAACCGGCAATAAAATGTCAAGTTTCCTCTCGGTACATTCTCAGTCCAATCCTGTTCCTCCTGTATGTCAACGAACTTCCCGAACTGATGAAAAACAGCTCCGTGCATATATATGCCGACGATGTTCAACTCATCTTGGGTCCTCCCCTTAATATGGTTGGTGAAGCTGCAAGGCTAATGAACGTGGATCTGATCTGCAAGGAACAACCTCCGCTTAAATCCAACCAAATCTAAGATTCTTGTTATCTATAAAAGACAATAAGATTTGTCTTGCTTTCCTGAAATTCAGCTTCCTACAATCACAACGATTATTCATGTTAGTAGAGTCGAGCTACACCTGTCTTATCTCAAAGTGGCAGTTCTTTGTACACGTTGTCCGACTTTGGAACTCCCTGCCTACAAAGATAAGAAAATTTAGAAACACACATCATTTCAAAAATTTACTTCTTATTTACCTGGCTTATGAATAATTAAATAAGTAGTTCACACTTCACTCGAAACTCTCTGGCATTGCTTGTTGATCCAGAGGCCACAAAAGTCCCTTTGAGCTTTATTTTTCGTTATGTTGAATTAGGAAATATGAAATGCTTCCAGAGATTTCAAACCGGGTTCATTTTCTTTCAAGCAACGTTGTAATAGCTCATCGATTCAGGAAATATCTGAACCTGAGTCCGAGCTCTGCTTCACAGCACTGGATACTCTTATACCATTTGGCTGGACTGATTGATTTTTAAACAGATCTTTTCTTTTTCGCGCTGTTGGAGCTCTTATTCCCTCTTAGCTTAAACATTGTTGTCCATTCGTTCAATGGAGCTACGGAATTGTAGTTGACGGATTTTTGCCTTCCAAACAAGATCCGCATCATTGTTCAGTGCGTTGTGCCGTCCCCTCCATTTGTCCTCCTAGTAGAAAGGAATGTTTATCTGAGGAAAAATTGCTTTCTTTCGAATGTCCTTAAATTCTGTTCTACTTACTTGCTATGAGGCACGATATGAACAAATCCAAGTTAGCTTCAATGCCTGCGATAAATCTTAATTGGATCATCGCATTAGCGTGAAGTCGATGAAAAGGTGGTAAGTATTGTTTTTAAATTTTTGATTCGATTCTAGGCCTTAGAGTAGTGAAAAAATTTGCTTCAATGACCAAGCCGGTACACACACCGGTATTGGTTCATTTGTATGTGCCAAAACACCTTTAAATGTTCTCACAAAACAAGTAGGATTTGAATATGATCGTTTAACTTCCCGACCTTAGACAAACCGTTGGGAACATGCAAATATGTTCGGTCATCAATCAGAATCCAATCTTATGAAAATGCTTCACAAAGATTGTGTTGACCGAAATAACTTTTCAATAGAACGCACTGTTTTGGCAACACAACATCCAATCCGAAAGTAACTTTGAAATATTTCCCAACGTTGTTCGATCCATGAAAATAGGATTCATCATTTGAATGAATCAAAATAACTTTCAATTTTTCGATTCGACCCAACATGTTTTGAATAACGTTGCAGCTCTCAGACTCAAACTCATTTCCGTCTAAACTTTCTGAACGTGGTAGCGACGCTCTGGTTAGGAACATGCACTAGATCATATGCTAAGTTTCGCAGGATGAGAGTATGCCCTACGACTGGAATATCAGCTTTATCTACCCTGTCTTCAAAGAAGGCGATTCTATCTCTAGAAACAACTACCGAGGCATATTCCTGCTAAATGTCGCCTTCAAGATCTTATCCAGCGTACTTTGTAAACCTGTAAAGCCTTTTTCTCAACATTCATTGGAAATACAAGTGTGGCTTCCAACCCGGCAAATCAACGCTATCGAATGTCGTACAACGCTTGAAAATACATGATGCACCGTGCAGTTTGGAACCAAAATTTCTGAACTATTCCAAACCTCCACCGGTTTTCAGGAAGGATTATGAATTCTTTAATCTGGTCTTGGAACGGAAGGTATCGACATGGAAGGTGCTATCTTTTTCAAGTCTACCCAGCCACATTATCGCTCATAATCAGCGCGCCTCGATGATTGAAGAAAAGGCATTGACGAGAATTGAAGAACAGGTAAAACGGATTGATCTTAGAATCAATAAGGACGAGATAAAATATATTCTTTTAACCGGAAATTGATCCGTCGAACATCATTTCGGCAAAAACGTAACGATTGACAGCTATAATTTCGAGGTAGTAAAGGAGTTTAACAATAAATATGGTGGAGATCCGACTAATAATTATCCTTGGCAACCGCTGCTGCTTCGGTTTGTCAAAACAATTAGATTCCAGACTCCGTACACGAAGAATAAAATTGCTGCTCTAAAAAAAGCTGATTTTGCCAGTCCTGCTTTATGGAGCCGAATTCTGGACGATAGGCAAAGCAGCTAAGCAAATATTGGGATCCTTCGAAATAAAATCCTTCGTCGGACATTTGGTCCTTGGAAGAGAAGCCATTACTGCGAACTCTGCCAGCTGTACAAAGATGTGGATACAGTCCGAAAGGCAAAATCCCGCCTACACTGGTTCGACTACATCGAGAGAATGGACAAAAATGCTGCAAACTACGAGTTCGAAGAATAATGTGATAGCCGTACCTCTGGATCAAGGATCAAGCAATCGCGGATATTTACCAAAGCTTAATCCTTCCCTTCTACAAGGAATGATGACTCAATTTAAAAGGCGTTGAATTGTTCTACTCCAATTTATTCAAGCGCATCCGTGAACATGTAACAACAACGTTTCTCATTCAAAATGGTATCTCAGCTATGACAAAGCAAAAAAAAACACCACCTATACGCCAGCCCTGTGGTAAATCAGAAACATTTTGAAAAAACAAGTTCCGACATCGAAGCCAACAAGCAAACATGATCCAGCCAACATATAAAACACAATTAATGAACTTGCAACCTGCAGCCATATTTAAAAGTGAAACTAATTATGTGCACTCATGTGCATCCACCTGAAAATTCCGCATGACTTTCCACAAGAATGCAAATATGTAGTGTCCAGCCCAGGGAAGAGCACCACCAACGACACCCTCACAACGACAAAACCAAGAAAAACTCCACACTCCATCTGGTTGGTTGGTGCAGATTTCCCCGTAACAGCCAGCTAATGGGTGACCACACCAGTACCAGTACAACCTGTGCACATAGCATCTCCGGTTTTATGCATATTCAGCTCATCACCATCTCCAGCCTCGTCAGCTAAATGTTCTTTGCAATTTCATTTCTTACCACATTACGCATCGGCTACAATCTACTAAGTGTGCGAAAAAATGGAAGTCCTTTCACATCGACAAGAGGCTGGTTCCACCATCATTGCTAGGCCCCCTAAACCCGATGGATGCGATGGACACTCGTCTCGACTGGTCCAATCTGAGCTGGCTCATTTCTCAGTCATGGTTGCGTGCACATCTCTCTGATGGAATTGTTACACACACCCATTTAATTAGCAGATGATATTTATGGACGCCATTTTTTCGATATTTTTATTTTGTCCGACGTCCAAACAATCCGCTGTACAGAAGGAGTCAACTGCAGGTGGTGGTCGGTAGGTGGAGCCCCAACATGCAAGGTTTTGTTTTTTTTTGTGGTCAACTTGAAAGCTCAGTTGCTCGCTCGCCGGTCCTAGTAACAATCAGACAAATTGTAGCCACTGTCTATGCTGGGTGAATGTGTCTCCCCTGCTGCTTTGCCTAATGGATCAACATTCCTCCTTGCCGTCCATGGCCACAGTGGCTGTGCGCGCGCCCTCACACAGCATCGGCAGCTGACCAGCTAACCAGCCGGTGCATTGATATGACGCAGAGACTAATCGACAGCGAAATGCATTTCATTCTAATAGCGACCTCCTACTATCCGCAATGTCGTTCCGATTAATTTATGAACACAGTTCTAACTTCAGCTTCAGTTTCAGCTGTGTCCGGCGTACCAGCGCGCCGTCAGAGCTGTTGACTGAATTGTTAAATATTTTATTTTAATTAACGTCACAAATTGCAATTACCACCAACTGGTTGGTTGTTGGTGGCCACCAGAGAGGCACAGAGGGCCGATCTCGGAGACTGGAATTAATCACCATTGTTGTCTGAAGTCGAGGTGATGCCTTGGAGGCGTTTGCCATGTCCTAGGACTCATAACATGTGAGCTTAATTGTTTTGATAGCGGCGCAGTGGAGCGGGTACGACAAACTTACTCGTACTACCTGCAGACAAAGTGTCTAAGTGTGCCTTGACAAATGGTTGCAGCAATTGGTTGACACAATTCGTGCCACTTGGTGTTAATAGCTAATGGAGGAGCATAACTATTCATCTCTGGGCTTCGCTTTTGCCATCATAAATTCAGACTTTGTCCGATGGTTGCCAGAGCAGCGTGGTGATTTATTCGATCATGTTTACTTGTAAGTGATCCTAGTTTTGTTTTTTTAAGTCATTTGACATTGAAGAACCTATAACATGAAGGGCTGTCCAGTTTGACACTAAATCTCTGCAGTACGAGAGAATAAATTCAAATTATTGTTTTTTGTTTTTAATTTTATTTTCTACTAGCCGTGTCCTGCGACTTCGTCCGCGTACGATTCGTAGAAAAAAATTTTACGACTCTAAATGGTTTACTCGCCGCACTGTGACACCAAAGCGATCTGATTTTCCAAAAAAAAGGTTACAAACCCCCATGTTCTGTACGTTCTATACGTGAAAGAAGCCCGTTCAGAATTCTAGGCACTAGCTAGTCAACCGGCTCAAGATTGGTCAACAGCCCGTGAATTTGACGGCAAAGCTAGTTGACATTTGGTGAGGAAGTGGACTTGATTTCCAATTAAAATTATTTGACTAATTTTTACAGTTGATTTATGAAACGTCAAAAATCAGTTTTTCATTTTGAAAACGTTTACCAAACGGATAAGGCTTAAATTAATAATTCACAAAAAAAAAAAATGCAGGTGTAAATAGTTTATGAGGGAGTGGCCTATTGCTTGGACGAATCTGAGTAATTAGTAAACCGTATGATGAGTGGTAAGATATTATTATGTAAAACAAAAGAGAATTTAAAAATCTGAAAATTTAATTTACTTTCAGACCATAATTTTGCCACAAGCTATATGGAGAGTTTGTTGGCACAAGCCCGACTAAATACTATTGCGACAGAAGCATTGCAGACAGCATAAAATTCAGCTTTAGAAGAATATGTTGCGGGGTGCTCTGCTATAGCCGTCGAAAGTGGTAATGTTTTATTTCAAAATTAATTAATAACCTAGAATAAGGATTTCAGATAAGTCGAAATCGGATCACAAGGCAGTTCTTCTGTTTTTAGACGAACGTCTGAAAAAAACTGACTTGAGGAACCCCAAAGTAAAGCGGCGGTCAGTGTTTGTGCAAATTCGACAGTGCATGGAGGAAAATAGATCTTGGACAAAAAGCTCCAAAACCTACAAAAAAAACACTCTAATAAAATTCTAGACAACAAAAAAAAATACTCACAAGTAGGGGCCGTATGATCTGGCCGTACTTCGATATTATGTCTAGTATATACGAAGAAGAAGTGAGTGTCCATGAATGTCCGACATTTGACTCCTTTGCTGCCGAATCACCGGACACATCTGCCGCTGCGCTTCTCAAAAACACTACTCCTTCCGGGTGTTCGTCAAGTCAGTTGACAGCCTCTAAAACAGCGAGATAGAAAATGTGTGAGTCCCATTTCGGCTTAAGGAGAAGGCAACAAAGCGGACAAGGCACGGAGGGAGGCACTCAATATTGAAGCGAGGAAGCTGAAGGTCGCTGAGGATATCCTCGAGGAGATCCACAACATAAAGCGACTCAAATAAAGGCAAATTGAGCTGCAAGAGAGGAAGCTAGAATTAAAAGAAGAAGGGTAAATAGAAACTAAAAAATTTCTTTTCCTGGAACCAGCGCGGTTCCTGATTTTCCTGATTTGTCCCGATTTTCACTTTCAATTTCGTTTATATCATCTGGATTGATTTCTTCTTCCCCGAAAAACTCTTCATCATTTCCATCGCCAAACAATTGAACATGGTTGTGTAGTACTACACTGGATACAAAAATCTTGTTGGCCATAATGGGGTAAGCTGCGTCGATATATTTTAATCGACGAAACCTTCCATTCAGTAGCCCAAATGTTCTTTCGATTGTTGTTCTTGCACTGCTGAGCCGTGTGTTGAAATGTGTTTGCTGTTCAGTTAGATGTCCATTGTCCCTGAAAGGAGTCACCACATTTTCCAAAAGTGGGTATGCAGCATCACCCAAAAGATGGAACTGAGATGGTATCAGTTGGTCTATCTTCCGATACAGCAAACTATTTCTAAACACTCTAGCATCGTGCAGTCGGCCTGGTGCTCCAACGTATGTAAATGTTTTTGAAGACCATATTATGATCACATACGCCTTAAAACAGTTATTACGCCTGTGTCATTAATTTAGAGTGACGTAATCGTACCTTGCAATATTACGGAATGCGTGTTCTTCCGATTGTAGTAATCAATGGGGTTTCTTGTTGGCTGTTTTATTTGAATTCGACAGCCATCAATAGCACCAATTACTCCGGTAATATACCCTCCAGATTTCTCCTTGAAAATCTGAAAGAAAGTATCTGTTAATAAAGTTTTTTTCCCATAAACAAAGTATCAATAATTACACTTGCAATCTCCAGGCTTTGAGTTCGCGACGGCCACTTCACATAGACTTTCAGTAAACCGTTCACTCAATTCAAACATTGCAGAATTTTGCAAAATCAACGATGGGCTCTGCAACTCGTTTGCAACGAAAAGCGAAACTTGACCTACAGATATTTAAAGAAGTACACTTTCTTGGCACATGTGCACCCAACTTAACTCACATAAAAGTTCGCTCATTTTAATTGTTAAATTCAAATTGAAATTGAAAGAAATTTATACCAAGTATAAATTAAAAGTTAATTTTCGAAAATAATATGTTTGACATATGAAACTCTCAACTGCATTTTCAGTCGGTTTACCCGTTCAATATTCTAGGTTTTGACTGAAATTTTAGTGCCTAGAATTCTGAACGCGGTCTTGTATGATTCTTTGCAGTTTTAAAAACAGTTTAAGGGTAAGAAGAACAATGTTTGTTGACATTTTGTGGGAAGTAGAGTCAGAGATGAAGCCAACATCTATTCTTTGACACACAAACTTTCAGCAACGCTCCGATTTCTGGCCGAAGGAAGCTACCAAAGGTCAGTGGGGAAAGGCTTAGTAGATCGACAGTCAGCAAAATTCTTGGCGAAACGTTAAACTCATTGCAAATAAAATTATGAGCAAAGTGGACTAAGCTGCACGACATGCCGGTGGAGTAGGGAAAGATTCATTTTTTAGAAAAATTTGGGATAGCAGGGAAAGTGGGATGTTTGGATGGCACACAAATTCGGATAATCAAGCCTCATCAGAACTCCAACCTTTTTTATAATATGAAAGGATACTTCAGCATTAATGCTTTGATTGTAAGTCTTTTAGTGAGATTATAAAAGTTTTGTCTCATTAAAACTAAGACTATTTTTTTTATAGATTTGCAACCACAAAACGATGATCAGAGCTATTGATGCGACACGCCTACTTGGAGATGCAGACTTTGGCCTAGACCATTTGTGCCAACTCCCTACAAATTTGCACAATCAGGGACTATGCGGTCCAATTTTAATAGCAAACATTTAGCTGCTCGAAATGTTGTCGAGAGAACAATTGGCAATTTGAAAACGCGGTTAAGATGTTTGCTGAATACCCTAAACTATCAGCCAGTTAAAGCTGCCAAAATCGTTAATGTTTGCTGTGCCCTCCACAGCATGTGCTAATCTTTAGATTTAGAAATTCGATGAAGAGTCAGAATCAGTGGAGAAAATTGGACAAAATTTCTACATAGATGAATATCATGGTAGTAGTTCATAGTTCACTTTGTTTAACTTCAATTTCAAACGTACATTATTCATATTTATATATTTAACTTAAAAGGCACATAATTCAGTTCTTTTTTCTTGTTTTCAAATTAATTTAATCCATTTGATGTTTTAATTTAATCTCTTCGATTTCTAACCTTCTTCTTTTAATTTCATTTTTGCTTTCAAAAGCTGCTCCAACCTTAAGTTATGACGCTTTTTTTCGTCAACCTGCTCCTTAATTCTAACACCCATTCTGTCTAAGGAATGGTAGATCCGCTTTAAACTCGCCCTATTTTCTTTTCCAATTCCACGGATTGTGTCATTTGATCGGACATCCGTTTCAAGGTCTTTTCCTACATATCCATGTTCTTATTGAGACTTTTGACTTGCGCCCGGTCAATGTGTGTGCATAGAGGTATGTTTTCCTTGTTTGCATTTGAAGTTGAAGGTTCGTTATGATCTTGTTTAAAATCGTTGGCAATGGTTGAATTACTGAAGGCTATTGTGCCCTTAATTCCATCCACAACGCTATGGATGCCAGTGATTTTTGCCATGGCATCTTCTGTTGCCGAAATGGACTGAAAATTTTTGGGCCCACCGCCGTTACTTCTTATTTCTTTCTTATTATGAGCAAGTTTTTTTCAAATGTTTATCTTCCAGTCCACCCATACCTACAAAAAATACGTGGTCTTTGATTTTTGTGTTTTCATCTATAAATATCAGTCAAATATTTTAATAAAACAATGCAAAATCACAGTTCACTTACCTGCATTATTAAATTTGTTTTTGATGATAATAGCGACTATCTACATTCGCAACACAAAAAGGAAGTGAATTCAATTCACAACGCAAAATTCAAGTGAACTCAATTCACATGAAAACAAGTATTTTTCGAAATGCAGAATACCAATTTCCATGTTCGAAAACTGAATGCAGTGTTACCATTTCGAGTGAAATGCAGAAGACCCCCAAATTCACTTTCGAACATACAATCCACAATTCGCAATCTCATTTGGAACGCAAAACACATAATTTCACTTTTAGTAATTGAATTCCAAAAAATTGGAATTCAGAACATGGGGGAAAATTTCCTGCCTACTAATAATAATCCTGATAGATTAAAATTAATTTTAAATATATTTCTAGTCCTATTTTAACTATTTGTGTAATAACCTTAACATATAGAGATACTATATATCATCGCGGACTTTTTTTGAAACCGTTACGACAGTGTTCGCGAAAACCTACCGCTTTTTTAAAAACTTTACTAAAATAATTGGCCACCAAAGATTCTTTCATTTAAACGGGGTTCATTCTTCATTTTTAAGGTTCATGCTAAGTATTGTTGGAAGAATTTATGAAATTCCAAAGCTTTTACACTTTATAAGATTTTGCCATAACCTTAACTTCTAGAGGTGTGTCGTCGCGGACTTTTTCGTAGAACTTTTTGATTCCTACAAGTATTCCTTAGAAAACAAATCAATATGTTTTACCGTTACAACAGCGTTCGCAAAAAACGCATTCGGTCGACCATTTTTAAGTTACATAATTGGTCACCAGGAAAGACCCGTTTATTGAATTGATAAAATTTATAGCCTATGTTCATTCTGACGGTCCGTTGTATGTATTGGTGAACATTTTTTTGAAATCGGATGGGTTGTTTCGAAGATTACCTCATGTATAGAAATTTACAAACATTACTTTATAATATAAGAATAGATAACATCAATGCGTTCAAGGGCTTGTTGATTGCCTTATAACGAAGGCGCATCGTAAAACGCTGGAAATATCAATGAAGGTAGACCATCCTGTATTAGTTTTATGCGGCATGGGAAGGATTCCAACGTCTTCAATTCGACTGGTAGTACAGCCACCAACGGGCTATGGAGGTATTCATACAAAACTGGAAAGGGTTGGCGTCTTTGGGTCAGTGCATCGAACTGCTGATGGTGAAGTCTCATCAAACCGTCGATCTTTGGAGAACTTGAGGCTGAGCCTAAGCTGCTCTTCATACTTCACAATGCTTCCTAACATCCGCGACTGCTTGATCATTGAAACGGGGGTTAGGTCTTCCAATTTTTAGTGAACAATGACTGAGATCTGAAGACACTCTAAGCTGAAGCATTGTCTTCCATTCGATCAATGTGTCTGAGACATTGTATAGGACGGTTTTTCCCCTTTCGGACTTGCTTCACAACATTGCACATCTCACAGCATTCGAGATTGTACTTTCTCCCTCATTCGCATGATGGATATCCAACAAAGTTTTTTTTTTAGGGTTCTTTAGAGAAAAGGGTCAAGGTGATTAAGCCTGCACTATCCGTCCGTCCGTCTGGCACAGAGTCGTAGCTCTTTAATCGTATTAGGGAGACTTTGCTTAGACTGCTTTTGCCGCTACAACAACAAAAATTATAAAATAAAAAAATAAAATGATATAAAGTTAAAAATAAATGGCGGTCACTATACAAAGAGAGTGTTTCGTGATATCGCAACTCAATTCAACACCTAAAAGTAGACAATGAGTTACAAGGAGCAATATAACAACTTCTAAAATTAGGCAATGATCCCGTCCATCCAACGCAAGGTAAAGGCTCGAACTCGAAACCAAACGAAATGTCACATCCATGCATATGTGATATTTTCGCAAACCGAAAAAATTAAAATCTAATTTTTTTCTTATTTTTCAATATTTTCCAATCCAATGTTTTAATCTTGTAGCCGTTTAAAAGCCTCATTAAAAACAAAATATTTCCGGTCTGGACGTTCTTCTTCCTATTCGAATTACAAGTTAACCGATTCACCTGGCTAAGATATGCTTTGAGAAATCTAATATTAAAGAAATATAGTGTTGCATACTCTTAGGAGGAACAGAACACTTTGTGTGAGATTCAACTCTTGCTAGGCGATTTTTTCCCCCCGAGATAGATTTGATTCATAATGATGCCTTGTCCCAGCAGTAATTCGGTCGGGAGGATGTATTTTATTTTAGCCTCTATGCAATCGCCGTGGAAACTACACAGATAACAGGTTAAGTGCGATCAATGATGTCAATTATATCTGCCCCAATAGATAGACAGACTGTTCAAAATCTAAATAAGGTAAGAAAAATCACATTCAGATGTCCGTGCTTTCGAGCATTGGGCGACATTTGCTGATCAGTTTTCCTTAGATCCATGATTCGGTTATCAGTGCAGTGCGATGGAAAATGCCAAACACTAAACAGGACCTGGTAAGCGACGTTAGATAGTGGTATGCATCGACAGTTGTGGCAAGACAAAGGAACCCCCTCCCTGATATTCCAGCCGACGGACGTGCTGCATTCCAAAACATAACCGCCACCTTGTTAGGTGTCTGAGCCCGCAGCCTTGCTATTTTAAGCTTTTTATGGCCCCAATAAGTTCTCTTACAGTGGGTAGGAGGAAAAACTCTTCAGGTCATCTTGGTCAATATTGTTTGGCAGCTCTGGAAATGCCCCTTAAATACATCCACAATTCTTTGCAATTAGAGAGAGAGAGACGGTTTTGGTCTTTTAAGAGAACTGACGTATTTCTGTTCCTAGAGTCGTGGATATCTTTGAGGTTGGCTATTGATTAAGCGACTTTCTTACTTGCAGCAATATATTCTGTTCACCTCGTTCGTTTAGCAACCTCTTTCTTTCCTGCTCGAGTTTTCTTCATTCTTCATTCAATATTTTTATCGGGGTTGGCTTGTAGACTAAGGTCACCTTGGCTGCTTGTATTGCGGTATCGCGACTTAAGATTAATAAGAATTGCAGTTAATTTGCAACCATTCGCCTTGATGTTTAATGCTGTGGAGGGCAATGTTGAACCTTCTTATGATTGCCTTGTGGCAACATTCTAGCTTTGAAAGTCAGCCACTAAATCAAGTGATAGTCGACATGAACACCTCTGAACGTTTGTTCATCAAGAAAGTTTGAGAGTCAATCAGTGCGACTGCGTCAGTGGGGATCCTTCTTTCAGGAAATCTTCTGTCGGTTTCGTACTCAAGTTCAGTTCTTCCACTTTTGATGCCTTCAGCTTCAGCTGGAGCAAACACAGATATGAGACTTACATTGTTGAATTTTCCCTCGGCGCAAATTACAGCCGTGCTTGAAATCGATGACTATTATTTTTTGAGTAATATCTGAGAAGTATTCTTGCTTTTCAGGAGCAATCTCATACGTCATTGTCTGTTTTTACTCGCGTACTCTTCGTTTTTGGAGTCCATTGGTATCCGAAAGAGTTTGCTATCTTATTACGAAGAGAGTAATACGAACGTTTAAACCCAACGCACAACCGCCATCTGAACCGAAGGATCTCTGAATATATTGGTTAACCATTCCACGTTTGTCAAGATGATCATTCGGGGATGCAGTGTAGAGGTTACCTGTCATCCTAAAGTGCCTTGGGACAGAGATCCTGACGGGCATCGGCCTGGCTTAAACAATCAGGACTTTACCCTGCAGGAACGTTTCTTTCGTCCGATGGTGAATGTATCAGATTCAGATAAGTGATATGCACAACTGACATTGCGAAGAATAAATCGGTCGGCTCTTTAGTTGTCGCGCCTGGAATGGAACGAACAGGATTTACGGATAAGGATGAGAATGCGACTTCAACCGTAGACATTTAGTTCTGGTAGATTGCAGTTGGTCGTTAGTTTCTAGTAGATGCTAATAACGTTGGTTCCGTGCAATTCTCTTCGCAACTTTCCATGCCTTGCTCTCAATAGGTGGGACAGGTGGCCAAAACTCTGTGTAGAAGGAGCTGACCCAGATGGTCCTCAATTTCGATCACTCGACGTAGCCACTGAAACGGTGGAGAATGATTTGACTAATACCTCATTCCATCATAACCGATTCCCTTTTTGTGCCTGCACCTTATACTTTTGAGGTTTTGTACATGGCTAAATTTAATCTTTGGTTTTGGTCCGCAATGACCCATAGTGTCTGAACTAGGAGCAGCCCCAAAATTCAGATTGAGTGCTTTATTCAAAATATGGCACTGCCACAAACTCTTTAATGTTTTGTATCAATTCGCGTCTATATTTTCTGAACTACTTTTGAGACTTTCTTTCCTCGAATTGCTATTTCATTGGACAGTGCCGACTCCTGCCAGCAACAAACTAATGTTGTCTTGAACCCTTTCACATACCATACTTCACGTGACAAATTACACAGCACAGTTCCCAAGCAAATAATCACCAATTTACCCATCAAACAATACCTTTCTCGACTGCAATTACTGTCGACCTTTGCACTTAAACGCCAGGCCTAACCGCTTCTCCAACAAAAGGCAACAAATTTCCGAAATTGTTTACTTAATGGTGGATTACCGCAACGAGACATACCTAAGCCGGCACCCTATCATTTCAGTAGGCTTGGCGTGTTGAATGATCGCCAACAATCCAAAAGGCTAACCTAGCGGCGACGCCAATGGCGGCAGGCCTCAAAACACCAAACAGTCTTAAGAAAAAACAAAAACAAAACAACTCAAATAAATAAAATCAACTAAAGTCGAAGATTTTTACGCTTGACAACTACAGGCCAAGGACTAATTAAACGTTGGGGAAGCTTGCGGAAACGACGAACATGGCACAAAACATTAAAACAACCATAAAACATTCCTCACATGCTGCCGCCGCAGCCGCCGACATCTCACATTCAGTTGTGTCTTGTGGACACATCCCGGCGTTTGTTCGTTCTTCGGCTTATCCCATCCGATTGGGTATCTGCCAAGTGCGTTTGTTTTGTTTAACTTTTCGATTCTTATAGTTTCTTCTTGTTTTTTTTTTAAATAAATACAAATTCTGGTGGCTCTTCGACAAACGATAAGATACGCGGGTTACGAACAGCAACAACGAACTCATACAGTGGCGGTTAAAAGTCATACAAATTATTTGACGTTGCAAAGTTAAAGTCATACTTGTCGCCTGTGTCTTATATATTATAGATCCATCGTTAGCCTGAGATATCGTCTATACCGTAGGCATCAACTTGTGGGCACATTAACTCAAGACCTGAACATATTAAGACTTGCTTTCAACAAAATTTACTAAGCATACAAACAGTTCTTAGTTTCCTTAACAATGGCTTACTTATGGTCAGACCATCGATCCTCGGAGGGTGTGAGCCTAAGCCGGAGCTGCTTTCCGTTCTCGGGTAGGCTAACTTGAGTTGGTAAGATTAAGCTTCCTAGTCTTCAGGTATAGACTGACTTTGTCTTTTGCCAAACTTACAGAGAAGTATTATTTAATAGATCCAGCTATTTATAAACCTAATGCACTTTTAGAGCCTAAGAGTTGGCTGCTTGATTAAGAACACATTACCGTAAAGAAAAGGTCTTCAATTTAACCTCAGTCTTGGAAACGATGTGTTTTAAAAACCGATTTGCAACCGATCATCTTAACACCAATTTACATTTCTTATTTTTCTTCTCGAACCACCTGTCATTAAAAAAAGACATCCTGGATGTGCAAACTTTCAGGGTGGCGACTCTGACAACTTTTTAGTGGTAGCATGATTCAGAGTCCGCCTTTCGAGTGTCAGAAAGCTGCCACAACCCACCAAGATCAGTTTTGACATTGGACGCCTAAGCGGGCAACGGGATGTTGTCAGAGCCTATAGAGAGCAACGTGCCAAAAGACTTTTCAATATGCCTGCGGTAGACATAAATACTAACAATATGCGAAGAAGGAAAAGCGAGTTAGCACTTAGCTGTCTTCCAGCTTAAGGGTGTCGAAGATTCTCGGGATCAACATGAGCCTTTTACAAAAAGCCAAAAGCCTGGTAGCAGGTTTTAGGATAGGTACCCAGGCTCTTCGAAACTGCGAGGGTAATTTTGTTTCTGATCCGCAAAGAAAAGTAGATGTTTGCAAGCACTTTCATCAGCTGCTTAACGAAAATGGAATAGAAAGAGTGATAATGAACGAAGAAAGATGAAGTAATCTGAACCACCCAGCATTGAAGAAGTAGGCACAGCTAACCAAAAGCTTAAGAACAACAAAGCCGCAGGTTCAGATGGCTTCTCATTAGAGCTCGTCAAGGGTGGCGGCAATGTTCTAGCAGAGAGTATGAACCAAAGCTTATGTAGAATATGGGAAGATGAAAGAATGCCAGGCTACTGGAATATCAGCTCTATTTGTCCTATCTAAAAACGGAAATCCTTGCTCGGGCGCCAATTACCGAGGTATATCGCTGTGTAATGGTGCCTACAAAATCCTATCCAAATTGTTGTGTGAGTGTCTGAAACCTTTTTGCACCGCACTTGTCGGCTCGTACCAGTGCAGCTTCCGACCCGGTAGATCCTGGAAAATCCCAGGCAGGGTAAACACGCAGACGACATGGACATTTCATGCCGATTGAAGAGCAGTCGAAGCGAGCTGTTGTGAGGGTTAACGAGAACAAATCAAAGTATATGCTGTCGAGCAGAAACCAATCCGTCACCCACCAACTAGGACAAAACGTTACAATGAACAGCTACAATTTTGAGTTGGTTGATGAGTTTGTCCAGTTTGGGGATGTCGGCGCAGGACACCGCAGTGGAGATGCTGCGAAAATTAACCCTTGGCAACCGTTGCTAATTCGGTTAGTCAAAACATGCTGGGTCGAAGCTACTCACTCGAAGACAAAACCCTTCTCCTTACAGTCATGCTTGATGGAGCCCAAAGCTGGACTTTGAGCAGGACAGTAGAGCTGATGTTCGGCTCCCTCTTATGAAAAATCCTAGGTGTGATATTCGCTTCAAAGATGTGGACAAAGTCCGGAAGGCAAAAGTCCTTCGGCTACATTCCCTTGGCCACATCGAGGGGATGAACGCCAACGCTTCAGCTAAGAGAGTCTTCGAATCCGAGTCTCCTGATTCGCGAAGAAGAGGAAGACCGAACCTCCGGTATAAAGACCAAGTAACTGCTAATGCACGACGACTTGGTCTTGGAAACTGAGGGCGGCCTAAGCTCGGGCCCAAACCCTCCATGAGTCTCTGGCCTGAGTAAGTATGTTAAGTAAGTAAATTTTATGCTTCAACGTTTCATGGTTATTTTATCAATTATGGACTTCTTCTATTACGACAGTCCATTTACTTGAATAGGATAACAAAAAGTTTAATAGCTGAGCCAAAACAAAATTTTATTTATTTTCCAATCCAAAGGCGTATATTAATAAAAGTGACGAAGCACTGCTTACAACAATCATGTGTATGATAATAATATTTTCATGACTGCTGAGGAAGTAGAAGACTCTTTTTTGAGTTGATACTCAACACAGTCCCAGTCCCGATCGCACTTTGAACAAAATGCATTTCTACTCGCAACCGTCATCTTTTACAGCATCACTAATGGCTATCACCCCTATTGTGAGTGTCGTTCAACGATCGTCACGATCATTGTCAATTGCGTCGATTGATTTAAGCTTTGGAATTGTGTACCTCTTTCGATAAATGAAAAGATTATTGTGAATAAAAATTTGAATATTGTGAATAATCATACTTTGACGGTTGTGTTTGGCTATTGTTTTCGTATTTATTTGCAAAAATGAGTTAAAATATGTTAGCGATGCAAGTCTTAGCCAGGAAAAGTTGAGAACTGAGAGATGCGTCTGACCCTTTAGAGTTGGGAGGGAATGTTGTTGTTTATTTTGCACGTCTAGATACCAATGTACAATTTGTCCACATAGATGCAACTTTTTCCGACTATCTAAAGAAGCATTTAGAGATCTATTGATGGAAATAGAGCCAAAAATATATAGTTATCTTCTCCCATTCATTCCCATAGCGATGTCAGGATTTGCTTCCATAAGCCTGACAACAAAATCCAATTGTCTTCTTTTTTATTACCAGCTTCGCGCTGAAATTTAATTCATATTTGTTATTTTCTTTAATATGAATATTTTATATGATAAAAATTATTTACATTTTAGAAATAAAAAAGCTCTTCCAAAGCGTCGACCAGGAATTTTTGGCCGACTATAGCCGACTGTCAAATCAACAAATATCGACCACAATCAAAATGCACAATCGATTATCGACTATCGAAATCGTTTATCAATCAACGATTGTCATACGCAATAGGGACCTATATTCCTTATTCCTGGAAAATCAGAACTGCCGTGCCAGTATTCCTGTGCAGGGAACACTTCTGAAGCAGCTTTTAAAGCTACATGATGACGTCACGCCAACCAACAACAGGAAAGAAACTATAGTTGTATATCTACTGGACAGGCCATCGACGGCGTTTAGATTTAATACAATGAAAAAATGGGATTTACACAACACCTAGTAAAGGATGGCCTTTCGCGCCCCGAATCGGAGACCGCAGAGTGGCCACCCGACATTTAGTTGATGACAAAGCGATCGCAGAACATCCTTCACAACGAACATTTTAAGAATAAGATGAAGGCACGTCAATCAATCACTTTAAAACTGAGAAGAAGTAGCAGTCTATGACTTGGAAAAGACTGTCTTCATCGGTACCAGAGAAATTTTAAGTTTGTAACAAGCTTGGCGCTAAAAGTTATGACGACCGTATTTCGCATCGACATAATGTTTTGCCTTATTTCGGGGTTATGTTGAAATATTCATTATTCCAGTTTCTTTTACAAAAATACAACTTTTCTTTTGTTTTTTTTAGCCCCACTGTATAATCTGCCCGAAATCAACACAATCGCTGGAGAGCTGCAAATTTTATAGTTGACTGACAAACAAACGATCCAGCCGAGATGCAATGCAGTAAGCCATGAAATGTAGACACTTTCTGTGAAGACGCAAGGGACCCAGCCAACTCACTGTGCAGCGGGGAATTCACATGGCATTTGGCTGTCGCAGCAAAACAACCCCAGAAACAATGCCACCAGCGGCATTGGTGCACCATCCAAGTAAATAAATAAAAAAAAACAGCAAAACGGTGCCAGGAGACGACGGACAAAAACATCGAAGAAATTCAAAAATTTTACGGTAATTTTTGGAAACGAAAACACCGGATTTGCATATTTTTCACATTTCTCGCAAACTCAAAGTGGCAGTGCCTCCTGCCCTCGCTTCGAAAGCTGCATGACAACGACGACGTGCGACACAAACAGAGCCTTACGGCAAGAGTAGCTTCATTCCAATCCCGGCAGTTGGTAGCAATTCAATCCAACAATACCACACAACAATGTACACAAGCGACCAGGGAACGAGTCAGCAATGTCAGCTGACATAGAGGGCGCGAGTTGAGGATTTACTGCCCCAAAACGAAGATCAATTTCCAGAATTTCACAATGCTCCAATCGAAGCTCAACGAGGATCCAATCCTTTTTACAATAAAAACAAAAAAAAACATGAAACAACGGCGAATAAGAAAAATGCAAGGAAGACGGATTGTGTGCAGGATTGTGATGATTGCATCCCATTGATGGTGAATTGAAATCCCCGAAAAGAATGAGATTCATTTCTTGGAATGCAATGAGAGAGGATCTCGGATTTGAACTTCTGGAGCTCTTTAGCATGCGACATTCGACCGACGACGCGGCGACAGTTGGTTGTGGTGGGCCATGATTGAGAGGTAAATTGGAGATTTTGATGGCACATTGTACTTTTCATCTTCCAGAATTTTATTTTTAAGGGGCTAACGTAGAATTTTTTTTGATTCCTGCAATGCGATGACACATGCAGTTGTCCTTATTCCTTAAACATCGACGTTTGATTTTATTCGATGCATTTCGGATGCTGATGATTCCATGGAAAGAGATTGGTTTAATGAAGCCATGAAGCCATATAAGATGCGATTTGCATGCGATGCATGTAAATCTTTTTGGGGGTACTCCAAGGAATACAACCGAGGGTCATTGATCAGGAAAATGTACGCAAAGGAATGGTGAAAGGCTCGTTATTTTTGTGAAAAAAGTTATTTGAGTTTTATGCTGAAAGGTGACATTTTATGTGAACAATGAGAGGTGAGGTGGAACCTTTTTTTGGACATTGACAATCCTTGGAACATGCAAAATAATAGTTATTTTGAGACTATTTTATGTGGTGTGAGGTTAAGTAAGGTTGCGCAGGCGTGAAAGACATCAGTCTTTGAACGATCTGCCCAACTTAGGTTTCTTAAAAACAAATAGTTACCAATATTTATTTCCTCCGATACGTCACATATGCCAGCATGAGTCAGGCGTACCCGGACGTGACACTTCTAATAGTCAGCTTCATTAGATTGCTCGTCCTTCTTCTAGTTAAATGATGGCTTTGAAAACTTAATGCCCGTCGATATTTGGATCATCTATGAACTGCATGACTGCTCTCGTTAATAAGAGCAGTGGGCTTTGCATACGCACTCTGCCACAGGTCAAGACAACATCCGATTTGACGGTATAAGTCTGGCTTGGCAGTCTTGGATATCAAGAACACCTCTTGTCTTCCTGCGTCTATAAGTAATAAAGGCAACTTTGAATTTGGCGGCTGCGAAAGCTTACAGGAACTTCGTCACAGTGTATGATTATCTCTCTTTTCCAGTCTTCTCTCTCTCAAGGAACTTGTATAATGCGGAGTATCGAAAGGTACCTATATTTAAACTAAGCAGCAATCCTCAACGGTATTTCTTACAAAAAAAAAAATATTCCCAGACAAGTGGCCCATAGGTAAGTTTGGCTTTGGTTCTAAAATCTTTAAAAGCTTGCTCACTTGCCTCACTTGCTACGGGTAAAAAAAGCGGCCAACTGTTAGTTTGACTCTTACATGAAGGGTTCCGTAGCTTCCAACAGTATGCAACAACTAATATTATGATACCTTGATTTATAATATCGCACATATGGACGAGCAAACACTTTATAAGCTCTTACTTGTTTGTCGGATGGGTTTTCGGAAAATCACTATCACGCATCGCGTCGCTTAACAACGTTACCAATCGCCAACTGATCCATGAAATGGGATCATTGTCAACTTTTGAGTTGATTTTAATTTGAGTTATTTGTTTCTTACAATATTATTACTAGCATTTTTTTTATCACGTATTCATAAAATTATTTGTTTATTCATAACTTGCTCATTTATTTTTTTATTTATTTATATGTTTTTTATTTACTCATTTATTTATTAATTTATTTATTTTTATGTTGACTTAGTCAAATATTTAAGTTAATACTAAAACATTTATTTATGTATTTAATCGTTCTTTTTTTCTTATCTGCCCCTGCCCAAGTCTGAAGAAAAAGACCTTTTGTATCTCAGGGAGTTTGTTTAAGTCCAATGTCCATTGTCTAATGTCCAATGGGGAGCATATCTCTTTGAGGAAGATACGCCTTCTTAACCAAATTAGAGCTGGACATTCACGAAGAATGTGAAAAGTCTTTTCGTCGTCTTCCATAGAGAGTCGGCATTCGGTGGTTGCACTGAGCCGTAGTTTGGTTAGATGTGATCTTAAGCGGCAATGGCCTCAGAGGTTACTCAAGAGCTTTCTAATGTTCTACTTGTTGAGATTAAGTAAGTGAGTGAGTCCCGGTAGATTTCTCCAGTGGGCAATGCGTAGCTTGTTTTCCCTCTTATTGATCAGACCTGTGGCCGTAGTACAGCTTATGCCACAGAAAGGTTCCGGACCAGTGAATGCGGTTTAAGAGCCAGCCGTGTCGAGTTCGTCCGCAATTTCATTCATTGCCTTCGATTCCATGATGACCTGGAACCCATCCTAACCTTACTTTGTTACGTTGGGCCAGGGATTGTAAGGTGTCTTAGAAGCTTTTGACACATTGGGATTCCACTAGATTGGATGATAGTACCTTGAGCGCTGCTTGGCTATCTGAATATATTAGAATTCTGGCCCCTTTATGGCCTTTTGCAAGGTATCCTTTGGCACAGGATTTAATGGCTTCTAGTTCAGCCTGGAAAACACTTGGATGTTTTCCCATGGGTCTTGGGTCCACAGACACCGCACCTACTTCATTTGCCATTTTTGAGCCAGATTAAGTTTCCGGGGTCGGCGGCAAGTGCGTTGCTCGACCATTAATTATGGTTAGAAATGTCTACCTCAAAGAGACGCCCAAAGCAGTATGTTGCCTTTATCCAATCCGAAGAACATGAAATTGATTATTTTAAAGTGTCCCGTTTTGTCAACTGGTTTGTATTTCATTGCCAGTTGCATCTTGAGGGCATTTCTGGCGGCTATTTTCCTTATGAAAATGTGAAGTGGAGACAGCACCATGACAGCTTCCAGTGCTGCAATAGGGCAGGTTCTCATAGCACCGGTGATACCCAAACAAGCTATACGCTAGAGTTTTTCTACAATAGCTTTTTAGAAGTTGTTACTTCTTAAGCTTTGGGCCACCAAATGATGGCTGCGTAGGTTATGTTAGTTCTAACCATCGTGATGTACAGCCAGTAAAGTATCTTAGGTTTGAGACCCCAATTCCTTCCGTAGAACCGCTTACATGGCCTTGGTTGCGCGTTCTGTGATGGACTTGATATGTGAAGTAAAGTTCAGTTTCTGATCCAAGATAACACCGAGATACTTGACTTCACTGAAGCATACAAGAGAGGTTCCCTCAATAACAATTGAAGACAGAGGCAGTTGTCTCCTCATTGTGAAGGGAACCAGAACAGTTCAGCTAGAATTCACAGAGAGTACTTCACGCTTACACCATTGTAAGACATGCATTAATGCTGAATGCATAACGCTTGTGATTGTAGTGTTAAATTTGCCTCTTATAACAATAGCCAGATCATCAGCATAGCCTATTGTTATATAGCCTATCTCATTGAGGTTCATCAAGAGGTTGTCTTTGACCAATGACCAGCGGAAAGGTTTAGGTAGCTCTGGCGGTCTGTTTACAGGCTTAGGTATAAATACTACGTGATACCCCAGATCAGGGGAATATATCCATAATTGTAGCTAGCTTTAAATACAGCGATGATAGCCAGAAGGATAAGGTCCATGACCTTTTGGAAGAAGAGCAGGAAGATGCCATCTCCACCGAGTGCTTTGAAGGGTTTGAATGAGCCAATTGCACATTTCACCTTGTCTCTACTAAAAATTTTACCGGACAGACTTTTAACCCTGTAAGAACAGCATGCCCAATGGTAGCTTCCAACTGGTAAGTCACCCGCAGTGGTAGACGAACCAGGGAAGTGAACATAACAGCGCATCAAGAGTATCCGCATGGTCCGTCATGTAAGATCCATTTGATTACCTGAGAAGACCTATATTATTTACGTGATCCTTGCTATTGGTTGTTTGGATTTGTGCTGCACTTGGTATATCAGCAATGTCATTGCAGCACTTTTTCCATGCACCATGCTTGGATCTTTTCCACTCAGAGTTGTACTCCGTGAAAACCGATCTAAATTCGTCCCACTTTTTGGTTTTCTTGGCACGATTGAAATTTCCTCGCTTTCCTCCTGAGCAGAGAGTTTTTCATCCCACCATGGAACTTCACGCCCACACGTATTGGTTCTTGCGATGCTGCTCTCGTGATATGAGGACAAAAGTTCCCATTTAGTCGATTGGCTGTCTCGCCTAAGCTCCTCATGGATTCAATAGCCCGGGATAGCGTGTCGACTTTGGAGAGGACTTGGCTCCGATACAGATTCCAATCCATGGATTTGGGGTTGTATTTGGTGGGAATGGGAGCAGGGTTGCAAATTATGTCGAACCCGATGTGTTGGTGGTCCGACAGGCACTCACCACTCTTGTTTATGTCGGTACTGCCCCAGACCAGATGGCGTGCATTTGCTTCACATCCAATGATGTAACATCAGTTGGTGGTATGCTGTCATCATCACCGGGGAAGTAGGCTGAGGCAAATATCAGCCTCCGTACCCCTCCGTCCGTAGGCACCTTTAAAACTAGGGCGACGAGGTCCTTCGTCAAAAGCTCTGATATTATAAGAAAGTTAATATCTTTGTGGACAGGACAGGCCGCCCTAGGGGTCTGGCTGGTGTGGTTGTATATTACCTTCATGCCAGAGTTGTTTACGGATCTGATATGTCCGCTCATCTTTAGACTTTGTGGAAAGAAACCACGAACAACGTGTGGCTTAGGAAAAGATCCTTCTTCCACAACAGTAACGTCAAGGCCACTCCGCGCTTTGACTAGTATTAGGCACCCCGTTTTGAGGTGAGAGCCAGTGAATTTGGGCCTCAGGCCGCTATCAGTCAGCTCTATCGTACTTTTCTCTTACTTTTATTTTAATGGGTCTGTCTGCCTAAAGTTTCTTAATCAATCCCTGAGCTCGGAACATGCGTTTGGATGCATAAATAAAATGGAGAAAAAACTCACATTTTACTTCGTGATACTGATTCATTGTTTGTTGAACGGGCGTCTGGGCAAACATCGACAACACTCAAAGTGTTTGCTTTCAGTTCCCTGTAGTCAAGGCTTCCAGATTTCATTGCAAATTATGCCATAAGTGACCCTATAGGTCAATCCCAATCAAAAACCCTCACCCATCATGCGTTCGACTCAATCCTACAACTTTCCAAATCGAATGTAACAAGAACCATTTTAATATCGGCCAGATTGCATGAGTCGAATCATCAGCCGATAAGAGACTCAACAATGTATCGTCCTCCTTCAGTTTCACTGCTGACATTTGAAATTCACTGCAAAAAACAAACGACAAAATCACGAAGCAAATTATCCTACCCACCCAATACACAGATTCACCGTCCACCGCCTTTAATGGGCTAATGTGGCAGGACATTTCCTATGAAAATATGTCAGTGCCACAGATTGTCCACTCCACAATATGTTATGTTCTACATACTCGTACAAGTTCCATCAACAATTTATATTCCAGGGGAAAATGCCTCACAACCCAAACAGCATCACTATCAAATGAACAAATGAACAAAGCAAATCAACAAATAACCAAAACAATAGCAGACGCACCAACAAAAAGAAGCAAAATCTTGCTCAACGGAAGCAAGGGAAACGGGCCCCATCCTTGTCCATCGATAATCATCGACAAAGGCCGACAACAACAAAACAAGAATTTCCTATGTTTATGTCTTAATCAATCTACGTTTACGTCGATTCCATAGAAATTGGCATTCGGGCACACTCCGACCAACCAACCAACGAAACCCAAACCGGAGCTATCCCACCCTAGGTGCAGAATGAAGAGGGCTTTTACTTGTAGCTGCAGGTACATCTTTCCGATGGAGGATGCCTGCCCGTGCTGGTTATAGATTTATTTTAATGCAGTTTTTTGTGCCGGATAAATAAAGAAAAGTGGTCAATTGTAGGTGCACTGCTACTGCCACCGGTTGCCCATGGTATGCTGTAGTGTACTAATGTATGTCGGAATCTGGAGCTCTTTGGTTATACAAAATAGAACGCCCAATGATGAAGACACACTGGCTTTGGCCTTGGATTAGTCGAAATGTAGTTGCTTGCAACCAGGGCCAAGCATCTAACCAGGCAACAGGGTAAACAACTTGGCGAGGAGCTGTTATCTAATTCACATTGATTTTTTTTTCATTGCAATTGTTGTGCAGCACTTTTTTGGTCACCCTGCTGTTTTCAGGTTTGACTTTTGAACTGGAAGCCCCTCTGTGTGCTGCAACAAACTTGTTGTGCATTTCCACGTATTGCGAGATATTTTTAGACAACGAGAGCTATTCTGTGCCTCAACTCAATCGGTCTATTAAAAAAACGAGTGGCACGTACTTAAAGCCCGAGTCACAACGTCGCTTTGACATCTCTTACGCGACGCACTTGAGGCGCTTTGACATATGTTTTGACAGTCAGCTGTCATATCATTCTATTTTCGTGGTTCAGGGCACAAATCGCAAAGTTCGAAAAGTATAAATTTAAATTATTCCTTATACGAAATTGAATTTTTTAATAATTAGTCTTTTAACATATAAAAATGAGCTGTCGTTTGCTTTGCCATGATGAACATCTTCACTCTTCCTTAATATTATCCGGAGAATACAAAACTTTTAAGTTAACCAGGAACATGGAGGAATGCAAATCGCGCTCCTACTCAGCCGGCTTTTGGGAAGGCGAATTTTCCTCCTTAGAATTATTCAGATTACCGTCCTCTGCTTCTGTTGAATCAGCTTAAAATACCTACTTTCCGTAGAGACGGATTTAAAAACTGCACGGAGTCAAAAGTTCCCAATCCTCCCTGCTAGCAGCCGCACTTCCAGAGGGTTGTTCGCGAATTTATTTTTCTCTCTCTCGTACCGGTCACGAAGGCTCTTAAACCTTTTTTTAAAATCCTCAATTGAAATGAAGGTTATTCATACATGGATACACTTACTAAAATGAACATGTAATCACAATTCGAATAACCTGATCTATTCAATATGTCGGCAATTGTTTGCCAACACAAATTCCGCTTCACAATATTTTTGTAATTCCAGTTCTTAGTATTGAAGAGGAAGTCACCCTCCCACACAAGGGCAAATCATTTTTCATCAATCGACATACTTTGAAAAGGATATTTGTACATTAATTTTCTAAATTTTTTGTATATGCAGTTGTGTCTCAATGACAGCCCTCTTCAAATGTCAAAGCGAAGCAAAAGTTCAAGTGTTTGAACTTCTGCTTCGCGTTTCGGCGCTTTGTTACGTGGCTCTTACGAGTCATTACGTTTGTCAACTCAACGCGACGCAGTCAAAGCGTGTATATGAATGGAAACACACATTTCATATGTTTAAACAACTGCGTTGCGATGTAAACGCAACGCAGTCAAAGTGACATTGTGAATCGCGCATAACAGCTTGCTTCCTCTACTAAAAAATCTACAACAATTCGGTTAAACGAGTGCAAAGTTTCTGATAAGCTTACTATAGCTGACGTTTTTAACAACAACTACTAAAAGGTCTTCCAATAACTAGTTCCGAATTTTGACAGCGGCCATATTGTTGAAGCTACATCTGTCAAATTGACAGAAAATCTATGTTGACAAATCAACATAGATGGAAACAGCGTTGAACGACACGTGCAAATAATAAAATTGTTTCATCAAAATGGGTGTTTTGTGCGGGCAATGATGAACGCGCTGCGCACATTTTACGGTCGTCATAATCGTCCTTCCGAGAGGACAATTCGTAGTGTGATTGATAAATTTGAGTTCACTGGTTCAGTAAACCGTGAACAACAAATACACGTACGTCGACGAAATGCAAGATCTGCCGAAAGCATCGCCGCTGTTCGTGAGAGTGTGCAGAAAAATTCGAGGAAGTAGATTTCGCGCCGCTTACAAGAACTCGACCTTACGCAGACCACAACTTCGCGAATTGATCATCGTGATTTGGGCCTGCACCCAAACAAAGTTCAGCTAAAGGCTAACGACCATAGACAACGACGTTTGTTCTCTGAATGAGTTCTTAAGTTGTTGGAAACAACTGAAATTGTAGAATTTGGGACAATACCAATCCACATGAGATCCAAGAGCGTCCAATTCATCCCGAAAAAGTCACTTTTTGGTGTCAGTTTTGGGCTGACGGCGTCATCGGTCTACCGTTTATTGAGAACTACGTTGCCCAAGCCATCACCGTTATAGGTCGATGAATACCATTTTTTTTAGCCTGAATTTTGACACCAATAATATGTGGATTCAAAAGAACACATTGGAAATCCTGCACGAGCAATTCGAGGGCAACCCCAACTCACGTGGAGGTGATTTGAACTGGTCACTGAGATCGTGCGATTTGACCCCGTTATAATTTTTCTTGTGGAGTTTTCTGAAGTCCCAGGTATATGCGAATAAGCCACAAAGCAAAGCGGCCTTCAAAGTCAACATATCCCATGCAATTGATCAAATTCAGTTTAATTTATGCGCCAGGATCATGCAAAATTGGGCATTTCGGATGCGCGTCACACTGATAAGCTGCAGCGGATATTTGAATGATGTTTTATTTCACACATAAAGGCATCGATAGGCCTTTCAAACGAATAAAAAATGTCGAAGATACACACACTTTTTATTTTATTTAAATTCAAAAAAAGGTCCTCACCAGTTCGGATTTCTTAAGTAAAAATCAACAAAAGATGCTCCCGATTGGTTTATTTCTTATCATTAAAACAAATCTTCAAGGGTACAGATTAGTGAAATTTTGGGAGTTCTACTAGGTTCTGCATTTGGTTCAATTTTATTCCTTATTTACATATTTTTATTAAATATGATCTGCATTTACATATAGTATATGAGTGTAAAAGTTGCCAGGATGCGCATGTGCATCTGATCTGTCGTTCCCAACTTTCTGTACAAGAACGTCAGGGTATTAAAGTACTTGAGGCTATATTTTGATTCAAGAATGCGATTTGAAAATCAAACAGAGTCCTCAATGAATAAATTTCGTTGTGCTCTAAGAATATTCCAATCGAGGCTTCAATATTGTATAGACAAGACAGTCACTGGTGACGACGTTTGATCTTGAGAGGATGCAAAATATTGAATGATTGGTGGAGAATCAAAGAGTAACAAGAGTTTCTTACCAGATATGAGTTTAAGATAAGAAGCAAAAGCGGCAAAAATACTTTATTACTTTGTTTTTGAATTTTGTAATCGGATGAGTAGTTGCAAAGATAACTCTTAAATACAAACTTAATCTCTTTCAGCTTTCAGTATTAGTATTAATATTAGTATTAGTATTAAAATGAGTATAAGTATAAGTATCAGTATAAGTATAAGTATTAGTATTAATATAATTATTAGAATTTGTTTAAGCATATTTATCAATCTATCCATCTAAAATTTGATTTTAAGTCAGAAGCAAATCTATCGTACTGGCAGCAAAATTACCAAAGTGGGGAATCCGTGTGGGTATTTTTTATCTCCTGACTATTGAAAGCAACCAAAATAGTCTATGGCATTTATTTAAATAATTTACAATTACGATTTAAGCTTGCAATTTGAGGTCAATGCGCTGATGACAACGCGCTTACAAATAATTATTACTATTGATTTTACCTTTGCTCTGCTGTTCGTTGCATCAGCTTAAATTATGTATAAATAGCTCAATTAAATTAAATAAAAGACGAGTTACTACGAAGACTCAATAGAAATAAAGTGTTTTTAATCAAGTTCAATATTAAATTAGCTATCCCCCACCAGTGGTAAGGTTGCTAATGTAATAATTCAACAGCGAGGCTAATTCGAAGCAATTTTTAGATGAAAACGGACAGCTTTAGAGTGGGTTCCCTAAAAAAACTAGAAAAGGACTTACACCTCAATGGTTAATCCAACAACTCGACAAAACACATATGACGTTGAATTGACGCTAGAGGAAGCTCTTGAACACGTAATGGGTTAACTCCTTAAAATACTTGCGAAAGCGTGAGAATGCGATGTGTAAAATTTAAGCATATAAGGCAACGCAAATAACAGATCCTGTCGAAATGACCATTGGTAAAATTCTTCATAATGCATAAAAGAGTTGACGGGCTATTCAATCCACTGAGTAGGGGGAAGCGAATTCTTGTATGCTCAGACAGTATGGCGGCGATAGAAGCAATCATCAAAGCCTACTATCGTTTGAATGTTGCAAACACAAACATATTTGGATTCCAAGTCACAAAGGTGTAACTGGATAACTGAAAAACAGGGTAAAATGGCCACGATTTTTGGGCAGAAGTCCTCCCGACTATAGTGAAATGAGCCTAAATAGACTGACATGCCCGATAACTGGAATACCAGCTCAACTTCCAGCAACAACTTGTAATTGGAAAAAATACCAGTGACGTTTCCGGCCTGGCTTATCGAAAATAGACAAAATTTTCAAACAAAAAAATGTCAAAACTATACTTGCTTCTGCTAAGAATAGCACAACTGCGATAAAAATAACTCACCAACTTTAAGGGATCAGTGAAAGATTTCTTGACCACACCACTAAACACAGTTCAAGATTTTCTTAACAGCCTCATACAGTAATCCAAAAAAAGCTCTAGAAATGACGGGTCCATCTAAAATTTAACAGACGATCTCATTTAATCACCCTTACCAACCAAACAACTAACCAAACATTTACAAGACTATTTAACTATAAACAAAAAAAAGGAAATAGGTGCTCTGCTCTTAGAGCCCTCCTCCAGAGGTGTCGGTTCAAACTTTTGGTATCCATTTAAATTTCAAAATATCCCCAACCATCTGCGGTGGATTGATCAAACAACAAAAGGGGCCCCAAGAGATTTAAAAATCAGATTTCGATTGTCATCCCCTCCCTCTCGTTTGGCGTTCACACAAATTTACAAATTCCAGCTCTTGGCCGATAATAGTGTGCTAATGAGATTCACTTCCTGGCTGAGAGGCGCGCCAAACACCAAAACAGAAGCCACCGGGCGTTGGGCTCTCACCGACGATGAACCGAGACCTGAACCATTCGCGCGCTTGCAAAATTGAGTGAAGGTTTGGATTGTGTCGTTTTTTTTTTTAGGAAGGCTACCTTTCCACACAATAGAATCGAATCCAAGGGAAATCCATTTGCTGCAGCAGAAGCTACACCACAGTTATCGATTGAATTATCAGCATTCATTAGCATTTCTCGAAAGGTTCCTCCATAGCCGCACGAACGCGAGAAAAACGGCTGTCGCTGGCTCTCTGGTATGAATTTTCCCACTCCAGAGAAAATGCACGTGGAAATGGTCTTGATTTGCGATTCGGAAAAAACAAAACAAACCACCCTGTCTATCCGACTGGCATCTGGATAAGACTTGCTGATACAGTTTTGGGTGAAAAGCTAATTGCCAACGAATTGGTTTCGTTCTGCTTTTGAAAGGTTCAACCCGAATGCTTTCATTAATTAACCCGGTAAAGGTCTACCTTGATCGAGGTCCTATTGATGGTGGTGACCAGTTAGGGAAGGCTTCGAAGAAACGGTACCTCTTGGCGACAATAGCACAAATATACATAAATGCATACCAAAGAATGCCAATACAAATAATGTGGGATTCTAAACTGATCGTCATCTTGGTAAGGGAGCAACACAAAAAAGAAAAAGAAAGCCCGTCTGCGCGTGATGGCGAAGGGAGCAAGAGCCTGGGTGGTGGCAGGCCGACGGACGAGCCACCACCACTCACTGAAAATCCTGAATCACGGAAAATCGTGAATCCACTCTCAGTGATAACACTTGTATGGAGTCTTGCTGCACCGCGAAATGCTTTTAGAGGATATTTTACATACTTCGACAGGCAAACCACTAAATAAGTAGATTCTTATTTTTCGGATTCGCGCGACGACAACAAATAGCTATCGCCTCTGGGGCCGCACAGACTCGTAGTTGCACACAACACCGCTTGGTTGTTGCTTGGATTAAACGTATAAGAGCGGCTGCAAGACGGTGACACTATGGAGCAAGTTTCATATAGATTCGCAGGCAAAGAGATGCTGATGTCGAGGAAAAGAATGTGGTGGTGACTCTATGGGATTCAATCAAATCATCGTGAGCTGAATCTCTGTTCATGTCCATAGGAGAAAAGCGGAGAAAGCAACATCATATGGAAGGGCTTTGCTTAACTTAAGCCAGTGATTCGTTATCAGTTCTTGATTAGTGTTAAGGAGAGGACACGGTATTGGAGTTGAAGCCTCCAAATGCGTCTAAAGCTTGGAAATGATAGGCTTTAAATTTAATGATATGAAGAAAGTTTGTTTTCTTTCGTTCTTCGCAGAATATGGCCAACGTTTGGATGGGATGGAGGATGAAGGCAATCTAAAGAGTTGATTGCTTTTAACCAAGCAGAAGCCTATCAAGATCCCTGTCCCTGAGCCTCAATATCATCTTGGTTCCATGGGATTAAGACTATGCTAATAATGTATTTAGCACAAAGCGAGTTGAAGGATTAAGAGGAGATTCAAAGGACTGCTTTATGGTTTAAGACTCGGGTGAATTTTAATTTCGATTGCTCGATGTGTAGAGTCTGAATGGGAAGGATTTGATATAAACTTATTTGTATTCGCTTAATTCGCAGTACTTTATTTACACTAGTAGAAAAGCCTGTACGACAGGAAGAAAGTCATACATATTTGTGCTAAATATTATATATTATTATGTATCATATGTTGCATATTCTATTATTATTATACGACGGAACCGTTCCAGGTAAAGGAGCGTGGGCCCTTTTCCGTGCGTGCTTATTATATTATTTATTATTTTTTTATTTTTTTAAATAGATTTATATAGCTCATGGCAATTTTCTACATAGTAAAAACTTCTTTAAAAACAAAGGTTTTTGAAAATATTTTGTCTGCAACGTAGAGTTGCCCCATATTCAAATACTGGTTCTGGTAGAGAAATACCAGCCTTCTCAAATGTGACTTATTGATTTTTTATACCTAATGCTTATTTAAATTATTTATAATATTTAAACCCCAAAATTAAATTTTCTTAAGGAAAAAGTAGTGGATAAACCATTGGATCCAAATTGCGGTCGAAAACATTTTTTTTTTTCAGTTTGTCTCTAATTTGGAATATTTTCAAATCTGCAGTGAACAAAAAAAGCGGGCTCATCATCGGCGTTTTGTAAAACGACAATTACATCATTAACTCTAACTCTAAATCAAAATCAGTGAAGGATCGCAACTACAATTTTCATTTAAATTCGTTCTCTGATCAGCAGCTTCAGCAGGATCGAGATAATACTGTGCAAAAATTCTTTGTTCACCAATATTGGGATAGAAAGTTTCAGAACGATAAATACGAAAACCTTTAATGTGCGAGTCAAGTGAACGTGAACGTGAAATAATTTTCTCGGCAACTATCTTTGAAACAGACAAGAGAAGTGTAAAGTTGGAATTTTCATCAATTTAAGAAAAATGACGCTTTTGTACGCACGTTTGGCCTCATCTGTGGCCCGCAGTCTACTAAAGGCTGCTTCACAGGTTGCCTACAAAGCTGCTTACTCAGCCGCTTCTCTAGCTGTCCGTTAGTTGCATGTCTCTTCACAAGCGCGCGGCGCCGAGATCTATTCCATCTTAGAAGAAAGGATTTTGGGTGTTGTCCCAAAGGTCGATTTGAAACAAACTGGCCGTGTCTTGAGCATTGGTTATGGTATTGCTCGCATATATGGCCTGAACAACATCCAAGCCAATGAGATGGTGGAATTCTTTTCGGGTTAGAATTTGGAGCCTGATAACGTCGGTGTTCTCGTCTTCGGTTATGTCAAGCTGATCAAGCAGGACGATATTGTCAAGCATACCGGTGCTATCGTCGACGTTCCGGTCGATGATGAACTCTTGGGTCGCGTTGTTGACGCTTTGGGTAATCCCATTGATGGCAAAGGCTCAATCAACACTAAAGACCGTTTCCGTGTTGGTATCAAGGCCCCCTGGTATTATTTGACGTATGTCTGTGCGCGAACCTATGCAAACTGGTATCAAAGCCGTCGATTCATTGGTGCTCATCGGTCGTGGTCAACCTGTGTTGATCATTGGTGACAGGCAGACTGGCAAAATCGCTTTGGCTATCGATACCATCATCAACCAGAAGCGCTTCAGCGATGGTCAGGATGAGTCCAAGAAGTTGTACTGTATCGGTCTGCAGCGTTCCACCGTCGCTCAGATTGTGAAGCGTCTAACAGACTCCGGAGCCATGAACTACTCTGTCATTGCTTCGGCTACTGCCTCTGATGCTGATCCATTGCAATACTTGGCCCCATACTCTGGCTACGCCATGGGAGAGTATTTCCGCTATTAACGTGGGTCTATCTGTATCGGGTGTAGGTTCTGCTGCCCAGAATTGGAATTGGCTCAGTAACGTGAGGTTGCTGCTTTCGCCCAATTCGGTTCCGACTTGAAACCACCCAACAGCTCCTCAACCGTGGTGTCCGTCTTAAGGAACTCTTGAAACAGGGTCAACAAGTGCCAATGGCCATTCAAGATCAAGTTGTCGTCATTTATTGCGGTGTCTGAGGTCACTTGGACAAAATGGATCCCATAAAGATCACCAAGTTTGAGTGGGAATTCTTGCAACACGTAAAGACCAGTGAGCAAGGCCTTCTCAGCAAACGCGCGTCAGAGGTACAAATCTCTCCAGCTGCCGATGCCAAGCTTAAGGAAGTTGTTTCAAAATTCTTGTCAACTTTCGCCGGTTAAAGTATAATTGTTAATTATTCAATGTTCCGTCAAATCACATTTGGAGTAGAACTTTCAAGAGAACAAAGCCATCTCTCACATCTTACAATATCGCGTGAGAAAGGATTTATCTAAAAACTAAACAAAAAAAAATATCTTAAGAGTACGAATGAAAAGTTTAAACAAAACAAATAAAAAAAAAAAAAACAGAAAAAACTATAAACGAAATAATCGATGTCATTTAATGTTATACATTTTTCCCTTTCATATATTTAAATGCCTCTCTATTGTTTGTTACAAAAATGCCCCTATAGGGAAAGCGTCATTCCTTCCCCGGAAAGCATGCTTTTGAATTGTTGAATTTTAAGAGCGAGCGAGTCACTGTTTAAAAGCATCAATTCTCTTTGCAATTACATAACATGAAAATCTGTTCGAAAACCCAACGAATGAAATTAAAGTGAATAAAAATAAATTTTCGTGAATCCTGAAACAGCCTTTTAAAAGACCTGATATTTTTTATTAAAATTCTAGGCAGCTTTTATTTATTTTTCATCAATAGTTCGATAGGCGATAGTCTTACTACTGGGAGTTGTACTTTTCTCTTTTGACAACATTTTTCTCTTGGCATATCTGAAGTATTTGGCTTGACCAATTTCACACAACTTTTTTCAGTGAAATTGTCAATCAACTTTGAGTTATATTTTTAAATCTTTTGCGGTAAGCATCAAGTTCTATACCATTTTCTGCTGAGCTTCGGCAGCTCAAAGTTTCTTATTCTTAAGGTCTTCTTCGATCTATTCTAGTCTAGGGGCATGAGTTTCACGTGTCATAAAAAAAGGCAATTAATATTTTTACTTTCCATTTTGTTATTAGTTATTTATTTATTATTATTAATAACAAGAATACAGAAAAAAAAAAAAAAATAAAAAAAGTTGAAAATTTCAAAAACTAGCAGATGATGAAGTAAGGGTCTCAAAAAATAACCCTTCTAGCAATCTGAAACCAAAAAATCTAGAATAACGTCGCAATGCCTGGAACTACGGAAAAGTTGCAAAGATTTTTTTTTCACAAAATGGCGACTGCCTGAAAAAAAAACAATTTTTGTACCACGATAACCTGAGAAATCGTGGGTATTATTGTTTTGAAAAAGACAGTTTCGAGAAAACGGGTTTAAAGTTTCGCGTAAAGTTTTTCGCAGTCTTAGTCATGAAATTATATTGTAAACTTACATTTATTCAATCTGCCATTCCTGCTTCATACATCCGACCTTCCTCAACTTCGAAAAAAACTATTTTCCGCGTTTCTCTTTTCCTATCGAGTAGTTCTGGCCTCCTTTGATGTGTTGGATGCTCGTATCTCGGAGCGATCAATCCGGGCGTTGTCTCGTTTCACAGCAAATGAATGAGCTTCCGGGCCAATTTTTATTCCCATAAGCTCTATCATTTTTAAAATAGGAATGAAGCCTTCATTAAAAAAATACAAAGAGCAATAAATGTCGCTATCACAATCATCTTAGGTCCGGAATGAATATGTTTTGGATCGAAACTCCAAATCAAAGAGTTTAGAGACTCATTATTATTTTGAGTTTTTGAATCTTAACATCAAGTCAATAATTCGTCTGATAATAAACTCTCGTAAATTGGCTTTATATTTTTCAAAACTTCATCACATAGAGGAGGATTTTCGTGGTCAAACTCCTTTAATGTACCTTCAGATGCAGATAACGTCTTTTGTTCGATTAGTTCCGGCCGAACCAGTTTGGATGCCGGGTCAGCAAAATACCGATATCCCCGAAAATAATTTGAATTTTGAAAAATGCTCTTGTAGATATATTCTTGAATAGTTAAACATTGAAAATATACATAAAAATTCGATTTTTTTAAATTTCTAGACTAGAATACCTCCTTAAAAGAATAAACCTGCGGATCATAACCAACCATCAACATGTATTCTGTTCACCTTTTTAGATATGCAGACGATTTTGAAATCATTGTTTAGAAGTCGAACCTTCGAAAAAAATTTGGATCAAAACATCACAAGCGAAAGCTGTACCATTGAGGTGATTTAGGACATAATATTTACTCCACCGAAATACCAAAATCATATTCTTCAAAAAAACTAATCATGTTAGTTAAAAGAGCCTAATATTGGACAATGTGTTAAACAGCAAAGTAGATTTCAGGGACTTTCGCAAGAAATCTTCCTTCAGATTACGGTCTTGCCTGCTAGAAACACAAGTGGAGGAGAAACGACAACCTTGATTTCTACAAGCTGTACAATGATATAGAACTAGTCCGGAAAGCAAATATCTGTTAACGCCACATCGAGCGAATTGAAGATCCATGCTTCAGGCTTCATTTTAAAGTGTGCTCGAATTACAGCAACTAGGTTCTCAAAAAAAGAGGGAGAATGCGACCTCCGATCTAAGCACCAAGTGATCACTCTCTGTCTAATCAAATGAAAGCAGTGCTCCTGAGTCCATCCTCCTTATATAATCTTATCATAATTTCGGCTTCATTTGTAAAGTTTTTTGAAGTTTTGGGCCAAGAAAAACACGCCACAGGCTCTGCAAGCGGGCGGGGAGATCTTATTGAACTTAAAGAGCTGCCCCTTAGTTGATATCATCTAGAAGAAGCAATGGCACATAACTAAAAGTGCGAATAAACACCAAAACGAATTGTTGCATTGTAAAGATATAGGAAAACGACATCAGGTGTGTGTTTTCGGCCACCCTCAACGACAACACCTATTGATGATTTCCTGATGCGAGAATGGGCATTTCTAGCTCCTGCGTCTTGCATTCCACTCTGATGCTTCCTTTGTTGGTATCCTTTGTCTCGCTTGATGACACCACTTGAACAAAAACACCTTCTATTAACAACTGAAGTCATGCTCTATGTAAAGTCAGAAGCTACTTTTCTTGCCTCAGAATCAACACCTTCGCTACGGTTGCCGAACTCCGTGAATAAGCTTAGACGGCGCGGCATCCTTTTTCATTGTTTTAAATGTCATCCAACCGAAAATAAGGAAAGCGTATGTACTCGTATGTAACTTGCACAACTACCGAAACAGGAGGAACTTTTTTTCTTAACAAAAGCCTTTCGGCATCTTGTCTCATTCTAAAGTACGCTTCCGCGTTCTGAATTTCGTTTCAAGCCAGCGCATAGCGCCGGAAAATCGTGTTATGTTAACAAAACAAAAAATGTCTTCTCCAACGTTTGTTTGTGCTTTTCAATGAGTTGAAGTTTTTCCCAGAAATCCAAATTCTGTGCGCGAAAAACAAAACGGAAAAACATCGGCGACTTTTTCAAATGTGCCCCAGTCCCCGCAGCAACAGAAATATGCCACGGTAAAGGTAGGAATTCCTCCAAGAGCAGCGACGGAAGCAGCGGCAACGCGATCATGGCCAAAATACTTGTATCTATGCCAATGGTGTGCTCTATGGAGAGTCCAACTGCACAAGCTCCATTGTACGTATTCTCATCCTCACCTGGAGGATGTAGTATGTAGAAGCTGCCAGAGCAGAACACCAGAGGAAGGTGTCTGCACAGTCTGTTGTAGTTCGGAGTCGAAATGTCTTGTCCTAGAAATGTTCACGATCTTGTACTCGGATGTGTCACTCGATTTCGTTGACCATAAATTCAAACAATTGATGACTGTAGTCACAAACAACAAAAACAAAACGTATCTAGAATCAAAAAATAAGGTAAATTCCTTGCAGCGACACCAACTCCGACACCGATATCGACACGGATTCTATTGTATAGCTGCCATTTATGGACCATTCGAAGGTGAAACAATGTCGCCCAAGGTTCATCCCGAATAAAGGCTTTCCTGCAGCGGGTGCTCCTCGATTGATGCCCGTTCAATAAGTTATTTTATTTAAATTTTAAGTGTTCTCTAATTACCACCACCACAACTGACTCTGCCGCCCCCTTGTTTTCATACGAAAGGACACATCCACTCGCTTTGCAGTGAAGCGATCACGTTTCTGGCGTTTTTTTGAGTGTTTTCGTGGCTTGTTTTGGACTGTTTTTGTTGCCGCCAATCGCGCGCCACTCAAAAGGTTAACACTTCCTTTTGGGATAAGCGATGGTGTACACAAATTGTGTGTCAAGCTGGAACAAGGACCGCGTGCAAATGATAGTCAGGGAAGATAGCCAAGCAAATGGCGGCTTGGATAGGTTTTGATGTTTCAGGAGGCTACACCAAGTGTTACTGGTGCGATGTGATCGCGATCGCGATCGCTCCATGGTGGTATACTTGTACTTAACTGTGAAATACTTTTCGATTGGTATGTTTTGGCCATTTTGGTCTTGTTCGATACCTCCAAGCGATAGGAGAGATAAAAGTTAATTTGGAAATTAATTGTACGTGAGAAGTGTGGAGAAGCTTTCTTTGGAAGAGCAACATTTGAATACGACTGTGAACTCGGGATACAGATCTTAACAGAGAAATCGATGTTGTCTTCAAATTGAGAAAGTTATTTCGTTAAATGTTTGGATATTGTTATTTTGGGGTTAAAAGGAGTGCTGGCACCTTAAATAACAACTGTTTTCAAAAGTTGCCTGAGATATTCTGTTGACTACGTTTAAATGGAACACAGTAAAGCACGACAAATCTGACATTTTTTACTTCTCAGCTGAAAGATCTTGTAATAGGTAGATAGATGTTTTTAGAATCAAGTTAACATAAATACGTCGCACAAAGAAATTTATACAATTAAAGTCAAAAGAGAGTACAGTCGCTTGCTGAAAATTTGTTTCCTTATTTGAAATTCACAGGAATGAGCTATAGCGGATATAGATATATCAAAATAATGCTCTTAAGACGAACTTCAAAATACAGGGACAATATTTTTTTTTAACTCAACATAGAATAGTTAATTTTATTTAAAAGAAAACTATGCTAAACAGTGGGTGTACACTTTTATTCAAACAAACCTACCTAATTGGAAAGTAATATTTGAGTTGGTTTGCATTTAATTGGGAAACTATTTCCAGTCCTCAATTCATCGATTCAATAAGTTTCCTTCTAAAATTTTCTGAAATTCGATTCCATTCGGTGATTAAAGCACCCTGTACCAATTTTGCCTATGTTCTCTGTTGTTTTCAAATCGCACAAATGTCCAAATGAATTCAGATCCTATAAATGGGGAAGATGATCCAATAATTTTGGGATATAATATAACTACCATTCTCGAACCATGTTTGATATGCGCTTAAGGTTCATTATCATGTTCTTTGCATTTTTTCTACGTACTCGTTGCCAAATTTTTCTGTAAAATTTCCATGTTCTCTTTCTTATCCATTGCCATGTTTTCGACTCCAAAATCCGCCATACATCAACAAATCATTACAAAGCCTTCACCATATTTTTCTGTTCTTGGAATATTTTGAGGTTCTAGATCTTTGTTTCTGCTCTTTGTTATACTCCTGCAAAATATGAAATTTCCAAAAAGTTTAACTTTTCGCTTTTGAATAACATTCAAATACATTTGCGTCAAAATAAGGCTTCGTAATCTAAGTTCTTTGCTGCTACATCCGCCCTTTGTAATGATGAAGTTATAATTATGGGAGACTTCAATCTACTACACCTGCTATGGACCAAATCTGTTGATGACTCTCATTTCAATGCAACTGTTGCAACATCGGGAGAGGAGATCCTCTATGCCGATTCTCCCCCGAACGCCGGTCTTCTCCAATGTCTAATAATCTGCACACGAAACTTCTTGATTCAAATTGTACAGCTTGTGGTCTTAGTAGCCTGATTTTAACTCAAACAGCAAGTTGCGAATTCGCCATAATTTTATGGGCTCCTGAGTGGGCCTGAAACACGAACAATAGGATATGTCAGCAAGCTCGATCTTTAACTAGAATTTGTCTCGTTAGCAACTACATTGGGTCGACTTGCAACAACTTTTTTTAATTAATACCTTTGTATAATTGAAGGCTTCCTTTTAAGGTATCTGGCGTTTTAACTCTGGCTAGAATTCGAACAATTTCTGAGACGGAATATTGTGATATCCATGTTTTTGCAGTTTTTATGCACCCTCCGTTGGCTTACAATCCATTCAGCTTTCTGTACATTTAACTAATTTATTATTTGCTTTTTCCCTTTAGAGGAAGGATTTTTTATTTGTTAATATTTTTTTTTTAGTTGTTGTTGTAGGGTCATAATTCCAATTATCGTCGCGTGTACATAAATTATTGCCATAAAGAGGGTAGAAAAAAAAAGAAAAAACTCTTAAGGATAATGGCAATGACACCCTTTCGTTAGAAATTTCAGTACTCCCATATGGGCTTCCAGTTAATATTTGGCGATTGAAGAGGACTCAACAAAACTGTGATTACAATAATAGAGCTACACAAATGCTTTGAAATATGCCCGTGTTGAGCAAAAGGAACCAAACATCCTTCGTGTGATGTTTTGTTATTAATTATAATGCTTTTACGGTGTCAACCGGTTAACCATATCCATGTGTGCTCGTCAGGGAACACTGATTTCGGAACTGTTGCTCTGCTGCTGTTGCTGGTGATTGTGATATTATGTTTCAAGGAACGACAATTTTTAAGAGTTTTATACTTTATCTATATATAGTAAGTAGGTAGAAAAGCTGTCATTTTAAATGTACATATGTGTGCGACACGGGATTACGTTTTCCAGCATAATGTTGTGTGTTGCTCGTAATACTAAGCCAAGTCTTAGCTTTTAAGGAGGTTTTTGTGTGCAGTCTGGAAAAAGAAAGACATGAGGCTTCACATTACATGAGGTGCGGGTAAGTGATCCGCAAATTTTGCAACCAAATAGTTTACGAGGTACCCACAAGTTGTTCTTGGGTTCATTGTTTTCTGTATTTTTTCGGTTCCAAAAAAGAAAAAATGCTACTTGCTAAAGGATAAGCAAAGCTTTTAGCGTGAAAAAACGTTCAACCATATCAAAACGGAGGTGTTGTTATTCTTAGCAGGCAGAAGCCAATCGCCAAAGTTCTGGAATAAGGTCACGAATTGATGAAAACTAGCTAATTAACAAAAATCTTCAAATAACTAATTTAGAAGAGATAATATGACTTCATGTTCTAGATTTTCCTGCATTATATTATTTCATTTCAAATATATTCTTTAATGAGCTTTTAGCAGGAAAAGCTTAGGAGCAGACGAGACTTAAACCTTTTAAGGTGCATGTCCATTTGAGAGCACTACCGCTAGTAAACTCTCGAGAATGGCTCTCAGAAGACTGTCCATTCGCAAGAATATTTTGTGCGATTTTACTCTCGGGTGTGTTACAGGAGCATTTTGTGAGCAAACTCTCGGTGAAAGCTCTCAGAAGGTGATAGTGATCCGTTGGTAGTGTTCAGACATTATGATATCTTACAAGTAAAAAGTTGCAGCTGCTCTTGTGGTAAAAATTGGAAAAGCAACTTTGAGAAAATTCTCCTCATCAATTTTATATTTACTTTTTTTGGTGGGAGATGGCAGAAGAATATGAAAGCCTTTGGAATCCCCTTCATTGCACATAGAAATGCAAACTTCAAATTATAGTGAAAGCCAGAGACTTATACAAAACACACTTCATTTCTCCGATCTGGAACCACTTCCTGGTAGAAACATGCCAGTACTGTTTTGTAGCTGATGGTGCTTTTTTATGAATTCTTTTGTATAAAAGCCTTTTCGTTTCATAATCAACTAGCACCAAACTACATTTTTAGTAGAGCACGAAGAATAGTACAAGGAGTTTAAAGAACAATTTGAAAAATTCATATTTTTGTCTTGAGCACAACTACAATGCCTCCCAAAAGTATGGAAAGGGCGAATTCAAAAATAACGTCATAACCTCTGTTGGCGAAGTTTCATGACAAACCATCATCTTTGATAATCAAATCATGAATCTTTCTTTTTATTTTATTTTCACTGACACGATATTTCTTCTGCGAATTCCTTAAACAAAACATTTAATGAAGTAATTTCTTGGTTTAGTCGCATTTCCAGAGTTTCGCAATACTTAACGTTACTCTCCGAGAGCTGCTCTCAACACTATGTCCACTCACGAAACTGCTATCGACAGTTCCCTGAGAGCTACTCTCAAACAGTTTACATTTTACTGCAGGGATTCACAAAAGAATCTAAATTTTTCTGGAAATGAGATTGATTCTATCAAGCCTTAAGTTGATGGTGTTGCCAGACCAAATTGCACCCGAACCATGCATCGCATTTAATGAAACTTTATCCGCTGATAATTTTGCGGCATGTCCAGAGAAGAACAAATTCCATTGAGAATAAGATTTATATATTCTTTTATTCCGATTATTACTATACCCGCCCTAAATCTCTGCTTCTGGCCAATTAAAATTCTGACCATAAAATTTTACTCGGATGATGTACGAGTACCCTCTAAGTTTTTGTTCCCATCCCAGGTTCGCCTCACTATCTCGGATCTTTGCTAATTGTCAACGAAATACGAGTAACTAATTGTTTTGCTGAAATTTTCACTTCGAGCTCGTTATGAATTTTTTCGGAAAAATAGCTGTAAACCAAAATGACAATAATAATTCAAAAAATGTTTTCTCATTATTTTTTTTTATTCTCTTCTTCATATCGGCCAAACCCAAGGAGTTCCTTGTACCGACTCATCTGGCTGGCGTCCGCTTCACTATCGAGTTTCAAATTAATGACAATTGAAATGAGAAATGATTCTCCGGTAAATTGATAAATTTTTATTACGGCCGCGATAATTTATGCGGCACGGTCACTTACCCGAAACACAATCGCTTAACTCAAAGGATATCGATTTTCATCGATTTGGCGATCTGTGACCATTAGCGAGAAATTGATGAGCGAAATAAAAACACGAACCCGAACTTTGGTCAAAAAAAAGGATAGTTTCCAAAAGGTTTTTTCCGCCTTGTTTTTTTTTTTCATTTCAAAAGTTTATCATTAATCCGAGATTGTCTTAACCTTAATTCGAAAGACTTGGGTGCACCATTGTGCAGAGTTCGTGGTAGCAAAGCATCGCCCATTGGTTGATTGTCATCGACGGAATCAACGATGAGCAGCTCAGTGCAGCACTGGAACTAGACTTCGCTTGGATGCGAGTCTAAAAATAATTAACTGTTGGGATGAAACTAAATGAACGATTTAAATTCATGTTTACACAAAGGAGTTTAAGTTAATTTACATGCGATTACATTCGGATAAGGCGCTTCGAACGAAGCATACAAAATCACCAGACGCAGCAGACAAATACTTTGACTTTGTTTTGGCATCGTCTCCAAATGTATGCTATTGTGAATGGTGGAGAAGATGGGATGTCGACCGGATCGGTTAAGGTCTTGATTCAAGGTCCAACATTCAATGCCAGCAGGGATATGAGTATGTCGGCTGGGCCAAAAATACTCACTCAATTTTTTTTCTATACCTTTAAAACGAAACAAAATAATTTCATAATAATGTTTTTTTAAAATGTTTATTTCGACCTTTCAGTCCATTCTATGCTCTTTTCGAAGATGATGTCCATGTGTGTACCACTATTGTTTGTGAACATTTGACTGTTGTAATCGAATAATCGAGTCCCGAATTCCCAATTCGTGTCGTCAAAATAATGGCCTGTGAAATTGACAACAGAATGATGACAAATGACAAATGAAATTTCTAGAACATCAGCTTATGCCGAATAAAATACTGCGAATTAAGCGAATTCAAATAATTCGATATCAAATTCTCTTTTCCAAGTCGAAATCCGATTTTGGTAAAAATTTCTTGTCGCTTGATCACAGTCGAAGTATTCCGTAAAAAACTTTGGCAGAAGGTACTTTTAACAATTATATTATTTCCTTTAAAGTCTGCATAAAAATAAATCAAGCCTTTTATCAAACTGTTTCGCCAATTTCAAATACGTTCACAAATCAACAATTTAAGATTGAGTTCGTTTCTAATTTACACAAACTTAAGACTTATAGTCGTACTTTCATTACCTGCAAAGTTCAAAATGGAAACATCATAGTAGAATTGCACTTTTGTTGCCTGTATAAATGCGATGATGAATCAAATCTCGCTAACAGGAAGCGTGATCCATTTGATGAAGACGACGCAGGCCAACAATACCGTCCGCCTGACCCGATAGCAATATCTAAGCTTAGCTCTAAAAAAGGCACTTGTGCTGACGAGTTTAGCTGTCCAAATTTTGCAGACTTGGCTAGGAGTATGCACCAATTTATCTGAGAGATGCGAATAGAGTAAAGCATGTCGTTTTGAGCAGTAATATCCACCATTGAACAAATATTATTTTGGAAAAAGTCTAGAAACTCCAAGTCGGCACCCTTCCCCTTTTGATAAATTTAAAGGTTGTCTTTGACAGCATTCACATAGATGAAATGTATGAGGCCACGTTTAGATTTGGCATCCCTGCAAAGCTCGTCCGTTTATGCAGGATGACAAGCCAGGATGTCATGCGATTTTTTCAACATCATGCTTGAAGCAATAGTGCAAAACTCCCCCGTCAACACCAAAGGCACTATCTTTTAAATGTCTATTCAATTATCATGAGTTTTGAGAAAGAAAAGACAAAGATGGATTTGGTGGTAAATGAGGGCAAAGAGAAGGAAGGACACCCAACTCCGACGTCTTGGTCAGAACGTTACCATAGACAGCTTTGACTTTGGAGTAGTTAGAGACAGGCTCCGCTGTAAACACATATAACAATACCAGTGATGAGATCAAACGGAGAATACATCTTGCTAATCACTACTTCCTTTGGCTAAGAAAGCAATTGAGTAAAGCCCTCTCCCGAAGAACTAAAGTGTCACTCTATGAGTCCCTTATCATCCTCCTTCTGCAATATGTTGCATATGCTGAGATACTTTCAAAAGCGGATGTGGGCGCCTGACTCAATTAGCACACACAAGTGGAAGTTGAGGCCCCCAACCAACTTATCGTGCAAACTTAGAGACAGCTAAACAGGGACCGAGAGAAACTTGTAGGTTGAGGCCCCGCCGCGCCACGAACTAGAGCGCCACCTTAAGTTAGAAATTCCATAATTAATGAAAAAAAGTCTAACAAGCTAGGAATTTTTTTTAAATACACCTGGGTGGCGAAGTTGGTAGAGCGCCAGCCTTTCAATAGATTCAATTGATAGGTCCCAGGTTCGATTCTTAGAGTGGTCTAGTTTTTCGAATCTGGTCCACTCACCATTTGCCATTGGGATCAAATAAATTGCACTATCACTAGATTGGTCGACTACCGGTAGAAGTTTGACTAATGGCCGACGTTGTTGTAGTGGTTGTTGTATTGGCTTAGTACTTAATTCGTATTTTCAGCATAGTGGTTTATGTAGATTGTGTGTGGATGGCTCTGCTGTGAAGGCATAACACTGACAGCGGGGTGCTTAGCTAAATCTTCCAAACTAATGTCGAAAAAAATCCTGCGAATAAGCTGAAAGCTAATAGGTCGACATCAAAATCTTCCGTCCCGTTTCGGAGTCCACCTACGGAAGAGAGTTCAAACCAAATATACTTGAGTTTCTCAAACCACTACAAAATCTTTTATTCGCCTCCTAATCCTTCCGCTTGCTGTGAGCTACACGCATTATAAGAGTATTAATATCCTGTTGAAGAGCGAGCAAATAATTAAAAAAAAAAAAAAAATCTAAAATACAGCTAAAAAATATGTATCTTAATTAAAATAGCACTTTAAACCTTTTTTTGTTTTGGTCTTGAGATGGTAAGTTATCGTAGTAATCGCACCCAAACCCATTTTTTTTAGTTTTGCAGAGCAAGACCATCGTTATGAAACAACGAACTCCGGCTCAAGCATCAAGCAATTCCGATTTTCATCGTAATTGGTTATAAGTATGATTGTTTATGCGTAGACTCAGTTCCTCCAAGGACTGATGGCTTGATAAATAAGTAAGTGAGAAAGTAAGGAAACTTAAATATGTCAGATGATTTGCAATTGCTCAAGGAGAAAGAACATGATACTAACGTTCTCAATAACTACACATGATCAGCTTCTATTTACACTAAAAATACTTCTTCTAACTCCAAAATACTTCTTTTTGATTTTATCTGATTACAACATAGACCTTGGCATTAGTTTGAATCATTGTAGATTATCCCGTTTTTAGTTTACTCTTTTATTGGCACTTCAATGCAAGGAAAACACTCCTACTTATCACCCAGCATGATCATAAGACATTTGCCAATACTAAATTGATTGCGATCCCTTTGCACGTAAGTGCGTCGCCAAAGGCCATGAAGGAATAGTTTCATTCAAAAGGCAATTAAGAAATTGTTCTTATCTATGAAATCTTGTTCACAATGACATTCTAGCTGTCAGCTAGAAGGACCCTTCATATCTGCTCGCGGGTCATTTTGCCACTGACTCATTACTTCCATATCAAGCTTTATCTCCTCCTTCACTTGAACGTTTCTAATATCGGATGGCTAAGGTCCATATTCGCATTCGTACAGAAGCCGGTGTGATCTTGGATCTTGACATTTACAAATCTGCTTGCCTGCATTTTTCTGGAGAGTAATTGTTCCTTTTTGATAAGACCGTTGCGATACTAGCAGCATATTATAATATGCATATGCATCATTGTTCAGACACACTACACTACGCTGCTGACGACGCCACACGGACATTACACAATTGAGAACGCTGCCAGGTGACGACGCAGCCTAGAAGTCAACCGAGAGCATGCAGCTAAATATAATGTCATATTGCTTGTTATACTTTGATTATTATTCTGTGCAATCAGCAAATTTATGTAGGTCCGGCATTAAGCATAATTGGTGTTAATTGCTTTTATTAATTTGTAAATCCAGCAATTTTGTTTTAGATTTTAAGGTATAAAAGAAAACCATTAAAAAAGACTTTCGGTCATTTATTGATAAGCCACAACAGTGTTTTATTGAATCAAGTTCAAGAGCTTGATTAAAACACTCAAACCCAATACATCGAATCCAATTAGTTTATGTGCTAAGTTGGATAAAAATAAGGTTAGATAAACGAATCTAAACAGTTTGGTGACCCCGACGTGATGGCATCATTTGAAGTACTCGTCGCAGAACAACTAGAGGGTATCCAATGAATTGTAAGAAATTTCAAAAAGGAAGGGTCCTTTGCAAAGAAAACAGCAGAGCAACTATATGGAGCGGCTTCATCGTTTAGAAGACGCGTGGAATTTATTCAAGACCACCGACGATAACATAAGAGTTCTCCCTAATCTTCCTCTGGATCACGATTACTTCGCAAAAAACTTCTATCATGAGATAGAAGGCATAGTAAGGGAATACCAGCAGCATTTTTAAGGGGCGATTGCATCATTTAAAGAATCATCTGACTCTATTACAAAAGGGGCAACCATTAACCCACCAGTTGTACCTCGTGGCCTGGCTCAGGAGACCATCTTATCAAATACACGCAGTATCGATGGTGACATCCGACGGCAGGGAGCAGTGCTCCAATCAATTCGTCGATTAATTGAAAGGGTATCGTCAGATACAGACGATCACCTACAGCAACATTACGAGATCAAGTTTCGGACCCTTGATCAACTATGGCAACAAGCCGCTACCCTGAACTACGCAATTTGGGGAGCACACGAAAACCCGGAAAGTGTCGGGTACAACCACGAGCAATACCTCGAATTAGAGGAGGCAGTGCAATCTCAACTGACTTCACTTTCGATAAAGAGTCAACATAGAACTACAAGTCACGATGCAGCAAGTATTAACAACATATCCCTATTAAAGGTCACCATTCCGAATTTTGATGGTGACTATCTCAAATGGAGGCAATTCTTCGACTTATTCACGCAGATGCTGGACAAGCAACAAATACCAAGGGTACAGAAGATGTGGTACCTTAAAACAAAACTATCGGGTGAAGACTAGAGTCTAATTCGTCACTTAACATTGAGTGATGGAAACTACAACACTGAATGGTCAACTCTTCAAGATTGCTACAACAACGTCAGAGTATTTACGGCAAGATTACTACTAAAAATCATTGGACAACCAGCTCAAGTACATTCATCCGCTACGTCAATCAAAGGGAAGCATGATACCACACAAGAATTCTACAATTATTGTTATTATACAATAGTAGAACCGGCTTTGCTTAAGCCGAAAGTCTTTTCACCCTCGGAATGTCTTTATGTAGGACTTTAAATGGAGTAGCCACAAAAATATTGTGAAAAATCTGTGTTTTTCTGAAGAGGTGCATCAAACATTTTGCTCCCTCTGATCTAGCTGCCACACATAAATCCTTCAATTGCCCAAAACTAGAGCATAACTATCGTTTTTGCGCGAGCTTGCACAACATTGTTCAAAACTAACCGACAAAACTCAAAGGAAACAAAAATATTTCGGATTTAAATGATTCGCTTCATCAGGTAAGGCGTGTCATTTTCAAGCTCAGTTGCAGTCACAGAGTCAAGAGATTATTTTAGCACGGATGTGGAACGTTCACCCACACTCTTAATTTTCGACTGAAGAATATTCATATTTGCATCAATCAAAATAAAAAAACTATCAACATTTTTAAGAGCGTTTCACTCTGTCTTTTCACTCAGCATAGAACGTAAGTGTGCGCTCATAGTTCATAATTCTTCGCTCAAAGATCAATTATTGTCATAATATCAATCTTAAGGCATTCCAAGTAAGAACAAGTCTGCGTCTAATGGTTCAAATTTAAATCAATGTGACAGATATTGCAAAACAAATCACATTCCACGGGCATTTACCACACATGTTATGATTTCATTCCAATTATCTATGTTAAACATCTACGTCTTCATTAGCATCCACTGAACATTCATCATATTTTCGCAACGCGCTATTCTCATTACCATATTGATACAACTCATGTCTAACACATTCCATGGACAATCCACACAGCTCACATGGCACAAACCGCAATCAATTAACCGAATAACAAACCGAGAAATCAATAAAACGCATGCACTCCACGATCTGTGCAGTCGCTCCACTTCACACTCCATTCCCAGGCACAATCAACATTCAGATTTTGAATTTTCTCATTAACTTCTTAATTGGCAATCATGTTCTTGATCCGATATATATAGTTTTTGATTCCTGTAAAAAAAAAGGTAATCGACGCGACGGCCTTCAGCTGGTGAAGTGCAACAGTTAAAACAAAAGAGTTGAGCAGCGAACTCGATTTGAAATTCGGATTGATTGGGCATAAAGCGAGCGCATAAACCCAACAATTCCATCCATGCATAATGGATTATTGGCATTCAGAAAATCATACACATATACATATATTTATATATAAATATACAGAGCATGTGAAGTATGCGACAATGCGACAATTGCATTTTAATTGAAACATACGTAACATGATGCGCGCAATTGTCTTGGCCACCAGTCCAGTCCAATCGCGTGCAGTGCAGTCATTGTCAGCATTCAAGACGTGCCCATCATATATGTGTGTATGTATCTACCCCATTGATCTGCAGTAACTGATTACGGGCAAAATTCCTCAACTTGTTATTAAATTTTTCGCAGTGGCGCGGAAACAATTGCCACAGTCAGTCGTTGTTGTCGTTGTTGTCGTTGTCGTGTTGTCAAATGGACACTCACTATGACTTCTTGCTAGCGTAGCTAGCCTGTGGTCGGTGTACCATGTTGGGACTACGTCACTTGTCAGACCGACATCTGTTCGAGTGTGGTTCTGTGTGTGAAATGCCGCCACAGAATGTACTCGTCCCCATAGTTCGTGTCGCTGGAAACTTCACCCCAAAAACATGGACCAATTGTCTAGGAAACTCGTCTTCGTCCATCGTCAGGGTTCCCAGGAAAAGGTAAAAAATTCCAACGAATTATCAGCGTCATTGTCGCTTGTCTTGTATGGATCAGTTCGAGTCAATCGATCGATCATAAAAGAGGAAAAAGTGCGAATGACAAACGAATAGATACTCAAGCTGGGCAATTTTTTATTCTTCTATTTGCTGCATCTTTTCTTCCGTTCAGTTTCTCCTTTCAGAGCACTCATATTTCCAGGGCGCGCAATGTTAGAGAAGCGGCTGTCAGTTTTGCTAGCGTCACCAGCAATTGGCCATCAATCGCGTACCCAATTGCAATTGGACTCGCAATCGCGCTATTGCGATCGATTGTTTGCTCATCATCATTCGCGGGCGCACGTTAGCTCGCGCTTAATATATAAGAGTGTCAATCGAGAGCTGATCGAAGGGCCAATCTAAGATTGATTGTGGGTCCCTTGGAGCCTGTGTACGCACGTTTCAAGTGCTTTATGATGCTAGAGAGGAGTTTATTACATCCAGTGGTACGCATACAAGTCCCCAATCGATAGAATCGAGATGCGTGCACATTTGGTAATCTACAGTTTGCGCGCACAGTGAACTTGTTATGATGATAGGTGGAGGTGCTTCTGCAAATAAATTGATTGGAACTTTTATGATCCTTAAGAGAGGAAATGTGGAATGTGAAATGTGTTCAATGGTTTGATTTGCCTTTTTTTCACATCACTAATGCAGAGAGTCAGAGCGAGTCCGTAGAGACAAGTTAAGAAGCAACTCCTTCCAACAATGGCATGGCGAAGTGGTTACGCTTTATGTATGGTCTTATTCTAAGGATGCAGTCTAAGAATGCACCTGCTAATTATATCATTGAAGTACTTAAGAATCATGAAAGTAATCACGTCTAATGAATTTTAAATGCGATGCGGTTAGAATGGTTTAAAATGGTTAATACAGTATGGATCTAGTTGTGCAGTCTTTTTTTCATCTCTAAAGGGTATGTGACGGAGCTTACTTTGCATATTTTAAAATTTTAGTACCACGCGGTATGTTACACTTATTCAGTTGTAGTAATAAAACAATCCTTTGCCTACTTTTAGATATTTTTTTTGCGTGCCATTATGGTCATAATAAATGCAGAACTATATCGTGAGCTCTTTTTCTTATTTTTTTTACTTGTAAATATGAAATTGAGAAATGGAGACAAAGCTGCTTCATTTTCTGAATCACTAAATCTCTTCTCCGAATCAAAACTACGATCTGTCAACTCCAACTTACGTTCATCGGATGGATACAACTCAACACAGCCGATTTTTCATAAGTACTATATTCAATTATCGGCTTTCCATTTTGATGTTTTACCTATGAAGATATCATAGAATATAAAGTAGGAATGTTCAGTGTTTGAAAGTTGCACTAGACAACGATAAGCAGGTTCCTCATTGAACTGGACGCTACAGTACTTCAGAAACAGTCAGAGCCTACAAACATCTTCAAAGCGCACGACTATCAATTTTAGCCAACCTAATGTAGAATATGAAATACTTAAAATTGAATAAACCTAAAATTTGATGAAATCGTAACCCATGAGCCACGTGTTGTTGAATGAAAGAAATAAGCCGCGGTTAAAAATTCAAACTTTGCGCAAGCCTCACGAAAAAGAAATGTAATGACAGCCAGACATTAAGTGAGTAGGATAAGTGTCCGGAGCTGGATAAAGGATATTTTTCTGCTGCTGCAAAAAAAGTTGAAGAACTTCAAGTTCCATCCATTATATTTGCTGTCAAAGATGATCAAACATACCGACAATTAGGACTTAATGTATCTTAGAGGAATAAACTGAGCGCTTCGAAAGCCCGTCAACTACACCCAAGCTATATTACGCAGGCGGTTAATTCCTTAATTCCAATGGTTATATTACTTCCTCACTTCAAACCCTTATATATGAATCAGATTTTTACAATGTTGGTTCATTTCTTGAGTTCTGTTGTACATAGTTTTAAAAATCATGTCAGCTTGTTAATGGCTCCCATAACCAAAATATGAAATAAGCCGGCTTCTTGCGTTTGTCATGAATTTGGTATAGCAGAGATTTGGTCTCTTCAAATCTCAAATTATGTTGAGACACATATCCTCTAAGTTTTAATCATCAACTCATAAACATTCACAAGCCTTTCTGAATTAACTGTCTCTGTAACCATATTTTCTTCAAAAAACAAATTTTAAGCTCTCCGATAAAATCCAGTTTTTCGTTTTTGTGTTCGTTTTCGTTGCCCATATAACAATTTATTCCCATTCCAGAATGAGTTTCAATCAATTTGAAATGTTTGATGAATAACAATTTAAAGTTTTTGAACAAAAAAAAACTGGTGGCTCAGCCGTGGAAACTTGGATCAAGAAAAAGTAAAATAGACACCTAAAAATATGAAATGGTCTCAACTTAATACTATGTCAGGAGGAACTACACAGGACAGTTCGTTAAACAGTGTCCAACGTTGAGAGAATATATTATTTGAAAACATTAAGAAATTTTTATGGATTGATTGTCGGCCAAATTGAGCCCGACTAATTTGATATTTATAGAACAAATGCAACTGGCACTTTTTTTTTACTTTTTTTGTTGTAAAATCCAATCAAATTTAACTAAAATGTAATTTGCGCCATGAGCTTCTTTTTGCTAATATATTATAACAATAAAAAAGCGTCAAGCTACAGCCGAGCTGGTTTTGAACAAAAAAACTGGTGGCTCCATAATTTTCCAAGGATGTTTTCATGTGTCAGTGTTGCAGACGTCACTCTTAGTCTTGACAAATGGGAAAGACCTACAGGATTCACATTTCTGAAACAATTTTCAAAGAACTTCCGTGGAAATTTGGATCAGGAAATAGAGAAAGGGGCATATCAATGTATGAAATGGCCTCAACTAAAAACTGTTTTAGTCTTTTTGGTAGTCTCTATAGTTATTAACATACTTAGTTAAGTCAAGTGACTAAATAAACATAATATTGATGCGACTTTTGGCATTAAAATTGAACAAAAAAAATTTTTTTATATGAATTTGTCCGGAAACTTATAAACGGCAGTGTATATATTTATGCATATTTTTTTATCTGATAAGGTAGCTATAAACTATAAATTTAATTCATTTTGAACTTTTTTTTATTGGAAAACTAAATTGATTTTAATTGAAGAAGTCAAATTGTTCCTTTTTTTGACAGTTTTTTCGTCATAAAATTCAAACCACCTCGTGTGCTCAAGTTAGGCTGTACGAAATAATCCGCACAAACTTACGTACGTACGTACGTACACGCACACACACAGACATCTTTCTAAAAATCATGGAATCCGACTACTGGGACCGCCAATCGTGGAGAAATGTAAAAATTTTGAATTTCGAAAATCGGACCGATTACAAGAACTTCCTGATGGGAAGTTAAAAATGCCTAAGGTGGTATGCATCCTCAACTTCCTTGAGTTGAGTTTGTAAAATATCCCGGGTTAGGATAAAACAATCCCGACATGAGTTCGTTCTCAATTACATTTGCCGATTGCGCAAAATGATTCCTCAGAAAGCCCGGGATAACGTTGTCAATCCTAGAATCCAATAATCTTTTGTTTTTTGCGCAAACCGAAAGTCGGAATGAGTGCTTCTGTATATCGTGTGCAAGCTTGCAAGCACTGTTTTTCGAAAACTCAATATTATGTTCCACCATACTGGACTCGCAAAGGTCAGAATTGAACGCAGATGGGCTTGGTAGCATTTATTTATGACTAGAACTAAATAAATGTTTTTGTTTTTTTTTTTTTGGGGAACTGGAAAAATAATTTTGTTGGTGCCCAAGGTATCAAAATTAACGCTGAAAATATTAGGAACGGTGCTTTGGCTCAGAAAAAACTTGGCAACACTGTTCAGAAGTGATGTCTTAACTCATCATTTTAGATGCCCTTCTCTTTTGTCTTTGATTGATTTTTATGCTCGCGACTTAATCTTATTTCAAATTATGTTGATTTCGATTTCCATTTAAGTAGATTTTCATTAAAAAATCAATTGCTGTTATACTTTTTAATTTAATTTATATTTTTATGTATTGTATTTTTATGTTTACATTGTTCTTCTTATCTTGTCTATGAATCTAGATGCTAATTTTCGGTAGTCTAATTGCAGATTTCTAATTGATGTAAATAAAAAAATAAATAAAAAAAAAATACTTCGTTGCCATCTTCCACGGTGTGATAAAAGTGAGAGCTCTATTAATTCATTACTGACTTGCCCTTCAGATATCCATGTTGGCTTGAGAAAATTGTGAATTTACAATGAAAAAGCAATTTATCATAAACAATGTTTTTAAAAGCCTTGGAATGCAAGAAATTTCAAAAATTTGACCCCTTTTTATGGAGAAAACTCCATGAGAAATGGTGAACTGAAATAGAAGCGATAAGGGCTCATTCCCAGTTGAGCCAAATCATGATTATTAAAAACACAAACTAAGAATTCCAGCAGCTAATACAGCAACCACTACAGCAAAGGGCACCAGTTAATTCACAAGGCGACAACACCATTATTTGATCCCAATGGCAAATGGAATAAGACAGCTTTTTGAAGTTCATAAGATTGCGGCGTATCCTTTTTGAGTGTTATTACAAATAAGCAGCTCGTGAATCAGTTATGAAAGCCAAAATACCAATATCATTTGACTTATTGTTTTCACTTCCTAGCAGCAAGCTTCGCCATGTTGCATAAAATTATAATAATTAACCCGCAACAATCTTATCACCCTTTTTTGTCTTCAGTTCGGTTCCCAAGCATGGCAAAAATCTGGACCCAAACTGCGCGAAAAAGTCGAATAAATCCACAAAATGATAGATCGACTTAAGGCGGTGCTCTTGCACCTCGCGCTTTTCCATCTGCAACTGCGACCGTAGCATGGACAGAAATTAGTACCATGTAACATGCTTCGTAGCACTCAACAGCAGAAAAATACTTCAGTCGGTGGGTACTGGCAATAAAATTGATTCGAAGCGTGGAGGTATGTAAGGATTATGAACTCCGAAAATCAGACCGATTACAAGAATTGCTGCAAGTTGAGTCACTCGTCGCTCACTCTTCTTAAACCGAAGCCATTAATAAATTTACTGTAATCATTATTTCACCTTCGACTGGGCTGTTGATGGTGCGGGCAGTCAAAATCACACCCAAGCCTGGAAATAATTCATTTCAAAATTTGTTACTCGCATGTTTTTAGTACAGATCTTAATAACCTTAAAACGTACAATACTCGAAGCAATGAAGTCCTTCACAATTCACAGGGCGATCCTAATGAACGAAAGAATTGTTGCCGCCAAATCTCATTCTAGTACCAATTAGTGGATTCTCTCTGCACGCATAACTGCTGCCACCGCCCATAGGTACCCGCACGCTCTGTAGTCTAATTAATGATTGAAGCTAAGGTTGCCCACACTTGCCAGTCCACTTGTGCCGGCTTTATTTATGCCCACATAGCACTAAAGTGTTATAACTTCCCTTGAATAATGAGCCAACTTAGGGTCCGTGCTGCAACTCACTGCTTCAACGAAAAATCCATCAAACCGAGTGATGAAATCTAAAAGCTTATAATTATTTTCGAATAAAAATTGCATTGCACGTTGCATTACGATGTGCCGCCGCATTGCGCATTGAGTCGAATGGAGTTACTCGAATTCCTCTGTCATTATTAAGAATCCTTTCTCTTCCAACTAAATCAACTCGGGACTCCTAGTCGTGGGCTTCGTGCGCGAATCCATGCGTCCGGGTACGAGTACGAGTATATCGCCATTGCCATCGCCATCATCATAATCATCATCTCATTCAATCTACATCGTTAAGCATTTTCCATGTATCGAGCCACTAGGGCAGACAGGCACAGGAGGAACGCACAGTATCTTTTTGAGTGGAATTGGCATCCAATTTTAATCCAAACAAAAGGATAATGCGATCATAAAAAGTTGACGAGTTAATTTACGCGCCTGGCATACCAAATAGCTTATGGTTGGTTGGCTGGCTGTGTAGATGGATGGATGCTGACGATGATGGAACATGGAAGTCGTCGTCAAAGAGACGTGTACAACGACTATGATTGCTTCTGCCACCAGTCGTACCCGAAGAGACTTCACATTTATGACGCATTTTCTCATAGGACCATTGTACGTTGAAATCGTGCCGTGTGTGCTGTTAAAAGATTTCCCCTTTGGGGCGGCTCTGGAATGAGCCCCCGTTTTGTATTTTCCAATAGTGGTTGTACTCTGGCTGCCCTTTTATGTTTATGTAGTCCTTGCGGTTATTAGTTTCATAATGATCATAATGATAGCCTAGGCTGAAGAGGATAAGCTGATGATGCTTTGGGCGGCTTTGTTATGTGATCTTGCCGCAAAATATGAGGCAGTAAACACGTTGTTTTAACAGAAGTCGTCGACAGAAACGTAGTTCCATTTTAAATTGAGCCCCACGATTGGTAATAAAAACTCACGATTGGCTTCAATAAGTTGTAATTAGGCGGACTGAGGATGTGCTCTCGAACACATTGCGTTTAAGGCTTCTTGGTGATAGTAAAGTTTAAGCTATTGCACTTGCGCTCAACCCTCAAGGAGTTGACTAAGGTGACTTGAAACTTTTTGCAAATCAATCATTTGAAAAGAGTCTTCTTCAAGGCTTCAATTAACATTGCTTGTATGAGCAATATATTTTTTTTTTCATTCACACAAGCGGTATTTGTCATGCTAAGAAAATAATTACTTACTTACTTACTTTACGAGCCTTGAAGACATGGCAGCCTTCCACTCTGGTTGATCCCGGAAACGTAGCTTTCGGTTATCTAGGCAAAGTGTCTCGGCATTAGCAATAGCTCCGTCCCTACTCTGGTTTGAAAAGCAATCATTTCGCTCTCGAGTATGATGTTTTGTGCCCATTTTGGGTCAGTCTTCATCAAATCTTCACTCAGGTGGAGTTGATATTTTCTCCGCAGCAAGTCGTTTGTTGAAATTATTGTTGCGAACAGTGTTGTTGGTGGTGAGCAGATGTTTCTTGGGTTGTTGACCGCATGTACTTTGTTGGTCCTCTAACATCTAAGGCGGCGTTCCAAACCCCTTCCAAAATTGAAGAAATCACATGATAACGAATACTCTTCTCACAATAGATCGGAACAACTATTTCCGATTGAAGAGAATGTGAGTTTTGACTTGAAATTTATGTAGAAACACAGTTTGTTGGATAGATTCTCATATGGAACCTTAAACAAGGTAGCGAAACGAGCTCTGAACTCCGACAAACGGAATCTAAGGCTTATGGTGGGACTGGTAATAGGGCACATTAATCTTAACCTCCACTTACATAGACTCAGACTAGCAGAAACATCAACATGCCAAAGCTATGAGGAGGAAGAGGAAGATCTGGAGCACTGCCCAGCAACAGCGAGACTGGGGTCAGCACTGATACCGGATTTTGCGCACCTCAAAGAAATTGGGATCGGTGAGATCATGGATTTTGCAAAACGAGCATAAAGATTTCTGGACCATTCAAATCAAACCACTCCATAGTAATCCCTGCGACATTACCCCTCTTCCTCTATAACTCTCCCTCTTTAACCAAAATCTTCTCCAAACAGGAAATAGGGGAACACAACGTGCCCAGCTAGAGGTCTAAGTGAGGACATAACAAAGCTCACCGTAGCCAACCAACCAACCTTAAGCAGGAATATACCTTGGTAGATCTTACAAGATCTAGGATCACCTCTCTCAAATATCTTAGTGATCAGACATGACTTTTTCCTTCCACACTTTGGTACTGATTTGATGCATGTACACTACTTGAACTTATCCGCCAAGGTTAGGTTGGGTTAAGTTAGTCATAAAACTGATGTGGAGAAGCCAACATAACATTTTGCTAAAAACAACTGATTTCCCTAGAAAATTAAAAAACTTGTTTGTAGCTTCTGCGTCCTACTTTATCAAGTCTTCCAAAAAAAAGTTCCGACCTAAACGATTTTTACAGCTTCTGGCTATATCTTGAGAAAATTCCTCTTGGTTACTCAAGTTACAGGAGTATCTGCATTCATCCGTATTCGAAAGACTCAGTGCCCAGACAGTAGCTCAAGAATTTCACTTGTCTTTTTACGGTCGAATGCGGGCACTAAGGCCTTAAATACCCTCTTTATGCTTGAGTTTGACCATTTTTGGTCAGCTTTTTCCTTCCACTTGCTATCAGTGTTGCCTCAACTGCTCAAGAAAACTTATTCGTCTGCTACTAAGTTTCTTTGGATATCGTGGTGTCCGGGCACTCAACATTGTTTCACCAGCTTCTGCGTACATAATCCATTAAACTTTGTGCGGCCGTTTCTAACTATTAGTGATTTCATTTCACACGATTCTAGTGTTTGGAGCGCAGCTTGACTATCGATGTAGATAGCTATGATATATCCCGGTACCGATATCGATTTCATATCTAGTCCTTCCGCTGCCTTGAAGACTGCTGGAGCTTATGCCTGGAATACACTACAAGCATCTGGTAATCTTAAGGAGACGCTTAAGTCGTGATTGGTAGAACAAATGCCAAAATCCGTTTCCTCTTGCTACACTTATGTATTCGCTTGCCACTCATCGCTCCTACGGCACGTTATCTCGTACGGCGTAGTGTGTTCCACGCTACTGTTCCTAAATGTTGCCGTCTTGCATATTGTAGAGGGGGAAATGGTGAGTAATACTTTATCAAATATGTAGTTGTTTCTAATGTTCAAATAATTGGTATAACAATTTTGATATCATTTCAAAATGTAGAGTTAATAATATGGTGGTTAAAGACGTTTTGCAGATGAGCTTTTGTCTGCAAGACGCTACTTTCAGGTTGACAACTAAGTAATTGTTTCTGGTTTTAATCAGCAAAAAACTGAACCAGGTACGATTTGGCATCACCAATATTATTGAAATTTTTACCATTCAAGAAGTTTTGCAAAGATCGAAATAAAAAGTAATCAGATGGTACAAGGTAAGGACTATACGGTGGATGTGGCAAAACATCCCAACCAAGCTTCAATAATTTTTGCCCGAGTGACCAAAGATGTGTGTGGCCTTGCATTGTCATGATGGGATACAACACCTTTTCGATTTGTCAATTCGGACCGCTTATCTTCAACTGCATTCTTCAATTTTGTTAGTTGTTCAGTGTAGACATCTAAATTGATCGTTCGGTTGGGTAGTAAAAGTTCAAAGTAGACAATTCCTTTGTAATCCCATCAAACTGATAACATAACTTTCTTTTGATGAATATCAGCTTTTGATGTTGTTTGAGCTGGTTTACATGGCTTGCTCCACGATCTTTTCCGATTGACATTTCATCTTTGAATGAAAAATCAACAGAACGAAATTTGCCAAACCAATTTTGACACTGCCGTTCTTTTAAAGATTCGTCACTAAAGCAGCACATAACTCTTTTTTTTTCAAACTTGTTTATTTCCACCATAATTTTAACAATTTTCTTAACGAGAAACAAGATAAACTAGCACATAACTCTTTGTGAGCTTGCGATGCATTTTTTCCTTTCCGGAAATAAAAAAGCAAAATATGACGTAAATGTTCGTTTTGATTTTCCATTTTTCAACAGACGCCAAACAAAAACTACAAAACCGATGAAATTTTTTTTTTACTGATTGACAGTTGAAGTACCAACTATCAAATAACAAAATGTGTTAGACATTTCGATTAAGTCAGCAAACCTAAAAAGTCAACTAAAGCCATCTATGAGTGAAATCCCCAATTACTTAGTTGCCAACCCAATTTATTAGTCACGCGCATAATATTCTATCTGTCGTTTTTGCCCGAAGACAGTTCTGTGGTGATCAAATTTTCAGATACGGACGTTTTAATAAAACTTCTTTGCAAGTTATAAAGTCTGAAAAATAGCGTAAGAGTATAGATTGAGGTAGGAATAATGTCAGAAAATACCTTTAGATGTATAGATTTGAGTTTTCACAGTATCAGTATTACTTCATGTTATTATACTCCGTCTTTTTTTTAAGAAAGGTTAAATGAAAGTCTTAGTCCATGAGCTTAAGTGAACTTGAAGTAGGTATTATCTGTATATCAAGCGATAGAATATGGAGAAATGCATCTAGTTCTTGCGTTAGTTAAATGCGTTTAGCATCTATTCTGACAATATTGACCGTTCTCTGTACTGCTGCTTATTTGCCCAATGGCGTCTAGAACTTGAAGCCAGTTGTCAGTCAATTACTCGTTAGTCTTTGTCTAAAGCAAGTCCGGATGTCTGCGAACACTTGATTCTGCTCAATGCGAATACCTTGCTTCCTGCCACAATTCCTGTTTGAAACGTTATACTTTTAGATGGAGGCTTTGCCCTGCAGTTCATCTTCATATCAAAAAAGACAAACGGATTTTTTGAAGAAATTTTAAGCCCGTTTCACAACGTCGCTTTGACTGCGTCAGGTTGACACCCCTTACACGACGCGCAGCAGGCGCTTTGACATATGTTTTGACAGTCGGGTGTTTGCAAAAATACCAAAACAAATATCATTCTATTTTCGTAGTTCAGGTCACAAGTCGCAAAGGCAATTGAGTTTTCAAAAAGTATAAATTAAAATTATATTAATTATACGAAATTGATTTTTTAAGGGGGTACTCCAGTCTAGAGGCATGAATTTCATGTAATTTTTGAAGTGTCATAAAAAAAACGGCAATTAATATTTTTACTTTCCATTTTGTTATAAGTTATTTATTAACATAACAAGAATACAGAAAAAAATCAAAAAATAAAAAAAGTTGAAAATTTCAAAAATTAGCAGTTGATGAAGTGGGGATCTCAAAAAATTGGCGCGTAACCATACCCACCATTTCAACCTTCCTAGCAATCCTAGAAATCTGGAACTACGGAAAAGTTAGAAAGTTACTTTCACAAAATGGCGACAGCTTGAAAAAAAAACAATTTTTGTACCACTTTTTTTGACTGTTTCGTATTAAGAATAAAAAAAGTAATAGAAATTTGGGGATGAGCATAGTCCCAGACAAGTCTATGAAGAAGGCTCCGTAAAAATTACAGGTAAATCGGTCCAGTAAAACCTGAGAAATAGTGGGTATTGTTTTGAAAAAGACAGTTTCGAGAAAAACGCGTTAAAAGTTTCGCGTAAAGTTTTTCGCAGTCTAAGTCATAAAATGATATTGTAGACTTACATTTATTCAATCTGCCATTCCTACATTATACATCGGACCTTCCTCGACTTCGAAAAAACTATTTTCCGCGTTTCTCTCTTCATATCGAGCTGTTCTGGCCTCCTTTGATCCGATGGATGCTCGTATCTCGGAGCGGTCAATCCGGGCGTTGTCTCGTTTCACAGCAAATAAATGAGCTTCCAGGCCAATTTTCATTCCCATAAGCTCCATCATTTTTAAAATAGGAATGAAGCCCTCATAAAAAATACAAACAGCTATAAATGTCACTATCTCAAGTCCAACTCAAAAAGAGTTTAGAGAGTTTTGAAGGTAAGAATTCAACTGTTAGCAGCTGGACGTAAGTGAACACTAAATATAAAAGATACAAGTCACCTTGGGTTCTTGTATAACAATATATACAAAGAAGAAAATGAGAGAAATATGGATTCATGTAGACGGAGAATCCCTTTTGTTCTATTAGTTCCGGCCGAACCAGTTACCGATATCTCCTAAAATAATTTGAATTTTGAAAAATCCTCTTGTAAATATGTTCTTGAATTGTAAAAGTTTGAATATATAAAAAAAATCGATTTTTTTAAATTTCTGGACTTGAATACACTTTTAATATTATATGGTGCCTGCTGGACTTTTAGGTTATCCAGGAACGTGGAGAAATCCAACTCGCGATTCCTCTTCATTGCCCTTGACGCTTGCTGATCAGCCGGCTTTGGGGAAGGGCAGTTCTCCTCGTTATAATTATCCAGAATTCCGTCTTCGGCTTCTGTATAATGTATATAAGAATACCTCCTTGTCTGTAGAGACGTATTTAAAAACTGCATGGAGTCAAAAAATTCCCAATCCTCCCTGACTGCAGCCTCACTTCCAGATGGTTGTTTGCAATTTTTTTTCTCACGTACCGGTCATGACGGCGTGTATGTGAATTAACACACATTTACTAATTTTAAACAACTGCGTTGCTTCGAATCTGTAAGCGCAACGCAGTCAAATCGACATTGTGAATCGCGCATTAAAGCCTTGGGAGATATCTGGGGTAGATGAGATATTATTTCAAGGTTATATCAAGCTACAAATAGAATGGAATGGATATATGGAGTGGATATTCGAAAGAATGACTTTGAGAAACATCGCTAGAGAGTTACCACAAACTTAAACGAGCTTATCCGTATTCCGAACTTAACTTTTAGGTAGCATTATGAGGATATTATTATAATATGATTCACAAAAATTCATATTCTCCATCAACTATTTCATCATAATCTTCATTATCATCTTCCTCTTCCTTCCTTCTTACCTCTTCTTCATAAGAGCATTGTTTGCAGGCATTATAACTCAATCTTACAATAAACCGAGAACATCTTCGCTGAGAGGATATTTAGCATTTTTTTAAAAGAAATTGAAGAATTGGTGGAATCGGAAGACACAAAAAGTTCATCTAGGAATACCCGCGCAGTTTTCTCTCCAGACATTTTTTCTTGTGTGGAATTCAAAGGAAGTTTCTAAAATCTTTATTTCACGATTCTAGAGTTTCTTCTGTAAGCATTTCAATTGGAAGCTGAGTAGATTTTAAGATGTCTGCACCATGAAGGCTTCGTTCGGTTAACATATTGTATTCGCCAATGTCAAAACATTGTATGGTGCATTACGATATCTAATAAAAGCTTAAGATAGAGAAGATAATGCCTTTTTAGGGTTCCGTACCTCGATAAGAAAAAACGGAAACCTTATAGGACCACTTTGTTGTTCGTCCGATGTCTGTTCTTTTTCTGAGAAACGCCTGGAGGTATCAATCCGAATTTATAACAAATACTCAGGTCTACTATCCCTTAGATCTGTGAAAAAATCAAACTTCTAATCCAACGAAAAGATACAGCCGTTTATGCCACAAATTTCCGTAAATTTTCGATACTCGCAAGGGAATCAAAACCTACAGGGTTCATCCAGTCGACCTAGAATCTTGAAATTTGTCATAAAGCAATGTTTTGTTTTTTTTTATACCCCTAGAGGTTTGTACGGAACCCTCGGTGCGCGAGTGCGACTCGCACTTTGCCGGTTTTTTTTTATCTTCGTGACCATATTAGGGGAAATATCCAATAAACTAATTAGTTTGGCGGCATCCCTTTTACCGGCCTTTTAGGGTCTTAATAAGCGGCAAACGTCAACTTCTCGGAACTTTCGGTTTCTACAATGATGGACGTTTCCCACGATCGCTCAGTTCCACAAAGTCTTTCGCAGGACTGTTGGTTTCACTTCTGTACTACGGAGGGATATTTCAAATTGTGTTAGCATAAGATCAGTATCATGATGTCATCAGTTTTTCATGATTAGAGTTAAAAAAATTCTAGGCCCTAATTCACCTTTTATTAAGCTAATAGGTTAAATTTGAAAAAATTCTTTTGTCATCATGCACTGCTCTTCATTTTCATTGTGTCATTGCTTTCATTTTACCCATGGTGTCGGTTTATTACGGAGCTCTGAGGCTCCAGTGGGTTATCATGACGCTATAAGTACGAAGATAGTTCTGGAACTTAACGCTCCACGGCTCAGTGCACTTTCTTCTTGAAAAAGAAGAATTAAATCAAATTACAAATGAAAAAATGGAGGCTACGAAGTAGATTTTTCCAACCCACAGATCAAAAACGCATAACGTGAATATTTTTACACATTTGTACGAAAAGTCACAAGCGCAACAAGATTTGAGTTACCATACCAATGGAGCTAGCTCCACCATTCGGTCGGTCGTCCTATAAGCGCTCGATAATAATCGCTACATTTTTATTGAAACCTTTCCAAACAGCTCAAGTGTTCGCGCGTCCACTCTTCTAGTAAGCAACAAATTGAACTCGGCCTTGGTCACCACAAAGCAAACCAAGCCAAAGCGCACTCAAGCCTCAAAACAATTTAAATACTTGACGTCCAATTCAGTGGTCAGAAAAAAAAGCCCTCAAAACGGAAAACAAACCAGAAAGCTACAAGCTGCGCGACATTTTCTCACACACAAATGACTGACTGACTTACGAGGCACGGGAGCACACGTCTTCGAGAGTAGCCACCGACGATCGACAAGTCCATGTTCCTCTAACCGAAAAGACACGCAACTCCAACAGCAGCAGCAGTAGCAACAAACGCTACGCTGGGTGTACATGATGTGCGAAAGGTGCCACAACTGCTGCCACATGGTGCTTTACAACGTGCGAATAGGTCGAGCCCGCGACAGGATCACCTCTTAAAGTGGTAATAAATTCTGTCATTGATCTGAACATCGATAAGCAGTGCGACTTTTTTTTCTCCCTGAAACAAACGCATTCTTGGCTTTTGGTTGAATTTGAGCTTTTGTCAACTGAAACAAACGACACGAGGCGATGTTGCCACCTTGTAGCTGATTGCGTTCGGCCTGCGGCTGCCTTAGATGACCTTGTGAATGATCAATGGTCCAATAGTCATGCGATTGATCTCTTGCTGTTGGTGCCGCAGCGAAGCAATTTAATTGGAATTTACGAGGCGATGTGACCTGTCACATGAAAGATGACTCGACACACGTCCACTAATTCAATTGCCAGTAGCGTGAGGATTTGGATTTTGCTCAAGAGTCTCCATAAAGCTGCTGAGCACTATCATGAATTATGAGACGCACAGTGTAGCAACATGTAACCTTGCAGCGATTCGAATCCAATGTTTCTTGTTGAACATACGCAAAAGTCAGCCAAACATTCAAGTGGTGACGCAGTTGCTTGGCCACAAAAATCCAACCAGAAGAGAGGAGCAAAGATTGGCTAGATTTCAAGATTCAATGGATGGCGTTTAACTAATTTACCCGTTAACGTTCCTTTCCTTTCCGCCTTCTTTTCATTTTGCACATTGCTCCTGGTGCATGTTCAAGTTTCCAAGCACAATGCACACCGAGAAGGAAGACTCTTAGATTTTCACTTGGATAGGTGGGAGACTTTAATTTTCCATAAAGCCGCACGTACAATCTACGAAGAGGAAGGAATAGCCTTGGCTGCAACTGAGTCGGGTATGCAACTAGTTTTGGCCTTAATCTCCGTCATGAAGTGTGTTTAAAGGCTGCAGGCATTGCTTACATAGTTGGCTTATCAGTTAACTGTAGACAAAAAGGAAAGCATGTAACAAAATAAACAAACACATACCAAGGTTGCGGTCAAAGTGGGTATAGATTGCACCACAAGTATTTCCTAGAGCTCCTGCGGCCAATCACTTTAAAAAGTTGTTGTCTCTTTTTCTTATTCTTTTTGTCATAATATTAGGAATGAGCGAGAAGTAGTAAAATAAAACACTGAAATAGGAAAACTATTTGCAGTGATTAGTTGGGTCTTAATTAATATAATTGTAATGGAAAATGTACGGACTTGTAATTGGGTAATAGGAGGAAGTCAGTTTAAGATGGTCATACGACTTAACACTAAACGGCATTTGCAATGGCTTTAGGCGCCACACAAAGAACTTCGGAAGCCCCTTAGAGGTAATAACCCACAAATATATGTTTAATCATTTTATGGAATGGGGTTTAGCGTAGAGAAATGCATCATCACCTTCTGTAAAAGTATCCACTCGAAAGCTATTGCATAGTTAATTAACGATGATTATGTACTTAGATCTTAGCTCCTTCATTTCATTTTCATAGTATGATAACTAGGTATAAACCTTTGCACATGAGAGTGGCTAAAATATGCATCAAAGATTACAACAACTAAACCTCAGGATTAATGCCTATACAGAAATATAGGAAGAGGAGCTCATAATACTTGACAAAAGACTGACAAGAAATTGGAAAAATCTTAATGGCTCACAAGTCGCGAAGAACTTTCAAAAACTTTCGACCCCTTAACATTGGGCATCACCTTCATCTAAGAGAAGGTCTTATATCTAAAAGAAGCTTACAAATGTAGAGTTTTGAATTTTTACCTACAATTGGTGGATGGAAAACCATTCCACCGCAGATGCTCTTGGTACTTGACGTCAAGGAAACTTATGCTGGACTGTTTGTAGGTGTAATAAAAACTTTCGGTTAGATTGTATCGCGTTGGTTATTGAAAGTTTATATTAAATTGGTTTACATCTTATCATAAGAAAAGAACTTTAAGAGAAACAACCTCGGTGTTCCACAAGGATCTATCTTTAGTCCCTTACCATTTTAAATATTCGTTGACTCAGTTTTCAGTACTCAATTCGAAGGTAATTCGAATGAAGGCTTTTTATAATGACTTCGCGTTTGCGTATGACTCCATTTTTTTTTTTAATTTACTGTCTGACATCGACATGTCGATCTGATAAGACTCTTCTTTGCGTCACAAAAATAAATACTAACAACACTGTGACGAAGCTGGCGTGGCGCAGTAGGTTTCCATTGGATCAATTGATGAATCGAAGGTTCGAATTCTGGAGTATGCCTTGAATATTTATCGAGCTATCAAATCTAGTCCAGTCACCATTTTGCATTGGAATTTAATCAACAGTGCTCATTTTCCCTAGAATGAAACAGCGCTCTGATTAGAGTGGTCGAACAGTGAAAGTTTTACTGTAGTGATCGGGAGAAACCTTTCCCCTTACTGGCCTTAATTACCCTTATACGTATAAAGAAATATCTTGTTTTAAGAATTAAGGTTATATTAAGAGAATTAAGGCTATATCTTAAAAAATAAGGCTCAGTTAAGAGGGAACTAGGTACACTATACGTAAACGTACCGGACGCACAGAATACGGAACAAAATACACTTTACGAACGCTACGTTTAGTGATCCTCACTCCGGCCTGAAAATGAAAAATCCTTTATTCATAATGTTTTTTTTTTTGGTTTCGTACGCAAACTCTAAAAGTGAGAATAATGTTTGTGTATCTATGATAGTACATTACAGTAATTTAGTGTTTGTGTATCTTACATTGATGGTATAACGTACGGATTCTGTTTGTGTGCTAATACGTAAACACGATAAGGGCAAATAATGTTTGTGTTTTATTTGAGGTACTGTACCATAACGTACTGTTTTTTTTTTCAATCTCTGATATGAATACTCTTATAATCAGTGTAGCATTTGCTTGCACTTACACCAATGTCAACGTCATCTAAGACATCATCATCAAATGCTTGATATTTCCAATTAAAGCTCTCCCACAGTTTGTTTTGACAGTAGTTTCGAACTTTTCTGTCAAGTTATCCCCAAAACATCGCTAAGTTGAGGTCCACGGCAAAGTTGGGAAAATATTTCGTTCATCATTTCGCCGATGCGGATGAGGTCTGCAACACCGGCGGAAACTCTTCAAAACTTAGAGGAAAGTTTCACTTCTTCATTCATAGGATGCGACCTCTCTACTTGCATTATTGCTATCTCTCTCTATCTCTATCTCGATCTCTCTATCTATCTCTCTCTCGCGTACAAACGCTTCCAACGTTGAAGGCATATTTTTAGACCTTACGCACTGGACACTCAAGCTTCGAATTTTGCTGTAACAATTAAGTGGCTAGATTGGTTTCTTTCTTTACACTGAAAGTTTCCACATTCAGAATGTTGGATGCGTTATATGACGGTTTTGTGTATCTAATGAGCATCGGGTTGCGGGTTGGATTCGTTGTCTTGGAAACCAAGTACGAAGCATCATCCTTAAACGAGCTACTGCGAAATCAATTCAACGGAAGCCTTTATTTGTTGTCGAATCGCGGAGTCTGTGCTTTCTGACTACTCCGCCGAGTTTGTTGGAAATTGGAGTCACTGAGAATGATTGTGACATCATTTTCCGGATTGTGGACGAAGTAAAAAAAATCTTTCCTATGAGAGCCTTTAGCTTCGCAAAAGTTTTGAAATGTATTTCTCGCCAATGAAATTGCCAAAAAAAGTCGGAATCACAGATTCATATATTTCTTAAATAAGTTTGCATCAAAAAACCGTTTGATTGTGATCTTTAAAGTTCATAAATTTTAATTTCCTGTTTCAAAAATGCATTTTGTTCATTTCTCTTATTGGAATTACATGAAAACCGATTTCGAGCTTTTACTTTGTGTCGCATAAGTTTCAGAAAATCACTCCCAGGTGTCGCTTTGCATGCCGATATGACCAATCGTTAATTGGTTTACTCGTACATATCTGCGGTGTTAATAGAAACCTTAAATTAAAGAAATATAAAGTGGTGGAACACTTCGTGTGAATGTCAAACTAGCAGTTGGTTGGTTTTTTATAATTTGCGCCCACTCAAGAGGTTTATAAATACCCTTAAATGAATTGTGTCACAATGCGGACGGTAAAAAGGAGTTGTATGAAATGAGAAAATATTCGATGAGTGGAAACAGTGGATTTGGTTAATGCTGGATTGGATCCGCAACAAATAACTTCATTTTTTACTTCTTTGCTTCTTTAAAGCATTTTAACAAGGGACCCATCAAACTCTTAGAGTACAAAAAAACACCTTGACATTATTTGTAAGTACTAGTACACCAAACAACTCATCATCATTGCCTCACATTTACGGTCGCTGTACAAATATTCATCAGCTTAAGCACAAAACATTCCAAACATAACCTTAACCTCTTAACTCGTCTAATATCGCAATCATAATAGATCAAAATTATTAGCTATCATCAAAGCCCCGGAAAAATCAACTAAAGGAAAAAAATTAAAAAAAAAAAACCTAATCCAAACCGATCTAAAGCAACTACGAATACATCCCATCATCATCATCATGATCATCTTCTCAACTCCAAGGGCAACAACGACTATACGTACAGTACCCTTCCCGTTCGACCAACTGACTATACCCTACGAGTGTAATTTTGCAACCTCAACTTTTGGCCTTCTGCGCTGCGCTACCTCAAGAGCCTCCATTCTTTCTGCGCGCGCGTGCACTAAATAAAGCGCAGAATAAACAGAAAGAACAAAAAAAAAAATACGTTTAAGCCCATTTACTCAGTTTCTAAAATGTGTGTTACCGCCCACTTCATACGGTAATTCCAGAATCGTGATCACATTATGAGATCCAATCAGTTGAAGGCAAAACGGCAATATCGGTGCGGTGCGCCTCCTTAGGACCTAGTATATGCCAAAAGTTCTCCTCCTAGATATCGTAGTCATCGTCTTCAGCATCACCACTCCGACCGCTATTAGTCGGAATCAGTTAAAATTTTCCCGATACTCGAGTACAGCACTCAGACGACTTTCTGTGTACGAGTAAGTTAAGGTACACATACTCGAAACAAAGTATCTAGATACTATCGGAACGAGCGAAAGGAGCGAAGGGTGCTGGTTCTGGCGGTTTGTTACTGTTTGCAGAACCATTGGGCAAATACGATTTGCGCAATGATGATGATGATGATGATGATTCACGACGATGTTTCCAGAGACTCCAAGCCACCCCGCCACCGCATACCATCATGCATGTGAGTGTGAGACTTTGGATTTATTTTAGGCAATTTAAAGTGCTTCCTCCCAAGGCAAGTGGGACCTTAATTAATTGCCATAGAACCGCAGCAATTTTCCCGCCAGCAGTAGATACTACATTTTTATTGGCACAACCGATAATCGAATTCTGGTAATTTCAGTAATTTTGCTCGACGACCTTTTGGCCCAATGAGAACCGGTGCACGATCGGTAGGAGTTCTCTTCGAAAGTTAACGGTTTCGGCAGCGTTGGGGGAAATTGGAAAATTTCACGCAGTCAGGTCAGCATGGCTACCACCATTTCACTACAATGTAGCCGACCAACTTCTAAATGACATATTACCGATCGGTGATCTTGTCCATCGATCACTGATCCACACAATGGTCGTTGATTTATCGGTGTGCGGCTGGCAAATGTCCGCAAATGACATCAGTGCCGGTAGTGCTCCCAATTTCTCTAGAGAGAGTGTGGCTAGGGCTCTCGTGTCCAACTTGTGGATTCCTGTTGCTAGCTGATGCCTGTCCAATTCGTGTAATTAGAGTGTGTTTCCCCTATCCTTTCTATCTGGAGACTCGTTCCTAGATCGGTGGAGTACACTATCGAGGGATGTAATTAAATGTTGATTCCAACTGTAATCGTGCTTAGCGCATCAATGCCTATGGCATTAGCTCACTAGAAAGGTAGTAGTCAATCGCAGAGTTGATGTTGAATCCGATTCTGTTTGCTTGTTTTTTTGGTGTTTCTTTGGCTGACTATTGCTTGTGCCTCCCCTTTGCGTCATCATGGGATCCATGCAAAATGCACGATTGGTATCTCTTCTGTGGTAGCATTTGGTTTTGCTATTGTGAAAAATGCTTGTAGAAAGTCCAAGTCTCGATCTGATCTCTTTATTATGGAGGACCGTTGATGGAAATTAGGCCAAATGCTGTGCTGCGAGAGAGCAGAATTATTGGTCTGGTCGAAATTTTGAGAGAAAACAGAAAGTTTTTCAAATTGCACTGTGGATTGAAATGAATGATGAGCTATTACAGTGTCCCTGAGACGTAATTGGAACTTCTAAGAACGAAAGCATTCCAGGAGGAGTTCGTGAGAACAAGCATACGAGAGTTGGTACTGTTAAAATGAAATTGCAAGAGAAATTCACAAAAATAATAACCAATACAAGGTAACAAGGCACGAGAAATATCAGCCTATTGGAAGTTGTTATAAACTAAGCAAACGGCGAAAACTGACAGTTTCGGTTTGACACTCGATATACAAACGGATGCGGAAAAAAATTCGATAATATTGCGAAATATTCGTGCCGTGAATTGCGACGCAGGCCGCTCTACTACCATCAAAGTAACTGCATGGTGCGCCATTTATGCCGGAGATGTCATCGGAACTCATTTTTTGACACGCGGCCGCGGCTAAAACTCTAAATGGTGAGTTATACAAAATTATGATCAATCATTGATACTTGATGTTCCCAGAGTTCAAGCAACAATGAATATCTTCAAGGAAAGATTTTCACGACGCCTTATGTCTCGTTATGGCAATCTACACTGGCCGGCAAGATCGCCCGATTTGACCGCTCCTGAATTTGGTCATTTTGGAGTTCACGGATACATGAAAACAAGCCACAGACTCCAGAAGCTCTCAAAACACAAATATCCGATAAGAGTTCTAAATGGTCATCAATAATGTCGGCGCATACTTGACTGATATTCCCTTCAAAAAGTAAATGGAAAAAAATGTAAAAATACAAATTCAAATAAATGATTTATAAACTATTTTGTTTTGTTTTAAAGAAATGCATGTTTTAGGGCTGTCCTGTATCTAGTTCGAGGTGAAAAAGATGCATGCTTTTGATCTCGATATATGTATATCAGAAGCAAACCAGGGAACTATGTTTACTTTTTATACTGACAAATCAAACAAATCCTCCGCTCATCCCCAAAGCGTACTGGTAATACACATACTTATAGGAGCTAATGCGTCTGAAGCCATCACAGTTTCCTGTTCAGCATCTACCTAATGTCAGACAACAACTGACATTAACTAAGTCGGGGAAACGGCTTCATTATCATTAAACACTGTTTCGAGGCTTCGTTTACAAAATCAATTCGAGAGCTTAAGTTCGGTGTATTGCTGAAGTGTAAAGGTGTTCCATACACGTATTGTCCCAACAGTCAAGTATGACGATGGCTTCATAATGGTCTAAGGATAGTTCACGCATCATGAATGAGGAATTCCTGGAATATTCTTCCAAGCTTTGCCTATGAAACTTCAATCAAGTAGATGAAAAAGGATTATTGCAAGTTATGAAATGACTTACAATTCACCTGGCCTGTTAAAAAAACTGTTTCCAACATCGTTGCAACTTTCTACTTTTGACTTCAAATATCCTAGAGATAGATAGCATTATAAAATGTCAAAAAGTTGACCGATTCAATGACAAGGTTGAAGCCCAAATACATACAACTATGAGTTTTTGGGCGAAATAAAAGTGTTACTCAATTTTATTATCTGAAGCAGCTGTTTTCAATAAATGGCTGAATAATGCAAATACCTATGACAGAATTTACCATCTGGAGACTTATGGAAAGTTTGAAAAATACTTAAAAAGATGTCGTGTTTGGATAGTAGTCTAGCCAATTATTTCCTTGAATACATACTGTCAACTTGAAATAAGAAGTGGAAATTCAGACTTTTCAGAAACTATGCAAAGTAAAGCATTCGAAAATGCACTAGCGCAAATTTGTTTGCACGACAAGTGACGAACTGGAAGACACTGAGTTAAACAAACTTAACCGGAATTTCCTTGCCGTTCATATCACATCGACAAATTTAACGCTTTCAAACTGTACTGCACATAACAGCTCTTTTAACTTTAAGTTTCGTAGAGTTGAGGAAGAAGATGTAGTACGAGCTGTCATGAAAATCAGGTCAAAGGCGGTTGGCTTGGACGAAGTACATCAATTTTTTGTAAAAATTATACTCCCGTATATTCTCACCGCTGTTACTCATATTTTCAATTCCTTAATTATAACTTCGACATTTCCGCGCTCTTGGAAACAGGTGAAAATTATTCCAGTTTAAAAAAAGAAAGCAACGGCCAATTCCTCAGCGGAATACAGGCCGATTGCTATATTACCTTTCCTGTCCAAAGTGTTGGAGAAGTTGATACACCAACAAATATCTGCTTTCCTGCAACGGAGCAAGTTATTATGTGCTAATCAATCGGGATTCCGTTAACGTCACAGCTGCACAACTGCGCTTCTCAAAGTTGCGGATGACATACGAGTTGCCATGGACAGAAATCAAATCACTTTTTTTTAGCACTTTTAGACTTCTCGAAGGCCTTTGATATGGTGAACAATAGAAAACTTGTAAGCAAACTTAAATCTATGTATAGTTTCTCTTCGTCTGCTTCGAATTTTATTCACTCGTACCTCTATGGTAAAAAAACAAGCAGTTTTTAATAAAAATGGTATGGTCTGAGTTTGTAGACACAACAGATGTACTTCAAGGATCAATTTTGGGCCCATTACTCCTCACCTTATATATTAACGATCTTCCTAGTTCTATAAAAAACTCAATGATACATATGTACGCAGACGATGTGCAGCTTTAAATCAATTGTGAAGAAGGTGACATTGGTACTGCTGTTACTAAACTTAACGAGGACCTTCTCAAAATTCTTGTTTGGTCTAGCGAAATTTTTTTGAGAATCAACCCTAGCAAATCCAAGTGCTTAGTAGTCGGCAGAAATGAACTTGATTTTGGAAGCCTCCCCAAAGTTTTCCTGGATAGTGAGCCAATTGAATTTGTGAGTAAAGCCAAAAATCTTGGCGTTTGGTTCGACAAAAAATTGTGTTGGGACTATCATATGAATACAGTAATAGGAAAAATTTACGGATCTCTGAGAAATCTTTGCCCCTCAAGAAACTACACCCCTTTCAATACGAGATTTAAACTAGCTAAAGCGTTACTGGCCCCCATTATAACATATGGATGTGAAATATGTTGTTGCGTCAATTCAAACACCAAAAGAAGGCTTAATGTTGCGTTTAACAATATTATCCGTTATGTGTATGCACTGAAGCGTAATGACAATGTTTCACGGCTTTCGAGATCTATTCTTGGGTGTTCAATTAATCTGTATCTCGACTTTTGTATGATCAAATGCCTTCTAAGAGTCATCATAAATAAATAAATTTGAAATATGAAATCTAGGTAAATCAAGCGTGCTTTCGAAGGAAAAATGGGCGTAGAGATGAGCCCTTTAGGCAAATTTAAGTCGGCTCTTCCAACTTGCAATTTTCTTAAATTTTATTAAAACAAGGAATTGTTTCTTTAATAACATTTTTTTGCAACCATATAAAAAGATCCTAAGTATAAGATTCAAAATGTTCATTGTCTTTTAAGAGAAGAAAAAAAAAAGCCAAGTGAGAGTTGACTCTCACGCGAAGGGTTCCGCGCCTATGCATAACTAAGTTTCTTTAATTTAAAATTTCTCATAACATCGCCCACAAATATGAAAGATTAAGCCAGACAAAGTAAAAGATCGACATCGGCTTACTTTTAAATCCAATCAGCGCAAGAACTTCCAGATGGGAAACAAATGAGGATTTAAAACGATCACAAGGTAAGAGGATTATTTGGTGCAGACTTACTGTAGAAATGAGTGAATAAACGATTCTGGCATTTTATTTTCGCAAATTCATGCAAGGAATTCATCTCAAACTGAGTGAAAATTCGTTCGATACATTGATGAACGTCAAATTGTAGTTGCTTTTGTGCGAACCTCAATTTCCCACGCTAACGCGTGTCACAAAGTGTAAGTGTTTTGTCATTGATTATTATAAAACTTTGTTGAAAATAAATAATGAAACACAAGTGTATCATGTGATTCTGAAGCGTGTTAAAGTTCATAGTTGTCAACGTATTCAAGAAATTGCTCTAAACAAAGGATTAAAAAATATTGAAAAATATGAGAAAATGTATCTAAACATTGAACAATTAACATTAAACAACACACACAACGTCATTCCTTTCGTTTAAAGTGATTAATTGAAATGCTGGGACAATAATAACGCAAACACCGATCAAAATCCCGTTTTTAATAATTTATTTTTAAGAAAAAGAAATACAGCTCTGTGACAGACGAACGGAAGGACAGCGTAGGCATAGTAATACGATTCTTTTAAACCCTTTGGGGAACGGAACCCTAAAAAGCATACTGAATGACAAATTATATTTCGTAAACGTCGAAAGTTATGCATTGCAGTTGTATGCTTTTGACGTTTCAACTGCTTTGTTCTACTTGCTTTGTATAAAGTTTGCTTTGCTTATTCAACCAGTTATACACGACAACGGTTTACATTATTTCATCCAGATAAATGATTTTTTTTACAAAAATCCCAAACAAATCAAATATATACATTTTACATTCCTACCCTCTGTGTAACTGGACTAGAATGGCTTGAATGCACTTGCCACTAAATTTGATTGAATAAATTTAGAACATTCTAACTCTCTTAACCAATTTCAAAGATAATAATACTCATAAATCCAGATTTGCTAGCACAGATGCCGAGAAAATCAGTCTTACAACGAACCTATGGCAAAGCACAGTTCCCATTAACAACTTACACTCAACCAATCCTATTCGATCTATCTGAAGCCTTGATGCCGACCTAAACAACGACAGACAGACACATATCCGAACATAACCTAAATCGCCTCGGCAACATTTCGGTGCACATTTATTTATTTATCAACACATTTATCGCTAGCTGCCATGCGGCTCTCATTGAGCTGCAATGCTAAGAATTAAAAGCTTATTCTTAAAATTAAAGTCAGTTAAGCAACTGTTGCATTCCCCTACCTCACAGCCAACCCTGTCTAAACTGCAGTGAGATTGAAAATTTATGGAAAAATAAAAATCTACTTCCACAGATTTACTATTTGGCTATGTTCTGTCATTCTTCGGTCTTTAATTCCTAATTTTTTTTCTTTTCTATTCGATTCTTTTATTTCGCAAAGCTTGTTAACCTGTCCAAGATCAAAAAACCGATAAGTATCCAACCGTTGATTTTATTGCGAGCAACGTGAGCAGAGATGTAAGGGAGGTGACAACGGTATGGATAAGTCCATACCTGTCGCAGCGAATCGATCTAATTAGAAACTGATTTAGTTACCAAGACGTTAATTAGACATAAATAACCAGAGGCATGTTACTCTACGGGTAATAGTGTGCTTAAAGGTCAGCTCTAGATCGCTCTTGTGCAGTCTAGATACTAGATTGTGGTTTATTTACAGTCGAATCGAAATGTTGCACGGTCGTATCATTGTTTCTGTTTGACGTTTATAAGACAATCTGTTAGTAAAGCGTATGGAAGTGACAGGAAAATTATGTGCGATACCTGGCCTTTAAGAAGGGCGTTCTGTTGAGATGAAAGTCAGCACTTTGATTTGAAGTCATAAATGGTGCTAAGACATTATTTTGATGGTTGTTTTGTAGCGGCCCGTTGAATGCGGCTGGTTAGTGCTGTCAGATGCGGTTTTGAACTCAATGAATAGAGGTTGAGCATCGACTTCGTTGGTATTTCTCATAAGAAGGCAAAGAGTGAAGATTTGATCACTTGTCAATTTTCCGCGCTGAAAGCCACACTAGTGTTGCTCGATTTTTGTGTACCCAAAAGGCTTACAATACGCTGTAGATCTTGTAAATGACGTTTAGCATGTCAGTTCCTCGATAGTTGGACCGCAGATGGGACAGATTGAGCTTGTATTAAAATCGAACTTATATTCGTCCTCGCAGGCCAGAGAGATGATCTGGTGCCTAATTACTGCCAGAACATCATCGCCATGCTAAAAAAATTCAGTTTTTAAACTTAACAGCTTTGTTTTTTAAAGCTTCTTCATGACCACACCAACTGCTTCTACAGTCGGTGAGAGAACTACTTCATTATTTGGAGTTGGATTTCTTTTCATACCCTATGAATTGCTCTTGTTTATTATCATTAGGGAGACTGCGAAGGCTCTGTTGATTGCCTCCTGTCCTCCTCTCCTTGCAAAGGACCTCCTTGTCTTTTACTTTATCGATTTTAGCATTGAAGTCTCCAAGTACGATTTTCCCGTTTTTCTGCTGCATTTGCAAGGCCTGGTATCTGAAACCAAAGCAAGTTCACTGGATATTCAAATGTGTAATGAAACCAGCTTGTGTAGCTTAGTTTTAAGCAAGGCTTTATGGTGAAGCAGGTTTGATACTTGTTATCTTAGACTTAATTCCATCGTTCATCATTCTTTTTCTTGCAATCTTTTATATTTTAATGGAATCATGAAATCTAACAAGCTAGGCAATAAAAATGCTTAAAGTTTTTTACCTAGTCTAACACTTAAGGAGCTTAACCAGCTGCAAAAAGCGTAAAGTTTTTTGTCTTTTAGACCTTTATGAGATGAGAAATAGACGATGACGAATCCTTCTCTCTTTCATTTAACCAACAAAATTCTTGGTGCTGCCTTATCACGTCTTTATTGTCGCGAACTGACACCGCCCTACGAAATCAAAAATTCACCAAAGAGCTAAGTGCCACGTCTTTATTCGGTACAGTTAATCCATCTTGGATTAGGCCTTTAGGATATAAGTCAAGAAAAGCCGTTAAGACTCACTCTTTCGTGTAACATGTAATTAGGGTTAAAAAGCCCAAAAGATTAGGTTATTTTTTGAAGATATTCCTTTTGCGTGTGGATTCGAGTCGAGTTTTATCAGGAAACTAACCACTTCAATTGGATAAGAATGTTTTTTACTGGCCCTAAGACGTTGTCTCTCGAATGCCCGACTATTTTCCATCAGGCTTGCTCCCAAGTTGAAACACACTGGATAGCCAAATGCAAGCATAGGCCGGATTTATGCGTGAGGCAGATAAAACCATCGACTTAAGACCTACCTACCCTGGCCCAGATCTGTACGCGATCAGCAGAAGTTACATTGCCATTTTTTCAAAGAGTATGCGTAGCAAAGGTTTGCTTATGCATAACCCATTTAACTTGTAAATGAGCCCATGTAAGCCAACGAAGTTTAAGTCCTTTTGATATGCAATGGTATTTTTTTCCTCTACGCACTTTTTAAGGGCTATTTCGAATACGTTGCTGATTTTGGAAGGAGGTTAACGACCAGAGATTTGCATTGCACCATCGCTGTCTTCCAATGAGTCGGATAATGTGCATTATTTAGCAAATTACTAAACAGGATGGTTTAAATGTCCACATGTCCAGAGCTTCTCGAGGAAGAGGTCTTAGAGTCATGTTTTATACACGTCAGATTTCTTACTTCTAAGTGAAGTAAAGATAACTTGTGTGGGAGGTGCTTCGAATTGTCCCTTCATCGGGGACGTCATAATTTGTCAAATTATCGTCATTGATGCGATTATATGGACACTTTCACTCAAAATAAGAAGACAGTTCTGTCGATTTGGCTGTTCTCGTTGCTTGTGATATTTATCCGAGGATAAACTTCATTGGGACCTGGAATGCGACTTAAGTTACACAAAAATCACTCGCCAATTAGTTCTCCGCTTTCAGAATATACGACCGACATGTCCATCATGGATTCTCCTCCAATCAAGGGCCACTTGTAAGCCTCACACGTCCCTTGCTCCTACAATTTTACCATGATCCGTTACTTCTCTGAATCGCTCCTTTGAGTTTCACGCTTCTCGCATTTAATGAGTGTTATCACTCAAAATAAAAGAAGAAAAGAACCAGGAAACTCTAGCAAAGCAGGTCCATTCGACAATCACGATAGTTATGCAACAACACGCCCAAACCAATTCAGGACCAATCTTCTTCTTCCCACTCCGACTGAGTGATCCCATCGAATATGTTACTTCAATTACCTCCAGGGATATGCATCATCATTTTCATGAAAACTAAATATACGTGTTGTCAAGACACTAACCCAAAAACACAATTACGACGCGACGACGGCCAACCACAAAAGGAATTGTTGCTTCCTAATCTCGACTGAAACTCGTACAAACTCTTTTACCCCCCTTGCCAAACTTGGCTAGAACAGAACCACACGTTCAGAGGTGGTCATAAAGTACTGAATTATTGGATAATCGCATCCTAATAGAAAAACAACGCGCATAGCGCAGAATCGTGAGCCACCTGAATACGTTCTACGTTGGTTCCAGTTGCGCGCATAGAATGCCATAAAAGGTTGATAGCGACTGTGTAGCGCAGCACAGCCCAACCCCATTACGTGCCGACCGCCGACGAGTGTAGAATCCGATGACCAGAAGATTACATTCCGTTCGCTCCGAAAGCTTAGCGCAAAATTAAATTACCCAAACTGAGCCAACGCGGCGCGCGCTTGAAACTGAGAAGAAGAAAATAGAATCGAATCCCAGCCAGAGAATCATCGTGGTACTCGAACTCATAGTTTGGGAACAAGACAACTTGTGGAGAAAGGTCGACGACGACCGACGAGCTACACAGAATAGAACATAGAATCGAGGGGAACCTATCTCACACAACTTACCGCTACAATCGAGATGACGGTGGTGTTCCATTTATTTTAGTACACATTGGCCAGAGGGGCGGAACACTACCGCAACAAGATGAATAGGTCAGGTGCAATCTGTGCAATGGAAACGAGCAACGGACGCGACGACCCGCTGCTGCCGACTCTAGTCTATCTAGTCTCTTGTCTCACATGACATGACGGCGAAAGGACGCTGGACCGACCGACTGGAGCAGCACATAGCGACACGACGACCGACGTAATAACTAAATCGGAAAGTCGCGATGAAGCTATCTTCACATTGTGGCTCTCGGTGCATCTAAAGTAACCAAGCTTGAAGAAGAATTTTCGGATACGGATTTCGAGGAAAATCAATTTTCTCTAATGTTTATTTTTTTTTTTTTGTCGCTTGCCCCGTAATGATTTATGGTGAAAATGCTGGGTAAGTGAAAATAGTGAGTTCTGCTGGTTGTTTGATTGGTGGTGGAGATCGTGGATGAGTTAATTGGCCCAGAGCACGAATGTAAGCCATTTGCGAATGGGACTGGGTCAAAGTTATATTTCAATTAACTAGGAGTGCGGGTTGGGAGGTTAAATGGTACTTGTGTTTGTTAGGGTTTTTTCACATTGCTGGAGAACTCTCGCAGACCTCCGTAATCATTGAGAAGTTGACTTTGTAACCCACATAGTTCCCGGGAAGAAGATTACTTATGATTTTGAGGCTGTGAGGAATAAACTGCGGCAGATTGCTAGCTAAACGACTTACAAGAGCCAGGAGGCCAGCTAGTTATATGCTGATTAAACCATACGTCAAAGTTACTGAAGACTTTCGGAGCCATGGCTTCTTTTATGATGTCAAAAATAAAATGGGTTGAAAAAGTTCAAATGTTCCTTGGATCCACGATGGCATAAGTCCCAGGCGTTGGCATGCCAATGACCGAAGTTACTACACACACAAAAAAGGCGTCATTGAAATGATTTTTGTTTTTTGACAGATAGAGGAACAGTGAAATCTCAAACGAAACGTTTGTTAATTGTTGCATCCTGAAGGCTCCATTATTTTGGGGCGTACAGTTTGTGAGTTCCAGTGTCAGGAACAATTCATGTGACTTGTTTCGTTCACCCGAAGAGTTCTCGAGAATTTACCTCAAAATCAGTATGGTTTGGAAACGAAACATTCATCCTAAGGAAGAAACTCATTCTGAAGATGACTATCCGTGTATTTTCAGTACAATCAACGTTTTTTCTTTCCAACTCACTAAAAAACTACCTATTTCGCCTTTCAGTTCCATGACATTTTGGCCAGAGACTTATAGTATATGTTTTAAAACGTTTGCTCTTAGGCCAACCATTTACGAGTTGTTTTGAACGCACCCTTACATAGAGTTCACAGCAAGAATGGTTTATCAAGTGTTGAATAAGAGCTGAATGGACAGCCTGACAATTAAAAATTCTCGGAACGGCAAACTTGGTATAAATATGACGACAAACTTCGCAAGGGTTTATATAGCGTTTAGATTGACAAGTATATAAGTGATTTTAAAAAGATCATTGTATTTGTTTTGATAAAAAATATAAGTTGATCGTTTAAGCCCTTAATTACAATGACGAGGAAGAAAATACTCTCCTGAGTTAACAACCAGAATAAATATGACGGCAGACTTTGCATGTGTTTATATAGCATTTAGATTGATGGGTATTCAAGTGATTTAAAAGAGATCATTGAATTTGTTCCAATAAAACAAATAAATTATTTCTTTCAAGCCCTTAATTACCAGTTCCGGGAATAATATTTATGAATATAGCTGCTGCGGAAAACCCCGTCATGCACCTGGAATTTAAAGGCACAAAGAAGGTAAGCCAGATATACTTACCCCAGTTTCAAGCATTAATGGGAGGTCTCAACCTTAGCTGAAGGTGCTTTCAAAGCCTGAAGAATTCCGTTGTATTTTCGCCTATGAGGCTGCGAAATCACTGACTTTGAATGTCTTTTTCGAAAGAGGTCAACGATAAATAAGAGTACACAAAAAAAAAGAGCGGCATTAGAACACAGAGCGGAAAAAAGAACTCTAATTGGAGTAGTCGATTTCACCAAAGTTTGTAATGTAGAGTTAATCAAAGTTAAAGCATCAATTGTCTGCGAATCGTCGGCTCGACAACGATGTGTCGTTTGCGGAGCTGATATTTTTCCACATAGATGAACTTACTTATTTCCTCAATGTTACGCATATAGCTGTCGATTGTGATGTTAAAGCTTGGTGAAGTTCTTCTCTGGACCATAGTCCTATGAGAAAGTCTAGTTGTCTTCTTGTTTCTTCATAGTTGAGAGTATGTTACTCAGAAGAATTTCGCAGAAAGGCGCTAATGAAAGAACTACAGGCGACTGTGGTTAGGCAAGCTCCATGCATACCATACACATTTGCGTGGAAAGCGCAATCAACTGCCCTATAATTTTATAGTTGCTACCGATTCGGATTTTTTCTCTTCACTTACCAAAAGTGACTTTTAAAATTTATAATGCATGAACCTCAAGTAGATATTCGGGATCAGGATAATCACGAGCAACGGACACAATCTGATTGTTCTTTCATGCGATCTGGTGTTCGGTGGAGGAAGAGAAAGAGAATTTATTCAAATTCAAAAAAGATACTCATTGAGTAAAAGATTGGATTAGTTAATTTAGTTAAAAGAAGTGAAAAAACTGTCAGTTTTCGAAAACCTGAACACAAAAGTTAATTTTCAAATCGTTGCCCTGCTTATTTACATTTTTTTTTTGCGTCCTTAACTTCGAATGAGTGGTCTAGCTCCTATATAAATGATTTCTTGATATCAAATGGCTGCACTCAAATATCCGTTTAACTGTGCACTGGTTTCTCCAGGATTCATGCACGTCGATAACCTGCGCCAAAAACGCTGGAGTATCATAAGCTTGAATAAATATTACAAGACTAAACTAATTTTATTCCCTGACAATAACACAAAATACATCATATTGTAGACCTTCTCCAAGCTTCGTAGACGCCGTTTCCGCTACCTCCGAAAGTTAATCCACGGCTTCTTGAGCTTCCGCCTCGCGCTTTATCCGCAACTGCTCGCGATGTTTTAAAGTTATTTGAAGGAACTCCAAGTACTTCTGATCGACTTCGTCATCTGGCTCTTTCTTCTCGCTTTTAACCGCTGTCACAGTCTTGTCTTCCTCCTCGTCAGAGTCTGATGTCTCATAGTGCGCATCAAAACGTGAGTTTTTCCATGAAACAAACTGCATTTGCTGCCGCAAAATTTGGTTTTCCCTCTGAAGACTCTCGGCTAATTGACGCCAAAAGTTGGTTTGGTGTTCCCCGTGCCATTTTAAAGCATTTTCATACGCCTCTCGCCAGATATCTGCGCCAATTCGTTGTCGCTCTGTATTTAGGCCCAATGGAATGTGCGCTGCTGCTTTGTTTTGATTTCGATTCTGCGATATCAATTTGTTTCGTCGGCGATTTCTCTGGCGTTTGCTTGCTCTTGATTTGATTTTGGATTTTTGGGAAATTGTTACCCTGGTCGAATGTTGCGAGGTTTGCATTTTACTTTGGCAAATTTAAAAAGTTGAATAAGCGATTAAAATTTGACCGAGAAGTAAAATAAACAAAATCTGAGAAACAAAACAAATTATGTTTAGAACTGCTTTACCGACGGAGAGAAACGTCATGCTGTGAAATATAGTGACGCGGGGGATTTCACTAAAATGTAATAGAATAAAAGTCGATTTTGTTGCAAAAAACATTTAAAAGCATGGAACTGAAATATATTGGGACTTCGCCGCACTGGCGAAGTTGCCTGGTATCTAGAAATAAAGTACATACTTATATATGCAGAACCAACATTTTTGCAATAACAGCGTCGTATTCAGCATAATACGATGCATTATAAATACGATCCTGATTGGCATTCTTTTTTAATGCTACGTTCACCGTTTTTTCTTCTAAATTCACGTTTTCATTTTTTTGTACCTTGAATCTGAATTCGCCCGGTGTGGTTCACTGTAAATTAGTCTTCCGCATAATTTAACAATAAGCTTGTGTAGACGAATTTATTTCCACAATTTTTCATAATGGACGGTAGTGTGTTGTACATAGCTAGACCCTTGTACGAAGTACTGTTATGACCAGCAGCAGTACGCTGACGATCCAACCTGAAGTGAGCATTCTTTCAAAGGTAATATGGTTGCATGTCTCCCAATTATAAACGTATATTCTCTGTTAACATATGCTGCTCTAGCCAGAGCCAAAGCGGCCTGTGCCATGACAAAGAGACGGTTCCACAGCAGCCAACTCGATGCCACGATAAAGTTGGGTCTCCTATACGGCCCTCATTCGGCCCATTTGGTTCAACGTGTGAGCAAGCTTGATGGAAAAGATTTGAGTTTGGAGATACTATGTCTAAGGGCTGGTCTCCATTTATATAGAACTACCGAATCTCAGTACAAAAAATTCTACTCTAATGAGGTCCGGTACAACGAGACCAGCATTATCCGAGTTGATAATTTTATCATTAAACTTACTCGAAGACAGGTTGCAAGAGCAATGAACTAAAGCAATAAACTGATCTTCTGGGTTTACTACCCCAACTTCATGGCTCAACGGCCTTACTCAACCTCAGGCTTTCCTCTATTTTAACCTTAACGGCCTGATTCAGGATAGAAATGCAGTTCCGTTAATTTTCCATGGTGCGCGAATGAGTGTTGACAGGCGACTTGCCTACAATGGAGATGTCGCACGCACCTCTGAGGAGAATCTCCGGTTCAGTAGGGGCGGTATCAGTCCGGGACAAGGAGGACGCTAGTAGGCAGCACCGACAACTTTGGTGATAAAAGGAGGAAGAGAATGCTTAGTAGTTGTCTCCTTTGTCATGTTATGTATCTAGATTTAGTAATTTTTAAGTTTATTTTAAAGTTGTGGTAGTTAGTTGTAAGTTACAAATTCTAAAAAATGTTCATAAGTTTTAACTTATTACATAAATTAAGTAAATTTTAAATATTAAGTTATTATCTTCGAAAGACATTGTTTAATTCTTTGGCTCAGTTTAGAGCGCCTGCATAGGGCCAGTAAATAAATTGTAAATAGTAATTGGGGCTAGTCTAAACATTTCTATGTCTAACAAGTAAGGAATCATGAATTAAATTAAATAAAAATGCATTTAAAAAACAAAACAAAAAACCTTTATTCTCCATTATATAATGAAGTAGGCTGCCTGAATTCAGTTAAAAACGGAAATAATACATTATATATTTCCCTCTGTTTAATGCTTAACCAATTCAGCGTATGATGCATAAATAAAGTCAATGTGTCAAGAGGCATTTTAAGAATGAAACGCATCGCTTTGTTTTGGAGCTTATGTAGCCTGTTGAAACCCTCTCGCAATAAAATTTTCTATTCATTTTAAGGCACTCGTTAAAGGAGACGGAGGTATATTAAAGCGTTATCCGCAAATAAACAAAGTTTTGAGTGTACAACAATCTTACAGATATCGTTGATGTACAGTACTGTTCCCAAAATCGACCCCTGAGGCACACTCTTTTTTGACTTCCAGTTCATCCGAATAAGCATCATAATATATTGTACTCTGGGACCTATTGTTCATATATGTGTGGCAGCACTGTAGTATTCAACCACATATGTATGTATACTATCACTCCCACTCTATTCCTCACACTCCAAATTGGTAAAATTTGACCATCAATATTTTTCTATTTACTGTTCCGAAAGTTCGCTGTAAGTTGCAAGGAGATTTTGCCTAGCATCTATCAGACATCTCCAATCATCCAGAACAAGGCTCAATGCGGTTTCGCAAGAAAGTTTTTCCCTAAATCCTTATCGAATTGAAATTTGGATATGATTTTCCTCGGCGAAATTTTTGAGTTGAGCGTGCACAATCTTTTCCAGTACCTTTCGTCGTTCCAGATATCTTCTGAATCGGGAAATAAACCATTTTGTTATGACAAATTAACTATCTTCGTTATTACATGACTAAATACTTCAAGTTGTTATACAAGGATTCTTAGGGATTAGAACAACGGATCCTTTTTGATCCCTTTGATCAGAGTTTATCAATGTTAACTTAAATAATGTCGTTCTTCTGTCGATGATATTTGAATATTGAATGTTTTCGCTTGAATCAGCGTAGATCAAATACGCTTTTACGAATATATTTATTTTTGGTGTTTCTTAACGCTTTTTGTACATGTTTCGGCTTAAACTATATTCTTGCCAATGCTGCTCACTATATGTAAATTAAGCCAGGTTATACGGCTATGCTTCCTTTCTCCTAAACTCGACAGATTATTTAGTCCATGCTTCCTTTCATAACGTCGATATTAGTAAAGTTCGTTTGTAATAAAAGTATTCGTAAATATTGTTGAAGGGGTTGGAACGCCTTGGAGAGGGATTCCACTGGGAAACCAGTTAGTTTCTCTAATGAGCCTGACATTGTCTTTTGGGTTTACCTCTGCAAATACTTTTAAAGATTTGAAATCGTGGAAACCCAGATTTCTACACCTCGATTTTGCTATGGCAGAGGAGATGAGAGATGGCTTCCTCTTCTTCCTCCGAGTGGCAGCTGCAGAACTGCAGAAGTTTTTTGACTATACACCTAGTGCTTCTGCGTGCCTGCCAATAAAACAGTGCCCCGTGAGGACAGATACTATGATGCTTTAAGAATTACGACTCAAGTTTAGTAGTTTCCTGGTTCTCTGTTTGGTTAGGAAAAGCCAGGTTTGCCTGGTTATGTTGTAAGTTGGTTCATTTACACGTATTGTGTTTGCAAGGTGGATGCACGGGGAACATTGTACGTGCATGGGGAAGTTCATCAGCCTTGCAGTTTCCAAGTATATTCCTATGTCCTGGCACCCTTTATAGATGAACTGTGAAATAATTCGTGAAGGGATACCCGGCATTCGTTCATAAAGCTTAGATGTAGGGTTAAAACCAACGAGGGATATTATGGTTGCTTGACTGTCAGTGAAAATGAACATTTTCTTTGCAGAAATGCTATTACACAGCAGCCTGATAAATCGCATTGATTTCGGCTTGAAATGCACTGCAGAAACTAGACTGTTTAAGGTTAAGATAACTCAAAAAGGTACCACTTTTGACTTCGCTGTAACATTAGTCCACATGGACCTTGAATAGCTAAGGAACATTTTTCATGACATTGGAGAAGTTTATCTGTCCAGCCCAACCAACTAAATGAAATAAGAATAACTCTGGATAATATATTTTTCAGGAATCAAATGCAAGTTGTCTTTGAATATTCTATTTATTTTTTTTTATCTTATCTAAAACTTAAGACTACTACAACTTCTTTCGTCACTCTTTCTTCATTTTTTTGTTTGCTTTCACCAGTTTCGCTTTTAGGGCTTTGACGTCGACTTTCTGCGATGAATTCTCATCCGACTTTCTCTTATGAGTCTGCTCCTCTGGCGGAATAAAGTCCTTGCCACGCTTTTCTTCTTGTTTCTTAGCAGATGCTGCCTGTTTCTCTTCGCGTTCCTTGTTCTTCCTACCCTGCTTCTGTTCTTTGTTCAGGAAGTACTCGCCCGAAGCCAACTGCTTATCGATCTTGCTCTCAGGCTGCTCCGGTGGGAATGGAGTATACTCCTTCTTCGGCTTCTTGTTCTTTGGCTGTTTCCTCTTGCTGATGTTCTTGTTCTTGAACTTGGGCAAAAACCGCGACCAGTCTTCATTCGCCAGCTTCGGATCCTTGGCCAGTTCCCGCTTTATCATCAAAGCTTTTATGTTATATATTGGATGAACATTGTTCATGGTTTCCACCACAATCTCACGCACCTGCTGAAGCCCCCTGTACGGCCCAACAGCTGATACTGTACTTCCCTGCACCAGAACGTAGCAATCTGTCAAAAGCTCAATAGACTTGAGAGTTGCTCCATTCGGACCGATGAGACGCTGACGTCGTTTGACAAATTTATCCTTCTTCCTGACGAGACTGCCAATTTTAATGATATCACAACCGGTGTCATCCTCCAGCACACGTTTTGATTGCTCAAATGGAACACTGCGCGCCATTAACTTGATCATGTCCCTGGCTTTGATGACAATGTAAGGATCCCAGGTTTTTCGGGTTGTCTTCACCACCATACTTCCTTCAACAAGATCGAGTTCGGCCTTGAGATGATGCTCGGCTAGCACTTGCTGAACAACCGGCCATACTTCCTTGAGGTATTTTTCACGATACTTGGGGAAGAGCGTTGCAAAGGAACTTTCCTCAATCATACCGTGCGGGTTGTGATCTGCTTTGAATTCGGGTATTTTCATCGCCCATGCATTTTCCACCGGCTCGGTGGAAGTGACCTCCGTGTCGCTCATTGCGTAAAAATTGAAAATTTGTGGTGGAAAATTGAGCAAAAATCTAAATATTTATTACACGTGCAAAACTGTGTTTATAGAATATGTAATCTTGTAGCTTGACGTTTAAGAGATAATAAAACTGAAGTTGGCAAGAGTTTTGAAGTACCTTACCGACGTGAGTTCATAAATACCACTTTTAAATTGTTGAGCACATCGTATAACATATCTACAATAGAATACGCCGTGAATATTTGCAATCATTGAAGTTTTCCGCCAACAATGCAATTGTAATGAATCCATGCAATATTTGAAATGCTTAATAATTATTGTTTTCATAAAGGGGCCTAAAATTTCTGTTTTGGTTCTGTTGCACAAGAAAAAAAAAAGCGTTAAAATAAAGCCACGCATGAATGACGGACAGATACCCCAAAATCAAAGATTTTTGTGAAATTTAAGGCTTTTATTATTTCAAGTACAATTTTTGTGTTAATACGTTTCAGTAGTGTATTCAGTGACTAAAAAATGTTTGGAGAAATCAATTGTGCTATGCAAAAGTTGTCTGGTATGGTACATTTAGCTAAAGAACGACATCCATGGCGACGAAAACAGTATAGTAATTAGTATTGTAGGGGAAAATCTTAAAGGCGGGTAGGTACCGACCAACTTACAGGTCATTCACATAGCTGATGGCTTGGTCAGCAGAGTGATGTCCTTCTTTTATTTTTTCAACTATATATCGCTATATTTATTGGACGGCGTAATTAAGTTAGTAAGCTATCAAACCTCTACTTGGTGTGACATAAGTTTCTCGTAAAGATGTCATTGTGACTGTGATGCCTAAGCGATTTGTGTCTTGGAAGTAAGAACCATTTGTTCCAGACTATGTAGCAACGTAGTGACTACGCCTACTACGTTGAACTGAGATGACTGATGTAAATTGAATGACATAGTTGGATTTTGCAAGTTAAATTAAACAGAAAATTGGCCTTGTTCCAAATGCCCATTACTAAACTCCACTTCCGCGAATTTTGTCCAGAACGCATCTGTTACGACTGAAAAAATTACGTAACATTAATATAACCAACCGTGTTTGACAGATTTCTTTGCTACCTTGCGCTACGTGAAGAACTGTCATCTCAATACAATTTCGTATAGCGGATTTGCGTTGTTGGAAAGTGCGCATTCTTTACTCAGAAAGTTTACTCTGTCACTTGTGTGTTTTGTTTACAAAATCAACTAACATTTGTTTCGCTTAATTTGAGACCTTGCCAAATGCTGCTGCATGCTTTGAGCGATTTAAATTGTTTGCAGTACGGGTCTGTATGAACACCCCCTCGCAACACACTACCTTACCATACTCGGCAACACTACGTCACACACGTCTGACAGAAAAATGAAAACAAAGCGACTTTTTAACAAAAACGAGTCAGCTGCTTGTAATTTACTGATTAGTACGATAAAAATCACACTAAATTTACATTTTTCGATTAACTTCGCAATAAAATTGTGAATATCCCAATCACAATGCTGGAATCGGCTAGATACGAATGCAGCCAACAGCACCTAATGCGATCGAGCAACGAAAGTCAGCAGCAATCTCCTACGCCAACTGATGATCCAATTGGCACAGCACAGGTGAGGGGAGTCCCCTTGTCCAATTCCATGAGTATTACCTTTTTTTATGTTTCTTATTCGCACACACTTTGTCTGCTTATCATTATTTGTTTATCTCTTTTATTGTTCCGGTTAGATTCTTTGCACCCACGATGGAGTTTTATTGAAGCATGCCAGCGCTGAATTTATAGCTGACCTCAATACCAGCGGTTCCATGAGTGTTGTCGAATACTCACCGAGCAAACGAAAATATATCGAATGGCATCCAAATGATAACATTTTGATTGCAGACGACACGCAAGATCAGGGAGATTGGGCTCTGGTCGATACCATATCGCGGAGAACACGTACCACATCCGAGTGTCGCGTGTTCAACACAAAGGCTGAAAATCTTACGAAAGCTCGATGGATTCGCGTTAATTTAGAGGAACTTTTTTCAATTGAGGTAAAGAATCGTGGACAGACGATTCGTTTGATTCGAAAGGACAATGGAACACTGCACAGCGAGTACTTCTTTCAGCATGGCAATGCTGATATGTTTGTCCGCTCGATGAGGCAGCTACATATCTTGGACGCAAGTCATGTGAACAGAGATGAATTCGTCGTTCTCAGCACAGAGACACAGAAATTGAAGAAAACATTTGCTGAACTCGATATTGGCGAGATAAAAGCCAGTTCAGTTCCGTCCGAGAGCTGGTTACCCAACAAGCTGGTTGGGTTTCTGGTAAATTTTCCAGATTATGTTCCGCCACCTTTTCACAGGCCACAACCAAAATCGCGGCCGGCTGTAAGTGAGGATTATCATGTTTTGAATGGAGAGAATAGTCGAGACAAAACTCCTGATGCGGAATCACCGAAGGAAGACGAACTAAAAGAGGAGGAAATACCATATGTTTTGCCAGAGAGGAAGATCATCGAAAGAGGTGAGTTGCCCATACACATTTCCGTATGCTTATTTCCTTATAAAAATATAAAATCAGGTTAATTTTCGGCATTTGTGTGTAATCTGTTTGTCAATAAATCAGTCGCTGTAAAAGTGTCCACTATTGATTCTTAGTGCCCTTTTGTCTGTTTTGAAATTATAAGATAACGCACCGGAGCCGTGTCGAAGCCGTTTGAAGGGTAAACACAAGATTACTCAAGTTACTCAAGGCCACTATTGTCCAGTTTTTTCTATTTTTCAAATTTCGCAAGAAAGACGGCTCATAACGCTGGCATATCATCCGAAAGTGTCTGTAAATGCTATTTTTAAACTTTCAACAACCCAAATCCAGTTACGTTTCGCAAGGGTTAACTTATTTAGATGCAATAATAATTTTACACCTTAAACTTACTCTAATATATGCAAACATAAAATTAATTCATCAGTTTATTTATAACAAAAATAACATAGTTTTATTTTTAAATACGGAAAAATTTGTTTAATTTTTTATTTCGTTTGGTAGTGTATTAAAAAATCGAAAACCCTTTAAGGCAATGCTATTTTGCGCGCCATTATCGATACATGCAGGAAGTCTTAAACCTTTTCAGTTTCGTAAATCATAGGATTGTTAGTTCTTTACATACTTCAAGTACTTTATTTATTTTAAAAATAAAGCGATATATACTGAAAAGTGTTCTTTATTTAATATGCAACCATAAAAGCATTCAAAATTATTCTCATTGTAGTTTTCCTAAATCGTTGTAGTTTTTTAAGGCAGTTGCACCATGCAGGTATAAACATATCCTATAAAAGGATTAAATTTTCTTCGATACTTTTTTCATTATTTACTCTCTGTGTGAGTTGAATGTTCAACTTGTTCTACTTGCATATTTTCAATGATAAGGCAAACTTAAGTTTACTTTAAATTACCATACATTAACATTTGTCGTCGACTTTCAATTTGAGTTTATTTGCTCTCAACCACATATTTACTCTACTCAAGTCCTCCTGCAACAAATCGGGAAAGAGTTCTATCTGCGAGTATCTCATCATAGCTACGATGTGTTTATATAAATGATGAAGACTAATACCCGCAATGTGAATCCCTGTGGAGCTCCAATACTTTCAAATATCACATTTGTTCTTTGGTGAGTAGGATTTCCCTATCGATCATCTCGAAGGCTCTTTTACGACAATTACGTTATTCTTGGTAGCAATCTCCTCTTTTCATCTAATTGAAACATGCTGATTAACATGAGTGTGTTTTCTTCGGAACACTGATTGGTTTTCAATAAAACAATTGCGTGTTTCGAAATATTTATTTGATTTTGTATACAATTTTCAAAATACAATTCATTTACTGGGAATGCGTTGTAAGGACGAAGGTTTTCACATTTACTGCTTCCTTTAATTTTTTCAACTGGAGTGACTACTAATTCTTTCCATCTGTAAAGGGAATTAAACAAAACAATTCTAGTGAACCTGGAAAACAAATCATTCAATCTTTCATAATACACTCCTGAAAAACTTGTCGCAACACAGCGAACGCAAGGCAATACGGAAACTGAATTCGTATACCTTATACATAAGGTTTGATGGAGCAGAAATATATGCGAAGGTAATTTATTACAGTTTCTGGGTTTGTAGCTACAGTAACTGCCTGGATAGTGTCTATTATATTATTTTTTTTCTAGAATTTAAACAATTAAAACTGCCAATTCATAAAAACGTAATTCAAAATAAGGAACTTATTAAGTACAATATATTTGATAAAAAGTAATATGTTTACAGATCCCTTATAAGCAGCGTATTTCCAGTGATAACACTTTGTAGTCAATTTAAAAACAGAGACAAGTGTTTCAGTTCATTCATTATTGTGTAGAAAAGTGGTTCGATACGAAAAACCAAAGATGAATATGCCAATTTGAGATTGTGAGAAAAGAAATTTTTGATTTACAGTAAAAAAAATTGGTAAAAGCAAAAGGCATGGGAGAGACATAAAAGTAAGGGGAATTATATACGAACGCAATTCGGAGTAAAGGTATTGACGACTCGACTAACATAGGGATAAGATCCACACTAGAAAATCGAGTTATAACTTCCTCGCTTGGAAGCGTGTCAAAGTCAGTCACTGCCACGAGATTTTGTCCTCAGGAAGGTGTTCTGACGCCTCTCCTTTGGTCATTGGTTATACACAACCTCATAGTAAGCCATAATGAGAAGGCTATTGTCATATGAGACGAATATGACACTACAATCACTTGCGTTATGCAATCAGCATTAATCAGAGTCTTAGAATGGTACAAGTGTGAACGTGATGGCCCAAACCCTTAGAAGTAACAACTTCTAAAAAGCTGGAAAAAGTTCAGCGTATCGCTTGTCTGGGCATCACTGGCACTGCCATCAAATATAATGGAGTCAAAATGTGTCGAAATAAGTGGGAAAGCAAGCTACGCATTGGCCACTGAAGAAATCTACCGGGACTCAGACAATCAAAATTATTAATTAATCCATTCCCTTACAGAGAAATCCTTAAACTCAACAAGGAGAACATCAGAAAGCTTGTGAGCTTCCTCTCTGGCCATTGCCACTTGAGATCACATTTAACCAAATTAGAACTCAGTACAGCCACCGAAAGCTGACTCCGTTTAGAAGACGACGAAGCAGTTGTGCACATTCTTTGTCAAAGTCCAGCTCTAATTTGGTTGATGGGTTGATAATTTATGTGATGGGTGTGATATCAAGGTGCATAATTTAGATTGCAGTTTGTAAATGATGTTAAGAGCGATATTGCTGAGGAAACGTCAATTGTGTTCTTTCTTAACAGCTGGAACTGTTTCCGAGTAACTATTTCTACTGGTACCACTTCTCAGAAAACGGATATTTAATACCTTGAAGATGTAGAAGTATATAAGTGGATGTGCTTTTATTGATTGAAATAAGAGTAGAAATGGCTTATGTCTACGCTTATGTGATGTCAGTGTTATAAATTTTTTTTTATCATTTTTAATTGTGGGGTACAAGCTTCCGTAAGTAGAAAAATGTATCAAGAAATATTTTGACAGGCATAATATTTGACTCTTCTAATTCAGTCTATGGTCTATTAAAACCCCTAAGTAGTTGAACGAACTGAATATCGAAGCAAAACTCTTCAGTGCAACTTAACTCTGTACAGGGTGCGTGGTGGTAGAGTGAATTATTTAAAACATGAGGGATGGATATTGAAAAACATAAAGCTTTACAATTTTTTCTCAGGATCAGACTTATTTCATTTGGCTTTTTAAGTCATCAAGTGAGTTAGCGGCAAAAGACATCTTCGGTACTTTTGCCCTTCATGAACCCATATTGGGATTTAGCGAAAAATTTAGTTCTCTCAAGGAAGCATTAATTTTTCAAAAACTTTTGAGATTTCTGATAAATCTCAGGGGTTCTTAGATTGACCTTGTTAATTTTTTCAAAAGGATTATGCTTAAACCATCAATACCGCAAGATTTTTTTGGCTTAAGGCTATACCGATAAAATTTCAAAATTGTCCACTCGGGCGATGAAAAGGGATATTTAATTGGTTTTATCTAACAACATTTTTCCATTCCTTGCATTAAATTGCTAAAAAACTTGAGGCTCGCATTGGTAACAATGTTTTTGACTTGACGAATTTGTTGAACAACAATTACTTATTTCTTCGCAACTGTTGACTGTGTTGCTAGCTATAGTTGTTGTCTTTACATTTTGTCCATTAGCGACTCTTTCCCCAGTAATCTTTTTATAAATCTCCATTTTTCCCCAGCGTTATGCCTATTTCCTGCAAATTTATCCCTGTAGTAAAGATTTTTCGGCCTAGCTCTCATGCAACGCAAATGTCTAAGTTTTTCTTTCTTTATATTTTTTCTTTGTCGAGGGTTTTTTCAATCCGTACTTATATTTTGAACTTGTTTTTTCTATTATCTTTGCACAAATTAAACTGGTGATCGAAGGTTTTAGCTTCTTAGGCACTTTTTTTCCACGTTTAAAATATCAATAATAATACACTAAATTCATTGTTTAATGCATATTTCAAGCAGGCGTGCAATTCATTAGCTGCAATTATCACGTAGCGTAGCACCAGTGCTCGACCAAATAGAAACTGAATATTTTGCAAGTCTTGTTAGGTGCTTCCAATTCTAGTGAGTTAATGGGCACTCATTTATTTGCGCAGCACATTCCCGCAAATAAACTATCCAATTTTCAATTTGAAGAAATTAACAGACAAGACAAAAAGTATAAACAAATCATATATTCTATGGAGCATTATTGCCTACCTTGAGAGATCTAAGGCAAACACTGGTTTAACATCAAGAGCTCAAAAAGTATTGCCGGTCTGTTATTAGAAGGTGGCCCTCTGATATTTCATCAATTAACACTTCAGAGTCCAATTTTAACTTAATAGTCTGCTTATTATGGAAATAGCGAACCAATCCAATCATTTTCGATGAATGGCTTGCGCGTTGTTATAGTTGAAAGTTTGCATCATTAATATTTGTGACTTTAACAACCTAAAAGTGTTCCTCTACATATTCTGCGAAGTCGTTGCGAAATATACAGGTCGCTTAAGTCCTTACCCTTTCTGACATTTATAAAAAACATTCTCATTCGCCTCAATAACTAAAATTGTTTTATTATCCCACAGGATCTCCGCTCAGCGAAGCTCAATGGCAAGAGTTCCAGACCCCAGATGGACGAATATCCGATCCCACACGCATAAGGGAAATTATATTCCGTGGTGGCGTTGATAATCGCCTACGAAGCGAAGTTTGGAAATATCTCCTCAACTATTATCATTGGGATGATACCGACATTGAACGCGCTCAGCGTCGTAAGGAAAAGTCTAGAGAGTACTACAATATGAAAGCCCAATGGCTTTCTATGACGCCAATGCAAGAGCACAACTTTTCGGGCTACCGCGACCGGAAGTGTCAGATCGAAAAAGATGTGAAACGTACTGATCGCACACAAGAATTTTTCGCTGGCGAAGACAACCCAAATCTGATGGTCCTACAAGGCATCCTCATGACCTACGTAATGTACAACTTTGACCTGGGCTATGTACAGGGAATGAGTGATCTGCTCGCACCGATTCTTGCAATTCAAGAGAACGAAGTTGATGCCTTTTGGTGCTTCGTTGGCTTCATGGACATGGTATTTGCCAATTTCGATATCGATCAGGCTGGAATGAAGAACCAATTTAACCAACTAAAGCGCCTCCTTGAATTTGCCAATCCCCGGTTGTTCCAATACATGAAGACGCACGATTCAGACAACATGTACTTCTGTTTCCGCTGGCTATTGGTTTGGTTCAAGAGGGAATTTTCAACTGACGACGTCCTGAAGCTATGGGAATGCCTATGGACACGATTACCATGTCCAAACTATCAGCTTCTTGTGAGTGTGGCGATTTTAGATCAACAGACAGATATTATCATCGACAACCATTACGAATTCAATGAGATTCTTAAGCATGTCAACGAGCTTTCAGGCGAGATCGATTTAAAACGCACGCTTGAATTAGCCGAAGCAATTTACGAACAAGTCAAAGCAGCTGAATCAATAACGAACGAAATTAGAGTTATAATTGGAGAACACCCAACCGAACCGTTTGGCAGCCAAGAATTTCCGCAGGATTTCGATGACAGCTTCGATGAATTGGTCCGTGAACTGACGCCCGAAGAAAAGGAAAAACAAAAAGCAATGCTAGACGAAGCATGCGATCAGTCGATGTTCTTGCAATTCTTTTAGTACGCAGATTCTTAAGGGAAGGCTTAAAAATTTAGCCAATAAGCCAAAGTTATGTTTGAAGATTTTTTTTTATATTAAATTACATATTATTATTGTAGATAGCGATGATTAAATAAGGGTAGATACTGCGGGATATAAAGGAATTGTCCGTTTCACAACCAGCAACGCATTATCTTTGTGATCAACGCAAACGATACGGATCCTGTTTTGGTCAAAAGTTTTGCAATTCGCACTTAAAATATCATTGAACATTTTAATCGTAAATATTTTTATATTTTAATTATATTAAACATTTTGTTTTTCGCTATGTTCCTTGGACGAAAATCTTATTCATTACTTTATAAACTTTTTTGCGTATTATAGCTACAGAAAAAAAATAAAAAATTAAAAATTTTTATAATTGGATTTGATTTTGGTGTTTTTATTGTCTTTAAAAAAAAGTTAAATGTTCGATAATCAAATTTATCTTAAGAGAGCTGTTGAAAATGTTATCACTTTTACCTCTGAATTTGAGTGGCTCCAGGAGTTGCTCCTTATCAGTTTTACTTCACAAATTCTTGTAACATTGGCACTTGCAGAAGTCATTTAAGTAACCAATACTAGGCCAAGGGCCAGCATCAAGGACCATACAAAACGTTCAGGCGGTGGAATTAAGCCTTCCGTGCGGAAGAAAGTTTTCGCTTTTACCTAAAAATATTGCTAATGAAACTCTAGAAGACGTAAAATTATGGAAAACCGTCTGTAAACAATGTTGCACCTTTTTGAACGACGCGACTCACTTCCATCTAGGCCTTCTCTTATGAACTCCAGGATTACGAAATCTGGACTGAATCTTCAGGTTCTATTCGGGAAATTTCTGGTGTGAAACCAATAAAGTGAGCTGTTTCCTATGTCAGCGACAAGCGACACACTCCCTTGTTCTGGAACGAATGAAGTCTACTTATCAGCTCCTACTGTTTGTCAACTCGTGTGTGAGCTCCCTCTAAGATTTGCTCGTGGGTAACAGCTTAATCATCAATCACAACTTATGGGTTCGGTTAGCTACATCACAGATTCATTTGATTACCTTGTAAGGTCCCACCATATGTTGTCAAAGTTAAAATGACTCGGAAGTAAAGCCAAACCCAATCATATCTTATTTCCCTACATTCATTTTTATCATTGCACGAGAATGTCCCGTATTCTCTCGAAAATTCAAAGTTCAAAAATAGACGGGCAATATTTAAATAATTTGATTAAAGAATGATCAGATTTAGGGTTCTGGGTGATTGTAAGAATTGCGGTTTATCAAACACATATCTGCTCAGAACTCCTTGAGGCTACAACCAAAAATAAGCTTGTGATAGAACAAATCTTCCAAGTCCATATACATAACTGACTATCATTAAAGGCTACTTGAAATCTGTGCATAGAGTGAGAATCAAGTTAGCAGTACACAGCTATGGCATATTCTATGATTGGTACAACTAGAAATTAACTAGAAATTAACCAAAGTTTGTGCATCCATATTGGAGAGAGATTGATTTATTTTAAATCCTAAGTTTGTCACAGTTTTTTCACAAGCTGAAGTCTTAAGCTTAAGTTAATTATTATAATTGAAATATCCGGGAGTATCTTTTTATGAAACGAATATGACGAAAATGTTCAAAGAAATCTGATTGCTTAGTAAAAACTGGGAAATGTTGACGGAAGAAGGGATGTAGTTGCGTTGTTTCTTACGCGACAATATCCACCCCAATCATGACTATTTTGACTCTTTTTTCACTTCGAGTAAAATTTTCAGCGGGCTTTCATGCAGTGAATTGATTTGTCTACATTTTTATTATAAGCATTTAGAGGCTCGACCTTCAATTCATAGCTATAAGCCGGTAGATGTCGAACAAGTAATGTAGGATGTCGTTCAAGCTCCTGTTAAAGCGTTCTATCATCCCGAAGCGAATCAAGAAACGGGTTCTGACCCTGAAACTTATTTTTTAGTTAAACTGATATATAGTACTATACAAATAAATTTCAGTTGAATCTGTTCAAAACAGTTTATGATGATCAAAGTTCCTTTAGTTTTTTAATTTCCACGAAAATCTCGAAACGGTTTATTATGGCCCCTGCCCGCAGATAGTGGTGAGTAGTCTTCCTTAAGTTAAGTCCTCTTGTGAGCACTTTCCAGCCAATATCTCAGCAGATATAAGGAGCACTTTCGGATTGTTTAATATACCAGAGCAAATGACACTCAACGCGACATCAGAGAATATGTTCGAGTTGTTACGTTGGCCCATATGGAAGATCTTTTCGCCGTATGGTGAGCAAAATACTGTATTTCTGCTCAGCAGTTCATTCGGCCTTTGTCGTGGTATAGTGAAAAAGAATTTAGACTGTAACGTCTCACTATCAATTCATAGTACTACTCACCAAATACGTGTGACGCAATCCTATGTCGAAGCTGCGTGTGAGTACAACATCTACAATTTAAATTTATAACATATTGAAAGAAAGAAAATGCATCATTATTTAACAGCTTCAAGAAGTTGCGTTGAAGTGCAAATGACTTTCCTCCTGATCTGATATTCCAGTAGAAAATTTAATGCTATGGTAAGCATGTCCACTAGTTGAAAATATGAGTTACATTGTCTCGCTTGAGATTGGTAACATATCTTCCCCCATGTTGGTAACATTTCATTTCATATCAGATTACACCTACTTTTCCGAAAACATTGACAATTCGTCGTTATCAAAGAAGAAAAATTTATACTTTAGTTGTTGTTAGCTGCGGAATGATCGATTTAGAATTTGAAACTCCAAATGGCCAAAACCGCATCAGTTATAGTTTCCTGGTGGGTTTAGACATTCAATCATTTGGACACGATCTTGTCGGTCTTATTGCAACACATTAGCATAGCCAAGCCGATTTGTCGCTGGTTGATCAAGCCGAACAAGAGAACAAATTTATTTAGAAATAAAAGTTCAATTATTGCATTTTTTTAAATGATTTTTTTTTATTATTTACGTTTGAATTCACTTTCGTTTCATATAATTTTTGTTGGATTTTTTTTTTGTTTCTTTTGTAGTCAATATTGATGTATTTATATATTTCAAAGTCATTTCTTTAATTTAAACGTTTTAATAGCTAATTTTAATTTTATATACTTAAGAGTTAAAATTGAAAACGAAAAAAAAAATGTTTAATGGTAAAAAATAAAAACATTTTCTTGTTTCTTGATTTTTTTTTATCATTTTTTTTTTATTTTTAATAAGCAAACCAAAGAGACGGAGAACAAAAGTAGCACACACACTTCACTTCACATATCCCTTTCAATCGAACAGAAGGACATGGTCTTTGATGCGAGATTTCATTACATCAATCGAATCAACAGCAGCAGAAAGATCTTTCTTTAAAATCAATCAAAGCAATAAAACAAGTCATCAAAGACACTTTCATAGAAGGGTGCTGCGCTTAAGCAATCAGTCTACAGCAGCAAGAATTTTAAGAATTACTTCAGCACGGCGATGCCAGCAGACAATGCATGGAGTGTGTGGTGTAGCTCCTTGAGTTACCAAGCATCTCTCTGGTCGAATCTTACTTAATGTTTATTGTTAAATTTATTATATAGATGGTTGTTGTTTATATAGTAATATTTTTTTTCTCTCGATTGATAATTATCATTCGGGTTTTTCTGTTTGTTCTTTTCTTTTTATTGGAAAACTAGTACTTGAAGATTTTTTTTATTTACTCTTTTCTTTCTGGTAATTTTGGGTTGCTAGAATTTTTATATATTTATATCGTTTTTTTTTGTTTTGCTTTTTTCTAGAAAATAAATCATATATTTTACATAAAAATTATAACATTAGAACTAAACTAAAAAAAAAAAAATAAAATAAAATTGAATAATTACATAGTAAAATTTTTCAAAATCGGGAGAATCCTACATTTTAATATATTTGTATGTATATTCTTTACTTTATTTATAATATATATATATGTATAGTTTTTTTTCGCATTACTTAAGTTTGGAAACTATGTGTGGCTGTTTTTTTTTTGTTTTTTGTTTACATGTAGCATTATTTATGTTTTTTTTATACAAAATATTTTTTTTTCATTATTTTTATATTTAATCACAATATTTGATGGAATTCCCTCAACATGCCTGTGTTGTAATTTGTAATTCTTGTTTTTTTTTATTTAATTTTAATTTGATGGAAATCGTGTACATTTAAATGGTTACTATAGTATGTTATGTCGTATGTTTAAATTTGTTATTTTTTATGTTTTTCCTCACTCATGTTCTACCCTTTTTGAATGAAAGTATTAGAAATAATAAATATGCAATGATTTATTTATCCGTGTTGTAATTACTTTTTCGCATACATATAAAAAATAATAATAAATAAAAAACAAATTGTTCTCAATGTGTATAAGAATATGCATGCAAACGATACACTTTTACACTTTAAAAAATGTTTTTGTAATAATAAGCACTGTAATATAATTTTGTTTTTATTTTTGTTTAACAGCAACCTGCAGTCAGTCAGTTTTATATTTAACTATCTCCCAGCAGCAGCGTGAGCCTAGCCTAGTTCCTTTTGAAGAGATACTTAATAAATGTGATGAAATTACACAGCAGCAAGTCTTTCCACCACACTTTTCAGAAATCTACATTTTCCATTTTGTTCAACCAAGACAAAGTTTTTTTTTTTTAACGATGCATTTCTTTAATATATTTATGTTTTTTTTTTGTCTAGATAAAATTTTGTTTAGTAATTTTCTTTAAGATTTTGTTGATGATTTTAAATATGAATAACAGAGTTTCCTATAGTTTTTTTTTTTAATTGAAGAAAATAAAACGCATACACCTAATAAACATGTAAATGTACATATTTTTTTGTTTAAAAACAATAATCAAGTAAATACTTTCTAGTCTACGTGAAGGGTATTTGTCATTTAAAAAATTTTTACTTTATTTTATGCTTTACCTAAACACACCACATTCTGTTACATGTATATAAATAAATATCATTTTTGTTTAGTTAGGATTGATTCACGATCTGTATGAGCGCACAGAAATAAAATTAAAATAAACACTGATACGACATAATAATAATGATCACTTAAAAACTATTTACATTGTTTGAAAATTATATATATATAAAAAAAATGTCTAAATAATAAATACATGTATGTACGTACGCGTGAAAGGGACAATGTTGCTCTTACATGAACATTGAGTACAAATAAAAAATAAGTTACAAATATATTAAGCGTTTGAATAAGGATCCACAATACACAGCAGTACAACAGATTGAATTCTTGTTTTTTGTTTTCTCATGTTTAAATAAGTCGTCATTTATGTTAATTTGTAATGTTTTTGTTAAATTTTCATTTGTTTCTTTCCCTTCTACGTATGGATAATATTCTTCCCTACTGATCACCCTTATCAGTGTCGTTCTCACTATTTGTAGAAAGGTTGAGTGTCTCTGAATTGGAGCCACCACTTTGGCGTGTGTGCCGTGTTGAACGCAACTCCCTTCGCTTCTCAGGAGGGGCATCTAGAGAGTGATCAGCACTCGATCGCGGTCTCTTCAATCGGTTAGATGAGCGCCGTTCTTCCATATTGTAAGCCCCATCGGCGTCGTCGCCTTGTGACATTTTCTTCAATATCGGTTGGATAATCAATTCGTCAGCTTCCTCGTAAGGTGGTGGTAGTTTGGCAGCATCAGCTGCATTCGTTATGGTCAGACTAATACGGCTTTCGCTTCGTTCACTGCGTTCACTACTCGTACTAGCGCCAGAGCTTATCGGTGGGGCTATGGTAATTGTCGTTTGTGATGGAAGATTGGCCGCTATACCAGCAGAAGTAAGCGGCGTAAGGGTAACCTTATCTATTTGATCACAACCTGAAAGACCACCTCCCATGCCCATTCCACTACCACCACCGCCTCCACCGCCACTCATGCCACGGAGACTCTTCTCAATGGTGCTCATCGAAGCAATATTCATTGCAATACTTGAAGCAAGATCATCTTTGGAACTGCTCGATGTGTGACTGTCGGAACGAGAGCGTTTTGACTTGTGGTCGTCATTGTGGCTGGAAGATCCAGCCGATGATGTTGGTATCAGTGATATGCCAGAGCCAAGGCCTAACGTGCGTGTGTACAAGTCCATTTGATGTTTGCTAAACTGCTCGAAGGCATCTTTGATCTCTTGATCACGAACTCGTTTGCCACTACTACTTCCTCCGCCACCACCCATGCCACTTCCACCACCACCGCCCATTGAAAGTGGACCAGATCCGGCTGCAGTCGCCATAGCCTGAGCAGCCATTTCGGCAAGGAACGCCTGGCTTAGATCACCCGTCATTGACATTTGTGGCAGCTGAGAAGATGAATTCTTCGATCCACCTTTACCCGACGACGACGACTGAGAACTTGACGGCAATTTGCCTTGAGTGAAAGCTTGCAGTGTGGCCAAGTCTGGTGGCAATGCGCCTCTGGTCAAACTTTCCATCCATTTTTGTTGCTCCTTAGCAGCTTGTTTCTCCTGTGCCTCCTTCACAGACATTGAAGACGCTGCGGAAGATCTTTTATCCTGCTGGGCGTTTGGTTGAACACCAAGACTATTCATCAATCTCGAGGCTTGTCCCAAATCCATACCAGCCATGCGACCCAATGACTCCAAGAAATGTGTATCATTACTGCTCATTATAAAGCTTGTCAGTTGGGCCATTTCATTAGCCGCAGCTCGACTTGATGCCGAGCCACGACCACGTCCACTACTCGAAGTCGACGTAGAAGCACCCATATTCGCTGTGCTCATAGCATTGGAGCGGGGATTACTCGACTTACCTTGCGACTGATGCGAGCTCTTCGACGTTGAACTTGAAGAGGTCGGTGGATTATTTCCACCATTCAGCAAATTGTACTGTTGCGCCAACTGATCATATGCTGACAATCCTGATCCAAGTGAATATGGATTCAATCCACCCAATCCAAGTGGAGGATACAACAGCCCCGGATTGTGGAACAAGAACGGGAAAGCACTGTTTCCAGCGGCAGACGATGCACTTGAGGTGGGAATATTTTTATTCCCCCCACCACCACTGGATCCCTGGCCACCACCTCCTTGTGACGAATTATTGCCCTGCTGCGAATTGTCACTGTTTTTATTTTTCTTACTCGATTGCGATCCACTGCCCTTGCCACCTCCGCCTGTAGACGCATTTGTAGCGCCCAAGCCACCAAGACCTGTACCAGCGGCAGCCATAAGGGCAGCCAAACTCTGTGCGTCCATTCCGGCGAGATTTCCCAGCCCACCCAATCCAGCAAGATTTGCAAACAAATTCATGTTGTTCAGATTACCCAAGTTGGACATGCCTCCCAAGCCAGCCATTCCACTAAACGGCATCAGCAGCGGGTTCTTTGGATCAAAAGCTCCTAGTCCCGGAAGTCCAGATAGAAGATTGGGATTAAGACCAGCTAATCCACCAAACTGCATTGCATTTGCCTGATCGATCGCACTCTGTCGACTTGATTTCTTCGTCTGTGACTGTTGTTGTTGCTGTTGCTGCTGTTGTTGTTGTTGCTGTTGTGAGTGACTACTCGTGGACGCATTGCTAGAGGTTGAGGACGGTCGACCTCCGTGATTTTTGCTATTCCCTCCACCACCACCAAAACCACTTGTATCCATTGGATTCTGTTTCGGCGACGGCGCTGACACTGGATTCTGCATGTGCTCCAACCATTTGGGATCGACTTCGTATGCCGGGTTTTCTGTTAGCCTAGAAATTGCAAAATTTTGAAATGAAATGGAATCTTTTGGAGCGTTTTAATATCATTAAGTATTTCTTACCATTGCATCAACCTCTTCAGTTGGGGCGCCTTATTTCCAGTTAATCGTTTCCCAGTTTGTTTATTTATTACTGGGACAGGTTCATCGCCAGTCAAACTGGGTGGTCCAGTCGGCTGCTGCTGTTGTTGTTGCGGTTGTGGTGGTGGCTGTTGCGGCGATGCTTTGGGCATTGCAGCTTGTCCAGCTGCGCTTCGACTGGACCGACGATAGTCCATGTTAAGTTGCTCGTTAAGCGCTGCATTCTGCTCAGCTAACCATTTATTGACTTTGACATCATGAGAATTATACTTGGAACTGATGAAAGGAAAAATTCAAACAAATCGGTAAGTTCGTCCTCTTCAGATATTTTAAAAATTTATTCAAGAATGAGAAAAATTCAAAAGGCATGCAAACTAATAAGTTGCAAGCGATGTGAGTATGGTGGAGGCATATAACTGTCTGACCATGAGAGTAAGGCTAAACGAAGAACACGGAGCATCGTTTAACATAGCCGAGTGCAGAGTTGACTCTGTTTAGATAAGTCAATGTGCGAGCGAAAGTTGAGGTCGCTGTCACAGATAACTCCCAAGTCACGAAGGGAAGAGACTGGAGGGATGGATTTGTTGAAGATGGAGTAAGCTGTGGTGGGCTGAGGTAGGCGCTTAAGACCAAGGACATTTCTTTACACCAAATTGAGAAGCTAGTCTGGTCATCTTGAAGGAAGCTGATGTCGGATGCTACAGCATCAACTTCTTTTCATTCTTCTAAGGCACAAAAAGTTTTGGAAACAAACTCCGTTAATTTGATAATTGTCGATCTACCCTTTTAAAAACCATTTTCATTGGGAGAAACAATAAATTTGCCATGAAAAAGCATTCGATCATAGATTATTGAGGACAGCATATGTTTGGCTGAACAAATTTGAGATATTTGGGTCTGCTGAAGTTGGGTTGATATATTTAATTGGTATCGTCGAATTTGCTTTTGGCGTTTATGAATTGATTTAAACGTTTGGGTTCAGATAATAGTGTCGATTGCATTGAGTTGAAGTAAAATTGGGAACGGATTGGTAAAGCAAATAGTCGGAGTTAGGATGCGTTTAAATGTATGTTAGCCAGAGCCTCTTTCTTTTGTTCCGAAGTGAGCGTTACTATTTATTGTAGCAAGATGAAGATGAAAACGCATTTTTTGTGGCATGTGTGATACTGATTGAATGAAATATTCGAAGCTTTGTTGAAAAAATCACGAAAACATCGTCCAAAGCCAAGAAAATACAGCTAAGGGCGTCGAATTTGACGTTTTTAAAAAGGTTATTTAACTTGTCATCTGTTTTACGAAAGGGCGATCCGAATACTCGTGTTGGGTAGACTTGATTCCAAATTTATATGAAAATGAAAAGAGCAGAGGTGTTTTTGTTTTTGGCAAAAGAGCAGTTGATGAGAAGCACTTTTTAAGCCCCTATCATAACTGCTCTTCTATTGAGGTAATAGAAATGTTTTTTCTTAGTTTTTTTGCAAAGGAAAGATTCCGACTGTGCCGCAGTCAATCCAGGCAATCTTTCACAATACGAATTTATGCGCACACGATCCATTGATATAGTGAATGACATAAGGTTCTTTGGAAGTAATTGAATATGACCGGGTAGAATTTTTCGTACAAACGCAATGTCTTCAAGAAGCGCATAAGTAGTTGAATGGTTTAATCTGTTATTCTTTGCAGCTTATCCTGGATAGGCCGAGATTTAGAAATTGCAAAAACATCAAAATATGTCCATGAGTAAAACTAAGGTACAACCGATGACTAAATGAAAGTAAGACAACAAGTGGCTTTATATTTCAGCAATTAACAAAAAATTGTATTCTATATCTAACGAAAAGAAGAGAATATAAGGATTAACTTTGTGAGTAGAGCATACTTCACAAGATGTGAGATAAAAAGATTATGTAGTTTGTATATATTTGAAGCTTACCTCATTTCGACAGCTTGTTTCATATCAGCTAGCATAACCTCGTAAGCCTTCCTCTGTGATGCTGGCAAACTTTGCATCATTTTCTGCTGTTGCTTGATGAATGTTTGCGGATCGGCTTGCATTGTTTGTGCTAGCAAAGCATTCAAACTATCCTTCGACGGAACATTGCCCATTGCCATGTTTTGCAATGCGGCCAGACCAGACGAAGACGAATGCGATGAAGTGGCTGATGTCGATTGCATAGATGATCCACCCTTAGATTCTAAAAAGAAAATGAAGGAAATAAACCGTTATTTGTGTTCCTTTATGCAGATTAAACTCTTTGAAGAGACCATCCTTACTTCCGGGTACACTGGTAACAGTGATGGTGAATGGCTTCTGATTACTTGAACTGGCCGCCGACGATGGAACATTTGCCGGTGTCACAGATACACTCGGTGTTATTGTTTGTTTTTTCGACGATGGAAGCGACGGATCTGGGAAAGTCTTTTGTTCTTTAGCCGCCGATAATCCTAGAACGATTTCGTCGAGTTTCTTACGTTTCTTTTCCTTACCAACAACGGGTTCTTCGATTGTCTGTGAAGGGAAATTATTCAGTCGGTTTTCGTTTTCGGCTTTCTTGCTGTTGTAAGGTCTTACGCAATTATTCTTTTTCATTAGTTTGCTAAGAGTATCGTCTAATTTTCCCTTGTTACCGCCGCCCATTGCCGACGCAGCATAAGCTGAACTCATTGCAGCCATTGATTTCTTATTACCCATTGAGAAGTCTTGCACTTCACTTAGATCGATTGGTGCGGATTTAAGTAATTCACTCATGTTGACTTTAGGAAGGCTATTTGAATGAAAGATTCATAATTAAAGACTATTCTCCAAAAAATTAGCATTTATTACCTTGAAGACAAATCCATGGGTCCGCCCATTTGTGGTGGTGGAGTTTTCATTGGTGGAACTGCTGGTTTATTAAACGGAGCAGATGACTGCCGTGGTGGATGCTGATGGGCAGGTGGTGGTTGTAGAGACAATGACGAAGAACTTCTTCGAGAATCATTACTATCCTCCTCTCCCCATCCTTTTTGACCCACTGGAATTAAAAAAGAAAAAAGTAATGTCTGCAATCTCAAGTCATCAAATCTCGAACTCACTTGTTTGTGTACTATTAAGTAACGCGTGCAGTTTAGCCCGCTCTGTCTCTACGTCAATAGCAATGTGACGTTTCCTCTTCTTTCCTGAAGTATTGACAGACGATGGTGAGCCACTCGGCACTGAAGACATCATTTGGGAATGCGATGGTCCAACATTACCTGGCATTTGACTTGCCTGTAGTTGTGCCTGTAAGTGCTTTGGCATTCCCTGATCGGTCGTGATGGTTATTACATCTGGAGTCTCCGATCGCCGCTCGATCACATTCAAATGAGCAATAGTCTCGTGTAGTGCAATGTCCAAATCCACACCTTGACAACCCGCATAGGCTGAGTAGTTGGAACCGACCGGCCATTGGTTCTTCTCCACACATGTGATGATGTGTGAGATTCGCTTCTCTAAGGCAAAGTCCTTAAACCACCGGACCATGCATTTCTCGATTTTCGGACGCTCTTTGTCAGATTTATGTTTCACTGAGGGCTGAATTACTTCTAGGTCTGGAAAACGTGCTTTTAGCTCGGCAGCTTGTTTTTTGCACTCTTCTTCGACAGCTTTTTCTTTCTCCTTCATAACCTCATCATCATCGGGATCTCCACCGGCTGCCGTGCTTGCCAAGTCAAGAACATCTTCTGTTTTCTTGGCCGATAAATCAGTACAATCCATGGGTTTCTCGACTGGACTTGCCTGAGGCACTGGAACCGTTTCTTTAGGCTCATTTGGGCGCTCTATATCACTCGAAGTTTCGCCGTTTTCTGCTTTGTTTTCTTTCACTGATTCATCTTCTTTCGATTCTACTTCTGGATTTTCTTTAGGTTCCTCAGTTGACTCGCGGCTTTCTCTTCTTTCTACAGTTTTGTCTTCTTTTTCATCGGTAGTTTCATCGTCTGGTTTATCTTTTGTTGTGGAAATATCACTCGTTTCCATTTGGTTGTCTTCCTCTCCGCTTTCGCGCCTATCTCGAATTGGCTTTTCTAGTTCTCCGCGTAGTTCCGCATCCTTTAACTCTGGTTCACTTGAATCTTTGCCACTAAGATCTGCAGCAGAATCTTGTTCAGTGTTGTCATTTTCTTTCTTAGACACTGGTGGTGCCTCACTCTCCACTGTGTCATCTGACACCTGTTGACTGCCAGATGCTGACAAGTCTTCAATCTCATCACTTGCACTTTTTTCCGTCTCATTGTTCTCCTCGACTTTCGGTTCTTCTTTAACTGGAATAGCTTCAGCATTTTCTTCAATTTTTGGTTTTACATCCCCATCAATGGACTCAGATTTAACCGAGGAAGGACTCTCCTTAACTAGTACCACCCCATCCAAATCGATAACTTCATCTTTGACAAAGGGCGGTTCCATTTTAAAGCGTTGTATTTGCGCTTCAAGTTCACGTAGGAATCTCTTCTCCGACTCAAGAAAACTGAACGTTGGATCGTTGAAAATAAAGGTCTCCGAACGGTATAATCCGTGCTTGAGCACAGCTGAAACGAGTTCTTTATCATGTCTTCCTGGGTCCCACCAATCTGGTGAGTCCACATTATTCTGGCACAATTTCAATCGTTCGTCAAACAAGTGGTGCCGCGCAACTTCACGTAGCTTCGACAAAAGCTCCAAACGATCAAGAATGAGCTTAGCGTGATCCTCACTTATGTCTTCAATTATTCCCTCCAAGCCTCGCTCGCCGTCGGTGAGTTTCACCCCAGCCTGCCGTTTACACATAGCTATGAAAACCTTGTAGTAGTCACTAAGGGTTTCATCGCTCTTCCGCTCCAAATGTGCCATTGCCTTGAATTTGATCCAATCGGGCGCTAGCATATTCACGGATTGTTGCAAATCTATTCCGTAACCAGTCAACACACGGAGGAATTCGTATTCTTCACGCCGGTTCCACTTCTTTGGAATACTCTCGAGACGTTGACGTTCACGCTCTTTGGCGGCGATTTCCATTTTTCCCTGACGCTCCATTTTCTGAAACATTCGCACGATTAATGTTATTTTGTTTTTATGATTTTTCGAAACGCAAAACAGACACACTGTACTTATTTACTCATGTTGTTTACACAACCTAGTGAAATTATATATTGCATGCAAATACATAAAACAAAAGTTACTACTGAGGAGGAAAGAGTGAACCAAATGCCACGTATGATCTCCGTTCACGCTTTACAAGAATCATCCGTTGCTTAAAATTTGAATCAACAAGTAAAATGAGCTCCTAAGGTCATTTGGAATTCCACTAAGCTCAGTTCCGCTTAAGTACTGCTAAAAATTCGCTAGGGATCGAAAAAGAAATTATTTTTTTTTGTATTAAGAACTTCGTTTTATTGCCGAGTTCATTGCTTTTAAAACTTATTTTTTTCATAGTCTTGAGGGTCGTGCTTATTCTATTTTAACAGATCAGATGGATCCCAACTATCCTACTTTTCCATCAGTGCTCTATAGATCATTTTCTTTCGTGTTCTATAAATTTGTATATCTAGCATTCACACCTAATCATGTTGCCGTAGCTCCCAGTCCTACCGGACGGCAACTTCGTTCATTGTGGATGTTCAATTATATTTCCGCAATTTTAATTTCATGCCCTATTAACGGGCATATTGTGTGAAGTCCTGATGATGTTTGTCTTGCTTGCGTGAGCCTTAGAATTATAAAAATGAAATTAACCGCTTCTATGTAAACCGTCTATTCTAACACCAAGTCAGAATGATATGTTTTATTTCTGCTGCGGAATATTGTACGAAAACAGGTTTGGTCATTCCAGATTTACTGAAATTTAAGTATTGAAAAAATCTGATTCTTTTATATGAAGAAGAAAAAAGCAGCGCTCCACATTTTTCAATAAACTTAACTCGTGGTGGCAAATTGGATTTGAAAATGTAGACGCGACGGCAAATAAGTACTAGCGGTGGCATCTAAAAAATCGAGGATTAAACGTTTCCATTACTTTCATATGCAAACGGAGAATACAAGCTTGAAACTCTTGGGTCACACAAATGTAACAACACCAGCATTTGAATATCGCAAGTGATCAGGAGAGAGGTCTGTAAATATTTTTGAAGTCAATTTGTTGAACAAAGTGGTGAGGGTAATGATCATCATTTCCCAGATAACAACTCAGTAAGACGCAAAAGAGCAATAGAAACATTCATATGCAGAGGTTGTCAATAAGTTGAATAAAATCTGAAGACGGTTTATTTAAAATCAATAATTGTGGAAAATTATAAAGACGCAACTTTGAAGCTGAAAGTGTGCCTTCTGATATTTTACGATATATGTTATTAAAAATGTAAGTAGAAAACTTTGTATTCAATTAAAATGAAAAACAAAATAGTTTTATTTAGTTTGTTATTTTTTAAATCATACGAGATTGCTAGAATGTTTCCGTATATTCAGGTATTGGTGCAGACTGGGTCCCATACTCTAAGGGTGACAACTGAACCCTTTAACTTAAAATGTCCACTGTCCGTCCAGTCACAGGGCTATATCTTCTAAACTATTATAAGCAATTCTCACAGAATGTGAACTATTACGACCGCTATAACAACGAGCACCATGACCGTTAATCTTGTGATGAAAACTTTCCAACAGCATTCTCAGTTGGCAACTTTGTGGAATCCAATATTTCGTAGTCGTCAGTAAATTAACTTAATTTTTTCAAGTTTTCAATTTGCCGTGCTTAGAAATGAATCGGCAGAAAAATAAATAAATACAAGCTGACTAAAAAAGTGACAAAGACGCATTGTCACTGTTGTTTAAACTATTATTACATATTTCTTTATTTTAATTTAGAAACTTAGAAAAAGTTATTCAACAATGTCTAGCTAAGGTTTCCTTTAAAGTTCTAAATATAAGAAAACATTTGTGTCCGCTTTTAACCCAAACATTTTAACGGCAAACGCTGCTGCGGCGGCAAAAGTGAAAAAAATAAACAGCGATCACACGTTACCACAATTGAAAATCATCTTGGTCAACACATTACCATTTCGAACGCGTTAGATGAAAATTTAAAAACATAAATGCTACTTTAACACGATAGACATTATAAACAAACAAAGATTCTACCTATCTTGCATGCAATAACTTAGAACGGACAGTTTTTAAAGAGAGGTTGTTAGTTTAATATATGTTAAATAAACCTAATTGGGATCTCAGAATGATAAATGTTAAATTACAATTGTCTTTTAATTAATAATAATTTATTTGTCTATTAATTTTGAAGCCATGCTCTGTTAAGCCAAAGTTTATCATCATGTTGAATGGTTTATTAAAATTTTTATCAAAGACGATGTTTTATTGTATTGAATGAATTCATTACATTTAAAAAAAAAAATTAAAGAAAAAAAATATGAATGCATTTTAATGAAGCGTAAATATTTATGTAAATATCTTAGCATTTATTATATAATACTAACCAAGTACATGGCCAACTTATTGAAATCCAATTGGTTGGCTTCAGCAGGATTCAGCAGGCTGAGCATTAGACTTATATCAGCAGGTGTTGGCATTTGTACTTGCTGTTGTTGCTGTTGTGATTGGGAGGATTGCATTTGGCCACCAGCGGATGTGCCCGCATTTGATGACGATTGCTGTCCACTACCACTTGCACCGCTGCCAACAGCATTGTTTCCACTATTCGACGCGGAACCAAGCTGCCCACTTACCATATGACCAGCGGAATTCTGGGCCTGCATCATGGCCTGCATGCTACTCTGTTGTTGCTGTTGACTTTGTACGTTGGCAGCTGCATTCTGCATCATTTGTTGCATGTTTGAAGTGCTGGGCACTGACAGTGGAGGCGTTGAAGAAACCAGTGCTTGTAGCTATTTTAATAGGTATACATAACATAGATACAAACATTGTTTAAAACAAAAATATTTCTTGTCGGCTTGTTATTTTTATTTTAGGAAATATGCTTTTTGAAAGAAGAATTTAAAAAAGGAAAGTTTTATTATGATGGCATGTCACTTATTCTAATGTTTTTTTTTAAGGGATTTCCTTTTTGGGCTTCCTAATATATTATATTTTTTTTTAATTCGATCCCGGTATATAAGAAACTAATACGTGTACGAAGGTATCTCAAAGAACTTGTTTTTACAAAGAACAAATATATAACCAAAAAGTCTACACAAATTTGGAAACAATAACTACAAAAAAATAAAAAAAGCAACATCATAATTTAGCCAATCCAAACATATTCAAAAATCATTATTCTATATACGGTGGTCGTTTTTGAACTCAAAAGCAAAGTAAATTGACAAAAGAAAAATATTTATGTTTCAATTACAAACTTCTTAATACTTATAACACAGAACCTTATTTGAAAGTGAGAAAACGACATCCGTCTTTGATTACGATTTGAAGCCTGATTGAGTTGTTAAGAATCCATTTGCAGGTCACGAATAAAAATCTCCTCAATGTAGGCTCGAATTCGACGCTGCAGACCGACATAGTGGATTAAGATATGCACATACGAGGTGTGTTGAAAGCAAGGGTGACTATTTAAACTTGGAAGGCTAGTCAAATCCGACTCTCGATTTCTTTTTACGTAACTACATATATCTCCAGTATATGTTGACATGACTAGCCGTTTATGACGACGCATGTTTACAACCGATTAAACGTTGAAAGCAGTGAAAAATATTATATGAAAAAAAGTCTATTCAGTGTTAGGAAGTTGCTGAGAATGTCGACACAAATGCTTCCACATAACATGTTTTTTTTTGGTGTGTGACGGCGAAGTTTGTTCCGAAATTGCCGAAGTTTTGAACAAAAACCGTCACAAGAGCACCATTATTTTTGTGCAAAAACAACACCATATTCACTGAATTTTGTTTCATGCGAATTTTTACTGTTCCCAAATCGAAGAATAGATCCATTAGCGAGGTAGACAGTTTCGGTAAGTTTGGTTTAGACATTTTTCGTCAGCGGTGTCTTCCGATTGGCGACAGAAAATTTGTTACATGCTTTTTGAATTCAATTCACGTTAGTATTTTTGGTGATTTGGATTTTTTTTTTATAAAGTCTTCATTTCACGCTTTTAAAGGGCAGTGAGGTGAACAAGTTTTTTCAAAAATATTTGACTGTTTTTTTTGGGTACAGTCAAAATAACCAATATCAAAATATACTTTTTCGTTTAAAATTCAAAATCTACCCAAGTCATCTACTTTACTTTTGAGTTCAATTGTAAACCAAAACAAAAAAAAATGAAAGAATCAAACTAAAAGAAAATATCGTAACGGTAGAAAGATTTCTTTACAATAGCCACACATGTGTTCTCGATTACTGTGCGAATGCAGCAGGAATTTTTTTACGTAATACAAAACAACCGATAAACCACAAACTCCGTTTACAATCGTTGAACATCCAAAAGTTAGCACTCACCTTAGCCTTTTGCTGTTGCTTCAATTCCTCCTTCTTGTAATTCCTTTGATAGGCTGTTATCACTCGTCTAAGACGAGTATTCAAATCTTGCATCGATGGCCAAATGGTATCATCGGATGGCATATTGATTGGTGGATAGCAACTGCTAGTACCACTCTCCTCTTCGTCCAAGCCTAAACATGAGTTTGACATAGTCTCATTGTTAGCCGCAATACTTTCATCGCCGCTATTCTTACCCGACGAACTAGGGCGATCAGTGTCAGCATCTTTACTGCTCTCACCACCACCAGGTTTCGAATCCGAATCTTTAGTTGCCGTGCCATCATCATCAACTTCATCGGCATCTTCATGCTTTGAATTGACATCGTCTTCATTACTGTTGATGAAACAAAAGCAAAAGACAAATCCAAATCCGCAATTAGTAAAATAGAAAATATGTCAATTAATTGAGTTTTTGTATTTTAGTATTTTTGTATGCAACTCTGAGATGATGAGATATAATATTTATATATTTTGTTTTTCTGATTAAATTTTGTATTCAATTTAATTTCTTTTTTGTTTTTTTTTTTACAACAGGACAACATGCTTCAACAAACGACAATAGACAGTAGAGAGTTTTCAATTAACAAATATACAATGGAAAAACGAAAAAATTAAAACATAAAAATAAGTATTTAATTGCATTTTATGTAAAAGTCATAATTATTTTGTCTCACTGTCTACATACACACACACGTATACATATTAGGAGATATAGTATAGAATTGGCTTAACCTAATTCAACTGATTATTATTTGCTACGTTGTTTTTGATAGACTTACTTCGGATTCATTGGTAGTGCGCTGTCATCGCCGGGACCGACATGGCTAACGAAGCACAGAGTCGGATCGGCACGGATTTGTCGGTACATTTCACAGCCATGCTTATAAGTGCCAACCAATAAGCTCTTGTCGCAACAGTTTGGATTCCACCAGGAGCATGGCGTCTGATCGGGAGTCGGTGGCGGGCGAATGGGGAGCTCGCTACACATGTAAATAGGTTTCATTAGGTTTTGGAAAATAGTCTTAGTCTTCTTGTTTTCTTTTTACTCTAATTTTATAAATTTTAATTTGTTTTTTTTTTTCTTTTTTTCTAAAGCCAATTTTTCATTTAAATTTTACGAAATAACAAAATTTACCGAATCGATTAAATTGTACATAAAATGATTTTCAAAATTGTTTTTTGTATGTTGTTTTTGTGGGTTTTATTATGAGATCTATTTTGAGGCTCAAAATGATTTTGTGACGCTAAATAATTTAAACAAATGGAAAGCACGTATAATATTAATAGATTCGGTAAAAAAGGGAATAATATATTAGTGTACAAATTTTTGTTTTACTTAAATTGTAGAATTGTAGCTTTGAAATCCCTATTCGCCTTTTGAATAAATTTATTCGAATGCCTATTTGCTTATGTATTAACTATGCCTAAACAGTACAACAATTTCTTTGCCTAAAAATTTAATTTAAAATTAATATGGTTCCCAAAGTACAAGTTTTTTTTTCTTTTTATTTGTTTGAAACATTTTGTCTAATATTATCCAAAGTCATCGAAATCTTGTAAAAATCACATGAATGATGGAACTGATTTTAGTATTTTAAAAACTAAATTCTGTGTTCATATGGGATTAGCATGAATTGAAGCGAGTAAATGGATGGATTAAATTAATGTATAATATTGCGACTTAAATGAGGTTGCTTGATATTTCAACAAAACCATGAACGTAAATGAGCCGATGTCATGAGTTCTTTAAAATTAATGATTTGCGAAGTTTTAAGTAATTTGGCAAACATTCCTCAATACATAGTTCTAGCTATAAATTTAAAAAAAAATCTTTCCATTTTCTTTTTATTTATTTTTCTAAGTAAAGTTAGTATAATAAAGGTAAACTTTTTGGAATAAATTAAAGAAATTAGCTTATTGCTCGTAAATGTAGAGGTTTCCTAAAAATGTTTGCCGTAAAAACTTGATTGGGTCAAAATTGATTTGGAACATAATACCAGACGAAGGCAGAAGCAAAGTGACATGCTGTGTTTGAAATGCGCTAGGCCTTTATGTGCCGGATTTGTATTCTCTTTCATACATTACATACAATACAACACTTGCGTGGCCTTAAAATTCATCAAAGAAATTAAATTTTCCTGTGGTTCGTTTTTCATAATGACCATTCGAAGAAGTTATTTCGGGCCTGCCGACGATTGGTATTCGTGTACTTCATTGTGCGGTGGAATATTTTAAAGGCATTGTTCACTCAGTATTATTTGTTCAGTTTATTTGTCTGTGAAGTTTCCCTCACCAACTCATAAAATATGGACCAACTGAATTAAACGAATGGATATCGCAGTCTGAAAATGTGATCTATTGTCGAGCTGGAAAATGTGATCGGGTTAGGTCATGAACTTTTTCAAAAGCAAAAAAAAAAATAATAACATTACTACATTAAATTTTCTTCTTTTTTGACCTGACAGTGTTTCACCTCAAATGCCAAACTGTTCAAAAAGTTAGAGTCACGTTGATTTTGGTACTTTAATTGACTTCTTCTGGGGAATCAATCAGTGATATTGTAATAATCGTGCATCATTAAGATCTTGAGTTTAAGCAAAGTCTAAAGGAAACTTGGAATGTATATTTAAGGAGCTTGAGCCTTGCAAAGGTTTGTTTATGAAACCTTATTAATAAGTTAAGATTTATTTGAAAGCCTATTAATAGATTTCTCGATAAGGGTAATAAGATTTGACTTTGGATGTAAGTTTTAGGTACAAGAGGTTTGATAAAGCAGAAAATTAAAGTTTTTTGATGCAACAACGTCCTGCTCCGTAGACAAATGAGTAAATTTTTATGTATGCATACTCAAAAAAAAAAAAAGTAAATGAAAATTTAGTCAACAAAGGTTAACAAATTTAACACATAAGAATATTGTAAACGTTTTCATATCATTATCAATGATGACGATTTTCGAAGAATTTTGTGCAAGATTGTTGCCCGTCATACGACATAATCTATTCAATTCTGTAATGGCGGAAAATCATAAAAAAATGCATGGCATTCTGCTCAAGTTGGTAAACTAATGGCGCTAATTTGGTACATTTGGCAATTGAGCATTTCATTTCCTTGACATATTTTTCTATGGTATATTTTCCAAACTAGCTAGCTACTTGGAAAGCAACATATTATTTTGCAAACTCACTGGCGATATGAAAAAGTTTTTTTTCATGGAATATATAAAAGACAATGTAAGATTTGAAATTTTACAATAAGATTCGTTTTTTTACAACCGTTAAACGTGTAAAAATTATGAGAATAGTAATTCTGCAGTTCATCGGAGCTATATATGTTCAGGCTGTTAAAAATACGAATAGACTGGCTCAGTTGCTTTAAGACCTATCCACAATTGAATTGCCTGCAGAATAAATTGCTGCTGTTTGTGAGTGTTGAAGAAGATCCAAATCTATCTATTTGGTATTTGCCACTGCAGCCTCATTAAGTTGAATATCAGCGTTTGAAATTTTTACACCACATTTTCTTCAGCAATGAGCTCATATTTTGCTTTCCAGAATCTTTAACAAAAAAAAAAACAAAAATTGAAAAAAGTGAAACACCATTGCAAAAACAAAATTTCACTGTTCGTGTGCAATTTGGTCTGGCGGTGTCATTGGTGATGTGAACTTGTCACCGAGAAACATATGTTTTGTTGAAGTTGTATTTCGTTTTCTAGAGCTATGCACACAAACCGCTCTTGACGCTTTGAAAACGAATATTTTTTAACTTATCGCATGATATAATAAAGTTGAATTTTATAAATATTAGAAAAAGATTGATTGAAAACTTAATCTTAAATCGAAACACAAAAGTTAACTAAACTTAACGTGGTGATTTGATCAAGACGTTGAATAGTTCCACAAATATTTTTCCAAATGTGTAAACCAGTAAAGTCTCTTGTATCCCGACTTAATGTAATGAATGGTATATCCATGTAACGTAATGTACATATATCCATTCTATTATTTTTGTTATAAGCACAAACTATACCGAATTTAACTTGTAGTTTGGGAAACACAAAGTCTTCTTTCGCAATTAATATTTCATTTGACGTATTTATTTAACTTTGCTTTTTATAAACTCTTCTAAATTGGGACCACGAATGGTTACATTTATTTTCAAATAACATCAAAGAGAACTGAGTATTAGGGGAAAAAGGATTGAATTAGATATAAAAAATGCTAGACACGGAAAAGTAGAAAAATATATAAATTTATCAAAAAAAAAAAAAAAAACATTCCGAACTAAAAAAAATGTCCTGCATATTTTTTTTTTTAATAGTAATTTGGAAAAATGTCGCATGCTTAACTTGAACAATGGTATGGTATTTAAATCAGAGAAAGCCAATTAAAGTGTAGAGTTTGTAAATAGTTTGGTTTTATATCAATTAAATGTATCCTCGCATAGTAATACTCAAAACCCACTTAACATCAATACATAATCAAAAGTTCACTGCTCTTAAGTAAATTGTAAAAAAAAAATGTGTTTTTCGATGTCGTTTTTTTTAATAAAGAAGAAAATAATTTTTTATTTTTTGTACCAACGACACTACAAGATTGTTAACTCGTTCAGTATTGTTTACATTCTTACAAACAAAGCAGTGTGTCGAAAGCTTTTATTTATATTTTGTTTTTTAATCTGATAAACATATAGAACTTTAAAAAAAATTGGCCTTGAATAAAAAAAAATGTAAACTCATAGTTAGAGAGAGAATAAAAAACAATGAGAATGAGATGTTATAGATGTTTAAATGAAAAGCAAACAAAGAAACTTAAAAGGAATTACCTTGCCGGAACTCCATCGTTAATTTGTTGCACCATATCTCCGATGACTTCGTGCTGAATATAATATAACATTCGGACGCGCAATAATACTCTGGAAGAGAGATTTAAAAGAAAAAATATAACATTAGAATGGTTGTCCATTTTGCAATGAGAATTTAAGTTCCGATTCCACACGACTCACTTATTCGCGTGCCGACCCAAATGTTTTTTGTATGGACCCTCTAGATAGACTTCGGCATCGAATTTTTCCTGCTTGCTCCAGTGGTTTGGGTCTAGTAGATTCTGGCCACAAGCTTTTTCACCGTGTTCCGACTTCGATGGTCCGCCACAGGATGTTTCCTTTGTGTTTTTACCTCCGTTACGACCTAAAAGAGATTCATGTGCAAAGAGAACCGCAAAGCGAAAAAAATATAGATCAGTATTATTGGACGGATAATTTTTAAGAGAAGGCATCTGTTTGGCATTTGATTTGGTTAGAGCGAAGCGGTTGTTAGTTTTGTTTACAGTATTTAGAATTGTGGTAAGCATTTACATATTTAGGTAATAAATAATTGTGTTTCTAATTTTTGGTACAACTAAACAGAGGAGGGAATATATTAAGCACTATTATAATACATTTCGGTATTTTATTTTGGTGGTAAAAGACACACACTAAGTTCCATCGATTGCGGGAGTGTTTTAGAAATACAATCCTTGTGTGCTCGCTGCGCTGCAGGAAGAAAGTTCCTTTATGCGATCTTTCGAAATTGCTGCCAGCTGTTTGTTGTTTGTGTGTCTCACAAATTAGCGTGGAGGGCGTGTAGATCTAAAACACTGCAGCCGATGTGTTGTTCTCTCTCAAAAATGCAGGTAAAAATACCGTTCGTTTTTTACCATACCTTTTGCATTCCTACCTCGTGGCACTAAGTTGTGTAAGCCACTATGGTCCCTGCTGATCTTCTGGATTTCGCCATCTTCCGTCGGGGTAATTAGGTCCCAGATAAAGTTTTTGATCTTCTCATCGCCCTTGTACACTTGTAAACAGTAAAGTAACTGAAATCAAAAAGAATTTGAAAAGATATTTTAGTTTCAATTAGTAAGGCATTCGATTGAGAGTAATAATGCAGTGCATTGTATCCATCAGTGTTTGAGAAGATTTTTACTCAGCGAAAACCTAAAGTTTTCTCAATATTAGCATGGTATTCATCATATGGGATTTAATAATTCTGTTAATTGTTATCGTAGGAAGAAGAGTTTTCGAAGAACAATGCGAAGATCAACGGGGTCTGGATGAACTGAAAAATGTTTACTGATGAAGTGAAAATGAAAAAAAAGTCTGGGGAAAGAGACTAGATAGCATCAAAGTGCTTATTCTATTTTTGCAATCAATATTTTAGAAACAAGAGCTAACATTTGTGAATGAATGAATCATCTCATCAATCATTGAAAAGAATCAGACTTAAGTTAAATTTCGTTTACGCCGTCTGACGTCTTATTGCAGCTTTGTGACCTGACGCAGAGTCGTGGAGGAAAAAATAAAGGCATTTATGCACCCATACTGGTTCTAGAATTACCTCATATTTGGCAGAGCCAAATCCAATTGGGATGGACTTGTCCTCACACTTCGATAAGAAAGAAAGCTATTTATACTGACTATTATCGTTTTCTCTCTTCCTTTATTCATTCTTAGTGCGGACTTTGCCGCTTCTGTAACGATACTTCGATACTCCCAAACGCATCACTGATTGCTTATATGAAAAAATAGCACTATAGAATCTCTGTTTCGCTGCTGTAAATGCGTGGAATACTCAAACCCTAAGCTTTATCAGTAACTAAGGTTTGCTTTGGATCCTTGTCCGTCACAGTTGGTCACTGCGCCTCTTCATGTTACTGACACGAATATAATCATTTAAGTGCAAAGGTAGTCCTTGCAAACGTATCAGATGTTAGCAAGTGACCTTTGCAGTACTGTATTAAAAATTTCCTGACTTTCATTTAGTCTTCTCTGGCTGAACATCAAACCAATCAGGAGCTTAATAAGATTGTACTTTACATTGTATTCGATAAATTCTTCTTCCCTCAATTTCACGAAATAAAGTAATAAATTAAAATAAACAAACTGTAACTTACAACAACTCGAGCGCACTCCTCTACATCGCTCTCACGCCAACCACGTTTGAACTGACCGAGTTCTAGGATCTCTGTCCAACGTCCCCATCTGAAAGAATGTAAAGTGATTTATAACTAAGTTTCAACTGTATGTAGCATAAAAATAAAACGAATGTAGTTGTTGCTCATTTTTGTGACAAATATAAAAAAAAAATCAAAGAAATTTTGTAAACGAATTCATCACACAACCTAGCAGCTCAATAGGACTACTCTCAAATCCGAAAGAAGAATCAAGACAATGTTCGGCCTTTTAGAAGATACGGTTTCCAGCCGGATTGACAAGAATGTGTATGAGCTTCTTTTCACCCCCTTTAGCCAAAGGGACACTGATGGCATCAAGTCATACCTAAACAGGGGTGATGCACTCGACGCTTTCCGAATGTTACAAGAAGTAAACAGAGAGCTTACTTCGGTTAAGCTCGAGAACACAGTTCTAATGGACTTCCTACAGAAAAACGATCCAAAACTATTGATTGGATTGGATTATGTACGACGTCAATCCATACAAAGCCACAGTTCTGCTTTAGACCGACGGAAATCACGCATAGAAAGTGGTTTGAATTCGCCGTCGGGACGACAGGATTCTAGGTCCGGTAGCATTGCGGAATCCATAGCCGGTTCGTTGCGCAAAGTCACAACTGATTATCGCATTAATTATCGTACAAAAGCCGAAATGGCGGAAAAACTAGCTGGAGAAATTTTTAAAAGTTGTGAAGCTATAGAGGCGAAAGGAGCATACGATGTTAAAATACTCAACGGGCAAATTGAGGAGCTGCGGTACCGATGTGCCGACACTGACGAAACAATAAAAAACTTTGAACTGCATTTTATTTTGAATGACACGCTGGCAAATGCATCCGAGAAGCAAATGGAAGTACATCTAAGGAAATTCATAAATAATTGGCTGAGAAACGGTAGAGCACTGTTGGGTACAATGCGACTGAAAATCACTTCTTTGCAGGAGCAATGTCATCAGCAGCGTACAGCACTTATCAGCAAGGCCGATTTAAGTGGAATGCTGGGTCCAGTTGATTTTGAGCAGTTGCAAATCAAGCGAGATGATCAATCGAAATTGTTAGACGAGAAAAATATAAGCCTGGCGGGACTCAAAGAAGTCACTGCCAAAGCATCGCTTGCACTTTCCAAAGAGAAAAAAGTGCTCCTAGCTATTGAACAAAAATCAAAATTGCTTAATATAAAAACTGCAGAAGTGAATAAAGGAATAAATAAATTGGAGCAAGAAGCAAGACAAGCGGAGACCGAAGTAGATGAAGCTCATGACGCTCTAAATAATTTGAAAATGCAAGTTGAAGGCTTCGAAGCACCGAGTGTAACGGACTACTTGAAATGTAAGCAAGAACTCATAGCATTGGAGAAGGAAGAAAAATTACTGAAGCGAAAGAGTTATATTCAAAATATTAAATTAAAGAATATAGCAATGAAATTGAGAATGCAAAATGAAAACCGAAATTGAACAAGTAAATCTCTTTTTTTTTGTTTGGGAACTGAGCCAATATGTGTTCTTTGTTTCGATTCATAGTTGAAGTCAACATACCCATAAGACAACAGTCCTTTTTCCACCTTGAAACATTCTGACTTGGCCCAGTTTCCATACTGAATCTCCTCCAATCCAAGTGCGGCGAGTGTATCACGATCCCTTGGTATATAGTCATCATTTCCATTACCACGATTACGTCGTGCCAGTTTTTCTTTTCTTCGTCTACTCCGAAGACCTTGAAAATAAAATAAAAAAAAACAAAGAACTCGTAACGTATCCAATAGAATTCATTTTTTTTAATGCTCCTTACCAATGCTATCTTCGTCACTATTTTCTGCTGATGAATCTTCTGACATATCCATTACATCTTCATGTCCATAGCGCTTAATTTGCGTCCTTCTTCTAGGTTCGGATAAAACTAAATCCTCGGTTTCGTCCCTTTCGCAAGCATCTGGATCGATATCGGCTCTCTTCGCCCATTTAGTCCAAAAATCTGGATCATCTACTTTAATGTCAGATCTGTTACCGGATGCAGCGAATGAAGCCTTCGAGAATGTGGATCCTTTCTCCGATTCCATGGTAATTACTTGTGTACGTCTCTGTAAAATCGAGTCGATATCTTCTTCGCAAAATTTATCGCCAGCATTGTCATCATCCATAACGGCTCCATAGGCTCCCTTTTTGAGTAAATCTTCGATTTCTTTCTTCGAAAGTTGTCTATTGCTGCTATCCTTGCCCTGTGATGTGTTCATCGATTGAAGAATAGCCTTGTCCAAACCCAATTTCAGTGAAGCCTTGTCAAACATTTCTCTCTCGTATGTGTTACGGCACAGTAAACGATAAATTTTGACCATTTTCTGTTGGCCAATACGATGACAGCGTGCCTGTGCTTGCAAATCATTCTGTGGATTCCAATCACTGTCGTAGATGATCACAGTATCAGCTGCTGTCAAATTGATACCCAGTCCACCGGCTTTAGTACACAAGAGAAAAACAAACCGATCAGAATCTGGCTTAGAATAACGATCAATCGCTGCTTGACGCAGATTTCCACGAATCCTACCGTCAATGCGTTCAAATGGGTATTTCTTGTATAAAAGGTAGTCCTCTAAAATGTCCAAGCAGCGAACCATTTGGCTAAAAATCAACACTCTATGGCCATTGGCCTTTAATTTTGGCAGCAACTTGTCAATCAACACCATTTTACCAGCTGAGTTAATAAGATTCTTATAGTACGCCTCGTAGTCTTCGCCATGTTGTAGGCGGTAATCATACTGGATCTGCTCTTCGGCTCCGTTTAAGAGATAAGGATGAATACAGCACTTTCTCAACTCCATCATGGTATTCATGAGGTTCGGAATATTGGCCGAAGTTGTGCCCTTCTTTAAGAATGAGAAATTCTGTTCTAAAATACCACGATAGTACTTCTTTTGAATATTTGTCAATTCAACTTCAATTATGGTTTCCTCTTTGGGCGCCAGCGACTTTTCAACATCATCTTTCAAACGACGCAGCATCATGGGCTTCAGCAAGGCTTGTAACTTTTGCACTTCCTCCTCAGTTCGTAAACTTCCGAAATCAGTCATGAAAGTTTCTGCTGACGAGAACTGGTTCGGCTCCAAGAAGTTTAGCAATGAGAACAACTCACTTATATTATTTTGCAGTGGAGTACCGGACAACAAAACCCTGTGTTCAAGATTAAGCTGACGAAGTCCTTCCAAAAGTTTGCAATTTCGATTCTTCAAACGATGTGCCTCATCAATGACACACAATCGCCAGTTGAAGTTCTTCAAATCCATGTAGTCTGTCACAATCATCTCAAATGTCGTAATCAGCACGTTGAACTTCACCAACTCTTTGTTAACCTTTCCGGAGTCCTGTTTGTAAAAGAACTCGTAGTCCTGAATCATTTGCTTGCTTGTCACTGAGCCATGATAAACCACAATATTCATATCGGTCCAACCTTCAAATTCACGCTGCCAATTCGGAATTGTCGATAGCGGAGCAATCACAAGGAATGGTCCTCGAATGCCATATTCCCAGACCGAGTGAACGAAGGTCAAACTTTGAATTGTTTTGCCCAAACCCATTTCATCGGCTAGAATACAGTTGTGGCTGTTGTACCATGAGAATTTCAACCAATTCAAACCCTCCAACTGGTACGGACGAAGGGTATTTCCATTCTTGTAAATTGGTGTCTTTTCTAGTTTCTTCCACAGCTCTGGCGTCGGTCGTTTTTTCGACTTCCATTCAGAACGAGGAGGCAACTTGGTAAATACAAGGAACTGCTCAATTTTATCCTCATCCACATCTTCTTCCAACTCCCATGTGCAGTCTTCGTACGCAAGAGACTTCCACTTAACCAGGTAATGTTTAGTCACCTCACCAGTGGTGGCATCGGTATGTTCTGACATGTCTAACACACGATCTACTTCGACAAAGTCTGGATTGAAGGGCTCCTCTTCGATGTTTTCAAAAATATTCATTTGCTGAGCTTGCTTTTGCTGGAAACGGCGAATTTTAGCTGCGATTCTACGATCTCCTTTAAACAGCTCCTCCTCGGTCCTCCATTCGCAGTGTAGATATGAAAAGTTGCGATATTTGACAAAGTACTCCTCAACTTCTATGAACACAGGTTCAGCTTTGGGTTTTTCGTCCCCTTCCGCAGACTTCACGGGCGGTTTTTCCTCTACTTTTTTTGGAACAGGGATAATTTCTTTCTTGTCCTCTAAGTTAAGCGTTGTATCTTCTTCTTTGTTATCATCTTCTACTTCAGTCGCTGTGATATCTTCCACTTGAGGGCTTTCCTCAGCTGGCGGTTTTTCAGAATCAACTGCTTTGTCTTGTAGTTGCTCTGAGGATTCCTCATTGCCATCATCTTCATTGCTAACGTCCATTTTTTCGACTTCAGATGGCTGCTTTTCGGCTTCCTCAATTTCTTTTTCGCCATTGTCCTTATCCTTTTCAGGGTCCTCGATACTTGCAGACTCGTTCTGCTCTTCCTCTTCGTGTTCTGTTTCTAAATCAGTCTTATTGGATTTATCTTCTTCCTTTTCTCCATCGGTTTCTGGTTTCGTTTCTTCATCTGCATGCGGCTTTTCATTTACTTCACATGCGTCGTCGTCTGTTTTAGCGGATTCTTTGTTCTCATCCTCGTTTATTTTGTCAACCACCTCTTCATTAACCTCTGCGTTGGATGAGTCGACTTTAGTCTCTGGGGCTACTTTTGGTGGTTCCGGTTCAGGTGGACGTAGCTCTCGCTTACCCATTCGAACCGCCAGGACGTACTGCACAACCATGCTATCTTCGTCACCGGTGTTCACGTACACATAGTTTGGTTTGGATGTTTCAGGCGTCTTTTCTTCTTTAATTGGAGGAATCGGTAGTTCCTCTGGGATTTCTGGCTCTACTGTACCTTCTAAGCAGATCTCTGTACCTGTGTTGCTTTCTCCCTTTTCAGCGTCACTATTGACGCCCGATGAAGCAGCTGCTGATGCACTAGCAGATGCCGACACCGAAGTTGAAGCCGATGAGGCCCCCTTCTTCTTCTCCTTCGTCGGGGAAGAACTTATAAGACCGCCTTCGTCATCGGAAAAGCGCAACATGACATCATCAATGTACTTCTTCCTCTGGGTGTTCCTTGCTGAACGCCTCTTCAAACTGTCTAGTTCTGGATCTTGAGGCGGTGATGGTGGAGGAGTTGTAACCATATCGTCATTCTCGCCATCCGACTCCGGTACAATTCGTCCGCGATTTCTCTTTTTCTTACTCGCCGATAACGATAATGTTTTGCTTCCACCTCCAATAGAAGGTTTCTTCTTGCTTCCTCCACCTGAGGATTTCTTCTTCTTCTTTGAACTAGGAGTAGCTGAGTCAACAACGGAATCATCATCGCCATTCTTAGTCTCTTCACTGATATCGGCGTCTTTAAGGTCATCGCCACCTGTTGATTTGGGAATCTTGGAGACCGGAATATCATCGTAGTCTGGGCTTTCACTGTCCATTGGGACCTGATCGTCTGATGTCGTTGTTGGTGGCTCTGGAATGGCGCTATCATCATCATCGGGCGATTTGATAGTTTCATCACCACTTTCAGTCTTTTTACTATTCGAGTTGTCCAACGGCTCATCTTCGCCATCTTTAGGTTTTCGAGCCTTTTTACCCTTGCCCTCTTTGGGTTCTTTCTTCTTCTTCTCCTTGACCGTCGCAGTCTTCTCTTTGGGAGACTTATTTGGATCTTTGGGTATACGCGGCTTGCGCGCTTTCTTTTTCTTTCCAGTTCCATCCGTTGAGGTGTCCAGTTCATTGGATGAATGATCCTGAGAAACTTCGCAGCTCTCGTTGAAGTCCATCATGGATACAACAGATGTATCACCAGCTCCCTGAGTAACACAATCTTCGGACACCGGCAGATTGGTTGAGATGAGACTGGTGTCTGCTAGCATTTCTCCAGCAGCAATCGCCTGACCTTTGTCATTCTTTTTAGCGCGTGGTTTCCTCGGTTTTGACGAGCCCTTGCTACGACCCCTTCCGGTGGTACTGGACACTTGAGGACTCTCTACCATTTGAGTATTATTGTATATCGAACTTTGGAATATACATTGTGGTCCGCCACTGCATTGATCTGTGGTCTCGTGTGCTTGCAGCATGTTAAGCCGCTCTTGCAGTCGGATGATTTTTTCCTGCTGATCTGGACTTGGAGGAATGCAATAGAGCTCCTGAAGTTGTTGCTGCAATGCCGCACGTTCCTGATGATGAAGAATCGGACCGGACACGTAGGGGTATGGCCCTGGATAGACGGCTGTTGGGTGTAAGGCCGCAATTTGTGATTGATCGTATGGCGGTGGAATTGAAGGGATTGGAGTCATTCCTGGTGCCACACCGCTGGCACCGAGCAAATGTGGAGGAAGTGCCTGTAGTGTGGGCATCACTGGTTGTTGTTCAGGAATATGTGGTAATAAGGTCGGCTGGACTTCGGTCATAACAGGAGCAGGTTGTAGGTGTTCCTGTATAGGCTGTGGTATTGATTGCTGCAGTTGAACTGTTTGTAGAGATGGAGCAACTTGCTCTGGAATTGGTTCCACTGGCACAATTTCCTCGGGGATTTCCTGCGATTGCAGCGCTGGTGGAGGTGATTGAATTGCCATTTCGGGAACAGGCACATTCTCTTGGGAATCGTTCCCGTGTTCGCTGGCATCTTGTGAATTGTCCGAGCCCAGAATCTGTGGCTGTTGTTCCTCTTCCTCTCTTACCGTCTCAGGCATAGAATCTTGTGCAATATTGAGTCCAGCTTCACTCATTGTCATCGGTTGAGGTTTCGGCTCGAGCTGTTGAAGTTGCGGCTCATAGTCCATGGGTGTTGTCGCCGTTGGTGGCATAGAATTAGAATCAAACATTTGCATATTACTTGGTGTGGTGGATGCCGCAGGTGCTGTTACATCGACGCCATCAGGTGGTGTGCTACAGGTTTGATTGTTCATGTTGCTGTTGCTGATGATGGAGTTCTGTGAGTTGCTGTCGTGAATCGATGTTGGTTGATTGTTTACAATGCTGTTGCTTGTACTGTTACTATTATTACTGTTGTTGCTATTCGTGTCGTTGTTCACTACCAAATGAGAAGTGCACGAATCGTTAGAGTTGGTTTCATTAAGAGAAACTGGCGCTGGTATTTGCTGTTGTACCACTGGAACCGATGGAACTGCTTCTACGTTTCCAAATGAGTCTATCATTGGGAGTTGATGTTGCTGTGGTTGCTGCTGTGCAAGCTGTTGCTGCAGATGTTGCTGTTGCTGTTGTTGAATGTGTTGTGGTGAATCATGGACTGGAGTATTTCTCGCTGATTGTTGGGTTATAATGGGTAGTGGCTCAGTCACTGGATCATTTGGTGGCATTTGCAAATGCTGCGGCTGTTGCGTATGTTGCTGTTGATGCTGCAGCAAATGTTGTTGAGGTGGAGAGTGCTGCTGTTGCAACTGCTGCGCTAAATGTGATGATGGCTGCAGGGGGGCTTGCTGCTGTTGCTGAGATGGTGGTGGAACTGGTTGTGAGACAGGTACAGACTGATGTCCGACAATATCATTTATGGAATGCTGTAACTGATCACTAAGTTGTTGCTGTTGTTGTTGCTGCTGCTGCTGCTGTTGTTGTTGTTGCTGCTGTTGTTGTTGCTGCTGTTGTTGTTGTTGTTGCTGCTGCTGTTGTTGTTGTTGTTGCTGTTGCTGTTGCTGTTGTTGGTGTTGTTGATGTTGCTGTTGGTGTTGAGGTGGCTGTGGAGGCTGCGCACTTGTGTGCACGGGATGCACCGGCATTTGTTGAGACGATGGTGGTGGTTGCTGCTGTTGTGGAACAACGGGCTGCGGTTGGTGGCCCATTGCTTGCGATTGTGCGTACAGATTCATCTGCTGTTGTTGCTGCTGCTGTTGGAGCAAAGTTGACTGCATGCTTAGGTGCGGCGGCCACTGCTGGTGTTGTGGCGAAACCGGCATTCGGGGACCCATTGGCGACATTGGAGTGTGACCTGTCTGTCTGTAAGGTGGATAATCTAATGGACTACCGCCTACACTCTGTGGTGGCATAACCATCTGTTCCAAGGCTTGTAATGTATTTACAGGCGGACCGGAACCTTTTGATGATGGTGGCGGCTGTTGGATACTCGGTGGTTGGATTGGTTGAGGCTGAGGTCCACCACGAGGACTCGTGATATTCACCATTCCCGATATCGAATGGTGTGGAGATTGCGTAGGATTCGGCGAGTTCACTTGTTGCTGTTGTGGCTGTTGCTGTTGTTGCGGCGGCTTCGCAGGTGACATCACAGGCCTCGGAGACATTTGGGGATGGGGAGACATCTGTGGAGGCCTGGGCGACATTTGAGGTGAAAGCTGCGGAAACGGTGCACGGTACTGTGGGCTACTACTGAGTTGCGGCGTTGATTGGTGCTTTGCCGTTGTCATATACGGCGGTTGCTGGCTTTGTTGCTGCTGACTTTGTTGAAGGTGGCCGTATGTTGATACCATTGAGTGGGGTAAACCACCTGCACTACCTACTGGGACACTACCATGCATCAATCCGACGTGGTTGGGTTGACCCTGTCCGAGCAAATGCTGTGCGGCAGCAACGGCTGCTGCTGAATGCTGTTGCTGCTGTGAAGGTGCGCCCAAACCAGGTGGCAGTGATGACTGACTCGTTACAGGGTGCGAAGGCTGTTGCGCCTGTTGAACTTGTTGTTGTTGCTGCTGCTGTTGTTGTTGCTGTTGTTGCTGGGAGGGATGAGATACAACTTGGCTTGGATGTAAGCCAGGTGGGGGTTGCGCTTGAGAGGCGCTTAAATGATTTTGGCTATGAAGAGTTTGCTGTGGCTGTTGACCGCTCAGCTGCGATGTTTGCTGCTGCTGTTGCTGCTGACTGGTCAAGTGGTGGCCACCAGGTGCTGAACTGGGCACATGCTGCCCGTAACTGCTTTGATCCAGCGAATGGGCTCCATAGCCAAGTGCTGCATGCTGAGTGGGTCGACCTGGCTGGTGTTGCATACTCGTTGGTGTACCATACGGGCTATAAGGCTGTGGCGCCGGAGCGCCAGATTGTGCCTGTGGTCCGCCAGGATACATAGGGTGACTGCTGGCTTGCGGGTAATGTTGTGGTATCCTTTGTTGTTGCTGCTGCTGCTGCTGTTGTTGCGGGGTTGGCTGCTGTTGATTCAAGCCCACATAACCTGGTTGTTGCATTATACCGCTCATTATACTCTGCTGTGTGGAATAGCTGAGCTTTTGTTGGTCTTGTTGAGAATAGGCGCTAAGATGTTGACGATAGCTGTTTTAAAGCAGATATGCATAAAAGTGTACACAATTTGGAATGAATTCAAAGCCTACCTTGGTTGCGTAGGTGTTTGTCTCTGGGGTGGTGGCGCTGCTTGCGGGTGACCATATGCGCCCAACCCAGGCCCTGGATATGAACCAGCTTGACCGGGTGTTGGACCAGCACCCCAACCACCTAGGTCACCCATTCCCATTGCACTGTGTTGATCAGCGGCACTGATGGCGTATAAATTTTCCGCCGCTGGCTGGTACGATGGATATTGTGGTTGTTGCTGTAGCGGGTGCGGTGCTCTATGTCTTGGGGGATATCCTCCTGGAGGACCCATGGCCCTCGGAGTGGCAGCTGCTGCTGCTGCCGGATCATACCGATAGTAGGGGTCTCTGAATAAACAAAAATATAAAACAAACTTGAATTAACTTTACTTGTGATTTTGTGTATTATTTATTACCCTTGATGATTTCCGTGAAACATATTTTGTGCATTTCCATCCATCAGTTTTCAAACTCGGAGTAATGAAGAAATTTCTTTTACTCCAATACTCTCTCTCTCGCTCAATCGAACACACTTTTTCTCTTTCGCTGAGTTTCGCTGCTTTTTGAGAACAAACAAAAACTTCTCCCGATATATCAATTTCCGACAGACAAACACATTTATTACGGTTTTCGTTGTGGTTTGCAGCGCGATTTTTTTTTTTTTTTTTTTTTTTAGAGTTATTCTTATATTTTTTGTTAATTTTCCTTGTTCATATGTTAACGATGCCGAAATTAATTTACAAATAATAATTATAATAAATAAATATTAGTTGCGGTTAACCATTGAAACAGGAAAATAAGTTCGCGGAGGAAAATATAAAAAAAAAATGATATAAACGTTAATAAGTATTCTTAGCTTTGCGCACGCAACACTTGTTCTTTCTTATGTTTATATTTTATTTATCGGAATTTGTTGATATCGTTATATAATTTTCTCTCTTTTTTTTCTAATATCAGTTCAATACAATGTTCTTATAGTCACTTGTTCTATTGTTTTAACGTAGGACTTCGACATTGTAGCTGTTATTTTGCTAGCTAAAAAAGAAATAGAAAAAGGATTTAGTTTGATGTTTTAATATTTACTTAATGTGTTAGAAAGGGTTTTATGTATTTAATAAAATTATGTCCAAGGCGTAATGTCTGGTCGAAGCAACAGAGGTGAGAATAATTTCAAATTGGGCTAATCTGAAATGAAAAGAAAAAAGAACATTATAAATCAACTGGACAAGTGACTCTATCATACTATCAATGAAAGAATATCGTAAACATATTGTAAAGAAACAAAGTCAGATACGTTCTTCATTTTAATTTAAGGCAATTGTTATTGCCTCTCAATTTTGTTTTATATAAATGAATATTTAAACGACAAGGGTTGCACAGACATTCCGAGAACAAATAAGTTGTGAAGACTACAACTTTTTGTATTTTAAACTGTTCAGTCCTCGGGAAGATTCTTTCAATTAAGTCAAATAACAAATTTCTTCCATTCTTTCAGAATGATAAGAGTAACATTTGAAAATTTTTAAATTATTTAATTTATTAAAAGTAGCCATTGTACATGGTAGTTCAAAAACACGCAGTCAGTCAATATGTACGGTTGCAACGTCCCGTTGGAAGCACATGTTCTCTGGAGCCGATTTCGTTCTATCTTTGTCGTCCTTGAAAAAAAGGAAAATTAGTCCGAATGACACCTCCGACGTCAATGACGAATCAAGTTGTGACTTTGGTCGGACGAACTGAGACCGAATATCGTGCAGGATACCGTGAGCGTAGTTTAGACGCGATTGATAGTCGACATGCATAAGCTGATGGTTTTCACATTATAAAGGAGCATTTTTATGGACAACGTTGACCGCTTAACCACGATACGTGTTGTTCTAGCCTCTTCGCGGCAACTGTTTGGCATAAAATGTTGAAAGTAAGTCGGAAACGCGTGGAAACCGAGTGTATCGGGTGCGGTGCTCTTTGCTCTTTCGGTTGCATGTATGTCAAAACATGTATTGTAAGCAGCTCCCTCGTGATCGTCTTTAGCGTAGGTAATCCCGGTTTTTTCGTAAGCTGTCCTTCTGTAGATCTTAATTTCTTTCACAATAGCACACAAAAGTTTTATTATTATTTTTTGCAAAATTTTAGGCGTCCAAAAAATTGTTCTCTTCAAACAGATTTATTTCACATTTCAAATAACAGTAACAAAGAATTTCGAAAGACAAATGTCACTCCGTTGAATTGTTGCGACATTACTATATTCATAAAAACCGACATTTATTGCCAACAGACGTCATTGCCGACCATTTAACGAATTGTAGTTCAGACTATAAATAACCAAATGCGACTCGTTACTGCATGTACTTAATCAAGTTAATATGGTATACGTTAGAAAGGGGTATATGTATGTACAAATCTTTAAATATATGTTTTTTTTAAAATACTTTACATTGCGCACTTTCGGTCTCTGCAAAACCGATACATCCGATTCATAGACAATCAATATTACCTGCAGATATTTAATTAATATGCATGTAATGATTTCACAGACATGAGTAATTATCGCGTAGTAGGGAGAACAACATCGTTCCACTTAAATCAGCCCGTGCGTCGTCTTTGGGATGATCACAGAAAGTAAATAAATAACGAAATTTAGCAAATATCGACGAATGAGTAAGCATAAATTGCAGCCACAAAACCAATCACATTATCTTATAAAATGTACATATAGTAGCGACTGAATCACATTTTCGATGCATACACATTAACATTAAAGGGGAAAAGCTATACGCTTATGAATATCAAAATTGCAGCACATAAAACGTACAGCATTACCCCTTAAATGTCATGTTGTTATTTTCTGTTTTTCGATTTGTTTTCCAATTGCTTTAATTATTTGTATTATTATTGTTACTCTATTCTCTTTATACTTGTTTAGTTCGTGTTTTTCTTTTTGTTACTGTAATGCCCACAACCAAATAATATATAATTTCAATTTGTACCTGAAAAATGTATGCATTTTGCTTTGTTTTTTCTTTTGGTGTGTTAAACTTAGGTTCAATACAGAGGAAGAATTACAAATGAAATACATGAAACTTAATTATACTATATACTAACTCAAGTAACATGACCAGAGATAAAAAGAAATTATTTAAACTTTTACAAAAGTTTTCTACTTTAGTCGTTTCCTTTCGTTATTTTTCTCTTATCATTTTGCGGAAAATCAATTTCAAAAGAGCATTTTGTGCAGTCTGCAGTCCAAAAGTTTAATCATTTGAAATGAACGGGGAACACACGTGAAACAAATAAGGAGAATTCTCATTTTGCTATTTACTTAAAACTATAAACTATTTTCCGTAAAAAAAAAAATCACCACATTTCAAAAACCAGTTCAATAGTCCGCATATTGTGCTGATGAGCATAAATCGAAGACCCATCTATCCAGCTCCTGTCATTCTGACATGTTAAACTTCTTATTCTTCCATGTGTTAGATGGTATTCGAATCCTTCGCCTATTAATTCTAGTCCAAATATCACAGCCTTTTTTTTCAATATGCGTTTTTATAAATATATAAAGAGAAAAATCCTCCAGACTTCAGTCTGGTAGCATCTTTTGTTCATCACAGCTGCAAAGAATACTCTCCATTTTATTCCAAATACTTCTAACTTGGTTCCATCGCTCTTCAGAAAAATCAGTTAAAGTCGTCTTCCATCCAATTTGTATGCTTATTAACACTTTCGGACCATTTAACTGCATGTTTTGTGGTCGCAGCAGTGATTTTCCAACAGCAACTCGTTGACAGCTGTCAAGTAGAGCGGCTTATTCGGCGTTTGATATATTTCCGAGCAAATTTTGGGTAGAAATATTTGTCTTCTTTGGGTTGTTGCGACTTCAAGCCGTTCCTTATATAAAGTTGTAGCTTTAGGCCAGCCTGGCCATAATTTATTCTCTTCCGGTTTGGCTTGTCGTTCAATGGTTTGTTGAATGCAACACCTTGTTTATTATCTTCAAATACGTCTCGATTGTGAAGTCCTTCAAAAGTGCTAAATCAATAACCAAAAGTCAATCAATCACAGTTAGGGGGTTCTCTCACACTTGTTAACAAAACGCCCACCATTTGAAAGAATAGGCGTAAAATTGGTATTTGTGTTGCATATAAAAATATTCGACAAGAAAGTATTCAGTTGACCAGATTTAAGAGTCGATTTATTGACCTGCAGTTCCAAATTCACAATAAGTTACAAATCAAAATGAAGTGTCAGCCAAATATGGCTACATTTGGAAATATACGGTAATGAATGCCATCAACGAGTTTTCAAATGTCAATTTTTTTTTAATTAAGAAAGAAAACAACATGGTAAAAAAGCAATAACAAACTAAACAAGTTATACGATTTAATAGCATATCATAATATAAAATCATTTATAACAGATCCGTCAATGCATGTATTGATTGTGATAAACAAAAAAGTGAGCTGATGAGTTCAAACTTCATTAAAAGTCTCGAAACATTTTTCATGACAGCATGTACATGTATTGCGAGTAACAACTGCTTTTAATAAGTTGAAGTTAAACTTCCAATATTTCAAAACCCTTTTCCCAAGAACCTCTTCGTATACCATAAAAAAAAAATTGCGTAGAATGTATGTATGCACGAGACATAAAAGGAAACGGACACTCAACATTAAGGACAGAACGTCGCAAATGACAGATACAGAAAATCTTTACTGCTACGAATGAAAATTTGTTTGTCATCTTCTGCCGACTTTTCGAAGTTAATTTTCAACGACTTTCGGTCTCAATATGATATTGTACTTTTGTCGGAATCAAATACATTAGTATATAGTGATTTATTCCATGCTAAGAACTGAATAAGCAAGATCCTTTAAAATCCCGCCCTAATAGCATAACCATTCTCAGTTAAAAAATTATTTTCGATTTCATTTGAAACGCTTTATCGAATTGGAACGACGACCGCTTGCGTTCCATTTTCCTCACGTAAAATATGCATATTGCCGATGTCAATACTGATCACCAAATGAACCTCTTCGAGGTTATGAGTTCCTTAACGTTGCCAAGAATCCTTGAATGTATGTTAAAAGTTTCTGCAATCTTTTGTGTATATTATAATCGAGGAGCGTCTTTGAGATAAAAGATCAGCTGCCTTAAATTGTTGGAACTATCGTTCACATTGACCTTTTATGTAGACTTCACTTCCATTCTTCTCTCCGCGGAAGTAAAACAGTAAAATATGACGAAAACGCACACTTCCAATTTATTTTTAACCTGTTGCAAAATTTGCAAACCATGATTAATAAAGCTGGTTCTTAAATTTATCAAACCTTAAACGGTCAGCTGTCATCATATGCCAGAGCTGACAACGGGATCTGTCCGAAAATGCTGTATGAGTTTCTGACAATCAAAAAATCATTTCAGCAATGATCTGTGAATATTTAGCTTTATTCAAATAATTCTTGAACTTTCATACATGAAACTAACCAATCTCCATGTTTGCGAAAAAACAAAAAGTGTTTTCTATGTCTGGCGAACACAAAAAAAGAGAGTTACAACTGTCATATTTTTTGAATGACATGGTTGGAAACATAAATCGATTTGACGGCTTCAAGTTCATGGCTTTGAGAGATTAGTCTACATTGTTAATAAGTCTGTTGCTGGAAATTGAAGCTTCTTATGAAAAGGACGATTCGTTAAATTGTGAAAACATTCCTTTTTTGAAGATGCGTCTCTCACATCACAACTTTCTGAAAGATATTCAACTATCGCACATATAAAACTGTTTATTTAATCCACTTTATTTTCAAACGAAAGGACATTGAAAAGAAATTAAGGATAAATCAGAAAATAAGAAACAAAAAAGAATTAGTAAAATCCCCGCAAAAAACTGTGCGTGGTGCTTGATGACTTGCTGTACATAGTAGATAGACACATGAAAAAACGAGACACCCTGCTAACAAATTGCGGTATTTTAAGGAAAAGTACGAGAGTTTGTGTTACTCGAGTGTCATAAAACAGTAGGATGTCTGTGGGGTTTGTTTCTCGAATTCGTAACTACATTTTCCAAGCGTTTTCATAGTTCGGAATTTTCAACCGAAACCAGAACAAAGGATACAAGCAGAACCAATGTAGGCATAGAACGGCCCACAGATAGAATGGGAGTAAATAGGATGGAGTACTTGGGGTGGTTGGTTTTATGATTTTTACTTTTTCTTAGTAAATTTCCTTCCTCTCTTCATCCCGGATTTCGATGTTATGTTTCTCGTGATTTGGGAAGGTATAGAGGTGAGCTCATTCAATTGAGTGACTGCTTGCTTTTGGGCTATGAGTGAGAGACGCGGTTCGGCGTTTGTTTTATTGATAGGCTAAAACAGGACACTCTGACGAAAAGTTTGATGTTAGTTAATGGGCAGAGAATGTAAGAAAGAGAAAATTTATTACAAACGACAAAATGTATTATACATGCATACAGTATGCGATCTATTAAAGTGTGTGTCCTTACGTCTGTGAAGTATCTAATATATTAAAAAAAGCCTTTTCTCTTGTCATTTGCCATTATGAGTACTTTCGGGCTAATGCAAAGTATAAGTGTTGGCGTTGCAAAATCAATACCCATGATGCCCGAAAAACGTGAATATACCACATGCTTGGCATTCGCTATGCTTTTACTCTTACTGTCCTTAGTTATGTCCTTAAAACTTTCTTCTTTTTTTTTGTATATGCGTGGGGTGTTTTCCGTTGGATGCGGTGGGGCTGTAAAGCGATATGATCATTGATATCTACAGTTTAACCCCCGCAACACAACACTCGAGTACTCGACCATGACAAACAAGGAAAAAACAAGGAGTAGGTAAAATATGCAAGTATACTTTTTATCCTCTCGCTCTCTTGTGTAAACGCTCTATACACAAGAGCAGATTGAGAGCATAAGGAGCAGAAGTGGGAACAGCAGACGACAAAACTGACGGATAATGAGATATTTGCGCGACCTTTTTCGTCGATTTCCATTTTCATGATGATTTTCCTCGTTTCCCGCTTTTCTGTGTGCGGCTCTGTTCACTCAATTTTAAAATTACGTACCTATCTGCACATTTGTTTTCATTTTGCTCTCCTGCAAGGGTCGTGTATTGGTATTGGGAAATGTAAATTTAAGCAGACTCAGATTCTGGAAAGTTTTATTCACCTATAAAATATTTTAAAAATAAAAATGTTAACCAAATTTGACGGATTTTCTGATTTTAATTTTGAGCTAATTCGAATGCTTATTTTCGTTCAAACTATTATACCATTCGAAGTTCTAGTGGGTTGAGAATGCTGGGCTACAAACATATCTTCTAAACCGTTTGTGTGGGTCGCCGATTTGGCTGAATTTGTATTAAATATCCTCTTAATTTCGTGTTATTCCATCACTGTTGCACATAAAGTGCTGGTCTTGTAATTAACGGAATATAAACATAATTATTTTACATTACAAAACGTTTTGAACAAACTGTGAACCATTATCATATTGCAGTATAAGTCCTTGAAAAGACATTTTTCGGTCTGTTGTAAGTTTTCCCTGCAATTCATCTACATTACGGAATCATTGAAGTCATTGTTTTTTTGCATTTGAGTTAAAACTCTACACTTGTACCTCAACTTCTCACACATCTATTGGGGTTATAGGTTAATAACACCCAATTCCAATTTAAAAAAACAACTTTGTTCTACCAAAATTGCTTTAGTTAAAGAAGTGTTCATGATGGATCTTTCAAACTTCTGGTTAGCGTTAAAAGAAGATCATATCCATTTGTTTTAATAGAAATGAAAAACCTCTCCAAAAATGATTACGAAATTTGGTGATATGAGCGCAAAGCTTGTCGATGTCGTGGAAAGTCTGTAAATATAAAGACCAACACAGTAAGAATAGTCGAAAAAGCATGTGTAAATTATACTACCTGAAATTTAAAGAGCGTAAGATTTCTGGGGATCTGTGAGATAAATTTTTAAATGAATTTGTATTTGGAATTACCTCCCAATTTACCATCTTCACCAGAGTAACATCCATTTTATGGTAAGTAAGCTGAAAATTATTAATAAGTGTCGAACTGACAGCAAAATACGCCTTATTGTTACTGAACTTTTGAATAATTGTTTGTGGATTTTCTTTTTGCAAACAATGAAAGTCATTGTAGAAGAAAACAGTGTAGCTCCAACCCCCTTGAATTTCGTCCTAATCAAATGTTAGTGCATTTACAACTGTATGGCCCGCAAGATAGACACGCTCTTCTGTCTTTTAAAATAACTAACTTATTTTCGGTTGATCAATGATGGACCGTAGATTATATGTTTGTGGGAACACTGACCCATGTAATTGTATTTGCCTCGAAACCCTCGAAACATCGTCCAAAAAAAGTCCGCAGCTAGACGTTCTAAACCTATGTTATTATATTTAATATTTTGTCCAACTTAAGCTTAGTGATGGACTTGTTTTAGTTTTAGAAATTACCAAAATTTTACAGGAAATGATAACAATTTGGTTCTCTCTCTAACAACAACAGAATTTTGGAAGGATGTGCAAATTTATATCCCAGTATTAATTTCCCTTTTCCATATCTGGGTTTACTTCTATCAGCTGGACCAATTTCGAAAATAGTTGGGTATCAAAAAGACATTATTTTCTAATGAGATTTAACAGACATTTTTCTTTTCATCATTTATACATATTTTTCACATTTGATGTCAACAAAACCTCACTAGTCTACAGTGGAACAATTTAAAAAAATTTCAACTTCGTCAACCGCAATTTGTTGTGAAGTATGTATCGGGCAAGTTCATACATTGTACGAAATTTACGATTGACCCTGAAACGTAGGAGATCCAAATAAAGTTCGTAAGCCAAAATGTTTTCATCCAAAAATAGCTGCCAAATAAATATTTGTTTACTTTCTAGGAGATAATTTTCAACAAGCGATCATAAGCAGTTGCATACGACCACATCGTAGGCTTTAAATTCAATGTTTTGGTATTTTATTTAATCTCTGTTTTTTTTTGTGTATGAAAGGTGGAAGATGAAACGGATGGAAAATAGTTTTAATTCGGTCGACCAGAAAGGGACAACAAATAGCTTGAACGAGCAATCATGGGACGACACTATCAAGTGTGTCGGTGGCGGCGGGTCGGTGTCGTTGGTCGGTTTTTGTGATTGTGGTGTACAGGCGATGAGCAGAGCAGCAACGCTTTCTTAATTCCGCCAACGGGGTGGCTTTGACTTCGTTAAGTGCGGTGTTTTGTGTGCTTCAACCCCGAATGTGGAATAATAAATGCAACAATCATCATGACGATGATGATGGTGATGTCTATCGATTTTCTTTATATAGTGAACATAAAATAAGTAAGTTTGTGTGTACAGACACAAAAACAAAAAAATTGAAAAGAAAAACGTACAGCTAAATTTAGCGCAGCTTTGTATGGGGCCACAAGTACATGAGAAACAAACAAGGCGTATTGTCTACACTCAATTCAAAATTGAATCAATTACGTAAAGAAATCCGATATGAAATAATATTTCATAGAAAATATATCTACAGCAAGCAAGTGTGCGTTTTTTTTTATTGACTGCGAAAGCAAGCCACTACAAATGTACATACCTATTTAACACAGCCATTTCAAAAATTCATTTAATTATATCTTGAAATTGTTTTTTTCAGACTGGGTAAAAGGATACTTCGAAAAAATTTACATATGTAATTTTAAGCAGTTCCTTCAAAGCATTAAAATATAAAACATTACAATTTTTGCAGAATTTATACACTACCGTCCATAAAACTGTCAGTAACCATGGTTTGCGAAATAATGTTTCGGATTCGACAAACCTGATGAAAAAATTCACCACAAAAAGGAAATTAATTATACTATTGTCTGAAGTTCAAAGCTCTGACGTTGTATTTATCGTACACTGCACTCCATAAGTTTTCGGACAAGCCATTTTTTCTCAACAATACTTTACAACTCCTATAATGTTTAAAGAAAAGAATTGGAATAAAGGCATAAACCGATGCAGAAAGTTAAAAAAACAAAACTGCGATGATGCTCTGTCGTAAATTTTCGCACTAATAGCTGTTCAGGTTGTGTATGGTTGAACTAGGTTTCCTTTTTAATTATAAAAAATATTCCTAAATAAACCTCAATTGGGGGAATCGCCAAAAAATGCGAAGTTGATCTTTCTCAAGAACGAGAAACACAGAGGATAAGATTATCGAGCTAAATGTGTTTAGCCAGATCTTCAATTTCGTGTAACAATACGAAAACCCCTGTTACGCTCAAAATAATGTCAAGTGGCTAGCCTGTGAAAAAAAAAACACTTAAATTGTTACCAGCTGACTGATTGAAAATCCTATAGACGATGGAGTCGACACTTGAAGCTTTTGAAAAAAAAAAAGGTGCAGTGGAAAAGATACTCACTAGCTGCGTGGTTCCAACATTCAAACATGGTTGTGGGCGTCCTCATCAGTAGGTTTCAATGTTTTTAATAATAAGGAGAGGTATAAACAAATATAAGAAGAATAAACCTGACAAATTAATAAACGCATTCCAAAGCTTTTCTAAGGAAGGAGCACTGAAAAATATTCAATTACCTGCCCATTCAACCGATAACCGATACCCACGTCGGTAGACAAACTTTTGAAAAAATCAACAAGTCGAAAGTGTTCTTGGATTTTCATGCAAAGTGGTGCAAAAATGAGAATGATTTTTCGACAAAATATGAGGTCTAACTCAATTTAATTTATAAGGTTCACTTAAGTTGCTCATTTGAATAAGTTCACGTTATAATAATAGATCTTTATAGTTTTTTTTATAATTCTTCTGACAGAATGTACTTATGGACGGCAGTGTATAAACATTTCTATCAGTTTTTCGCACATGTCAATTTGGCTTCCACTTCATTCCAAAGGTACATTTACACGATGCAAAAATCGGGTCCAAACATTCTTCTACAGCAAAAATATTAACAAAAAAATGTCATACGTTTTTTTTACCGAATTGCACATGCGCTTTTAATTTTAGCATTTCAATAGACCACAAGAAAGAAATTTCATTTTCTCATAATTTAGGTTTCCTCCGACATTTTGTGTACAAATTTGCAAAAAAAAAAAAAAAATCAAGTCATTGACATCTGGTTATGTGTGTCATTACCCTCACTGAGTAGGTCGCTGAGGCCTTGACAGAACGATGAGTTTTCTATATACTACAGTTTAATGCTAAGCTTTAGTAACTTGAATACTTCAATGTGTGTCAAATGATCAAAAAATATATTTATGTATATGTCAAATAATACTTGTCATTTTTGTTTCAAATTGACAGCTGAGTACAAGTGGATCTTCTTCGAACACACATATTATTAGAATGACTTGGCAAAGTTTTTAATTTCAAATTATGATAAAAGCTTATTGCGTCAAATCGAGTCGTATGTCAACTCTTACTCAAAAAAGATAAATGGATTTGAGAGAGCTTGAGTTGGACGATAGACGTCACTAACTTTAGTCGTTTTTCTCGTCAGCGTTAACGGTAACAGATACCTCTTCACAATTACAGCCACAATACTAAAGTTTGTATCAAAATTCTGTCAAACCATGAGCGTGTTCAGTTTTTGATAAATGGAAAAAAGCTATGCCTGACCTAGGTCTTTAGTCGTCTCTTCTCAAATGAATACGCACCACCTGAGTAGATCCCCATAATTTCAAAAAAAAAAAAAAAAAAAGCAATATATTTACAAGCATGTTCACATATATTTACTTTACGTTATATATTAAAGCATCTGTTTGGCTTATATGCCTACTGTCAATGTTTTTTACATTCTTCTTTACGTTTTATTCCGTTTTTTTTTTTTTGTTTGAGTAGTCTGCTGTCTGCCATGCCGGTGCTGTTTGAGTGTTTATGCCGGCAAGAGCCCCGGTAGCGTGCTGTAGAATGGTTAGCAGCAAGCAATAGCCAAACGTCAGACAACACAACAAGTGAATGAAAGTGGAGGAAGTGATGATAAGAAGAAAACGAAAAAAAGGCTGGTTTGTGTAAAAACATAACATACAGATATATATTGAGGTATATGCGTGTTGTAGACATCACGTTCCCAGCTGGAAACGATATGGATGTGAAGATTTTTTTTTTAAATAAACGGAATCCGGTGAACAAGGTTAATATAGAAAGAATGACAGGAAGATGACCTTAGAAGAAAAAAAAAAAAAAAGAAAGATGTACGGTGACACAAGTAAATACAATGCTAGCCATATAATGACAGATGTCATATAGACAGCCAGGTAAAGAGACACGTCAATGCTAATGTGGGTGTGCGCATTGCTTATGTAGAAACCGAAACAATGACACATTTACATAACACAAAAGAAACACTTTCACAGCATCATCACCAATACAATTACCATTTAAACAAAAAAAAATATAAATGTGATCGGAATCAATTATAATTGACAAAAAAAAATATAATAAAACAAATAAACTATTCCGGGCATGAGAAAGAGAAAACAAATAGGTACACAAACTCATAATAAACGCCAGTAACAAGGGAATGTGCTCAGAAATGAAAAAAAATGCTAATGTTAAAGAAAACGAACGACGCCGCGCCTCGCCGTTCGATTTCGATAGTAATATGTGTGCTTTGCGACGCGCATACACCAAAATTAATTAATGCGAATGTGATAGATACAAAAAAAAATAAGCATGGAACAGGCGAACGAACCAGAACATCGAGGAGCTTTATTCAGAAATAAGGAAAGGAAAAAAGGGGGCAACAGCGTCAGCATGAACTGAGCAAATCTGACAGTTGTCTCTCGGATTGCTCGTTGGTTCGATGGTCGTCGGCGTGCAGGAAAAACCAAGCAAATTTGTTGTTTTTTTCTTTCTGCACTTTTGAGTGGTGTTGTACGACGCAATCTGAACAGAGCTTAATAATAAAAAAAAGTGTAAATGTAACTTTATTAGAAAGAGATAAGGAGATGGAGTGCTAAATGTAATGGAAGGGTCCAACAAGAAATGTCGTTTTTTCGGTTTTTGTTTGTCGTGTCTCACATCATTTCCTATTCCTTCCGTTCTCAACGGAATATCGAAAATCATAAGCATAATCATATCGTACGACGCGTGTGTGTTTGCACGAAAGAGACACACTCACCGAACAGGGATGTACTTCAATTCATTTTATAACCATGTTTGGTTGCGGATTTTGTTCTTTAGCGACGACTATTATTCTTTCGTACTACCTACCTACCTTCTTACATACTTCTGCGATATGCCGCTTCCAAAATCAAATCGAAGCACTAACCACCACTCTTTGTTTCCAAGTTGTAGAAGTGTGTTCAAAAACACATCCTGTTGTCTTGTTAACATATCAAAAGGGAACAAACAGAAGCAGATGCAAGAAAACAAAAAAGAACTTGAATTAGGTACTCTACATTTATTTTAGTGTTTTCTCCAATCGTTAAGTATGAAACCTCTCCCATTTGCGGCAATAACTCGTTGCGAATAATTACAATGGCAGTGTTGAAATTTCGCTGACGACTTGCTTCTTCAGTGGTATTGACTGCACATGTGATTGTATGGATGCGGTGTGGATGGTGTATACATATTTTACTCGATTTGATTTGAATGCTTTCCATTTACACTATTTCTTATCTTTATTTTGTCATTGCTCGCTTTTTAAATCGAATAGGTAAAGGTAATTTTTTTCGGACGTTGGACTCAGCTTTTTACACAGTAAGATTCATCGGAACACTTTTTTTGCCAGTCTAAGGAATACTTGAGCAGTGAGCTCGATTGCTTAGCTAGATTTCATTTATTGTCAAACTACCAAATTTCTATTTCCTACTTATTTGATGGCTGTTTTTTTTTTTCTTCCTTAAATCTATTTCGACCAGCTGTCAAACAAGACAGGCCTTTAAAACAAATAAACAAACATGTCACTTCTGGGGTTCCCAAAATATGGAAGAAATAGCGGAACAAGTGACAGATTGGTGCGATTTAAAAAAAAAAATCTGATGGGAACATTTCAATAATACGAATAAAAGACGGGAGAAACGTTTATTGTCAGTAGGACAGTTCCACATCCCACACAGTTGGTGAACATTTCATAGCATTTTGACGCATGTATATTTCAGCGAGTTTCGCGAGTAGACTTCCAGCCTTCGATTAAGATTTTTGGCTTTAATTTTCTCCAGCAGTTGTTGAATAACTAAACAGTGCGATAGACTCCCAGCAGCCTATGGCGACAATGCTTCTTCGATGAAAACCGTCAAAATATGGATCGAAGAAACAAAAAAGGGTCCAATCTGCGGGAAATGTGTACAAAATTCGTGATCTCGTGTTAGCAGACCAAGTGAAGTTGCCCGAGCTGACTACGCTAAGATGGTAGGTTATGAATATGTAAAGAAAATTCTGCACGAGGATTGGGTATGAGAAAGGAAGGTGGGTTCTTCCTTTGCGGAAGAAGTTCCGGTCGAATGATGCTTTGCTAAAAAGACGAAACTCTGCTGGGGGAATTGACAAAGAACTACGTTGAGATATAAATCAAAGCCCGTAAATTTTGGTAGTGCCTTATTTCACATACATACGTATGAACCTAGTAAGGACGCGTCTAGAATTGGTTTTTCCAAGAGCGTGTGTTCACAGGGGTTATCTGTCAAATTATGTTTAGAATCAGGTTATACCTGTCGTATTAAATACACTTAGCAATTAAATTAATAAAAAAAAACATGTGTGTGCCAGTAACCTTTCTCTAATGAACACACACAGCCAAAACAAAGAAGAAAACCGTTCATGAATTAATTATCAAAATCTGCGAATTTATGACTCATCGCCGGTTCCAATTCACATAGAGGTGGGAAACCTCTGCTCAACTCGAAGCAAACAACTTAACGCAAGTGGATCCTAAAACACGCTTACTTTGGTACTCAAGCAAACCGTCATAACAACTTGAAACGATTTTCGGAATCAATTCTGAGTTGAACATTCAAGTGTTAGTTTCGTAGCAAGAAAATAAAACAATTTCCGATGCGTTGAAAATTCCAAAGGAATACCATGCACATCTGGAGTTTGGCTGAAATTGGAATTGGATTACTCCATGCGTTCGTTGCCATGTAACAGATCTACCTATCTACCCAAGAAGCAAAGGTATAGATAGAGGAGAAAAAACTGTTTATATGACGACATGATTATAATATTACGGATAGGAAAACTAGCAACAACAACAACAACAACAATTATTATGGTACACGAACGATTGTCCAGAGAAGAAAAATCTCGAAAGTATCTTTTACACTTTAGTCTCTTCTATTTGCCCCCTTTTGGCCGGCTGTTTTATGCCATCAAGGTAATAGGTAGGCAAGTATCTATCTTTGTGTGTTCTCTTCTATTATAATTTTCTTTCACAAATACCCCCAGAAGAGCAAGCAAACCAACAAACGACGAATTACATGAAAAAAAAGAAGAATGCAATTAAACAAATACATGCACTTGAGTTGAGTTTGAGATTTAGAAAACGAAAAATAATTCACAGCAATCGCGCACAAAAATGAAATTCTTTGCGATTATGGGTGAGAAGAAAAGGAATGAACGAGATAGAGGCACATTGATACGTACAAAAAAACAAAAAAAAACAGAGAGAGAGTGAGTACGTACGATAGTGAATGACTGAGTGTACAGCTAAAAGCAAAGCACAGCACAGCGCGAACAAAAACCAGCAACGAGAAATAAAAAAGGTTCGTTAACCTCATTCCGCTTTAAAATCTTTAGTACTATTTGCTATTTTTCCACCTTTATTCCTCCGTATTTCTGTAGTGTTCTGCTTCTTATTGCAGCGCAGATATGTATGTAACACATAGAATGCCTGCATATTTCTATTTATTATCTTTGTGTTCCTCAACAACAACAATCGACGACTACTAATCCCGCGTCCAAGAGGGGGCGACACACAATTTATTTTTCTGCAATATGTACAGTCCACCATCGTCTAATGACATTTCATCATTTTTGCTAAACCATTATTGTATTGTCTTGACACGAATCACGAATAATATAAGAACGCTTGTCATCCATTGAATACAAATGTATTTGTAGGCCTACATGTACGTGGAGGGCGAACTACACATGAGTAACTGTAGTTTTTAATATTTTACATCTATTTATAAAATGTATCTATTTTATTGGAAAGTGCAAAGGTTAACTAAAGTACAAAAGCCCAATACATCATGGGTATATAATTTTAGTTAACTTCAATTCTGTCGTCTCGACAACAAAGTGCTGACTAAATACACACGAATAATTTGATATACTTATTTATTTTTTTCTTACTCTTTATGCCATTTTCTGAAAGTATTTGTTACACAAAGGTGGTGAAAGCTCACACAAGTCAAATATAATCCATGTAATAATCAACAGAAAATCGTTTTTCTTTTCTCGACCGTTTTTATTTATATTTAATCTCATAAATTAGTGTTAGTTTGCACTTTTCTCAAAGATAACTGGGAGAAATTTTTTATTGTTTTCAAATTTAATGAGAAAAATAGTCACAAGATTAAAAAAAAATGCCAGCAATTTAAAATAAAACCAAATCCACTTTGCAGGGCAGACACGTGTTAAATCTTGAGGTAACAATTGGACATCCCTGGTTTAAGTTGCAATCGCACCGTTGACATTTCTATTGCCATGTCAATGGGACCAGTATGTTCTTAAAAGACACTGGCCGGCCGCGTTCAGAAACTCCAAAGCTCAAATTTTTTTCAAAATAGTTATTCAATCAAACTTGTTTTGATAAAAACACATTTTGCATAATTCGCCTCGGTTTTTTAAAAAGTAATGAGATGTTAGGTATAATTTATTTTTATTTTTCCACATATAAGATTTCTACAAAAAAAGCCTGCCCCTTCAAAGTACATAGATTTGTTAGAACGTTTTTTCTCATCCTTGAAGCACTTCTGAAATGCGCTTTTTATATGACCCTAACTTCTTACATCGATGCGGTCTTTATCACGTCAATCATGACAAAACGTCGTCCTTTCATAGATTCGGTGAATACAGTTGCCGACACATGCATGTTGTTTTTGCCAAAAAATCAGGATCATGTAACGATACAGGTGCTATTCGCTGCCACACGTTTCATGTTCAAAACATCAGGCAAAATTGCATTGCAAGAAGCCACGCCAATTGCCAGTCAAGTGAGTTGAAGCACATTTTTTAATTATTCACACCTCGTTGTTATACATAAATTTTTATCCTTTTTCGAAAACAAAAAGTTGCCACTCGCATCAAAAAACAAACAAACAAAAAATGTAGCTGATCATGTCAACGTTTTAAGTAGTACTCGACGTTTTTCTCTGCAAAATAATTTTTCACGAAGGTGATTGCCTTCTCATTTGGCGAAAATCTCTATACTCGGAGTGCATTTTTTTTAGATAAGATAACAAAAATAAGTCGCTGGTGGTCAAGCAGTACATACCGTAGTTCGTGGATTTTCGCAAAGGCAACCGCTTAGGTGTGAGACGACGCCTTGTCTTGGTGAAACAGAATTTTCTTTCTATGCAAATGTGGCCGCTTTTTCGCAATTTCTGCCTTCAACTTGTAAAGTAATGATGCATAGAAATCTCCTGTAATTGTTCTTCCTTTTTGAAGATAATCGATAAAGATAACTCCGATTATCCCAAAAATATGTCGCCATCACACAACAGATTTCGCTTTTTTTTGGAACCGGTTCCCCCTTTGCAGACCACTGTTTTTACTGAATTTTTGTTTCGGACGTATAATTGTGCTTCAAAGTTTCACCTTCAATAATTAATCGGCGCCAAAACTCGGATTAATTGCGCCAACAGAGCATTGGTCCAGCACTTTTTTGGTCTAATGTGCGCAAACGCGGCACGCAACGCACGGACAGACTTCCCATGCCTAAATCTAAATTTTATCTGTGACAAAAACGTTCTTCAGACATTTTCATAACTTCTGCTATATCTCTTTATTTTATTCGGCGGTCGTCCAGCAGCGTTTGGTGAACTTAAGTGATGTTATCGTCAGTATTTGTAGTTGCAGACGTCCCGGACGCTTGTCGTCTTCCAAACTGTTGCAGACACGTTTAAATTCAGCTGCCTAAAACTTCACTGTAATTAATAATCGTGGAGAGTCTCCTACAGAGAGTCTAACTCATCTTTGAATTGCGTAGGAATATTGGCTTTCAAAAACAAAAGTTTAATGACAGCTCAAAACTCAAATTTTTCCAAACGACTCACGTAAAAATTGCACGCTCAAAATGGCTGAAACTTTGGCAAGTAACTGTCAAAAGATGCACAACAACATTCATCAGCTTATATTGATGAATGCTGGTACATTCCTGGCAGATATGCTGTTATAGTGGCTTCATGACAATCTTGCCACTATAGAGTATGGAGGAGCATCCTCTCTAAAAGCTTCTTTTTAAACTCTTGAAAAATTCTTTGATGAAATATTTTTTCAAGCACGTCAATTTTTTTTATTAAGTCCGTGTTCGTGGTAGAAGAATCAACTGTCAAATTCCTGGACAGTTTCAAACGCCGATAAAAATCCAATTCTAAGTCGAAAATGGCTAGGAGGACAACTCTATAAAATGGCTGAGTACAGGAGTAATCTACGAGTCTTCAGTCAAGACTTGAACGGATAATGCGGAATATTGGCAACACCGCCATACGTCTCTGGGTCAAACCTTTAGAATTGAAGTACGGGAAGGCCCCTTTGGAGAGACAAAGACGATTAAACGCGGACTCTAGTGGTTCATATGAATTGAATAAGAGTTATGACACCCCGATGAGGGTTGTGATACAATATTTTGTACTGGGACTTTAGAGTTCTCTTTAATAAACTAGCACTCAAACAATTTATTTCAGGAAGTTTAACCACACGGCGCATCCATAATAAACTGCAGGCCTAACGAGGGCCATGTAACAGATGACCTTGACATTGCATCGTGTTGTTTGCTATAAGCCTCTTCATTATATTATATGTTTGTTAAAATATAGACATTGGCCGAGCCAGACTATTTTAGTATACTACGCTTCGGTTTGCTTATGCCAGGATCGGATATAAACAAAGTGATCTATAGTCCCCTAGACGACGTCGAAATTTTTGCTCCCAACAATCATACCTGTGGTTCAATTATGGCCTTAAAATGTTTCTCTTCTACTTGTGCTGAAGACCTCAGATCGTTTGAATCATGACAAAAAAATAAAGATAAAAAGAAGATCACACCAAACCTGCTGAGGGTTACTCGCAATAGCTTTTGGATTTGAATAATTGAATGAAGCGCAATGTTGAAGTTCAATTTTCTACAATTTTATCGAGTTTTATCGAGAATATCAATAATATCGCGGCGAATGTTGACTTCCAAATCCTGTTATGCCTCTGGTTTATCGACATGGACTAGTGACTTAACACACCCCCCAAAGTAATCTAAAGATGTGAGATCACAGGATCTAAGAGGCCAGTTCATTGTTCTAGTACGCGAAGTTATGGGCTCTGCAAATGTTTCCCGCAATAAATTGGTGGTGTTGAAACCAAAGCTCTGTCACGTCAATGCCATTCAACTCTCAATTGACGGCAATACTTTGACCAGTATCGTCTTTAAAGAAATGTGATTCCACCAATCTCATCAAACAATGAGTTTAAATGGATGAAGGTTCGCCTCGAAAAGGGCTTCCGGCTTTTCTCCACTCCAAATTCGACAATTTTGCTTGTTAACATTTCCATTTATCCAAAAAATAGGTCTCATTGAAGATCAAAATTTTGCGTTGAAAATAAGGATCAAGCTGAATCATGTTTTCGGCCGTTTCGACGAACCTACGACGCGTATTATGGTCACGCGGTTTCAACTTTTGTACAAGCTGAAACTTAAGCCAATATTGTTCCGTTAAAAGCTATGCGCGATGGCGAGTTGACTCGTATTAATCACTAATCAACTTTCAACTGTCAAATTAACAATCTGCAGAAACGACGTTGCTAGTTTAAAAACCAAATCTCTAAACAAATAACCTTTATGACGAGCTGGCACATTCACATTCAGGAAAGGCAACATTTTGTGGTGATACCCAGTGGAGTTTGTTCGGATACCACGATTAAAAGATGTCGTAGAAATGCTCCATGGAAGGATAATCGTTGTCTAAAAGTTAAATCCAAGTTAGGATACAGAACAATTTAAAGTTAATTTAGTCCTTATTTAAGAAGCAAGTTGTCAACGTATTTTACAAGTTATCTGCGTAAATAACAGATTGAATATGAAATAAGTTCCGAGTGCGTCTAATTTCTTCTGAAAACTTACAACTGACAATTTCATATTTTGACATTTGAATGTTGCAAGTTGCCCTCTGTCATTTGATAAATCATTTTAAGGGTACGGTTGTACTTAAAAATTCAACATTTCGAATGACCTCACATTAGAAAAATGTATTTTAATTTCTATCTAGTTTTTTATAGCCATACATAAAAATGTAGAATTATTCCTATTTTTTTTTGTATTCGTTATGCAATGAATTGACATTCGTATTAATAAAAAAAAAATAAAGCACACAATCATCAATCGCTTGCACATACAGGAGGGTTATTAAATTATAGTGTCAAATGTCTGATTTTTCCGTTAAACACCGGATTAAAGTGTTCACATAGATGTGCATTCACATATCTATATATGAGTCACTTTATTAGTTTAGGGGAAATCAACACAACAAACATTTGGTCACACACACAAAGCATATTCAAAGGGGGTTCCGATTGCTTTAAGGTTTGATTAAAAAATTGAATAGATTAGAAAAGAAAAAAAGGAGCCCAAGTGCAAAGTATCTGTTAAAGTTCCAATGTCATGTGTATATATGTACAATTGTAGAACGATTAGACAACGGTAGATATTCCGGAAAAACAGGTGAAATTCATCAATAAATCGAAAATAATATCCAATAAAATTTTGATATTAAAAAAAAAAACAATGCATATATTTGTGTCAGTGAAGAAATGTTGTATGTTGCACTTAAAAAAAAAACCCTTTTTGTGGGCAACGCCGCTTTTTTATTCTGTAATTATAAATGAGAGCGCTGTACGAGAAATACAGCGAATGCGATAGACACCCGATTAAAAAACATAAAAGAGAGTAAACAAACACAAATAAAGAAATGTTGAATTGAAAAAGCGTGTGTCCGACCGAGCGACAGCGACGAGTACACAACGGTGTGGTGTACACTCATGAACTTTTTTTTTATGCATATATGTATGTATATATAGGTACACATAATTGTAGAAGAGAGCATCATCATCATCATCATCATCAGCCGCAGCAGCAGCACCAGCAGCAAGGAGAGAGTACATTTTAAGTAGCTACAGCTATTGTTGTTGTGTTGTTAGTTTTCTTGTGTTTCTCCCTCGCCCCGTCGTCGATGTGACGAAAGAGACACACAACACAGCCACACGACCAATGATGATGATGATGATGGTGAAATTCCGAAAATCATTTTCAGCCTATCCATTGTTGTAAAAAATTCTACTTTTTTTCTATATCAAATATAAGAGGTTACGAAAAGAATAAAAATGTATACATACCTTAAGAAATTAATCACGGTAATGCACATGAAGCTTGCATATGTATAGTATGTACTATGTCTGAAATCCAAAAGTCAATCTGTTGGTGTCGCCATCTGTGATTAATTGTAAATGTCCGCACAAATTGAAACTTTAGTTTTAGCTTTTTGTCACTTTGACAGAAAATATAACAATCTAGTTGAATTGGCCAATTTGAAAGTAATTTGTTTATTTAATGTTACTTCGGAATTTGCTCGCTCTTTCCTCACAACACAAAATGAGGAGTACCATTTATGATTATTCTCTAAGTTCCTCTTTTCTTTTTTTTTGCATACAAAAGCGCCAATATAGCTCGAATAGATGGATGGATGGACTTTTTTTTATTGCACGTTTTGTCTTATTCTTTACTGCAAATCGAAAGATACGTATACACATGTATGATTGTAATTACATTTTGTCTCTTCTCCATGTTGCCTGGTAAAGCGCATAGTAAAGAGAAAACAACATACAAAAAAAAAACTATAAAAAAGGAATAATTTAATTGTGTTCAGTGCATACAGCAGCCGCTTGTTATTTTTATATGATTCGTTGTCACCACAAACGGCGTTTTATATATTACTTTTTATCATTTAAACCACAAACCGAGCGAAAAGCGTCGACACCGGGCATGGGCACACGCAGAAACATAATTAAAGAAAACGAGATAACAAAAAAAATAAAACAACTTAATTTTAATTGACGACAACGGTGGTGACCGGAGTTGTTCTTCGAACATAGCCCCGCACACAAGGTAGAAGATTAATAAAAAAAAAATAAGAAAAAAAAAACACATTTACCACCATCTTTTCTTCTTCATGTGTTACAAAACTCCTCTCTTGACGCGCTCTTTCAAACATTCAAATATTCACCAATCCAACACTTGATTTGTTCTACTGTTTTTTTTTATTCTCTACTCCAACACCCATGCCCAATTGCCTACTACTTTTCGCTGCCCATCATCCATCTATTGAACACAACCGCCGCGACACTTTAAAATGTTTCCATCTTGATTCTTAATTCGATATTTTTTTCTTTTTGTTTAACTTATTCCATCGTCGCGCATTTTCAATTTCTTGTAATTTTTTTTCTTTCTCAATTAATTACACACCGAGAAGAAGCGAAACACAGGATACGAGAAAAAAAAAAACCGAACAAACTATTAAAATCCAACCCAATTGTCTGCCATCTCCCTCACACTCTCTCTATAGCCGTAATTTCCATCCACCATCTTTTCGCAAGTCTCTAGCCTACTGAATGGAAAACGAAAAATCAAAAGCACCAACAAATTTTTTTTTTCCTTTTTGTGTTTCCTAAAAAATCACTTATTTTTTTCTTTTTACTATTGTTTTATTTATTTCACACACAACACAAAAGCAACTAAATGCTAAACGTCGTTGAAAGGTGAAAAAAAAAAAATATCACCAGCTTCTGCCAGACATCACTTCGGTTTTTTTTTTTTCTTTTTGATGAACACCGAGAAAAAATCATTGCATTTTTTCGGAAAACACTTTTTACAGTTTTTACATGGAATTTTGATAAGATTTTTAGTGAAAAATGTTAAGTACCGATAGGGGAGTGAATATTTGTTAGATTTTTTAAATAATTTTTAGTTTTATTACCGAAATTTGAAGTTTTACTTGACACTCAACAAAACGTACGCACCACATCAAAGACCTCCATTTTGTTTTCAAGAATTTTTATGTAGGGAGCAAAAACCGAGAAAGATGTGAGGAAGGCAAAAAAAAATAACTCAAGCGAAAGAACACGAAGAAGTGTGTGTAAAACGTGAGAGCGCGAAAGAGAGGGATTGATGGGTAGAGAGCGAAATTTTGTTAATTCGCCGCTGGCTGGTGTATGCATGGAGGCGGCAAATGTTGCTTTTTAGCGATGGTGGCGCCGCAGTGGTAAACGAGTAGTTCGATGCAGAAAGTTGCTTTAGGTGGTGGCTGCATTGTTGAACTTGATTAGTGGAAAGTAGATTTTTTTAAGCCTCGTCTATAGCGGGAAACAATGACAGTATGCAAAATTTTGATCGTGCTTGAGACGAAACTTATACTGATAGATGACATATAAGAAAACGCATTGGAACGACACTTGCACATCTGTTCTGTTAATAGTTTGTCAATGCCTATAAGAATTGAATTGTCGTTTTGTTTATAGGTCACACATCAGCCCTAGGTTCGCAGTTATCTGTTTCCTCCAAAGTAATTTTTTGTACGATTTTTCTATCTCAGAACCGATTTATTGACCGTTTATGTGGCGGATTGAATCCGGAGTATAGAGCAGATTGTGTCCACAATGGATTCACTCGATTCTATTGCCATAATTTTTCATCACATCGTGATTATATTCGTAGCGTAGCGTGCATAAACAAGCATACTGCCAAAAACGGCTCGACGTCGCAGTAGAGCGCCTGCCGTTCAATTGCTTCAATTTGTCTCAGGTTCGAATCCTAAAGTGATCAAGTTTTTCGAATCTGGTCCAGTCATCATTTGTCATTGGGATCAAATAAATGGCGCTATCACTAGATTGGTCGACTAGCGGTAGTAGTCTGACTGATGGGTGGCATTATTGTAGTGGTGGTTGTATCGACTGCTGGAATTCTTAGTTCGTGTTGTCAGAAATAGTGGTTTGTGTAAATGGTGTGTAGATGACTCTGCTGTGAAGGCATTACACAGCAAGCACAGTGTTGAGGTAATCTTCCAAACTTTCGAGTTGATCAAACCGATTGTTATGATGATGATATTTATTTTTGACCCCTTACCACTGGTGGGGGGAAGTTGAAATAAATAAAAAACGTGGTACTTTGTTGGTTCCAAATAAACTGAGTCGATTTATTTATTTCTAAGGTCTTAAATACTAAAATAATGCTAACTGTACAAATTTACGTGCATTGAATTGCAACAAAATAAAAAAGGGAAAAAAAAGCCAGACAGCAAAACGACACCTTGCCTCTGGCTGGGAATATATTATTTAAAGGTGTGCTGAGGGCGATAAAAAATGCGTGCAAGTAAAAAATTATTGCAATCTGTCATTATCATGACATGCTGGGGACCCCGCCTGATGTTTAAACTGCAAAGTGCTCGTCCAAAAAAATAGTTGTTGGCTGAACCTGGCTCGCTGATGAAGATCTTCTATCCATTCTTCGAGGTGCTGGTTCGGGCTGATGGGTTAATTGGAGAGTCACCTCTGGTTTCTGACGTGATAGTCTTCTTCTGATCATGGAGATGATGAGCACACTCACCAGGAAGGTGACAATTCCGCTAAGGGAATAAAATCCTGTGAATTAAGCTAAAGCTAATAAATATTGAAATCAAATGAGTTGAGAATGAGTTTCAAAAACTACTAAAGCATTATCGTACATTCTTCTCTGAAATCTTCTGCTCGATCTGTGCAACATTCATTAAGGAACTATTCATATCATTTTGAGAGCGAGCGAAAAATTGAAAAAAGAGAAGAATTCAAATTTGATCTCAAAATCCGATCCTACAAACGTTTCAGGTGAAGTGTCAAATGAGAATGTTTTTTCAAAATGCTAACAATTAGCGCTAGGCATTTATGTTCAGCTTGTCATACTCATTTAGCATGGAAGGACCTTCACCAGAGAAACGTTTTAAAATCCTGGCTTTCTTTAAAATTGAATTCTTATATTTAACTGTGATCCATCCGGGTCCTTCTGAGCAGTTTATACTCAATGATATGAATTGATTTATGTCTATCCTGACTCTTATGGAATATATATGTACACCCATCGCCTCTGTTGGGGTGAGTGTCAGCGAGGACTCAGAATGTATCGACTTAACGCAGTTCATTTCGGGTTTTGGCACCCCGGATTGGATCCATGTGGTCCAGCGTTTACATCACGGCTTGGTAAATAGGCTAAAAAATCTAAAAAAAGCTGAATCGAATTTTTCACGTTGAATCATCGTGATAAGGCTCATTCCTGGCTTAATGGGTATTTAAAAAGCAGATTTGCCGTTTTTGAAGCACATACTTCAATTTGGTACCTGGATCCGTATACAATGATTTAGAAGAATAGTCACGTAAGCAGGGAAAATGTTCTGCGAAGCAGTCACCTCTTAATGCGATTGGTGGGCATTAATTTAAATCGCCAAACGTTGCAGTTTAAGTATCAATTCGGAGTTCAATGTGCTCAATTTCTCAGCATAGAATTGTTTTTCCGTTCTGCAAGTAGTCGATTAGCAGCACACCTTGCGAATCCCAAAAAAGTTGAGCATCAACTACCTTTCCCCTTCTTTGGAGCAAGGTGGAAATCCAGTGTTTAGACCTGTTGCTTTTCTACTTTCTCTTGGTGTGCTCTATCGGATCTATCGGATAGCGCTCCAGAAGGACATCGCCTGTACATACATATGAACTGTCATTCATCGGAATGTAAGATGGTACATTGCGCACGCGAACATTGTACTGAAATGACAGTTTGTCCGGTAACAAAAGATAGAGCGTTGATCCGTGAAATTTTAAGGGGTATTCGAAGAGAAATAAGCAATATTTTCTATTCTGTCAAACAGGAAGTTTCGACCTTGTTCCAAACATTGGCCCTGTTTGAGCGTCCGTAGCGCAAATCAGCAACGTGAGAATTGTACTGAGATGACAGGGGTCGAATTACGACATCAGTTATCGAGCAATACGTGACTGAATTATACTCATTTGGTATGACAGCTTACTATATCGAATGGTGAGTATCGAAATTTGGCATTCTGTCATACGTGATCGTGCATTTTTTTACTCGATAGCATTTTTGCTGACGGATGAAGTTGCTTTCGGGAGAAAAAATAATATATAAGAATATTCCTTTTTGTTGTTATCTTCCGTGTTTTTCCTTATTATTTAAATTATATTTTAGGTCGATGTTGAATAAAATTTACGATGTTGATTTAAAATTTAACGAAATTTTGGAGAACTTTATTAGATGCCTTTCAACAAACGTTGGATGAAAAAAACTAGAGGTGGCCCCAATGAAGATAAACTTCTGAGGTTGCGGTTGAAGGAATATCTGCAAAAACGTTGGCAGTAAAAGAAAACAACAGGTAACACATTTTCAGACGTTAAACACATACCGGAGGACAAAAAATATTGTTATAACAATTGAACGAAACAATGTTTATTTGCAAATAAAAAAAATTTCCACAAATCGATGCGATTGACACTTATCAGCTGTCTCTACTCAGTGTAGTAGAATATTTCTAGTACTATTTTCAATGTGCAAACGATACGTGAGCATTCTTATGTGATCATCCCAATGTAGTTACTCGATCACACGATATCGTATGAATTTCACTCACTCGTTAACTGATGTCGTAATTCGACCCCAGCTCTCCGTAATGACCTGTATCCTACGCTACGCGAAGAGCTGTAATCTTTACCACTACGTTTGTAACGGTGAAAAAATGGCGTAATCTTGTTTGACAGAGCTTCTATTAACATCCGCGATTTGACAAAGATTGACCCGTAACAGGCACGAATCTACGCTCTCATCGTGACGGAGAAATCGAATCGATTGAACTTTAGCGGACGTCAGCTGTTGCCGAACGGCTGCTGAGTCTCTTAGTTGACTCAACTCCACATGGATTTCTATTTGCACCATGTTCCGTCGACGCCATTGTGAGTCATCGTGATTGTTTTAAACTTCATCCATACCTTAAAACAGTTACAGAATTTTAAAATGCTCAATTTCAAGACAATTTTTTCTTTTTATTTGGCTGTTCGCTCATATCATCATCTTCCTCGATCCCATTTCCATTCTCGTCTTCAGATTCCTTTTCCTCATCAGATGAATCTTCCTCAGAGGATGAGGACAAACAGATGGGGCCGGTACCTTTCGCGAACATGATTGTTTTACCTATGCGTCGGGATTCTAAAGAAAAGGCGTTGAAAACAAATGCATTGGTAAATATGAAAACAAACTGACCCGCCCGGAGAATAAGCTGGCGACAAGTTCCTCCTATTGCATTCTTTCCTTGATCCTCCGAGAGTCCAAATATTAGAGCTCTGAATAAAAGCGATTAAATAAATTTATATCTAGTTTTCGATTTACCTACAGATTGCTAACATCGTATGGACCTCTTAACTCAAAATTATTCCTTGCACCACTGGACATGATGATGCTCTTCGATTTCCCTCTAACGTGGTAATTGTGGGTTAGTTTTATGGTGTCCTTCCGGCAGGTGGAATTTGTTATCACAGGTGAATATTTTATTTCAAAGAATATACCCCGCTTCACTGCAACCTGATAGTTTTTCCGAGTCACCAAGAGTTTGCCACCCTCCGGATCAAATGTCACAACGTCCCCATTGAATGTGGTACAACAGTGCTGCAATCAAAATGAATAACTCAAACAAACGATGCTCTTTTAATTGATTAATACATACAGTCAGTGCAGGATCTGTCCTTGGTAGTCCAGCGATTATATTGAATTTCTTAATGTTTTGCGAATTCGTCTGTAAAATATAGTCCAGTCACTCAGTAAACACCAAAGAATAGTTCTAAATATCACCATAGCATGTGAGACGGAAACATCCATGTATATAATTGTGAGTCGTCTAAGGATTTTGATTTGTTTTTTGAATTCATCGAGAAAAGTTATGTCTGCAGGAGCTGGAAATATCTCTGGACCCTTTTTGGCGGTTTCTTTTTTTGAATGGTCGTAAACTTCCTCGATTGCAATCGTTTTGTAGCCAACTAAAAAGTTGATGCCCATGGATGTCTTGCTTGATACATTTCTCCAACTTACGTTCAATTAGGTCCTTGACAATAGTCTTCATCATATTCTGGTCCTTATTGAGTGGGACACATAGATCATAATAGCCTTTTGTTACTTCCATAATTGTTTGATTTTAATTCTTGCTGTTGTTATTTTAAAAATTTAATATGAAGCAAATGTCAAAAATTGACATTTGGGAAAATGTGCTTTTTTCTCATAGGGTGGAAATGCAAGGCGAGGCGAGTTCGTCAGTCCGCTTCTAAACGTTTTAATCAACTGGAGCTATATAAACTTTATTGTAGAGTTTTATGTTTGACTTACATGACGAAATTGCAAATACAAGGTTGTCTTCATGTCATGATTAATTAATTCTTTTCTACTAAATTTATCAATTTTCATTTCATGAAGAAGCTGATTGTATACCAAACAATTTAAACTAAAGCAAAACTTTATATAAAGCAGTAAAGTACAAACTTGTGTTTGTCTTTGATTTACACAATTTTGAATTTGTTACCCGATTCTGATAGGGTGAGCCCGTGCATGGACTGAAAAATAAAGTTGAATAAATTGTAGTTTAAATTTCAGCTTATTGAAGGTACGATCGAACTACTGTGCTTTATAGTTCTTTCATGCAGTTCAAAGTGATTTATAGTAAATTCTATTCTATTCTTTCAAATATGGACAGGATGTTCTTCTAAAACTTCACAAGAATAAGCTCTTTTTAGTAAATGGAACATATTTCTTGTTGAAAAAATGTATAATAAACTCGGTTTTCTTTACCTTAACGAGCCTGGTGGCTGGCATACATAGACACACTGAGAAATAGATTTATTGTCTATTTAAAGTGATGGAGACAGTGAAGCTATTCGCCTTGTGCGCATGAAGGACAGTGTTTACAACAGACGATGTATCTTTCGAAAGAAATATGCACATAGTATTTCTTGCATACAATATTTTTGTTATTGATACAAAAAAATTTAAGAGTTCTTCTAATAATTAAAACATGACCTGTGAAAATGTTAAATGTCTTACGTATAATCGCCTCTTCTGCAACCTCTACAATCAACACTCAGAGTCCGCTTATGGCTAAATAGAGTGGGCTATCTAGATCTGCAAAAAAGCCACACTAAAAACAATTTGATATTGCTTAAAAATCAGCAGAATTGGACTGTCGATAACCGGAAAAGAATCAATTTGTAAAATTAATTCAGGTTTAAATTATTTGGACCAAAGAGTAATTGAACGATATTATGACAAATGTTTACAAAGTAAAAAACTGAGTTGTTAAGATCGTGGTTTTGTTTAAATGCACGCTAAGTTGGAAATAGTGCTTAATAAACACTCGCATCAAATCCAAGAGAATTTCACTTTGTTGCGATCGCATTCGTTTGTGTGAATTGTGTTGCTTGCGCATCCATGGGGTCTAAGACTTCGGTTACACACGACACTTAGAGATATCAACATTGGTCTAGGCACTAGCTAGTCAACCGGCTCTGATTCGTCGAGCCCGCCAATTTGACTACAAAACCAGTTAACATTTGGTGAGGCAGTGGATTGGATTTGCAGTTAAAAATATTTGACTGCGATTGGACTCACGATTCACGATTTTAAGTTCAACTGCGATAATTGACAACAGAGAAGAAAATAAAATTCTAAGTGTTTTGCGATTTCTTGTTAGCGTTTATACAATTCAAACATTGCTGAATTTTGCTAAAATCATGATTGGCTCTGTAAATCGTTTAAAACAAATTGCAAAAGTTTACCGTGGATTAAGAGTTCACTTTCTTAGCACATATTGTATGCACAACATTAATCTCATATAAACTTTCATCTTCTGTGTCGCCCATTCAAGTCGTTTTTTATTTTAGAATGGAATGAAATAATCAATCAATTCGTTTGCGAAAATATCTTGTCCCGCCAATTTTGTGAACAAGTAAATTGGAAGTGAAATTTGAAAGTAAAATTTCATTTATGACATATGGAAATGGCAACTGTATTTGTCATCTGTTTCCCATTCAATATTCCACGTTTTGACTGATATCTTTAAGTCGCTGGATTTCTGAACGTGGCTATTGCTTCAATGTTATATCCGATCTACGTGGGTAGCTTCACGACGACAGAATTGATTGCGCAAAGACACTGTTTAGACGATTACTTTTGAGTGAGCAGTCACCAGTCATGGTGTGTCTACTGTAGTGTTCACTGCTGAACTACTTTGATAAAGTATAGGGATGGAATGAGTCAAATGGACCAGTTGATTCATCTGTCATCCAAGTACACATCTTTACTCACGATCCTCATCTCAAAACCGAATAATGATGTTCATCCACCAACCTCACTATTCCACGATCGAAAAATAATGATAGAGTGGAATAGAAACGGAACATTTCGGGTGTGGAACGTGACTGTCTTGGACGTATTTTGCTCTTGAAATGTATAACAATAGTTGAAAATTTAAACTTGACATCGAGGACATCAGTAATGTTATGAATGCACGCTTTCTACAGGCTGTCAACCAGTTAAAGCTTCCCAGTACAGTCTGAGCTGATATCGTTCCATCGTTCCAAATTGGACCAGTTGAATGGAACGCAATAGAATGTCCTGGATGGTAGTTAAGTGTAAAAATCACATTTGAAGCCGTTAGAATTTAATTTATAGCAACCACGGTAGTTGAAGCAAAGTGAAAAGTCAGAGATTAGTTATCGACGTCACAGTTTATAAAAAAAAACCTTCCTCTTACTTTAACAAGATTCAGTCCTTCCCGTTTCTTTCACAATATACCAAAGGAACGCAAAGTACAGAACAAAGCCCAGCTAATTTCGAACGTCAAAGCACGAAGAAGTAAATGAACTGTGCTTGATTCAATGACTGGGGAACTTATGTACATGTAATGCTTTTGGCATTGATCGTTATGATTCCAAATTGAGAGACACATGAGCTCTCGCAGATACACCTTGAGACAAAGTTGTCAAAATTGTTTTTGTAATATTAAAATAAAAACTACGCAATAAATTTGTTTTTTTACAAAGAAGTAATTTTAATATCTCCTAAATGTCACTTTATTCAATTTGTCTAAATGATATTAATAGCTTTTCATCAGCTTCTTGCGCTTACACACGTATTTTGGTCAACTTCTGTTTCACTCTCATTTCCTGTTTCGCTCGAACCTGTGTTCTCCGCTTCTTCTTCATTCTCCACGTCAAAAGGTCCGTTATTTCCAAATTGCTTAGCTCGTTCGCGCCGACTTTTGACTAGGCATTTATGACCGGGACAATCGTAATTTTGCGTGTAGCATTTATCGCGACAACAAATGCGACACAGTCGGAATTCGCACTTGATTCCCTGCAAAATAAGGACGAAGGATAATAAACAAAAAACAATTAAACAAAGATGTCCTAAGTTTTAATTTCATTTCTACCTACCACTGGATTTGTACATAAGTCACAGCTTTCCAAATTTCGTTTGTGCTTCCCACCTCTATTCGGACGACGATTCTCCCGAACAAGTCTTTTCATTTTCTTTCGAGAAATTTGATTGCCATCGTTGTCGAAGTAGTGCCGTTTAATGGTATTGGGGTCATGTGCAATACGAACTTTTTCTTCAATAATTTTCTTATGTTCCTCAGGTGGCGGTCGTATGTGAGGCTGACATATCCAAGGTGGCAGGGACAAATTAAACTGCTGGCACATAAAATAAAAGGAAAACGTCAGCTTGGTTAATTGGAAAACGAAGTCATTACCCCGTTGTTATTTTCGCTGGGTACACTGCCATCTGATTTATCTTCGTGATAAGTACGTTCTCCTTCGTGGTAGGGTTCATATTTCTCCTTGATCAAGGAGACGACATTCCGAAATTCAGGCATTTCACGAGAAACTGCCAGAGCCTCACGGATTTTGGTATTTGAGCGGAGATTTAATCTATAAAATGAAAGTTGTGTTAACAATAGTATAAACGAGCCTTTTTCTATATAATCATATTTTCATGTCTGCAGGTGAATAAGAGGACACCCCAACCGACAAAATCAAAATTTAGCTTAGTGCGAAATCAACAATCTTCTGCATGGTGCTTATCCGAAACCTGACCTTCGGCTTTCTTCGTTCGTATTCCAATTTGTCCGTGATCTTGTTTTTGAAAATATTCTAAAGTTTCAGTTCTTATCTGGAAAATTTCAGAACGCTAAGGCAATACGACAATCATCGTTCGGTTTTGGAAAAGATTGCTTCTTTTCTCTGAACCGATTCATGTGCCAGTGTCACTCATTTCGATGCCTACATAGTAACCGGTGCTGAGGTTATTCTTCTGGAAACTAACATTTACATTAGTCCTCCAGGAGTCATACAAAGATTTCATATAAAGTGTACCTGACAGAATACCACGCTTAGTTCTATGCCTTATCGCGACAAATAGGACAAGTGGAATTTGACAACATGTGCAAAATTGTGAAATACAAAACGACAAGTCTGTGAACACTTTGACAACTGTCACAATGAGGAATGACAAGTGGGGAATCGTATAAATTCCGTCTTTCTGCAACTGAACGCGACAAGTGCCATGAAACATTTGTAGAATTGTGGTTCATCGATGACGAGTGATTTCAATATTGGCCCCATTCTTGACATTCACGGCTAAGACCCAAACCGTTTATTGATTCAGGAACGCAATTTGCAACTCCGAAGAATATGTTCAAGTTTGCTCGTAACGACCCAGTACTCTTCGCTACCTTTCGATGCGCGAAGAACTGTCATCTCAGTACATTTTTTCGCGTAGCGGATTTGCGCTAAGTTGACACGTGCAGTTTTCAAATTCAAAAACGATTGATTGAAATTTAGTTTAATTCCAAATGGATTTTTGCAGTGAATCTCATCATAGGTTGTCAAAATCAACTGCACACAATCTTGTTGAAAGGCTAACCCGATAATGACAATGCACCACAAATAAAAGTTTTTCGTAGACCTAAGTAAGTCCAATTCTTCTTTTGGGTAACAAAATTTAGACATTTTGCCAAGTTATGTACATATTTCTTTCTATTTTTCAATTTCAGTTTCTTTTGTAAACACACCACTAAAGGCACTAAAAAGAATCAGCATTTTTCGAAATTCACTTTCATGCGCAAGTAAATCGAATTCGAATTATACGCATTTTGAATTTCGAACGGTAAGAAAGTTTACTTTTTCAATGTAAAGTTCATTTATCTTTCGAAAAGAAAGCAAACTTTCACTTTCAAATCATTCAAAATGAATTTAAGCTTAGATACTTTTGTTGTAAAATAAATTACTTTTATGAATTTTAAAGAAAGGTTGCAGAAAGAAGTACTGCTCAGGTTGATCAAAGAAAATCAAGAGGTAGCCAACCGGGTAGATACCTACCGATGTTGCAGGGAAGGTGAAAAGCTATGAACCTCCAACTTAGGTTGCTGTTGCATGAAAAAAGTTTATGAATGTTCAAGTTTTGGGCTGATTTTAAATCAAAAGCAAAAAAGAAATTTGTAGAAACTGAAGTTAAGAACCTGGTAGCTCTTTGGAATTCGAGGATGCTATCGTTAAGATCACATCACTTCATCAGTCAGTTGCAGGCATAAGTCCCAGGGTATTTGGCATAAAACAGGTAGAGGAGTCTGCGAAGACATCAACTTCCAAAGACGTATCCATGGGTTCATACCATGACGAGAATTTCGAATCAGATGCCATAAATCTATTCAAAATTCTCAAAAAGTCCTACTTTACCAAATAGAATTGTCATAAAATGTCAAACAGCTGATTTCGAAGATGGAGTACATTTAGATTCAATTTTGCAATGACTCGACAATGAATACTTTTCGAACCAATGTAAAAATATCAAAAGTTTATTCGAATGAATACATGCATTCTATCGAATAAACTATTCGTTCGAATCTCAAAATAAGCATGAAAATCTTTTCTACTGTGATGTTTGCCATTCCTGCTCGTTGAACACTTGTCAAGCGTTGTGTTACATAATTAACTTGTACTTGTCGGATGAGGTTTTTCGACAAATAAGTTTTGACTTGTCGACTCATCGTCGACAACTTGTCTTTGTCTTATATGTAGGCCAAAGGTTATATTCAACTGGAGCCTGGCGGGATCATGTAACACTCCTCACCTCCCGATTAAGTATAGCTTTCTTCTATTCATTAGATGCCTAATCATACTGTCGAAGTACAGCTGGTTAATGGAACATTTATCTCAAGAGAGATTTTTTTACATTATGGCATGTTCGTCGTAACATTAGACAAATTTACAAAAAATAAGTTTTGCTAATGAAAGCACCCTTACATCAATTTGCTGGAACACAAGGCCCATGAATGCAAATAAATACCTTGCCTTGATAGAGATATAAGGAAAACTGTAAACAAATTGTGGACAATCTTTTTCCACTCCTTTTCCAGGACGAACACGAATAAGATACCTTCAATTTCAAATGTGTAGCTAAATGATTAAGCCTCATGCGACTTTGCACCCGCTTGGTGTAATGATGCGACAATATCTATTACATTTCAAACATTGTTATATCAGCGTCCATGAAGTTCTAGTCTCCTCTTCAAAGTACAAGTCAGACCAGGGCTCTTAAGTTAGCATTTCGCCCCACAAATACTTTTGCCTTCAAAATGTGTTTTATTTAGAATTCACTTTCAGGAAATGTCGGCAGAAGCTTCATATATGCAACTTCACCATCTTGGACAACTGAACAATGAGGCTTTATAAGACATAAACAATATTCATAATTCACATAATTTTTTAACAAAATAAAAAAAAATAAGAAGATTGAGTGCAAGAAGCCAATTTAAATTGATTAAATCGATATTTCGACGAGGAAACTATTTATGAGTATGATGGAAGTGACCATATGGGGCACCTCAGCAACCAAGAAAAAGTGAACACGCATTCAAAAGACAAATCTGCAAAAAGGATAGAAGCCCGCCGTGTCTCGGATAAAGACCCTATTTATGCCGTAATGCCGTTTGCATGAAAGTTGTTGGATAAAATTCCAAGTTGGCAAACATCATTCCTCCTTATTCTCAACCAAACTTAATTGTCTACCATATAAATCGACTTACAAGTGATGAAACATTTTAAACAAATGTCCCCTGATATATGACACCGGGCAAGGATACAACTCTACAAAGTTTAAGTACTCATTTGCCATGTCCCAGGTGGTCGGTGTGATTCCCATGAAAATTGCCGGATTGTGGAGGTTTCCTTCGGCAGACATTACTCCATCAACTTTTGTCTCCTCCATGCACCTCTTGACGTCCTCCAATGAAAGGATATTGCCATTCGCAAACATTGGAATTTTAATATGGCCTCTAAAAATTTATATTTATTTATTTTTTTTCGATGGAAAATCTCATTAACGAAGCACGCAATCGTAACATACCTAACGTCCTTGATGTAGCTCCAATCGGCAACACCAGTGAGTGGTCCCTTTTGTTCTCGTGTCCTACCATGTACAGTCAACAGCTGGCATCCTGCTGCCTCGAGCATTTGCGCGTATTTGATTGTCCTTTGTCTGTCTTCGAAAACACGAATTTTGCATGTCACCGGAATGGACAGACTAGCGTGGAGCGTTTTTACTGGAATACAAACAAAAAAACAACAAAACAGGATGATTGATATATTTTCGGTGCCGAAAATTAGCTCTGGTCATGTGAGTTAAGGCATTTTAATGACTTATCCTAAAAGGAGAGTCAAATTGGGTAGGTTCGCGCTGATATCATTATTTGACCATTATGGTTCCACCCACCAATCATTTTAAAAGAACTTTGCCTTTGGGTTAGCTCACTCACCTATGTCCTCGAGGAGGTCCCATTCATCTTGCAGAAAAGCTCCATAGTGTCCCCGTTTGGCAATAGCTTGTGGGCATCCAAGATTTATATCGATCGCATCACAGTGCTCCTGAGCCAAAAGTGCTGCTTCCAGCATTGTTTTTGGTTCATTTCCGCAGAACTGTGTAGAAGGATAACGAAATAAAAGAAGAACAACAACAAGTGCAATTAAAGCCATTGGTGTGGGTGTAATTTAGTTTTCAGTTTTCAAAATTATCCCCTGACAAACAATACCCTCCCGGTAATTGAATCCAATTATCGGGAAGGGCTCTGAAATAGATTCACGAGGCATACAGCTATTCTTTTGCATATACGTTTATATATTTTCTTGGCATCGGATTTAGGGGGGTGTTTCCCTTTTTTTTTTTAAATAAATTAACGTTTTATTTAAGAAACCAACGACCATGACCTGGTTCTTGCGATGAGAGGACACGCGTTCGTCAACTCTCAAGTGGCTCGGTGTCAATATAAGTTTAAAAGTTCCACAATTACCTGGATAATCAGTGGTCTGTCCTCGGGGCATGTCTGAAGAGCTTCCTTTCGGTACTTTGGATCTTTGGAGAACAAATTACTGTGAAACATAGGCGAGTAGCAAAGGTGAGCACCATACTTTCGGCAGAGCATTCTCCAGGCCAGTTCGCTTTGGTCAACCATGGGAGCTACCTTTGAGAATTAAAATGATAAAGGTCAACATAAAGTAAAAAATGTTTGACTACTTACGACATATTTGGGTGACATTAGAACATTTTTGTAAAAATCCCAAGCTCGTGATTTTTGTGGGCTGTTGGAATTTGTCTCTTTCGAAATATCATTGTTGTTTTCTTGTACCATTTTCCTGGAAAGGTATAAACAAAAAAAAAAACATTGTCATGAAGTATAAAGCTTTCTCCTAACATCGTTTAAAATCCAATCAAGGCTTATTTTACCCTTGATATTATGTACTATAAGTTTCTTTAAATTTCAATTGACTGTTAGGTGTAGGGTGGGTCATCTTCATATGAGTTTCTTTTTGAATCGTATGTTATTGTGACACTGAGAACCCTTTTGCGGATCAGAAAATTGACAGAAACTCACACTTCCGCGTTCAGCAGAGAATATTGCAACAGTCGCAAAAGTGTGCGTCTTAACCCGATATCCTCAACGCGCTAAAAATCTCAGTTACTGAACATAAGTCAAACTGAACACAAGCTTTAAAAGAATTTTGCAAAAAGATCTCGGACTATTCTCTTACAAGGCCCAAGTTATTCAGGAATTGACGCAAATTAACCATCCGCTTCGTTATGGCCACTGTTTGGGCTTTAGAGCAGCTCTTTTTTGGCAATAATTTTACAAAAAAGTCATCTTTTCAGATGAGGTGCATTTGCTTCTGTGCGGCTACGTAAATAAAAAAATGTACGTATTTGGAACCCGAAAAGTCCAGACATAGACATGCAGAGGCCAATGCATCCTGGAGTCTGGAGTGTCGCCCAGTTTTCTTCACGACGACAAAAGAAGATACGTCACAGTCAAGGGAGAGTGCTGCCCTGGCTTAAAAACAATTTTTTTAAGGCTAAGAATGCAGGAGTTTTACTTGGGCGAGACACGGCTCCAGTAGCGTGCCGTAGAGAATCATTGAAAAATGTGAATTTTTCATATGGACTTTAAGTTCTCGGGTTCGAATCCGGAGAGGAATATCTGGCAATAATTCGAAGAGTACAACTGTCATTTGTGCGAAGAATATAATGCGTCACGTAAATGGTAATGCAATTTTTTTTTCTTACGTAACCAACATGGGCGCAGTCTAAAGACACCAGAATATATTATTTAATTCGGGAATATCCCACTGTTTCGAAAAGAGGACCGATCCGCATCTGTTAAGAACATTTTATTCCAAAAGAAAATTTTACGAAGAGCCATAACCTCACCTTTGACTAATCGTATGGGCCAATAAAATCAAAACTGTCGATTCAAACCGTATCGCTCTTGACGTACGCCTACAAAACCTTAAAAAGATAAATAGGAAGCGGTTTTACTATGACCTTTCCTGCGAAAACTCTTCAAATATTCGAAACAATACAATAAGTTATTTGCCTTATTACCATCAAAAACATTGGCATTTTTAAACGTCGTTTTGGAAACTTATGGGCTTAGATGAAAGCAGCAATAAAATTAATGTGAGAATTTCTGGGACTCATAACCTTATAAGATGGTGCTAGTGGTTTCAAACTCAGAAATATTTTTGGTTTCGATTACAGAACGGAAAGTTGATATTGATTTTTTTTGCATTCGATTAATTCGCAGTCATTTATTTGCGACCAGTTGCTATACAACACCAAGTGCAGCGTTATTTCAGTTTATATCACAGTGCAACCTATACCATCACGTTCACAAACTATTGTTTTCATGACATTCTTTACTTAGCTAGCGGGCTTGCGACCCGCGAAGAGTTGACTTCATCGACCCATACTTGATTGATATTCCCTGTGTTTCGGTGACTAGGTTTTCTTCACTGTTTCGAAGAAGCCTGTTGCTTATCTTTCCTAAAAAAAAATTCGGGTGGTCAATTACGGGACTTTTAGATACGAGCTGGTAGGCTGCGTAGCCCCTTTTCTTTCCTCACTTCTTCTAGCTTGATACTCTTCCCTCGCCGCCCTTGTTTGGCGCTGCAGCGCTTTCCATGTGTGCATCTTCCGTCACCTTTTTCCGTCGTAAACATTCATTATTGCTTTGATGAAATGAACTTGAAACTCCAGGATGACAAGCTGGTAGAGTTATTGCTTCAATATGGTCATACTTTGAGTCACCATTTTTTTTTTAATTATTTGTAAGCTCTTCAAGAGGATATTAACACTCTTATAATGGGTGTAGCACAGAGCGAGCGGAAGAATTAGGAGGAGAATGAATGATTTTTGTAGTGGTTTGAGAAGCTCAGGTGTATTTGGTTTAAACTCTGTTCCTTGGGTGGAGGCCGAATCGGGACGGTGGGTTTTGATATCAACCTCTTAACTTTCACCTTATTCGCAAGATTTTATTCGACATGAGTTTGATACATGAACTTTGAAAGTTTGGAAGATTTAGCTAGACACCCCGCTGTCAGTGTTATGCCTTCACATCAGAACCATCTACACAAACCACTATTTTGAAAACACGAATTAGGTACTAAGCCGATACAACATTTTTTAGAAAATAATAATCAATTTTTTCATGGAACGAAAAAACTTTATTCTATAATGTATTGCCCATTTTGAGCAATGACCGCTTGCCATCTTTCAGGAACCATCATAATTCCACGTTCATAAAACTTCTGGTTTTTATCAGCAAAAAACTGATCCAGGTACGATTTGACATCATCATTATTATTGAAATTTTTACCATTCAAGGAGTTTTGCAAAGATCGAAATAAAAAGTTATCAGATGGTGCAAGGTCAGGACTATATGGTGGATGTGACAAAATATCCCAACTAAGCTCCTATAATTTTTGCCGAGTGACCATACCATTTCGATTTGTCAATTCTGGCCGCTTTTCTTCAACTGCATTGTTCAATTTTGTCAGTTGTTCAATGCAGACATCTGAATTGATCGTTCGGTTGGGAGGTAAAAGTTCAAAGTAGACAATTCCTTTGTTATCCCACCAAACTAATAACATAACTTTCTTTTGATGAATATCAGCTTTTGGTGTTGTTTGAGCTGGTTCACCTGGCTTGCTCCACTATCTTTTCCGATTGACATTGTTGTAAACAACCCATTTTTCATCACCTGTTATCAATCGTTTTAAAAATGGATAATTTTTATTACGTTTCTTTAACAAATCGCAGGTCTTAATGCGAACCCATATATCGAGTTTTCGTACACAGCAAAGCATGTATGTGATATATGAAGCTTCTCTGCAATTTCACGTACTGTGACAATCCGAATCCAATATTGTTTGATTTGGTCATCTTTGAGCGAAAACTTCGTCACCATAAACAGCACATAACTTTTTGTAAGCTTGCGATGCGTTTCTTGCTTTCCGGAAATAAAAAAGCACTTAAATGTTAAATGTTCGTTTTGATTTTCCATTTTTCAACAGACGCCAAACAAAAACTACACAAACGATTGACAGTTGAAGTACTAACTGTCGAATAACAAAATGTGTTTGACATTTCGATTACGTCAGCAAACCTAAAAAATTCAACGTAAGCCATCTATGAGTGAAATCCGTAATTACTTAGTTGCCAACCCAATATGTATCTCATTAGGCCGATGGTGAAAAAAGTAGCCGCTTTCTTAAAGCCATAACTCTTCAAAGAACTCACTGCGTCTGCCATCACGTACTAGTTACGAGTCATCTTTAGTCATCATCTCATTGTCATTCTGGAGGGACACACATCTTCATCCCCCAATACATGTTCCGTCCCGTATTCTTTATTAAAGTTTTTAAAAAGCAATCAATTATCAACTTTAGAGAACGAAATCAGAATTTCTTATATTAAAACAACCCAAACTTTTGGAAAAAGACTTCCATCGCTGACTTTTTACGAGACATCAGAAGGGCGAGGTAATTTTTTTTGTATCCATCCAATCGATGTATTTTGACGTCTTGAAAAAATTACTCAATATGCAATTTTTTTTTTTGCAAAGTAAATAATTGATTGGGGTTATTTACATTACGCCATGGGAAAATTTGTTTCATAAATCAGCTGGTGTGTACAATATTGTTTTAATTTGATTTACAACCCTTTTCGTTCCAGTTTCTCCCAAATGAGACTATCGAACGTCCGTTTAATATCATATTAGCCTGTCGGATGGTCGATCTGTGACCCATTAATAACCCTTGCGTCCGGTTTAATAGCAATATACGTCAGGGGACCTGGAAGATAGAATGTGGTTCAAATCGATTTATTGCTGAATTGGTTACGTTAAGAACCTTAAGCAAGTAACAGATGGGCGTCTTCCCGTGGTGCATTTAAATATTCTTCGGAAATGTACACCTAACGAAAAATAATAAAAAAAAACATTCGTATTGGGTTTATCTACGTTCTTAAGTTGATAATTTTTTGGGTGATTTTCTTTTGCGTTTTATAGTTTCCGAGTTTGATTAAGGACATCCTGTAAGGCATCGGAATTAATTTTTGTCAAAAGTTTACAGAACGTAAAAGCGAAAAGATGATATCACGATGTTTAAATGGGCACAAAAAGAGGCAAAAAATAAGGCAGTAGTAATTGGCCAGACAAATTGGTTTCAAAGAGAAATTTGTAATCCTATTAATTTTTTTTTTAATACTCTTTTGAGCGAGCAGAAGGGTAAAGAATTAAAAGATTGTGAAAGACACCAAAAAACATTGGTTTCGATTTGTAAATAGATGCTGTCTGAATGGGAATGGACATTTTTTCATTCACTTAGTTCGCAGTATTTTCTTTTTCACCATTTTTTGTGTTTTGGACGATTGCGCCATCACTCCGATGTCAGTGTCACACCCTCACAACAGAGACAATGACATTATCTTCACGAACCACCATTTTGATGAGACGAACCGGAACGCCAGGGTAACTTGTCGATAATGTATACCCTACCAAAGACTGGATACTCCGAATTAGTTATATAGTATGTGGTTCGGGTAGAAAAGGCGGAGATCATGTCATGGGTTGAGATCAGTGGTAATGTAATATGCCGACGAAAATGGATCTCATTGCCCTTTCAAGTTCGGCATCTGTACGTTTGTTCAAGTAAACATACTGATTTAGCCAAAATCCAAGATATTAATCACTCTGTAGGCTTCATCCCGGTGAAGTGAGCAAACGAGACCCTCTCACTACACGTTGCGTTCTCGGATGAATCCAGTGTTAATCGAATCGTACTTTATTTGGAGCATATCTTGCGTCGAAGAATTGAGGACATTACAACGAAGATTATTAGCTACTGTGCAAAATATTCTTCTCATGTAACGATGAGGGGAAGCATCAGAGCAATTGGAGTTGTATACCTTATTATGCTGGGCGATATTATCAACGCAATGTAAAGCGAGCAAATTTTATTCGACGGTGGTCACAATGCCCAGTAGTTACACCTCACTGATGCACATTGTTTTTTGATTTCTACAGATTGTAATGAGAGCGTCGTAGAGCGATCCACATTCGTGTTGTGCGTCTAACAAACAAATCGTTATACTTGACTGTATGACCGAAGTTTGGCTTGAGGATGAACTGGTGAGCATTCCTGGCGAGGCGGGTGTTACGGTGATAGTGATAAGGGGAAGGAATGCAACTGGCACCGAGTATGTGGCTCAGTGGTCAGTGTAGGAGTTGACAAGAATTGAATGACATGACAAATCATCTTCGAATGCACAGTATCGACAATATAATGTATTTCAGAACCTAGGCATTTTTGCTTATTAAAGACATCTACATGTAAATTGCTAATGGCTACCTTCATAATTTTCTTCAAACTTAATTCCCAGAGTTTTATTTCTAACTTTTATTATGCGACGGCTGAGCCGAAGTGATAACTGATTTCTTATACCCGCACCAGCCGAAACCTATCATTAGTATATTTATTAGAAAAAATGTTTACCAAAGACACAAATGTCGACTGTGTGGAAACCTTGGGTGCTTCTTCTTACCTTTTTAAAATGCAATTTGTTTTTCTACTTATTTATTTATTTATCTTATTAGAACTTTTTTATTATTAAACACGTATTAACTTTATTTATTTTATAATTTCTTGAGTTTTTGTTTTATTTAATTTAACATTGTCATGTTTTATGCAACTACTTATGTTGAATTCATTTATTATATTTTTTTAAATATATTTAAATAACATTTATTATTAATTGTATTTATGTTACATTATGCAGGGTTATGAATAAGACACAAGGCACCATACTGATCCCATCGCAATTCCTGGTGCGGAGCAACAGCCTAAACACTTTCCTCGAGACAGTTTATTTTCATACAAAATTTCAGAATTTGTTTGTAGTTGATGCGTCCTACTTCTTCTAGGGTTTAAAAAAAGTAGTTGCGCAAACGTTGTCTACGGCTTCTAGCTAAACCCTGGCATTTACATAATAAATGAGTAATATCCTCTTCGACACTCAAATCACCGCAGTATCTCCATTTGTCTGTTACCGAGAGACAACGTCTCCTTGCATGTTTCCCTAAGAGGCAGTGCCCCGATAGTACCGCTATCTTCAGTTGCTTTCTGCTCAGCTTGAGAATTTCGTTTGTCTTTTTGCGGTCGAATGTAGGCCAATGGGACTTTGATATCCTGTTGTTCCTTGAGTTCGACCAACTTTGGTTGGTTATTTTCATTGTCTTGTCAAGCAGTGTTGCCTTAACGGCACACGCCTTGGCCGGAGGTAGTTTACCCCCATATCTGGCTAATACGTCCTCTATTTCGTTTCCTTCGACTTCGGAGTGTCACCTGCTTCTGCGTGCATAATGCCTTTAGCATTGTGCGGCAGTTTCCGACTATTTCCGATTTCGTTTCGCACGATTCTAGTGCCTTAAGGATAGCGATATCCCGGGCGGATACCGATTTCATTTCAAGTAGTTCTGCAGCCTTAAGTTCTGCTAGAACCAATGCCTGAAAAACGCTTAAAGCATCCGGTAGTTTTGATGAGACTCTAAGGTATTGGAGTGTGACGAAGATTCCATAGTTTGTCCCCCCTATGGTCTTAGAGCCATCAGTGTATTTTTCAATTTCGATGTGCCGGGCCAATTTGGAATTGGCCAATTTGAGTTTTGCAAAAAGGTTACAGACGTTGACGTACAGACTATGTAAGCGACGTTAAGCAGCTATGTTATAAGATGATGCTTGCTTGCTACAAGAACATTTCCTCAATATTTACAAATTTCAGCTTGAAGACTCTCTGAACCCGCAGCCTTGCTGTTCTGCAGCTTGGATTGGGTTGTTTAAATACCCTATCACTCTCTCTTGGGCATTATTCGCAGTTGCTGCATAAACGTAAACCTGGTTCCCTGCGGATTGTCAATCCGATTTCCTTCACAATTACGAAGAGACTTTGTAAGGGAGACCAATACAACTGCTACTTGACAGTGGTCAGGGTCGGCACCAGCACCTATGGATGTTTGACAACTCTCTTGCGTCAGTCGTTTTGTTTGGCAGTTCGATTGACAGTGAAAAGCCTAGTCGCTGTGTTGATCTGTTTGTGAAAAAATCTTCTACTACTTTTCACAGCATTAAAAGTTGCCGCCAAACCTGCGAGTCATGATCTGTTCCCTTTTCGTCTAGGCTGCACAAGCCTTAAATTCCGCTTAAGATGTTTTCTACATAGATTTTTGAATTGAAGTATCCGAGTTTAATAATTTTGATGTCATACTTCAGACAGACTCCCTAGAAGAGTTCACCGAATTTCTCCTTCAAATAATCTTCAGCTTCGACAGTCTCGCTTCATTGCCTGTTGTGAAGACGTTAGTTATCGGCCATTAACCTTTCAGGAGTCAACAATTGGACATAACATCTTTAACCATCGTAATTCCGTAACGTGCTATCTAAGAAAGACCATTGATGTGTAAAGCTACGGTTCCTCTCGAAACGCTCCAAGGCGATTCCGCCAACGTGTCGACAAAATCCGCAGCCAAAAGGCACAGCTTCATAAAAGCGATTCCAGTCGATTCAGATGATGCCAAAAATAAACATGATGAATTGACGTCTCTCAAATAACCTTAAACCAAAGCACTCAAAACCAAAAATCATGGCATCCGAACGCGCGCTTTCATCGTTAATTCCTCCCCACAAATGAATGGAATCCTTGTTCTTGTTTTATTACCCGAAACGATAAAATTTAATTTTATTCCTCACTCCACCAACCATTCTTCCTTTTCGTCAACATGTTATTATCTGATAAAAAAAAGGACAATGTCGAATTTAAGGAGGAATAAAACGCTCCTAGGCATTCGACTTCTCTTGACTTAGGCTTGAAATGCGTCCTCCATAAATTCAACATTGCTACTCCCTTACATTTGCATAAGCTGCCGACATTTTTTTTTATTCAATTCCGCTAAGGATTTTGACAACCCATCTCTGGACCCGCCTCTTTGTTTATCCTTAAGTGTGTAGCATTACTGAGGAGCAAGTGAAAACGGGTGTGCTTGGAAGGATTCTTTGGTTTCTTGTCACTTGTCTCTTGGAGTCGCCGCCGTAAATCGCAGAGGCTGTTGTGCTCGACAATTGCTTGTCTTGAGAGTTTTCCTCAAGGCGATATACTCGTATGTACTGTCGTCCTGGCATGTCGTACTATGTGCTGTGCTGCGTGAAATTGATTCAATCCACGGGATAATACTGAATGGGAACTGATTTCTGGCTGATAGACACGAGTTTAAATTTCCTTCGGTGAACTTTAATTAATGCTACGCAGCGTAACAAGGACTCGAGGAATATCCAGTTTTCCAAATTGCATGGTATCCGCTTTTTGTTTTATGCTATAATAAAATTAATTGAATTATTGTGTCGGTAATTATATTGTTCCGGGATAACGTTTTACAGTCGCGAGTGCTGAGCGGGTAGTAATCTTTTTTCGAGGATGGCGTGGGACGGCTTCGAATCGTTTTATGCGAGCGCAGGAAAACATCTGAAATCGATATTGGCGTCCATGCTGTTGTCGGAGCATTGCCATCATAATTTGCCCGTTTCAGTTGCTGGAGTGGATTTGGTTTTTCTGCTTCACTTTCGGATTTGAAGGTTCAATGCAATAAACATCGCATTGTGAAATTTTCTGGTCGATTGAATGCAACATGACGACCGACCGACGCGACAGACAAAAGACTCATTGTTGGCTAGAATGATTATAATGCCAACAGGGCGAGAAAATGGCCATACGGATTTTGGGCTTAGGGCACAATAGCATGGAAATTTATAAAATTCCCTTGCTGGCGTAGATTAACGGCTGGACTTGTGATAATGTTGTTTCAACGTTGTGCTGGTAAAAAGATGCAGCACAAGCTGATCACCAAAGCAGAATTAATTTCAATTAGACTAATGAGCTCATTTGGGGCTAAGCGTGCTTAAGGAATTATCCGTATTTTCCAAAAGCAGATTCACACAGACAGAATGAAAATACATGTACATAAATATGTAAATATTGAAACAAGAAAGAAGCTAACAAACAAAATGAGTCCTAGACAAAAGAGGAATGGTTAAGTCAGAAAACGATTTAGGACAGTGTTTTTCTAAGAGCACCCGTCCATGGCGTTGAAATAAATGGAAAGGCTGTCAATGTTTTGATTGTTTGCATCAAAATAGATAGTGAACAATGAAAGACGAAACACGAGCATTTTTGTGACTGGGAATCGATTATAGATGACGACTTTTGCTTCCTTGAAATTTCGGAAAGAAAGTTTAACGAAGCTAGAAAATCTTTAGTTGGCAGTTTCGATAGGTGGAGTTAGATAAGACAGTGTTGTGAAGGGTTGCTAAATAAAAACATACCGAACAGGATAGCGTTTCATTTATATGCACGGAGATCTTACGACCACATTTCAAGGGCACGGATTTTTAGGCGCGTTATAATCATGGATAGTGACACGGAAATATCGTCTTCACTGACGCCGAAGAAATTCAAAGTCACAAGTTTAGCGCAAAAGTTTAAGGCGCCCATATTTCGGATGTAAGGTTAGATTACCTCGATAAGGGAAAAGATTGCGTGCCATCTAGGAAAAGAAGCGTACCAGCACAAAAAAGCAGCAGGTGCGATGGCTGCCATTCGAGAAACGGGCTTTGAATTGTTTGATGTGAGAGCCGCTATAGAAGAATTTGGGAAGAGTCAAGATACAATACGTAGGCTGCTAGATATATTTCTGGCCTGGGCAACACTTAGTGTTGCCAGGTACAATCTGACATTTCCATTGAAAAGTTTGACAGTTTTTAGCATAACATCACTCAGAACGTGTTGTCATTTAATCGTGAATTGTTTTATTTACAGAGACTTGAAAAATTCATCTCGGCAAAAAAATGGAATTAACTCGTAAACACTTTCGTGCGATAATTTTTCACAACTTTCGACGTGGATTATCACGCCAAGAGTGCATTGATGAACTTAAACCCTTGTATGGCGATGAAGCACCATCCTATAGCACTGTGAAAAACTGGTTTAATGAATTCAGTCATGTCCCACGCTCGCTCAAAGACGAATTCCGTGAAGGTCGTTCAAAAACGGCCGTTGTGCCAGAGAACATTGATGCCATCAGTGAGCTGATAATGAAAGATCGTCATGTGACATATCGTGAGATAGAGACATCCCTGGGCATTTCTCCCATCAGCATACGTTCGATATTGCATGAACACCTGGCCGTAAAAAAGGTTTGTTCTCGTTGGATCCCTCAAAATTTGACAATTGCTCAAAAAAAGGCGCGTATCGATTGGTGCAGAGAAATGTTGTAAAAAATTAGATCGAGGTGCTTCAAAAGACGTTTATAAGATTGTCACAGGTGACGAATCATGGATATATGCCTATGAGCCCGAAACAAAACAACAATCGTGTGGGTCTTCCAAGACGAGCCAAATCCAACAAAAGTTGTTCGTGGAAGAAGGACTTCGAAGCAAATGGTCGCTTGTTTCTTCGGCAAAATTGGTCATGTGGCGACTGTTCCGCTTAAACAACGTAGGACGGTCAATTCTGGGTGGAACACCACAATTTGTTTGCCTGAAGTCTTCGGAGAAATTCGAAAAATGAACAAGAGAAGACGAATCATTGTTCACCATGACAATGCGAGCTCTAAAACATCGGCTCAAACCAGCGCCTTTTTCACCGGCCGAAACGTCGAATTAATGAGTCATCCGTCATACAGCTCCGACTTGGCACCCAATGACTTTGTTTTATTCCCACACATCACGAAAAAAAAAAATACGTGGTCAACGATTTTCGTCGCCAGAACACGCTTCAAGCGTTCAAAAACCATGTTTTGGACGTGTCTCAATCGGTGTGGAAAAAGTGTTTCGAAAATTGGTTTGAGCGCATGCACAAGTGTATAAATCTTGCTTTCAGGCCTCTCTATTGACCCTTAAGTTGCCTTCATTTTAGTGTGAGCTTTCCGAGCCGCAAATTCCTCGAGTGATCATTTTACTTAAATACGTTAGTGAATTGGAATCAGTTAGCGAATTCGCATAGTTGTGGCTGATGCGACTTATGTTCAATAACTGAGATTTTTGTCACATTGAGGCTAAAATGGTATAGGCGCACACTGTCGAAAACAACTCTAATATTCTTGGGTGTGTGCAGAGTATGAAAACAGGCACATTTTCGATTATCAATCAACATTATCTCTACCGAAATTTAGAGCGTCCACTTTGGAAGTAACTTTTCAATATTTCATCGCCTTTTGATGCGCTTCAAACGTTTCTTGTCGAAAATGGTTTATAGTCTAGAAAGGTCTCGATTGACGTGACCACTTTATGACCATAATAATAACGCTTTAATTTAGAGGGGTCTAAACCAAGCATTTTTTACTTTGGGAGGGGGAGATCTAAACTTTTTTTTTTTTTACCAAAACTTTCAGTTTGCATGCGAATTTTTCAAAAACTTTTAACATAAATAATTAAATTTAATTTAGGATTAATTTTGTTCCTGGCTTTCAAATTTGGCATATTACTTTATTGTAACTGTTTCCGTTGGATTTTATTATTTTTTTTCATTCGAAGTAATTTTCTTCTTAAATTGTCCCTACCTCCTAAACGGGGCAAGTAGACCCCCCCCGTCCCATACTAAAAAATGCTCGTACTCTTCCCTTTTCTCCAAATCACCTTAATGAAGTGTAGATCTGTGGTTGAATCAGATTGATATTGCGATCAAGACTGATCAAGTCATCCTTAGGTGATCTATGATGGATGATGATGAGGAAGACGAACAGAAGGACACTCCAAGGAGTAGTCGTTTCGCCTATCCTTTGGATTCTAGTGGTTGACGAACAAATGATAATAGGAGTACTTACCGTGCACTGTGGCATAGGCGCACATGCAATGCGTCTGAACATATCGCTCGAAGACTTTTGCAGAAGCTGCAGAGGTGAGGAGAAAAAAGAATCCAACATCTACTCTGTGATCGCCCAGCCCTAGCAAGGAGGAGAAGGTAATTCCTATGAAAGCATTTCCTTATAGAGCTGGAAGACTTAAACGGTGCTGTACTTAAAACCTTATGTGGATCTGGCTGGTTTAGGGTCTAAGGACTACAGTTGGTCTCACGGTGGTATGCCACTCCCTGGCAGGGGCACAATGGACCCTACTTTCTACATGCACATTTTTTTAGGCCCTGGCTCTGTACTTCTTTTTATTCATGAGGTAACGATTTTTTGGTTTAATGTCATGATCTAATTATTTTTTTATTGTAAAAATGGTAAAATATAAACGTGCTCTTGACCGAATTGACCTAGTTCGAAGAATGTATTGCGATTCCATTGACCTCAGCGCTATTAACTTGTTGCTCAGTCGAAACGAAACTTAGCACTAAACTTTACAAAGCAGTGCCAATAAAACATATTTTGAAATTTTAAAGCCCAGAAGTAAAAGTGTATCGAATTGAATTCGTGAAAAAATTTTGCCTTTTCCGAGATGATGCATTCAAATGTTACAAATTACCTCCAACCAGAAATATAGTATATTCACTTATTAATTAGACAATCAGCACGTGGGCCATTGATAAACCTTTTGAAAGAAAATCTTACTTTCTTCAAAATCAGCACACGTACATCCAGTAAAAGTTTCAAATTTCAAGATTTATAATTGGCTACAAGCAATTAATTCCAATACAAAAGCAGCATATCTATTCACGTAAGCGTCAATGATTGCATTATAGTAGATAGCTTTTCATTGCATAAAAGATACAAGATGTCGCATGGCATACGAACCCCGGATACTCTCATAAAAGAAAAGGTGACAAAGCGTCCATGAAATGGAAATAAAAAATGAAAATAAATCCACACCACAGAGGTTCAGATAGTTTTACAAATTTTTATATTTCTTTAAATCGGGTTCAATGGCACTCTTACTTTCTTCGAGCACATACATACATCAGAGCGGGGTGAATTTCTCTGCGATTTTTTTTTGATTTTATCGGAAAGAAAACTTAAGAAAAAAAAAATGTTCAATATGTTCAGTTAATACTCTTTGAAATAATAATTAATCATTTAAGATGTCCAACGACCATAAAATTGCATTCCGTACTGTTAAATACCTGAAGAAACTTAAGTATCTCGATAAAATCGCTCGACGCCTGTTGCATGGTATAACACTGGCGTGCAGCATCTACATTTCATGGAATCCTTTACTTTTTTTTTTGTTTTGTTTTTCATTAATTATTAACTTACTTTTGGAAAAGATCTTACGGTCCATGAAGCAGGCTTATTTAGTGCAGAAAGTAATGATTCCCTCTGTGCTGTTAATATTTTTTTCATGGTCATTGGATTACACGTTTCACTTGAGTGATGTTGCAAAATGCATGTACTCGTACTTGGAGGATCTTGAGGGTGACCTCGAAAAAGAAAAAAAAGCGTACGTGGGCTGATTGTGGACTGAGTGTGAATGTCAGAGTGTAGCTTCTAATTAATCGAGCGCACGAGGTATGCCGCAACCACAAACGCTCAAGTGTTGATTGGAGTAATAAAGCAGGCAGTGTAGGAAGGAAAACGTTCTTTGCTGCTTATGGTTAATTAGGGTGACCAGAAAACTCATCTGGCAAATAGGTAAGTGAATTCTTAACGCCACATTAAGTGACAATTATGTGGCGTATAAAAAGAAAGCTAATACCACAGCCCATTGAGGATGCTTTCTGAAAAAGGTTAAAGGAAGATCATAAAAAAATGTACGTGGAATCGTAAAGTAAATTCATTAACGTCGATTCGAACTAAATTCAAGTAAAGATTCAATTTTACTATAAGCAAGGATATTGTTTGAAAAGAATGAGTTTCATAGCAGCAAATTACTAGTAACCAAACCACGCAGTTTAAGAAAAAGATTCATTTTGCTAAATATTAAAAAGTCAATTGGGACGCATTTTTTTAAAAAGCCTGTCCCTGACAGAGTCGCGCTGAATGATGTTTAAAAATTTACAACTTGCATAAATTTTTTGAAGGCAACGTTCATTCCTCGAGGGTGCCCGTGATTCAATGTTTTGTGGAGATCCGAGTTTTTTCACGGCCCCACCTATCACAAGTGACTGACAATCCTAGAGCTTCTGGGTCCGTTCGGAGTCGGCAATAAACTGTAGGTCCAACCCGCGCCATGTGTCAAAAATGTAAGACGCACACACAAATTGTGAAGCTGGCCTTCCAGATATTCCACAAGACATTCCTTCTGTACAATATTGTCAATTCCCAATCGCACAGTCGGTAGAAAAAGATTAAGACGTACGGAAATCGTCTGCCAAAGATGATCAGATGGTGTATCCTAGGGTTGTAAAAGAACTTAAACTTTTATGAAGATTATTCTATTGAATTCATCTAGAATGATGTGAAGTCTCCATTCTTTTGAAGTCAGTAATTGTAGAACTAAATTTTTACCAATCATTGAATTTCTAACATGATTGCATTCTTTTGATTTACAAAACTGAAGTCCGCAGTGAATTCACATAAAATGAGTGAATTCAACATCCATTCTTTTATCCAGTAGGGGGAATTATTAAACAATTTTTTTTAGCTGGATATACAGTGGCGAGGCGAAATGAGCACATGTAGAAATTGGAGGAATATGGATTATTTTCTTATTCTTTCGCTTAGAACATTAACAAATTCAGGGCTTTGTCGATGACATTTGTTTCTGATGGCACTTCCAATTCATGTTGGCATACTTTATACTTATTTTCCGATATGGTCATGGGGAATTTTTGTCAACTAAGCTTGTAGTCTAGCCCAGAGCTCATTAAGATTTTGTGGACGATTTTTATATTGTGCCAGAATTCTTTTAAGTGTGGCCCACAAATTCTTGATAGGTTTAAATCTGGGCTCGGTGCTGGCGACTTGAGTGTTAAGAATAACTACTCCCCAAGCCAGTTTTGAACGTTTTTCGCTGCAAAACAGGGACACTGTCTTTTTCGAAAATTATTTCGGAAACAAATTCTGGTAAATGGCTCCGCAGAATCTCGCGAAATTTGCCCTTTTTCATGATCCCTTCAATTTTATCTTAAGGACCAATATTCCACCACGTGAAACAAGGCCACATCATGAAGCTTCTTCACCGTGTTTCATGGTCTCTTTTACATGGTATTTTTGAAGGCTTTCATTTAAACGATGCCAGTTATACTTTTTCGCATCTGACTGTAACCGATTAAATATCGTTTCATTTGACTAAATTACTCGCATCCAATCTTCAGCAGTCCAATTTTTATGTTTTGCAGAACTTTAAGTGTGCCTTAACATTTCTGTCTAACAAGGCTGTTTTTTTTGCACTCCTGACACCAAACATATCCTGCGCAATGCTATCCTGGTGGTCACCTTGCTGACATAATTATTCAGGCATTAAACGGGCTTCGCCATTTGATAGATGTTTTGATCAGCCTGGAGCATTGTTAGCAGACTCCGCATTTCTTCCCTTTTTCACTAGATTGTTGACAAAGGTTTATTCTTTTTCCAAACAATTAAGTGACAGATCATAATATGAATCTTTGTTATTTTCTGTATTTTTGTGTGTTTGTTTTTGAATTGTGGTGATTTGTTTTCTTTTAATAAGAATAAACTTGTTAATAAAATTAGGAGAAAAAAAATAAAATTATTTGACTCACTGTTTATTTATTTATTCATTTCAAAGATTTAATAGGCAATTGGAGCCATTGAATACATGTTTTGAAACATGTACTAATTTTTGGTCGCCACTGTATGTTTGTTTTTGTGCAGGCGATTCAAATGAATTAAGCTTGGACTATTTAGGCCGAGATGAATTTCTTCACAAGACGAGACAAGTGCATTTGATGACTTAATAACCTCACCACTCTATTTGTTTCGATAAGATGCTCGATATGGGTTAGATGAACCTTTAGATTATTTTACACTGCATTAAAATGTGATTCAAACCTTTTCTTTTATGACCAGCTTGAATGTGGTAAGCTGCTTTTTAATATTTTAATGTTTAACAAGCTCGCAAAGCTTACGATCGTTATTTTTTATGTTCCGTTCCTGAAAAGGATAAACGGAACCATTATAGATTCAATTTGTTGTCCGACTGAATGTCACCAACCTTTTTTCAAATCAATGCCAAATATTTATGACTGCGGCTCATTAAAATTGTTAGATAAATCAATCTTCTAAATCGACGCAGGCAAAAGATATGTCGCCTAATATTTTGATACTTGCTAGGGAAATCAAAACCTATGGGGTTCTTTCCATTGACCTAGAATCATGATACTTGGCAAGAAGCACAAGTAAAGGGAAAAATTTTCAAAGTTTAACTATTCAAGAATATATCTACAAGAGGATTTTTCAAAATTCAAATTATTTTCGGAGTTATCGGTATTTTTCTGACCCGGCAAACTAGTTCCGCCGGAACTAATCGAACAAAAGACATTCGGGGTTCTCCGTCTACCTGAATCCATATTTCTCAGTAAAACCTTTTGTCCTTTGCAAATATTGTAATACAAGAACACAAGGCGACTTGTATATTTTATATTAAGTTTTAAGGACGTTTGTTTACGTCCAGCTTGTAACAGTTGAATTCTAACCTTCAAACCTCTCTAAACTCTTTGATTTGGACTCCCAAACATTGGACGATCCAAAACCTATTCATTCCGGACCTAAGATGATTGAGATAGCGACATTTATTGCTGTTTGTATTTTTAATGAGGGGTTCATTCCAATTTTAAAAATGATGGAGATTATGGGAATGTAAATTGGCCCGGAATCTCATTCATTTGCTGTAATACGAGACAACGCCCGGATTGACCGCTCCGAGATACGAGCATGCAACGCATCAAAGGAGGCCAGAACTGTTCGATATGAAGAGAGAAACGCGGAATATTTTTTTTTCGAAGTCGAGGAAGGTCCGTTGTATGAAGCAGGAATGGCATATTGAATAAATGCGAGTCTACAATATCATTACCTGACTTAGACTGCGAAAAACTTTACGCGAAACTTTAAACGCGTTTTTCTCTAAACTGTCTTTTTCAAAACAACACCCCCGATTTCTCAGGTTCTACTGGACCAATTTATCTGAAATTTTTAAAGGGTCTTCTTTATAGACTTGTCTATGCGTGGAACTATCCCCATCCCCAAATTTCTATTACTTTCTTTTTTTAATTCGGAACAGTCAAAAAAAAGTGGTAAAAAAATGGTTTTTTATTCAGGCAGTCGCCATTTTGTGAAAAAAAAAGTCTTTCCAACTTTTCCGTAGTTCCAGACATTGCGACATTATTCTAGATTAAGAATCTTTTTTTTTTTTTTTGAGACTGCTTCATCATCAACTGCTAATTTTTGAAATTTTAAACTTTTTTTATTTCTTAATTTTTTTCTGTATTCTTGTTATGTTAGTAAATAATAAATAAAAAAATGGATAGTAAAAATATTAATCGTCTTTTTTTAGGACACTTCAAAATTGCATGAAATTCATGCGTCTAGACTTGAAATTCACGAGGAAATCAAAACTTAAGGCGAACAACATACAAACAAAAACGGGAAAACTTATCGAGACGCGATTTCCGTGATGGACGAACTATCATATTTACATACCTACAAGTTTGTATGGAACCTTTGTTGCGCGAGTCCGTCTCGAACTTGGCTATTTCTTTCTTAGTCATATTTATTGGAGAATCGATAAGCCGGCGAAACCCACTAGCGGACCAGAAGCGAATCAGTAGAGTGGGGAGGTTTTGATTCATCTCGCTGATAAAAAGAGGAAGAGGATTGTTATTGCAGAACTACATAACGATGAATTCACTTACTTTAAATGTATTGAAAAAATCTTGATGAATTCACTGACTTCAACTCATTAAAAGTGAATTCACTTACGACTTCAACCAAATGTATGAATTCATTACTTTATTCAAATTAAATTTAGTGAACTCATTTGTTTTCCAAAATCTAATGCTCCAGACATTGACATCAAAAGAATGATGAATTAAAAAATTCGAATTCATTGATTTAATTTTCGTGAATGCATTCGCAAAGGAATAGTGATAGGAATAAAATGAAAGGTTATATAGTATGTTCATTTAAATATACGAGACTGAAAGAACACGTTACTTGTGTTTCTTAGTCTTTTCCGTCAACATGTAAAATAGACTAAATTGTATTCTGGAATGAAAACAAAATTTTCAATTGATTTTGCTTTTATGCCTATGATTTTGGTTAAGCGAATTTCACGCAGACATTTGATATGCTAATTCAATATTGAAGAGTGCGAGTCACCTCGAATTCAAATCGTTATATAGTCGAACGTTAGCGAACGAACAACAAGCTCAATGAATATTTTTCTAGGAGATTCCTTCCTGCCTTCGAAATGAATGCAAATGGTTTGAAAATATTTCAGAATACATCTTCCAACTTCAATCGTGGATCATCCTTTTACACTGCGTCTTCCAAGCGAAAGCTAATTTAACAGTCAATTGCAACCCACCTGCTCACATGTGAAATAATAAATAATTTAAATTCAACGTAGCGCACGTGCCTCCTTATACTCCTACAAGGACAATACGTGCGTTCTGTAAACTAAATCAGCTGTCAATACGTGTCACACGTGAGTCCCAGACCTCACCGACATTCAATACCATCCCAAAAAAAAAAAAGGACTCTACATTTATTTGAAACCTAATTAGAAGTGGCATCCCTGAAAACATATGAAGAGGATAATACTATCTTCGAAACAACTGTCGATTCCCGAAGGAATCAATTTGGACCAACTTGGAAAAAAAAGAAATCCAGAAATTGCCTTGTCCTTCTCAAAGTCGTCCGTTTTGTTTGATATCCTGTTAAAGAACTTATAAATTAAGGCATCGCACGATTGGTCCTTATCCGAGGGGGAATAACTGATTTCCTTCCTCAGGGCCTACGCAACGCAATACCCGGTGTCATTGCTGGCGCGGAGACAAAAACGGATATCTCCTTATTTGTTGTCTAACAAAAAACTAGGGAGGACGACTGTCGGCATCGCAGCAGCAGCCCTCATAGATACAGATACAGATGGCGGAAGAAATGGTGATCCAATATTTTTCATTTGTGGAAGGTCGAGGTTGTCGTCTTGTGTTGACCTTCTTTTTCTCGCGCTGGATTTCTTTATCTCTGTCTGCTTTGGTTCGTTTATTTGTTTATTTATTTGCTTTGCGAATCTTAGGAGCTTTGGAATAGAGATTTGTTTGCTCGGTAGATGTGGGGTAGGTGTAAGGTATGAGTACGTAATTTGAAAGTGCGTTTACTGTTTATTGTTTAGATATCCAATCATTAAATTTATTGATCGAACAAAATGAATGTGAGCAATTTTCTAAATCTGCTTTATACTACAATTGGATTTGTTTTTGAAACGAGGATTAGCGTAAATTGTGTGAAGATTATTGATTGGAAGGTCTTGAAAACATAAGAATTCTTGAGATCGGTATTTATGTCGGTTATATAGATTTTAAAATCCTTTCCTTATAAAACCGTTCTGCAGAATGTCTATTTTTCTGTTCAAGGTTTATCAATGTTTTAAATTGCGAAATGGGTGGTCATGGGAGTATAAAATTAGGTTTTTGGTTTTGAAAGCCAACAACCTAGAAAAGATGTGAAAGCGGATTTATTTTCTCACATTATTTTAAGAAAAAGAAGTCTCATAAAATATTGTAAAAATTTTTAAAAAAAAAAAATTGAAATTGTCAAGAGAATAAATTTTAAGGTACAACTTGCGGAGGTCGTGGAACGGACATTAGCGCCAAACACGACATGCAATGTGGTGGACTTGGACAAGAAAAGATGAACATTTACGAGTTTAGAAAAAAAAACATATTTCGTAGTATAATTGAAAAAAAAATAAAACAAAAAGTCTTCGTTATTACAGTCTCCAGATCAACAAACCGACAACCAATTTTTTCACGTTGCGATGAACGCAAGATATTCTTCAGAATTCTAGATTTCCAGACGTCTCGAAGAGCCAATCGCGCTGTAGCCACGGGTTGTATGAGAATTTCGCAGGCTTCGAAAACTTGGAAATCACCTTGAAGAGCTTCAACCTTCCAAGACTCAATATCTCTTTTAATGCGAGAGCAATCGAAAATACCGTCTCTGATGTGCGTGGTGTCATCCGGCCGTCAAAATTAAATCTTTAACTATACGGAAACTTTGAAGCACTGCAAAAAAGGACGAAAGTTGCTCGCGAGCTCTATGCGACTGAGCTGACCTTGCACAACTTAACAATTTGATAAGCAAAATCGATTTCAGCTTCATGCTAAACAACAAGGGTTTAATAAATATTGTTAGTGCCTTCCAGCTCTTTAATTATGTTCTCTTGTGTTAAATAATCGGTATCTTTTTTTGAACTTGTAAGGACTTTTTTTCTTCTCCACCGTTATATTACAAAGAACTTTGCTTTAAACACAGCAAAAGGAATATACTCGTAGTACATAAAATTTAGCTTACTATGCAAATCACTTTACCTAGACTTTATTAACAGGGCGCAATCAAACGTACATAGGTTTTGATCCCAATTTATAAAGTCGAAAACTAAGTCCGATAATTATGTACAAGTATATGTATACTCGTCCGATCAACAAATAATTGTCAATCTAATATCTTTAGTCAATTATTTACTGACCATAACCATGAACCTGACTTAAAATATTTTATGTGTCTGAGCAAAAATGATCTCAAACCTCACTGTGCTCGATTGACATTATCTTGAAGTTATTAACTGAAAAATCAATTCACTAAAGGACTCTCCGGGTCCAGATGACTTGTCAGCCATAATATTGAAAAAATCTTCTAACACTTTAGGGGTGTCTCCTGCGGCTCTATTCATACTGTTCACAGCTCAAGGCATTTTTATTCAACTTTAGAAGTATTTTTTTTATATTTTCAATTTATAAAAAACAATATATTTTCACTGCAATATAATCTTTTCTCCGAACCAACTAATTTAACAGAGTTTGTTTCTCCGATGCTCTGCGCCTTGCAAGATGGTAAGAAAACTAATGTGATTGCCACCGACTTTAGCAAAGAATTCTACAAAATTTCACAAAAATTAGTTCTTTTCAAATTAAAAGCCCTCAGGTTTCCACTGAACATCATAAATTGAATCAAATTCTACCTCAAAGATCTTCAAAATTCTGTTATTTTCAGATCTTGCTTCTTTAATAGCCATATCGGGCGTAACGGAAGGCAGTCATGTCGGTCCAATTATCTTTATATTGACAATCAAAGACATCGATCATATCATTAAATACTCTTTCCTCTCTATATACGCTGATGATATGAAAATATGTAAGTGTACTTTGTAGCCCGATGATTGCCACCTCGTCAGTGATGATCTTAAACATTTTTCAGTCTGTTGCAGAAAAATTTCTTAAAGTAAACATTAGCAAATGTAAGACGCTACTACTTTATCTTCAACGTGTTCATCTCAATTGTCTTGAACTTGGCATCACTTGCGATAAGGAACACAACTTTCACTTCCATGTCGATAGAATTATTTGTAGAGCAAACTCGTCACTTGGCTTTGTTAAACGCTGGTCCAAGGAATTCTCAAACAATCCACAACGACACAAAAGCTCTCTACATCTGTTTCGTTCGACTACTTTTCGAACACGCAAGACGTGTTTGGTCTCCGCTCTTCTCAAGAGATGTTCTACTCCTGGCAAAGCTTAGCTTTTTCATCTATCCTTCTCCTCGGGTGGCTTCCCGTGTGCAAGGAAAACAGCTATCAAATTTCTTCCTAGTGGCAACGCTGATAAATCGTTAGCTTATGAAATACAATATATTGAAACAGGTGGCGATCTAAATGATAGGAAAAGACGATCTGAAAGCATATCTCTCTCTTTGCATCTTTCAAATGGAAGATTGTTGCGCACGGTATAACTACTCATATAAAATGCCGATGTACCGCAGGGCTCCGCACTTCCTCTAATTCTTTTTTTTTTTTTTTTTGTTTTGAATTACATTAATCATCTCTTGTCTGCTTCATCAATCCATTCTTTCGCTGATGACAGAACATTTCTCGTCCATCATCTTCGGGCGTAGACATGGATAAGATTTAATGTCAAAAAAACTATTCTCTTTACTGTCACCAAAGCGCAACATGAACCACTAGCCACTACTCATGAATAATATTTGCATAGTTGAAACAAAAGACTTTCCATTCTCGTAGGAATCAATTTCCTCAAATAATTAACATCGTGTGCTTTTTATAAAGCGTTCATTCTTCCAAACCTCGAAAATAAATCTAACAGCCGATCTTACCCCACCTGCTCGGTAGGGTTCAAAACCAAGCTATTACATTTATCGGAGACAAAAATATTGTAAAGAAAAATCACTCACATAAGGAAAATCGAATTTAAGGAAATTTCCGTTTATTCTCTTAGAGCTTATAAATTTTAGAAATATGCAAAGGCGAAGTTGGCAAAGATAAAAAGGTTGGTTTCTCAGCAAATTCAGCTAACTACAAAACCTTTCTGGAGCAAAGTAATAATTGTAAAAGAACAAAAAACCGTCATATGCCTTGTATTCGAGAAACCGATTTTTTTAATTTTTTTTTTTCATAAAAATCATTCAGATTTACATAAAAGTCTGGCGTTTTTGTTATGGGAAAGAACACGGTATTTTCCATCAGTGCACTTAAAACGAAAAAAAACTAATAGTAAACTTGATGGTTTGAAAAATGGATTTTTTTAAAGAATTGCCCAAGGCGGGAATAAAAATGTTAAAATTGTTATTTAATGCATGTTTTAAGATACGATATATTTCCCAGTATATTTCAGAAAGAAAAGTTACTTAAAGTTATTGAAGATAACAATATCTTTTCAAATTTGCATTTCGTCGTCTTCATAGTACGTCCCACGAAGTGTTTTGAATTTGCGAGAACATAAAACAGAATCGAAATTATGGAAAATCTAAGGGAATGATTCTCCTAGATATTGAGAAAGCATTCGTTTGGTCTCATTTACAAAAAAACATTAAATAAAATAAACATTGCCACTGGAATACTATCATAAATCAAAAGTCGAAATTGTCAAATAAAAATAAAACCATCATCCGTAAAGTAAAATTCCAATCAATTCTACTTTATGGTTGTCAAAATTGGGAGAACTGTGACAAAACGCATATCCAAAGATTGCATAAGCTGCTAAAATGATGCTCAATCTATCCTTCCATTACTCTACATCTGACCCTCATATAAAAAGGCGTATATTGAAATGGTTCGCTGTGCATACGCAGTTAATATTTTGGTTAACCAATTGACTACAATTTTGATGATGTTCTTGTTTATTACAAATTTATTTATTTAAACGCATATTGTTTACTTAAACTATTATTTACTAGCTGACCCGAAAAACGGCTTTATTTATGCAAAGTTATTGATAAGCTATCATATGTAGTCATTGGCACAATAGGGGTATGAATGTCACTTCGAAGTTCATAGTTTCTTAGTTTCGTTGTGTTCTTAGTTTCTGAAACGCCATTTTCATACATTTGTGAATTACGAAGTTTCTACTTAACTACGATGGCAAAAAGCTTCGTAAATCCGATGTGCGTACTTTCGTAGTTTAATACTACGTCAGTTACAATTTTTTTTCGTAATTTGAGCAGGGCAATAACACTTATCGACCAATGAGTCCAATAATTCTTGTTTTTCACTTTTGTGTGGCATTTCTTTTCTTTTGAATAATTTGTTGTGCAGCAGAGCAAACTTGAAACATTAAAAGCAACCAAGAAATTTGAAAAAAAAAAATGAAACATTTCATATAGGGCATTTATTATTATTATTAATACTTTATTTGTTATTTATCATTTATTATTTCAAATCAAAGTCTGTTAATTTTTCAGTTATTTTAATACTTTATGTCCTTTAAATAGGTACTTAAGAAACAAGTCATTTGCATTCAAACTCATACCTAAGACTGTAGAAATACACAGTAGCTTAATAATCGATAAAGAAGAATGTTTGTACACGTCGTAACTTTTCAACAAATGGTCAGATTTAAATAATTTTAAGAGGAGTTTACCTGTACATAAACCATTTGATCAAAAAGTTCACGGAATTTATTCAGAAAATTTAAAAATACAAGTTTATTCATCTAAACCTTAATTGTCCACATCAAAATCGTCGAAACATTTTTTAAAATCGGTTTTCGATATGTCCATCGGTGCTTCCTGCGATTTTTCCATTACATCCTATCGCCTGCTAAAACGCGTTTCCCGTAATGGTTTTTTAACTCGATTGAACAGAAAGAAAGAGCCGAATCAGGTGAATTCGCTGGCTATCGGATTGTTTTTGTTGCATTTCTTGTCAAAAAAAATACGAAAAATGATGGTACTGTGACACAATGCGTTATCATGGTGCAAAATTAATGAGATTTCTGACTACAATTCAGGTCTCTTCCGGCGAGATCCATAACGCCCAAATAATTGTAATCGATGAAAACCGTGGCAATGCTTTATTTTTTGAATGAAAACGAACGGTCTCGGCTCTTTTGGTAAACGCCATTCACTTTCCTGATGTCTGGATTGCGTGTTGTACTCATAAGCCCACGTCTCATCTCCAGTTATGATTCCTTTGATGAATGTAGTCGGATTCAGCCTCGCAAATCATGTCTTTTGCGACGTCCATTTTTAAAATTATAAAAAATCGCCAACACACAGAGAGATAGATGTACTCTGGCCCACGTTACTTTTGCAAATGTTATGCTATGACACCAAGATTTAACAACTTAACCAAAAAAAAACCAGAACTCAAATCGGAACGATGGGAGCGCCCCACAGTGGTTATGCCGGGATCTTTTTGATCAAGCTGATAAATTGAAGCTTTTTAGTTGGGTATTTATCATGGCACGAATGTTATAATCTTTCTGTTGCAACCGTTGTTGACTTATTTGAATAAAAAGTAAGTAAAGCAGTAACGCATATGGTATCTTTGGATTTTTTTTAAGTGAATGATGTGTAAAATACAGACTTAGGACCTAGATTCAAAATATCGTTGATAGTTTTTGCAGTGCCCGCACAATAATTACTTTAAATGGCCACTATATCGTCATAGTTTTGCCTATTTATGCAAAATTTCAATGAATTCTACAACATAACCTTCCTATTTAATCACTCTGTCCATTCGTGAAAACCATATGGAAACACCTTTGGTAGTTTTTGAGCCCATCGCATTTAGACAGACAGGCAGGGGAACTTTGTTTTATAATATTTAGTGATTCCATTTATTTATTCCCATATTTATTATTTACTTGTTTATTATTTTCATTCAATAATGTAATATAAATTTACTGTAGTAAGTTTCTCTTTAATTCTTCAGATTTAAAATATTATATCCCAAACTGTTTATTTAAATCAAAACAGAAGAAAGATACTAATTTCTAATTATTATATCTCTGTGTTAAATGTTCGATAGCCCATCAGTTTGTAAAATTTTAATACCAAATAAAATATGCCTCACTTTTTTTATTAATTCTTTCATATTCAGTGCTTTAGTGAATTGGCCAGTTGCATACCGCCCTTATGCACTTTCGCCGTACAACATGGCACGCCACAAATACTCATAAGTTAACCCTTACCAACTCTTTTGGACGTACAATTAAGTAAAGGGATGAATGTGGAAGACTCTTTCTGGCTCAATATTTCTCAGTCAATAAACCTTAAAAAAGTTCAAAAGCAACGCGCTCAAATACAATAAAATGTGATTATATTCATTTTTACTACAATGACTGCATCGTCTAAAATCCTTTGCTGCCTTTACAACAATTTTCTTTTTGACTGTGTTTTCTCTTAACACCCGAGGCAAAGAAACTAACTTGGAGCGAAAACGGGCTAACAATGGCCAAATCATCTTCAAATCCAGATAATTCTCGTATGCTGACTTCAACTGCGTCGCGTCGCCCATGTGCGAGTTCATACACCTATTCCAAACATATAAACGCCAAAAGAAGGATAATGAACGTGTTCCTATGCCAGATGAGTCCTTCGTCATTGCAGATAACTTTTCTTCATTTTCCTCGAGTGGACAAAATAATGCAGTGAAAGCGAAGCATACTCCATTCAAAAATACTGCATAACAAATTTTGAAGCCCTTCTCATCCGACCGACGCCTGTTCTGTTGTCTGCTCCGGGCCAACAGGAGATAAGATGCTGACAAAAAAAAGCCCTTCAAATGTATGCACTGCAGGGCGTATCCTCAGTGTGACTCCGACTAAGCACAGTCCCGACACATATCCTTTCCCCATCTCATTAAAATTAATTTCTTGTATATGAAACTTTTTAATTGCGAATGCACGTGCGGATCTCTGTCCCTAAACTGCCAAATGCAATGGATCCGCACCATTGCTCCTTGTTTTGTTTCGTTCCGTTTCCTGACCGATAATCCATGAGCTTGAAGTTTGCAAGCTTATATGCCTTTTGTAGTTTTTGAAATCTGTATATACTATATTTTCGGGTAACGAGAAAACTTTAATGATTTACATCCACTTGTGGCCTAGACATGTCGGGGTCTCTCTCTGGGCGAACATTCCGTTCAAGTATGTGGTTCAGTGATCCTTGGCAGTAAGTATTTAAAGGATTCACTGCATGTTGGGTTGATGGTAGACAAATTTGGGTTCTATGACCGAACGGTTTTTGCGGGGACTAAGATTTAACGTGCTAGATGGATGATGGATGAATAATTCTAAGTTATAGTTTTGAAAGTAGACAATTCGTATGCGAAGCGACAGAGCATGCGATTAAGAGTGACATGCAGGGTGTCGTTGTTCGACTATGTGGTAAGCAATGAAGCCTTCATTCAAGGCGTTTGCTGATGAATTGTTTAATATGAGCAAGGATTAGTATTGCTGCACCTTAGTGCGGTTCCATTTTATTTAAATTCATTGTTTTCAGTGCAAGAATGAAAAGGGCTTTATTTAATGCTGTAATGTAATAAAGTTTTGTTAGTTTTATGAGAATATGAGTAGACATCATGAACAGACTAATCACTGCGCATTTAATTGGATACGATAGAAAAACTTGACAACTTTGAATTTAATTTTTGAACGCACCCTTTCACATATCATTGAATTGTCATTGTCAATTTATTCAGAAAATTCAACATTTTCATCATGTTAGAGTACGTGTCTGTAAATTATAAACATTTTCTACCGAAATTCGGAGTCGGTCACCGAAACTTTAAGAGCGTTCAACAATATTAGACAAGCAATAACAAGTGATGTTGCAGTGTCAGTGAGACAGCGGGTTGGTGTAAGTGTTGGAAATATCGCTGCCATTCAGGCGTCCGTAGCAAACGATCCAAATCAGTCAATTCCAAGGCGTGCTCAAGAATTGGGCATCGCTCAGAACACATTATGGCGTATTTTGCGTAAGGTTCTTGGTTTACACCCATACTAGATCAAGCTGACTCAAAAATTGAAGCCAATTGTGCATTTGAAGAGACATACGTTCTCCGATTGGGCTCTGAGAAGATGCGCCAAGATGATGAATTTAATCGCAAAATCATCTTCAGTGACGAAGCTCATGGGTTCGTCAATAAGCAAAAAATTGGGTCGGGTGAAAATCCATATTTGCTTCATTCGGTGCGGTTTTCATGCCGGCGGCATTATTGGGTCATATTTTTCTGTCGACGATAACGATCGACACGTTACTGTGAATGGCCAGCGTTATCGTGCCATAATTACCGATTATTTTTGGCCCGAATTAGAAGACATGGACTCGGACGACATGTGGTTTCAACAGGATGGTGCTAGCACACGTAACAATAAATTTTTTTTTTTAAAAAAAAGTTGTCCTTAATGGAAAACCCTATACAACTCCAGACTTTTATACTCTTTCCAAGTGATCACTAAAGGTGTGGTAAGTTTGACACGAGACACGATAGAGGACATACTTGACAAATATAAATTTATTAACTTAAGTGCATAAACCAGCACATGTTCTTTTAATAAGTCCAAGCATTTAATTTACATTGGCTATAACTTAAACGATGTGAAATGAAAAGAAAAGTTTATTTTTTGTAAAAAAAAATATTATTTATTGTCTCAAAGACGCAAGGAGATGATATATTCTCAATGGGAATCAGGTCTATGCTTCACATGAAAGCATGGATTTGATCAGTCAACTTATTGCAAAGGAAACACTAGAGTGTATGCAATACGTCCATTCATTAATGTACCAACCAGATACAAAGCTTCAGGTTGAAACAGCAGACGTACTTATCAAATGCTATGCGGGTAAACAATAATTTATTGCAGACTTTTCATCTCAACCGCGTACTCAAACAAACAATCACATAAGAAGTTTATGAAGAAGAAAAAATTCAGAAGATTTTAAAGCTTTTACGATTAGTCGTGATTCAACTGTGACTTCGAAAGCATCCTTAAAAAAACAGAAACAATTTGGAAAGCACCACTGGAACACCACTAAGATTGGTTTGTTTATTGCAAGTACCATTTGCCACTGGCGCACGCGATCCAGGTTCACGAGTGATAAATTAAGCACAAGTGGCATATCAGGCAGCCCGAAGAAGTGCATCGCATTGGAGTACTTGAGCATCTTAATAAACGTGGCTATATGCACCATTGATTAATGGCTTCTATCCTCTAAATAACAGTAGTAAAAATGCCGGTAGGCGCTTTACTTCAATTCGTTACATTTGGTTTTTGCAAGCGATCCTACTGACCGAAATGAAAGACGTTTTTCGTCGTAATAATGTCGAGGTATCGAAGAACCAAGGCTTTTACAACAAAGATACACCTTCTTAATGTATCAGATGACATAAGAAAAGTAATTGATACGACGATGCTTCGTTTCTACTTCTTTTTGAGTTCCCTAAGGCCTCTGAAACCATAAGCCATTCCATCCTATGCGCAAGCTTTCTAGATTTTCGGGTAAAACATACATAGTGGAACTTAGTTCATGTCGTCCTCATTGTTCCACAATAGGTCCATAGATCTTCTGCCTTTATCTGGTCACGTGGCCTGTCTGACAGCTGGTTTCACAGATAAACCTCTAAGAAATAAATACCCATTATGTTCAAGGATTTAAATGTATCCCTGGACTGTGGTATACACCAAGTTAAATACACATGCGAAGTTAAATATTTTCACAGATTCAAACTCGCAGCTAGAAAAAAGAACATCGTCAGTGATATGAGTGAACTTTTCCAAAAAAAAGCAGAACTCAAAAATATTTTCAGATACGAAACGCATTTCACTTTTTATCACATTCATGCACTGCTCTGGTTTAACCAAATGAGCCACTTCCAAAAGTATCTAAAAAGCCATGAATCTCGCTATTCTAATTGACTTAAAGATAAAATCCGCAACAACTTTGAACATTGCAGAATTGCAAACTGCAAAAAACTTTCCATATTTTAATTGATCTAGATTTTTTCCCTACATTTTGTTTTTTTACAACCCAAAGCTTAACTAAACATGCAATAAATGCAATAAAAAAATATCGTCTTCACCCAAATAGCCACCGAACAGGAAGATTCGATTCTCATGAGAAACATGAAGCATAATCTCCAATGTCGTTCTCCTAGTGGCGCCAAACAGTTTACTCTGTCGGCGACCGCCATGCAATTCGCCTCAAACAAAAACTATCAAACAATAAAACCAACAACAACGAACGTATCTACAAGATGCCTACACAAAAATAGTACGTATACGACCCGGGTACGTCGTGCGAGTTGTCTGGCCCGGCCTAACGAAAAATTCAATATGCCAGGGATGGCACAGAACAATAATTATAATAAAAAGATATATGTTGATAAAAGTTGGCAACTAGGAAGCTGTCTAGTAGTAGATACATTTTTGCCTGACTTTGACCTCGTTTGCTTGGTCGGATGCTGTAGTATAGAATGTCGTTGTCGGCACAAGTGGTGCATAATGATGCAGCATCGCGCACACACTTAACACTGCACGATGACGCAATAAACTAGGGAGCCCAGCTACAGAAAAACTGCAAATCGATTTGTCACAATGTCATATATATAGATACGAAGATACATGTCCGCCGCAGCTCTCGTGGATGTGAGAAAAAGTATCCGCAGCCAGCTGCATTTAATGTGCTAAGTAAGTAAACTGCTTCTGTCTGCTAGGACTCATGGTTCTGTTTTTTTAACTTGTGGCCCCCTCCTTAGATAAATCATGACAGAGGAAAACTATGAGGCAGCGCCGGTTAGAATAGCTTTCAATGATTTATGTGCGAAAAATTAGGACTTTATGGGCTGATAACCAGGACACGACCAACTTTCTCCGATTTCCCATCCGTTCCATATGCAGGGCGCAGTTTTATGATAATTAACTTAAGTCCTGTGAAGCTTGTAATTTATTCAAAACGAGCCAAGGTGAACTGCGGTGGAAGATATTATGGCAGGTGACTAATAATTTTATCAAAATGCTTCTTGGTGAAATTCAAAACGTTTCGTGAACCAAGGAAGGTTGTTTTTAGAGTTTAAACGTACGCAGACATTTTCAAAGAAGTATACTAAATAGACTTTTAAATTTTATGGACATAGTCTTGCTAAATGTTACGAACAGTCCAATATGAATTATGTGTAAGAATGAGTCCAGCGATAGTTATTTTTTTTTTTAAATTCTTTTGCAAAATTTTGTGTTCTGTGCGCCAAACTTTTTAAATTCAACTTACTGTGCACATGCACGTTCATCTAAACAACTTTGACGCAATACTGTGGTTTGGTTAATGCCTTCGCATACTCTTATGGATAATATTAAGTGGGAACTCACTCTCTGCGAACCGAAGGCTTTATAGTCTCTGAAGAGGTCGCATTTCTCGAATATGCCTCCCAAACGTGGTCGCAGTGGAAGCAGTCAAAGTGTAGCGCTGACTACTAGAACCTGCTTCCTTAAGAAAACCAGTTCCAATTGATAAATTAAAAAAAAACCTTGTCCAGCGACGGGGAGAAGTCCATGTACATACAACAATTGTTAGCTATTGTGGTTGATTCCTCGTCTCTACTTAAAAAGGCATTTTTTCACATCAACTTGGCCTATGCCAATGGGCCGTCTTTTACGTTGTACGTTCGGTGAACGAGCTAAAAATCAACTCAAAATTGAACCCTTTTTTGCCTTTAAATCGTCTTTATGACGATGAGGCTCCTTTCTGACCAGAAGGGTATGATAAGGAAGCAAATGTCATATTTTTGGAGTGAGCACTAACAGAACACGAAACTCTCGATACAACATTATTTATAGTATGAGACTGGATTGTGCCCTTTTTTCATATCTGAAAATGATGATTAACGTCAAAGGCGAGCGTAAAAAGCAAATGTTTCTTAATGTTTTGATGGTCCTAGAGAAAAAAGTTTACAGCAGCGGGTTAAAACATCTCTTTATTGGATCAAACATTTGATAAGCGAGTGAGCTCAGATATCTTTAGATACCCTTACATTTTTTTTTCTAATTATTTGCTCGCTCTTCAAGAGGATTTTAAGACTCTTATAATGCGTGTAGCACAGAGCGAGCGGAAGAATTAGGAGAAGAATGCAAGATTGTGTAGTGGTTTGAGAAACTCATGTGTCATTGGTTTCAACTCACTTCCGTGGGTGGAGCCCGGGACGGACGGAGGATTTTGATATCGACCTATTTGCTTTAACCTAATTCGGAGGATTTTATTCGACATTAGTTTTCATCTATGAACTTTGAAAAATTGGAAGATTTAGCTTAAACACCCCGCTGTCACTGTTGTGCCTTCACAGCAGAGCCATCTACACACAACACGAATTAGGAACTAAGCCGTTACAACAACCACTACAACAACGCCACCCGTTAGTCAGACTTCTATCACTGGTCGACCAACCCAGTGATAGTGCCATTAATTTGATCCCAATGGCAAATGGTAACTGGACCAGATTCGAAAAACTAGACCACTACTCTAGGAATCGAACGTGAGATCTATCAATTGAATCAATTGAAAGGCAGGCGCTCTATCAACTTCACCACCCAGCCGTTATTTTTTTTCTGTAAGGGTATCGAAAGTCACTCGTAGATGCCAACTTTGATTCGTGGAGTAATTGCCGGCTTTTTTTCTCTATGGTACGCGATGGCTATTATTTTAAGTGTCATCAAGGAGGCCAAGACTACGAACACAGCCGAAGCAGAGCGGGAGCATTAAGAAAGATCGCATTTGTACTACTGCTTTGACTGTATTTGTGGCTGGAGATAAGCACCCAACATCCACAACTCTCCAAGATCAAAGAATACCCGCGACTATTTTTTCAGTATTTTTGACGCAACGTGAATATCGATTCATATTTCTTGGCCATTCCTAGCCAAGCCGTCAAATACTTAAGTGCTCATATAGTTCGAAGATGTCGCGAATGAGCCGTCATCATCGAAGATACGTTGTGCCATGTATTGAGTCATCATGGGTTCACCTTTGCAGCACAGTGAAAGACCGCCAATCTCAGTGGACGACTTCTGGTCAGTGTTCATCTTGAGAGACCTGATACATTTTCACCAGAACGGATTGGCAATAAACAAGATTTTCATTTTGTTGCTTTCAAAATCCATCAATCAAGATATTCATGGTTGGAATACAGGTGGTTTCAGCGACATTGGAGAACGTGTTGTACTAGCCTTTTTGAGACTAGTTTTTGACTTATTGGTGTTGAATAAGAGATGAAACGATATCATTAAAGTACCGATACTTTTACTCGATAAACTATCGGTCATTTTGTATCGACACAAAAAAGTTTGTTTTTATAGTGCTTCCCAAAAAAGCCAGTGTTGACGTGTTAGATGATTTATCGATGCAGTGACTGTTGCGCCAGCTTTCGAAAACAGCCTTTTGCAGGGTACAGACGTACCATCAATATTTATAAATATTCGCGTTTGGTTTTACAACCCTGAAAACACGGGTTTAAAGCCCTCCCAGCCCGGCTTTTTTACCACTCTTCAAATAAAATTGGCTTGAGTGACTCTTTGCTTTAAATGTCCCTCCTTTGAATCTGATTTTCGAGTTTCGAGATACTCCCACAAATGCTCGATAGGGTTTAGGTCTAGAAACATGCGGAGGGCGGTCCAGTTGCTTAGGCGTACGATAAGGTACTATTTCTTGGCCTATTTCGATGTGTGCTTGGGTCGTTTTCTTGTTCGAATACCCAAGAATCACTTAACCTTAGTTGCACAACAATGCACGGCAAATTGTCTCTCAAAATTTGAAGATTATTTTCTTTTCTCATCCTACAATCAACAGAGATGAGTTTCCCAACTCCAGATGACGCCATACATGCCGCTGTTTAAATTCTGAATTCTTTATTCACCAGGTTTGGTGGTTTTGTTGAACCAATAATCTCATGATACAAGTTCTCATTTTTATATTTCTTGGCATAAAGAAGTCTCAGCTTTCGGTTTTTTTTCGAAAATATATGGCTTGTTGCCAGGGACTCTGCCTTGTAGCCAATTTCGATGGACGGTCCGGCGAACAGAGCCAGCGTAAACATTTACTCGAAAAACGTTGGGTAATGTTTTCAGCAGTCTTCACTGCACTTGCCACTGTAATTTCGCCAACTTCACTCACAAAAGCACGTTCACCATCTAATGATGATAGTCTCCTCGGTTTTCCGGAACGGGTACGATCTTTTATGTGTTAAATCTAAAAAGTCGTCCAAATTTTTTTCAATATGTTATGACGCAGTTTTGGTTTGAATTTTATAACACGTTTTCGTATTTCAACTGCACTTTGTCAACCCATTTTAAGTTTCTTATATAATTTTAAAGGAACAACTCTATGTGCGAAAGAACTCAATAAAAATACCCTGGTTTTTGTAAATCAATCAATTATGCAAAAAAAAATAACGGTTGCTTTCACATAAATATGAAAAAAAATTGTAAATTTTTTGTTTCAATTTTTGTTTTACATTTTTTCTTTAGTTTAGTGTCAGTTTATTGAAAGTTAATCACCCCCAAAAATTACACCTCTATTTTAAATAAGGAAGTACTATCCAATTCTGAAAAAACTATTGGAAAAATACAATTAGCAGGTGTAAACTTTCTTTTCACGCTCACAGTACATATCTCAGTCGCATTCGATATTCTTGAAACATACTCCTTCTTCACGATGTTTCATGTATCACAGGACAACTTCTTAATGTGTATCGACGAAGGTACTTTATAAAAAGAAGGCAAATTCATAATTAACTTAAAAAAAACCTTCAAACTTCCTATTCGTGACATTTTTTAAATATCAGTAGACCTTTTGTATCTTGGGGAGTTTGTTTAGGCTAACAGACATTCCATCCTTTTGATGAAAGTCAGAATGTGTTTCGCATTGGATTGTCTAATGTCCAATGGGGAGCATATCTCTTTGAGGAAGATACGCCTTCTAAACCAATTACACAAAGAATGTGTACATCCGTTTCGTCGTCTTCCAAACAGAGTCGGCGTTCGGTGGTTGCACTGAGCCCTAGTTTGGTTAGATGTGTTCTCAAGAGGCAATGACCTGAGAGGAAGCTCAAAAGCTTTCTAATATTCTCGTTGTTGAATTTAAGAATTTCTCTGTAAGAGATAGGATTTATTAGTAGTTTAGATTGTCCTGAGTCCAGGAAGATTTCTCCAGTGGGCAATTCGTACCTTGTTTTCTCACTTATTGATCAGACCTGGGGCCGTAGTCCATCTTATGCCATAGAAAGGTTTCGGACCAGTGAACGCGGTTTTAGAACCAGCACTGGCTAGTTCGTCCACAATTGCATTGCCTTCGAACCCATCCTAACCTAACTTTGTTACGTCGGGCTAGGGATTGTAAGGCGTCGTAGTAGCTTCTGCCACATTTTGCTTCCATTAGATTTGATGACAGTGCCTTGAGCGCTGCTTGGCTGTCTGAATATATTAGAATTCTGGTCCCTTTATGGCCTTTTGCAAGGTTTACTGTGGCACAGGATTCGATGGCTTGTAGTTCAGCCTGGAAAACACTTGGATGTTTTCCCATGGGTATGGAGATTTGAGGTTTGTGTCCATAGACACCGGTACCATTTTTGAGAGCCATAGTTATACCAGATTAAGGTTTTGGGGTCGGAGTCAGGTGAGTTTCACGGACATTGACGCCCAAAGCCGTATGTTGCCTTAATACAATTTGGGATCGAGTAGAACATGTCTTTGTCCGTGATGAAATTGATAATTCTCAAGTGTCCTGTTTGGTCACCTGGTTAGTATATCATTGCCAGTGGCATCTTAAAGACATTTCTGGCGGCTGTTTTCCTTATGAAAATGTTAAGAGGAGACATCCCAATGACAGCTTCCAGTGCTGCCGTAGGGCCCAAGGGACTTGCAGCTTTTTTAACTTATACTTTTTACCTTTATTTTAATCAAAAGCTTCGTTTTTGAAAGTTTGTATGGACAGTCATGATCCGTATAATCTGCGGTGACAGTAACATGAGCCTGGTTTTTATATATTTCCATTAATTATTCGATTTGTTCGCGATGGGCGTACACACGATGTCCTTTTCCAATCTACTAGTTATATAATTCAAAAAATAACCAAGCAGAAAATCATTGTTCCGGTCATGCACAATCAAAGAACACTCAATTGTCTTCCGATGGAAGCATGAATATCAATTAACTTCGATTGGCATCGAGCCTTATTACATAAGATAATGTTTCATTCCACTTTCGCTTTGTTGCTCACCTTACGCAACAGACAATAAGGTGGGATTAAGATTCACCGACTCCGACTTGCACAATAAGCGGAAACAATCATCCAATCACCTCTTTTCTAATCGAGTGACGGGAAAGCAATTTTACCTCTTCACCTGTGAGTTGTGCGAACAAAGAATCCGAGAAGATCGATAAGCTCTCATTGCAGCAACTACTTGTGCTGTGGAACATACTGAGCCTAATTAACTGAAACACTAATTAAAACAGCAACAATATGGGTAAAACGATTTAATGACTCGTAATCATCATCTGATCAATGCGTACAGTCAACTCGATTTGTTCCGCATAATTGCTGCCTAAAGTTTAATGTGCTGTCTACACGTCTAATCGATTTTGTTTATACACTTTATCGGTGCAACGACCTGACGCAACAATTATTTCACAATTTTTCGATTACTGGCCAACACTGGAAAGAGAAAGCCTTTCCATCAATCCGATGAAATTAAAGCCAATTTTAAAAATAAAAAAAAATTGTTGCGCTTCTCTGCTGTTCCTGTGTCATAAGTGTGGTAGCAAATTTTAAACATGGCCAAGAAAAAGAGTTACGATATTTTTGAAATGCGAACAAATTCAAATGAGTTTCTCGTTCCATATTGAGCCTCGTCATATACAAATTATCGACTCCTGAGGCCAAGGCCATCGGAGTGGAAAGTGCGTGCGAAAATGTCCAAGTTTTTTTTTCAAGCAAATGCAAATTTTCATCCACTTGAAAATTTACTCAGGATTATGTCAAATGGAATAAGGAACCTTTGACATTTAAGTGTGGTGGGAACTTTCCAGAAGGTTCTGTAAGTAGTTTCATGGCACAATTTCCGAGCTAATTGTACTTGAAAAGTTATGTTCGTGACATTTACAGAGCGGTAATAAAGGATTAATTTGAGTGCAATTTGGATTCAAGAAGTTCTGAATAGTTAATCTTGGATTTTCCATTTAGAAATGGGTGAAGAAATTCGCCAACATTGAATGAGAAGTGTTATATTTTGCAAACTAGAATGTCATTTAATGTTTAAATATCATTTCTTACAGTGAATATACCAGAAGCTGATTACTATTTTGTTAAATTAAACTTGATTTAAATAAATGATGAGTCAGAAGTTGAGTTAAAAAAAAAACAATGGAGAGCTGCTCCGCTGAATGGTGAACTAGTTTATCTGTTGTGCGCTGGAATAACACCCAAACCACTGACAACATCCCTCATTCTGAGATAGCAAGCTGCGCCAGATACAAACTGACTCCAAAGAGAAGGACTATACGGCGTGAAAAAGGACAAAAAAATACTCCTAGAGTAGACAAGGCTCTACTTAAAAATTTGGAATTATCTTCATGTAGTTTACGGCGGATATAACTGTTATCCAGGAAGTACGCTGTATAATCAGTGAACTGAAACTATTTTTGTATTTATGTACAGTAACCCGCAAAAGTATTGAAACACCCCCTTTCACTGCATAATACAAATTTAATTATACTTATGTGAGCAGTAGATTAATCAATTCAATAATTTTGATTCAGTATTTAATTGGATTACCCCTGAGGTTTCATTACAGCTTCTTGTCTTCGTTGCATCGATTCCACCAACCAATTTAATGTAGTTCTTCCGGAAGAGCTAGTTTTAAAGTTTCTTTGCTTAAAACTCAGTGCTTCATTATTTGTTTCTTTGAGTGAGCCCATAGATCCTCAATACGATTTAAATACGATGATTACGGCGGACCTTTGAGCATTCTGGGCGTGTTATACAGCAGCCATATCTTTATTGTGTCCTAAGTTGTGTGTTTGGGATCAATGTCCCACTGCAACATGTAACCCGTTTCCATGTTCAAATACTCAGCACTAGATCCAAGATTATATTTTAAGCGTCTATGTTCTTAAATCGGTCCATTATGTCATAAATAAAAACAAGATTGCTACTCCGGACGCATAAAAACCATTCCGCACAAGAAGGGAAAAACATCCATGTTTTATTGTTCGAAGAAGGAATTTTGAATTTGTCGATTCTTTTCGATTTTTTTTTTTTTCAAAATTCCAAAGTGTTGTGACGATGACATTAGACGAATGACAACATTTTCTTCTGATTTCCCTTAGAAGTGAATGGTTTCCGTATTGCAGTTCTTCCTTCAAAATGCCATTCCAGAAGAGTACGTCTCACAGTTTCGCTATTTGCTGTTATGTCCAAGGTTTATTCGGTTGTTAGCGTTTGCTTTTAATATTTATCCAAAAAAATCGTTTCTTGAAACTTTTCCACTATCTTCATGATTTTTGTAAAACTCCTTTCAACAATCTTTCATAGTTCTGTAAGATTTTTGCGTGTTATTTAATTAGAATTATCCTTTATTAGAAAGAAGTTTCCTTTATTTTCTGTGCTCTAATGTTAAAAATAAACGAAAACTTCACAATTTAATACAAACAACGAATCCCAATAACTTCTACTCAAGACAAGGATTGAGGCAGATTATGTAAAACTTACTCAGATGGCATAACCGTAATATTATAGTCGCCTGTATTAATGTAATCATTATATTATTGTGTTGTAACATTCTGTCACTATTTTTATTTTTAATATACCAGACTGATTTTAATTCTAATGCACAGGTTTGTAAGTTAATACTTAAATGAAGATAAATCAAATGAACATTTTTGTTTATTTAATATTTCTACCCCGAAATTCGTAGTAAACTACCTAGTCAAGGGGGTGTATCAATAGTTTTGTGGTTAACTGTGTAATTCTTCTATACATGTGTATGTCACTGAACTTCTCATAAGTGGTTGGACCGAATCTGATGCAATTTTTTGTGTGTGTATGAGCAGGTCGATGGATGGTTTTGATTCACTCACCAATGTTGTTTTTATGAATAAATGACTGATAAACCATGTGAGAAGTCAATACTGAAACTTCTGACAATATCTCAGCTGATATTTTCGATTTGAAAAAAAAAAAAAAAATTGTACACTTTGTTGGGAAATAAACTGGGATATCTATGATTCGATGAGTTGTATAGTATAGCTTGTAGAGCCAAATAATTAATACTTCCCGAATTATTCTAAATATTAAAGACAGAAAATATTCTATTAACTTCAGTTCTAACCACTTCGAAATAAGTTTTTCCTTTGCTAATACGACAATATGTTCGAAATTTGATATATGAAAGTGTCACCGAATTTATCCTTTGTTATAAAAAAAAGTTAAATATTTTAAACTATTCTAAATTTATTAATTTAGTTATAATTATTATAACTTTATTTCTTTGAAGATCTTCTTCAAAACAAACATAAATTCGTATCTTTAAAATGAAATTGTTATGACCTGAATGTCATAAAGACAAGAAACGAATGAAGCATTAAACTTAGAAATCATAACAATATGTTGATGGGGGTAATCATAAATTTACATTACGTACATTTTTACGTAAAAGAAAAGTTTTAATTTAAAACTAAGAAAAATAATATTTATCTTGAAAACATTCGATTAAACAAAATAGAAAATTCATATTCTAATATTTCTAAAAAAAGTTGATTCCTTTCTTTCACATATAATACTCTCGTGTTAATAATTGAACAATCGGGGTGCAGTGACATAAAAAAGAAACCGGCCATGTGCGTGGCGGACTCACACACCGAGGGTTCCGTACAAACCTGTAGGTATATAAGTAAAAGTTTACCCATCACGATAATCGAGTCATAGTTATGGTTTTTTTAAAGACAAAGGTCTCTTTATCGTTTTAGTTATCCTTTATTTACTGTTAACACATATAATTTATTTTATAATATAAACGAAATACCTACACTAGCCTTGCAGCAGCATTGTAAAATAAAATATTTTAGGAACAATACGCAAGCTGTCTGATAACATGTTTGACAATATTATAATTTAATATGACAAGCTGTTTGAAAAATGTTGTTAGCTTCTTTGCGATAACTATAATTATGTTTATAATCACAATTTAAATTAAGGCTTTGATTCCTTTGCGAGTAGTTGCAAGTTTCACAATATGCGGTATAAATGGTTGTACCTTTGCGTTTTTGCGTTGACTTAGAAATTTGTTTTATTTTCACAGCCTAAGATCAATAAAGCCTTAGTATTTGATATGAATTTCAACTTGATATCTCTCGGTATCAGGTAAACAAAAATATGTGATGTAACTTAATATTTAAGGTTTTCGGAATTTTTCCTTTATATGTGCTATAAGACGTTGCTTTGTACCTAATTTCAAGATTCTGAGTTCTTGGGAAGTACACTGTAGGTTTTGATTCCCTTGCAAGTGCCGAAAATTTGCGTCATAAACGACTGCATCTCTTGATTGCGTCGGCTTAGAAGTTTGATTTTTTTACAGCTTCAGGGGACAGTAGACCTGAGTATTTGATATAAATTCCAGCTTTTTACCTCCACGCGTACCTGAGAAAAAGAGTCTTGACAGACAGACGGACGGACGGACTACAAAATGAATGATCCTAAAATGGTTCCACTTTTTCCTTTCGAGGTACGGAACCCTAAAAAATGTGAAAAAAATATTTTATTTATTCAAGGTCTGGTATTCGCATGTAAGCTTTAGTTACCATGACAACGGCTATCGGGTCTCCTAGTATACAAATAAATGAAAATCACCTTCTTTGCCTTCACAGACGTTCCGTAAGCGTGCTTACTTACTTATGATTAGGCCATCGATCTTAGACGGATCTGTGCCTGTGTCAGAGTTGCTTTCCATCGTTCATCCAGTTGGCTATCCAAGGTTTCTGACATCCGCTAAGGCTTGATTTCAAAACTGAACGTTCGGTCTTTCCTTTTAAATTCTCATCGCTTAAGCTTTTTTGTCCATTCGTTTAATATGGCAAATCTATTGAAGTCGAACATTTTTTACCTTGCATCATCCTGGCAGAAAGAACTATAAATCCGGCGTAGAATTTTACTTTCGCAAATCTCAAAAATCTGTTCGGCAAGTTGAGTATTTTGTAGAGCATGATCAAAAGTCGGTATTGGCCAGAAATGTCACCATGAAAACTAATGAATTATAAATTTTTGTGAAGTCCGTCTTAAGGCGGTTTCGGGCAGCACAGAGTTTAGTCCTTCAAGTAAGCAATTTCAAAACTACTTATTTGGACAAACCAAAGTAGGATCGATTGTAAATGATGATGGTCGTTTGTGAAGATAAATAAAGGCTTTCACTACATCAATGTTAAAGTTCTTTATAATGTTTCGTCCTACCTGGTGTTCGAGAGATCTATTTCTTTTCAACAGCTTTTATCCTCATTAATATGGAGAGCGGTCCTCTAACAAATCCGTAATAATTGTAACAACAGCAATTCGGAATTCCACTTAAAAGTGACCAAATTACAACTAGATAATCACGGGCATAACGAAAAATCCAAGTTCCTTATCATCTGTACCAGAGTCGATTTTTTCTTTTATTTGTTTGCGTTTGATACTAACTCTTGTTTATGAAAGTCAAGGGATTACCACTCAACGAGCCAAACGTAAATCGCGCTCTGAATTTAATTAGCCTTTTGTGTACGAAGCATAAATGTTATCTCACTCATTCCAGACTTAATTGAGTCCAAAGTGTTTGTCGGCTGATTATGACCACCTGTTTTTTTAACTAATTTAATTGTAAATTGGCATAGTAATGCTGATGAGGGAAAACACATTTCTGCCATCATAAAATGATTAATCCCGAAAAATAATTGGGTCCAAAATTAAAGCCGTAGTTCGCGGCAAAAACTAATTATTTCTTCATAAAATAAATTATTTCTGTTATTATTGATTCTGAGATGTTCTGTTTATACACTGCGAAACACTAGGATAGGGCTACACTTCTTGCGGTACACAGTTTCTGTGAGTTGGTTTACCAAAATGAAAGGTATTAAATTTAAAAGCTCATTAGGAAACTACGTAAGAGATTTTTAAAACCGAATAATGAAACTGAAAAGGGCTAAAATGCGCACCACGTGGATGAGGTTGACAGCGACAGAAATAAAAAAAGGGAAAGTAAATGTTTTTTCCTGATATAAGACCGTCTTGCCGAGAAGTAGCAAACAGCGTGAATAGAAGTATGACTGTTGCTAACAAAAATCCTCACAGCTACGTATAAAACAAAAAGACCGCACAGCTTAAAGAACAATATCCTAGAAACAAACAATTCTGCGGCTTGCCTCACATTCGTTTAAAACAAGTGCATAAGGAGGTTCAAGTTTTAAGCTTATTAATCTCGATGGGAACAGCTTAGAATTCCACAATTTGGTAACAGAGGGGCTTATTGTGTGAAGACGTCACAGGAGTGGGAAGCTATCTTCTGCCATCAAATTGGAGTTTTTTTTTCACAATAATAAACAGAAATGCATAGAAACGTTTGAGTGTAAATTTTTGGAGATCAAGAACGCTTTTGCACTTCTGTTTTGAGGGTTGGTAGATGCCGCCCTATTCACCCGACCTACACTTCGTCAGAAACGTTTAAACTTATCTACCTTAAATAGTTTACGAAAGCTGTAGAAAATTTGAAAAAAGGTCATCTTAATCGAAGCCATCATTTATGCCAGTGATGAGATTTTGCTTGGCTATTTAAAACAACGACGAAAGAGATAATGTCGATAAAAGTTGGGCATAGTCATTATTATATTTGCATTTTCGAGTATATTGGCTGGTATCTCGCTCATAATACGTGTAAATAATGTGTTCTAAGACTGCAATTGGCGCTGGCTTATGACATCGAAGAGTGCTTCGACATATCCCCGAAAAAAAAAAATGTTAAGGCGTCAAGTCACATGTTCAAGTCAGCCAATTCGCTGGTGCAAAACGAGAAATTTATTGTTAACCGAAATCAATTTTCAATGAAACGATTGTTTCATGACTGTTGTCAGGTTAATCTTTAAAACCAAAAAAAAAAAAAACACGCCAATGATTTCGTCGCAACATATAGTAAATTGCACCAAACAAACAGTGCATTGGCATCTCTTGTATTGCCAGTTTAATCAATTAATATCCACTAGATTAGAAATGAGCTTCGTCGCTGAAAACTCGATAAAGAAGCCTATCTTCACCCACCTTTTTTAAGGCCCACTCACACAAAATTCGACGCTGTTGCTGTGTCTTTCGGTTTTATTTGCACGAGATGTAATAATTGTGATTTGAGACCCAGCTGATCGTGTTAAATCTTCCAAGTGCATGAAACCTGACGGATACAATTCGATCAGTACAAATCGAATTGCAATTATGACGACCGTAAAACGTCAAAGTCAAAGTGCGCATTTTTCTCGGAGCACGATTTTTGAAAATAAAATTCAATACTTTGCAAGCGTAATTCGAATGTGAGTTCTTTGAAACATTCCATGACTTTAAGGTACACTCCGCATGCATCGAGATATAGGAATTTTTCCGATGCCATTATACACTTTCCAAATAATTTCTTAAATAACTAGTGATGGGATTAAACAAAGCTAAAACGAGTTCGTTCTATGTAACGACAGTTGACAGCGCAAAGTTCATATGTAATTCCAAACAAGCCCGTATATACAACTAGACCGTCAGTTATTTCTCACTTTTACATTTCGAGTAATTTATTTTAAGGTTTCATTCTGAACAAACTGGATCCCTATGGAAATCTGAACTCTGCAAAGCGAACCTTGTGCAAAGTAAGAGCAACACAGCAGTTGATACGTCAAAAGCAAAGCATAACTTTCGACGTATAGGAATTTTTTTAGATTGTTTTTTTTTTGTTTTAAACGAATGAATATTTTGAATCCAATAAATGTTATTTCTTAAAAAAACAATATGAAAATGCATCGTCGTATACCTCAAAGCTGGGTTTTCCGGCATTTAGATTTCAAAATGAAATGAACAGCTTTTAAGGTAGGTGACAGCTTGTATATTTTTGGTTTTCAAACGCTTCTTTTAAATATTTCGTCATAAGCCATTTCTATGAACGTGATTAGATGAAGAGACTTTTTGGATAAAGCAAGTTGGAAGGCCCGGTCTGAATTTGTCTTCAGCGCTCTATATTGCGTTATGGTTAATAGCTCACTGCTGCGACTTATCCGATCGATTTAATATTGGTTAAGGAACCTCGTATTCTATTGTTATCGAGGTTATAATGCTAAAAACTCGATAACGAAATAGATTCATAAGGAGCCAAGAACTGAAGTCGAGCTTAACAGTTTCGTCTTGACCAATTTTTTCTTCGGATACAACCGCCTTACGCAAACAAATGTATTAAGTGATTTGACTGTTTCATTTGTCGTTTATGCATTTTCGAATACTTTGCTTTGCATAATTTGCGCAAAGTTTACACTTCCGAATGAGCCATAGGTCCATAAGCATATCAGAAATAAAGGTGTTAAAAGTTAGGGACCATTGACTGTGCCCTGTGGAATTCCATTAGATTCCATCTTCAATAAAAAAATTCTTATCGTATATCGTAGAGAAACTCGTATTTTATTTAATTATACGAGTACTGTGTCGAAGGTTTTTTCGTCATTAAGGCAGGCAGCTGAGTGGCGTCTCTTGAATCCGCAGAATTATTGTCTTTCTATTGGACGCGAACTCATAACAATTCTTCCAGATACCAAGCAGGAGATTTTTCGCCCTATAACTTGATCGATTAGAATGATTCTTAATTTTTCAAGCTATTGGAAGAACCTGCGAGGTTAAAGTCAAGTCGTCAAATTGTCTGTCTTTCAGCTGCTTTGGTGCTCTCTGTTATGGACCACCTCAAAATCGAATTCAATTACAATTTTTTTTTTCTTCATAAATTGAGGCTTCATCCTGGTGCTTCGCATTGTATGTTGAACTTTGACAAGTAAACACCTTTATTGCTATCGTCATCATAGTTTTTTTTTGTTTTGAAAATTCGCTGATAAATTCAAAAGGACCAAGTTTTATTATTGCCATAACCACTCAAGTGGCGCTGGCCTATGATTGAATTGAAACAACGTAATTTGGCTTAACCTTTGCTGCTATGGTGTCCTTTTCTGATTTATATTAAATTTGCATTTCACCAACAACTTCATCCTTGCGTCCAAAAGAAAGCTACATCAAACTTATCCAATCTCCTCATGACCCTGTGATATGTTTTCTATTTTAGTTTTGCTTTGGAAAAACTTAATCAAACATACTTTCTGTTAAGGATCCTTTTTTTGTTTGGCTTGCTGTGCCCATACGTTTCATAATGTTAGCTTTTCTATGGTACACCATGAAATAGGTCGTATTTTGCTTTAGTTAAAGCTTCCAAAGAAGTTGAATAAAGTGAAGAAGTAGATGGAGAGACGGGAAAACACACGAGAGTAGAGAAAAATGTGTGATTTGGTGGATGGAGAGATCGAGTCCTTTTGGCTTTGTAATTTTCCACTCCGCTGTAAGCAGATGCCCTCTTGTGCTCGTTAAATGAACATTAGGTGCACACAGAAGGCTGGTTACTGTTATTCATCGTTTTATGTAGCAAATGAGATACTCCTGCATTGTGTGGGTAAGTAGAATGGAGGAGATTCGTTTGGCTCTGAGCGCATTTGAGTCTTAAAGGACACACAATGTAAAGTGAAATGGACATATTGCTTGTGCGATGCTAATGCTCAGATGCAGTTTCTTTTTGTTTCGAGTTCTGTCTTTTGATGGTTAAATATGAAGCTTTTGTGTACAAGGACTTATGCTTGCATGCTTTAATGATTTTTGCTCTTAGGATTAGAGTGATGGTACTTAAACTAAACATCTGAGTGGGCATTTTGAGAAGGCGAAGGTCATCATCAAGCTTTTGGATTCCATATTATTTGAGCATTTTAAAGTTGTTTGTTGAGGATTCAATGTTGTTCCGTATTTTGCTCAAGCACACATTGCAAAGGAATCCGTCACATTATTTTGGAAAACCGTCATGTGAAGACGACTTAACCATAAAAAGAGCAAGTACATTGGAATTCCCAAACTAATACGAGAGTTGCGGGCGGTAAGTTTTCATTGTCTTGTCGGGTATTCTCTTTGATAAAGTCCAGAGTTATTTGCTTCTTCTCATAGACCTGTGACTTCAAAAAACATCGAAAAAAGAAGTCAGGGACCCGGGTTTAAGTTCGGGTGAGAACATCTGGCATTTTTCACGACCTCCTGCGACTGGCAATTCTCCTTTAGGTACAACTATCAAAATAAAGCTTCTAATGTCGTCCTATAGAATACCCCTGGGTAGATTCTAGCTCCACCTCGTTATTTTTTTTTTTTCAATAATTCTCACGGGTACAAGAGGTTATGAATTCCCTTATAGTGTGTTCACATAACACAAGTGGAAAAAACCATGGAGGCAGCAGAGCAGGTACTGATGCACTTAGTTTTTGAATTGCTGCAAATTGTTTGGGTAATACCGAGCGTGGGAGAGAGTTACAAATTCTAGTTGTGCGGCTAAAAAACGAATTTCTAGACTTGACTGCACGAAAGAAGTTGAGTTTGAGGGTGAACTGATGAGCATTCCTGGCGAGGCGGGTGTTACGTTGAAAGTGATAAGGCAGAGGAATGAAACTGGCTTATTCGCCAGAGCACTGTTTGTGAACCGAGATCTTTCAAATCAGTTTTGCACATTTTGTTTAAAAACTCACTCAACAGCCCACGCTTTACAAGGTGGCCTACCATGGTCATTCTCTTCAAATAAAAACCATTGATTATACGCCAGGTCGGCTTCTTCTGTGACTGAGGATCCTGCCGTATTGGTCCATTATGACGCTCTGTCCAATTGTTCGTCTTTATCGACATCAAATACCTTAATTTGTCTTCAGCTCCATTGTTGTCGCTCCTGTTATAAAATCACTCGACATGCACGAGAGGTCTCAATGAAATCATTAACGACAACACGACATGTTTGTATATGGGCCTGAGCGCCTGATTCATCTGAGGCCATTTACTCCTTTTATGCTACTAAGGATATTGGTTAGGGTGCTATTTAGTTGGCCTGCCCATACCATTGACTTCCCATCTCAAGATAAAAAAAATGTAGGTGCTATTTTAACAAATTTAATTCGTGTTTTGAAAACATCATTCATTCCCTTGAGAAATGCATTTCAAACAAAAAAATAAGATACATATTTTTCTTAAGCTAAGGGATATTTGTTTTTTCATTTTTTAACTAACTTATGAATTTGTCCGGAAACTTTTGAACAGCAGTGTATATATTTATACATATTTTTTTTTTATCTGAAAAGGTAGTTGCAAGACAAAAGACAATTTTTTCGTTGAACGAAAAAACGTAGTTCTGTTCTGTATTGACCATTTTGACCAATGATCTTATGCCATCTTTCAGACAGCATCATAATTTTTTCTCAGTAAAAAACTGAACCAGGTACGATTTGACAACATCATCATTATTGAAATTTTTACCATTCAAGGAGTTTTGCAAAGATCGAAATAAAAAGTAATCAGATGGTGCAAGGTCTGGACTGTATGGTAGATGTGGCAAAACATCCCACCAAGCTCCAATAATTTTTGCCGAGTGACCAAAGATGTATGTGGCCTTGCATTGTCATGATGGAATATGGTTGGGTGGTAAAAGTTCAAAGTATACAATTCCTTTGTAATCCCACCAAACTGATAACATAACTTTGTTTTGATGTTGTTTGAGCTGGTTCACCTGGCCTGCTCCACGATCTTTTCCGTTTGACGTTGTTGTAAACAACCCATTATTCATCTCCAGTCATCAATCGTTTTAAAAATGGATCATTTTCATTACGTTTCCTTAACAAATCGTAGATGTTAATGCATTGTGTTAAATGATTTTCTTTCATTTCATGAGGAACCCATATACCGAGTTTTCATACATAGCAATGTTGTTTTAAGCGATTTTCAATGCATGTATGTGATACAATAAGCTTCTCTGCAATCTCACGTGTTGTACTGTGACGATCCGTATCGATTGTTGCTTTGATTTGGTCGTCATCAACTTCAACTGGACGACCAGAGCGTTTTTCATCTTTGAGGAAAAATCACCAGAACGAAATTTGGCAAACCAATTTTGACACTGCCGTTCTTTTAAAGCTTCATCACCATAAACAGCACATAACTTTTTGTGAGCTTGCGATGCGTTTTTTTTCCTTTCCGGAAATAAAAAAGCAAAATATGACGTTTACGTTCGTTTTGATTTTTCATTTTTCAACAGACGCCAAACTGTCTGATTGACAGTTGAAGTACCAGCTATTTGAAATATTTTTTATATTTAAGAGTAAAGAGTTCCAAAGTCTTACAGAATCGATGAAAAACAAACGTGAAGAATTAAGGTAATTATATCGGACAGGTATAATATTTTGCGTTCTTGAGGAGTGAGTGAAACTAAGTCTGCTATACAGATAAGACGGACATTTAATATACAGTTCCTGGCATTAATGTAGTCAAATAGAGTGCAACCAAGTAAGCCTCTGGCGTACATTGAGATATGATCATATCTTCGGATGCCGTATATGTATCTGACTGCATCATTGAACGCTATTTGCAATTTGCGTTGGGATAATGAGTCAAGAATACAGTAAACAACCTCAGCATAAGTTATAAGAGGCAAGACTAGGGCTATCACCAGTTTTCGTCGTTTTTCCAGTGGGGTATAGTTAGCGCTTAGACACAATTTGCGAATACGCCCGTATATATGACCAATGACCATGTTGATATGACTGTAGCCAGATAGACTACGGTTGATCACATAGCCAAGGCTTGTGACGGTTTCCACAGCAGAGATTTTATTATTATTGACATGTAGATCAGGCAGTAGATTTAAATTAAATTTTTTCTTAGAAATAGGAATAACTTGCGTTTTAGCCGGGTTTAGTAATAATCCATTTAACACTGACCAGTTCAAAATATTTTTCAGGTCCTCATTAATAAGTAGAGCTAGTTCATTTAAGTTACTGAAAGGCTTTGCTAAGTGAAATTGGACATCATCAGCATATAAATGCACCGAAAAATATTTACAAACAGAAGGGAGGTCATTTATGAACATGCAAAAGGATGAAAATCGTTCAGCTGAAAAAACTCTTTGCGATCTACCAGATAAAAAGCTGCTTATAAATTTAACTGCCGTCTCACTGAGACCGAAGTTGTTCTTAAGTTTCCAGCATAAGATTTCATGGTTAACCTTGTCGAAGGCTTTCGAGAAATCAAGCAAGCAGAGAACCGTAACATAACCCTTATCGTAATCTTGTCTTATTCCTTCGAGTAAATTAACCATTGTTGTGGAACAGCTGTGGTTAGCTCTGAAACCGGATTGCTGAGCGTACAGCAAATTATTGAACGTTACATGCTTTGTTATTTGCCTTGAAATAACTTTCTCGAGGACCTTCGACAGACAGGGCAAAATGCTAATCGGTCTAAAATCAGCAGGAGATGAGGGCTTATTTTTTTTGGCCATAGGAAACACTCTTGCAGCTTTCCAGGACTGAGGAAATGTTGATGTTATTATGCACCAGTTAATAACGTGTTTCAGATGAGAGACAATCTGTGGTAAAATAAGTTTAATGAAGCGCATTGGAATTCCATCCTCGCCTGTGGAATTTGACTTTATAGTTCGTTCCTTTTTAAAAATAGAAAGAACAACATCTGATGAGTATTTTTGAGCTACCCCGTCGAAGTCAACTTGATTTGAAAGATGTGTAGTGTTTTGAAACTTTGGTTTGGATTTCGGTTTAATTGCTTCATGGATGCAGTTCGAATTAGAATTCGATATATTTGCATTCACTCAAGTCGCAGTATTTTATTCGATTTTAGTTGAAAAGTTGCGTATTTGCTAGATCTGAGCCTCAAGTAATTTAGTTTAAGAAGTCATTAACTATAAATATTCTGATTATTTTGACAAAGCAGCTCAATATATGTTTGGTAATTAAGTCGGAAACGGATTTGAAATATCGCAGTTACTATGCAACTTAAGTGGGTGACTGTTCACTGCGAATTTTTACATAATCAGCTTGCTCTTTGTTTTAACTTCACAAAAGAGAATTTAAACAAGCAATTTGAGCCTCAAGTGCACACTTCACTCGCAGCAGTTCATTTTTATCCTGTTGCTTCATTAAATGCCTTCTTTCCTCTCATTGAGAAAGTGAAATGAAAATAGAATTCAGTTTGCTGTACCACCTCAACCAAAAGCAATTCGTTCTGGAGCCCCAAAGGCGTTAATGTTCTCTGTGTGTCAGTAGCTGAAGGATCCTCCTAAGAAACTCTTTACCTCATTCATTGAGTCCTTTATTTTTATTTTCATTCTCATTCCCTCTCTGTGCTAGTCCCTTTCTAAATCATAGCGAACACTTCCGTGAAGAAAATAAAATGCGACACAGAGTTGCAAAGTACTTAGCCTATCGTCCTTAGGCCTTACACAAAAAAAAAATAACGTTGATGCAATGAACAACAAGTTAAGGACGATTAAGGATCAGAATTAAAACACAAGTTGGTTGTTTTTGGAAAGAAGACGAGCAACAAGAACATGACAACTAATTAGTGTCCACCATCTGCACTGGAAAATAGAACACAGTGAGGGGTGTCAAGGGGAACAAACATAAAAAGGCGATGGATGGAAATATGTAGGTCAGACAACTACAACGCTAGAGGGATTACTTTTTAAAAGCCCTGATAAGCGGGGCGACCTCAACACCAGAAATTGACGTTTCCGCCTGCACACGAACTTGAACTTAATACCTTTAAGGGCACCCAACCCAAAGTAACCTTTAAGGAGCGCAAGGACTAAGTGATGAAAGTTCTGATTTAGGGTGTGTATAGTTTTGTGTGTTCCAACCCCAATGATTACCCAACTATTTATAGCGCTGAAAGTCGGTCAGCAGTTCCTAACGACAGATGCGGAAGTATTCCACCAACTTACTGTCCAATGACGCAACGATTATTTATTTTTGTATATAGCGGTGTCGTTTGCGTAACAAATTAATTTCGTTGATATGCTCGGAGTCTTCAGGGAATTTTGCAAATTGGGAGGCAACGGTGCTGTCAGCAGCGTTGTCGCATAAACATCAATTTTGGGCTATGAAATCGAGAGGACCGTTTTGGTGATAATGCCAACATGGAGAGATGTTCTAGCAACATCGAAACAGTCCCCAAGTATTAAGTTCAAAATGTTTATGTAAAACTTTTAAAAAAATCAGTAAAAAACTGGGAAACGACAAGGGATGTTGGAAGAAGCTGGTGAAGCCTGCTGTAAGTTGACATTAATTCAGAGAGAATTTTATCATATTGCAAAGAACGTATTATAGGACTAATTCGTTGAAGAAATTTATTATTAAGAGGTGGAGTCCATAGTTCTTTGGTTATGAGGTGTACGCATTCTTGAAATTGTGCATTCCTTGTGAAGCAATGCGACCTTTTGGGTTGTTCTCGGAACCTGAGGTAATTAGCTCTTGTTTTTTGTTCAGAGAATTAGTTTGCTTCTTTCTGAGAATTAGTGTGCCAAAAGTGAAACGAATAACTTTGACATGAACAGACGGTTGGCAACCAGACGAAGTCGGAGTCCATTAAGAGCTTGATTTCACTAAAGGAGTAGATGAGTTTACAAACAGTGTGTCTGCGAAGAGGGTAATGATACCCATTGTCAGCATCTATGACAAGAGAGTCGAAACACAAGCTACATCACTAGCTAGGTTATTTCCCCTGGGTTCCCGGTGTTACACGAAAGAATAAGCTTAGCAAGCCAGAATGAAAAATATCATGACTACGTGAGGACAAAAGGAGAAGTGATCTTACAACGATAAAAAAAAAACTTAGAGACTAAAGTGTAGTTTAGCCTTTTTTGTTTCGTCGGATTATTGTTCCCTTAAGGCTTCATCGAACTGAACTTATCAAAGCGATTGCCTTGTTCGGGATTCTGGGAAAACTGATCCGGTTATGTCGCACAGCTTGCGGAAACACGCGATGCGAACAACCTCCGAATTATTGCAGACTTTGCTTGCATGTGATATTTTTGACCTTATTTCAAAACAGGTATTGCAACGGACAGAGGTCAACATACAATGCAATGTATTTTTCAAGTCTATCCAGATGTTGGAAAACGCAAACAATATTCTCTCTCACCCGACGTGTCATGACGTCTTTCACGGCAATTTAAGAAGATACTTAAAGATTTGGAAGACAAGAAATAGTTCCGTCGAACGCCATTTTATACAAACATTGAGGAACTAATGGAGATCATTGATTTCGGACTAAACATTGACTTCACATGCGACAATTTGGTCAGGGTCGGACTTCGATTTGCCCTAACAACTGTGGTCAAGAATCCTAGCTCAAAGGACCAAAATCATGCTCTTCATAATACTCATCCCGCCAGGTCTACTTAACGGAGCCGAAAAGCAGACAGCAGTACAGATTTTGGGGACCTTCGAAAGAAAACCCGTCGGATGAATGGTTTTGTCTACGTGGAGGGTGAATGAAAACCGCGAACTGTACGAGCTGTACAATGAAGTGGATGTAGTCCCAAACACAGTCCGTTGACTACAATGGCTCGGTCACATTGAGTCAGTGGACAACAGACTGCCTTCGAAACCCAGCCCACAATCTTGCGAAATAAAGGAATTCCAAACCGGTTCAAAGATCAATCAATTGTGGATGCCATGCAGCTTGATTTATACACCTGAAAGCAGATCCCCCGGAACCGCGAACGATGCACAACAGCTTTAGTGTAGCTCAGGTCCTCATGTTTTAATGACCTTAAAAGTAGGTTAGAGAGCCCATTTGCGATACGCTCATTAAGCGTAACTAAAACAATCCTTTTATGGAGCGACTGATAACCGATGATTTGACTTACAAACGGTCTTGGTCCCAACGTTACAAAGTGCCGTAAATAATATCAAAAGGAAAGGTTTCATTACAGAAAAGTGTCAGCAGCATAGTGCATCGGGCAATCTTAGAATCAATTCCGATGCTTACTGTCGGCAGTTGGACAATTTGAAGCAATCTAACCGAAAAGGAGTTGAATTCCACAACGGCAATGCGAAACCACACACAAAAATGACTATCCGCCGAAATTTATTGGAGTTAAACTGACCCTGCGCCATTGGGCTTCAAATTGTGTCATTCGAATCAAGACTCCTTGCGTGAATTCATATTCAATTCAGGTGTGACTTTAATTCAACACTTTGCTGTTTTTCTTCGACAAAAAAACAAGTCCGTCTATGAAGATGACACAAATGCTGTTATTGTCGCTTCGTTTCTTAAAACTACTTTTGCCGTACATTATAAGCCACCTTATGCATAGTTTAAATTCCTTGATAGCTACTTCCACATTTCCGCAGGTCTGGAAATGTGCTAAAGTTATTCCTCTTCCAAAAACGCCTAATGCCTCTGATGCAAGTGACTACAGACCCATCAGCATCTTGCCTTGTCTATCTAAGGTCTTTAAGACAGTGCTTGCGTCACAAATCCAGAAGCACCTTACTGATAATTCTTTGTCGAGTCCTTTTCAAGGTTTTAGATGACATCAGAAAAGGTTTCGACAAAGGGCTTGTAACGCTACTATGCCTCCTTGATTTTCAAAGGCCTTCGACAAAGTCAATCATTTCATTTTATGCTGAAAGCTACGTTATTTGTTCGGATTTAGTGAAAGTAGTATTATATATAGAATATAGAGAAATATTTCTCCCAAAGGTCGCAAGTGGTTGTTGTTGGAAGCAAAGGATCTCGGTTGAAGTCAGTGAGTCAAGGCGTACCACAGGGTTCAGTATTGGGACCCACTTTATTTTGTACGTATATAAACGATATGACGACAATATGTAAATATGCATCCATTCATCTTTAGGCGGACTACGTGCAACACTATTGATCCCTTCCACTAAAAAATTGAACTGAATAAGTCTCACACTAAAATGATGACCTAAGCGCAATCAGTAACTGGGCGACTAAAAATGGACTAGTCCTGAACCCGAAGAAATGCCATGTCATTCCCATTTCACACGAGTCCCTCCAATTAAATTTCTTGGCTGATATTTGGTTATCTGGCAATAGGATTCAGCTAGTTGAGGTTGTTAGAAGTCAAGGTGTAACTATTAATACAAAACTCTCTGGTTATAACCACGTAAACATCATCATTGGCCGCGTGTATGGATGCTTGCGAAAGCTCTGGATTTCAGTGAGCTATACACCTTTAAACACTCGTCGAACGCTTATCCTGACATTAATTATGCCTACTTGAACACATGCAGCTGTTGTCTACAACAACCTGCAAGCTTCAAGTTGTCTTTAACGATGCGGTAAGATATGTTTACGCAAAACTGAGATTCGATAGAATCTCGAATTTAACATTGAGTTTCCTAGGTTGCACTCTAAGACAATGCGTTTTCATTCACAGCATCAAAACTTCTAAGTTACCTCCGTACCTGTATTCGAAACTGAAGTTTTCACATTCTAGTAGGACATTTAACATAAACACTCAACGTTTTAGGTATTTGAACTCATCCCGTCTATTTTATCTCTTATGATATTATATCTTATAATAGGACTACCGGTTGAAAATGTCGTTATTGCAGACAACTTCATATCTATTACTCTGAGGTGAATTTTAACCACGACAGCTGTCACACCAGAAACTTCATGTCATTGTCTAATTATTTTAGTCTAGGTTATTGGTGATTAGTGAAAATACACAAGTTTTTGTAAAGCCGTAAAATGTCTACATTCGTGCCATCAAAATAATATTTGCGGGAAGTTTTAATATGCTTCTTTCATTTAAAGAAAAAAACAACCGTAGCGCATCAATTTCTTACCGAATCTTACTCGAGCTATACTATAGACGTTAGAATGTGTCAACTGTGGTTTAAGCGGTTTAAATATGGTGATTTCGACACCGAAGACAAAGAACGCCCCGGCCAGGTGAAAAAGTTTGAAAACCATGAATCGGAGGCATTGCTCGATCAAGATCCGTCACAAACGCAAGAAGAACTTGCAAAATCACTTGGCGTCGCTCAGCAAACCATTTCCGATCGGTTGAAAGCAATGGAAATGATCCGAAAGGTAAGACATTGGGTGCCGTATGAATTGAAGCCACGGGACGTCGAACGCCAATTTTGCATGTCGGAAATGCTGCTTGAACGCCACAAAGTCTTTTTTGCATCGAATTGTCACTGGTGATGAAAAATAGGTACATTACGATAATCCAAAACGTCGGGCAACGTATGGATACTCCGGACATGCCTCAACATTGACGGCCGTTCAGAATATTCATGGCCTGAAGGTTATGCTGTGCATTTGGTGGGACCAGAAGGGTGTTGTGTATTATGAGCTGCTAAAAACGAATGAAACAATCACAGGCGAGGTCTACCGACAACAATTGATGCGTTTAAGCCGAGCATTGAAGGAAAAACGGCCGTAAACGGTCGAAAGACACGATAAAGTTATTTTGCAACATGACAATGCTCGGCCACATGTTGCACATGTCGTCAAAACTTACCTTGAAATGCTCAAATGGGAGGTCCTACCACACCGGCCGTATAGTCCAGACCTTGCGCCATCCGATTACTATCTCTTCCGATCGATGCAACATGGCCTGGCTGACCAGCACTTCCGTCATTTCGATGATGTCAAAAAATGAATCGATTCGTGGATTGCGGCCAAACCGGTCAAATTTTTCAGAACGGGTATCCATGAATTGCCAGAAAAATGGGAAAAATTTGTGGCTAGCGATGGGCAATACTTTCAATATTGAATTTACTATAAATCTATTTTTCCTCAATAAGGCATTGATTTTTGAAGAAAAAACGGCATTTTCTACCTATTACTACAAACTGAATAAACTGTGAATAAAAGTATGCAAATATTATTTATTATTGATTTTTTTCTTCTTTTAATTTTAAGTTTTATTCTTAAATGTACCATAAGAGACTATGTCTTTATTGTACAAAATTTTTTTGTTAGAATAAATTGAATGGAATTGAAGGTCATCGAACAAAATGCGACTTTTTGGACATTGATTTCTTTTTTGTTCTTTTTATAAATAGATGGTCATCGAAAGCAAAGAAAAGTGTGTCATGAACATTCCGACAACCCAATCAAAAATACATTCAGAGTTCAATTAAGTGCACACATACCATTATTAGCCCACTTTAGTCTCTCAGTCGGAAAGTTTATCCTTGCATTCATATCTTCGAAAGAAAGGCTGACTTGCCAGTCCTTTGCCCCCATTCACTTTATTGTGAATCCTTAAAGCTAAAATATTAAAATCCCTGCAAAGTGAGGAATTGTTGCCCCCATTACTGACTTCTCTATGCACGCATTGAATCTTCCGTCGCGCCGCAGACCTGCACATGAGATCCTTCGCACACTTTGGCAAACAAAAACTTAGCCCGCAGAAATATATCGATTCTCAAAAACAGAATAGAGCCGAATGTAGGTAGGTATGCTGTCGATGTATGGCTGTCGTCGTTATGACCCAAATTGAGAGCTCCTTCTTGATTAATAATTTACAATTAATTTATTCCACATCGAAGGATATGGTAAAGAAATTATGTGAAGGGTGGAGCAACCGTATGGGGTTCCGTTGCGGGGCGATTAATATCATGTCCTCGACTTGGCTTCATAAATTTCCTTCACAATAAGTAAGAGAATCAGGGAACATTGTACCTCAGTCTCGAAACTTGAATGCAGGAGCCTTGCAAGCTTAATTGAAATTAGTAATTATTACGCAACTTGTAATCGAATTTACTAGACATGTTTGCCTGGGGAATGCATCATGGAATGAGAGTCGAACATGGCTGGTTGCTTGGTCAAAGATGCTATAAAGATGTTGAGTAATTGGGAAGACATGGTCCTCCTGAACAATGACACATGATGAACTTTGAAATCTGACTAGATCTATTGAAAAAAATGCTGCAAGGCTCACAGATGCACAGAGAGTGCATCCAATTTATCACCTGGATCAATATGTTGGAGGACAAATTGTGTTACAGGACGTATTGGAATGAAACAAAGAGAATGATTTCATTGAACTGCCAAATTTCATTTTAATGAAGACTTGTTAAGAGCAACGAGATTGTGACCATCAAAATGATATGAGGTTGAATTTACAAAAAAGTAAAAGTTAAAAAGATAAGGAAGAGCATTTCACTATAAAATGGAATACAGGGTAAGACATTTGTCCAACAATTGAAGGTACGGGGATTTACAAGCATCATTACATTACATCACATTCTAAAGGAAATATATTGAAAGGACATTTTTAAGGATAAGTTTGCGGTGGTATATTAATATTATTTTGTGCACGGGATTTGCCTTTCGCTAAAATTTAGATGTTGATTCTTAGAAACCAGTGTGGGGTGCGGTGAGAGACTAGATGGAAGAGCGGGACCCAAGGCTACAGTAACACTGTAAACTATCGTCCTATCACAAACTAATAGAGCTTATTTTTTTTTTTGCTGTATTTGCATTGAGTAGTATGTATCACAGAAATTGTACTGAGCTGAAAGATTCTCACGTAGCGAAGCTTTTTTAGGGGATATTTGAAGGACATTTAGAAAAATCTGTCAACCAAGATTTGTTTTGCTGGAAAATATTATATCATTTTCGCAGTCGCTACAGCTTAATTTTCCTGTTGCGGAGTTAATAAAGGGATGCTTGGAACTTGAACATTGCCATGTCATAATGTAAGGACTTACATCCAAACAATGCTTACGAATTATTGAATTTTACTATCGAATTTCGTATCCTGTGAAAAAAATTATTCGAGTATTTAACAGTCGTAATAAACGATACGTAGGCTGCTAGATATATTTCTGGCCTAGGCAACACTGAATGTTGCCAGGTGCAATCTGACATTTCCATTGGAAAGTTTGACATTTTTTAGCATAACATCACTCAGAACGTGTTGTCATTTAATCGTCAATTGTTCTATTTACAGAGACTTGAAAAATTCATCTCGGCAAAAAAAATGGAATTAACTCGTGAAAACTTTCGTGCGATCATTTTTCACAACTTTCGACGTGGAGTATCACGACAAGAGTGTATTGATGAAGCACCATCCTATAGCACTGTGAAAAACGGGTTTAATGAATTCAGTCATGGCCGACGCTCGCTCAAAGACGAATTCCGTGAAGGTCGTGCAAAAACTGCCGTTGTGCCAGAGAACATTGATGCCGTGCGTGAACTGATAATGCAAGATCGTAATGTGACATACCGTGAGATAGAGGCATCCCTGAGCATTTCTCCCACTAGCATACATTCGATATTGCACGAACACCTGGCCGTAAAAAAGGTTTGTTCTCGTTGGATCCATCACAATTTGACAATCGCTCAAAATAAGGCTCGTGTCGATTGGTGCAAAGAAATGTTAAAAAAAATACGATCGCGGTGCTTCAAAAGACGTTTATAAGATTGTCAGAGGTGACGAATCATCGATCTGTGCGTATGAGCCCGAAACAAAACAACAATCGACCGTGTGGTCAACAACAAAAGTTGTTCGTGGAAGAAGCACTTCGAAGCAAATGATCGCCTGTTTCTTCGGCAAAACTGGTCATGTGGCGACTGTTCCGCTTGAGCAACGTAGGACGGTCAATTCTGAGTCAAGTCTTCGGAGAAATTCGAAAAACGAACCAGAGAAGACGAATCATTTTTCACCATGACAATGCGAGCTCTCACACATCGGCTCAAACCAGCGCCTTTTTGACCGACCAAAACGTCGAATTGATGAGTCATCTGCCGTACAGCCCTGACTTGGCACCCAATGATTTCTTTTTACTCCCGCACATCAAGAAAAAAATGCGTGGTCAACGATTTTCGTCGCCAGAACATGCTGTTGAAGCGTGCAAAAATCATGTTTGGAGGTGTCTCAATCGGAGTGGAAAAAGTGTTTCGACAATTGGTTTGAGCGCATGCATAAGTGTATAAATCATGCTGGAGAATACTTTGAAAAACAATAAAACCACTTTTGAAGATAGATATTCGCATTTTCATTATTAGGCCTCCGTATACTGAGCAAGCAATTTAAGCCATAGTTATTGTACAATAAACCACCTACTCGTATGCTTAAAGTGCGTACATAGGAAAATGTTGCTGATGTACATGCCAGTGTTAATGAGGACCGTGATTTGTGGGCATGAAAACTGAAAATTCATCTTCAATGATCGTGAGAACTATTCCGATGCTATTACTATCCAAAATGGACTCAAAAGTGACCTCTCCGTAAAGATATCACTTATATCATTTACATGGTCAACATCAATGTTACTTAGCCTTAAAAAACAAATGGAAAATTAAATTAAAATATATTGATACACTTCTGTAATTTTCCTGCTTTTTTTTGACAGTTTAAAATCAAACTTAATTATCCTTTATTTGGAATGAATTTTGATTTAAATTAGAAGTGTTTTTATATAAATTTCCTAACTGAATGCATTATCGATAAATTTATGGACGGTAGTGTACCTAAGTACATGAATACATAAATATGTATATGGATTTTATTCCTTTCATTAAAATTATAATAAATTATGGTTTCGATTACTCCAACAACTCCACCAGCCTGAAAAAGAGCGGAGAGTACGTTATCGACTTATTTGCATTTGCTCAATTCGCAGTATTTTATTTGCATTCGTAAATTGTTGATAAACTAACTTGTTTACTTTTTTTTGGAAAAATGCTGCTGTCAGTCTTGTTCCTTGACACTGCAGAACCAATGACAGTATTTTCACAAGCAGTTATTTTGAGCTTGCCGATAGTGTAACCGCTACAATACGACGAATCATTGTCTCAGACTACTATCCCTGATCAAACAATCCATAATAGTGCTGTTACTATTATCCAAATGGCAAGTGGTGACCACTCAATTGCTCCAATCTTTTGCAGGCCATTTAGCCGTCTTGGGAAGCGGATTCGAATTCCTTTTCGCTTAGTTACTCTTCATTATATTATTTCTCTGAGACTGTGAATGTGAAGCTCAAGGTTGATGGGACTTACGGGTTATGAGTAGAAGCAAGAGTGGCGTGTTCTAAACAAGATCTCAAGAAAGATTTTTCGGGTTATGGTACTTAGTCAAATTTGATTCACTTCTCGAAAATCTTAAAAATAACCAGCATTGTTATCGTACCAAGCTGGATGGTGTTTACAGACTTTGATTTTTTAATTGAGTTGTTAATTGAAGTGCTCACCGACTTATTAAACCGACTACAGGACAGAAAAACGTTTCTCATCTCCAAGTCTAGGAAATAATACCAAGGCAAAAGAAATCCAAACAAAAACAGTTTTATTTTTAAAAAATAATTTTATTCCAACAAAGAAAACACAAGATTTTATTTACTTAAAATTATTTAAAAAAATATGCCTGTTCAAAGTACACAAATAAATTATATATATTTTTTTATTTTTCAAAACACAAACTGTTGTTTAGGCATTTTACTATAAATTGTTTTGTTAAACATTTAAGTAAGAGTATACAATTATTTTTTATTTTGCTTTCTACATAATATTTTTATTTCTATTTTATCTGCGGTAACAAGAATAAAACTTTTATATTTATTCAAATATATATATTTTTTTTTTTTTTTAATATCTGCTTCACATTAAATGTTTTAAAGTTTTTAATTTTTCGTTTATTTATTTTATTTTCTTAGCTAATATGCAAAATTAGTACAAATATTGACTACTTGTTGCGCATTAATTTGTTAAATAAATATTTCATTAATTCTAACTACAAAACTACATGGATACATCGTTTCCTATTCCAATTGTAGAAATTATATACAATTAGCATTTATATGGTAAAGCTAGCTTTACACTCGTTTAACAAAGCGGCTTGTCTAAATTAACATTTACAAATTTGAACATTGAACTCACCTTGTTCCCCGTACTGCTTAAATAAGTTGAATGTCATGGAGCTGATATGTTAAGGAACAATATGAAAAAAAAGTGACACTGGGTGCACCCCAAAGACATTTGTATGGGGGTTGGAAAGTTCATCGAACTAACTTTGTTGCATTATGGATTGTTATGAAATTGATATCGCAACTAGGAGACACACCATCGTGCCGTCATATGTTGCCTTGGTAATGGCATACCATAAGTATTTATTTCACAATCGAATAAGGTAAACAACTAGACATGGGGGCTAGAATACATTGACAATTGTAGGGGGGGGGGGGCGAGACTCATCGGTTTCATTTGTTTATTTGCGCCCGTTTGTATATGATTGTGATACGGATGGATTTTGTTCTTCGTTATGTGGGAATATGTTTATTTTTTGTTGTGTTGGTTTTTGAATAAATGAGCTTAACAGGTGGCCATGACGATGGGAAAGAAACAAGTCATGGTTCAAAAGATACCTTCGACTTTCCAAATTAGTTGCATGAGACAGATTCGTTGATTCGAGATTCACTTCCAAGCAATTTTTTTTTGCTTTCATCTGTGGATGTAATATCTCTCCGAAAGGTGATCTATGCTCTTTTATGTCGCACAGTTCCGAAAAAAATATATAGTATATATATTCGAGGTCATATTTCCGACCAAAGAAAGAAAACACAAAATGTTTAAAAAAAGAGCCATCATTACAGTTTCCCTTTGGCTCGATACACTCTTCACAGCGATGTAAGAGAGCTTCAAAAATTGTTTTCAAGCGAGAATCATCGAGCTCTTTAAAATAGTTATCAACCGCAAAACCTAATTTTGTACGGTTCGCAAATCTATTTTTATAGCAAGAGAAAATAATCGGAGATGGCTTAGTCTGGCTCATATGGTACAATTCGAAACACACTGTCCATTTGATAATCAAACGCTCCAATAGGTTTGTATAAAAATCGGCATGACATTACCTGTAAATGGAAAGGTTTTAGGTTTCTTTGGTAACAATTAAAACCTTTAAGTTCATTGTTTTGACCATTCCTTCATCTTAGGTCTGAAGAGATCATCCGTGAATCGATGCTGTATTGCTTTGAAACTTCGTCTAACACTTGACTGAAACATCCTCACGACGCTGGGTTTGTTCCATCGGTTACTCGCATACCTTCGTATATATTGGGAGTACTGAGAAATGTACTGATTTACAGCTTAAAATCTTTCCAGGCAAGGAGTTTTAAGCGAACGGATCAAAAAGTTCAAACCGTAATAACTTTTGGCATTGGGCCAATTGTATACGAGGTCTCGCATCGGAACTCTCAGTTCATTGTCTTAAAAACATTTCCAAACTGACTGCATAAGTCTTTCAAAAATCTAGTGCAGTTCGGTTGAGATTTCAGTCCCACAGATGACAGACAGAATTGAAAGATTCAGTTATTTTGAACGAACTTCAAAAACGATAATTTCTATGCCTTAAGCAATGTTGACGCAAAGGTGAATTTAATGATGTAATGATCTTTACCTATCGTTACGAAAGTGGTCATTTATTGTTTTCAATAAGTCACATGAGCTTATGAGTCTCCAAGTCTCCTAGGTTTTGAATTTATATGGGGGCAGAGTGTTTCGTTCAATAGCAACGTCATCGCAGGCTTAACAAAAGGAAACTACTCTCGAGGCTTTTTGTGGTCAATAGATGTCGTGCTGTCAAATTTGATACCGGCGCAGGGACAGGAAAACCCGGGGAACCCATATAATTCGAAGCCAACAGGTGGTTCATATGGACGAGTATAAAAAGTTCTGCCGCTGGTCGTGGCAGACTCCAACCGTGAAAAAATTCGGATATGGATATTGAATTTTAAAGGGATTACATTCGAAACTGATCCCGGTGTTAGAGTTTTGAGGAATTGTTGCAAGAACCCCAAGGGTACAGATATTTAAATGGTTTTCCTTTCCTCGAGGGAGGTCCGCCTTTCATTAAAAACGACATGACTATCAATGCAAGGACTAGCGTTAAAATTTTCAACCGGATGTCTATTAAGACCTTTAACTCCAGCATTTGAAAAACGACAAAAAATTGAACATCCATGCAATAACAGCTTCTATATAGCCAAATCTCCAAGGCCAGTAGTAGTAAAAAGGTATGAACTTATTGTATCGAGAGACACCCGCCTTGAAAGAAGTCGCCAATAAAAAAGGATCATCAACAAAATAGGTGCAAGTCCAGCACGGAAAAAGTCATTCAAGTGCGGGTCGGACTCGCGCAACTAAGGCTCCGTACAAACTTATAGGTTTGTAAAAATATTTCCCTTGCGGGTATTTATATATGAGGCAATAATAACCGTACCTTATGACTGCGTCAATTAAGAATCTAGATTTTTACAGCTTTAAGGGCCCGCAGAGGATATACTAGAGTATTTGGCGGTAACAAAAGTGATCCTACAATTGTTCCGTTTTCTCCTTTTGAGGAACCTTACCTTAAAAAAACAATTTCTGAAAAACTTGAACATTGAGAGACTAAAAAATAAGTGAAGCCGCTCGTTGGACAAGAATTATTCCGTGGCTACATTTTACGAGGACAAAACAATGTGTAACATATTGAAAATGCTGGAGAATGATTTTTTTTTTTGTAATCGAAAAGGTAATCTGTTTTGAATGTGTCCATATAAATTGAACAACTAAATCGTTACGAAATTCTATTTTGCTCTTCAATGTCTTGATGCCTTTTTTGTTATAAAAGGTGAGTCACAAGTAGTGTCAAAATGTGACCAACATTTTGCAAATGGCGTCAAATAAACGTGAAATGATTATCACAACTTAGTTGACTAATTAAGGACATAGTGTTTTTGGCTCAGCGTCTCGTAAAAACTGGATCAACAAGAGGTGTCATAATGAATAGCTTGTTCCCTTCTGTTCGATCGGCACAGAAGTTTCTGGGACACGGAAAATCCACATAAAATGCGCGCAGAGCCATTGTTTTTCCTCAAAGTGAGAATTTGCAGTTCAAAAGTTATTCTGCCTTATTTTGTGAGAATGTCGAGGAGGGACAAATGTTAAATGATTTTGTTTTAGCTTTTGCCGGAATTTTTTGATTTTTTTTTAACTATTTGCTCGCTCTTCAAAAGGATATTAATACTCTTATAATTGGTGTAGCACAGAGCGAGCGGAAGAATTAGAAGAATGAAAGATTGTGTAGTAGTTTGAGAAACTCAGGTGCATTTGGTTTCAACTCACTTTCGTGGGTGGAGCCCGAAACGGGACAGACGATCGACCTATAAGCTTTCACCTTAATTGCAGGATTTTATTGGACATTAGTTTGAGATATGAAGTTTGAAGGTTTGGAAGATTTATATTAGACACCCCGCTGTCAGTGCTATGCCTTCATAGTGGAGCCATCTACACACAATCTACACAAACCATTATTTTGACAACGCGAACTAGGAATAAAGCCAATCCAACAACAACGCCACCCATTAGTCAGACTACTATCACTGGTCGACCAAGCCAATGTTAGTGCCATTAACTTGATCCCAATCGCAATTGGTGACTGGATCATATTTGAAAAACAGCAATTGAAAGGCAGGCGCTCAACCAACTTCGACACCCTGCTTGAAGGGTGAATTATGAATTATGTTTTAGAGCATTGTTGGTTCAAAGAGACCGGTGCAATCGCTCACACCGCTCGTTCAAAAACAAGATGGAGATTTTGAATCACCTTAATTCAGTTCTTGTTTGGCAATTTAACTTACCACGCAGATTGCAAGATTCACTTCCTCCACTCTTGTGAAATCTCTTATTTACCACAAACCTGTCATTTCTTGAAGGCTTGCAAACCTGAAGAGTTTGTTTTTTGATCACTTTTTTTAACATATTTTTCAAAGCCTCCAATAAACTTCTCGTGAAAAAAGGATACAATTTTTTTTCCTTTTCTATCAAAATGTCGACCAAGTCGCATTACTTTCGTAATAATAATAAGAGCCACACTTAATTTCAGAATATTTCCATCGATCTAAGCAAATGAAGACAATCCCTAAAGGTGTTGGAATTGATATCATTGTGTATATATAGTATATATCGGATGTCCTTGGAACGGCTTTACGCCTCCATACACCAGACTATGGGACTGCAGCTTAAATGGTGACAATATTAAAATATTAGCTTCCAACACGTTTCATTGTAGATTCTTGCCTTAATTGCCACTTTTTTTCTGATTAAATAGAGTGCCCTTGGATATTTATTATAAATTCCTTTTGTTTGGAAAAAAAAAATATAAAAAATTTACATATGTCTGAAATGAGGTGATACCCCGAAGGATACTCTTTTTTTAATTTGAATAAGACATTCGTGTATTATAATTTTCTGTTTTGCGTCCACAAGAGGGACGTTCTTGTGTACGTAGTGGTAAATTATGTTTAGCAAATATGTCAATGTTCGCAAACTTAATTTTATAAATAGCCTAGATTAAGGACCTTTTAAGGAGGAGACATACACAAGTTTATATTTTAGAGTTGCGTGACACAATTTGGCGAAAGGTTTCAACCATTTGGACTTTAGCAATAAATTCACCAAGGGAAGTTAAAGGTTAATGTGCGAACATGTTAATCTTATTTTTTTTTTATGAGAATCAAATTCAGAAAAAATCACCTGACCTCAGGCTTCTACCATGAACTTTGAAGTTAATATATAAAAAAAATCAACCAATAAACGACCTTAGAGTGTTTTGTATAAACTTCTTCGTGCTCAAAGTAATTTGTCGCATAATTTGCTGAGCACAGGGTGGGAAAAGGTATTTGAATAGCCGTGCGAAGTGGGTACTTTAAGTTCACTGAAGTTTTGAAATTCAGTTCGAAGAAAACAGATGAGAAATGTAATAGGCGTGAATCGGGTCTAATGATACGCTCGAAAGGGGTGATTTTATATAACAGCACGATTGATTTCTTGAATTGTTTTCCCACACAATTTAGTTCTAGACAACAATTAGTCACTAACCTCTGATAACAAAGTGGAATTGGAATAGTTGATTGAAGAGCATACCGATTTAATGATAGGAAATCAAAAATAGGAATCGATGACCTTTAGGAAAATAGTGAAGGGTCTAAAGAGGTCTATAACGACGAAAATAAGACCAACCCTAGTCAGTTAGTATAGTTAGAAAAAATCAATTTAAACATGGAAAAGCAAATGAAGTGGCGCACTTTAATGCATTCTCGTAGCGATAAAATATAAGCAAATTTTCAGAAAGTGATTTGAAAAATTCTTTCGAAAACATCTCATCGAACTTGTTGTTTACAATAACATAAGCATTAAAACCAATTAGATCATCCTTGAAGAGCTCCGTGAGCATAAACCAGTACTAGCAAATAAATTTGTCGATAAGTCTGCTTACAGCTTAAGAACCTTAACTGAACCGGCTAAAGCAGCTAAAGAAACGGACTTTTAAGATGATCGTGGAGCTTAAGACCATAACCATGGAAATCTGTAGATCATTTGCAATACACGTCTTCAGAAACTTTCTCTCGTAGATTTAAAAAATATGGGCAAAAATCACATAGCTCACTGCCATTTTTGGACAGCGTAAACGTTCTTGGCGTTCCCTGGAGCTGTCGGGACACCTGGGTGTCATGTTCTCTCTATTTGCACAGCTATTCATGGTGGACTTTGAAAGTGAAGATTAAATGTATATCCAAGCACTTGAGCTCCAGTCATTTAGTCATTTTTGTTGAAATGATTAACTACGCGACATCAAACAACTTTACGATAACGCAATTTTTGAAAAACCTGATGTCGTGCTTAAAAAAACATTTCATCAGAAAGTTCATAATTAAAGTTAGGGAAACAACAAGCTTGTAGAGACGAAAGATTTAAAAAACCATCAATACTGATAGATCCAAATAAAATAATAGTTAAACTGTTGCTGTGGTCTTTCATCCAATTTTTAATACCCGTATCTACGTCGTCCTTGATAGTCAAGAAACTCTGAGAACCGTCACCTCGCATAACGTTAGCTAACATTTGGTTTGGGGATCTCTCAACAATTGAGTAACTTCTGCATGGAACCCAGTTGGTGAGGGATTTCAAGACAACGAAAGAGCGGACACTTTATTAACCCAGAGGCGACAGAACACTGACTTTGTGAATGCCTCTCTGAGGCGAAGACGAATTCAATCCATATGGAGAGACAATCACTTTCACTTGAGTGTGCTCACCATAAGAATCAACATAATCGCAAGGTAGCTCCAAGGCTTGCTCCAAGGCTTTCAAGAAAGTACGTGTGGATATTTGGGGTGATGTTGAACTGGCGTCATTATGGGTTCACATATCATCCGAGACGACACGGGAAGAATGGACAGCCAATGCATACAACAAATTTTTCATAGCCAAGTACAAGAATCAAAACCTAGCTTTGCGTCAAGCACGATGTAGCCCCATAAGCAGTCCCAAAAATCGATTGAAACTTAATAATCGTGTAATCATCCGTTTTGGTGATTTGACGACATTGTACTTTTTTTTGGGGTCCCATTAAAGATCGAGGTTAATGAAAATATATCAGAGAATGCAGCTATTCCAAAATACCATCAAAGATGTTTTGAAAAATCGGGTTGACTAACCGAGGTAGTCATTTGAATGGAATATTATTATATTTGGACATCCTACTCTTTCAAGCAAACAAACAGATGGTCTCATATCTTTTTAAGGACCTACCATACATAAGATTTTCGCTTTTTGGAAACTTTCAAGTTTACACTAACTTGTCTTGGCAAAATGTTACGCAAACGCCCAAGTGTTGCACTTATCCAAGTTAAAAGTGTTCCTTTTCGATGATTTCTTTTACCTTTTACTGCCTCCAGATTTCTGAACTTCCAACCTTTAACATTCAATAGATAAAGAAGCATTTTTGTAGACTCTCAAATAGTTTTTTGAAAAATTCCCTCGTCGCATCATAATCTGTAAATTGTATCTCTTTCGGAAATAAAAACATGAGTCAACCTACTCCAAAACATGTTCGAGATTAAGTGAATTTTCAGTTTGATTTCAGTTTCCTGCATCACGTTTTATCCAATCATCACTTCGAGTAATTAATATCGCAGAATGATGGAACTACACCTACCCTCCTATACGTCAGCACTTCACATGGCAAACTTTAATTGAAAATCGCCAGGAAAAAACGTGCCTTAAAACTCTAGCAATTAAAATGTTGTTTTTAATTGATGAAAATATTGACAAGCGATTAAAAATTAGGTCAACACTTTAAAATTGTTCGGATGTGAAGAAATAATCGATTCGATTCTATCTCAAACTTGCAATTATCGAGTTTGGAAAATTACGATTAAATGCGACATTCGACCATGATTCGAAGTTCTTACTAAAGATAAAATAATTTTGGATTTCGAGGAAATGTGCAACGATGTAACCGCACCTCAACTAAACTCATTTCCATTACGAGTTGATCACTGCAGTTTCTCGAAAGTGCAAACTCTATTGTTTGCGGCTTGGCTTTAAATTCAATGCACATAGCCCAGCACTCTGTGGCAGGAGCCAGCCACCCCATTGGAAGGAATCGTTCACCGGAAGTAAAGATAAATTAAAGCGGGCGTTGCATGGAATACTGGCCGCGCTTAACAATGTAACCAAATTCGTACCCTGTGGTTACACTGTTTCACTGGGCATTAAGGTTAAGCCGTGACCTGGCGTTGCGATAAAAACTGGGGAAATTGTATACAGATGTAACGATGTGGGATAGTTGGAACGATTGCATGGTTATGGTGGTTCTAAAGGTTGGCCTTACAATGAAATGTTGCATGATAAAATTGGACTTGAACTTTATTTAAAATTTGCATGAAAAGTGAGTGGGAGCTGGGCATCACTTTTAGGTCAGTCTGGTTGTCAGTGCACTTACATTGCCGCGCACAAGTTTCCAGACAAGTCCAAAGTCTCAAATAAAAATGTCTTCTTGACAGTTCGGGTGAATTTGAAAAATGACGTTAAAGCATTCACTTTCAAAAAAAGACTTAACAGTTTAGTGGAATTTCAAGACTTAGGTTTGTCGGGTATAAATTTATAATTTTGATAAAAATCTTCTTGTATTTCTACAAGTCTCAAAGTGCTTCGACATTTGCGGTATCAAGATAATGAAGATCAAGTCAATTTGCTTCATATTGACTTTGACTAGGTTATAGTGTACCTAGTTATCATGTTAAATTTTAGATTTCCGTTTGGTTTTTCTCGGCCCACGAATTCAGGGTTTTTTTTTTGTCGGAAGCTCGTTGGTTAAATCTGTTCTTCTAATGTTTGTCTACACTTCTTCTTATTCATAATTCCATCGAACTCCAACATCTATGTAACCGACGGCAAACTTAACGGATGGGACCAAATAGAGACTTGAAAAATTCATCTCGGCAAAAAAATGGAATTAACTCGTGAACACTTTCGTGCGATCATTTTTCACAACTTTCGACGTGGAGTATCACGACAAGAGTGCATTGATGAACCACCATCCTATAGCACTGTGAAAAACTGGTTTAATGAATTCAGCCATGGTCGACGCTCACTCAAAGACGAATTCCGTGAAGGTCGTCCAAAAACGGCCGATCGTCATGTGACATACCGTGAGTTAGAGGCATCCCTGGGCATTTCTCCCATCAGCATACACCTGGCCGTAAAAAAGGTTTGTTCTCACATTTTGACAATCGCTCAAAATAAGGCTCGTGTTGATTGGTGCAAAGAAATGTTAAAAAAATACGATCGCGGTGCTTCAAAAGACGTTTATAAGATTGTCACAGGTGACGTATCATGTATCTATGCGTATGACCCCGAAACAAAACAACAATCGACCGTGTGGGTCTTCGAGCCAAATCCAACAAAAGTTGTTCGTGGAAGAAGCACTTCGAAGCAAATGGTTGCCTGTTTCTTCGGCAAAACTGGTCATAAGGCGACTGTTCCGCTTGACAATTTGTTTGCCTGAATTCTTCGGAGAAATTCGAAAAACGAACCAGAGAAGACGAATCATTGTTCACCATGACAATGCGAGCTCTCACACATCGGCTCAAACCAGCGCCTTTTTGACCAGCCAAAACGTCGAATTGATGAGTCATCCGCCGTACAGCCCTGACTTGGCACCCAATAACTTCTTTTTATTCCCGCACATCAAGAAAAAAATGCGTGGTCAACGATTTTCGTCGGCAGAACATGCTGTTGAAGCGTTCAAAACATATTTTGGAGGTGTCTTATTCGGAGTTGAAAAAGTGTTTCTACAATTGGTTTGAGCGCATGCAAAAGTGTATAAATCATGCTGGAGAATACTTTGAAAAACAATAAAACCACTTTTGAAGATAGATATTCGCATTTTCATTATTAGGCCAGAGATCCGTATAAGCAGAAACAGATGAAAAAGCTCGACCCAATTCAAATAATTTTACTTAGAAACTTCATCAACTTTTAATGGACCAGGGAAGGGTACTATTATTATTGTAGTGTATTTATTCAAAATAAAATTATGAACATTGAAAATTGCAATTTGGTAGGTTTTTGTTATGTCCTTCTTTTTAAGTATATTTGCAGGCCTGGAAAAAATTTAAATAACATACAGAAAGCTCTGAAGGGTGGTTGGTGACCATAGACAGATGGATGGCTCAGATGAGTTTTGGTCTTGATTGCTTCGTGGGTGGACTTCTTTGCATTCGCTTAGTTCAATGTATTTTCTTCTAAATAAGTTGGTATATCAGAAAGTTGTGTCAGTTATTTTCAACGACATGACCATAGAATTCCAGAACGACAAAACGCACTTGGTGAGACTAAGTTCCATTTACGCACTTCGAAATCGAATGTACCCTCCGGAAACATGATTTGTTATAGTTTTATTATATCAATATTATTTTTTAAGAGAATTTCAATAAAATGAAATAAAAAAATACGCGCCCTTAACTTTTACCTATGCCGTACTTCGCTGCCTAAACTACCCTCAAGGTAGTCTGTAAACAACACCAACAAATTTAATAATGCCTACCCTAAGTTAACCATTCTACTAAAGGTTTATCTCTCTGTCAGAGTTACTAAATATTTTAAGGCTAAATAAAAATCATAGCACTCTCGTAAAATTAAAGTGAAATTGTCCTTTATGTAACGAAAAAACAAAAAAAAATACCAATTTGCTTTGGATTACAGTCAAAGAAAATCCTCACACAAAACTGTCAAAGTATTTGCTATCCTTTCAATCTCCCCTTACACCTTGACTTCATTTATTATTCAACACCATAGAAGGATATATTTCGTTTGGGTTTTCCTTCTTTTTGTAACCCTTAAAAAAAAATAAGGCGAAATTAGTTTATGCTAACCGAATTGGATAAATTGTGTAGCAGTACGGAGGATTCGTTGCCTTATTTTATTTTCTTGTTTTTATTTTTATTTTTTATTTTTCATTAATCTTTAGAGCTAATGGCTTTTCGATAAACAACAGTCTAGTAATTGCACACAACGTTTTGGTATATTTATTTTTATTTATTGTATTTTTGTTTTTCCAAATTTGGTTTAAGTTTTGTCACATGACAAATTTTAGTTTTTTGTTTTGTTTTAAAATAAGTCTTATGAACAAGCTTAAAAACTATGTTTACAAAAATGTATTTGTTACTCTTTTAGAATATAATTTATTTGTTTTTATTACATAATAAATAAATAAAAAAAATTATGAATATTTAACAATTCTGTAATATTATTTTTTTTTTTTTGTGAAAAGTGTCATTTTTTGTTGAGGACTTGTGTGGCTTTGATAAAAGGAAATGCATTATTCAGTTTTGTGACCTCCAAAATTGTGCAACTAAATCGTAAATTAAAATTTTGTTCAGAGTTTTATGACTAAACTAAGATAAGTGATGAAATGAAAAATGTAGGCCTCTCTTAAATAAATCGTTTCCGGTAACTGCTAAAAATTGAAAAATATACCGGTGTTCAACCGGAATCCACCAATTAATTTCGAATCCTTCGATTTTATTTTCGATGTCGTGACAGAAACAAAAATTATTCACAAGTCTAATGCTGTTGGTGAAGACGGTATTCCTCATTGGTTTATTCAAATGACTCTTGCCTCTATAATAAGTTCACTCACAAATGTAAAGCAAGTGTCGTAAAAGCGAAACCCTTCCTCAGAAGCTGCTTCTTGCCTTATATGTATCCTTCCAGATAAAAATTCTTAAATAAATCCTGGCAAAACAAATATTAAGTGATCTTGATCAACGTGGGTGCTCCAGAATCCGATATGATTCGGGTGATATTACAGCCTTATGCTTGCTTGATTTCTCCAGAGCTTTTGAGACGGTCGAGCACAAAGTTTCAGAATGTGACATCACGTTAACAGAAGTCTATTTTGGCCATTTTAGGCGATTTCCTAGCCGCCCAGACTTCTTGTTTCTGCGCTTTTAAACTCCCATTAAAGAGAATCATTTCGGTAGAGTTGACAAACTCAAATAAGCTTTGCTCCACAGGTCTAACGAAGATTTTGAAAAATGACTCCCGTGTAGCAGCTGTATGTTCATCTGGCGGAGGATAAGCTGGATTAGGGATCTGGCAGTGGAACAGTCTCTGCAACTTGAAGCATACATGTTTAAAAGTGTGTGGCAAATACAATACGATCACCAAATGTCCTTGCCGACTCGCACAGTAGTCTTACCTTTATGGCGAAAATCTAGCTTTTCTCAAGAAACTAATGGCTACTCACTTGCACTCCTTCTGAAAGGATGCCCTAATGCAGCCAAAATTAGTAAAATAGTAAGGATTAATACTCATCAAGGTCCGATTTACAACTGCAAAAAAAAAAAATAGTGGAAAAAAGAGCTCGTTTAGACTGTATGTTCATATATTTGGTAGGACCACTCTTTGAGATGCAGTCAGAGGAGAATGTAACGGAATAAGGGGCCTTCTTACATCATAATGTAGGTACTTTTTTGCTCTTATGAAGTAGTAAGGATCATTTCTCGAATGGGATTAATATCAACATCATTCCGCAACTTAACAAAACGCTGTTCAAAAATATGCAGAGTATTATTAGCATGTAAGGTGTTATAAATGTTTTTCCGAGTACCATCAACAACATAGTCCAATCCCATCCTAATCAAATGTCAATGCAATCATTTAACTGATTACTTAAATGACAAAGACGTACGTACAAATCCAAGTTACATCTTAAAATACCACTACGAATCAATCCAATGACAGAAGTGTCAAAGCCACGCGACATCGTAAAATATTTCCTATTCATACCTTGAAAAAAACCCTTAAACAGCGCCTTTCAATAACACCGATGCCGTACACATTTCTAGGTCGACATAAGCCTACGCAAAATCAATAAGAAAACCACCTAGGCAATACGAATGAAATGGAAAATAGGCATGACACTGATTTAAAGCAGGCCCACCACACGACTTGTCAATCTGTTTCCTCCATTCCAATTTCCCTGACGGATGGGATGTTTTAGCTTCAATGTCAGTACAAAGAAGACATCCGGGTGTCAAGAGTCAAAAGTAGGAAAAGTCTTCTTTGCGGAGCAAGAGAAAAATAAATATGCATAATTTTTCTTCATCACCGTTCGTAATGACATGAATATAAAAAAAAGAGAAAAACATTTTGCATAGAAAATGACATCTTTCACGGGCAAAAAAAAAATATCCCATTAAAATTTTATAGAATTTCTGAATGCCTGTAAATGTCAAATGATGACAACCAAAAAGAGCTAGCACGGACAAGGAGGAGAAGGACATCAATCTAGCTCCATAAATGAGGAAAGCAAGGTTTACAAGTGTCTAAGGAATTTCGTTTATAAAATTTAATGAAATTTTACGTTAAATATTTTTTATTATTTTTCTTTGTTGTTTAGTAATCGAAAGGACAATGAACTAAAGGATCTTCTAGACATAAATATGTTAATAATAGTAGGTGTATATATCTTTGTTTTTTTTTCTTTGACATTCCGCAGCGACTTGAAGAGATGAAATATGCCGCAAATAGATTAAGAGGAAATTTTCAAATACGGCGGAGATATTGTTGAAGACAAAATCTTTCAGTCTATGGAGGTTGAAAGCATGCCGAACAATTGGAATATTAGCTCTGTCCATCGGCAAAAAAGCCGATCTAGCTTAACCTAGTTTACAAGATTCTATGTGTCCGAAACTTTTTGTTAAATAAAAATTTGCAAATGTTATTTGACAGTAGACCAAATTTTGTGACTGCGCCAAATCAAAAAAAAAAGGATCAATTAATATCAAGTCGATTGTTCAACTTCAAAGTCGTATATGACAACACTATACCAAGCAAAGTGATGGCGAACCTTCGAATTCTTCCAGAGTTGAGCCGGGTTCGTTAAAGAAATGCGCGGTCATGGGATTTATTCATCCTGGTGATAGGTGTCAATATGGCAAGCATCTTTTTAAAGGATAACGCAGACGATATGTTCGTCATAGCTCGCACCTTGCGCTCCAGCACGACTTTCACAGCGATTGAAGAAGAGGCCAGAAGAGTTGGTCACAAATTAATGACGAAAAAGCAAGACAAAAAATCAATACAAGCAATCAAGACAAGAATTCAATCCGTCGAACACCAGCTGGTACATCGTGGTTTTTCAAACAATTACCATCAAAAATCCTAACGAAGAGGACAAAAATCATGCTCTATGGAACAGTCATCTTGAAGGTTCTTTCACGGTAAATGAAGGTGAAAGTATAACTGAGAACGAGAAGAAGGAAGTGTTGATCCACTCCGGACTACAATGGCTCGTCTTAGTCTTAAGTTTATCGATCAGCAATTGCTAATGCCAGGAAGTCTTACCAACTAGAAGCAGCATGAGGTTATGTTGGAAAACAAGTTTAACTCCGAATTTGAACCCGGGATCTCACACTCAATAGTCCATTGCACAAGCAACTGAGTCCTTGACACCATCTGTTTCGTTTTTGTTCAATACAAGCCTAAGCTCAATTAACAAAGCTTAAATCATTTAGATCTAGGAGGGCTGGTCAGAAAATGGAAGTGATAAGTCGCAGGAGGAGGGATATGAAGAAGAAGAAGCTAGAACAAGAATCAATTGTCATAAAAGAATCGATGAATCAAAAATTTCCAATCGTTTTCGTATGGAGGCAAGCCTTTTTGCGGCGTACGAAAATAAGTCAAAGCTGAACCTTTTGCGATTTTCAGGTCTAAGTATTTTTTGTTGCATCTAAGGGAGAAGTTCTTCAAGCTGTTTTCGTCATAATAATCTCTGGCGCCGATGGGGATATCAGAGTTAATTAATTTGCGCTGGGCATCATAGCTAGTATGAACGATAAGGGACTGGGAAATACCTAACGCAGTAATGAAAATGTTCGAAAGAAAGTATCGATGAAAGGAGGACCCTTCAGTATCGATGTTTTAGATAACAATAAATACAGTCAATATTTCGTCGTGAGCATTTTCAACGTTACATTTACATCGCCGAAAAAGCTCATCAGTTCAACCTTAAATCCAATTTCAGTCTTATGACGATTTACGTCTGACATTATCGTCTCGCCGAAACTTTTGCATCACTTAACTCATTACCTGTGTGTGGGTGCACGATATCATTGTGACGATACTTTACTTGCTTCATGTAATGCGAAAACCGTCATTAACTATCGTCTTGTCGATCCCGTCAGTCAGCTTACAATGAAATCATCTTATCGTCTTAAAAGTTGCGTGATGAAACAGTGCAACGGACAAGGCGGAGAAGGACTTTACAGTGGTGCGTGAAACGAGGCAATGTTTCCCGACCAAACTATTGTGCTATTATTACATCAACTTACTCTGGAGTCATTATGCAAATGATCTTCATCCCACAAAACAGTGAAAGATAACAAGTTCAACTTCAGACTTGACAAGAATGCTGTAAGAATCTGAATCAAGTGACTTGAAAGCTTAACTCGAAAATTTGAACATAGGGCACGACAAAATTATCTTCTCAACATATTCAGACAATCTGTTTCTTTGGTTTCTTTAAGGAGGTCCAAAATGTTTCACCCACCTTATCGAAAGAAGCATAAACGTAGCATCGGTTTTAAAGTGATATTTGTGAAGTAAAAATTCTCAAGATTACGAAATACTTGTGCTAATTTTTTTTCCGAAATAATTTTTCAATGATTCTGGCATAATGTGAATTGATGGTGCAGTTTTCTTGGTCGTCGTAAACCAGCTGGTCCGATATTGAAGTGTTCAGCCGCTTGTCTCAAGGAGACTGGAAAAACATTTGACAACATTTCATGGTGCTCGTTCTGATCATGGTTGCCCAGCTTCGAAGACGAAAGTTTAGAATACTTGAACATTTCACGAAGAGCCATTAAATGCACTTAAAGTCCCTGCCTAGGAGCCAATTATGAGGGTTTTTTTTCGATGAAGTAAGCGATATAGTTGAATGGAACTTGAGGACTATCCAACAGGATAGTACAATCTCACACATAGTTCGTGGCGCAATGGACATTTTGACAATTTGTGATGGCTGGCAACATCGTCCAATTTGATCGCTCCATATTTATTTTTAGGGGTGGAAGCTCTCGGCAAATCTATTAAAATACAGAAAAAATAGCCCAAACGATCGTCACCAAAATCACCAAGGGGAAAATATTTAAGGTTAAATTACACATTAAAATAAAAAAAGGTGAAATTATATAGTTGCATTTTAAAGATTTAGCTAAACAACATCGGGTGTGGGTTTTTGGGCCACCCGCAACAAGTATCTTACAGCATTGGCCGCCAACATAATTTTCACAAACAAAATATATGATATATCGCTTAGCTGTCACCGGAAAAAAGATAAGAATAACAGTTTGACTACTAGAACTATTGCAATAAGAGGGGACCCAAGGAATTTGGTAGTGTAGGATTATTTAAACGAGACAACTCTCCTTTCTTTCAAACTTCCTGTCAAAGATTTCTCATTTAATTTCTTTTTATTTTTAAGAAAACTTCATACATTTATTCACAGCTGTATGAATCACGGGAAACACACAAACAAGTGAGCGCTTTTAATTGGATATAATCATATGCCTCACCTGGCTCACTTATTAATTGTAGCCTTCGTTTCCCGGAAATATTTTCCGGAGATGGTTTTTGTACGTTTTCCTGTTTCTTTATTAATATTTTTTCATTACAAGGATTTTCAAAGGTTTCACAGTTACCAGAAACAATTAAGCAACTACGAGAGACTTCAAGCACTTTATGCGCCATGTTTTTTAAAGTGTTTAAACGGGCAACGCCTCCTTGGCTTGATTCATTTAACAGTTCGGCATGAGTGAGCTGAGAATCGTTTTAAAATTTACTACAAAAAGGAGGCGAATGGTCAAAAACTTCCGCCAACAATCGCACCTTTGAGTTCTTTTACCGGAAACCCCTGCCTCTTTTCATTGATCAGGCGTTCATATTTTTGAAATTTGAAAAAATAAAATATTTATTGAAATTCTTGTAGAAAACTATTATAACATGAGCTCAAAAAGGTTGCACTCAAAAAACATTCATATGTTCAAAACCTTTTCATATTTTTCAAAAAAAAAAAAATTGTTGTCTGTAAAAGTTCAGCACAAGTTATGAAGGACACAAGAACTCTGGAGTAAGGACTTAACAACTCATATGTTACCATGTTTGCCATTACTTAAGGCCAAATTCAATAAGGACGGAATTAAATAAAGGAGAGACATAACAAAAAAAAAAGTCCTCAACAAAATGTGTGTGAACGAGAATGTTCGAAAGTAAATCACGACAATTATCACACTCACACTCTTTGTCTTTACGTTGCACTACTGCTGTCACTGTCGCTGTTCAATGAGCCATTGGATGCCTTCAGTTCGGTGCCGCATAAGCTCTTCGTTACCCCTGGTGAGCATGATGCACTCATGCTGTGCCGACATGGTTGCGGTGAAGTTGGATTCGACAGACCCGACTCATGTATCGGCGATAAAGTTGGTGAGCGCGTTCGTAAAAAGTGTTTCCTTCGTTGTCGCCGATAGACGGAATTTATTGCCGGCAACCGCTGGGTATTCTGTGGAATGTGCGAGAAGCCAAGCGTCTCAGCCAGTTCGTCCAAGTCTGTGGGGTTTGGCATTTTGCGTCGGGCTGGAGGTGGTGCCGAAGGCATTGTCAGTCCATTAGGCCCACTGTAGGTGTAACTCTCCTCGTCACGGATCACCGATGTCGGTAAAATGGTCTCAATCGACTGGACACTACTGTGATCACTGGACGTTGAACTGCTGCTCTCGTACATCGGAGGGTAGGGTATTGGCCGGATTTGATTTTGTTTAATATTGGTTGCCGAGGCTGGATGGTGATGTGGATGTGTTGTGGACTCGTTGTGGCGACAGCGGGGTCGTCTGTATCTATTTATCATTCGCATCATATGACGGAATCGAGCTATTGGCCAAGGACGATGTAGACGTGGCCTTTGGGTTGGCTTGAAGTTGGCACCGTTTGTTTTGATGAAATGCACGGGAATTTGGGTGGGATTGGTTTTGTCCATTGTCACACCGTTGCCGTGTTGCTGCTGTTGCTGTTGGTGTCGTTGTTGGATATCAGCATCGCCAACACCCATGGAAATAGTTGAAATGATATCATTCGGTACATCCGGACTGTCGGGCACGTTCGAGCAGCAATTCCATTTTCGGCGCCAACGATGATGCTTCGAGATGGTCTTCACGTTCTCAGTCTTGAGGGGAGTCTTGATGCGGAATGTGCAGAAGGTACACTGTTCGCTGAAGTGTAAGAAGGAGCGGGTCGTGGCAGACGCTTCGATTTCACTAACCATTGTTGCCTTATTGGCGGCAGCACTGAGTTTTCTCCGCCGCTGGGCATATTCCGAACAGCAGTGGAATGCCTTACTTTTGCACTTCTCCACCGCTTCGATATCGGCGCCAGCGGTGATGGCAGCTGCAGCGGTGGCACCGGTAGTGGCGACGTCTTCCTCCAGCATCGAACACATGTAATAAGTCTTCATGGCAGTCTGATGGTATTCGCGGGAATTCTCACAGCAATGGAGGGTAGTCGGACGGTCTTCAGATTTGGCTTGGAATAGGCGAAAATCTTCGGGAAAACTGTTCGGGTGTCGGAGGCTCGAACAGAAATAGACTTGACTGCAGGTGTCTTTGGACGGATCGGTATTGTTGCCCTCCGGACTGTTGTTGCTGTTGTAGCTTCCGTTCTTTGGCATAATGGAGAGGGCTTGTTGTTGCTGCTGTTGCTGGCGATGGTTGCGAATGTACTCGTAGGTAGTTAGGCCGAGGAATGAAATGTAAATGTGGAAGAAGCAGAGGTGTAACAGCAGGCCGGCTGTGATTGCAGCCAAAACTCCAAGGAATCCGATGAAAACGAGAAAAATCGTATCACTAAATCCGATACCATTGACGGCATTTGAATCGATTATTTCCTTCACAAGGCTCGTTGGGGTTGAAGTTCCATTGATAATCCCTGCTGTGGCATTTTCTATGCTCTGATTATAGAAGAGCATAGTGTCATTCCAGAGAGTGACATTTTGTGGAGCGAGCGTCGAATCGTCGAGGCTCGACTCGTTAAACGGACCTTGAACGACAGCTTTCGACACAGCAATCTCTGCTTCCATGTACCAAAAGCTCAACCATTGCGGATTTAAATGGTAGAGGACAATTTGCGCTAAAGCGGCGGCCACAATGACCAATGTCGCCACAACCGCCGACACGACACACATTAGGAACGCTACATAGTTTCTCGAACCAATGCAATGATTCAACCACTTGCAATGATGATCGAACTTACCCACGCACTTATTGCACACTGAACAATGTTTCGTCCGCTGACTGGTCGTACGTATATTACACAAATGACACCGGCCGTTTTCGATGACATGCGAATGTTTTGCGCGATCAAACTCGGGCACGATCCGATCGTTTCGATGAAGTCGCCGTAACTCTCGATCCGCGGGATCAATTAGCAGCGCTGCTAAGTGCGATACTATGTGTACGATGTATAATCCTGATACAAGGCCGTAGAGGGGACCTTGCAACTCGCTTGTGAATGATGGAATTAGCACCCAAAACGAGGCCACACCGAATAGGATCAAAACAAACCAACCGAACACTTGTAACGGATGCAGGGGCAATTGTAACCCGTTCAGACGACGTCCCTTACGATGTTGCACTTCGGCGACATTATCCTGAAAGGATATATAGCTGGACAGATCACATTTAACTGAGGGCACTGTGCTTTCCTTGTCCTCATCATTGGAGTCAGAATTTTCGAAATCATCATCATCGTCATCGGCGGCATCTTCGTCATCGTCATCTTCTTTGTAGTTGGCATTTGTGTGCGTTAGTGCGAAATGCACAACGTGCGCCTTTGGGCTTATACTCCTATCGGTGTTTTGTTCTATTGGCGACGATGGAGGTTTGTTTAGAGTATGACCATTGGTACCACTTGTTTCGATTCGGTTTGATGCGTTTGTATGCTCTGAGAGCATGTTATTGCGATTTTTTCAAAAACACGGGAATACGTAGACGACATTCGACAAAGGCATTCCATAGAAGTTCTCTTTTTAAAAAGGTAAATGTTTATAAAAAAGGGCCTATTGGAATATCGGTGTTATAGATTTTTCACTTTATCACTTTTAATTGGAATAAAATTGCACATTTATTTTGAGAAATTGAAATTTATTTTTATATCGTATTTACGATATTGTCATATTAATTAGTTTCAGTGTTATTTAGGCGATATAAACCATGCATCAACTATGTTTACGTCATATTTCAAGAATTACGCAATATCGTAAATATCGTAAATCACAAAAACAACTGGTTTCGCAGTTTTTTTTTGTCTTAACTCATGTATAAAAATTAAGCTACGCTCGTATTTTATATGTGTTGTCACTATAATAAAAATGCACTGAATTTGTAGTTAAAACTACATCAAGGCGCTTTAAATGTTTTTATTCGAATATCGTAAGTAGAGAATGTTTCTTTATGGGACTGTTAAGATATTTTTCACATGTCATTTTTTTTCTGTTTACTATTATTAATTTATGAAAATTCACCCCGTTGATATCGTACAACAATGTTTTCTTTTGTTTTTTTTAATGAAAAATCAAACACATTTTTGTATGTGGTCTTTTTAACCGCTTCACTGTCACGTTAGCCTTTGCACAATACAAATTCAATAAAAGGACACCACTTGCGCGTATTGCTACACAAAAATAAAAAATAACAACACCAAGGACTTTATATTTCGTATTTCAAAAACAAAAAAATTGCCTTCCTCCACTGAGGTTACTGCTGAACTTTACGTCCTTTTTGTCTGTCGCCGGGACTTTTTTGTTGCTGTTTTTTTATTTTTTTAGATTTTCAGGGTGTGTAGTGAGTCTGTTTTTTTTATTGTATTTAACTCGTGTTTATGTAACAATTGTTGATGATGAAGAGAAAGAATAGAACAACGATAGACAAGCGGCAGGGAGAATACATAATAAAGTTAAAGAAAAAAGGGCAACAATGTCCCCTTAAGAGGGTTTCAATTCAATTCATTGAAAACCACCGACTTGCCGATTGCGTGGTTAAAGCTAGAATTCCACTAGGGGCTACAAGCAAACGGCACACATCGACAATAACAAGCGAAACATTGAATACACGTTAATTGACAAAAGCGCTTGTATTGTTCGAAAGGGTTGATTTCGATCAATTCACGACGATGACAATACGACAAGTGACACATACGAAATACGAGCACACAATATGATGGGGTTGTTGTGGGGATTTTCTTTTCAAATTACACGATTTGTATCTATTTTTCGTTTGTTTTCTTTTGACTAATAATTAGCAACGGTGGAGATTTGTTTTCACTACAAAAGAAAATAAATAAAAGATCGGAAAATTGTTACGGTTGCAAACCATCACGGACGGGGAACGAACTACAACTGATTGGAGTTGGTTTTGTTGTGAGCGCTCAAAGTTTGCGCAGACTGTTGGGGAAAATTATTTCGCTCTCATTTTTGGTTTCGTGTCTGAATTTTCAGCAGGTGGAATTTGAGTGGGAAAGAAAAGCTATGCATGTGGAGGTGGGTAAAAGCTTTTAGCTGTCGATATAAGGGTTAAGTTTGAGTTGAGATATGAGAACATAGATTTTATTTTTTTGTTTGCTTAAATAAAAAGCTACCCACTTACCTCTCAGGTTTTTTACTCAGCAGTTGAAGGTGATTAGAATAGCTGAAGACTTGTAGGTTGAGCTCGCACTATCTTGAAGATTCACAGATTCCAAGCTGAAAATAAAGATTATTTGAGAATTTTGAATAATGTCATCAAAGTAAGATGAAATTTTGAGTTTCCGGAATCGTATCGATTGAAAAAGTCTGGTGCGAATAGGTTTCGGACAATCAAACTGCCATTGGTTTATAGACCTTTAAGTTTTTAATTCTATTCGGAACTTTGGAAGGGAAAAAATATTTTTGACTGCGAACCAATTTAAAACAAGCATAATTACATAAAATCATTTTGTTACGAAAATAAAATTACAAAGAGGTGATCCAATTGCCAAAATGCGGGGAAACACAGAAGACTGGAACTTTTACAGGGTGGCCTAAAAACACTTGGTGAGTTGGTTGGTAAGGGTGAGCTTTATTGCTCGTCACCTAGATAGGCCTCCGATTAGGCTTGTAGCCTTTTTCTATATTCTGTATGGATAAAAGTTTAGATGTAAGTGGGTTTGTCTTGGTTAACCGAGTTGCGTCAGGACCCTCTATAGATCTTTTAATAGTTGTCAGGGGTACAAATATTGTTCCTGTTTCCTGCTCCTTTGCTAGCCAGTTTATCAACTACGAAAGGATCTTCGTATCCCGGTATCCACGTTGGATTGACTTCATTAAGTGCTTCTTGCTTATTCAGATAGCTTTTATAGCCGCAGCACTGTCTGAACAGATTTGTATTTCCTTCCCCTGTACATTGAAATATATATTTAGGTGAGGTCGTTTCTACTCCAGTTAGTATTGCCAACATTTTGTGCTTGAATAATCGTAATGAAAGGATCAAGATCGGTGGGTTTGGGCAGTTAATTCCTGCCTCTGACTTTGACGATATTTGCAAGCCGTGATTCCGCCGGGGTTTCTTTTCGTACTTTCGTTCGTCCAAGATTCTCTTGTTCACAATTTTCCTATGCCCAGTGTTTTTCCTGTCATCAAAGTGACCCAGTGTCATGAGTCTTACGTCACCAGTTGTGCTGGTGTTTAAAATTACTTCGATGGCGTTGAGTTTTGTGCGCCTGTAATTCTCGGGCATGCCAAGCGTTATTCTTCTGAGAGCCTGAGGGCTTAGTATTTTTATCAATTGTCGGCCACTATAATATAATGCCATAAACGACGGCTAGTTTTTTTTTAAATAAATCAATAAAATGACACATTTTTTTAAGTGTTTATTTTGGAGCTGTAAGTTGTTTTGCATTAGTTTTTGAAGATGATATTGGTTAATTGAGCACCGCCACTTTTGATGATCTTTTGGGATCTTTTTACTTTTTTAAAGTTTTTTGATATTCCACAGCTGATTGACTATCTTTCACTCGTTGACAAAAATGCGCTTTAAACCAGTAAGCGTAAGACGGAGTTGAAATCTGCGCTGAAAATCACGTTGCGCACAGAACATGATATAATAATAAAAACACGATCTGTATTCCGCATCTGCTTATCTTACAATTATGAGAACAAGTTTGACAGTTGCCGCCATTTGCAAAAGTTATAGCGTCTTCCTATACGGTATTACATTCTGGGCCAACGTTTACGAATTCAAGACTATAGCAAAGATATGTTTATAGCGCAAATTTTGTGATGAAACCAGTAACATACCATACAACATGGCCGTAACACAAACTGAAAACTTTAAAACTACTGCAAGAAATTCAGTTCTGTTACGGGAAGACAGCTAAGAGGAAACGGAATTAAATCCGAGAGAGATAAGGGATTTATATTTTACTAATTTTATATCAAAACATTTCGTGACTCATAAATTCCTACTTAGAAGGCGGTTCGTAGAAAAAAAAAAGGTAAAATGCTACTTCTATTTTCAAACTTATAAAAGGATACTTTTCAGCATTTCGGGCTGACCTTTTGTGATCGCTTCAGGTTCCTTGTTTGTGAACGTAAAGGGAATATGAATACTAAATAATCGGATGCTAGAAAAAGCATGTCCCAATGAAAGCAAAGCAGCTTATGCTCAGGCTCAGAATCACCAAGGACCGATCGCCTGGGCGGTAAGAAAGCACATGCTGCTAACAGAGAGTTCGTCATAACAAACTCTCCTGGCTTTGAGTAAAAGTGGGATGTGTCTAACTGGACATCGCTTCATTCTGCTTCTATTGAACGCAATGATCTACAAAATAGTCATAAGCTTAGAGAGCTTGAGGCGCTTGTTGAAATACCGCAAAAGGATTTGGTAACATTCACTCTTTTCCAACCTTGATATACTATATAAGTCGTCATAAGTAGCTGGTTAATAAGTACAAAGTGTCAAAAAACATGACCAAGGCGACATATTAACAGTAACAGGTCCATTTCCTTAGATGGATCACTTAGCATTTGACGATACTCTTAATAACATCTTCAGTTTAAAAAAAAAAGCTCAGTGATTATTCGGCTTACACCAAAAATGGCATACTTGCTTCAGAAATAAGGGTTATCACATACTATAAAATCAGAAATGAGACACATCATTTACGATTTGAGGTAAACAATCGGTTTCAGCAAATTTTCAGCCCATTCATCGAACGTGCGACGCAAACTATAGTTCATACATGGGCTTCAATTGCTGCACCTTAAGTGCATCTTTTACGGCTGTAGGCCAAGATCATTCTTCACAATTGTCCAAGCGTTTAATAGGCAATTGCCAAGAACGGCGTTGAATCGATTAATTTGGCTGTGCGATCATATCCACCATTACAGAGGTGTCCTCTTCTTCGTGATTGATGGACATTTCCTCAAGGGTAAAGTAAGATATAAGTAAGTAATTGCGGATTTTTTTATTAAATAAAAGACAATTTTTTCATGGAACGAAATAACTTTATTCTGTAATGTATTGCCCTTTTTAAGCAATGACCGTTTGCCATCTTGCAGGCAGCATCATAATTCCCCGTTCATAAAACTTCTGGTTATGATCAGCAAAAAACTGAACCAGGTACGATTTGACATCATCATTATTATTGAAATTTTTACCATTCAAGAAGTTTTGCAAAGATCGAAATAAAAAGTAATCAGATGGTGCAAGGTCAGGTGGCAAAATATTCTTACCAAGCTCCAATAATTTTTGCCGAGTGACCAAAGATGTGTGTGGCCTTGCATTGTCATGATGGAATACAACACCTTTTCGATTTGTCAATTCGGGCCGCTTTTCTTCAACTGCATTGTTCATTTTTTTATCAATCGTTTTAAAAATGGATCATTTTCATTACGTTTCTTTAACAAGTCGCATATGTTAATGCGTCGTATTAAATGGTTTTCTTTCAGTTCATGAGGAACCGAGTTTTCGAGTTTTCGTACATAGCAAAGTTGTTTTAAGCTATTTTCAATGCATGGACGACCAGAGCGTTTTTCATTTTTGAGTGAAAAATCAAATCAAAACCAATTTTGGCACTGCCGTTCTTTTAAAGCTTCTATAACAAGCCATAAACAGCACATGACGTATGTTCGTTTTGATTTTCCATTTTTCAACAAAAAAATGTGTTTACTGATTGACAGTTGAAGTACCAACTATCAAATAACAAAATGTGTTTGACATTTCGATTAAGTCAGCAAATCTAAAAATTCAACTAAAGCCATCTATGAGTGAAATCCGCAATTACTTAGTTGCCAACCCAATATTTTGTATAAGCCGCTCAAAAGAACGATTATAAGCACCGTGAATTGGGCGTAATGTTCTTTAAGTTCGTGTAGAGTGTAAGGCTTTATGTGTTAGTTTGCCAAAGTCAAATGTCAAAGACACGTGTTCAGTCTTACAACTGATGAAAGGTTATTATTTCTAACAATCTTTATCTTTAAAGAAAAAAAACACCCTTTAGAATAAAAATGAAACCTCCAAGAATGCAAATGGAGACAGCGACCTAATTGTTGTTGATCTCATTACCGCATTGGAAAAACAGTCAATCTCCAACTTCATGCGGCGAGTAAACACATCCTAATTGCTATCCAGCGAAACTTCAAAGTACTTAAGTACTTCCTTTTATCGCCTTAGCGTCCTTGCATTTACAATCTTCCCTGCTTGTTGGGGGAGTTGCACTTGAAAAAATTCCCACACTACCAACTAATCATTACGATATAATCTGCAAACAAGTCCGCCTGTTTTACCCCACATAAAACGAAAATCTCAGTAAACAAACTATGAGTAAATTATCACACATTCAACACTCCGAGTCCTGACGTTGAATAATTAATGCCAAACCACCTGACAACGGACACACTAGTGCCACACTTTTGACACTATTTCCACGAGAAAGGATTTGAAAAATGCCAAAAAGGAGGACTTGTCTACTTGTAGCTGGTTGTAAACTCATAATCTTTAAAATGGAATTCATCACGTTCCGAGCGTTATCAAGTGTAAAAGCCTGATTACTCATAAGGATACGCGTATTTTTCCCGACCCTCCGCTCGACTGCAGATTCATGTCCTCACCCTTGTTTTGGTCGAAAAATGCTCCAAATGGTTCCATTGTAACAAAACCTTATGCGGGGGTGCTTTGTCTAGTTTTTGTTGTAAATTTATTATTTCCGAACGTGCATTATAAATCCTGTTTTGTTTTTTTTTTTATGCGGGGGTTGTGGAAGCCACCCCGTGTCTCGGAAACCAAAGGACAACAAACAACGAGCGTTTGTTTTTTTGTCATTGCATTGAAGGGGAAACAAGAGGGTTGGTTGTTGGCTATGGTAGCAGAGCAAGTGACGTCGATAAGAAACTGGGGTTGGTAAATTCTTTTAAGGAAAACTGACTCTCGTTGTACAACTACGCATGTTCACGTAAGCTCTTTAAGAATCTCTTTTTTTGTGTGAGAGAATTTTTTCCCACAATCGGATGTCCTATTGAGACCTTTTTTGTTCTGCAGAGCTTAAAACTACTGACTTTTGAGTTGTTAGTTGTTAGCTTAGTTCTTTTTTGCTACGAAATGCTAACTTTAGATTGATTGAGCGTAAAGAAGCTCCATAGTTAATGTGATTGTTTGTTTGAGTTGTTTTATTGAACCCATGTTAAAGCTGGACGCTACAGTTGAGATCAATTGAGACGAGCGACCTCGTTTAAGGACACTCAAGGGTTTCGTTTGAAGTTTCGCATTGAACACCCCTGGGAGGTATTTCAACTTGTTTAATGGTTGTATCGAGATGTGCGAATGATGTGATTGACATTTGCAAACAAAAACAGAACAACGAACACGATATGGGTTCCAGAGGAAATGACATAATGTTGCATAGGTATTGCGTATATGAGGAAGCACTGATGGGAATTGGGAGCAGAAACTTGCTGGGCCACAAGCAAGTTTTTCTTCTTTAAGTTTTTAACTCCTTATGACTTTAAGTTAAAGGGAAGCAAAACATCGGAGAAATATAATCCTTACGACTCCTTGTAAAGCAAATGTAAATGGAAGTCGATGACGAAGAATACAGTTTTCAAAGGATTATGAGCACGCTTATAATGCTTTTTGCATAGAACGAGCAAAATTTGATAAACTGTGTTGAGGTTTGAAACTCAGATGTATTTTGGATGGAGTCCGAACTGCGAGGGAGAATTTGAAATCGACTAATTTGCATTCGCTTGATTCGCAGTATTTTATTCATCGTAAGTTGATGTATTTAAAAGATAAGTTTAATTTATGTATTAAAAAAATGATAGTGTTTTGCCTTCGCATTAGAGCCAATGACATCTTCATCTTTATAAAGTTTTCTTAAGTTCAAATTTGGTTTGAATTCTTATAGTAACATTCGGTTAGATGAGGTTAGGAAAGAAGGATGAAGGCTGTATTTCCACAGGTGCGCAACTATGTCCTCCTTGTTATTTTTATGAAAATGGTTACAAATAAAAGTGTTAATCCTTTGAGGCAATCTTCGAACCAAGCCATTTGATGTCAACAAATGAGTGGAACTTCTGATCAGAAAGACCATGTGCCATCGGTTGGAACAAGTAATAATCGGATGGCGCAATATTTGAGAATTGTGGCAACTGTGGTAGGACGTCCCATTTGAGCGTTTCCATGTTAGTTTTAACGGGTTTGGTAGCGTGAGGCCAACCGGTATCATGCGGTTGAATTACTTTTTCGTGCCTCTGCTAGTATTGTGGCCGTTTTTCGCACAGTGCTCGGTTCATTCGCATCAATTGAAGTCGATACCGTTCCCCAGTGATGGCTTCTTTGGGTTTCAACAGTTCATTATAAATGACACCGACCTGGTCCTACCAAATATACAGTACAACCTTCGTTGCGTAAATATTGTGCCGATCCGACGACGTAGATGATCGGACAGTCCCCATGACTTTCTTTTCTTAAGTTTTCTGTAATGAATCCATTTTTCATCACCCATCAAAAAAAACCCTTCCAGTTTTTCAGCTGGAGTAGTTGTTCAAAGGCGAAAAAAATTCATTGTTTCCCAATGCATGCAGTCGCTTGGCTTGGCGAATAACTCGTAATGCTTAAGCAAGCTGTTCTTGCGTTTGGCATCCTCATCGAGCAATGCCTCCAATTCAGTATCTTCGAAGAATTTTGGCCTTCCTTCATGCGGACGGTCATCAACTCCATAATCACCGTCTTTAAAATGATGGAACCAATCAAGCAGCATCTCCGTTAACTTTTTGGAGCTCTCGATGCGCTTCAATAGCCTTTTTCTTCGAATGAAAGCAGAAAATCATACACCCAAACGTACATGACGCAACAACAAATCACTAATGTCTCCAAACAGTTTATTTGCCATATATCTTTGCTCGGTTGATGACGCTTGTCAAAATCTACCAGCACTTACTGCTGGAGCCATCTATTGACCAACAGCCCTACCTTGATCCCTACCCATCCCGGGAGAAACACTATGACAACGCTGTGTTCTTGGAAAACCAATTAAGTAAAAATTATTATTTGTATTTATTAAGATCATAAAAAAGTTACAATGTTAAAAATATTAAAGTTTTGAGTCTAAGCTCATTTGGCACTCAGAGCGGCTATGTTAGTCACAAAGAGGATTTCGGCAGTACTTTATTTTCGTCTTCCTGTCTTTTCCGCATGGACAAATTGCGCAATTTTTTTCCAGCAACAGCAGTAGTTGACTCGACTACTGGTTGTTTCTTTTTCAAAATATCTCCAATCAGGACCTGGAGATTTGACGGCAAAGTTGGCCAAATGAACCTCTCCTCCATTTGGGGTTTGGTGAGGGCCAGTGCCTAGTGTTTGAGGAAGTTTCGTTTCGTTCGTGTTTGATTCGATGCCATTTTTAGAATATTCAAAATCGCAAAAACTAATGGCCCTATGGCCCGTCTTGAAACAATGTACCAGTGACAAAGTTGGTCCGTTCGCGATCTTTGACTTAAAAAAATGACGGTGGAATTTTTCTTTTATTTCGATGCAAAGTGCCGAAAATCGTAACTTTTTTTCAACGATTCTTTTGCCACCGTTATAGACGTAAACCAATTATCACAAGTCTAATTTCTGTTCATTCTATGGATTCTCTCTGTCAATTTCATGCTGTAATAATGTGCAGATGAAACATTTTTGGGTGCCGAAAACTTACCCAAATGCCTCTAGAATTGCATCTAGCATGTATGCCGTTTTGGAGTCACATAACATCAATATTTTTATACCATTCCTGTCTGGTTTACTGGGAATGTACATTTTTAAAATGCATCTGCCTTTGAAGCCCAATAACATTTCGTCCAATATACCCCAATCCGAAGGACAGTAAACTTCACTTGAAACACTGAAAATATGATCGAAAATCTCTTTTATTGGGCCAAGTCTATCATTTTGTTGGCGTTACCTTGTAGAGCGGTTATCGACACGCAACCAGTTTGCCAGGAACTCAAAACGAGCGTGTGTCAGGGTGACCCGAAAATAACCGACACCGGAACCCTTGTCAAGCATTTCTTTGGTTGTCACATGATTCATGTTGAGAACACCAGCCATTTTAAAAATGATGGAGCTTATGGGTATGAAAAGTGGTCCGGAAGCTCATTCATTTTGTGTGAAACGAGACAACGCTCGGATTGACCGCTCCAAGATACGAGCATCCAACGCAACAAAGGAGGCTTGAACTACTCGATATTAAGAGAGAAACGCGGAAAATATTTTTTTCGAGTTCGAGGAAGGTCCGATGTATGAAACAGGAATGGCAGATTGAATAAATGTAGGTCTACAATATCATTTCATGACTTAGACTGCGAAAAATTTTACGCGAAACTTTAAACGCGTTTTTCTCGCAACCGTCTTTTTCAAAACAAAACCCACGATTTCTCAGGTTCTACTGGACCGATTTAACTGAAATTTTTAGAGATAGACTTGTCTATGTCTGGAACTATCCCCATCCCCAAATTTCGATTACTTTTTTCTTTTTTAAATTCGAAACAGTCAAAAAAAGTGGTACAAAAATTGTTTTTTTTTCAGGCAGTCGCCATTCTGTGAAAAAAAAATCTTTCCAACTTTTCCGTAGTTCCAGACATTGCGACATTATTCTAGATTAATAATCTTTTTTTTTGGTTGCAGATTGCTGGGGGGGTTGATATCGTGGGTATGGTTATGCCCCAATTTTTTTGAGCCCCCCACTTCATCAACTGCTAATTTTTGAAATTATCAACTTTTTTTAATTTTTTCTGTATTCTTGTTATGTTAATAAATAACTAGTAAAAAAAATTGATTATAAAAATATTAATTAATAATATTTTTTTTTATGACACTTCAAAAATTACATGAAATTCATGCCTATAGACTAGAATACCCCCTTAAATTTGAACCAAATTGGTGACTGGGAAAGGAATATTACCGCATTGTACGTCGGAGTTGGAAAAGAACGTTGTCTACAATTGAGTCAATTCTTGTTCTTGTCTGTGCTTAATAAGGATGAAATTGTTTTTTCATATCTATGTTGAAATCTCCTATAACAATCAGGCAAAAATTATAGGCATTGCGGTTGATTTGCGAGTATCAAAATATGCCTCATACTTTAACATCCTCTCTCAATTTGTTAAAAAATAATTTTTTTTTACAATTTTTGATTTATTCACAAAAAGCTGATGTTGTCAACTCTTAAGTTAATCAACTTTTGATTTTATCAACTTTTTGAAAAATTAAAAGTAAAAGGAACAAGTTTGGGGTTTTGTTTGATTTTTTTAATGCAATCAAGTTGTTTTGTTTTCATTCTCGATTGCACCAAAACCAAATTTTAGTAGAGCTTAAAAATAGAAATGTTTCGTGTCAATTATATTTTGGAAAACGAACAAAATTTGCATCTTGGCCAATCGTTCCCGATCCAGCTCAGCCCGTTTGAGATCTTAAGCAGCTCGTACGTTTCAAACTGACAGTGTTTTCTCTCTCGCATTTCAATTTTTCAATTTCAATTTTATGTTTGCGTGCCGCGAAAGGTGTCTTCCGTTCGGATGAGATAAAATTTTCTTTTTCATTTCGGATTAAGTCCTTTTCCATTTATTATTCATTTCAAGATGGTTTACTCGCTTCTTTCTTCGATCTTTCCAATTTGCAATTGATCTGAATTTCTTCAAAGTACGCAATTTGGTTTTTTTTTTAGCTTAATCCCTTCTCCTTCCTGTAAGGAGAGATAACGATCTGATGACGGTGATGATTGAGTGCATCAACGAAAGCCAGAGTCTAGCTCAAAACTATATCACTTTATTTTTTTATAAAAGTCAACTTTCAGGTTCATAGTTTTTTTGGGTAAAAAAAAAAACCTTGCCTCTTTTCCACTTTGTACAGTTTTCGGTTTTTTAACGTGTAAATTCTAATTCAAATTTGAAAAATTATGTAGTTGACATCTACATCATTTTTGAATGGATAGTTAGTAGAAAAATATTTTTTTCCTTTTTGTTTTACAAAAATAAATAAAATGCCGAATTCTAAGCCAGATCGCATGGAAAGGCTTGCGATATCGCTGAGCCTCCCTCGCCAAAATACGTACAATGCAATACCTGAAGTGGAACGACCAGCAGGACTTCCAATAAATGCACTGCCCGGCTGGGAGGCAATTCCCCTCCACTCTAAGCTTCCAATGCTCAAATGTCCCGATAACCAAGTGATATTTTCAAAAAATAAAATCGGACGATGCTCACAATTTGAGTCTTGGCAGCGAGATTTCGATTCAGTGTGTCGCAATGCCAAAAATGACTACAACCCTTTGCATGATCCACACCTGAGGAGGTTCTACTCAAACGAAAAGCTCCTAAAGGTAAGTTGAATCAAGTTTAATTGAAGGAGTGTTTTTAAACTATACTTTCCTGCAGCGTCTTCGAGAGAATGGTGAAATTACGCATAACAATGATGTCATCTGTACATTGAAGGAGTTCAATGAGCATCGGATTCCATTACATGAGACTTACCTGTCCCTCATTCGCATCGAGAGGAAGAGGCTGGACGACGAAAAATATGATAATCAAATGATAGATCATGCTGAATCGATTGCCGAACGAGATATTAAACGAAACGAAATGCGAATGAAAGGAACCAGGCTGTTGGGTAACGTCCGGGAACGGAAGGCAGAATTGACCAAGCGGTATATTCAGAAGATGCAAGCACTTCGTGCTCGAAACCAAAAAAAGACTCAACAAATCGAAAATTTGAAAGCGGCTCGACTAGTAATTCAAAAACAGCGAAAGGAATTGCATGATTTCAGGATCAAACAACGATTGGATGTTAGTTTGGACTTGCAAAGGAAGAGGCTAATAGCCCTGAAGAAGCACTTGCAATTCAAAACGGATCGATTGAAAGTTAACTTGAAATTACTCAAAGCGAACGAAAGAGCCGAAGCAAAGGACAGGGCCAGAATATCTTGGGAAAAACATCTAAAAGAAAGAATAATCAAACATGCGCATTTGAAAGTAATTACAAAAGAAAATGAACAGGAAATGAGGGAATGGATTGAGGTAAGTTTGATTCTATTTTCTTAGTCCTGCAGGTTTACGAAAACAAATTAGCATAAGTCATTTGAGAACAGAGTAAAGAGTAAATGTGACAGGTGGCTACCTTGCGGTACTTCAGAATATACTTGCAAGATTCTCGACATGAAAATAGTTAACTAAAGTTAGGGAATATGTTTACATTGTACTTGGAATACAGTATCTCTCAAATTGTGTCCTTGTTAGAATTCCATGCCCTAACGCTCTTGTATTTCTTAGATAAATACACTTACCCTACCATCGTCGGGGATCTGTCAGGATCTTTTGAAAGCAAAATGTAAAAAGGGCAAAAGCCGATAATATTTGCAATGAAAACACTCTTGTAGATACAATAAGTTGATCCATAATCTGCGATTAGCATTGTTGATGTGCTCTAGTCCTTGAAAGGGTTTCGGAACACATTCGCATAGCCGATGACTGATGGACTTTTCTCTTCGTCTCTTCAGCTTCTACAAAATTCGACGTAGAAAATCCCAAGTCATTCCGGTGGCCAACGGGGAAGCTGCCGGTCATTTGTGGCTTAATGGAAATGTTGACAAGCAAAATCGGAGCTCTTGATCCCCCGCATCGAAAACAATCGTCTAAGAGACAAAGGGTCCAAGAGGAGAAATATGCCACAGCAAGTGAAATCATCACTTTATTAGAACTAGCCTAACTTAAAGCCATCTGGTTTGAAGTTCTACGACAGGACATTATACCACTGGTAAAATAGCCAATAGACTGGACGTCGCCTCTACCGACTACTACAGTAGCTGTCGATATAAAAATGAGCTGGAAACCATCAAACATATCCCCGTCCACCGTCCATACCACTCCCTATCTCAGCTCTTTAGGGAGTGCATCTTCTCCAAACTAACCTTACCTTAATGTGAACATTTTTTTGGACTTAATCATACTCTCTTTTTTTCAGAATCACATGGAAAAATATCACAAAAAATGGAAAGCAATTCAAACCCAACTTGAGAACAATTCCAAACGACAAATGAAAAAGAGTCGCCGTCGTAAGCTTCTTTTTGCCCAGCTTCGAGACAGCGTAAAGACGGTAAGTTTACACTTACATAAATACAACTTAGTTCACATAACAAAAATGATTTTCCTTATAGTCTGACGAAGATTATCTAAAGAATCTGACCTCTCAAGACATTCGTGATGCGCTCCACACAGCCATAGATATAGAAGATACAAATTACAATGCTCGAGAAAGCGATGTTGGCGATAGCATTTACAAAGCGGCTAAATACATTTTAGAAGGAATCCTGGCCAAATTCTCAAAGGATTTGAGCGGCGAAAAATACATTGAAGATGCCCTTGCCGAACGTATCAATAGGCTCTTTTGTGAAGTCAAGCTGTTCGTCACAAAGGTAAGTGAATGGATGTTAAATGAAGTCAGTTTCTCGAAAACCAGTTTTCTTGCTTTTCAGCGAGCATGTCATGTCATCGCCTCTGGAACCAACACAAGTAATTTGCACCAGGGAAGTACCGATATGAAACGTAACAGCGCAGGTATGGTGTCCAACCGAACCAAACGTTGTTCCCTGCTGAGGTTTGTGTCCTTTAATAGCTTATCAGCCTTAATCGGAAAGAGCAGCTACGACATTGAGAGTAGCAATTTGAAGGAGACTTCCGGGAGGCAACCAACACCAACGGTAATTAAATAACAAAAACTCTTTAACCCCACCTTATACAAATCACCCTTTTCTACTGTTCACGAGAATGTATATGACTTGTCCTCGAACGCATTTAAAATTTCAAGTCACGTGTGCATTTGTTGCCGCATATTCTGAATTACTAGTATGTGAGGTGAAAAGCTTTGTTTTTGTGTATCACCCAAGATTGAATTCAAATTCAAGCCATTTGCATCACTTTAAGGGGCGTTAAGGAGACAAAAATTATGTGGTGTGCCTCTCAGCAAGTTCGGATCCAAGGTCAAGTGGGAGCGGGTTGCTCATCTAAAATTGAATGGCAGCATGAAAATCTGTGCCTCCGCCGAGAGCTTCAGTGTTTATTCCATGATGGAATGTGTATGCTAGGATAGCATTATATGAGGCCATAAATTTGTTATGAGTTTGAAAGAGTATTTTTATCTCTCAAGCTGTTTAGACGTAGACAAAAGACACTTAGCCCTAGGGGTAATGATAGCCATTTGGCAGATGACGCATTAAAATTATGGGACTTGAGCCATTAAACTATAGTTTATAGTTTATAAGCCTTTAAGTAATTGGTGATGTGATTTCATGCAAAAATACCAAGTATCCTTACACACATAAATTGTAGGGCAATGCTCTTATATCGGTGCAATTATTTATGTACTAGTAGAATAGCCTGTCTTACGACAAGAAAATTGTCGGACTCTTTTTTGTTATCAATTTTATTTAATATATTTCGCATACCACCTTGATAAAAAAGTTCCCGGAACTTATTCAGAAAATTAAAAATGCTAGTTTATTCATATAAATCTAAATTGTCCCCTTCAAAGTAATCCCCATTGAGTGCCAGCGCTTGGTCCAATCTTTGAAACATTTTTTAAATTCGGTTTTCGGTACATCCATCAGTGCTTCCTGCGATTTTTCCATTACATCCTCTCGGCTGCTAAAACGCGTTTCCCGACTTAAAGTTTTTATCCAAGAAAACACTTTCTGCCTTTTTATTTTATATTATTTATTAGTATCCACTCTTCAGAGCGACAATATAAAAACGACTGCCACAATTGTTTTCATTTGAACTCGGTTCTCAGCTCGAAAAGTGATACGCCATCAAGAAATCCACACAATGAGTTCTCACGGTGAAACAGTTGTATCCGCAGCTATGGAGTATTTTTGCTTTATAAGCTCAAATACTGCATTGGATCCGGTTGGACTGATGTCTGAAGTGCTTCCGCTGCAGACAGGTACGTCAGCCTTAACCGTGTAACACCGTGGGAGTTTACTGATAACGTAACTCGATTGAACAGAAAGAAACAGGGAGCCGAATCAGCTGAATTCGGTGGCTGTTGGATGGTATTTGTCATTTCTCGTCTGGAAATTACGAATAGTGATGGAACTGTGCGACGATGCGTTATCATGGTACAGAATCCACGAATTTTTCTGCCCACCAAAAATTGGTCTAAGCTTGGTTTTTTGATTTTTTTTTATCAAAACTTTTGAGTTTGCATGCGAATTTTTCAAAAACTATAAAAGTTTACTATTTAATTTAAACACAGGATTAAAGAACATGTTTCTGACTTTCAAAGCCGTTATAGTACTTTATTGTAAGTGTTGCCGTTGTTGTTGTTTTTATTTTTTTTCATTTTAAGTTTTTTTTTTTTTTAAATTGCCCCTACCTCCTAAACGGTGCGAGTTAGACCCCCCCCCCTTCCATAGTAAAAAATGCTTGTTTTTGGCCCCTTTATAAGAAATCGTCATCAATTTTTGGTGCCCAAGTTATCGTACTCTCCCCCATAAACCTTTTTAAGAAAGCGTAAAATTCATGTATGGATATATTTTTTTTATTCAATATTAATTTTAATTTAGATTTATTTAGCTCATGGCAATCTTCTATACAGCAAATATTTGTTTATACTATATACAACGTTTTGCATGAATATTTGTCCGAACTTGTATAATTTTAATGTTCAAGTCACTTGTGCGACGAACTCTGGTAAATAAATACAAGACTTTTCACATCCTTGCCCTTGAGACTTATTTACTTTCATATCGACAGCTTGTTTAATTTATTAATAATAATTACACCCCAAATTTGATCACCTTAAGGAAAATGTATTGGATTAACTATTGAAAATTTAAATTTGGGTCTAAAGCCCATAGTACGCGACATGGAAATTGTTGCATGAACTTGCGAACCTGATGTCATTCCGACTTCAAAATCTGTCACAATACTTGCATGGAGTTTGCATGTCGTGTACTACCCATATTTGTGACAGTCGCATATATATTCACGCATGTGCATGTGAGTCCATGCTACGCCTTTATCGCATGCAAACATGTGACTTATTCGCATGCCGTGTACTAGCAAGCAGCATGCGATTTGGGACAACATGCGAAACCTTATCGCTCAATGCCATGGAAACATCACATGCGAGTGCACTAATTCGTACCTCCGCATGTATTTCACATGAGTAGAATGTTTCAAGCAAAGAATTTATTTTGTTAAAAAAAGGGTTAAACTATTAAAACGTTTTTTTTTTTAGATTTAATGCGAAGAATGATGCTTTTCATGATACATAAGCAAAATTTCAGATTCATATTTTCACGTCTGACCCCATACTAATACCAACGAGTTTCAGTTAAAATCTTTATCTGACGGTTTTCAAGTGTGTGTCATAAATACTTTCTAGAGTTTATTGAGACGCACGAATTCTGGGCAAAATCCACCTATTATTCTGAGTAAGAAATTTTCTATGTGAATTTTTCATAGAACAAACAATTTTGGGCCATGATCCACACAACAATTATATCATAAACATATGAAATCTGCTTCAGCCAAATACAGTTGTGTGGCCCCGAACGCTTGGCTTAATAGTTGGTAGATCTTTGTTTTTTTCTTTGTTAAGAATACTTTCGGTAACAAAATGTATAATTCAAAGGGATCAGCGACGGCCAAACTCAAATCGTCCGAGGGACCCTCATCCGCAATGGAAGGAATTTGGTAAATAAATACAAGACTTTTCTGGTTTGACAAATCAGGATGACGAAAATTTAATTTTTGTCCTCATGGTATTGACTATTAAAACAACTTTCTAAGCGATTAATTTCTTTTTGACTGAAGCCGTCAAAAAATAACCAGCAGAAATCTAGAAAAAAAGGATGCAAAAATAAATCCATTGTATCTCCATCCTTATGTACAAAGCCCTCCAAATCGCGTTCTGTCAGCACAAGACGGTCAGAAGCACAAGATCAACTCGTTCGCAGAATGGCATCAGGTTTTTAGATTACCTAGCAAGTAAGTAGATTACAAGTTCTACCTGCCGTGTACTACCCATATTTTTTGCATGCAACGACATTCGATCACAAGATGGCTGCAGCGAATATTTTACTTAAATGCGTGATTTTTCGGTGACGTCAGACCCGCATGTACATGCAGCGATTTTCATGTCGTGTAATGCGGGCTTAAAACATTTATTTGTCCAGTGTTATTTTATTCATTAACAGTAGGCTATTAAAAATTTTTTTATGAAAATTGTTAAATTATTTTCATCAATTTTAAAAGAACCCACGAGAGAGATTGCAATGCGTTGCGGTCCACGCCCAGTTTTCAAGTTTCCTTAAAGTTTCGAGCGGCGTACAACAAGTATCAATGCTTGGACCTATTTTATTTTACATACGATATGTCACTTTTTCCCCGACGCTCGTTGATTCATATGCATGCCTATGATGTCCAATTGTGTTTCAGTGGACCTGAAACAATTTACACGAAGTCATTGCACAGTTTAGCGATGAGTTGAATGATATTCTTCTCTGGGTCCTTTCTGAGCTTGAATCCGGCAAAATCGAAAGCGCTCGCCATAAATAGAAAAGCACAGGACAAGTTTATCTTGCCAAAAGTTAAACTTGGTCAAGAAATCATACCATATTTCACGCCTGCTAAGAACCTCGGTAAAGGTTTTAATGATTCCCTCACAGAACGATAATATTAATGCTGCTGTCGGAAAGGTTTGGGGAGGTCTTCGATTGCTTTGGCCAACGAAAATTTTTACACCACTAACTATAAGGAAAATGCTTGGGAAAACGCCCCTACTACCGATCTTATTATATGAATGTGAGGTTAACGGCAAGGTTGATTGTGAGATTCAAGGAAAGCAAAATGTTGTATACAATAATATTGCTCGTTATGTTTATGGTAACCGAAGACTTGCTCACGTATCAGGTCTTGTACACTACTCGTTTTACAACCTCTTAGTTTTTCGTTCATTATATTGTTTGCATGATATCGTTCAGACAACAACCTGAGTACTTATATAGTAGATAACTTTTCCTCGTTCCTAAAGGACTTTCGCTTTAATTCAATCAAAATACTCCTGTCTAACCTCAGAGCGCGAGCTCTTGCTTTCCTCCTGTGGAACTCGCTGGCCACTGACCTGAGAGGAGTAAGAAAAAAAAGAACTCCGCTCCAGTTCATATTAATCTGCTCATTTACTTTAGATTGTTAGACCAGTTTCAAGTATTTCACTTGACGTGTTGAGAAATTTGCCCTGCGTGAGTAAGACGACATCATCTGCGTAGGCAGTTGCGTCTATGCCCATAGCTAGCAGTGTACGCGAGGGGATATAACCTCTAGTGACTGGCTCCCTAATGGAACTAACATATCCAGTATCCTCGTTACAATATCTAAGAATGCTGCTATATCAAATTTCTTATGTTGGAGGCTATGGCTTTCTTCTTATCCCGTGCTCCTTTATTTGTTAAAAGATCTCATAACAAGTTTTGTAAACAAATACTCAGTTAACTTTTTTATGCTTTTTGTCAATATTTAGGGTTCCTTGACATCGGTTGTGATTGATGATGTTGAAAACGAAGGTGGAGAACCAGCAGGTCACCACCAATTAGAACGGGATGAGCAAATCTTCATCGAACACTTATTTATTAAGTTCAAGCGGCAGCTTCTCGTTGGCATTGGGCGACAGGTGCTTAACGCAATAGAATGTCATCGCAACAATAAGATACTTGACATCCGGAGGGAATTATTAGGTTCGTATATTATTCATCCATAAGAGCATGAACAGAAACATTCCTTTACAGAAATCGACAAGAATTTCCTGGTGAAAATAATGACAAGGTCTATCCTTAGCTACGCTATAAACGAGTGTAACTTCTATTCGAACGCACTGCTGTGCCAACACGTCCTGGCTGGTGAAATAATAAAAACTTTACAAGAGGGACCATTGAAACCTGAGCGCGATCCTAGGTGCATCACACAACCAAAATCAAGATGCGAATGCAGGGTGACTCGACCGTTTACACTTGGTCGCTGATTAACTTGACAGAAATTTTGGTAAAATAACCTATCCGATTTGAGGCAAAACAATTTAACTCTTATGTACTACTCACAGTTGGATCCGCAAATTGGTGATAAATGTGAAACACTCGCGAAATTTGGAACGTGCCTTGCAAAATTTAGTTATGTGTAATGTAAAATGTAATTCATAACAAATTTCCTCTGACATGTGTCATGGCAAGTGACGTTTTCTTTTGTTGTTTTCTTCTGTTAAGCACATGAAATGGAAATGGAGAAAAAGACGATAATAAATCCTTAAGCTGGACACAAATTGGAATATTTGAATTTAAAAGACAAAAAAAAATGTATTTGCGTACTTATGTTGATGTACAAATCGAAAGTTATTTCGAACGACCAGTTTACTGTAGCATTTGAACCAGAAAACTTGTACTTGAAATAATAAATCGTATTTGAGAGATAAAAGATCAATCATTTTTTCCATCGACGCACGCGGGGTGATCCAAATGCAATGAAAGGGTGATTTAACTTAAAAAAAATACTTATTTTTCAATATAGTCTCCTAAGAAGTCAAGAACTTTAGTCCATCTTCTTGCCGAACCCATGATACCCTTTAAAAAAATGTTTTTTTAATTTTTCCTCAATTTCCAAATATTCCACCATAATAATTCTTTCAGCGTGAGGACCCGAGCTCAAATTCAGGAAAAAACATCTGGCATTTTTCACAGCCCAATCTCTCGCGAGTGACTGACAAGCCCTTCAATGAGAAAAAACGCTCAGAGTGGGCAATTAACTGTTGGTACAATCCCTGCCACTTGCAAAAAATTAAAGACGCACACACAGACGGCGCCATCAATTTTCACAATAATTCCTTCAGCATCCCAAAAAAAACTGATGCCATAACCTCCCCTGTTGAATTTGACGGTTTGAATTACTTCGACGTTGGTGGAGAGGGTTGCTTCCAGGTCATCGATTGGTGTTTGGTTTCTGGAACAAAATGGTTATCATGTTGACAAAAAATTCTCCTGATCTGCCAGGAAATTTTCGAGGTTCAAACTCAAAAGGTCAAGTCGTTTCTTCTTTTGCTCGTCCGTCAACATTCTCGGAACTCTCGGTGAGTTAGTGTGAAGCTTCTGTTAAGGGCTGTAGTAAGTGTTGGAGTTCAAAGTTCGCATCATAAAGGCTCTCACTCAAATTATGTTTGTCGGATTAATTTAAAATCTATACTCCGTGATTTGTAGTAGATTATTTTCAACAAGCTGCACACACATTTTCGATTTTAACAGCTCACAGTTCAAGCTTTTTAATGATAAAGAAAATACTTTGTTATGTGAAAATAGAGATATGTTAAGTTTTGGAAATTTGTATACCAGTATCTAAGAAGAATAGAGAGAAAATTAAATTAAGCTGTTTCCTTCACATATAAAAACAATGCGCTATATAAGTTTCTCTGATAGAAATAGTTAATTTCAAAAATAATTTTTAAATGTTTAAAACAGTTTCTTGCGGTATTTCCGATTGACAAAACAATCATTTAGTGTAATTCTTGACCATGTGGAAAATAAACTCTGCTCTTCATCGATACGTCCTTAAATAAAGTTGGCTACGGTAACAGTATTCCCTGAGGGTGGTTATCAACACTCTGTGGAAAATGATTTCAGACTGAGGTAAGCGCAACCAACCGTCTGTAAAATAAAGAGGTTTACAATGCTAAGAGAGAGATGCTCCTAAGTGGATTTCTTTGATGACATCGGAGCAGGAACAAGAAGAAGCAAAGCATCTTGGTCTTCCTGGAACATCTGTTCTTAAATAAAAAGGTTTTTTTTTGTAATCTTTATGTAATGATCGTTAGTATTTATTCTTTTCTAATGTAAATAGTTATTTCAAATTCAAGGTATGCGGTTATAGGATGTGGATAAGAGCTATAGATGCCAAGTTTCCCGGAAGTGGTCATGTTGAAAACATTTGGAACAGTGAAAGGCGGCGAATGATGCGTGGGAAATTCAAAAACGGTCTAAGAGGACCGTTTCCGTTGCTTATTAGAATCCCACCAAATCGGAAAGATTTTTTAATCTATTACAAAATACTAATTCACCGAATAGAATTTGGTTTGATCTGAGTCGGTCGAAAACGACAAACGTAGTTATTTGCTCTGCTATGAAGTCACGACACTGGCAGTGAATTTTGAGTTAATGTAAACAAGCCACGTCACCATATCACTCAATTTGATGCCCCTAAAGTCGATATAGTTAGAGGTGGGCTGAAAGGTTCGAAGGCCGACACATAGATGGCGCTACTTTTTTTTTTTTAAATAAATGTGTTGGGTATAACCTTGACACACAATAAATCATAAATTAAATAGGAGTTTTGTTGATTTTCAATATTATGTTTAATAATATCTTTTCAAAATACAAATAAAATGTTTTACGAGGTAAGCCAAATGCATATATTGCGATACAGCTAGTAAGAGTAGGTGGTGATAGTTACATCTTAACAACTAAACTTGGTATGCTAAGTTTAAACCAGACGAAATGAGCACCGAGAACGCTGCACTCAATGGACGCCCAAAAAAGGATATTTTCGAAGAAGACATTCAAAAAGTCAAAAAAATAATTTTGCATAACCGTTAAATGAAATCGTTCGAGAAAGCTGAGACCCTAAAGGTTTCAGAAGAACGTGTTGGACATATAGTGAATGAATATTTGGGTATGCGAAAGCTCTGTTCGAGTGAGTGGCGCGCGGGCTCATTATGGACCAAAAACAACAACGAATTGATGATTCTGAGCAATGCTCGAAGCTGTTCTATCGTAATGCTGTTCTATCGACAATGGATGAAAGATGGCTCCATCATTACACACCGAAGTCCAATCGAGTGGACTGCACGTGGTGAGCCGACTCCAATGCGGTGGAAAGAAATTTAGCGCCGATTAAGATGTAATCGCCGAAAATGAAGCCTTTTTTGGGGTCAAACAAAAATCGTTCTATAAAAAAAAAGGTATCGAAAACTTGTATGACCGCTATAATCGTTGTATTGCTCGCGAAGGAATCAAATTTTATCAAAAAGAAGATTTTTTCTATATTAGCCTACGAAATTTTCAGTCCATCGACCGTCTTAAGAGCGCTACTGACTTAGTTACAAATGCGTCGGTATTAGCGTGTTCACTACTGATGTTGAAAGGTTGGCATTCGCTGATAAACTTTGAGTCAATTCTAATAGCTTATAGCATAGCTGTTACATCATAGCCCAATTTTTCCATTGCTATCTCCTTCCTTGTAGTGCAAGAGGACTGATTCAACTTTTTGAACAACGCCACAAAAAGTTCGAACCTGGTGGACCAGTTCGCTTGTAAAAAAGCTTAGGACTATGGGACGATCTATGTAGGGCTGAGCTTCGAATGTGTCAAAGTAACATTGAGAAAGAGTACTTCTGTTCACCTCTTCTCCTTGTAAGTTAATCAAATTGCATGCGAATTGGCATTAATCAGTACCCGATGGCTTCTACTCTTGGGAGAAATAAGAACAAAAGATGTGGAGTGAGCTATTCGTACAACGATGGCAATTATCTAATCACATTTTTAAGTACATCCCCTTTTCTTACAGCACACAACAAAAATAGTAAAAATTAAAAGCAATTATGATTTTGGTAAAAAACATAGTTCAGTGTTACAATCTAATAAAAATAGATTTTGCTAACAACGAGTGCAGTGAACTACACAAAGAAATCGAGTTATTAACAAGGAAATAAAAACACAAGTTAAGAGATTTACAAAAGAGACTTGTTATTGTTTGTTTTGTTTTAATATTGAGACATAACACATAAAACTTTTTTTTTTGTTTCCTGCTTTAAAAACAATGTCTTGTGTTTCGTCTTCAATTTAAACCATATTCCACTTAAATTTATTTAAATATTTTTCTTAGTAAAAATTATAATAAGTGTACATACAATAATACATACAATACATGTTCTATGTTGTATATAAAACAATTATATTTGTTTTGGTTTTATTTTTTTACTCTTTTTGTTTGTTTTCACTTTGCACACAACACTTTGCTAAGACAAAAGACATAAAGCATTTTGATTTTTGTTAAACACATAAATTGTGTATTTGTTGTCAATTACATTGCTATTTTGGAGTACATATAGATTACTAACGATCCTGATGTTCATCTTGCAAATGCAAAAAAGGACGATTGTATTTTTTAAATGTTAGCTAATAAAACTGAAACTCTAAAGCTCAGCTCATTGATGGGACATACGCAATTAAAACGAAACTTATAATCTTACATTAAATAAATTATATAAGCGTGTTTTTTTGTGAGTGATAACTTACTTTAAATCATTCTATATTGTTGTTCAATTCATTTGTTTTCTGTTTATTGCACAAATGTATCTTATATTTTGAGTGAATGAGTGATATATTTAGGGAACGCTGGTGCTTAGTTTCTAATTCTTCCAATTAAATAAATGTGTTTGTTAGATAGCCTTGGTAAATTGTAACAAAAATTGGATCAAGGGAATTTTCAGGACATATACAAAATCAAAGATTCTACACACATAGTTTAATTGGCTTTGATATTTTGTTGTTTGATTTTTGCTATTTTGTTTTTATTAGAAAAATAAAAAATATATTTTCTTTACAACTAGATGATGTTTAAGTACAAAAACAAAATACAAATTCGAATTTGAATATATTATAATTTTTGAATAGATTTCAAGGTGTTCAATTTTTGGAGTTAGGCCGTGAATCAATTATTATTGTGGAAGAGAATTTATTTTATCAGCCTAACTTATTCCAATTGAATTTTCTAAATTAGCACTACTCATACGCTTGTGGGCTTATACAGTGAAAAATGAGGAAGGTATGGAAGGGGTTTGCAGAAATGTTGAGACGTTCTTAATTAAATAAATGTTAGTTGTTTTGGGAAATGATACTGTGATTGCTCTTAAAAGCCTGAGAGTACGCTTTTGCAGTTTTTCTGGTTCCTAGAAAATTTGATTGGCATTTTAGGACGACTGCAAGACAATAATTCTCCAAAACTAAGCTCTTATCCCCTTAATACAGTTCTAAAGAAGTCGTAATCGTATTTGTTCTAAATTATCACAAAACTTTTTTCACTTTCATCGACAACACAATGTAGATTTATTATTTATAATATAACATAGTGAATGAATTACAAAGTAATCCTTCTTCTGTTTGAAGTTTGAGTATTTCTAAGAACGCTAGTTTTTGGACTATAGTTTTTTTATGTTGCGGTTGGAGAGAAGATGTGATATAGTAAGAAAGTCAACGTTATAGTGATAGATTAAACACAAACTTTGCTCCTTACTTGATCAGATGATATATCTTTTTTCCAGATTCAAACTCAGTGCCCTCAACAGAAGCCTTTGCCATCCTCTTTTTTGTGCGCAGACAGTCTCCCCACACTACTTGCCATTCGGAACATCATCAAAGTAAATTCAAAATTTCAAGACATCAGGACAAACTCTTGGTACATAAAAAGACACTTAAAATTCTTTGGATTCCAGGAAACGCAAAGATAAAAGGCAATGAGTAAGTTACTAACTTTGTTTTATGCATTTCAAAATAGCCTCAAACGTATAAGTTTATTAATCCCGATGCCTGAAACACTAGAGTACATTCGAATTTGTGTATACTCCTTATAAGTTTTATAGTTGATGTTATCGGCGTAAAATAAATTTCGGATCAAGTATCCTCGCATGGGTCCCTAGAACTGGAGATGTGCGCATAAAATCGTCCTGTTTCTACAATCTTACTATACTGAACAAAGTAAAACATCTTTGTCCCAGAAATAAAGAATAAAACCTATACAGGACCACTCAAAAAGGGGAAAAGGCATTTTTTAAACGAGTATATTAAGAGTTCTGTCTGGCGTTGGAATCGAGACCGAACACGGATCGATCTCTTTTGTAGAAAAAAAGCGAGAAAGTTGTCACTTAAATTGCTGAAGCTCCAACTCCTAACCAACTAACCAAACATGTTTTAAAGAACTCAATTTAGCACAAATCTGTAGGTTCAAGAGAAGCACTCGTACCTTAAACTGAAATATTAATCGCGTATAAAATGGACTATATCCTGCCGTAGATAGGAACTTTATGCTAGAGCTTCAGTTTTCAGGGAATTTTCCTGAAACACAATTGCTAACAGCTACCTTCCATAATTCACCAATCCCAACATCTCTGCGCAAGCCCTCAGGGAATCAATTTATAATAATAATAAAAAAAAGACAATCTTATGTTAAGAACTAGCATGATTTAAATTTACATACATTATAATACAATAAAATACTTCAAAAGAAATAATAAACGAACAAAAAAGCTATTTACAAAAAGAACAAAAGAAAGTGTAAACTTCGAATGTATAATTAGAATCAAAATGCACAAGAAGTACAAGACGAAGCCACATAGCCATCGTCTCGTGATCTCATTAGTCAGTTGATGGTTTGAAGAATATTTCCGACCAGATCTTCGGGATATATCTACGCACATGATAATGATTTTTCATCCTACCTCTCAGACTAATTCAATAATAAGTGTATAAGAAATAAATTACAATATGCGTCTAGAAAATAAAAAAAACTTCTTGAATGAATGTTAAGGAGATGTTGATATCTCCCTTTGGTAAATCAGTTCAGAGGTTTTTGTTTTTGATGTTTTATCTTTAGGTGGCTTACACATCATGACTTAGCAGAGGAGCGTCGTATTTTCTTGAGCTAAAGTTGGTACAAGGCATTAGCCAGCAGGCTGGATGACCGCGTCCAAACACATCTGCGAGTAGGTTTAGCTTGCGACGATTCGGTCGATAGGTGCCTTTCTGTTGGACAGCCTCAACTGCTGTCTCATCGTAAAGTATCGCATGCATTTGATCGACCATAATGGCGAGTACAAATAGACCAAATAGAGCCGATTCCAAAAGCAATATAACACTGTGTAGCCTGTGGAGAAAAAAAAACAAATGTTTGTCAATGTTTGAGTTGTATACTGTTTCTTTGATAGATTCTAACTTATGGCTTGCATGTTTGTATCTCAGTTAAAAAACACAAACCATCATTACGACCGATGATTCTACAAAGACTGCGATTCAGTTAATTTTTTACGTTACCTTGCAAACGTAAATTGGCTTAGAAATAAAGAAAGACATTTTTCGTTGGAAGAAACATCGAATGTTAAGAAGCGGAAGCGAAAGGACGAAATTAAAACAATGAATCTCCAATAAGATATAACTTGTTCTGTCGCCCGGACTTCATTAGCATAAAATAAGCAACACTGAATGGTTTTGGATTAGATACAAATGAAGGGCATTTTTAAGGGTGTGTCTGTTGTAGTGGAAATTAAAAATATTCTACACGGCATTGGCCTTTTCCAATGTTCTGGACAAAGGTTCGTTGTGGTCGTAGTTGGTGCGGTCAGGGACAATGGGAACCTAAGATTACGGGGATTTGTATTGAGAGAGATCAATCGCAGCAACGCGGTGCAGGCAATATTCCCAGTATGAAGCTGGTGAAGGTATAGAACATCAGCAATGCCACGGCGTTGCTCAAGGGACTGCAAATTGATAAGTTCCAAGCGATGTTAGTAAGGCGGAAGATTGTATCTGTCTTCCTAAGAGAGAAAGCGTAATGCGAAACGAATATATCTGCGCTAGACAGCCTCGATACGCTGGATTTGGAATTTGTAGTAAGGAGACCAGTCTTGGGAAGCGTATTCGGAGAAGGATATGTCAGAGATAATGTAAAAGGATTTGGTGGCATTGGTTCGACAGCGGGGAGTTGTCTCTACTGATAAAGTTATCGATGTGGCAGTGAAAATTAATCTCAGCATCACAGATGGCACCTTGATCGCGTAGAGTCGAAACTTAAGGAACAGGTTCGTTACATATGAAGTTGGGTCTTTAACGTTGTGATAGGCGCTTACGTGGATATGTGATGGCCTGGTCTTTGCTGATATAAAGCTCAAGCTGATTTTTTGGCACCAGATTGAGAACCTGGTCAGATCATCTTGCAGGAGGCAAAAAAGCCAAAAATCATACAGCAGGTTTAAGGAAAGGCATCCAGGCACTTCGAAATTGCTAGTATAATCTTGTTACTGACCCGCAAATGCGGCGATGTTCTGTTAGAGAGCATGCACCAGATCATATGCAGAATATGTTAAGAAGAAAGCATGCCCCACGACTGGAATATCAGCTCTGTTTGTCCCATCCACAAAAAGGGAGATCTTACCTCCTGCGCCAACTACCGAGGTACATAACTGTCGCCTACAAAGTCCTATCCAGCATGTTGTTGGAAGGGTGAGGGTAAACACGGAAGGAACTATCTTTCATAAGTCTGTACAGTTGTTGAGACGGCATCGTAATTATCCGCGTTCCCATCGAGCCGTTGTCGAAGCTTTCACGGCAATTGAAGGAGCAGGCGAAGCGAACTGAGGGTTAACGAGGACAAAACAAAGAACATGCGTCAACCAATCCGTCACCCACCATCTAAGACATAACGTAACAATCGACTGTTCCAATTCGAGGTAGTTAAGGAACTTGTCTACCTCGCGGCAAATGTGAATTCCACAAATGACATCACAGTGGAGATTCAGCGCAGAATAACCCTTGGCAACTATTGCTATTTCGTTATGCCGAAACTCCTCACTCAAAGGGTCAAAATCATGCTCTACAAACCACTTATCATGCCATTCGTGCTTTATGGAGCCGAAAGCTGGAGGATAAGTTTGTTCTTAGCTCTTTGAAAGAAAAATCCTGCGAGGAAGGCATATGGAGGAGAAGACACAACCGTCGTAGATTGTCCGGAAGGCAAAAGTCCTTCGACTACATTGGCTTGGCCACATATATCGGATGAACAACAACGCTCCAGCTAGAAGGTTTCGAATCTGATCCTCCTAGTTCCAGAAGAAGACGAAGACCGTAGCTCCGGTATAAATATTTGTATTTGAAATATTTAAATAAATAAATATTGAAAATATTTGAACAAATGGAAATAATAGAAGTAGCAAAACAAAAATACAACAGTGAATTTTCTTATCGTGCAAAACTGGACGAATGTGCATTAAAATATTATCGTTTAATTTTGGTTTCTGTTTTTTGAATTGCTTATTTCTTTTTCTTCCTTACCTTGTGTAAACATCAGGAATTGGACATCAAGGCAAAAAACAAACAAATTGAGGATGTGTATGTACTTGTATTCGACGGTTTTGCTCGCCACAAAGTTTCACTCACCCCAGACGGAATAAAGTATATGATTTCCGACAGTACCAAAAATTGCTTGATTACAAGTTGAAGTCACTTTAGAACGTGTTCATTGCAAAGTTCTCTCAAAATTAATCAAGAGTTATGAGCGATGAACGTTTATCAATTCTTTAATAAATGTTTACAAGCCCGACAGTTAGAGATAAACTATTTAAATTTGTTACGTTAATATTATTACGTGTTCTGTTGACCCTTCCACAAGTTATAAAACCCACTTCTCGCCTTAATTAAGTTTGCTCATTCTCAAGCTTATCTATTATTCCACCTTCTAGCTACCATTGGGTGCGTTCATTTAACTAATTAGATGAACATTATGAAAGCGTTTTGTTTTCCGTTTTATTTTTAGACTCATATATGAATGTTCAAACATGCACGATAATAGATTAAAAAAAAGGTACCTACATTCTCGTTTGCGACTCCAAGACATTGGTATTGCATTCCTCGCAGGGATATATCCACGATCCCAGCACCAAAGCAGCCGAGTAAAATGACAATATACCCACATAGACTAGAAATTGTAAAAAGAACTTTTGATTGCGTTCGCCAACACAATTGTTGATCCATGGGCAGTGATGGTCCATTCGTCGAATACATCGTTTACAAATGCGACAATGATGAGCGCGGGGCGGACGATATGTTTCACATCGGGTGCACACGGTCCATTCGCCGTGATCGTGACCGTTGCCATTCTTCTGATTGGCATGTAGATCTGAGAAGTCCAATCGATTCAATGGGAGTGGTACGGTACCTGGATCCGAGAGCACCGCCTTTAAATGGGACATCCCCAATAGGAAGACCACTGTGTTGAACAGTACAACATGGAGGGGTGCCCACAAGCTATCAAAAGAAATTTATCATTAAGTCAGAAAATGAAAGTAAACAGCAATGCATGTATACCTTGTTTGCATTGTTTGAAGGATAATCCATCGTGTGACAACATAATCGGCGTAAAAAACAGCCAAGTACGTCACCAACAAGCAAACAATACCGCACGGATCACGCACGAATGTCATCGTGTTGTATTTTCGAATGAATTTTGATTTTTTATCAATTGCGTTCGTGGGAAAATTAATTTTAATTTATGAAAACATTGGCTGGATAGTCAACATTTTCATAGAAAATTTGTATTCTTGTTTTCCTTTGCCAGTGACGTTTCAAATGTCATTAAGGGTTGATTTTTCTTCACAAAAAAAAAAAAATAATAATAATAATTTCGCAAGAGGCTCTGTGCAAATAAATCGATTGCAAGTGGAATGGAACGAAATGGAGAACAGTGACTGTGGAATTCCACTTGTGAAGTTCCGAAGCAAGAAAATACACAAAATCACTTTGTTACAACAACGAAACTTAACTTATTTGAACTAAAAACAATTTTAATAATCTTAAAACCAGCAGGGTCCTTACAGAATCTGAATTAACTAAGATTGATCTTTATATGATTTTATATAGGAAAGCTTTTCTGAAGTTAAATGATTTTTGGCACTTAATTTTAGTACGAACTAAAATAAGGCTTACTTGTAACGGCTATCTCGATAGAGCAATCCCTAATATAAAGTTTTTCCAATGACTGAGTAAATACGGTTGAGCTGCATTTATTTGTATATTGCACATTGTTTGTTAAGTTATTTGGCAGAAGATTGTTCTGGATTTTAAATGAAAAAAAAACAAATACAGACATTACAACCATTATTTTACAAACAACTTAAATAAATTGAATATATTTGTCTACTTTCGTTACAGATACAACATTTACCATCGGTCTTATATCCTCTCCTTGTATTCAATCATTAGTAAGGTACATTAAATCTAAGTCTATTTAATTTTAATCAATTATCAACATTGAGCAAATCGTTTGGCATTCAGTTATTGTTTCCTCAAGTTGACAATGTTTCAAAACGCTTTGCATATCATTTATGAAAATAAGGTTTAATAACGATTCTTGCGGCACGCCAAATGGAACTTCTTTACTTCTTTTTCCGTTTGTCATCTGTTTTCTTTCCGTAGCTTTTGCACAATGTTTTTCTAATTATTTTATTTTGAAGTCAAGGAAAACACAATACACACGTTTGATTTAAGCTTTTTGTTGTTTCCATCGTGTTAAAAGAAGTGGATCTTTCTGAGCCCCGACTGAATATTTCTTTATAAGTTGTTGCATTCAAAATATTCGTTTAATTGGGTGAACACTATGGCCGCGTTCAGAATTCTGGACTGAAATTTCAGTCAAAACCTAGAATATTGAACGAGCAAACTGACTGCAAATGCAATTGACATTTTCATATGTCAAACAAATTATTTTTGGAGATTTACTTTCAATTTATACTTGGAATAAGTTTGTTTCATAAATTGTGTATTACTTTCAATACCCATGTGTTTTGAATTAAACGATTTAAATGAGCGACACGGAAGAAGAACTTTTATGTGGGTTGAATTGTATGCACATGTGCCAAGACTTATTTTAAAATCATCGTTTATTTTGCGAAATTCTGCAATGTTTGGATTTATTGAACGGCCAGCTACTTTGAGGAAGTAATTGCTGCATACTCTCTGGTAGAATTTCGTGTCCACTTCAGGATAAGTCGGGCTTGCTTTTCGGTTAGTACAAAAATACTGACTTGTGATCCTATTTCGTTATTAATTAATTTTAAAATAATACATTACCACTTTCGTATTTTATAAACTTTGACCGATTAGCAAACGGCTGACTTTTGACGCAAAAAGCAGTCACATATTTTTAAGTACAAATCCAGTCCACTTCCTCACCATATGTCAACTAGCTTTGCCGTCAAATTCACGGGCTCTCGACCAATCAGAGCCGGTTGACTAGCTAGTGCCTAGAATTCTGAACGCGGCCTACGTTTTCAAACGCTTTTTCAAACACACGTAACGAATTAACAAAAATTCAACTTTTCAATTCAATTCAAACTTTTTTTTTTGATTTGGCTACTTTTCAATCGGGCTTATGATGGTTTTTTTTGGAAACATAGCCGTTTCGAGTGCAAAGAGTAAAGTTCCAGGATGCATTAAGTCCATAGAGTCTCTTGAGTATTACAAAAATAGTTGCAGTCCTTTTGGCGGCCATGTACCGGCTTCACCATTTGTCCTACGTGCGTTAAATTTTTGTACAAGTTACTTCTGCCGTTTATCTGCCGCCTACTTAGTTATTTATTTCCTTGATAGGGAAATCTGGAATTGGTTAAAGTAGTAACCAACTCGCCATGGAATGTCATACAAAAATGGTTTCGTTGTATTACTGAAGTCCATCTGACATTGTTCTAGTGCAAAAAGTAGCTTTAGCTTTAGCTTTTCTTTTTTTTAAATTGTTTTTTGAAACTATCGCTTAGTAGTCTCTAGAAATGAAAACTATGTCATAGATGATAGCAAGGGAAAACTATGAGAAGATAATCGCTACTGCTAGATCATTTTAATACCTAAGACAAATTTTAAAGTTTAAAAAACGCAATATAATATAATAGAAAACATTTACTTGGAGAAAGTAACACTCTTGGCGAGGTGCAATTGTCCCTTTTATACAAAAAATGGTGAGAATGCTAGAAACTGCAATAGAAACTTAAAAATGATTGATGAATTCACGTTCTAAAATCTGTTTATTTCGTTTGTTTATTTTATTAAATGCAAATCAAAAAACTTAGTCTAGGTTCTTAAAAAATTCAAAAAATTCTGAAGTAGTAGTAGTTTAGTAATTAAAACATATTAAGGATTCTTAATTAAACAAGCAACAGAGCAAAACTAGTTACAATTAAGGAAACGTGAATACATTTTCTTGAGTATTTCTAGTCCATTCATTCTCTGTAACTTTTGCAAATGATTGTTTTTTTTTTAACTTTTATGGTCTTATGTTTCAATCTATGAATTATGCACTTTTATGAACTTATTTTTTGATTCGGAGTTTAACTTCGAATTTATTTAAAGAATGTCCATTTTTGATACATTTGAATAATAAAAGATTCAAACCTCATCAGATTAATATGATTAATATGATAAAAGCAAAAGTTTTACGTGAAACGTCTTTTCCAGTGAATCGCTAAGATACTTGAATCGCATACTTGAGTGTGATTTTAAAGTGAAGTTTCCATGAGTAAATCCACTGCAACGTTTTTGGCGTTGGTTTGTTGGTTTTCTCATTGTGTTATATAAATTGATTGCAGTCAATAAACTTATTTTATTTCGAGCATATGAAGTAGGTTCTTAACGAAAACCGTACATGATGTTTAGTTTGTCAAGAGACCCAAAGCAACTGATCCTACTGAACTTAGCACACTTTATTGCAACTAAATTAAAAAAAACTTAACTCATGAGATCATTTTCGCAATGTCTTATTCATATATAAATGTATTCGTTAAGTTAAAGTTTAAAACTATGCTTTATTGAAAACTTGTAGTTTTTTTCTACAAAAACCCTCAAAACAAACCCTTAGCTCGGTATCCTATTATTTCAATTCCATTCGTTCTCAGTGAATCTGCGCTTTCACAATTCACTTTCCAACATTGTTCCCAGACAGATGACAGCTCGATTTCGTTTCCATTAGTCACTTTTTTTTTGTAATTTATCTTTGGCCAAAGTTTTCGTCGTCGAAGTTTTTTCTTTAATAAAAGAGCAAACGTGTAAAACAAAAAAACCGATCGAAAAATATAAATTCCCAATCAAAACAAGATTCAGGCAACACACTCGAAATATAGAATCCATCAACGGTTCCAGGTGAATTACATGAAAATCGATTGAAAAACATCAAGAAAATGGGCCTCTTCGGACAGTCGACACCGTTTGATGCTGACATTGGTGAGTTTCACAAAGAAAAACCCCAACAAAATACTGCTACGTCCGCCTTCCGGTGGAAAATATTTAAATTTTATATCCCAGACTTGGAAACAAAGGCCAACAGCTGTAGTGTGATTGGAAAATGGTGTGGGATCGCTCACCTCCATCAATTACTGGCACCGAATTTCTCGCCATTTGTCTGTCAATTAGCGGTGAAGGAAAAATATGTTTATCGATTTTTATTTCGTTTAATAATGTTTACAAAATGTGTTTCCCTTCGTCATTTAATATTTATATTTCGCTGACGAAAGTTAATTTAATTTAGAGTAGATTAGAAAAACAAGTTGTCTCTGCTCTGATGCTAGTGGGTAATTAACAAAACTTAAGTGTCTGTTCCCCCCGAGGTCTGTGATCTGTGACATTGTGGATTGCAACGATCGCGTGACTCATTTCTGTCAGCGAAAAAAAGGAAAAAGTTCTGCCCAAGGGAAATGTTATCAGCGACTGACGTCGTAATCTTTATTCTCGCAAATCCAGTATCAATTTCAATCAATGGCAGTGATTCGATTGCTTTGTTTAACGAGTACCGAACTAATGTCTTGTCTTTTCCAATAAAGAAAAAGTTAATTTTTCATTTTACTGCGTTTTTACATTGTGAGACAAGATCAAGGATATGGGCGAGTTTGCAATTGTCTGACTAACAAAGAAATGATGAAATTGCGCTTATTAGAAACTATCGCAGGTCGTAATTCGGTTGGAATTACTCGTCTCCGAACCCGATGCGGAAGGTCGACGAATCAGTCCCTTTCACTTCCAGAGCTGCCGTCGAAATTTAAAATTTTTAGTGCCCCCGAAAGACGACCCGCCCCGGCCGTTCCGGGAGAAAGAATAATGCGAATTAACTTCTCGGGCACACAGAACAGAGAGAGCAGAGAGAGAAAAGGTATAAGAGTGTGAACACAATCTTAATAAACAATTAACACTTAACTGACGATGTCAGTACCCATGACTGGGGCACAAAAGTGTAATGGATAATGAAATAGCTGACAAACAGCTTTAAAATATCTAGCAATAGCAAGGAATTGAAAAATTAATGGGTCAACCTAACCGCAAGAACAGAAACGTCGATGTGCGAAAAGTGTGTAGATTGAGATGAAAATCTGGAGCACTACACTCTCAACCCAGCAACAGGAACACTGTAACACAAAATACTGGGGTTATGCAGGGAAACACAGCGCATCAATAAGGCCACTGATTACGAGGAACCAACCAACCAACTAACTTTTAAGAAATGAAATTTGTACGTTAAGGGAAAGCAGAATGAACCTGCTGATCACCTTCCACACATAGTCTGCCACCTTACATGTAAAAAAAAAAGTCTGGATACGAAGAACGACATAATCTAATGGGATGACGAATATGAGGAAATAAAGCTTTCTTACAGCATAAATATAAGATATGAGCAAAATTTTAAAACAATATGATTATAAGCCGTCCATATCTGACAATGACAAGAGATTTATGGTTATCGACAAGCCTTCATAGTTCGACTTTTTACACCATGGATTTCGAGTGACCGCCCCAGTAGAGGTTTTACGAAAATGGAAGGGCCAATTGGAAGAAGAACCAACGTGACATTATTCATGATTTGTTATTATCGTAGTATATCTATCTGCTGGATAGCTCTTAAAGTCAGTCCATTTTTATTAATAACGATCCGTAGCAATAGCTTTGCACTCAAATAGAAAAATAAAAAAAGGTTACATAAGTCTTTCCTGCATTTGCCTATTCAATTGTTTTATATAGTTTTTATAATTCGCGCAAACAGCGTGGAGAATGGTCGCTTGTAGATTTACACTTAAATGCAATAAATAGAGCTAATGGTTTGGATAAGTTGGATTTACTACTACTACTTTCGAAATTTTATCACTTCATCAATGGAGCCAATTAAATGGGCGTTTTTGCATTTCAGTCCACCCGTATTCCGCGTTTGCATGACTAGGTTGATTGATACTGTGGTCTTCATTTGATTCGAAGAATATCTCTTTAGCATATGGCACTACCTGAACGGGCGACCTCCATCCTCCTAATATGATATCCAAATCCCTCATGCGGTAGAATAATTACTTAACTTCATCTGATCTGGTTACATTCACACCAAACAGGAGAATATTGAACCTGCTTAATTAAACAAAAAGAAGACAAATAAATTGCTATATAAGTCGACTTGCTTGAGCACTAGCGCGATGTCTTTTACTGCTAACCGTCATTTTCATAAAAACTGCTCCAGTGAATTAGCTGCATTCGTTTAACTCATCTTTTGCACAGCAATACAAGCCTCGCTAGGAACGCCCATTTGTTAACGCTGAAGAAAATTTCTGTCATAAGTCAAATGTGAGAATTATTTTTGAAGCCGCCTTTCACGAACGTAGATTGCTCTTTAACACTCATTTTTCCTACTCGTAAGAATTGAAATCGGTTTAAATACAATGAGCAACTGAACCTGTCTTTATTTCTTCCATGAAGCCTTCTTCCCTCGTTGTCCCTTCCATAAAAAGGTGCCAACATTATCAAGCATTTTATTACACCTTGAACGCTTGGATATTATACAAAAATGTACCCAGTGTTTCTTCCTTCCTTCCTTCCTTCCGTCCATCCCGTTTCATTTAATTGTTGTATGAAGAGGATTCGGTTGGGCTGAAATATCCTTTCTCCTGAGATCAGTTCGCATGCTCTAACTGGGGTTCATGAACGTGGATACTAGATGAAAGTCAATTCTATTTTCACCTCTGGTATCAGTTAAGAGGTTGCAGGCCAAGTTGGTTGAGGTTCGCTTCCACTTGTGTGCGCCACCTGATTCAGGGTATTCTCTTATACCCTCCTCCGATAGATACTTAGGGGCAGGCTGTTCTAATTTCATCTGGATTGATTGCCGATACCTTCATCTCGATTGGTTCCCCATATTTATAGCAAGTTATCATTTGCGAATAACACAAAATGACTGTATTTAATAGGGTATTTCATGTCCTTAATGTACAGCAGAAAGAGCAGCGTGATCATTGTATTTCACCCTCTGCTTTCTTCCTATAAGATAAAACTTAAATCAACTTAGCTATGCTGACTATCCTCCAAAATCTTTTCAAACATGGGAAACATATTTATTGGCCTTAATTCCTCGCAATTTATTGTGCCCGAAACCTTGGTCAATTATCATTAAACGTTCATGAATTGTAGATCGTTCTTTACTTCGTACACTTCTTATACTTAGCTTGAAGTTATAGCTGTCTACGATGTTAAAGGCATCGCATGACAAAAACATTTTTGACATCGCATTGGGTCGGTCCTTTCTAATTTTAATGGAGCAGCAGAACGAGCTTGGCAGATATGCCAAACTTGGACATGACTTTACACAAACCGTTGAGAAGATTGATACATCTTTAATTGGCGCAGCTTAAATGGTTTTAGTTTCGACGGCTAAGTCGTCCGCTCCAGAGGCTTTATTAGACTAAGTTAAGATATTGCTTTCTTAACGTCGTCTTAGTTTTGTAGACGCTTTTGTTTGTCTGCGTCGTCTTCATCGTATGGTTCAGGCTGCCTGACAGCGGAATTTGATTCATCATCGACATCAAATTGCCTGCAGAAAAAAAAAGAATTAAACTAAGATGTTTGTTTTGAATCTTCTGGACGCAGAGTTTAAGTTTATGTTCTCATTGAATTAAATGATACCTATCTAGATAATTGGAGACGACTTATTTAAACAAAAACACTGTCTATTTCAACCGCGTGATGTGAAACGTTAAGAAAAACAAATAAAAAATAAAATCGCCGGTCATGTTTCAGTTGGAGGAATAAAAAAGACTTGTTATTGATTCGAGTACTGAATTAAGAACAATAAATATTTTACTTTGATTTTTAAGTTTCAATTCAATTTCCTTTCAGAAAAGGCAACAAGTGAGAAGAATACAAACGAAGACTGGACCCTGATTCTAGATGTGTGTGACAAGGTTACGTCGAATCCCAGAAATGCCAAAGAATGTCTTAAGGCGATCATGAGGCGTATGGGACATGCTGATCCGCACGTTGTTATTCAAGCAGTAACATTGCTAGACGCGTGCTCAAACAATTGTGGCAAACCGTTCCACCTTGAGGTAGCTTCAAGAGAGTTCGAAAATGAATTCAGGCGTTTGTTGTCCAAGGCTCAGCCGCAAGTCTCATTGGTATTCTAAAATTTTCCATGATTAAAGTTCTTTTATACAATTTTAATCTTTACTTTTAGAAAATGCGACAACTTATCAAGAGTTGGGCAGAGAACGACTATAAACAAGATCCTCAATTGAATTTGATTCCCTCGCTTTACCACAAACTCAAAAGTGAGGGCTACGATTTTTCCGAAACGATGCAGAAGGCTCCAAAATCTGCTTCTACGATTGCTGCATTGAAGGATCCCAATGTTGTGAGCAGTCAACAGGAGGAGGAAGACATTGCCAAAGCTATTGAGCTTTCCTTGAAGGAGGCAAAGGACAGTCCAAAGAAGCAGACAGCTGCACCAGCGACTTATGTAATTGTTTGATTGCATTTATATCAGTGAGAACATATTTTCAGGAATATATTTTCTCGTTTAGCCATCATTGTATCCATCATTCACGGGTCCATCTGGTTCCTTGGGTAGCCTGACATCGGCAACTTCGTCTACTTCTCAGCCAGAGCCGCGAAAAGTTCGTGCTCTGTATGACTTTGAAGCTGCTGAAGAAAATGAACTAACATTTGTGGCTGGGGAGATAATACACGTCGTAGACGACAGTGATCCCAATTGGTGGAAGGGCTACAACCAGCGGGGAGAGGGTCTTTTCCCTTCCAATTTCGTTACGGCTGACTTGAGCGTCGAACCTGAGCTACTTGATATAAATCAGAAATCCAAAAAAACAGTTCAATTCGAAGACTCAACGAACACCAAAAACGAAGATCTTAAGACTGAGGAGATCGCAAACTACGTCGTTGAAGTCGATGAGCAGAAAATAGATCGTTTGCTACATTTGTTACATGAAGCGAATCCCGAGGATTCATCGCAGGATACCGAAGAGATGCTGCGCCTGGAACAGGAAGTTCATCAAATGGGTCCTCTCATCGATGCCGAATTGGAGCGTGTCGATCGGAAGCATGCTCAGTTGACGCAGCTTTCCAGTGACTTAGTGGATGCGATCAATTTGTATCACACCTTAATGCGTGACGATCGAGCGGCATTCCCCTCGGCTGGTTACATGCCTTCAATGGGCTACAATCCACAACAGATGTATGGACCCGGACCCTATCCACCCTACATGCCGCCACAACAACAAAATTTCCAACTTCCCCAACAGTATCCTCCCATGAGTATGCCCTCGATGGTGAACCCCAGGCTTTCCAGCACACAAACCGCAACGAGTATGCCCGGACACATGAACGCTGTAGGCAGTCCCGCTCCTAGCGGCACTGGTGGAACAAATTCAATGCTTTACAGTCCACATATTCATCATGCAACTCAGTCACCGCAGCAGCAACAAATGGTTCCGGTGCAGTTTCAAAACGGTCGTCTAAATTCACCTCAACAAAACGGTCAACCAGCCCCGCCACATCAAGTATCGGTCAACAACAATTCACAGCCCAATCCACAGCAGCCCTTCACTCCACCACAACCACAGCAACAGCAACAGCAGCCACAGCAAACCACTCAAAACTTTCCCCAACAGACATTACCGACTCAGCAACAGCAGCAAGCAATGGTACCGCATCCAATGATGCAGCAACAACATCTCCATCACACACTACCGACCAATGCGTCATTTTCAAGTCCGGTGCCAACACAAGTTCCCGGACAATACCTGCCGCAACAAGCGTTTCCGATGCGCCAGTTCCCAATGCCAAATGGCGTTGGCGGCTATGCTCCGCCATCCCTATCAGCCGGTGCTCCACAACTCGAAATGATGTGCAATCAGCCGGTACCAGGCGGGGTCATGGCATCCGCGATGGCTCAGCAAATGGCAATCAATCAACCTGTGACACAGAATTTCCTCGTCCAAAACGAGGCGAAGACCAACATTCCAGTATTCCAGCAGCAGCGGTAAAACTTCCCAGTGTTTGCTCTGGTAATGTTTCACACCTTTGTTTTTGTGTAACCCTATGAAACACATAAAAATAATAAAAAAAATACTATATATCGTACGCGCGAACATTTGCATATAACTAAAATCTAAATAATATAAATTCATTCGTATATTAACAGACTCGGGTCGTTCGTTTTTTTTTCAATGTTTCATTTTAAATAATGCATCCTCATATTATTATGAATTCACAGAATCGAAGAAGCTTAATCCTCTATCACGTTGTCTTGTGTTGTCCTAGCCTGCGATAAACTTTAATTTCCCTTACCTTTTCTGTTATAGTATAGGCATGCGATGCCTGTTTGTTGAAGATAATAGTTTGTGTATATTTTTGTCAATAAAAAACAAAGTTGTAACCTATAGTTTCTGGATTTAATTGTACAATTCCAAGTGGACAAAATGCCGACTGTCCTATTATTTTTGGGGCAGGATCATTTTAAAATTTGAATGGTATTTGATTGTTAGGTGTTAGCCTCTTGCCCAAGCCATTTCCATGAAAAGCGTCTGTACTGTTTTAAGCATTCAAAGTTTTTCCTTTTATTTAATGTTGGTTAGCATTGCGAAGCTTCTTTGATATTTGCTCACTCGAATACATCCGGTGACAACAAAAACATCATCACTTTCATAAAAAACTAAATTTTTCTTATGTTGTGATATTAATTTGTATTTTTTGCGTATACACTAGAACCCCGATAATCCGTGTGGTTGGTTGAATTACTGGGAGAAATTCAAAGAAAAAAAAAATAGATTTATGCCAACATTACGTATAAGAAGTATGCAAAATGTACTTATGTTCTGCGTTATAAAAAAAAACACCAATCAAACATTTGTTTGAAAAAAAATCCGTAATTTTTTTTTGGCGCAACACTTGCAGATGGATGCCACGAATGTTCAGAGCAAAAACTACCCCATCACCCTCTGATTTTGCTTCAAAAAAGCGCATGTTGTTAACGTATTTCTTAGCAACTTTTGAAGTTATTGTTGGTAGATCATTTTTTTTCATCTTCCTTTCCCTTTTCATCATCCACGTCCTCAGATGGAGGACTTCATCGATCAAAATGAACGAAATTTTCGAATGTTTTGTGATTTCCGTAATGTTGTGACCATTGATTATCTTGCTTGGAAATATTGCTCTGGTAAATCCACGGGCACGAAAACATTTTTTAATTGTGCCCTCATTAACGTTCATGACGTGACATGGCCTTGTCCGCTTTGATCATATCAGTGATCAGTGATTATGTGATCTGTGAAGAAGTTGCATCATTATTTCCTTGCGGTACAAAAGTGTTAAGTTTAAAATGTTTTAATTAAACCCTTTTCCAGAAGAGGCAGTTTAGAAATTGTATTGACGGTCAATAACAAAACATTAATATTATTGCTGAGAGGCGGGATAGAATTGTGAGCCGAACAATTATCGATAAAAAGTTAAGTTCATCGCAACCTTATTTACATATCTGCATTGACTGATCGTATTCATTCGTTTAACAATTCGTTTCCATTGGAAATGATTTGATGTTTCTAACCCATTTGGTTTTTGGCAAACTTGCCTATCATTAGAGGTTTTAACTTCTCCGATCCATACTTGGCTTCCAACAGTATGGTTACACGTTCTTTACTGCTTTTTCCACCATGGTTCATAAGGTACACTCAAAACAAACGTTATCTGGCACACTAGCACTTTTCCCACAAAGCTTGAATTTTATGTTATGTCCTTTTTTGAATTGGATGGATTGTTTCATCACTTGCACGAAAGTCTTCAATTCCCAAAAACTCGGGCTCTTTCCGTTCAAATATTTCCTTCAACTGGAACTCTTGTTTTGAAAACAATACGAATTAACGAGGTTTTTAAAGCTGGAAATACGAATTATAAGACGTTTTAATGACCGCGTGTATAAAAATCATACGATTTAGCGAGAGATCTGAAATTAAAAAAATATAAGTACATTAAATGGACAATCAACCGAATATTTGGTTATTCCACTTTTCTATACTTTTTTTTGTCATCCAGCCAAACAATTTTTCTAGAAAGCGGATCAGTCCTCTTATTGCATTCTCCAGTTCGCTAATAGATTTTGGTCTTATCGTTGTAATTTTTGTACCCCTATAACTGGTGGCATTAGTTTTCTATGGAAGAGAGTAAACCCCCAAAAGAGTCCTTGTAGTTTTGCACCTGGAATTAAGCTACGAAAGAGTAGTTTTCAAAAACATTGGTCAATTAGTTTGCAAATAGAACGAGAACGATTTGGCTTTATGGGCAGGAGCTGTATCGTCCTGAAAATGGCACCATCGCAATGTTGGCAAAGTTTCTGCAAAAGCAAACGAACAACACTGTTTTCTATAATTTTTTGGTATTCCCTTTCTTTCCACACCAAAAAATTAGTTATTTCCCCCGATTCCTTCAGTGAACCACCGCGTCACCGCCTGGGTGCCATTCGGCCTGAGTCCAATTTTTATAAGTTTTTGTCCATTCAAGTCTTTGTTTACTCATCTGCGGAGTCAAAAGTGATTTTTAGCAGGATAGCTTGCATTAAGTCCCATTCCTAGAGCATCCTCGATATCGCTCGATCGCTTAAGGTTTGGTCGTGAAATGTCGTTTGACCATCGCCTGCGTAAGGAAGCTGGTTCCTCAAATATGTACCCTAGATCAGGCGCTGATCTCTAAGAGTTGTTAGTTTTGGGGTTTTCCGCTTCATGCTCTTCGAGTGAGCAGCCTTAATTCGGAATGTTATTAAAACATTTCTCACACCATTCATATGCCCGAGTCGATGAGCAAAACTGCGATTTGGTACCTTTTCTTTATGCAAAGATCGTGCTGGAAATTCACGTCATAAAATTGTTGACAACAATTAAAAAAATATTTGCCAACATTTAACATCATCATGCTAAAATTGTCTCTGTTTGGAAATGACGGAACAACAATTTTTTCGAGTGTTAGGTTTTTGTTTTTTTGTAAAATCCTTACTTCTGATAGCAAAGTTCAGATCAGCGGTTTCATCCCAGAAGTCTTTTATTTGTTTCCTTAACGAAAATTCGTATTGAGCCAGATTTTTTGTGAACGCAAAATGAAGGGCTGGCTCACTTGGCGCTAAAGGCTGTCTAACAGCAAATGTTTAGTTTTAAATCAAATAAAAAAGTAAACAGCCTGTTTCTTCCATTATCCTTTTTATTTCTTTAAATTAAATTCGATTAAATTACAATGCGGATTTATTTTAATCAAACAATATCGTCTTAAAGAAGATCATTGTTACAGCCAGTCTGTTATGTACATATAACTCCAAATATGTCAGGGCAACGTAAATTTGCGAAGGTAGCAACTTCACGGCGATTAGTTCTGAAAAGCTCGAGGATAGTTTTCGAAAATCCAAAACCCTCTTACATATTTGAGGTATCTCAAAAAAGTTGTATGCTGTGGGGTCCTTTGTTAAGTTGTCTCAACTCCATTAAGATCGTGAGCAGTCCTTTTATTGAATTCGAGTTATAGCTACAGATCCTCAAACAAAATATCAGGGCTAATTACCTTTCAGGTAAAAAACAAAGAATCATCTGAAAACCGAAGAACTAAAATTCTGATCTTTGAATCAAGCGAATGGATCACTGTCACTGTGACCAAATCAGAGATCCGAATAGGATTTTTGTCTTTTTTTGTAACAAAGAGAGGCCGCCGTTTACAATGAAACAAGTGTTTAAGATTCTTATCAAACAGACATAAGACATTTACAAAGTTCAAAAACAACTTTATGAAGTGGGGGACATGCACTTTTCACTTTAACCTTCTTCGATAGTTTACAAGACTAAGTGGATTTGAAACAATTGCGACCTACATTCTTACCAAATAGGTCGGTCGAGTTCCTCTTTGCTTAAAAGTGCCATAATAACTTTCTTCACTTGGGTTTTTAGCTTCCGATTTCTAAACATCGTCTTCAAATCATTTATTTTTTTTATATTTGTTTTGCTTTGCGTTGATGTTTTAACTTTATGAGGATTAAGATTCTACATTTTCTATTCTTATATTTTAATTACACTGGCTTCATATTATTCTAAAAGTAAAATATTCTTTTTCAGATGTGATCTTTTTTTTACATAACCAAAATGAACTCACATAATCGAAGCAATAGATTAAAAAAAAAATAAAATAAATAAATTAACTAACGTTCACTTAATATATTCTACTATAGTATCGAGAAAACTTATAAAAAATTTTGATTTTGTCTGTTATGCAGTTGAATTTATTATGATGTATTGATTGGGAGCGTGCGGAAAAAAATATTTGATGGGAAAAATATATAAATATTCAGTAATATAAGAAATTATTATATATTTAATTAGATAAAAAGTTAATTAAAAAAAAGAAACATTTATACATATAAATAAATATGTTTATGAATATTTGTATACACTTGTAAACGATATATAAATAAATAATATTAAAAAAATAAAATAAAATTACGAAAATAAATGTGTTGGTAATTAGTCTTTTTGTTAACTATGATCGAGTGGCTTTTGGAAACAGATTTGTGACACAAAAATTTTCATGAAAATAGCAATGAATAGCTAGAATTGGTTGTATATTATTTGAAAAAAATTGTATAAAACAAAGTTAACTTTCTCGTTAAAGAATACATCTCCGTCTTTCAACATGGATTTGTTCCAGGTCGTTCTACTTCTACTAATCTCACTCTATTGAGTAATTTTGCATTTGATAATTTCGCTAAGAGATATCAAACTGACTTACAGATTTTGTAAGGGCTTTTGATAGAATCAATCATAAAGTGATACTACATAAATTATCTTGTCTACGTTTCCATTCGAGTTTTTTTTTTAAATTGGATCAAGTCATATCTTACTAATCGGGTCCAAATTGTAAAGATTAATGAGTTTTTATCGGAGTGTATTCATGTACCATCTGGCGTCCCAAAAGGTAGTCATTTGGGCCCTCTGCTTTACATTCTATTTATAAATGACATCCCATCCATCTTCTCACATGCGTTTTGCCATTTAATATGCTGGCGATTTAAAGCTCTACCGCAAAATAATGTCCGTAGATGATTGACTGCTTCTCCAAATCGATTGCTTTTTAATTCTTTGTTTATTTAATTTATTATTATTTAATTCTTTGCATCTTAATATTCAAAAATGTTAAGCTATGTCACTCTGTAGGAAGAGTAGGCCCATCAATTTCCCTTATAAAATTTTCAATGTCGAACTTCAAAGAATAACTCTTAAGAAGGATCTTGGAGTGATTCTTGATCCTAAGTTAACATTTTTGCTGAATACAGATTTTATCATCATTAAAGCGAATTCTATGCTCCGGTTTATAAAAAGAAATACAAGAGATCTTTGGGACCTAAACTAAATCTAGTATAAAAAACATCAATCATCAGCTATTGCTTTCAAGACAGTCAATCACGTCAAAATTACGTTAACGCGCTCTTGTATCTCAACAACAGATTTGACAATTTTCAGTCGGAAAAATAATGCAAATTTTTATCTGAAAAGATGCGTATACAAACAAGAGTCGGGTTTCTGGCAAAATGAGCATCAAGGTTGCTGAATGGTGCCGCAAGTGTTTAATTAAAAGAAAATTTGAATTGTTTTTTGCTTGTTAACATTTTCGGAACGCCTTGGATACGTAGAAAGCTATTTATCTGATTTTAAGTCCTTGTATAAATTTCGATGTGTTAAACACCGTTTTTTTTAAAGACAGACAGACTTAGAAGTACTAAGCTATTTAATACGGCAAGACTGAGAGAATTCACACCAGTTCCCTACCCAAGCTACGCTACTTAAATGAGTTTGAGACCCGAAGAGTCGGTAAATGCTTCGAAGGATATCAACTGTATTACAACTACCTATCAGCCAAATTGGAGCCAAATAACATTTATAAAAAGTCGTTTGAATCAAATTCTTTTCAGATGTCAGGTGAAAACGCTGGTTTCACTGTGCTTGCTCGCAAAGTTTGTGTTTGAAGGAAACCCGGAGCATTGTTGCTACAATGAATTTGAAATCATCTAATTCGTCTGTTATCGTAAAGTGCTTTGTTCCACACAGAATAACATGTCTTACTGATCTCCCCCCATTTAGGCAGGAGGGGCTCAAACTTAAAATGGCACTTAAAAGTGTTCAAAAATTATTCGAAATCAACGAAAGCACATGGGCTTTCACTAAAGCCAAAATCCCATACGATTTGTTTCTGTCCTTGACCTTTTGTCGCATCTTATACAAATCAATGATCCTTAAAGGGAGATTTAGATGGATAACTAATGCCGCATATTTTTAGCCGCACGGCAAAAATCGACTATTTAAATAACTACTGTGACTGGTGAGAGAGAAAAAACCACAATAAACGAGCCCCCAAACTATGGAAGCACTTAAAGAGAAAATCCGATAGGAGTGCAAGAACATATCGCCTGAAGTTTTCGACAAAAAATTGAAATGTGGGTTAAAAGAGCCCATATTGTCACCAACACTGGTGGTGCCTTATTGACTGATATGGTCATAAAAAAACTTAAAGTCCAAAATAGATACAACAACTGAAAAATTATGATACTATGTCGTTTTCGTATTCATTTCAATAATACTGCCAAACAATATCGTCCTGGTATTTTTGAGCCAGCCTGAAGTCCAATTTTGAACTTTTGATTATTTTTAAAGTAAAATTTTATCCCTGTGGGGATTGCAGCAGAAGATTCTTAAAACTCCCTCTTTCTAGGGGCTGAAGTTAAACAAAGATATGTTTAAGAAGTTTGTATTTACATCGACACATTTACCCTCGATTGCATTTGTGTATTGCAATGAAAGTTTCCAGTCCATGCTACACACTCTAACTCTGTTCGTTCTTCAGACGTATAAGAAAGTGCACGAACAAAGAGACATCCTTTAAAAAAGATATGAATGAACACACAGTACATTCTCGGTAGAGTGGATATCGGTTAAGTGAAGATTCAATAGAGTGAACACACAAATTTGTATACACATTTCTTTGAGTGAACAAGTAAACCTCTTTAGAGTGAACTTATATTTTTAACAGAGTTAAAATCGAAGCCAGGTGTACTAAATAAATTCCTTGCAATGCTTTATTGGAAACTTCTTCCTGGGAAGAAGTATGTCGCACCACGTAAACTCTAGTAAATACTATGCCCGTCTACTTTGTGGAATATTCTACGGAACGATCTTGGCTAAAAATCTTATAAGCTCCAGCTTGTGCAAGAGTTGGAACCGCAGGAACATATAGTAATACGCGTGGCAGATTCAGGGGGTATTCTCGTCTAGAAATTTAAAAAGATCGATTTTTAATTTTTTTTTGTTTTACGATTTAAGAATATAGTATATCTAAAAGAGGATTTTTCAAAATTCAAATTACTTTCGGAGATATCATACATATGTGCGTTTTTACTGATGGCTTCATTCCTATTTTAAAAATGATGGAGCTAATGGGAATGAAAATTGTCTCGGAAGCTCATTCATTCGCTGTAAAACGAGGCAACAAGACAACGCCCGGATTGACCGCTCCGACATACGACAACGCATTAAAGGAGATCAGAACTGCTCGATATTATAGTTTTTTCGAAGTCGAGCAAGGTGCGGTGTATGCGTACGTGTCCAAACTGTCTCCAAACTGTCTTTCTCAAAACAATTCCCACGATTTCTCAGGTTCTTTTTTTTTGGTTTCCGATTGCCAGGATTAGGTATGGTTACGGGCCAATTTTTTGAGACCCCCACTTCATCAACTGCTAATTTTTGAAATTTTCAACTTATTTTATGTTTTGATTTGAATACAGAAAGTATTCTTGTTATGTTAATAAATAACTAATAAAAAAATGGATACTAAAAATATTAATTGCCTTTTTTTTATGACCCTTCAAAAATTACATGAAATTCATGCCTCTAAACTAGAATAGGTACCCCCTTCATTGAAGGGGTCGAAAACATGATTCTTTAGGTTGATCCTCATTTACAGCGCAAAATTCGGTTCTCCGATTAGGTCCATTTTTGGTTAAATGAATACGCAAGCAAGCAAAATTGCCAAATTTGGAGTAGAAAAAACTTACTGCTTGCTTTGCTTCAGGGAATCATCGGCCCATATCTCCTTAAGGACAATGCCAGCCATGATATTACCGCCAATGGAGAGCACTATATCATGATTTCTGACTTCTTCGTTCCTAAGTTAAATGGCATTGATGTTACAGAGCTTTGGTTTCAACAAAATAGCGCAATGTCCCACAAGGCGCGCGACACCATTCATTGTAGGTTACATTTGCCTAGCGCAGAATTTCGCGTAATGGACCTGTGATCTTACACCTTTAGATAACTTTTTTAAGGAATTTGAAGTCACAAGTCTATGCCAATAAACTAAAGACTTTGAGCAATTTGGAAGTCAACATTCGACGTGTTATTGCTAATATACGGCCCCAGCTCTAAGATTAAATTGTCGAAAATTTGACTAAAAAATTGCACTTCATTCAGGCTAGCAATGGCACGCATATTGAATTTGTATACCTCTAAACAAAACACCCTTTAATTGCATAATTGTCAACAAATCGACCAAAATCATCCCATTTTTGCCACTCTGCAATCTAAACGACTCATGGAATAATCCCAAAGTTTATTTTAAAACAAGGTGTACAATTTTTTTTCACATTTGGTTCTTCGAAAGTTATAAAAAAACAAAACGGATCAACTTTCAGCATAATTACGAATTATTCGCAGAAGATAAGTTATTTATTTTTCATTAAAAAAATAAATTGGCTATTGAATTTAAGCCATCCGTGGGCCCGCTCAAACACAAACACAAAATTTTGTAATTTGGAATCCCATAAATCAGATCGTTAACAGAAATATGAATATAGGACGCTGACAAGAACGAAAAAGGTTTGATACCATTCGTTACCTTTTCAGACACATAAGTCATCCCTGCTGAGGTAATAAACTCACTCCTCACTAAAGTTTAAAAATATGTTAAAATTTAAAAAATAAGCAAACAAATGTAATTGAAATTTATAGGGACACCATCGAAATCCCAACAGTTGCCGCAAAAACTGACACAATACCCAAAGTTGGGTCCCCGAAGTCGTAATAAAATAAAAAACTAACCATATAAATTCATTTTTATTCAATTAAGACATCCTCGAAATGGAAACAACCCCAAAGTACAATGCACAATGTGAACTCTAGCGGACTGCTGCAAATGTCCTTCGTAGACACCACAGAACGAACTCCTGCGAGATTACGAAGGATGCTTTTAATTCAAACACACATGCCACAATGGAATGCACATGTACCAGTACCCATAGTAATCAAACCCCAAAAAAAAAACAGAAGTGCTTTCAAAACCACCCAACTCGAATTACAAGCATTCATCAATCAAGTGTAAATATCGCCATTCCATGGTCCTTTGCTTGTGACCACAGGCAATAGATTTTCCAAGCCCTTAACCTAAAGCATCCATTCGGACCAAAGTAAACGACGACGACGACGACAACGATGCTGGACAAAAAGTGAACCTCTCTCAAATAATTCATTCATTTGTGATGTGACTCAATAGCCGCGGCTTCGTCCTGGCCATGGTCGTTGACACGATTCAATTATGTGTAAAATCGAATGCACTCAATCTTTGGGCTTTCGGCTAAGTGGTAATTCAATCTAAACGTAATGTCGATGTTTCGTCAAACCGTCAAGACTGTAGCAATTTTATTTATTCTTAATGCATGTCTTAAAGGTCGTAAAAGGACTTTATTCAGCAGAATTGCGTCCCATTTGGCAATTTCAACAAGAATTGTGGGCGTGATGGCATTTGGTATTGAAATTCCATTCTTGGCAAAAAGATCAAAACCCAAGGCATGACATGGTTCACCGCACCGAACTTTTCTCCCAAAAGTGCTCCGCATGGCATGGGAATCGATACGCCAGTAATGCACTTTAGGTTCGTCCTATAATAGACATTTTTCATGAGATGCTTCGGTAAGCAGACCTTGTTGTCTGTTTTATAAAGCTGAAATCAATCAAAAGCCTGTTGAAGTCAATCGTCGAAGGACGGGCAAATGCAGGCCTTGGGGATGTAGGTGGCAGGATACTTGCCACGACATAGATACGTCCATTGAGTGGATGGATACTTGATCCTTGATTCTCGTGAGCTTAACTGTATCGTTTAAGAAGTTCTATTGATTTTTAATCTGTGAAAAGACACACACAAGGATGTGTTCAAGTACGTTCGTCCTTTGAGATACATTTGTAAACTGGAAACGATTTCTAACTTTAGAACTTAAGTTCATTTTCATGGTACTTAAGAACATAAGGATGTTTTTCAATGTCTATGACAATCACAATGTTGAGACCAATTGACGAGCAATTGCGTTCGCCAGTCTAAGCTTACAAATTAAAATTAACTGACTTGAGTACTGACTCGAGTACTGCATAAAGTCTTGATTCAGTTGCTACATGACGCTAGGTTAAAGGGGCTTGCTGAAATATCTATAACCCGTTATAATAAATGGATGCGTCTTTTCCCCAGTTTAGTCCTTATTGGAACCATTAAGTGTTTTCAATAAAACACGAAAAAATTGAAGCGGAACTCGTGCTGTTCCTCATAGTTTTCAATAGAGTCTGTGTACCTAAGGCTTGGACATTGTCATAGCAGATATTTCATAAGTTTAATTTAGACTGGTACTTATCTTTCACTATCTAAATCTAAATTTGTGATTCCACATATGTCGGTTGATATTTCCCTTCCGGCGGAGTTAACGAGGCTTTGAGGTGATTATCCTTAAATGAATCGTGTCTGAGAGTACAGACGACGTCAAAAATGATGCACTGTAAGGTGGGATTTGAAAAAAAAAAAAATCAAGCACAGCAAGATTGGTTCATAAATGTCAAATGAAAGGACTTGAATGTTAGATACTTGGTTAACGTCAGCACGCAGAGTGTTCAAGGTCGACTGATTGAAGTGGGTCAAGTTAGGCCCGTAGACCTGTAAAACAGACACACTATTCCCCGCAAGAATTGTTGGTCCTACAACAAATGAGTTTTGATGCTACGCCACAAATTCCATATATCAAGATGAATCCACTAACTAAAATTTTAAACTCAAAAAAATATAATTTTTTCTCGTATGTATGTCACTCAACTCCTCCTTAATGGCTGAGCCGATTTGCAAGCACGTTTTTGTGTGTATTAAAGCGGGTTCATGGATGGTTTCTATTCACACACCAAAACCCTTTCATCAATAAATAACCGATAAATCTGCTGAGAAGTCGATATTTGAACTTCTGGTTGTGTATCATAGTCTTACTTACGTCATAGTTATATAAATTTTACGGAGACTAATATAAATCTTAAACTAAATGTCTACTTTCACTTAGCATAGGGTCTTTATAATTAAGCGCTTCCTATCCTTAAATTTAAATAAAACAAAGTGTTTATGAGCTATCTTTGAATTTTTTCAATCGTTTGAAATGCATATCGATGTATAAAAACATCGTTTGAATATCCGTCGCATCTTCTCTGGGTGGCGCTCTTCCGGATTGTTCAATTTTCCATGACTCCAGCGCATAAATCGGATGAATTTGATCGATAGCATGGGTTCTGTTGGCTTTGAGAGCCGCTCTGCATACGACTTCAGCAACGACTTCAAGAAACGCACGATCTTGGTGGCCACTTCACATCACCTCGAATCGCTCGTGCAAAATTTCCAATGTGGCGTGAGCTGTATGGCACGTAGCGCCATCTTGTTGAAACCAAATGCCGTGATCGAATTCAAGCCAAAAGAAGTTGGTAATCATCAGCACTCGCCGTTGACGGTGATTGTCGACCAACGATGTTCTCAAAGATATATGAAACGATGAAACCGTCCCAAAATCCACACCAATGACTTTTTCGGAATGCTCTTACGCTCTTAGATCATGGATTGGTTTCGCCCTGAATTCTTCAATTTTATTACTGGACGTACCCATTCATCCAGAAATGAGCATCATCGCTGAAGATGATTTTTCGATCAAATTAGGGTCAGAGTCAACTGCTTCAGTGCCCATTCAGCACTGACAACGTCGTTGTCTATGCTCGTTTACCTTCAGCTCTTGAGTCAGTTGAATTTTTTATGGATGCAGGCCCCAATCACGATGCAAAATTCGCCAAGTTGTGGTCTGCGAAAGGCCAAGTTCTTGTGAGCGACGCGAAATCGGCTGTCTCGGATTCTCCTGCACAATCTGCGAATAGTCCTCACGGAAGATGAAGGCGACCGTTCGAATAGAGCACCATGGCAGCCAATCTGGCAGATGAAGCTTCAACAAAGTTTGGGAGTCCCTATTGGAAGACCCTTCATATAGTTCATCAAAAATACGAACATCGAACTAGCGTCTGCTGAAACAGCTAAAAGCAGTCATGCCAACATTCGGAAATGACAACATCTGTCAGGTCTGCAAGCGTTATGATGAAAATGCATGCTCTTTTAAAAAGAAATGCACACTTGCAGCATTTTACGGTCGTCATAATCGATCTACTGAAAAAATAATTCTACCCATAGTGACCAAATTTTGAACTGAAGCCGAATGATTTTTCCGTGAGTGGGTCTTAGAAGAGCTGAAGAAAGATCCGCCCGACGAAGCTCATTTCCGGTTGAATGGGTATGGCAGCTCAAGCAATACAAGAAAAAATTCACTGTTTTGTGCGGTTTCTCGATCGACGATTTAAATGGCACTTATTTTTTCAAAGATGACCGTATAAACAACGTTTTCGTCAATGGCGCCCGCTTCCTTTCAATGATATTGACCTTTTTAAGGTTGCGTTCCTCAACAGGGAAAAAGAAAAAAAGCTTCTATCTAGATAAATGCAGTCAAAAGATAAAGCTATTTTTGCCGCATATTGATTCTCACAAGGTGAATAAAAGCCTATGAGGTACTTCCGGGGTTTTCCGTTTAAATAAATTGTATCTAAAAATCAAGTTTCTTACAGCATCTGAAAAAAATAGGTTACACGAAGGCTTCCGGATAATTAACTCACTACAGGCTTGAATTTTAATTTAAGTTAAAGATTCAAAAAATTACAATATGTAGGAAAATCATTACTTTCAAATCGAACTTGTGTTGGAAATGAAACTAAAAAATTTTGCATTTAAATAATAATTTAAAATATATAGTATTAGCTTTGGGATTGAAGAAATTTTGCATATTGGCCTATAATGTCTAACATCATGTTTTGACTCGGATTCAAAAATAGAATTTAAATAGGATATCTTCCACTTTTCCACTTTTCTAAAAAAAATCCATTTTTCAAAGACAAATTGAAAATATGAGTTAAGGTCTCAGCAATTGTTCCCGAACAACTCCTTAATAATGACGGAGGTACTCCATCTGGCCCCTCTTTTTTGGACCCGTAAACATTACTTAGACCTTCTTTTACATGTTCGGTATCTAATCTAACACTTCCGATGTCAAACACATTGCCTACATAAGGTAATTCATCGGAAGAAACACAATCTGGTGAATATACCGATTTAGCAAATAAGTTCCATATCGTAGATATTTCATTTGTTGTTATGTCTAAGTAAGTCATGCAGCTTAGAAAACCATTTGTCTCACGTTTGTTGTTAATGAACGTCCAAAAATCGTTGCTGTCTCTTCTTAACCTGGACTGAACAGATGAAATGTATTCCCTATATAAATATCACTTGGCACAAAAGATAGTTCCTAGAGTAAATCTTAAAATTTTAAATGGTTTTCGAATAAGACTCAATCTCCACTTGCCGTTGGGTTCAAATTGACGTAGAATTGTCGGCAAGCTTAAGTAGTCTCACTGATCTGATCACTCTATCGGATTATTACGCTGGAGGAATCCAAGTTCTTGTCCTTGTACGGGCTTTGATAATGTCATTGACTCTGCTGTAAAGGGAAAATAGTGACAGCAGTTTGATGAACCAATCTTCAGAACACATCTTAATTCGAATAAAATACCGTGAATTGAAAGAATGCAAATTAGTCGATATATAATTTCTTCCTACTAATTCGAAATTAAAACTAAAATACATTCAATTTGAGTAGTATTTCAGGTCTTCTCGCGCAAATTGCAAAATAAAGTAATGCTGCAAAAAAAGTGTGAAAAAGAGAAACTTCTTTTCGTCTTTAAATTTGCCATTTCAATTATGATTCCATCTCAATGACTCTAGGCATTCAATAAATTATTCGACATAATTTTGCTCGGCTCAGTTTTGCTCGTGTCTCCGTATATGCTTTAAACAGTTACCCCCATAAATTTACAAATCGAACATTCATTTTTGATGATTTCCAAATGAATCATCGTCTAGTCGACCCATCTCTTAATACCTCAATTTAAAGCCAGGCTAACCTTCTCCTTTTATGTCGCCCTTCCAGCCGACTCTGCCGATTACATTTTGGCACTTAGTGTAAACATCAATCTGAAACAAACTGTGTGCTTCGGTTGGCTATAAATTTCTGGTACTCTGATGGAACTGGAATAGTATCAATAAAACCAAATGATGCGCTACCCCATGAAATAAGATATTCAAATAGCGCTGCCAGGGTTGGGTTAGGCAACACTTCGCTAACTCTATTTCGCGGGTTTGGATTTTGTGTGCCTTGCGATTGGGGTTCGAATGACAAATTCTGCCTTTTTCATGAATTATTTTTCCGCATAGGTCTTCCGGGAGGACCGATGTTAACAATGGGCGACGATTGCTTGTAGAAAATAAAAGCGCATTTGAATTGGCTGTGATAAGGCGTTAATGTTATCGCTCATGTTTTCATCATGGCCCAAGGAATCTTTTGCTTAAATTTAATGGCCACAAAATCTAAATTGCCTAAGGGTTTTCCTATCGTTTTTTTTATATGCTGATAGTTCGCTTATTATAGTTTTATAGGAGTATATGAAATGAGGCCGCTTTATGAAGAGAGCTGTTGAAATTGTGGGCACTAAAATCTGGGACACAGTTTGCCTTGAGTTTTCAAGAAAAATATTTAGATTTAAAGCAAGGTAGTGTCATATTTTGAGTTGGCTACCGTTTTGTTCAAAATAAAAATTTATTAAATCAATTTGAAAATAGAGGCCAAGTGCGAGTCGGACATGAATAGAAATGCTTCGTTAGTTCTTCTAGAAAGTTGTGACAACTCCAACGCAGTTCGAACTCTGTAAACAGCTGCTCCCTCCTGCTCGAAACAACAATGCTCAAGAGTCAATGCATTAACTTGCGGCAAAAAAGCAACGTTCATCATTTTTGTTAGCGATCAATTAATATGTCCCGCAAAATTTTGTCCTCGAATCTGATCCAGTCACCAGTAATGGTGCTTTCAATGAACGGACAAAATTTTTACTGTAGCGGTTAGTGTATCGGCTGTTAGAATTGTTAGTTCGTGTCATTAGGAATAATTTTTTGTGTGGACAAAAATGTCATTGGTTCTGCTACGAATTTATTACATTGACAGCAGCGGATGAACCCATCTTCCAGACTTTATATCCACTTTTGTCGAAAAAACCTGCGAGTTCTTTTCGGACTCCACCCATTTAACAATTAATATTAACTTACATCTGAGTTTCAAACCACTTTCTTCTAATCCTTTTGTTCGCCATGTGGAACTAGAATTATAAGAGCAGACATAACCTCTTCAGAGTGAGAAAATTAAAAAAAAACCTTAAGAGGAAAAGAGGAATCAAGCTTTTTCGCTCATTATGATATTGGATACGAAATTGTCCTTTTCTTGCATCACGCTCTTCACAGCATAGAAGCAGGTTTACTTCGCAACGGTCAGCAGGGTAGCAATATGTTGACGACATCTAGCAATATGTTGACGACATCTCTTGTGGCACCAGAGAGATGCCTCAACGGCTATATTCCCCCTGAAGCGTTTCTCTATTTAGATTGAAAAGGTCTGGTCCAGGATAGATTAGCGGTGCCGTTAATCTTCCACGTTGGTCGAAAAGCTTTGGACGGGCGAGTCAACTACGACCAAGATGTCGCAAATAGCTCACCGGAGACTCTTCGGTTTAGTATGGCCGTATCAGACCGCGGTAGAGATGATGTCGTGAAGCAACATCAACACTATTGGTGGCTGAACGAAGATTAGAACTCTGTCGTTTCTGCATTTTTTTTATCTTGAGTGCCCTTAAAGCAAAAGTTAGTTTATAAGCCAGTAAGTTAGTTTATAAATAGTAAAGTTAATTAAGCTAGATTTAATAGCATGTAAGGAAAATGAATTATCAAATAAAAATGCGTTAAAATGAAATGAAAAATGAGGATAACGAAATTCACGATGCGTTAGGACAACAGACAGAAAAATGATCGACTATGCAGAAACAATTATTCCGCAGTCGTCCCGTCGTCCGCTGTCCGCGGTCCGCGCCTGAGAAGAATCTCTGCTGAAATACGTCAGTCTTGCACTCTCTCTGCGATCCTGGGCACGTTGCTTTCAGTTGAAAAAGTGCTTTGGCATCCAGGATGCATATCTTGTTCGTAGAAATCGAGGCCATGATCTTTTGGAAATCAACCCGAGGAAGGCCATCTTAAAGCGAAATAAAGTGTAATCCATGAAGACCGCTTCGACTTGAAGTTGTTTTTTTTTAAGGATTTGGTTATGAAAGAAAGTTTGGTCGATCGTTGATCATTGAGCCTGAATCAGTACTGTGAGTTAGAAGGGCTTCAGACTTTCAGAGAATATGTTGGATAGTATTGTATAAGGAACATTGAGTACTCAAACTTATGGAATTGAATTTAAAAAAGACGGAGATCTAAAAAGGCTTGCAAAACTATTGTTTCGAAGTCAACGACTGGTGCAATAAATTTTCGATTATTAGAGAATTAAAATTATTTTCGAGAATCAATTGAATTCACTTTACATAAATTGAAGTGCGGACTGAATAAATATATTTCATTGAAGTCATTGGTGAATTCAACTAACATTTTTCGCATACAATACAAGTTCGTCAATAAACTAAAAAATAGGTTGCATTATACTCGTTTTTTGAACATAATTTTCTCCCGAAATTTAAATATATCAAATGTAACTTCATGTTCGTAATAAGTAGATTAACATTGTATGAAGTGTCATCAAACTCATATCGTTCATTTGATCCAAGTACGTACATTGACGAGGATATTAAATAAGAAAATGTCTTCCCTTGGCTCATTTTATTCAAGGGATCATCAAATCATTCACTGACTTCAACTGATTTTATATGAATTCACTGCGAACTTCAGCTTAGTAAGCAATTCAAAAGAATGCAATCATTTGATTCAATTCAATGTTTGGTTAAAATTGAATGCACTTATAGCTGACTTCAAAAGAATAGTGATTTAGTTTAATTTAAATTCAAATTAAGTAAAAATACTTCAATTTTATGTCAACGACGAAGCCATCATCAACAGCCAATTAATTCGCCACTGCTCGTTTAACCATTTTGAATTCTGAGGCTGCCGCTTTGAATGCATCCGACAAAAACTCTACCTTCCCGAGACCAAACCGATCGCTTGCACAATTCGTTTACTCGCAATCTGCTCAATTTCTTGAATGAAGTTGAATCTAAGTTTGTCGAGGAAAATGAACCGAACATAATTGACAATGAAGTGGAGCAGATCTTAGTGCGGGAAGATGCAAATTCAATTGTGGTTCCTCTGCTGATACCCGATTTGCATACATATCGTATGCGAGTAACTTGATCGCAAATGCATTTCCGGTTTTTTTTTAACTATTTAACTACATTATAAGTTTATACTTAGAAAAATTTTGGTAGCTGAATTATCCAAACTGAAAAGAAAATGCTTCAGCTCGTTTAAAAATAGGGTAGGTTGCGTTAGTTTCCTTATGTGTAATGGAAATGGTAGTAAGCAGCGGGTTTTTTTTTTAGAGAATGGGATACATCCACCATATTGTTTATTCGGAGGTTGTATATATTTGAACATCTTAACGTTTGACTAGCCGCTTCTCAGGTAGAAAATTTTTTAAATTTAATTGATTTAAAGGAAATTTCCGCAATTTCAGAAATAGAGGCCAACAGTGGGAAAGTCTATTACATTTGCAAATAATTCTGACTATATGCTTTTAGGATTTATACAATACATCAAGTGTTGTGTACCATATTGCAATTTGGAATGCGCAAGACCATAATAAAATATTAACAATATTTTTTGCGAGCAGTGCTCCTTTAACAAGTACATTTTTCGAATAACTGATAACATATACTTCTTAAGGTTTTCCACATGTGCCTTCCATGTCATCTTATTATCTTAGAGAATGCCTAAATATTTAAAGTTCTCAACCTCTTCTATTTTGAAACAGTTCGAATCACATGATATGTTTTCCTCGTAGTTAATTTTACCACAAGTATGGGCAGAAATCGAACACTTGGGACATGCACTCGAATGAAAAATTGCATCACAGTCAAGTGAACAAATGCCTGTTAGATTACATAACATTTGTCTTGTTTTTTTGCTTACGAGAAGCTCGTGTTTAGAAAACCATTGACGAAGAATGTTTAGGTCCATCTTTTACTGAACTACAGCGTCAAAAATATTTTTATTATCATAAGTTAATGCAATATCATCGGCAAAGGCTGTTAAATTGCTACTAATTTTTTGATGAAACAGTGAGTTTATATATATGAAAACAATAATGGACCAATACCGACCCTTGTGGTATATCAATCTTTAGCGGGCTGCTAATATAGTCACCATTAAACTTGACGCGATGTGATCTATTTGACCAATACGCAGACAACCACTTGTGAATAACACCTCTTAATCCTTCTCTAGGATTAATTTTTATAAATTAATCGTTGATTCCCAGAATTCATACTTCAAATATTCTATTAACTTGCTAAAATTGGTTTTGCTTTTAGTTTTAAAAGGTATACATTTATTGTTGTGGCATAATTGGTTGGTTTCTCTATTTAGGTTTGTCATACAAACTTTCGCAATAGAAGTTGTTTATCGTGTGAACATGTCCATATGCGATTTTGCAGCCACTGCTGTGCGTATAGAATTTTTGACACATTTGCGAGCTTTTTCGTGACGTCAGCATTCGCATATATATGCAACTTTTGCATATTTAGTGCTCGTAGTATTCGGAAACGCAAACGGAAATGGTGACCACAGTGACACTAAATCCCTTCATAATAGTTTCCGAGTTTCTCAGTTCTGCAAGTCCTCATTGAACGGCTACATAAAAAAAGTTCTAGTGCCAAGGACGTTTAAAAAATATTTTGTAAGACAAATCGTGTACGATTAACAACAAAATTGAGACATTACTTGTAGGGCGAGCTGTTTTTGGCAATGCTATCGATGTGGTTTATTGTCAGATGTTCGTTGGCATGACTCAGGCTGAATCATGACAAATTAACATTCAAGTGCGAGCTGTTCTAGACGACGTAACAGTCTAAAGTTTCCCTTTTGCAAGGTTCATTCCAACATATTTCATAAATGATGAGAAAGAGCTTCGATCTGTCCGAGGGTTCGAGCGATCATCGGTGAAGGCTGAGAAACTACTCATCAAATCAAAAGATTTGATATGCTCTGAATATCCAAGTAACCCTCTTCTGTATAGAATTGATAATGAGTCTTAAATCATCTGAAATGCTGCATCAGCTCATCAGCCCACTCATCATTGTTTAGTTTAGAGCTATCGCTAAGCAGTACAAAGAGCAACTTTGCAAAATTAGCAAGTCCAAATGATTGTTTTGCAAACCGACTATCTGACTATCTTCTCCAAATATTCCATTTCTCTGTTTGATTTGCCCAAAAACACTCAAGACATCCAATTCGAGTACCACGTACGACGTCAAACTTTAAGTTTCGGTGTCCCTCTTAAATCAAAGTAAGCCCGCGGGTTCTCAATAAAATCCAGTGAGCTCTCCAGTTCTCCAAGGATGCACTTAATATGCGATCCCAAAACGTAAAACTTTTTCGGGGCCCTTCCGTTGGTTTAGACTTTAGAGCAGCGCCATCTCAACTTGATTGATGCGTTTTCGTCTTGTCCTTTTGTGAACGAGAAGCTCATCTCCGGTCCTTGAATATTAATTACTTGAACAGCAAGGACAAACTTGTGAAGATTCCTGAGCGTGCACTACATAAGACAATAGAAGGGCAAAATTCATTACATGCATCCCGGGGGCAAATATTAACGATGTAATGAGTATGTAATTGCTGGCCCCCCTATCGGGCAATCGGAGGCGATGATATACGTGTACGAGCTCCAAGTTTTCCGCTGCACAGCTGATTTATTACAAAAGTTTGATTAGAATATTAAACTTTGATGGGTTACAGAGTAACAAACTTTAATTGGTCATTAGTTGAGTTGAGCGTGAAAGGACAGAAGTAGAATAAAGCCATTAAAATGCAGAAGAAGAGTTTCAGCGCTACGCTCTGGGAAGGTGTTGGCATATAATAAGCCATAAATACCTAGAATGACACACATGGGAGCCTGCACACATGACTGCACAAATTATAGTGATAAGAGTGTGGTGTTAATTTTTTGCCAAGGCAAACTCCAACAACAGAAGCTCACTACAAATGCCTTCAAGCCATTGTTGAAAGGTGGTTTTCCATGTGGTCTGGAGAGTCCCTTTCTAGGCAGGAGAATGCTTCAAGTAATTTCTAATGGTGGCGAACTTTCCTTTGTTAAAAAAGAATATTTGTTTTTTTTTTTAATTTTTTCTCTCCTCACTTTCGTAGTCCATATGAGAATAGCAGTGGGCAATGGGCTGTAGCAGAATCTCCTGTTGCATGAACTCTTTTGTATAATTTCAGGCCTTTGAGGCTGCGATCGAAAACCAATTAATCCATCTTGTGTGATGGATACAGCCAGGCAATGAGGAAAGTGTGAAGCTAAAGAAGCGGGAGGGGCAGTGTTTGTGTGCCTGGAGCATATGTGGTGAAAGCAAAACGCGTTGAAACGAAAGGAGTGCAAAGGACTTAGATAGGCTTGGGAGGATGTGTGTTTGTGAGGCAGTGAGTAACAAAAAAAAAAAACAGTTTGAGTAGAGGCTACAATTGAATCTCTTTAAAGTTGCGCAGGGACTTGATGGAGAAGTTATAGAAACCTATTCGGAAGATTTATTGTATGAGCCGCATAAAGTTTGGGGGTTTGATCTAAGAACTCATTAGGCTTTATCATTTTAAAAGCGAGGAACACATCTGAATACACACCAAACATGATTCGATTTCTTTTTATAAAAAGATACCAAAAATGACAGTGTTTTATTATTTTTCAACGATCGTAGCATTATTTTAAAAAGTAACGTTTCTTCCATTGTTGTCCTCACAGAATAATGCGCAGTTAATGCCACCTTGCCACCATACAGACTCAAGTTCAGGATACATGGGATTCACTATGTCCACCTATGGATTTTCCGAGCCGCATGGGCTCATTTAGCTTGTCATATATTTTGAGCTGCTCTTAACTCTAAACAGAGAAGCGAGCACGAAGGTTATGGTGCTAAATTCATAAGCCAATTTTACCTTATAATTCGAGATGTTTGTACACAATTCTCTTTTGGCTAAGGCAACAAATTACCAGGTCCTGAGGTCTTTGAAGAGTTCTTCGCCTTAACAAGCAGCGAATCAGCCTCAAGGCACTTCGTCACAAACTTACATAAATGAGCTGCAGTTTTGACATTATTTCGAGCGAAATTTACTCCTATTTTCAAAACTTATTCGTCCATAAGACTATGGTTGGTATCCAGACATGATGCTAATAGGACGTTAAGACTATTTAACAAACAACACAGATGTGGTGATCTCAAAATACGAGGAGCAAGAAAAAAGGGTGACCACTGAAATCATGACTTAAAATTAGACTTAAAACTAAGGTAAAGTTCTGTCGGCTCAACGTACTATATTTGTCAACGCCTATTGTCACGGCTCCATCTATCGCGAGTGATTGACAATCAACCCGATGAGTAAAAACTGACAAGAAAAGCTTTTGAGGCCGAACGGAGTCGGTAAAAAAACTTTAGGTTCAAACCCCGCCATTTGCAAAAAATGTAAGACCCACACACAAATGATGAAGCTGGGTCTTGGAATTATAAGGGCCCGACTTATTTCTTTTGCAAAAAAGTATAACAATTGCGACTTTAATCTAATAGCTGACTCTTTACCAATTTTTCAAACATTTCGAAAATTGTTTTTTGAAGAATTTTTTCGAAAAGTAAAAATTATAAAATTTATAACAGGGTCTTAACCTATGTAAGACAGGCTATCTGCTTTTTTGTAGAACGATTTCTCATAGTAATTTACGGTGTCCTGAGACTTATGAGTGCTTGCTTTAAGGTCTGCTGGCTGATACTTCTGAGCTGTCGATTTGGATTGTCCTTTAATTTATCGAGAACCCTCCCGGAAAGCTGAGGCATGTACATATCGATTGGCGTCATACAAGCTTCTTGTTGCTGAAGTTATTCAGCGTGTCTAGCTTCCGCCAGAGTCCTGTACATGACGTAAGTTATTACTGGTTTTATGTGTTGCGTGTAGTAGTACTTTCTACCTCAAAAGAATTACTTAATTTTCGAGGATCACTTCGTTGTCCGTCTGTCTGTAAGGAACACGTGGAAGATAAAATACCAAATTTTCATGAATGCCGTCCTTTCAAACTGTAAAAAGTAGGTCAAAAGAAACGACTGCTTATGTAGAATATTTTAATATTCGCAAAAACCAAAACCTACATCGTGCTTTCCTCTGGTGTAGAATCATTACATTTGGCATGGGGCAATGTCTAATTTTTACGTCAACAAGTAAGCTTTGAGAAATTTTTAATAAAAAACATGTAATTGTACGGAATCCTTAGTGTGCGTTTCCGATTCGCAATTGGCCTTTTTTTTCAAAAGAATCTCTATTTTATAAAAAAGTGGCTTTGAACTAGATCAACTGTTTTGTCTCAGGCTATAAATCTTAGAGTAAGTCTAGAAATTTTATGTAGTTTTAAGGGTTCCATTCCCAAAGGTAACAAAGGAAATCTATTACTAAACCTCCGCTGTCCGTCCGTCCGTCCGAATGTCTGTCAAACAACTGTATCACCTTAACTGTTATAGGGAGACACTTGTAAGGTGTACTGCTGTAACCGCTACAATAACAAATAGAAAAAATGGTATAAAGTTATTAATAAATAGGGGTCACCATACAAAGGAAGTGTTTAATTAAATAACCTGTAACGAATGCCAACGAAGAAATAATATTGAAAGCTATCGACTTCGATTCAGAAGCGGTTGATACGTTGACCTTGTGTTTTGCAAAATGCTAGCAAGAACTTGCCAAAAAAATTGCAGATTCATAGATTCACACATTACTAAATCTAATCTTAATGAAATAAAGTACAGATATAGAGGGTAAATTCACACTTGGATACTTTTTGAATCTGGTCCAGTCACCATTTTCCGTTGGGATAAAAAAACGGTACTAGCAAATAGCAATAGAGCAAATAGGGCAAAGTGGGTCGCATTGCTGTAGTGGTTGCTGCATGAGCTACTGGAAGGAAAAATAATGGTATGTGTAAATGATTATTTCATTGAATTGCCGTGTTGAATAAAATGATTGAAACTAAGCGAAATCTTATAAGTTGATATCAAACTTTTCATACAAATTCGGACTCCGCCCATGGAGCAATTGAAACACACATTTGAGTAACTTTTGAACATGAACAGAGCGAGCAAATTATAAAAAAAGTATTGAAAAGAAACCAGTGTTGGCAACAGACTGAAAGAATATTTTATTAAACAAGAGACAATATAATAGATTCACATATCTCACACTAGGTGTCACTAGCATATGTATGTGCTATTTCGATAGTACTTCGACAAATAGTTTAAAAGTTTCACACACAAAAGGTGTAAATCATTAAATTTCTCATCGAACGCTCTCGAACATCACCAAAGTTCGGAAGCATATTGACTTCTGTCGAAGCGCATTCTCATATATATGGCAAAGTTCATTAACAGAACATGAGATACTGATGCCGTGATGACATCTGTTTCTCGGTTTTAACAGAAGAACTCCACACACAGCTAGAGTTTCAATAGAAGTGTTCAGGGAAGCTGCTCGGTCACCGGACTTGACGAGTACACCGTGCAAAGGTTTTTCTTTTATTGGGAAACCTAAAATCAAAGGTTATCACCAACTATTCGGCATCAACAGAAAATTTCCACCGTGAAGTTGCTGTGAATGAAGGGTTTATTTCCAAAAATGTGGAGAAAGGATTGGACGGCATTTTGACGATGTTTATTTTTGGAGAACTATCTTCTATTTTGTATAAATAAAATCAAATTAGAGAATAAAGCTGAAGCTTTATTTTATTTAAATCAGCCTGGTTGATGAAACGAAATTTAACACAAAAAACAAATGTATAACTTTTTTTAATAACTAATTAATTCAATTTCTATTTAGTTCACAGATGGGCAAATGGGTTGATGAAACAGAAATTTAGCTTGTGCACTATTACCACGCACTGGAGATGGCCATTTCAGTGGCATGCTTCCGAGCTGGAACGAAATGAGGCTGGTAAAATCGTTTGCCATCGAAATTTTTCCGATACAGAATCAATTTCTGCTGTATAGGTAACTCGATACGTTTCGAAAAGAAATTAATCCGCAAAAATGGATATAAACATACAACAATTCTGGACCAGTTTTTGTCACTGAAGAAGAAAAAATCAATGGGAATCGACGGAATATCGAACATTGCATTACACCATCCTCTTAAATAATGCGCTGAATAATGCATATCATCCAACACATTGGAAGACGGCGGTTTTGCAACCCATCCCTTAACGGGGCAAGGATATCTCCAATCCGGAAAATCTCCAGTCCATAAGTCTTCTCCCGAACATCAGTAAGGTTTTTGAGAAAGTTGTACATAGAGCCCTGATTAATTTTGTTGAGGACAAAAATATTATTCCGGATAACCAATTCATGCCGCGGATTGCATACATGCCGCTTCTAAACTAGTATCTGATATCCAATGGAACAAAAGCAAGAAGCAATGTACTTGTGCCTGCCTGGTCGAAAAAGCTTTCGAAACCGTATGGTTAGAAGGACTCTTTTACAAGTTGAGTAGTCTTGTACAGCTACGAACGAGACGTCACTCCAATCGATGAGTAGCTCACAAGGGCAAAGTTTTTGCACGCATCCAGCATGACAATACATGTGTGTGTGTTTCTGCCTGTCTTGCATGTATTCTTTAAGCTAGAAATAAGTTATTTAAGTAGTTCAGGTAGATTTAAGTTATTATAGGTTATTTTTAGTTAATAATAATAGTTTTATATAAAAACAAAACACATTTTTATTAAGTTCTTAAAACTTAATTTTTTTAGTCTATAGTTAGCATTGTTAAGGAACTAAATAAGTTGTAAGTTTAAGTCGAAAGACATAGTTTAAGAAGTAAGTTTAGCTTAGAGCGCCTGTAATTGACCAGTAAGATAGATATAAACATTATGTTATTTAAGCTAGTTTTAAGCTATTTTCCCTAGCAATTCTGAATTCTCATGTAATAAAGTAAATAAAAATTGCACTTAAAAACAAAAAAAAAGGTTCAAAGAGCCAAAAGCTCCTTAAAATTGTTAAAGAGAACGAAACCATACATAATTAAAAAATCTACAAAGTATTGAAAGATTTGGTAAAAGCCGCTTGGAGGTCCATTTCATAAAAGCAAATCCAAAGTTTGTTAGATTACTTTCCATCGCTGCAAAAACTGTGCAAATAAAAAAAATAAAATTATCACAAATTATTATTATCACAAACAACAATCTCCTAATTTCCTTTTGATCAATTAAAATAAAAGTTTGACCATTTTAAAAAAAACTAAAATGTCATTAATTAGCCTCAATGCCCCCATTACTCCAATGAATATTGCACCGAATTTTTTGTTTTTTGAAATTAAAAATACGAATAAAACTACAAACAATATAAACAGAGGCAATATTCTGCTCTAATTAGTTCGATTTTATATTGATTCATTGAATTTGAAGCTCTAACGGGCCATGAAAATAATTACGAGTACATTGATGAAAGCTTACTGTAGTCACAACGATATTGCACCCTGTTTTCATTGACTTCTGGTTAAATGAATATCAATTCGAATTCATATTGTTCTGTGTGTTCTCGGCATTGGGCAATTAGTGCAACGGTTGTAACGATAAATTTGGCAACGTTTTGAAATTGATTTCATAATCATTATTGTTAATTTCACAAGTTACCTGCGTCAACAATTCAATGTCATTAAGTGAATTGAATTTGTGCTGGAAACGTTCCAGAAAACAGAAAGTGTAAACGTTGAATGCCACTGGTTTGATTTCAGTACCGAAATTCAAATTACTGTCGAGGTCCATTAACTTAAAAAAAGGAGAAGGAAATGTTTTGTCCCACTTACAAGTACTCGGGCAAATTTATTTTACTGCTAAGCTGAATGTACACTGTTGTTCTTTGCCAAAAAAATGATTCATTTTCAAGCCGTAGTAGGAAAGATGAAGAATTACAAGGGCAGCCCTTTTTTAAGGGCAATTCTTGAAGTATTCAGATCATTTCTTTATTCACCCCATTTGCCTTGGAATTCGAAATTGTTGGCCTGTTTCCAAATTACTTCTTACGATATTTAAAGCTTATTATTCAAATGGATTTGTATATTTTAATGGAGTTTTCAAGACGTTCTAACTTTACAGAAACGATGTTTAAACGTTGTCAAAAGTTCAAAGCTTATTTGGATATGTGATCCGTGAGGACCATAAAATTAGCTAGATTTTCGGAAACAAACAATATCAGGGAGAGCATCATGCATATATTATAAGTTTATGAATGTCCGTCAATTGACATGAATATTATACCTACTTCAAAAGCTGAATAGCATTTACGATCGGCTGATCTTCATACTAGAGATTCGGCCTTACCATTGAACGTATTCGAAGCTGGATAGTTGTTGTCCTTTCGTTTAAGTTGTCGACGGAGTTTTGTTTTCCGAGCGTCATTGGCTGCTAGCAGGGTTCGTGGTTGTACCTTTTCTATGTTTCGCCGTAGATATTTTCTTTCGAATGTTTTTAAAACCTGCTCAGCTTTTTACTTATCATCCAGCATTTGGATCCATCTAGACGAACTGAGTTTTCCATTCTTCGAGTTACGAGCGTCGATTTTAGTTGTTTAGAAAAACCGAAGTAGAAACCATTGCACATAATGAGGCTGTGTCGGCTCCACAGCAACGTGTCCTTTGTGTAGCTTATATTTGCCCCGAGATGGAAACACCCTTTTACTACCACAATATTGTAGCTGTTGATTGTGATGTTGGGGCTCACCTCCTGTGCGATGGATCGATTTCTTGTCTAAAGCAGGTTTTTTGTTTTGCCCTGATTGATTTCAAGAAGGAAATCGGCCATTTCAAGACTTCACCACTTCGGCCACTTCTTCAAGCGCAGTGAAAGGGTGCGAGTGAAGCCTTAATGAGATAGGCTATGTCACAATAGGATATGCTGATGATCTGGCTAATGTCATAGAAGGCAAATATGACACTATAATCGCTGGCATTATGCATTCAGCATTAATGAAAATCTTTGAATGGTGAAAGTGTGAAGGACTCTCTGTGAGTCCAGACAAAACCGTTCTGGTCCATTTCACAATGAGGAGACAACTGAATCTGTCTCCAATTGTCATTAAAGCAACCTCTCTGGAATACTCCCGCGAAGTCAAGTATCTCGGTGTTATTTTGGATACGAAATTGAACTGAACTTCACATATTAAGTTTATCACAGAACGCGCCACCAAGGCCATGTTAACCTGTAAGCGGTTCTACGGTAGAACTCGGGGTCTTAAACCTAAGATACTTTACTGGTTGTACATCATGATGGATAGACGTATTTTAACCTACGCAGCCATAATTTGGTGACCCGAAACTTTAGAAGTAACAACTCCTAAAAAGCTGGAAACAGTCGAATGTATTGCTTTGGGCATAGCGTTTGGGCATCACTAGTGCTATGAGCACCTGACCTACGGCAGCACTGGAAGGTGTTATGAGCTGTCTCCTGTAAACAAATATGCAACCGGCAATGAAATACAAACCAGCTGACCAAACGGGACACTTGAGAAAAATCATTTTCATCACGGATAAAGACCAGATAGAATGAAGGCAACATACTGCTTTGGGTGTCTCTTTGAGGTAGATATACACAATCGCGATCATTGGTCGAGCAACATACCTGCCCCCCACCCCAGAAACTTAATCTGTTATACTGATGGCTCAAAAATGGCAAGTGGAGTAGGTGCCGGTGTCTATGTACCCAACACTAAAATCTCTATACCCATGGGAAAACTTTCAAGTGTTTTCCAGGCTGAGCTATAAGCCATCGAATCCTGCGTCATAGAAAACCTTGAAAAAGGCCAAAAAGGTGCCAGAATCCTTATTTATTCGGACAACCAAGCAGCGGTCAAGGTATTGTCATCCAATCTAATGGAATCCAAATGTGTGAAAAGCAGCTACGACGCCTTAGCCCAACGTTAAAAAGCTAAGTTAGGATGGGTTTCATGTCATCATGGTCATGGTCATCATGGAATCGAAGGCAATAAAACTGCGGATGAACTATCCAGGGTTGGTTCAAAAACCGCGTTCACTGGTCCGGAAACTTTCTGAGGCGTAAGCTGAACTACGGCCACAGGTATGACCAATAAGTGGAAAAACAAGGTACGTATTGCCCACTGGAGAAATCTACCGGGTCTCAGACAATCTAAATTACAAATAAATCTTTTTTTTTTTTTTTACAGAAAAGTCCTTGAACTCAAGGAGGAGAACATAAGAAAGCTCGTAAGCTTCCTCTCAGGCCAATGCCGTCTCTGTTTAGAAGACGAAGAAATGGCTGCACAGATTCTTTGTGAATGTCCTGCTCTAATTTGGTGAAGAAGGCATATCTCCCTCAAATAGAATCCAATGCTAAAGACATTCTGACTTTCATTTGAAGGATTGAATGTCTGTAAGCCTTAACTAACTCCCTTAAGATACAATAGGCCTATTCTTCTAGACCGCAGTGTCCGCCACTTGGTCAGGAGTAGATATAAAAAAAGGGTGCGATTTATTGAAAAAGATGCTTCGCTCCATGTTGACACCTGTGAGTCTATTTATGAATTGGGTTGAAGAAATCACATGACAGTACATCCCCTTGGCGGAATCTCGTGCAAGTTTTGAATAATTCGGAGGCTCTTCCCTCAAACTGCATGGTACATCGCGTACTCTTAAGCGTTATGTGCGACAAAGCCGGATCAGTTTTCCTGTCTACATTCTATCAAACGCAGCTTTGTACTCGATCATTAGATGGTGAGTATCGGCTTACAATTTGTTGTTAGTTTCTATTGTAAAAAACGGTCTATTGTTGATCTTGCAGCCCGGAGGCCGCATTAGTATTGGCCGACTTCTTGTTTACACAATACATTGGACGTTAGTTACCTGATCTGACATTCTAGCCCTCAAGCATGCTTTCGCCCTCTCAAACTTGACAGATGATCTAGTACATACTTCCTTCGCACCTTTGCTGTTCTCAAACTTTTTTCATGGCTACAAGGTTTCCTTCACAATTGCAAAGAAATTGTAGTTTGCAGCCGAGCCGAGGTTTTGTTTGTGAAAATTACGTAAGCTTGTCTCAGCTGATTCCTGAACTTAAGTTCATCATTGTGACCTCATATCATTTGCGTTTGTACTAGGCAATCTTCCAATTAAACGCTCACTTGATACAATGTTGAACTTCCTCGTTGTTGTATATCTCTCTTTCATTAGATTCAAGGACGCTGAAACGAGATGCTACTTAAAAGTGTTCAGAGTCGACATTATACTCTCTGAACACTTACACGTCCAAAACGCTTGACGGGTGTCTAGTGTTCATCAACATGTGATCGATTTGGTTGAGAGTTTGACCGTCTACGGAAAGCCAGGTTGCGGATGTTTTTGCTACGAAGCATTATCATTGCATTGCTTAATGCATCAAAGTCGGTGAATTTGAGCCACTACCGGTTGTGAAGACTGTACATGCTGCTCAATCACGTAAAGAATATTTCCTTTTGCCATTGAAGTCCCGCAGTACTATTTTCTAAAGGCCTCGTTCAAGAGTTCGTTAAATTTCTCTTTCATTAAGTTTGCGACTTCATTTCCAGCCATTGCTTCAAAATGAATTTGAAACTTAATATGTGCTGCCTCTTGCGCGAGCAGAAATATCTACCACATTCTCTCCTATAAACGGTTCCTGATCCTATTTAACTTGCTTCATGGATCGCAGCAATATTCCCATAATAAAACGTGAGAAAAGTTTCCACTTTTTAAGTAGGCCCTGTGGCAGTGGCGGACTTACCTGCAAACTGAGTAGGCTTGAGCCTAGGGCGGCAGATTTTTGGGGCGGCAAATTTGGAGACCGTATTTTTTTTTTGCTACCTTATAGAAATCAAAAAGATTTTACGATGTCTCGCAGATAGAAGTCTGCAACAAATTTTGCTGATGACTTTCCTCTCCATGACAAATTCCATATTCTGTAAAACAGCTTTTCTGCTGCCCCGGGGGCCTCCCAACCAGTAGTCGGCCTCTGCCCACACTTTATATGAGTGAAATGATCGAAAAGATTCCCACTATCAATCCATTCAAAAAAGGCTCTGTCCTTTGAAGAAGTATGGTATATCCTAATGATTAATTAATTAATTAATGATTAAGAGAGAGTTAGTGCAAGAATGTATAAATTTTTGAAGCCAGCTTGTTCATCATAAGAGAGTCTATCTACGTTTTTGCGAAAACAGAGTCTGCAGAACGTTTATCCGAACTTGGAGAACTTTGAGAGAAGCTTCTCTTGAGATCGTCCTTGAGCCAAGAAAAATTAAATTTTGTACAGAGAGTCAGAATTTATTAGCATCGTGCTCATCATGGATGATTTTTCCAACAAAAAATCGCAACGAATTGTAACGAAGTAACAAACTTTTACAACTAAACTGAGTTGATTATTTGTAATTGTTTGTCTGTCAGTGCAATAAAGATCATGTATTCGCGTTTTCAAAGTGTACATTGTTGTATAAGCACCACACATTACCCTGTTCGTATATGATTGAGCTTTGATTAGCTCAAAAATATGCCCAAAAATTATTTTACGTGTAATTTGAACGAAATGTTTGGATTGAAAAAATAATGAAGGAGATGACAATTGTAGGGCGGCAAAGACTGTGTAGCCTTTACCTTGAAAATTTGTTAATCCGCCACTGCCCTGTGGTGAAAATATTGTTTCGGAGCAAACTTGCACATACTATGTTGTCCTTTGCGCTGGAGTAGTTAACACTTCGTTCTATAAAATCAAGACTTTAGCCTGTTTAAATTCGTCCATGGTATTGAAACAATTGAATTCTTCAACCAAACGAAAGTACAACATTGTCAAAAAAAAAACACGTAAAAACAGATTCATCAATGCCAATTGCATCGTCCCACTGATTAGGAAAAAAAAGCTTATAACAATTAAATCGCCGGAAGTTCTGCATTTCGAAAACTAAAAGCGTGATTTTTCACTCTAACATCTATTCACTGCTTCAATGCTTTTTCGAAAAAGAAATATGAACTGGACAAATTGTATATAAAGAAGGCCGGCTCTCTGCATCCTTTCACGAACTTCCCATGAACTTTACATTCATTTTTCAAGGCAACTAAAATCGATTTGTTATCGATGAAGACAAAAAGTCACTTTAAGGATTCTCATGACAATCAAAGAATTTTAATTCCTCATCCCTTTCAATCCACTTGAAATCAAATTTCTCTTCAAAATCGACAACTCAGGATGGAAGCGCGCCAAGAGCAACAGACTATCGACAAAAAAAAAAAACAACGTATGTAAAACACTTACCGAAAAGGACTCGTAATTTATTGAGACGAATTGACAAATGATTTTTTTTACATAAGGGTTGGCTGCGTGTGCACGTGTGCGAAGGCAATTTTCAGACAATCAATCGGAAATGAACAAACCATTTGTAACCTTTTTTTGATGGAAAAAACACGCATATTCACCACCTTTCAGCTGCCGCCACAATTTAGGTACGAGTTTTTTTGCTGAAATACATTGTATTTGAAAATGTTTTGCTACTTGTTTGCTCAGGAGGATATTGATGTTCCTGTGTGAGTCGGATAATGTGTGTTTTTGGTTCCAGTGGTCAAGGACGACATCAAACAGTTGGTTTTAATTAATAGGGTTATCTATAACCAAGAGTCCTTTTCAACACTTCCAAGACTACCCTCTACTCTGCGACGCCGGCCGGCTTCCTGGGTCCATTTAAACAAAATTGTTCAAACACACACAACCTCTGTCCTATCACTTTGAGTTTGAGTCCTTTTTCCAATTATTTCAACACACTATTTGGTCGAGTCTATCTCGGCTTTACTGTACTGTGAGTCCTTTTCAATAAGCGACACTATACAAGAATTGCTAGTGCAAGGATGGTGATGCCCAACTATTTCGTGATTACTGTGGATTTTCGGACTAACGTTTTGAGGTTAGAATTACTTTGGTTCTGAGCAAGATAATGGGAGACACCATCTTGCCCACAAAATGGTTTTGAAACGTGTTTTGTCGGGATAAAGGAACAAGTGGATCTGAAAAGTTTTCATTAATTTTCTTCGACTTTGTTTTTTCCTGTTGTGGACAACAATTTAATTAAATAAATTAATTGGAACAGCTTGTTTTGTTGCTATTTTCAGTTGTTGTTGTTGTTGCTGTTGGTCGGTTGTGTTACGGTTGTAATGGGTATTTGATTGGGGTCGTTTTGGATACATGCAGGGATTGTATTGTGTTTAGTTGTATACAAAAATTTTATCAAAAAGGGACATCGCAACGTATGTTAGTAGATAATTTGAGGTCCCTTAGTGGCGGTTTAGGGTAGTTTGCTACCTTTTTAAGGTATCCCATATGCACATGGGTTCTTGTTATGTTTGATGAAGCGATAGGTCCACATTAGTTTGTAGTTCTGGAAATTTAAACTCTTTGAAGGTCCCCGTGCGGCTTTTGGGGTTTCTAATTTCAATTTTTTTCCTACGTTAACAAAGATATCGGAAGGGAAGGTACCCTTGTGTAATGACCGTAAAGTAACTTAACTTGCAGCAATGAATGAACAATTTTAGACAAAGTCACCTTTTTGTTTAAGGTAAGGCTTGCGGCAATTTCCAAAGGTTCATTGATCTTAAGATACAGAAAAAGATAAATGTAAAGAAATTAAACTTTAGAACATTGAAAAACAATGAAATAAAGTGTCATCCAATTCGTGGTACCGATTTGACATATCGTTTTTTATCACATACGCCAAACTGCTGAAAATGTTGAAATTTAAAAAAAATGCTACAAAATAATTGATTCTGAAGTAGTTATGTATCGAGCATCACTTGCAGACCATACAGAAAAAAACTGGAGCAAAATTCGAAGAGTCTGGGTTTGTTGCAAAAATCGAAAGGACTGCTCATCGTCTACATAAAACTGGAAGCGATTATTGCAAATGTAAAGAAAGGTCTTTATCTATCGATTTCACGGCGAGAACGGCGTTAGGACTTGTCTTATGGCGTGTTTTGAATTCTCATTGAAGTTTACTAACTCAAAAAGTTAAGCCACGAAATGCAAAGAACATACGCTTATTTGGATGCTTGAACATAAGCGTTTGTATAATGAATTTTCACAAAACATTTGGTCAGAGATGAGGCTCGTTTTTGTCGCATATATATATATAAACATATCGCATATGTATATAACTGCATTCTCACTGTTCGGCTTATTTTCATTTGTATAATTCGCAGTATTATTTGACATAAAAGAAAGTAGTGTGTTGAAACCATAATTGAAGTGGCTTCCAGACTAAACTTTTAAAAGTTCAAAATTTAAAAAGAAATAAATGATTTTGAAGTAATTGTATTTAATTAATTTAATTCTTAAGGTTAAGGTTACTTTGTTGGATTTCCGATCATGAGGTGCTAAGCTTTAAGCCGGCAACGATCATTTGACTTTTTTTTTCATCTCTACCTCTTTAAAGTGATTGGCAGTATTGCGAAGACTAAACTACCATGTCAAAGCTTCTGGGGCCATACAGAGTCAGGTACACATAAATAGTGAAGCCAAGAATCGTTTGCTTTTTTTCATTGTAAATTTATATTTATTATTATTATTATTATTATTATTACTATTATTATTATTATTATCGTTTATTAGCAAGTTATTAAAATTACATGATAATATAAAAATGAATAAAGGAGCCTAGCTGCGGAGAATATTGGCTCTGTTTTATATACAGTAAAAAGAAACCAAAGACTTATTTTTATGGCGGAAAGAGATTAGCCAATATTAACAATGTTTTTGTTATTAGGGATTCTTAGTATATCATAAATGGACTCATTTTTTAATAAGGCTTCAACTTAATTTTTATTAATAAGAAAACCGGTCCATTTATTGAAGAAATAATTTACGATATTCCAAGGAAAAGCTTTGTGTCGTTTTTTTAACATATTGGCTCAAAATTACTCATACGTTGCTATTTAATTATTCTCTTAAAAATGAAATAATATTTTTTTTAGTTATTCATAGGTTCCTTTAAGGGGGTATGTGAACGCATAAATAGTAATATTAATTTTTTATTTGTTTGTATTTGTATTTTAGACTTTATAATTTTTTTTTCATTAAATTAGACACAAATAAAAATGTTGTCGGAAATAAACGGACTGTTGAAAGAATGTTACGAAAATCTTGTATTTGTTGTTTAAAATCATTTAAAAAAATAAGAAAATATTTTCAAAAATAAGCAATTTTTTTACGGAGAATAACTATTAATGAGTAGAATAACATATATAAATTTCAAACAAACGATTGAATATTTTTTTAGGACCATGACAGTTTTAGAAAATGATGTTTCGAGAAAAATGCGTTTGAAGTTTCAAGAGCGAATATTCCTCGAACATTTTTACTCACACTTATCTGCTATGCCTGGACCATGCAATAACTCTTCGGTGGCTTCATAAGCACCAGTTTTGGTAACCTGAGGGAAGTCCTTGTCTTTTTTGATGCCTCGGACGTGGATCGCCCTGCACGGGTTATTCGTCGTTCATTTTACTCCTCAGCATTCGAGTAGACGTTTCGCTCAATTTGCGTACAAAAAAATCTCCTTTATTTTGAGCAAGGGTGAGGATCAAAGATCACAACTGATTCCCTCAAAAACTCCTTTTTCTTTCTTTTTACCCTGGATGTTTTGTAGGGTTTCCCGAGCCATTTCGATCCATTTTTTTTCCTTCTTGATGTTGATACATAGAGCATCAATAGTGTACTGCTAAATTTATTCTAGGACTTTAAATATATTCACAACATAAATAATTAAAATACACTTTTCTACATGTGCGTAGGTTGCTAATAAAGACCGGTGAAAATAAAAAATGTGGCAGATTTGATTTTTAAAAAATCGATTGTCCGCAGTGGCACATGAGAATAGCCCCTTAAATTTTCGCCGATAATCTTGAATAAATTACTTTCGTCAAGTGAGTTCCGCCTTTTTCGATGGAACGTCGGGCGAAAAAATCAAGAGATAACTCCTTCAGATTCTATTGCTTATTCCCAAAGATCAATCAAGCGATCAATCAAGCGATCTTTTCAACCAGTACAAATCACCAACTTCTGTTGACACACGAACTGGGTATGCAGCTGTGGCTTTCTGTAAGAATCACATGTCATCTAGTCCCAACTAGTGGCAAAAAAAGCTCGCTAATCATAGTTTTTTATCGCTCAGTCACAGCAACCTTTTTTATTCACGGCGTTTTCGGGAAAATTAGGCCGAAATATTCTCCGGCGCACATGCAGTGACTTTTACAAGGGTCCATTCTCATTCTTATGTTATTAGGAATTCCGGCAGAAAATTGTCCACTATACCATCGAAGTTCAATGGCGCTGGATAGTAGTTTAGACGCGAATTACGGTATGCAGGCAGTAGCTTATGAACTGTACTATATGCACTTTGTTAGGGACTATCGTTAACTTTTTCACTGTGCTGCAAAGATGAACTTGTAATAGCCTATGCGTCTGGTTAACGTTGACAGCACATCTACGACATGCTCATTCAAAGGTGCGATGTTTTCGTCAAAACGAGCACTAGTGGGCCTGCCGATGCCTTTTCTGCCACATGTTCTTCCCGGCGTAGAACGTAGAACGTAGGCTCTTATTGACGATCTCTTGTCTATCACAACTAATCCAATATATTCCTTCGCATACGATAGTACCCTCAGTTTCACTTATGCGTTTAATGACTCACGCCCCTGCTCTTCCTTAATTTAATGCTTCCAAAACCTAATGCTAAACCCTATTGCAAAGAATGCAGCGAAATTCTTAGGTTTTCTAACCCGGTGCAAGAAGTATTTTACCCCTTCTAATTTAGCCATTATATATAATGCTTTCATTCGGCCTAAAATGGAGTGCAATGCTAACATCTGGACAGGTGCCCCCAAGACCACCTCGAACTCCTAGATAGAACTCAAAAGCGAGCGATAAAACTCAAAGACGAATACAACATATCGAAAGCAATTCACTCGCTGGAACACCGTCGAAATTTGTCTTGCTTGACTTTTTGACCACCAATGTTCCGTCGAAATTCATTCCGCCCCTCCAGCAATTCACTCGGAACACCCGCACATCATCGAATGCCCATCAGTTTACTCTAAAGCCTACTTTCGGGCGCACTGTGAAATTTTGAAATTCTTTTATAGACCGCACAATGCGCATGTGGAATGCGTTACCTCGCTCTATCTTTCCTTTGCACTGCAACCTACAACAATTTAAAACCAATGTATACTGGTACATCCTTTCTCTCCCCTGCACTTCTGCTCGTTCTGTGTAAAAAACCACAGATTACTTCCAATCCCTTGAGCACTTGAGCACTTTAAAAAAAAAACAGCCGGGTTATCTGCGCCAAAATACATGAATATCATTGACGAATTATTCCGTAAAAAATAGGGACTGGTATTCCGTATTTAAGATGTGTTTCATTTCAAAATACATTCACATAAATTCTGCTTCTGTTTGCTTAACAAATATCAAAACAATACTGACAGCTGCCGCCATTTGTTAAAGTTAAAGCAAATCCAAATTAGATTACTCATTTTGGACCATCTGGTTCAAAGCTCTAGGCATCAGAGAAAAGAAGTTTGAGGTCTTTTGTTCTTATCACAGTCTTCCAAATTTTGGAAAATTTAATAATTTAGTTGACTACGATAGTCAATCTCATCCAATCTTTTTGTTGCGTTTTTTTTCTCTCATAGCATAAGTGACTTTAGGTTTGCTGGTTCACAAGTGGAGGTGGAGGCAGCGCTTTCCAGACTTGGAGGTTAAGTCGCTGCCCTGAGTAGTACCAATTCCACATCTAGTCGTTCCGTAGTCTTTGGTCATTTCTCGCCCTCGTTAAGAAATACACTTAATTTAGAAGTGCGTTGATTTTGAAACAGCTTTCCTCAGCCCATTGAAAAGCAGGACACCGGTTATAATCTCTGAGATTTGTGGTCGACGATCACTGGAAGTTTAAGTTTCACATGCACGTACAATTTTACAAAGCTCATTGCATAGCCATTTAAGGGATAAGGTTGTTTTTAAAGATCCCTAAAGCTTACAAATTTTTCACAGCTTAACTCAATCTTGATTATGGTGAAAAGTTGGTCAATGTATCAAAAGTTCCATTACCACACTTTCATAACCAATTCCCTTTTCAAAATCCCCATAGCAAAAACGACCCGAGGTAAATTTCCTCCCCCATGTAAAACCAAACGAAGTTTCCCGTTCATGCTTCCAGCCATTAATGCGTTTTCCAACAAACAACGCTTAAAACTTTAACAACCTCTCCTGTTGCATTGCAGTTCTTGACCTATTTTACGCCCCAAAAGCTGGTACACACAAACCAGATACGCGTGGTGTAATTGAATGTTTGGTTGAAACTACTATGTAGCTGTAAATTGCTGTTAAATGTTGCGTGTGTGTGTTTTCTCTTCCTTTAATATGTCCTGCCCATTCTGCATCAGGAAATTATGATAACGGACGCGGTGAATGGTGTCAATTATTTTTTTACGGTACGAGTGTACGAGGAAATTTGATCTCGAACTGTTGTTATGGATTTTTTATGTCAAACGTTGTGGTGCTGAACGAACCCAAAGTCCTGTGAAAACTTAAATAAAAGAATGTAGTTCACTATGGAACTAAAAGAAATGAATATCGCAAAAAAGAAGAATGAAGGATTCTCACAAAGGAAATTATGAAATCAGATTCTTTAAATTTTCAAAAATCTAGACCAAGTCAGAAATGAGCACGATTTAGTTTTAAAACTTATAAACGAGAACGTGCCAAAGTGCTTGATGTTATCAAGTAACACGAGAAAAAAGTCCCTGCAGCGAAGCAAACGAAGGTAAGTTTTGGATAGTTTAAGGACCAAGAACAAATCCCAGAAACGAAAAATTATAAAAGTTTGCTTCCAAAGTACTTCGAAAGTAAGTCGAAGTAAGGTCCTTAAACACTTCTGAGGAAAATAGTTTATTGCCCGCGCATTTTGTGTTTGACGACTGGCTGCACTTAAGCGCCCAAAAAATTGACAGAAGCCGCTTTGTGGCGCAGTTGGTTAAGCGTATGCATTTCACTGGATCAATTGAAAGATTACAGCTAGTAGAGTCCTATATTAAGACTTGTGATTTTATCTTGTGCGCTAAGATCAAATTGATGTCTCTATTCCCGGAGCGGCCGACCAGCGATTGTAGATCAAATAATTAAATTGGTGTCGCGCAGCTATTTTGAGGGTCTATCTTCATCATTTGTTTCTTTCATTTTTTTCGAATATTGCGGGGGTTGGACCTGCAGTTTATTGCTGACTCCGAACGGACCCAGAAGCTTTTTTCTTGACAGTTATACTCATAGTGATAAACTGACAGATTACCTTAACCGGATTTGGCTATGGAACATAATGCTCAGCAGCAGATGCACTTACCACTGAGCCACGAGCATCAATCCATCGATAGTAGCCTGCGGTTGTCAAAATAATGTTTTCTGTAGATGATCCGCCAATGTCTCTGACATGACAGCAGTGTAAATAACCAATCATCCCCCAAAGCAACAATCAACGAATTGCGAATAAAATACTGCGAATTAAACGAATGCAAATAAGATGTCAAGTTCTCCGTCACTATTCGGACACAAACCATGGAGCAGTCGAAATCAGAAGACATCGTGTCAAAAACAACTTCAACTCTCCGCGAAACTTGCAGATAGCAAAACGATTTGATTTCCGAAAATCGGATCCATTACTGCTTAAAGTTTTGTTAAAAGTATTAAAAATAAAAACAATTGTCATCACTACCAAGGATATGCAAAAAGCCCAAAAAACAAGTACTGAATACAGCAATGCCGAAATCCACTCTGCAGGAGTTCAATAATGATGACAAATCGAGCAAGACGAAGGATACGAGGATACGCTAGACTGTCTAAGGCACATTTATGTGCAAGTCATTTCCGGCCTCCTGTGCGAATATTGAATGTCATTTCCAGGTATTCTGAACGATGCTCCTTTATTGCCATATGCCATCCCATCCAAGGAATTTCCCACTTCTCTTTCATTTCTTGGCACTGCAAAACTCTTGCATGGACTTAAAAGTTAAAAGAACTACACTCTGAGTGCCAATAATCAAGTCTGAAGGATGTGATAGTATTCACCGAGACAAAAGTGCCAGTTGAAAAAAAGAGATTTTGAAATTGGTATGAAATGGAATGGCGAAAACGCAAAGAAGGGATGTAAAGGAAACATAGACAAACAGAGAGATAAATTCCTTTGCACTTTTGGTGGAGAAAACTCAACACCACCGAGACACTCAGGAGGCCCTATAAGGACTCAACAAAAAAAAGGAGTGAATCGAAAAGAGCAAGGATCTAAAATGGTTGGTTTCATTCATCTAAATGGATGATGACCCAGATTTGTGTGGAAATCAAAGCATGCAGCAGAAATGTAATCTATATGTCTGGCAGGAATGAAGGTGGATCCTTTCAAATCGATTTGTTTGGGTGTGTTTTTTTTTTATCTTCTCCAAGGAAATAAACATAGACTATAGCTTTCTTTTCCGCCGATGGCGTTGTGCTTAAGGAAAACAAAGCAGTAAAGTATGAGCGCTTCTATGGCAAAGGGAAGTGTTAACGTTTGGGGATTTGAAAACATTTCAGGTATTCCTTGTTTTTTTGTCCTGAATAAGTTAATTCAGTGAAGAAAAGAAAGAAGGCTTTCGAGCCAAGGGAACAACAGGAAGGCAATTTCTTTACAGCATTTAATTGCTTAAATATTTTGAAATCGAAACAACTTAAGACCCACCGGCTTAAACTTACTGAGCAACTAATACTTTTCAAGTTGCAGTAAAGATCATCAAAAAATACTTGTATCCTTCTGATCCTGAAAATTATCAGCCTGAATATATTCGACGTGCTTTGGATTGACAGGCTTATTTATAAAGTTACCTATTATTAATTCAAGCCCCATCTTTTGTGAGACAGATGACAAAAGTATGCCAAATAGTCCATACCAATACAAGCTTCAAATGGTATCCTTATTGTCATCACCACAGACGTGGGCAATCCGCTGATTGTGCTTTGTCTCTTCATCGAACACTCTATGTAACGAATTCACTTTCGCACTCGCGCAATGGAAAGAGTTGAGAAAAATCTAAGGATACAGAAATCCACTGCTCAAGATGACATTCCACCCAGTCCTGATGAAGTGTTCTTCTTCGACTGCGAATGCATTCTTCTGTTCTAATCATCTGGCCGATCAATGACACAGACACCCGTCCTTACGTCTTATTTCATGGAAACGCTGATATATAATCTCAAATCTTCGAAGCAAGGTCTGGTGCAATGCTCTCTTATCGAATCGCTGAATCCCTAATTCAAGTGGTTCTGAATGGCTTGAAGCCTGACCTCTACTACGTTAATACCGGTGTGACTCAGAATTCCGCTTTATCTCCAGCACTCGTTTTTATTTTCAAAAGTGATCATTTGTATGCCATATGAAATCCAGATCGTTCGTAATCAAATGAGACGGGGGTGACATGGGTGTTTAAGATAGAGTTGAATAATCCAAAAAATTGTTTTCTGCTGTTGCTCGAACTGAAAAGTTTTCCGTCCTCGCATATATGTACGTCCAAAATTCAAGTATAAAATAACCTTGCCCCAACTCGATAGAATAGTGGACTCGGACACCAAATGTTGGATGCTTGGCTTTGTATTGGAGTTCAAGAATGTGCTGACTGTCTCGTGGCGTTCTTCTCTAACGTTACAGTTTTCAGCTATTTGAAACCAGAGTGCGCTAGTATCTCTATAACTTAAGCTTTGTGTGCAAGTTAATCACATCGTAAGATCTGGCATCAAATCGTTAAGAAAAAAAACGATGTCCCTTATGTGAGGCTGTCAACGTGACAATATAAGTCGGTGCTTTCGGGCCAATTCTTGCAATGAGGAAGCAAACTAAACACCTTCTGAAACTAACATCCCGTCGCAATATGCACTATTGAGGACACTGAAAAATGAGGTTTAAAAAGACACTTCAAGAGGTTTGAAGAACAATATCAGCAAAACTACTTATTACAGGTCCTGTAAAGCAAGTACGCCGATGTAAGTAAAACCATAGCTCATCAAGGTCAAAAACCCTGAAATTCAGCCCATAAGAAATTCAGCCCAAGAAAAAAACACAAAAAGAAGACTCCGATGAAGGGTTCTGTGCCACCTCACAGTATGCCCACTTTCATATTCTTCAACTTAAAACACCAATCTAAATTGCGCACTAAAAAGTTACACGCGCAGGATGCATTGATATCTGTATGAAATGAAATGGTAGTTCATATTAAATATTGGCCAACAATTTTTTGAAATTGGATGAGTAGCTTAGAAGGTTACCACTTACAAGCAAACTTATTTAGAATTTGCGAAGAGTTTTATGACTAGTTAATTACGGTTGAAATTTTTTCTATTGTTTTCTAAATTAGCTTATGAGTTGATTCCTCTCATTTTTTAAGGGCTCCGTACTCAAGGGATGCCGAAAGAACCCTATTACTAACCTCCTGCTGTCCGTCCGTCCGTTCGTCGGTCACAGGGCTATATCTTCTCAATCAAAAGGTAGATAAAATATAATAAAAATATTATATACTTTAAACGTGGTACGGAACCCATCATATGCAAGTCTGACTAGCACGTGCACGCCTCTTCTTAGGCTCTTAAATTGTTTCAAGATTTGAAAGAAAGAAATTGAAAAGCACATAGTAAGGCCGTTACTGACCGCGATCTACAAGACGTCAATCGCCAGCAACGAATTTTTTTGTGGTTGATAATCTGAAGGGAACTGAAGGGATAATCTGAAGGGAACTTCTATGTCAACGCCTTCATCCTATGATTAATAACCCTTATAGGCAAAGTTGGTTGACGTCGATGCGTATGTAATTCGTGTTAGTCACTGACTTACGTTAATTAAGATCGCTTAGGTTACGTTTAAAAAAAAGAATATACAGTGAAATAGATGATACGTTATGTTATGTCGGAATGGTTGTTGTAATTGGATAGAAAAAAAAACGATTTTCAAAAGAAAAAAATTGTTTTGTTTTGCGATTCCTAGAGTGGTCTAGTTTTTCGAATCTGGTCCAGTCACCATTTGCCATTGGGATCAAATTAATGGCACTATCACTGGATTGGTCGACCAGTGATAGTAGTCTGATTAATGGCTGGCAACGATGCAGTGGTTGTTGTATCGGCTTAATTCCAAATTCGTGTTTTCAAATTAGTGGTTTGTGTAGATTTTGTGTGATTGTGCCCTGCTGTGAAGGCATAACACTGACAGCGGGGTGTTTAGCTAATTCCTCCAAAACTTTCAAAGTCAATCTATGTCGAATAAAATTCAGGCGAATTAGATACAAGCTAATAGGTCGATATCAAAATCCTCCGTCCCGCTTCGGGCTCCACCCACGGAAGAGAGTTTAAACCAAATATAACTGAGTTTCATAATCACTACAAAAAAAAAACGTTCATTCTACTCGCTCTGTGCTACACGCATTATAAGAGTATAAATATCCTCTTGAAAAGCGAACAAATAATTTAAAAAATAAACCCTTAAACCAAGGAATCATACAGAATTTCAAATACCATTATCAAGATCTAGTTTTAAAGCACATCTTGTCTAAAGTTTCTTGAGAGTTATAACCGAATTGGTGCCAAAAGATGATCAGAATTATGAATAATTTATAGCCATATAGACAATGAAGGTTACAATTGTGAATCAGAAGACGAAATGGAGGCAAAGGATTTGATTCTATAAAATATATAACAACGCATTAAAACTTGTTGGCAGCTTAAAACTATTTGCAATAGATGACTTCACCATGTTTCAGCACTTAAAACATGTAGGGAGTCGTATTCAATACTTTCTTATGCGGCAAAAAAAAGCAAGTATTTTGGATTTTATTCATTCTAATTAGTTTTTTATTTTATTTCTGCACTTGCGTATAAAGATTCGAAAACATTTATGTTAATTTAATATTATAAACATGAACCTAATTACTATTTTGATTTGGAACTCGAAATACATGTAAAAATTGAGTTTAAATAAAACTGATTAATATCGGTTTATATAACCGGACATCTCCCATAGCCGGGCAAAAAGAGTGCGACCGTGAATGGTCTCCTTGTGGCAGTTTTCAGTTCATATGTATATATATGCATATGTGCATATATTGTATTGAAGTTAATAAAATTTGCACAAAAAAAAAGGTCAATATATGTCATGATAATGACAGACCCAAAAACATTTTATAATTTGGTTACAATCATTTTTTTACATTTATCAGCAAATTCTAAGAAAATTTTTTCCCAGGCAGGTAAGCATTAAATAATAATAGCAATAAATTTGTCAGTTCCTTTCAAACCAACGCAATACAACGTCCTTTAATTTGACTTCCCTCCATTAGTGGTAAGGGGTCATAAATAAATCAACATCATCATCGTAACAATAAACGTATTATTTTGGATAAAATGGTCCTGAAACCCCCTCAAAAATCTCCTACTTACGCTCCACTGATAACCTTTTCTTCCTGGTTTTTTTGAATTATATTATATGCTGAAAGCTAGGCTTTTCGAAAAAGAAATATGAGTAAATGTTAAGTCTTATTATAAATGCCAAAGGCTCGTTACCAAGCACAAACTCCATTTGGATTTGCCTTTTTTCAAAAAAGCAAACCATTCAAATAACCGATTTCTGAGTAATTTAAGGTTTTTTTTTACAGCACATCCCTTTAAAAAAAATGGATGAAAACCATTTAAACCAAATATAAAACATTTCATAATAAAATATCAGACAAGAAGCGAAATTCCGTTTCGGACACATTCTCTCCACCCTGGTGCTTCCTCCTTAAAAGTATGCCATCAACTTTAATTAAATACCTTGAATAACTTTCAGTTGTTTCAGGTACGAGACAACAACAAATCACTGTGCTCAACAATTCGTTAGCTAGGAATTATAACGAAATCCCAATGAAAGGATCTCTCTAGTCCTTCAACCGTCCTTCGCCTACCAAGACTATATGAAAGCAACAAAGACCCATTAATCCCTTTTCTCACTTTGTGCACCCATTCGTACACTGATTTAGTCGATGCCCGTCTGCTGTTTCCCCTCTAAAGCGAAGGATCTTCATGGCTACACTACTGTGTCCATTATAACCTGATTCAAGGAAACGAATTGTTAAGCAATTATTGAGTGTAGACCAAAGAAAGTGACAGTCACCCTCTATGTCACGAGCCCACCTCATCGCAGTCTAGTTTTTTTTGTTTTTGTTGGATAGAAATTAATTATGCGAACTTTATCAAAACGTAGACTTAGGGTGTACTTTTGTAGTACGTCCTTGAAAGGATGCTTGCTGCTAATATTTCCGGCGGATATTCCCTTTTATCGTGGCTACGTGGAAATTTTGTCCTATCTAGGAATAGGAACGTTTTGGAGCCCCCAAAAATCTTTTGTACGAACCTTTCGAGAAGTATAAGCGATTTACGACCCTCCCTTATATTTAAGGGAGAATTAAATTCCGGGATAAGTCTTCTGATGAGTCTTGCCATCCTGCTGATAGTTGATGAAGCAGTTACTTACATTGTGACGAGGTTTTAAATTGGGCTATGAGGACGAGTTGGTCTTTCAGAGCCGCTCATTTGTTATGCTGTGGGGAGATGAAGGGGAATAATTGCTTCATGCTTGTGTCTCCCTCATCAGCTTGGGTTATACTTTTCATTTAATTAACCGCGAGTAATGAGTAGTTATCATTCTTCTTGACTTGCTTGCTAGCTTTTATTTCATTAAAGAACGGAGGAGGATAAGAAATTGTGAAACGAGAGAGACGTGGGTGATAACGAATCACGCATGTGGTATGTTATGTTATCAACTTGAGACCCTGGCATGGTATTTGTCTAGTTAATATCTCACAACGTGGCACAGAAGACATATCGAAGACATTTGTCGAAATGCGAAATTGTTGTCAAGTGTGTCATTAGTTTAACATTGGATTAAATAGATTTTTATTTGTGAAAATCAGTAATAAATGCTTAACATTTTTTTTATTATGAATATATTATAATTATTATTATATTTTATATATTATATATTATAAATACTATATTATTATATTATAATAACAATTACTTACACAAGTAATTGTAAAGAAATTTAATTATATTCTTCTTATGCACTTACTTAAATCAGAAATTTAATAATAATAATTTTAGTTTCCACGTAAAAAAATAGGTACTGGCATATGAGGATTAGCAAACTGGTTCCCTCAGCTCTAAGAAGGACGGTTTAAGTACTTTGACGAATGGTCCATTGTGATGTCATTTCACCTCTTTTGTGGCTACTAATTATTAACATTTACTCATTGGAACTCAAGTTCTAATGTTTTTAAAAATATATTGAGTCTTTGGCTATCCTTTTTTTAACGTAGAAAGATTGGTGTTATAAGTTTATAAGTTTTATGTGTTTTTTTTCTAATTGTTTGTGGCATCGTAGCTCCAAAAACTAATGTATCGATTTTGATGTGTTTTTTTCTGTGTGAAAGTTGACTTGAGCGAGATGGCTCTAAGCTTACTTCATAAAGATTTCAATTACAATCAATTACAATTAGTATGTGGGCGAACATTTACTTACAATTAATATTAAGTTGGTTCTTTATCACTGCAAGAAACCTATGAGGTATGCTAGCTTCTAAATTATAATATTCTTCCGAGCTGGCTTACTAAGGATGTCAGATTATTGTTCCTTATCCCCTTTTTTTCTAAATGTGTTTAATTGGGGTCTGGTCTGCGGATTGAGCTGGCCACCTTAAGATCTGAATGTTTTGATTAAACAAACATTTAATCGTTTTCGGGATTGACGGCATGGAGTTTATCTTGTTGAATAATTATCCCCTACCTGCTCAGTTATATTTTTCGACAGCAGGCCTATAAAGAGGTCCCAAAAACTGATGCCATTCATTCGTCTCTCACAAGTCAATAGCTTTCTAATACCTCCTGCCACCATGTAACCCCACACCATGCAACTATTTATCTATATTCAATGTTTTCATTAATCCGCTTTTGATTTTGTTTTTAGATGAATGCCTCAAAATTTGCCTCTTCTTACCACACAACATTGCTTCAATCTTTATGGCTCCAATTCTTACATAATTTCGTTCAACTCAAGACGTCGTTTTATGTTCTCCTCTGAAAGCGAGGGGTTTTTTCGGGCATGCGTCCTCTTGAGCCGGCTTTTGTTAGCCTTCTTTCAACTGTTCGCGTAGATAGCGTAACACTTTGGTGTTCCTGAAGCGAAGCAACTAGTTCATAAGAGGTCTTTCGACAATTTTTGAAAGACTCCCTGAAAAGAATCCGATCGTTACGAGCCGAAGACTTAATTTTTCTGCCTTTGCATGTAGCCTTAAAGCATGTCAAAATGCCACACGAATGCTTTGAAGTTTAAGAAATAAGTTGCTAGTTGCGTTTGACTTGAGGCCAAACCGACAATTTAGGTTTATTCAGCTTCTTTTTGGGTTAGCCATTTAGCCATCTTGAAATCAATTACTTTTATTGTTTTAAGAAAAAAAAAACTGTAAACCAAAAATATGATGTGCACCTATGAGACTATTTAGACCAATTTTACTGTACACAAAAAATTGAGGGAATTCCCCATAATTTAGTCATTGATGGAATAACGGATCCTGGGAAGTAGGTTTTTAAAAACGTGGCCAAAACTGCATGTCATTCCATCTCGCGCATATTCCTGCGAACGCAGTTTGGCCTGATTCAACCAAAAGAAATATCATGTTGAATTAATTACAGGGTGTTCATATACATATACGTGGTTATATGTTTGCAATACACACTACTTACAAGCTGCACATGAGTAAAGCCATAATATCATATGGTAGAACAGTTATAAATATGAAAACATTTGGCAAAAACGAACCCGTGAGTATATCTTTGTTTTGCGATCATGTGAGTTGGTCATCAATACAACCATTTCAGAGGTGGCACGAACATTGAGGTACAGCATTATTCAAGGAGATAAAGTTACAATAAGCCGACCAACACGATGTGCAAATATCAGACGTAACTGTACGCTGCCGCCTGATGGAATTCAAATTTAAAAAAAAAACTAACGCTCACAAGAACAAACCTTGATCCTTTTGGAAAAATTAATTTTGGAGTGACGAAGGTAAGTTCAATAGGTTAGGATGAGATTCATATATATACATCAGTATTAGCTAATCCTGGAGAGCTAAATGGAGCCATATACTGAAGACTTTTTTACCTCTACTATAGACTTATATGCATGATTATCATCCAAAGCTTACTTCGCGGATAGTGGCCTTGTGATCGAAGAATGTCAATGCTTGATTGGCCGGTCCCGATCCGAATCCAAACGAGGATCTTTGGAATGATGTGGACTCGCTTGTTAAGGACTCCAATCCAAGAAAAATTGGAAGAACTATGACAAACCAAAACTGACTTACTTACTATATCCTGAGCCCCTTGCAGAAAAGGCCGTAAAGGCAGTTTAAATCTATCGGAAACTACCCGAAAGAAAATGGATTTGAATCCTTTGAAAGCAATAGTTATCCTGAAAAGCAATATTCCATCCTAAATGAGAAAAATTATGGTAATGGCTGCTTTATCTTTGAACTGAAGGTTCGGTTCTGATATCTTCATCAATCGGCTCCAAAAAGAACAACTAGCAAGAAGAGCATTTTTTGGAGCATTATTTTTCCTCATCGAGTTAATAAAAATTAATTTGAAGAAAAACTCTCCTGTGCCTTTCATCCATCGCCGTTATAATTTCAATGATGGCGCATTGGGTGCGGCCGATAATGCCAATATTTTCTGTATATTCCAACAAAATCCACTAGTTGGGAAAAATGTACAGTTCCAGGAATTTTTGACGAAAGGAATTCACAATAAGCCCAATGTTTTTCGAGTTGAACGTAAAATTTTATGATCGCTTTTTCTATGAAATGGGAATAAAAATTCGATTATCTATTAAACTATTTATATTATTTATTTTTTTTAAATCAACAAAAACACATCGAACAATTTGACAAATCCAAATTAAGCGTACACACTAAATTTTTATTTAAAACTACGCATTCTATTGGCCACCAAGTAAGCCGATTTCATGGATTCGAACTTATTTCGACAGGTGATAAGGCTCACTGCTCTTTGCTAATTTCGATTTGCTATTAATTTAAAATTCCAATAATCTTTGATAAATCGGATAAAGCGAAAGAGCTCCAACAGCGCCAACGCAACCTCACACCATTGTAGCAGTTTTAATGATTAATTAGATAACAGGGTCCCGAAACCTTGAAAGCATTAAACTTTGATTTACGATTTGTCAAATCAGAATGCCGCTGCAAGGGCGGAGCTCGTAATTAATAAGTTTAATGGCTTAACTGCCCCCGCTGAATCGATTCGGCTCCACGAGACTTGCCCAATCAATTTTGTGTCCTCAAGTGAACAATTCAAAAATCATTCGTCCCACAGAAGGACGACGACTGACGACTACGGGGGGTGAGTTTTTACTGGCCGTGAGTGATTGCAATACACAAGCTACAACAGCAATCCTTGATGTGGGACGAAACCTTGGTTTGTTGAAATTTCAATTTGTAAGGAATTGAATGCTGATGATGCAGGAGCACGCTGCTGGACGTACACGTTGCAATCAAAATGCAATCCTTTCAATGGACCCCAGACCCAAGCTTGCACATACCAAAGACCGAATAGTAAAAAATTAAAAAAAAAACAACAACAACAAAACTGAATGAAAAGGATACAAAATCTGGCAACAGATTGCAAGAAAACTTACTGCGATCCAGTTCTGTTCGGGGTTGATAGCTTTGCAGATATTTAAGCAGGAAGGAAAAAAAAATAAATTCTCGTATACATTTATAACGAAATCGACGATTTGTTGTTGAGTGCTGAACAAGGTCATCGATTTTGACCGAAAGGCGAGGCACTTGGGGGTGGCTATGTGTCCTGATTGTGGACATTACGGACGATGCTGATTTTCATTTTTTTTTCACTTTTTTCTCGATTCAATTTGGTTGACTTACGAGTACAGTGCACGTTGTGCAGGATGACGATGGGAATATGTTTTTGTTGCCCCCAGGGAGGATAGATTGTTTGTTTTCGTCCTTTATTTTCGTGCATGTGTATTTATATTTACATTCACAGTGTGCAATAAGATTGTATCTTCAAATAAACTCTGCTTACTTGAGCTCGAATTGTATGGACAGTAGATTCTGTTTAGGTGGCGCAGTGGGTCAGGGTATTGATCAAGGAGGAGAGCATTTTCCATTTTATGTGATGAAACATATATTCTGTAGTTTTCAGTGGAAGGACGACGACTTGTCAACAGATAAGCTATGACAAGTAGACCTGCAGGCGATTTATGAGAATGCTATTGATAATGCCTCGGATTGGAGCAGGCATTAAATTGATACTGTATTTAAAAACTGTATGCTCTGTTTTTTTTTTTAAAGGATCAGCTTACAGTTCAAGAAATGTCTAAAGAACGAACCTTGTTTATTCCCGAGCTATTTTCTATCAAGTGAAGCTAATGGTTTTGAAATAGGATTCCCAGAATGCTGCTGGCTTATCCAAGAATGCGAGCCTAAGCTTAAATTTCATCATCGTCTTCCATCCTTGAAGGTCTTAAAAACGCTGTGCTATCCATAACCAGAGGTTCTGTTTTCCCTTTGAAAGTTGGGGTATTATTGTCGACTTTTTCCAATACAACCGAGTCAGTTTGTCAACAGATTTTTAGTTTTCAGACCGTTTTCACATACTCGACTCGACTCTTTTTTCAAAGACCCAAAGTCTTGACTTTTGTCCTTCATATAAGGAGCCTAGAACGCAGTTGTTTCCACAAAGCGAAATAGTCACGGTTGTCTAAGTTAAGTCTCCCGCTGTTCTGTTATTAATGGAGGATATGTCGGATAGATAAACTTTTTAACTACTTCAAGGCTTCAGCGTTTCGGTGTAAATGGTACTCAAAGAATTTGGTTCTTTTTGCGCACTAGTTAGTACCTTTTTCAAAATCGGAAGTAAGATGGATAAAGGAAACCGCAGACCGATTTCCTTGGTAAATGAAAATTCATTGCCAAGATTTGAATTCTCCTGTGTTGAGCAAACTGACGTTGTTAAAGCTATTTTGAATGTTAAGTGAAATGCTGTTAGCTTGGATGAAATTCATCCTAGCTTTGTGAAGATTATTCTGCCTCATTTACTTCCAGCTCTCACACATGTTTTTTATACAATTACTTTAACTTTCTCTTTTTCATCGCTATGGGAATCATCAAAATTCATCACCATTCTTAAAAGCAGGGTTCGCGGAGTTCTCAGTCTGAATATAGACCCATCTCCATCTTGCCTTTTTTGTCCAAGGTCATGGAGACATTGATTCACTCTTACTGCTGCACAGGAACCAATCTGGATTCAGACAGAAGCACAGCTGTATCTCCGCTCTTTTAAAAGTTACAGATGATATTCAAATTTCCATTGACAAAGACGAGATTACATTCTAAACGTTGCTAGATTTTTCCAAAGTGTTCGATACGGCAAACCGCTTACAGCTGATTGAAATACCAGGAAGTATGTTCCGCTTCTCACCGGCAGCTGCAAAACTTATATGTTCTTATCTTGCAGAAAGTAAGCAAGCCGTAATATTAAAAAACAAAGTATCCGGATTTATAAATGTTTCTTCAGGAGTCCCTCAAGGGTCAATCTTAGGTCCTTTATTTTTTTCCATCTTCATTAATGACTTTCGACTGTCAGGCAAAAATAGAGCTATACATTTGTATGCTGATGACGTACAGATATATTTACGTTGTAAGCTGGGCCTTATTGAAGATGGAGCTCATCGATTAAATGAGGACCTCACCCAGGTTTTACTTAAGGCAGTAAGAAATCCCTTAAAAATTAAAATGATGTTAATAAAATCATTTTAATTATTTTTGTATGTCCAACCTGTTTTTTGTAATCTTCATAGTTCATATAGGTGGAAAATTGATGTTGTGTTTAATAATGCTGTGTGTCTACGAAGGGTTGACAACGTGTGTCTACGAAGGGTTGACCACGACTCTGAACATGCCTTTTTTTATAATATATCTTTCAAAAATATTGGGATCTTAATGTTCTTTTGTCTATGTTGGATCTCACAAACTGAGGCTGTGGAACTCACTCTCTACTTTTCTAAGGAGAATAAAGATTAGACGCAGCTTCGTGAGGGAAATTATTTGCTTTTTAAGTGGAAATGGAATGTGAAATGGAATGAACAATGAAAATTGAATTTAAATTTTTAGAATTTTTGATTTTGAAAACATGTATTGTAAACTTTATGTGTGATGATAAAGTGGGTTTTCTTCATTTAACGTGTGCAGGGGGTCGCATCGCTGGCACTTTTTTAGAAGTTGCAATATTGAGTATAAATAGACTATTTCGATGACTGACTTTGACATATGCACATTAATGTAACTAGACTAGATATTAAAACTTCTTCTGTAGCGGTTTGATACTTCATTATTCGCAAACATCGCCACTTTTCAAACTTTCCGTAAGTCAGGTTTAAACGAAAATTTTTAACAAGGAGGCTGTAATCGAAACTGTTAAGGTACCAACAGTCTTGAAATTCTAATAACTGAATGGATTTCTTCGCTGGAGTTTACTAGGGGCATACTTTTCCAAAAGGAGAATAGAATTCCATATCGAATTATCAATTCAATTTATGTAAGCAACTTCGATGTATTTGCTTAAATAAGTTTTACCAATCGAAAGTTGTTTATCAGGTTCCCATTCACAATAATTGATGTACTTCAGAGTAGACTGTTGATAAAATTGGGACGATCGGCCTTTTGAAAACAATTTCTGCCAGTAAAGGGTACTTTAGACATTGACGTCCCCGTCGTCTATAAACTCTCTAAGGAAAAAAGCTTAAATTTTCTTTAACACATTTAGATGTTATCGGTCTTATTTTCTATAAAAAGCCGGTATCAATAATTTTTCAAGTTGAGTGGAAAAGTAAAGATGGTCACCTTTTTTACAGTAAAGACTTTAGACATAGTCCATATGGAGAACTTCTTGTTCAGTTGAGTGGTTTCAGTCTGCGATATGAAAGTAGTGGTAAGCTAGCAGTGCATTTGTTGTGTCCTCAGTTAAGAACAGTCCCATCAAATTGAGCTTAAGACCCATTTCATTTTGGGTCTAGGTCATTTAACAAGCGATATAATTTTAAATCAGTAGATCTTTTTGAAAGTAGTAATATTTTTATTCCAATCTCGAGTATAAGTTCTACAAATTGACATTCATTAGATGATATTTTTTCAATTAATTTATGCCAATTTACAAGTCGTTCAGTAAAGGCATCTCGTAAATAAAAATCTTGCTGGCTTTCTATCCTTGTGAGTCCTGCTCCCGTTTGGCTAGCTTTGAATCTTGGTTTGAATCATAAAATAGTGGACTGTCTTCAAAAGAGGTGCCCCTAAAATTCTTGCATTATGACAAAATTGGAGGTTGGCATTTTTAAAAACTAATGAGCACAAAATAATTTCAGCATTAATTGAAATTGTTGAAGGAGCCAAAAAGTCCATAATGATGCCTCAAACTGATTTGTTTTTTTTTTTTCATTGGGAGCTCTTGTCAACTTCTTCGGTGTTTTTTTTTATAAGCGCTTCTTCGAGTAATTGACTCATTACAATTACAAATATTTTGGTGCTTCTCGATACGAAGAAGACGTGCATCACATCACGTTTTAGTGTGAATGAATTCATTCTGCTCCCTCTGGAGTTCCTCTAACAAGAAAAGGAATTACATTTTAATTAAATAAATACCTCCTCACAGTTGCCATCGGTTGCTAAAGATTCGCTATGAAAGGAAAAACGCCTCAATGCCTGTCGTCGGCTTCTTATCACTCTGTACACGCTTCAATAGAAATCATCCCCAAGAATCAGCCACCCATTCAATACCAGCTGTTAATCTCAGATGAAACTGCGTACAAGCTTAAGCTATCCTACTGTATTCCCAGTCCCGATTCACGCACAAGCATACGAGTACGCGTCATCGACCGGGAATAATGTACTCATTCCACCTATTCCATTGTTAATAGTTCATTCGATCCCAACAAGGAATCAATTTTGGAAGGGCAAACACCTCTGCCTCTGCTGCTGCGCCTCAATACCTGAATATCCCTGTTCGCCCTCGAAGGTTTTTCTTTTCTATGAATTGATGGCGAATATTTACATACGTGCCGGGCGGGGATACCCAATTAAATGTATTTATTCTGCTCCTCTAAGCGTAATTATCCTGTCGATTAGGTATTTGCATATTTAATGCAAACGATATACTCGCGTGTGTATGTGTAGGATCGCTCAAGGAGCACGGTAGGTAAATAGAAAAAGCCCTGCCACTGCAAATGGCAGTACTAATGAGTGGGGAAATTGATTTTTGCCTTTGTAGAAATTGTGCAGCACCCTGGCTGTGTGGCGCAATTCGAATTCCAATGCACTATTGCTGCCTAATTGGCGGTTGGCATTAATAAATCAAGGATTCGATTGTTCGTTCTATTTGATTGGGTGTATTTGCCAGTAATCTGGTTATTCTCATTGTGGCCTTCGACATGCATTTATGTCAGCATTGGAAGGGTTACAATAAACATTAAGTTGGCTTCCGGCTTTTCAAAGTGTCCTGTACAATTGTTGAGGGAGAAAAATCGCCAATGGCGGTAAAACGTATTTATCGTGCTTACTTTATTTGACAGCTATTGTACCGAAACCCTTTTAATTAGGCTCCATTTCGAATTAATTTGAGTTGTTTATACAATCGAGTGCGATATTTGTTTTGAAGGGTAATGTTGCCCATAGCCATTGGGCCTCATGCTTTTCATTAATTCTAATTTGTTTTATGCTATTCGATTGTGTGAATGTCATTATAAGAAGAGTTGCACATTAAAAACACATAAATATATCATAAGTAACCCTACACTACCGTTCAAAATTTTATAGACATGAAAGAGAAACATAAAAATAGAATAACGAAAAAAGTAGTAGTTGTAGTAGTAGTAGTATTTTGATTAGTATTCTTTAAATACTTTACATTTTACTTTTAGCAAATTATACATTCATTATCACAGAAAACAGATTAAACATTACTTTGAATATATTCTATAAATTTTCTTCTAAGACTTTTAAAATTTTGTTCACTTTTTATTTCGTTTGGTAAGTAATTAAAGTGTTGAAAGCCTTTGTAAAAAATTGTTCGCTGTATGGCTGTGTTGCTGCAGAATTAGAGTTTGAAGTCAACAATATTCCTCAGCTGGTACGGCTGTATATCACGAACTATCTTTATATTTTCTGCCATATACTGTGGTGCCAATCCATGTTTTATTTTAAAGATGGTATCAAGGGTATTTAACTCCCATCTTCGTAATATACTCAAACATTTTAAGGAATTAATCATAATTCTTACCGACGTGTATCTATTGCATCTTAGGATTCATTTGATTCATTCATTCATTTCATTCATTCATTCATTCATTCATTCATTTCATTCATTCATTCATTCATTCATTTCATTCATTCGTTCATTCATTCATTCATTCATTCATTCATTCAATAATTCATTCATTCATTCATTCATTGATTCATTCATTCATTCATTCAATCAAAAAGGATGCTCCTCATAGCCTTTTTCTGCAACTTTTGTAGCCTTTTCCTCTGTGATTGATTGCAGCATGAGAATAGTATTGAGGAACAAAACTCAAAGTGTGGCCTCATAATAGTGTTGTACAATTGTATTGACATAAGAGTTGTTATTTTTTTCCGGATCCTCATGAAAAATCCAATTTTTTCCCAATATCTTTACACATGTATTCCACATGCTGGTGAAATTTGAGGTCCCTATCATTGATAATACCCAAGTACTTCACGTTTTCAACTTTATCAATACGAACCCCATTCAGCTGGATGCTTTCATCGCTGTTCTCGTTTATCTCCATCCATTTGGATTTCGATTCGTTAAGCTTCAGCTTGTTCATCTTAAGCCATCTATTAATTTTGCTAAAATCTTCCATCAGCTTCATTTTACAGACTCTTATACTTTCACCCTTCACATTGACTTATCGTCGTGTGCAGCTCGTTGGAATAGATAATGAATAAAAGAGTGCTGAGTACGGAACCTTGGGGAACCCCATAATTGACAAATGACGCCTGCGAGTGGACATCCTGATAAGAAACTACGAAACCAGTTAAGTTCTTTTTCCCTGATTCCATATTCATATAGTTTTCTTATTTATATAGTATTTCATGGTCTACAGTCTCAAAGGCCCTTTTGAAATCTAAAAACAGTGCCAAGATCTTCGTTTTTTTCACTTTTATCTTCCAGTCATTGATCATGAAATTGACTGCTGTTTCACATGAGTGTAGTTTTCTAAATCTTGATTGAAACTTATTGAAATATTTGTTACTCTTTATATAATCTTGTAGTTGATTCACTTTTTTGTTTTCTTAACTATGATACTTAGTATAATACTGTTGTAATATTTTTTTTCTAAATGGAGGGTTTTACTCGTACTTTCCCTCTAGCATGTAGCATACACCTATTGCTTTCATAACTTATTTTCTTAAATTTTTTCAGTTGAAAGATATGCTATATTATCGTTTCTCTGTTTTATAAATTGTGTGGTAGCAGACCTTTCTTCCATTGCTTGCAAGAATGAAAGGCAAATCGCTCGAAGAACGACGAGGTGCGGTGGATTTTTTATGACAACGTGTGAGTTCACCGAGCCGCTAAATGGCAATTTTGTTTCTTTACAAAGCCGCCGAGATATGCTGATGTTCCTGTTTTTAGAAAACAGATTGGTTGGTTGGCTAGTTAGGACGCGCTTTGTTAGCTCTCCGCTTAGGATTCTGGTTGGGCCCGTTGTATTCCCCCTTTTTCCTGTGTGGAAAAATTTTGGTTAAAGTGGCTTAGTTGTATAGTGGAAGGAATGTGGATGCTGTCAGAGTGTATGTCCGGGAAATCTTTTTGTTCGTTTTGCGAACTTCATGATCTCACTGATCCCAATTCGTTAGAGGTGCGCAAAATCCGGTATCAGTGTTGACACCAGTATTTTGTATTGCAGTCTCGCTTTTGCTGGGCAGTGGAGGAGGAAGTGCTACATATTTTCCTCTTTCTCTTCACAGCTTTGACATATTGAGGTTTCTGTCTATGTTAGTTGATGTTAAGGCTAATGTGCCCAAACCAGTACCACCATTAGCCTTAGATTCCGTTTGCTGGAGTTCAGCCGGTAGCCGGTTTTCCTGTTATCGATTTTGCTGTTTTGCACCTTGTAAGGTTGACGATTTTTGAATTCCCGGTTTGTCCATTCGTTTATAGCTCTTTTAATAGTTGTCAGCGGGACTCCATTTTTTCTTTTCAGGACTTTGGTGGCTATTTCCTGCTCCTCTAGCTAGCTCGTCAACTTTTCCATTTTTCATTATACCTTCGTGTCCCGGCTCCCAAATTAGACTGACGTCGTTCACTGTTGCTAGTTGGTTAAGTTTGTGTTTGTACTTCCTTACCAGTGTTGATACTGATGGAGGGTTTGTAAAAGCTTTCAAATCGTCTGAATTGTTCAAGATGATTTGAGATTTCTATCTGTGGGTTCGGACAGTAGATCCCTGCCAATGACAACAGATGGTCCACACCATTTTCCCTGGGGAATGCATTTACGAAATTTATTAATTTTTACTACAACATACTTTTGATTAATGCAATTGTATTAAAAAAAGTAGCCAAGCGAGAGTTGACTTTCACAGGAAGGGTTCCGCGCTTCCTAAGAGTAAGCATCACTTTATTTCTTGAATTTAAGATTTCTCATTGCGTCGCACACACACAACTACTATTAAGCCAAACAAAAAAAGTTCAACATTGGTTTACCTAGAATTCCAAAAAGTATACAAACTTCTAGCTGGGAAATAAAAAAGTTAAAATTTTAAGGAAATAAAACGATCACAAGATTGAAAGATGATTTGATGCAGACTTACATCAACATGTTGTGGTGTGGAGTAAAAACTAGTGGAAGGGATTAAAAACTAAAGAAAAATAAGGAACAATTTATTCTTTATATTGAATATTCTTGTGTTCCTTTAATGTATAACTAACACAAACTACGTCTTCCCAGTTTAAATGTTCTTCAAAATCACATGAAATACTTTCTTTAATATCATTGTAATTTATTTTTTCATTTTGAAAATGTTTTTTTTCTTATTGGAACTACAGCTTTTACATTGTGCTGGATGGAAGAAATGATAACATACTTTAAAAAGTTGATAAGAAGCTCCAATCTATTTGTCTACTACGCTACGTTGAGTTGCGGTTTCATGAAACACTTTCTTTGTATGGTGACTTCAATTAATTACTTTATATCATTTTTATAATTGGTAGTTATAGGGGCAAAAGCACTACGCCGTCTGTGAAAATTGCAAGTGTCTCAGCTGATACAACTATGTGACAGGCGGACGAACGGTCAGCGGTGGCTTAGTAATTGGGTCACTTTGGGCCCTTTGGGAATGGTAAGGGTTCAATTTGAAAAGACTTCAATTAACATTCTTTTAAAGCTAATGCATTCAATTCAATATGAATCATAGAATCGAAGTCCTTTCTTAAAATTAATTGAATTCACGTAAGATAAGTTGAAGTCAGCGGTGAATTCATATTTTTTCCTTAGAGTCATTATTGAATTCACAATTAATTGATTGAAGTCAGTGAATTCAACTGAAATTGTTGAAATTCATTTAAAGTTAGTAGATTAACCTCGATATTATGTAATCTTTCAATCAGTTTATTGGCGAGGGCATGATCGGGACAAGATGGACTACAACCATTGCACTTTGATGGCCTGCTGGTCCGCCTACTTAGTTCGCGTTGCCAAAATAATTTGTTTCGAGAATTTATTTGATTTCGCACTTAACGGTTAATAATGGTCAAGAAAGTTGTTTTTTACCCTTAATATAACCACTCAAACTGAGTCAATTCAACTATCCATATTTTTCCAGGATACATGAATGATAAATGGTATCGCGTGACTGTTCTGAGTCGGGACATTGAAGTTGACGTAAGACACGTATTCTTTCAATCTTCTATCACTATCTAGGTCTGGAATCTTTAATGTTTCTTATCCATATTGATAGAATCTACGAACGTTTGATTCTTCTGTATATTCTCTCGTGACCTTTCCTTTTGGTAGTGAGTTTTCGCATCATCTTTCATCCTATTTTGCAGCGCCTTTATTTAGCTGCATATGCTTGCCTTCGCTCTTTATTTATCTGCAAATTTTGTTAGATTGAACGGATATAAGAAGCCGATTGCTCTACGACAATGTTTTCAGTGGGTCTGTTCGCTTCATATTTCTTGGCAGAATCTTACAATAGCAGCTAGAGACAATGAGTCTTCTCTTGAAGGTTTTCGAGTTCATCAAGTCTGGTAGCAATTCCGAGAAGATGCTATCTCTTTGGAACGTCCATACATCTAGTATGCCATACTTTACCAAAACCACTTTCTTTGCCGGTCTTCGGATTAAAATCAAGGCCGATTTTCTCTTGGGTTTTGTAAAGGAGGTCGTACAAGTTTCTCAACTAGCATTGAAATTTAATTTTAAGCGTAATACATTTTGAGCCCCCGTATGATAGAAAATTAATTGAATCTTACCAGTTTTTATAGATTTTTGGTTATCGGAATGGCGTCATTGTGATGATAACTTCCTGACGTCTGATTCGGTCGTTTCGTTCAGCAATTTATGTTTGCAAACCGTCACTTTAACGAGCAATAGTTTTAAAGAAAGCAATGAGCGAATTTAGCAGAGTATACTTTGCCAAGGTACCGAGGAATCGTGTATTAAGGTAAAATCATATAACACATCAAACTAGCCCAGCTTGTCTCACAAAAAAGGTTCACTATAAATCAATCTTGTCGTTACCATGAATTTCCGTATTCAATTTTTAACTGCCATGGAATACGAATGTATAAAAAACCCAGAGGGGTCAAATTGGACTCCATTCCCGCCAAAAAAAGAAAAACAAAACAAACAGAAATATAAATTTAACCATTTCAACAGTTCACGCTCACGCTTTAGGTGAACAGGCACAGGCAATTTGAATAACATAACCTTAATCACGTGCCGACTCTTTTCCCGGGTGTATATCGTCACCGTCCTTACAACAACGAAATATCCGTCATCATGCTCTTATAATTGGCTTAATAAAAGGCGAAAAGAGAACACACGCGGCACGAAATTCAAAAAATAACAAACGCAAATCAGGAGCAGGAGGCACCACCAGGAAACATGGTGATACATTTCCAAATCTGATTATACACTATTCGGATGGAGTATTGAAGTCGGAAATGAAATTAATGCATGGGCCCTCGGCAGGATATTCCTAAAATATATATAAATACAACACAGGCCCAAGGACGTTTGGTGCACAACAGGACACACAAAAAAAGGACCAAAACAGAAATGCAAATCAAATGACGAATCATGATGTCCTGATATGATTTATTGGTTTATTTATACCGATAAGTTCCCTATCGTTTTTCTTTTACTCGTTTTTTTCCCATTTTTTTCTTCTCCCCTTTAGCAGATTAAAGGGCGTTTGCCTCTTTTCCTGTCTACACAATTTCCGGATTTAGTCCATAAACAGTTGTGTATTTGTTTGATAATTTCCTCGTCCTCCCCGATGAGGATAATATTTTTGGATGTTGGATTGCTGCCTATTTATTTTCGTCATTAAGGTGGATGAAAAATATTTTTTTTTTTTGGAAATTTTCGACCGCAGTGTGAAGAATGTGCTTAATGGATTAATCTGATTTGTGATATTCGGTTGAATGGTTTGAGTGCGAGATATAAGTACGTAGTCCTATTTTGTTTTTTATTGCACTCTGTTGGGTTTTAATTTCCGGGATGTGGTTTTTAGCTTTTTACATTATGGGACTGCAGCACATTTTGTGTCAATGAATGAGGGTGGAATAAATCGCAAAAAAAAAATGAAGTTTGTGCTTATTTGTTGGCAGGCGTGTGCGGATATTTGTGGTGGATTTTATTATTTTGTGGCTTGTTTGTGAGGAAACCAGGTCACAGGTGTATTTTCATTAATTTTTTTTTTATAATTCAGATTTTTTTCAATATTCCAATTTTGTTCGTAGATGCATATTGATTTTAAAACGCGGTTGCGAGCATAAATTTAAGTCAACATTTATAGTAAAAAGCTCAACCTTCCTCACGGGTGCTATGCGGGAATATGGCAGCATTCACAAAATGTATGCCAAAGTATTCTATGAAACAGGAGCATTTGCGCATTGGAAGACTTAAATAGAAGATAGAAGATTTTGCTTGAAAATGAGTCGAAACTGGTAGATCGGTCGGGAGGAAAAATTTCAAAATCCAAAAATACTACAACTGTGATGTGGACAGTGTTTTTAGAAAAGCAACTTTTCTTGTCCAAGAAAAGCATCTTTTTTTAAAAAAAAAAAGATAATTTTAAGGTAGAAATCGTTTCTTCACCCTCATACATTGACACATTAACTCGCTGGTAAGCAGTGTCTAACTAGTCCTCTCTGAAACTCTGGTAAAGCGCCTGGACCAATTGAAAGGTCTCAGGCTAAAATCCTAGAGAAGATATAAAGTTTTGATCAAGTTTTCTTTCTGATCTATTCGCAGTTTCTCCTGAAACAATCAAAACCAAAATAGCTGCAAGCCAATTATTCATTGAACTTGAACATCAACCAAAATAGTTGGGCATGTCTATCTCGAACAGCTTATAAAGATACACGGCCCTCATTCGGCCTGTCCTTGCCTATGGATGTCCCGTTAGGTTCAACGTCGGAACAACCTTAATGGAGAAGATTCGGGTTTTCGAGAGATGATGTCTTGGGGCTTGTCTCCATTTATATAGAGCTCCAGAGTCTGAGTGCAAAGAATTCTATAGTAATGAGGTCATGTACAACGAGGACAACCTGATCAGAGTGGATAATTTCCTGATAAGGTTTATTCGAAGTCACATTGCAACAACATGCTCTCCGGGACATTTTTACCTCAATGATATACACCATGAGACAGTGCGCCTTATCGGCCATATTCCCCCATAAGCGTTTCTCTATCTTGATAGAAAAGGTCTGCTTCAGGATAGATTAGCGGTGCCGTTAATTTTCCACGTTGGTCGAAAAACTGTTGACGGGCGAGTCAACTAGATAAGTCAGCCAGAAAAGATGGGGTAGAGTATTTCTTGCATCGCTTCAGGAAACCTTCACGTTTCGCAGCATTTTTGGCGAAAACGGTTATGTGATCATTCCAGCCGAGGTTGTTGTTGATACACATACCAAGTACTGAAAGTTTTTCGGCTTTAGCAATGCAAGTGCCATTTATGTATAATGGTCGAGGGTTTTCATTTCGCTTTAGTGACAGAAGACATCATTGAGGTTTAGAGGAGTAAAACTCCACTCTATTCATAGAGCCTCATGATAGTATGCTGTTAATATCGCTCCATTTCCACGACCACAATCGACAGTCTTGCTTTCACCAGAAAGCTGAAGAGAGTGGTTCCACTTTCCGGTGAGATAAAACATCAAATCACCAGTGGATCTTTTGCTACGAAAACTGTGCTGCCGGTCATTGAGGAGTTTTTGTGTTTCGAGCTATATTTCATTAGCTGGCGGACTATCAGTGTTTCTATGACCTTTGAAAACAGGACGATAGTGCAACGGGTCGGTATTTGGAGGGAGAAGAAGATTCGCCTTCTTAAGGGACAAGTTGGACAAATGCTGTTTTCCATCTACTCGAAAAGAGACCAGAAGAGTAGGACGGATGAAGAAGCTTATGCAATGGGTTTGCCAACGTGGAAGAACATGCCTTCAGAAGAAGAGGGGGAATACCATCAGGTCAAGATCCTTGAGTACTCTCGAGTGCGGATATACTATATATCCATCCCATGGAAAATTTAACGCGCTCGAGTACAGGAGGCGGCAAAGCAACTTCTTGAAGTGGCTAGCTGGCAGCAAAATGGGCCGCGAGAAGATTTGCTTTGACCACAGAGCTGACAGCTGGAATGTCATTGTAAACGAGTGTTGGGATGGAAGATGAACGACAATTTTTTACATCCTTCACGAACGACCAAAAGTTCTTCCTACCCTGGAGGGTAAATTTGGCACAACGGATTTTAGCATTGCAGTCATTTCGAGCTTGTTTGTACCTTTTTCGGGTTTTCTCAGATGGATTGGTTTTGTAATTCCGAAAACTTAATGCCCTCAACCTGATAGCTTCTTTTCAACTCGAGTCGTACCACGCGTTAACCTTTGACTTGATTACTTTCACCCTTTCAGGGATGAAGTTTCACATAGCAAGGAGAACAGTGTTGGCGACCTTATCGGCGACGGCATCCACGTCACTATTGAGGAAGAATGACGACCAGTTTAACTATCTTACAATGCCTCCGCTGTCCGTCCGTCTGTCTATCGCAGGGCTGGATCTTAATGCAGGCAGCTATAGAAAAAAAAATTATACTTACTATAGTTTAAAATAAAGCAAAGGCCTCAACAAAAAAATTGTTTCTCAAAATCGCAACTCAATTTTACGTCTAAAAGTAGGCAATGGACCTGTTTCATGGAGCAGTTGAGGATTGGTAATGCTGTCATGCGACTCGACGCCTGGTAGTGATTTTTTGAGCCCTATCCGACACAAAACCAAAAACGAAAGCTCGAAATTGGTTAGGTAGGCAGTCAGGTGTTCTAATAGCTGTTTTTGTTGTGATTTTCAAAGTGTCTTGTATTTCCTTCCCTGAACTTGATAGTTCTTTTGTAGCACCAGGTACTCGCGGAAATGCTAACTGTTGCACGTACATGCATACACATTTTTCCAGAGCTACCAGCATGGTCCAATTTTATTTATTTCTTAACTTTGGGCGCCTTCATCAGAGTTGTAGAAAAATTCAATCTTTTGGGGAGATGATGCTATTGAATTCATCAGGAATGATTTAAAATTTATTTGCCGAGACAGATTGAGATTAAAAATATCCATTTCACTATTCTTTTGAAGTCAGTAATTGCTGTATTCAATTTTTACCAATCATTGAACTAATTGTAAGTCAAATGATTGCATTATTTTGAATTATTTTTCTGAATTCACTTGATGTAACTTGCAGTCTGCAGTGAATTCACATAAAATTAATTGAAGTCATTTTGCCGTTTGGATCTTTTTTCATATGTACTTTTCTGCAAGATTAGTTTTTCAATTGACTTTTTTGCAGTATTTTTGGCTTAGATATTTTCTACATTTTTGTGGAAAAATTTGAACAAGCACTAAAAATTTCATTTCTCATGAAATTTTACAATGCATTTGTGTATATATTATTCGACTTAGTAAAATTATTTTTTTAATTTATTTTGTCAGAGTGAATATAAGAATATTGCTAAAAGATAACGGACTAGTCATTAACTTAAAAATAATGTGATTTAATTTCTTTTAACTCGCAGTCTTTTTTTAATTCAATTGCGTCAATCAAAAATTTGAATTCTTTAAATTAAATGCGTTGCATCTCTATATTTTATTTTGAAAGCTGCGGAGAGCCTTTGTTTGATATCCAACCACCGAAGAGATTCGAGCATGTACGTTTTCGGTGAATATCTATAACAGCGTAGAATGCTCCTCACCCCTTTTTTTTAAGTTTTTGGAACCTCTTAATATGATCCTGGTTACAGCAGAAATATAAAACCGTGTAGCAGTACTCGAAATGAGGCAAAATCTATACTTTTGAGGAACGTCAAAAAATAAGACTCTTTATTTTTTACGTGGAGGTATCGTCTTCCTGAAAAAAAAAATAGATATAATAATAAAAGAAATATGGGATAGAATTGCTAGGCTAGAAGAATAACTCTAAACACTACATATCGTGTTTACATTATTGCCACCGGAATCATCCATCTATCCTGGCGAAATTAGGATACTTAACTTAGGCGAGCTTGATTCCAGTGGCAGCAGCTGGAGGTTACCTAAAATATCCGTAGTCCTTCCAAATTAGTAATATTAGGAAAATAATCAAACAAAAAATCGGGAAGCTCATGATGACAGGCAATTTTGGGTAAAGTGGTTTGACAGATAAAGAATAACGAAGATCACATTAGCGATCTCGCTCACACCAACAAAAAAACGAGAAGAGCGTAATCTGGTTTGCTTATTGCCGATAGTAGGTCACGGTGGCCAAATGAAGAGATTGTCTTAAAACTTTTAAGTGAGATTGATCTGTGATGTAGCTTAAGAAAGTATAAAACTGTGATATTAGTAAATAAGTTAGAAAAGTAGAATTATTATTAGAATTATTCAGTAAGGCGGAATGAAAATAAATAAAACGGAGCTTAAGGACTGACAGAACTTCAAGACCAAAAAGGTTTTTGGAGGCCACGATATATCATAAGTCTAGCAACTCATGCTGATCGCAGCAAGACTTGACGAAGAGCTTGGGATAATATATGACGTAGACGAAACTTTCCCCTACTGAATGGGCCCCAGAAGTGGTGAGGACAGTTAAGCCCCGAAGACAAGGTCTTAGAAAACAAAGTAGTTCATTCGATGATAAAGACAAGTGAGAATAGGTGCCCAAGAAAACAAAAAAAAAGAGGGAAATAAAAAAAAAAAAAACTTATAAGAGACCTGGACACAAAAACAAAGAACACGGTTGACAGAGCCAGAATCCTGAGCCGGGATGGATTTGGAGGTGCCGTAAATTTAGCGGACTGTGAGGGACAAGACACTTCAAAACTTTACATACAAGACACAATAAAGGAAATAAGAGACAACGAACGATAGAACAAAGAACAGAACAAAGAAGACAGAGACCGGACAAAGGACCAAGGGGGACAAAATTCCTTGGGCGGTCGAGGAAATCGGGGATTGTGACAAATTTTTCATTGTGAATATCCGAATTGTGCTGAATTTTTTTTGATTTTTTTTGGTTTCCCTTTTTTTTAAAGATTTTTTTTTATAAAGCGTAAGAGATTTATTTTATTGAAAGACTAATGTAAATGAAAGTGGATTTTTTTTGTTTATAAACGATAAGTGCAGTGACCGTTCGCGCATTGTGCTGCCGGCAGGACAACAGGGGATCCAGAGTAAGTCACTTTTGGTTTTTTTTTTCATTTTTTTATTTATTTTTATTCAGCACAATTCGGATATTCACAATAAAAAATTTGTCACAATCCCCGATTTCCTCGACCGCCCAAGGAATTTTGTCCCCCTGGGTCCTTTGTCCGGTCTCTGTCTTCTTTGTTCTGTTCTTTGTTCTATCGTTCGTTGTCTCTTATTTCCTTTATTGTGTCTTGTGTTCTACATTTTTTTTCATTCATTTTCTTAGATTAAGTTTGTTCTGATTTAAATAGATGCTTTTCTTGGTTTGTATTAAATGATAAATCGACTTGAATTTCCAAATCGTTGTGGAGAAATAAGATAAAAAAATGTTTAAGCCTTACTCCATATGAGTTGATTTTTTGTGAGACGTCAGAACCGCAATATGATGAACCAGTGAGTTCACTTGGTGATGGTGCGTGTGTGGGCATCAATGGAAAGGCCGTCCATTCTTTAAGCTAGGATATTATAATTCCATAGGACAACGACTAGGACCAGAATTTAGAAACGGGCATGTAACTTTTGGACTGTGTCCGCCTTAGGGGCTTCCTCCCGAACTATCTGGCCAGGGAGATAGCAAAGGCCTAGTCAGACAAACCATTCGATGGTTGATCCTGGTGCGACCCTGGATGACGGGCTCGAAGTGTAAGTGTTGGCACAACTATGCTAGAACATCTTAGGTAAGATAAAGTTAGTTAAGGCTTAGCTTAAGTGTATATTTTCTTTTAGGGTTATTTAGAGTATTTAGGCTAGTTAGTTAAGGTAGCTAGGATAGGTTTAAGGTAGAATGGGATTACGATAGATTTGTAATTTTTTTTTGTTTAGCATAGGGATAGCCTAAGGATAGCTAGGGTAAGTCGGTCTCCGATTCCTTTGACTAAGATCCCCGTTCAGAAGGCAACACTGAACACCGAGTTTTCCGCTTTCGGTCTATCGCTTTCTCCTCACTCTCTCTTTCTCTCTCTCTCTCTCTTCGGCACGACCTTTTATTTGCTGTTGAGCAGTTGATATGAGGAAAGGAGGACAAGGACTACCCCGTTCGATGAGCTCAGCCGAGCAACCACAAGTTGACCGCCGTCCTCCTGACCCTTATTGAAAATGCTTCCGTGGTCCTCCATAGCTAAAAACCTATTTTAAGACCGTGGGATAGCGTGGTATAAAATCGGAATTGTGGCTGGCCCTTGTTTTTTTTCTTCACAGGCCCATAAGGGTGAGTGATAAATTTACGAAAACATATAACATAATAAAAATAATATCAATTGTAATAGTTTTTCAATAGGAGCGCTACAAAAGTTTTTTTAAATAAAACAAAAACGGTTTTGGATATCAATGAAGTTCCTTATTCCTGTGAAAGTACTTTCGATGCCAATATGTATGGAACTCGGTTTCTTTTGCACGGCCACCACGGGCACGCTTGCAGAAGTCCAGACGCTGAACCCAATTTTCGACGATTTTCAAACATTAATCGGCCGATACTGCTGCAATTTCACGTTCGATATTCGTACGAAGTTCATCAATCGTCGCTGGCTTGTTGGCATAAACCAAAGTCTTGATGTAGCCCCAAAGGAAATAGTCTAACGGCGTCAAATCGCACAACCGAAGCGGCCAAGCGACAGGACCATTTCATGAGATAACACGTTCTCCAAACTTGGTTTACAATAAATTGATTGTGACATTCGCTGTGTGGCTTGTGGCGCCGTCCTGTTGTAACCACATCTCCTCCAAGTCCTTATCATCCAATTGAGGCCAAAAGTATTCGGTTATCATTGAACGGTAGCTGGTTTTGATCATCACGGAAGAAGTACGGCCCAATGACGCCGCCGGCCCATAAACCATACCAAACCGAAATTTTTTCGGGATGCAATGATGACTCATGGAGTACGTGTGGATTGCTGCCTGACCACTAGCGCATATTTAGTTTATCGACGGAGCCATTCAGCCAGAAATGAGCCTCATCGCTGAAGATGATTTTTAGATGAATATCCGAATCATTTTCAAGTTGTTGCTCAGCCCATTTCACGAACATACGATGCTTCTGATGGTCAAGCGGCTTCAGTTCTTGCGTCAATTTAATCTTGTAAGGATGTAGGCCAAGATCTTTTCGCAAAATTCGCCACAAGGACGTCACAGAGATGCCCAACGCTTGAGAACGACGTGTGAGGGACACATTTGGGCTTTCTGTAACTGAAGCCTCAGCGGCAGCAATATTCTCGATACTACGGGCACATCTTTGTCTCAGTGCCACGGGAACATTTTCTATTGTGCCTATGGATTAAAATTTTTCCACAAGACGCTCAATTGTTGACCTGCTAAGACAATTATGACGACCATAAATTGGACGTAGTGCTCTTAACGTTGAGGCCACTGACTCCGAATTTCGGTAGTAAATTTTAATAATTTCGACTCGTTGTTGGCTCGAATATCTTTTCATCGTAAAATGGCAAACCTTACTGAAGAGAAATGTCAAAAGAGCGGCAGGAGATATGGCGTCGTTTGCTGTTTCTGCCGCTATACTTTTGTAGCGTCCCTGTTGAAAAATAGTTTATTTTTAAATTTATGTTTTTTCGAACAGTCAGTTTCATTTTTCAGAGTCTTCGTAATGTTTTTGAGTTCGCCTATTGTTTTCACTGGTTTTATGCAATTTGAATATTCATCATTCTCTTTTGATTCAGTGGTCTCTTCAACACTTTTCATGGAATATTCGTTGAATTTGTTAGCAATAACTGACTAATCTTGATTGTCTTCAAAACAAACATTTTTAGTTTTATTGTTTTGCTTTTTAGCAACAAGTTTTTTTATTTCTCTCCACATTTTCATTTGCTTGTCCAATTTCCCTTCTTAAGTACTGATTTTTCCCATTGTTGAGTGTATTATCATTTTTCAGGAATTCACAAAAAACAAGACATGTTTTTTTAAATCACAATGAAGGCATAGAACAGTCAGCAGCTTTTATTGTATTCAATTAAACTATTATTTATTTTGAAATGTTTTAATTAAATTAAAGTTTCCCTTCGTACTTTTGTTGCTCTTCAACTAATTGCTGTCCCTTGTGAGGACAAAGACGCTATCAGAGATGGAGGCGAATATAGCTTTGGTGATGTCCTGAAACCTCAACCGAAGAAAGAGCTGTTAATTTAATTAAATTGGCGTTCTCTGTGTCTCTCTCTCACACACTTTCCAGCTAATTGCTTCTCCGATTTTCGACCAGATCCAGTTGATGGATTCAATTCCCTCAGTTCCCGAAAGGATAAGAAACTCTAGTATGCAGCAGTAGGAGTATAATTTACAAGCAAATAACAAAAACGGAGAAAAAAAAAATACAAATGATGATGCTGGAGGACTAAAAACAAGGATGATATACAAAGTTCTAGCACCACCATGATCAGCTTGAACTGATGTACTGTTCCACTGACTGCGCAAAGATTTATACCTCTTCCCCGGACACAGAAGAAAGTTAATCATTAAATAGAAAAGCGCCAACAGGACATCAGTTTAATGTGCCAAAGCGAATGCCCAGCCAGAGGCCATAAATAACCCTAACCTCCTTGCGAAGGACCAAAACAAAAAAAAACAACATAACTTTATTCGATATTTTCTTTTGCATCTATTGTCGTTATCCTTAGTCTGGGGCTCCTACTTATTCCACTTTGGGAGTTCCACTTTGGCCACGCTTTAAGGTGACACAGGAAGGAAGCCGAGGTTTGTGGAGCACACCTTTGGAAAATATCTTCTCTTTTGCGCACAGTTTGCGATTGCGGCAAGTGACAGTGACAACTCGTGCTCGACTCCATCGGAAGTAGATTTATGCTGGTGTTTTCCCTTCTTCTTATGTTGTCCCAGAGGCAAACTGTTGCAGCTTAACGCTGTTGAAAGCACTGCCTGATGGGGTGTTGGGGGTTGGCGTGGGTCATCGTTGAGGCTGTGGCTGTAGATGGATTCATTCAGTTCTCAGTAGGTGTGGTTGAGATTTTTGAATTTTTTGGAATTTGTGGAATGGCCATTATGGGTTGGGATATAAGAGGATGGAGGTTGGTGGTATACATCTGATAAGACTCCTTTGGACGGCTTGTCGCATGAATAGATTGAATTTTCAGTCGAAGCAATGGAGCGTGAGTAATGCTCGTGAACGTAGCTTGATGGGATTTTCCAGGACAAATTTCAATGAACTTGTATGCTAAAGTGAAGTCCGGTCCTAGTGGTATCTCCTCCATCTTAATCTGTTTGAAGAGCTTTTTATTAAGTGAGAAGAGGTTTTGTCTCTTGAAGATCAACAAAGATGTATTGATATGGTGTGTTTACTGATGGCACAGAAAGGATACTTATAATCAAGGGATATTTTTTTTTAATGAATAAGGAATTGAAGCGGAGAATTTCTCTAAAATGTGGAGTACTTTTAAGGGGTTTTTTTTTGTTCTTATGTTCTCAAAACATTGACAGAAACTCAGTATTGGAATGAGATGCAGTGCGAGATGAATTTATTTGCGCGCGAAGAATGTTCGTTGATATGGCAATGCATATTGTGCTGTCGAAACATTGCATGGACGCAAGATGGTGAAGAATGTTCGTAAGACGGGTTTGCTGATTTTTAATCAACCGTATTCCCAAATTCATCACGAACGCCACAAGCAGAATATTATTCCTTTTTACAAAACTGTACCCCTTAACTCATATTTTTATATTCGAGTGGTAGACAGCAATGTTTAGTTGTCCGCCTTCCTGGAGAAAAAAAATTCCAAGTTTTGGGAACTTAAAGCGGAGTACTACAAGGATCGATCATCGGACCCCTACTCTTTTAAGAATATATATATGAAGTAATCGTAGAAAGTGATTTTTTTTACTTTTCAATTCACACGTACCCAGACGACGTTTAACTTTTCTTAAGCTGTCCTATTAAAAAGGTTTCCTCAAGTTTGCTGAATCATGAGCTTCTTAAAGACTTGTCTGGTTAATGCTAGCAAATCAAAAGTGCTTCCAGTGAACCACAAGGTACGGGATGTTTTAGTGATTTCTAAAGGCTAAGTTACACGAACACCCACAGTATGAGTTGAGACTGACAGAAACCTTTGCCTGGTTTTCAATCTCTAACTGGAATACTTGGTTAATACAGATACAAGGTTAATGGTAAACTACGTGCTCCAACACTTCATTGCCACAAAAAAGAAACTAATTTTAACTTCTGATGAGCTTAAAAAATACAAGTCTGTGTGTCTCTTAAAATGCCTTATCGAAGCAAAGCAGCCAGGCTACTTGTATGAAAAACTTATTTTTATCCATTCACTATGATCGTAAATGTTAGTCCAACCCAAGTTTTTGAGCATATATTTGAGGACAAGCGACCAGAATAATATTGGCGTATTCAAAAAATGTAAAAATATTTCTTTACTTTAACTTGGACCCTGATTAGGTTATTGTTTTATAGTTATTAAATAAATTGCAATGTTCTTTTTAATTTCTTATCTTCTAAGTTCATATCTTCTGAACCGGAAATTTTTGACACTTGTAAGCTTTACAGAATGTGTACTAGGGTGACCGCTTTAACAATAAATAATAAAAATATATAAAGTCTTAAAAAAAAAAACTATATGTTAACAAAGTTTTTATTAGTTGGTAATAAAAAGGAAACTTAAAGTCATCAATAAAAAAATAACAAAAGTGTGTTACACCGTGTATTCTTTCCGCTGCTGTTAAAATGTAAAACGCTTTTATTTGCAATATGATTATTTTAAGCCTCTCTCTTATTTGCACTTATATTATTAAGATGCCATCATTTTTATATAATTACAGTTCACCAACTTAATCATCAGATGCTAGATTCAGAGTACTTGTCAAGACGAATCAAACGAGCCCAAACTCGATTGGGTCGTCGTTTTTTTTTCAGAGTTCCCATTGCCACCTTTCAGGGTCTACCTTCTGGCTCCATCATTAGACCCTGGCTATCACCAAGGAGTTCTTGCAATGCGAATTAAACTGAATGTGAACAAATAGTTCGCTATTAACTGTTGAGGAGGTCAAGGTTGAAAAGGATAAAGGATTTTAAAATGATGTGACTCATGTTTTCGTTCCTTTTCTTTGAGCTCTTTCATTTGATACCCATATTAACCGGGTTTGCAAAATATGGTCTATCCTTTGCCGGCGGCTATTTTGAAAATATCAATTATTGCATATTGCAGTGTCACCAAAATATTGCTTTGTAGGTAAAATTTCAGCTAAATCGGTTCAGAAGAAATGGATGAAAATTTACTTACAAGATTTAATTACTGACTGACAGACACAGGGAAAGGTGAAACTAAATAAAAGCTTGTAATTAAAAGACTTGAAGTAATTCTTAATTCAAAAGGCATTTTGTTAAATAGCCTTAAACTGATGAGTATAACAGCATGGAATATCAGCATGCCTTCCTTTATTTTTTTTTTTAAAATACATTCAGCACTTTATAAAAGTATACATGTTTTAAGGGGAGTATGCCAGAATACAGAAAAAGTGGGGCGCTATGCTCTGGACCTGTTTTGGTCCACATAATTTTTAGGATATGCTATCGCATTACTATGAGGTGTTGTTATTATAGTTATAAGTGCCATCGAAATAAACTAATCCGTTTTGTATCTTAGACTGAACTAGACCAAAATAGACAGTTTTTTAAAGTTTATTTGAACAACATTTTCTCAGGTGATGCGAGTAGACATTGATTAATATTTTTTCTGAGAGCGCAGTTTTTGTATTCCAATCAATTTTGTTTTGAATGACAAGGCTAAGTCATTTAAAATGTTTAACATTTTCAATTCTAAAACATTTTGTCGAGCAATGCAAATCAACAGTTAATGCAAAGGTATTTTTACTTCATCACAGGACTCTGAACTCAGACATCTAATTTCTGTGGGCGACAAAGTCAGACGAAACGAGATCTTGAGTTTTAACATCATGGTTTTTATTGACAACCAAGTCTACAATAGAAGAATTGAATGCAAATATGCAATATCATCTGCAAAGCCAGTTTGTTCACCCCTCAAGCACAGACCAAAAAAAAAAGGATTAATAATTTTTAGAAATAATAAGGGTCCATTAACGGAGCCTTGGAGTACGCCCCGTACGAACATTAATACTTTTACTTAATTAAGTGCCAAGTTTTATAACTTCTTTCTGTGTCTGAGATACGATTCAAACCAGTCAAGAACAATACCGAGACGAAAGAAATGGGTCTGTTATGAGTTACGATTCGATGCTGTTAAACTTATTTCTGCAGTTAAAATATAAGATTCTATCAACAACGAGACGATAAAGGCTCTTAAGAACAATTTCGAGCTACTTGGGAAAACATCTTAAATATTGAAAATAAAGAAATGCTTCCTGTCAAGTCGACCGAGGCTGATACGCTCATTTTGGGGAATGCTTTTTGATATGATATTGTAGTACAGTTGATAGATAATGCTTCTCCTGCCCCAACAACTTGCTCGTGAAACACGACTGGTGAGTACTGGCGTCGTAAGAGTTTGATTAGATAAAGAAAAACAAGACCAGGAGTTATAGCATAATGATCACGAACACTAAGCCGAAATGCACTAGCCTTCCAAATGCAACTTATCCTACGCATGCATACTGGTTAGATTTTTACAAGCTCATCAAATAAGTTCGCGGGATTTGAATCAACATTCGGGAAGTCAAACGAATACTAACAAGGACGCCATTTAAGACTGGGATGCGATATCAGGAGCTCTCACAGTCAAGACATCAAACAAAGCCTGAACTGCTGGAAACAGGAAACTTTTTGACAGAGAAAGATCTCGAACCTGGTATACAACGCTTAGAGAGTTTAAAGCTTTGACGCTGACAGCAGGGAGTGATCCAATTTTCCAGAAATATTAACTTATTTCGAATAAAAACTGTGAATGAAGCAAATGTAAAAGCTGATATACATCTGAATTTATAGCCACAACTCATAATTTTTCAATTTGTCTCCTAGTTCTTCTTCCATTTTATTAAAAAAAAGTCCGTAAGAAAGCAAATATAAACTCTTTCTGAGGTATTGACCTTAAAATCATAAATTTGTTCATGTTCAAGGAAACTCCCAAAGAATTCCTTGATTTTGGGGCGTCAAACACATAAATTCTTCGTCCACATGTATTTCACGTTGTCTTTAAGGCTTTACGAGGCCTTTTATTCAAATCGGTCATAGTCTCGATATCAGATATCAGCTTGAACTTTTCGAACTCTGTCAATGATACAAAATAATAAATTATTAGCTTACCAAAAATATCCCTTCAAGGACATTTCTCCGACAATAAATACTATCCATGACAAAATTAAAGGAAAACGCATTAACAGATAGAAGCACCAGAGTGAAAAAGGGTTTCCATAGTCTTCCCTTCGATTCAGCGACGAATCGGTGTTTTTGTCATTTCTCCGTTTGCCCGATGGCCTCAAACAAAGGTGCGATTTACAAATTACAGATGATTTTTCATAACGAATCCACAGGATATAGTACCTTTATTTTTTCCTCAGGCAAAAATTTGCCATTTCACCTCTCCAGCTAGGTCGGAAGGCCCAGCATTGAAATCGGCACAATTCCAACCCACAACAGATAACAAATGAAGACCGCAGCTTCCCACCAACCGGTGATTTATTTAAATTGTGTTTCCGATGGTGTGCTTTAATTTTAAGGACAAACGCGAGAGAGCTATACCAGGGCGTTGAGTTCGCTCGAGCGTGTGAATAATCTGCATGAGGGATCTCTGTACGGGATACGAACACCGGAATAATCCAAAACTAACGACCGATGAATGAGTAATTAACGAGTGAACAATTCATCATCAGCATTGCACCAGCCATCGCTATTATTTACAGTCGAGTGGATTACACTTTACAGGTTCTTTTTGGACGCAACTCGATATATTGCTGATGGCAATTTTATATAACAAAGTGCCCATTGTTTCGATTTTAATTCAAGTGTCGGCAGACTTATTGTGTAAATTAAGTTCGAGCATCGATTGTGCGGATATCCAGATAATCGGGATTGGCAATTAAAAAGTTCGTATGAGTTTACAATCACTATCCTTGGGTTATTCAAACCACCATTTGCCGACCGTGGGTAAACATTCCAGCAACCGCTAAATGGTGAACTTATGTATACAACGAACCAACTCTTTCAAGTGGTGATTGTGTGTTGGGTTAACACCTCATCCAAATGTTAAACTTTCCAAGTTATGAGAGAACATGGTACCTAGGATATATAGGGACCTAATGAGTTAAGACGACTCGACGCACAAAAACACAACGATGTACGAGTACTACTTTCCTGGTATCTTTGAATTAACCGTAACAGAGAAGCTTCTCAAAAACTTGAGAATATCCTCACGCAGTAAAAACAGATCCACGATGAAGGGAATGAAGAATAAATCAGACAATGTTCTTTACCGCCGTATCTCATTGTAGATAATGGTTTTGCTGGCTTTAGATAAGCTTCTCGCAATGAAGCGTCTAAAAACGAATAAGAACTCAGTGTCTCTTGTGCAGCCATTCTTTCGAGCAAGTAACCAGGCCACCACCACTTCTTAATACGCATCCGAGTTCGTAAATTTGCAACAGTGTGGTCGCAATTGTCTACTCCACCCATATACTATATGTATCATATTATAAGTGATCGCTGAGGGACTTCAGGCGCCCAAAACTGTGCACAATGTTCGACAAATGCTAGGATTAACAGGCTATTTTCGTCATTTCGTTCAAAATTATGCGCACATTGTAAAACCATTGACCAATTTGTTACGGAAAATGGTAGAATTTAAATGGGCTGCAAATGAAGAAGAAGCTTTTCAGCAGTTGAAGCGGTTATTATGCGAGAATCCAGTATTGGCAATTTACCAACCGGAGGCAGTTACAGAAGTTCATACAGATGCAAGCGCTCTGGGAATTGCAGGAATCCTACTGCAGCAACAAAACGACGGCCGACTACACCCAGTTCTCTATTTTAGCCGACAGACTAGACAACCTGAGGACAAATTTCATTCGTATGAACTAGAAACTCTCGCTGTCGTGGAATCACTGAAGAAATTTCGACCGTATCTCTTGGGAACAAAATTTTGTGTTTTGACTGACTGCAATGCACTTAAGTCATCAAATGAAAAGAAACATCTTATACCACGAATAGCTAGATGGTGGTTGCAAATAATGGAGTTTAGTTTCGAGGTAAAATACAGGCCAGATGAGAGGATGCGTCATGTCGATGCGCTAAGCCGTAATGCAAATCCGACAAGAAGATTGGGTATTGTCCGGACAACTAACGGATCATAAAATACGACAGATTCATGACATTCAAACTAGGAAACCAGCTACTGAAGAAGAACGTAGAATTTGAAAGGGTTATATTCTTCATGATGGACGAGTTTATCGCACGACAACAAAAGGTCTATAGTGGGTTGTACCTAAAGGAATGAGAAGACAGGTTGTACACGCTGCCCATGACGAACTTGGTCACTTGGACTTGCACTTTGGCTTTTGGATGTAATTGATAGATTTTCAAAGTTAGTGGCTACTGTGCCAAAATTGTTATCATTCCTTCCGCATACGAAGACATCATCAGCTAGTCGATAATCGTAATGAGCTCGCGTCTTGTCTTTGACCCTGCAGTTCTCAGTGCGATTGGCTCTCAAGGTCCCTGTAGCATACCAAGCCAAGCTCCTTCAGGTGTCTTATCAGGTTCAAAGATGTAAAATTATTGTCGAAAAACAATTTTATGCCACTGTTAAACGGAAGTTTGCTCAATGTAATGCGGGTCAGAACAACACCAGCACCGACTCCAAAATCTTTTTTTTCGGTATTCTTTCCCGTATATAAACTGAAAGCTTGCCCAGTTTTTGAAATCAAACCTAATTGGCTTTCCACGGATGATCATTCACTTAGGCTTCCAATAATAGGACTTAATTTATGCAATCTATCTGTATATTCGCCAAACTTGCTGTTGTCGTTCAAATGCACATGTTGAAGAATCGATTCAAACCGATTGCATCTAATGTTATCCTGTAGAATTGTAGGCACGTCAACGAAACAATCGTTTCTTTGGACTTGACGTAGCCTGACAATAGCATCGCTCCTAAAACAACGTCTTCCGTTGCCATCAAAGGTTTATTTTTTTTGCAAGCGTACTTTCGGCTGATTGTGACTGTAAACGATATTCAGTACTAATAAAATCGTTTTTGTTTGTTTGTTTTTGTATTTTCAAAGTTTAACTATTCAAGAATATATCTACAAGAGGATTTTTCAAAATTCAAATTACTTTCAGAGATATCGGTATTTTGCTGACCCGGCATCCAAACTGGTACGGCCGGAACTATTCGAACAAAAAACATTAGGGGATTCTCCGTCTACCTGACTCCATATTTCTCGTCCAGGTGCTAACAGTCGAATTCTCACCTTCAAACCACGTGGATGTACATACTATATGGGTGTTTTTAATGATGGCTTCATTCCTATTTTTAAAATGCTGGAGCTTATGGGAATGAAAATTAGCCCGGAAACTCATTCTTTTGCTGTGAAACAAGACAACGCCCGGATCGACCGCTCCGACATACGGGCATACAACGCATCAAAGGAGGTGAGAACTGCTCGAGAGAAACGTGGAAAATAGTTTTTTCGAAGTCGAGCAAGGTCCGATGTATGCGTACCATTTTCTCTCCAAATTGTTCCTCTCAAAATAATACCCACGATTTCTCAGGTTCTACTGCACCGATTTTCCTTATATTTTTAGAGAGTCTTCTTCATGGACTTGTCTATGTCTGGAACTATCCCTATCCCTATATTTCAGGCAGTCGCCATTTTACGAAAAAAAAATCTTTCCAACTTTTCCGTAGTTCCAGACATTGCGACATTATTCTAGATTAATAATCTTTTTTTTTTGGTTTCCGATTGCCAGGAGGGTTGAAATCGTGGGTATGGTTACGTGCCAATTTTTTGAGACCCCCACTTCATCAACTGCTAATTTTTGAAATTTTCAACTTATTTTATTTTTTGATTTTTTCTGTATTCTTGTTATGTTAATAAATTACTAATAAAAAAATGGATACAAAAAATATTAATTGCCCTTGTTTTATGACACTTCAAAAATTACATAAAATCTATGCCTCTAGACTAGAACACTCCCTTAAGTTTATTGATTACTCGATCAATAGGCTTAAAGTTAGTATATTTGCCTTGCGGCAGCTATGTGTAAAATATTTCTTAACTTTCTCATCCTCAGGTCAATCTAAACACCCAGATACTTGTGCGACTTGAGGATCTTAACCAAAACATTTGTCAGAATTAAAGCGAAAGTCAAAATCTACAAAATTTCGTATAATTGCATTTATTGCAGTTTGCATAATGAAAGGAAAACAAACCAATCTCGCTTAAAAACTTAAGTGTGGTTTTATCGCTCAAAAATAATTTAACGTTTCTTGAACCAATGATTTATGACTTCCAAGTCGTGATTCATGGCAGCAGAAAGTTTCAAGTTGCTGTTCAAGGTACAAGCCATATAATTAGCAAAGACATCTACCTTGCTATGCATTTTTTGCAAAACGAACGAATTTATACAGTTTTAAAAAGGATATGTCCCAGCCCAGAACTTTGAGGAACCCCCTAAGTAAAATGAGTTTATAGAACTTAAAAGATAAATAAAAGCAGAACTATTGATGTAAAGAGCCCCTGAAACTATAAGAAGCGCTCTTTTTGCTCGCATTCCGTTTGAAAACGCCTAAAACGGAGATAATCGGTAGTCGACTGTCTATTCGCAGAATTGCCAACCAATCAAGATTTTGGTAGTGCGAACAGTGTGCGTTCAGAGGGACTTATGACCAATAGAAATTTTCTTTCTCCCAGAGTGTACCTGTCCGCCTATCATAGGCTTGTATCTTAGGAACTGTAATAAGAAGACCCTGGTCCCCATATAGAAACCTCGTTTAAAATCACCTGACCTGTTTAATCGGTCGCAATACGTGTTACATGAAAGTAAACGTTCTTCGCGTTTATTAGTTCCGTTCCGTGTTCCTCAGGGTTCTGTCTTTGGGACTTTTTTTTATTTTATAGGAATGTTTCATGTCTTTTCAACACCATATATATGCCGATGATGCCCAAATTTATATGCCGTATCTAAAAAAGCAGCCAAGTGAGAGTTGACCTACACACGAAGGGTTCCGCGTCTATTTAAAATATGCGACACTTTGTTTCGTTTATTTTTGAATTCTCGTAAATTTCCCACGCAAAAGCATGACACTTGAAAATAAATAATGTGATTTCTGGATAATGAAACACAATGTGATTCTGGATCGTGTGATAGTTATAGTTGTCAACTTATGTGCTTTCAATGCGTAAGCAACACACAAAACGTTATTTAATTTTATGCCAAGAAGTAGGCTATATGGAATTTAAATTTAAGAATGTGTGAACGGTGGAACGGAACCCTTCGTGTGCATGATGCGCACTGTCAAGGTTCAGTTTGCTCGCTTTCAAGGGGGTTATAAAAACCCTTACAGTACATTTTGAAATGATCTAGCCGAAAAAATTAGGGGAAGCACGGAAAAATTGTATAGTGCATTGAAACTCAGGTGTATTTTGCTCTTGATTGCTCCGTAGATTGCGTCCGAATCGGAACGGAGAATTTGATATATTCTCATTTAACAAGATTGCACAATCACTCTCTTGTCAGTCTAATGTCATCCAAACAAACCATTATTTTGACGATACGAACTTGAATCTCTCGCCTACAGCATGTAGTTCGATCAATTCTGGGGAAAGTATATGGTGATTGAACAATTTTCGAAACTAGGATTTAGACCTGGCAACCAATTAATTGATACAACTGAAAGGCATCTAAGGAGCATATCTAACAGTGAGTTGATCCAGCCATGCTTTATGAAAGAAAACACCTAGATCACAGAAATACAGCAAGATTAGGAGTAACTTCACCCAGTTATGAGGTGTTTCAAAACTGAGAAGCCTCTAGATCATGAAAATCCCAGAAGGATAAAAATAGAGACGCATTAGAATGGGAAGTTTGTGGTCCGATTAATTTAAATCGCCTTAAAGGAAGTAAAAAGAGCAAGAAAATTTGATTAAACCAAGATTAAAAAGGGTAAACGAAGATGCTTTCCCTCATTACATTTCTTGGCATTTAATTTGTGTTTATCCAAAAGCAAGAAATAAAAAAATCCCAAACGCTTCTTGGCATTTTCAAAGAAAAAAATCCTTGTTACAAAACTTCCTTCCAAGTGGGAACCCGGAATTATTATTTCCTTTTTGGGGATATGCCGAAATGTTAGTGAAAAAATTCATAGATCGTACCCATCAAATATAATGCTCAGGGCTTTCATTTTTTTCAATTGAAATTCCATTAAACATACAAAATCACGTCAAATGCTTCAGGCCGATACTGTCGCAAAGAAAACACATTCTACATATACCCAATATGAGCATCCTTAATCCTTGTGCCAGCAACGGTATTATTTTGTTAACTTGTTCTGTTGCGAAAACTCGTTTAATCTCACACCAGTCTGTGTGTTTGCTTACTCGAATTCACCCCAAAAACCCCTTGATTTTCCGGTAGTCAATGTGTATGAGGGTAAACGAGGATACAAAAGGATAACAATAGTTGTTGGGCCTCCATCAAATCCAACCTTGTCGCCATCCCACCATCCGAACCGCATGTTCCATCATTATGTTATATCAAGCCATAGAAAATATTTGCCATCCATTATGACACACAGGAAGCATTATTCCTTCGATAGAATGTCCTCTTTAAACTCTGTTGACTGGAAAAAAAGGAACGATCCACCCACCCAAATGACTAGCCAGGGACCATATCAAAATTAGTTTTAAAGACTTTTTTTTCTCGCTCTGTTTTTTTGGTGTTGTTAGGACGACAGTTTTTAAATTGTTTCTTCTTTTCTTTTAGTTTTTATTTTTTCGGGTTTCGGTTTTTTTTTTGTGTTAAGTCCTGGGAGTTTTGGCAAAGTGAACATTGTCTCATGCCCGGGACCAGCGTAATCATAATAATAACAATAGTGTTGGGAGAGGCGGAGTAATAAAGGATTGATGGAGCGCACATAATGGATGACAAAAGTATAAATAATTTGAGCGTGAAAGCGGAAGAATAAAAGTATGAGGGGGGATTTGCCTGGATAAAAGGATATTTTTGTCCCTCTTCCTTTTTTTTTTGAACAAGTAAAATAGAAATATTAGTTTCATTGACAGAGTCCTTTTTCGTTTTGTCTGCATGAATTCTAGACAAGCTTTTGCCTTCATCATTTGGTGATTTGAGCCAGAACATTGTTCTCGTTGTATCGTTTCGTTTTCGTCCTTTGAATTTTGTATTTGAATTGCTTGTCCTCTACGGAGTAAAAAGGCAGTCGATTTTGTCTTGGCAAAAGATTTTGAAGGGATATCTAACAGTGAGACTGGAGATCCTTTTGATTGATTTTCATATCCAAATGACTAACATATGTGTGAGTGCTGAGTTTGTGTTCGTTTTCCTGTTCCCTTGTGAACGCCTCCTTAATTGATGGACAAGAATGACATGTTTTATGAGAAAACGAATAAATTTTCAACTTCAGAGCTGATAAATTTGTCGCAAATCGGAACTTCGAATTATTCGAAACGTGTGCATGTTTTGATTGAAGAAATAAATAACAATGCTTTTTTTTTATTCGTAAGCATGGGCGGTATTTGGACGGCTCAAGTCCCCCGAAATGGTGACCAGTTTTACACACGAAAGAAGCTACTTAAAAATTGGAAACCATATCCATGCTGCAGAAGGCGAATATTTTTGCGATCCGTTGAAGACGCTTGATAGGATTAGGAGCAACGATCCTATCATGATCACTTAGAACGAAGGTCATTTACTTTGAGGCGAAAAGCGATCACTTGGTTGTGTTCCAGAATGAGACAAAATTCTACAATGTAAGATTTTATTTTTTAACATTTGCGAAAAGAAGTGTTCTTTGAACTTTTGGAAGAAGCCTACTTGGGAACTTAGGGACTCACACAGTGTTCTGCCTATGACAAGATGGTCAAATTGTACACCAAATCTGATTGACACAAGACAAGCACTGACTACTTCTTAGCAGCAGAACAACGGAAATGACACGCCCAACAACCAAACAGGTCTTAACCTACCACATACTCCAAGATACAGCCGAGGCCACTTTGAGCTACCAACCGTCCCTGATAAAAAATGTGTGGTATGATGGAACGTAAAACAGGAAGCCAAAAGTTGTGGCGTTTAGAAAAACTCGAGCAGCAAGGGAAAAGTAAAGAGCTACTCGGTGGGAAAAGGGCCTATACAGGGTTCCAGCTTAAGTTTGTTGAAGAACTCAGGACCATGAATCTAGCACCTAAGGGTATTCTAGTCTAGAGGCATGAATTTCATTAACATTTTGAAGTGTCATAAAAAAAATGCAATAAATATTTTTCTGGATTGTAAAAATATTTATTGCATTTTTTTATTTATTAAAATTACAAGACTACAGAAAAAAATTAAAAAATAAAAAAGTTGAAAATTTAAAAAAATTGCAGTTGATGAAGTAGGGTCTCAAAAAATTGGCGCGTAACCATAATCACGATTTCAATCCTCATAGCAATCTGAAACGAAAAAAAAAAATTATTGATCTAAAATAATGTTGCAATGTTTGAAGTACGGAAAATTTGAAAAGATTATTTCACAAAATGGCGACTGCCTGAACAATAAACAATTTTTGTACCAATTTTTTTGACTATTTCGAATTTAAAAAAAAAGTAATAGAAATTTGGAGATGGAGATAGTTCCAGACATAGACAAGTCTATAAAGAAGACTATCTAAAAATAAATCGGTCCAGTAGAACCTGAGGAATCGTGGGTATTGTTCTGAAAAACACAGTTTCGAGAAAAAACGCGTTTAAAGTTTCGCGTAAAGTTGTTCGCAGTCTAAGTCATGAAATTATGTTGAAGACTTAAATTTATTCAATCTTAAATTTATTAAATTATTCAATCGATGAGTTCCGGCCGAACCAGTTTGGATGCCGGGTCAGCAAAATACCGATATCTCCGAAAACTTTGAAAAATCCTCTTGTAGATATATTCTTGAATAGTTAAACTTTGAAAATATAAGAAAAAAAATCGATTTTTTTAAACTTATATACTAGAATACCCTTAGTATCTATTAACAAATAATCAATACTACAAATCAGGCATTCAAGTCTCCTCGTACTTCTGAAGGAAACATCGATCTCCCAACAATGTTTTGATATGTTTGCGAGAACGAAATCAAAAGCCGATTCTGTGTCTTGCATCTGTTAAAGGCATATCTCTGCTTAATGGCGCTAACAATATCTTGTTACTAGTATTGCAAGACCATTTTCTCACACAGCACCTGTGTTGCTCTCGCCCTGCCAAACCGAGAAAAAAGACCAAACTTTTGCACTGCGTAAAATCTGTGAAAAGACCATTGAATTTCGAGTCGATGTCCAGGACCCAGTCATCGCCTTCAAAGCTGCATACATCATTCGTTGGAAATCTGATCCGATTACGTCGCATACCTTCATGTTCTCCATTCCACTTTCTGCATTCCACCGAGAGGCAAATTGGTGGTGTTCTGGAAAAACAGGTGAATTGAATTCATTAACTTTTGTGTTGCGAATGTATCTGTGATAGATAGTCGCTGTTTTTAAGTGAAGTGTGATTTTGCAAAAGATTTCACTTTAAGTAGAAACACAATTTTCAATCCTCATTACAATTATTAAGGTGAATAAGGTACCTTTTAAATAAAAGCTGTGCACAGTACACGTTGTACTGAAAGAAACTGCAGTTTTTTTGTTGTTTTTTTAACTTCCCATCAGGAAGTTCTTGTAATCGGTCCGATTTTCGAAATTCAAAATTTTTACATTTCTCCACGATTGGCGGTCCCAGTAGTCGGATTCCATGATTTTTAGAAAGATGTCTGTGTGTGTGTGTGTACGTACGTACGTACGTACGTACGTTTGTGCGAATTTTTTCATACAGCCTAACTCGAGAACAAATCAAGCTATCGAAGCCAAATCGGTTTCATTCGAAGCGTGTGTGCATAAAGATCACCTGAAAAGCTTTTGGTAAAATTTCACAGGGTGGTTTGAATTTTATGACGAAAAAACTGTCCAAAAAGGGGACAATTTGACTTCTTCAATTAAAACCAATTTAGTTTTCCAATAAAAAAAGCTCAAAATTAATTAAATTTATAGTGTACAGCTTATCATATAAAAAAATATGCATAAATATATACACTGCCGTTCATAAGTTTCCGGACAAATTCATATAACAATTTTTTTTTTGTTCATTTTTAATGCCAAAAGTCTCATCAATATTATGTTTATTTAGTCAATTGACTTAACTAAGTAAGTTAATAACTATAGAGACTACCAAAAAGACTAAAACAGTCAAAAAACAGGCCATTTCATACATTGATATGCCCCTTTCTCTATTTCCTGATCCAAATTTCCACGGAAGTTCTTTGAAAATTGTTTCAGAAATGTGAATCCTGTAGGTCTTTCCCATTTTTCAAGACTAACAGTGACGTCTGCAACACTGACACATGAAAACATCCTAAGAAAGTTATGGAGCCACCATTTTTTTTATTCAAAACCTGCTCGGTTGTAGCTTGACGCTTTTTTATCGTTATAATATATTAGCAAAAAGAAGCTCATGGCTCAAATTACATGAGGCAATTGAATTTAAAGCAAAAGCATCGAGAGAAACCTAAATGACAAAGTTAAAATACATGGATAAAACTGCATTACTCGTATATTGCAAGGAAGATCATAACATCCGATTTAGTTTGTTTTCCACTGTTGTGGTTTCTTATCATGAACCCAATCCTAGAGGTCTTTCCAGAAAATGACACAGAGATAAAAAATCTCTCTAAGTCAGAGTGGAAAATCCTATCGAAATCTGCAAAGAAAACTGGACTGAATGTGATCCTCTTTGAGCCATATATTTACCAGACAGAAAAAGATCTTTTACTGAGCAGTTACCAGCACGGAAGGAAGAAAATCTCTGGATTGAAACTATGTATTATTGAACCCTTTCAAAAAGGACATAAAGTTAATCACGCCTTAATATTCCGAGCAGTGGTTAATATCAAACAAAAAAAAGCAATCAAACAAATTTGATTGATTAAAAACAATTCCAAAAATTTATGAAGTTGAGATAAGCAGTTGGTCCTCAAACTCTTAAAATATGAATCCCTATAAACAGAGTTCTTACAAAATGTAAAACTTTTGAAACTAAGATATATAATTTTTGATAATTCTGGCTGTCTGATTTATAACACTTTATTGAAGAAGTTGAAAAACATCTGCAAAAACCAAATACAAATTCAACTTCCAATGTTAAAGTTGTTGTTATGAAATTGATTTTCGCAACTCTAAATTTGAAATATCTTATCTTCACGTTGAGTTGGATACTCTTAGAAGGATGACTGGCTAAGATTTTGGGTCGTTGGTCCTATATTACAGTCGAAAATGCTTTCATTGAGTCGTTTAATGCAAGCCATGGACAGCCAGCCAGCAAAAACAATTATCTCATGGTTACACACCCCAAACCGAAGCCTGCACAATTCGAAATAGAAAAATATCATTGTAGAATTGCAGTCAATGCTGAGGACATGGAAGAACTAACAATGCCATCTACCTGACCTAGACGAAGTACAGATAGCAAGATAGAACTTCTAAAAGCGGCGGCGATGACTTAGTTGGGAGTATGCACCAACTCATCTGCAATACATGGTAAGAAGAAAGCATGCGAGATGAATGGAATCTCAGTATTGGTTGCCCAATCCTGAAGGAAGGAAGCCAATTATAGAGGTGTCAATCTCCTCAAAATTGCCTTTAACATCTTTTCCGCCGTATGATGTGAACATCTGAAGCAGTACGTCAACATCCTGACAGGCCCGTATAAATGTGGTTTTCGACCAGAAAAGTCCACCATAAACCAAATATTAACATAACGGCAGATCTTGGAAAAAACCCAGGAGCCCTAAGTTAGTGCGCACAACCTTTTCGTCAATTTCAAGGTTGGTTTTGGTTTCTGTTTCGTCCACAGAGACGAGATTTATGAAGTCATGTCGTAGTTTGGCATCCCAGCCAAGCTCGTACTTTTGTGCAGGATGGCGATGTAGAAATCAAGCTGCTCCATTGAGGTCGGCAAAGATGTCATCGACCCACTAAATATCAAACAACATTTTAGACAAGCTGATGCACTGTCATGCGATTTCTTCAACATCATACTTGGGGAAATAGTGCAAAAGAACCTTGTCAACAAAAGAGGGCAAAAAGAAGCATATGCTGCCATCAAAAACAACCAAATCCGACGTCTGGGTCAGAACGTTATCATAGACAGCTATAACTTTGAGGTAGTTAGGGCTTTATCTATCTTGGCTCCGCTGTAAAAACAGATAATAACATCAGCGCTGAGATCAAATGAAGAATACCTCTGGTTAAGAAAGCTAAGCCCTCTCTCGAAGAACCGAAGCCCATATAAGACCCATTTCATCACCGCCCTACTATATGGTGCAGAAGCATGTACACTTTCAAAAGCGGATGAAGGCCCCTTATGTTGTTCCGAGAGTTGTATGCTAGGAGTTGTACAGCGACAACGACTTAGCCAAAAGGACAAAATACCATACCACGCGGACTGTAACGCCACCCCCAAGTTAGTAATTAAATGATTAATGACAAAAAAAGTCCAACCAGCTATCGTTTAAAAAAAACTGTAAAAATTATTTTAAATTATATTAAATTATTTCTGCAGTAAAACTAAAAATCTAATTTTCTTTTAGTAGAAATGTAACTCAGTCAGAAAAAAGTATTTCCAAATTGAAATATGTTAATCTATCAATGTTAAATAAGCAATTCGTATTTTAAATGATCCAAAAATACGAAAACATATACGAGTAAATGGTATTCTTCAAAGGCAGCTAAAAATATATGTAGCTGATCTTTTTGTTTGCAATGCATTTGATTAGGGAATGAATGATGTTTTCATAATCCGAATTGAATTCCATGGTGTAGGCAAATAATATAGCACCTATTTCTTTTGTATCTTGAGATGGGAAGTTCATGGTATGGGCAGGCCTACTCGCACCCAAACCAATTTTTACTGAAAGGATTTTCCACTATTGATTTCGTTATCTGGCTTCCTCAAAATGCTTTCAATGTTGGTTACTGTTTATGGTTTTCAACATACATCGAAATCGTGTTTTTAAAATGGCCAATAATTCTCTTACCAACGTTCCCCTATTTCCTGTATGCAGCAGATTTTGGTTAAAGTGGGGGGAGTTTAAGTGGAATGAAGGTGGATGATGTCAGAGGGATTCCTATGGATTGTCTGGATTTGTATGGTCAGGAAATCTTTTTGTTCCTTTTGCGAACTTCATGCTCTTACTGATCCCGATTTCTTTGAGGTGCGCAAAATCCGGTATCAGTGCTTTCACCAGGGTTGAAATAGGTAACAGGCAGTTTTCTCAATGCAAAAAATTTAATTACAATATCATTTTCGAAACATAAAATATTTTTTTTTTTTATTTTTCATTAAAGCAATTTCTTGAATACGTTGACATCTTAAACTTAAACACGCTCCAGAATCACGAGTCTTTCACTATTTTTATTCAAGAAAGTACCATTATAATCAACATCTTTAGTTGCGTTAACAAAACACGTAGAGTTGGATTTTAGAATTTGCACTAACACCACTATGTTTTCACATTCATCGAAGAATTCCGAACGAACTTGCACTAGGTTTGAGATGAATTTCTGGCATGAAATAACATTTAAATTTTGATCCTTTTGATTCATAATTTTAAATTCCTTTTGTTTTAAATTTGTTTCTTATTGAAATTACAAGTAAATCGATATCGAGCTTTAACTTTGTGATATTTGCTCGTACATTAATGCGACGCTACTAGAAATCTAAAAGTGTTGCATACTCTAGGACGGTGCGGAACCCTTCGTGTGGGAGTCATAATCTCACTTGGCTACTTTTTTTGCTTCCCTTTTTTTTTAAGCCAACAATAAATTTCAAAACAACATCTACTATATGTTGAATACACAAGACTTTTACATATAAAGCAAACAGCTTTCACGGCTTAATTAATCCGAAATCCAAAAAAAAACGTTTTTATTATTCTTAATCAAAAGTTGATTTTGACATTTCGAAAAAATTTCGAAATGTATTAAAAATTCGAATTTACTCTAGAACACCAAATATGAGTGAAATTGAAATACTATTTCATTTAACTTCTCACGAAAACACACTTTTCATGGCGCGATTGGACCAAGAATCTCCGACTTATTCGAGACTTACACAGGACTTTGGCCAAGAAATGTCTTGTCATCTGTACTTGATGATAGCTGTGAACGTTGGGGGCCAAAATCTTGTTCTAGTCTGTTGGGATACTGAACAACATTTACATTGATGACACTTTGACCATTGAAGGTTCTAAGGTAATTGAAGAAGAGTTGGTCTCCAATTTATTAAGGCTTAAAAAATAGATGGTGTCTTCAAAAAATCAATTTTTCGCACATCAGCTAAGGTAAGACGAACATACACTCCAGAAAAGACATTTCGTTGGAGATCCGTCGAAGATTCATCGGTTTATTCAAACAACTAGGTTCAAAACCCCCTTCTCGAAGAACCAAATTCGTGCTCTACGAAACATTCATCTGGCAAGATTCTTTTACATATAAGACCGAAAAAAGACATATAGAACATATTTCAAAATTTATTTATTTAGCTCTATCGGAAAAAGAAGAATCTTTGGCCTTCAAAATTGTGCCGTTGGCTTAAAAGGCATTTTTCCTTCTGACATCTGATAGCCGATGTCCTTTGCTCTCTGAAAAGAATGTGTCCGATTAACACATTTTACCTCTGAATAGAAACAGAGGCGTATTTATGATCTGTAGACTCTTATGCTACCCTGTGGTGCAAGACCTTCCACGGAGTACAGTACCAGCAAAATTGGTATCGGGAAAAATGCCGCCGTCAATACATTTCTTTCCAGTGCTAAAACAAATCATAATTTCATTCCCGAAAATTAATACTACAATCATATTTGATTATGAGCTTGATATCGTCACGGAAATTGAAATAGTTAATACCATTCGATCAATAAAATCAAATGCTATAGGTGAAGATGGAATACCTATTCGCTTTGTGAAGATGATATTACCCCACATCTTGAGCACTCTAACAAAAATAATTAATTATTGTATCACCTCTGATAAGTAATTATTTGTGTAATCGATACCAGGGGGTCGAATATGATGCTTAATCTTCATTACTATGTGGAGTGCCACAAGGATCAATATTGTGGCCAATATTATTCTGTTTGTTTGTAAATGACCTCCCCAAAGTATGCTCTTATGTATCTATCCATTTGTACGCGGATGATGCCCAAATTTATCTGGCACGACCGATTGGTCTGGTTGAGGATTTAATATGTAGAATAAATGAGGATTTGTCAAGGATATACAACTGGTCAATATGTTATGGGCTTACTCTGAATCCAAAAAAATCGCAGATGATACTTATTTTCAAAAAAACAGTACGACACGGACAAACTACCACCAGTGTTCTTAAAAGACAGGCAACTTCATTTTGTAAACGTTGTAACAAATCTTGGTTTTAAACTGAACAGATCACTTTCCTTAATTGACCATACAAATTATGTCATTGGTCGAATCTGTGCTGGCCTTCGTAAGCTTTGGTTATCTTCCAGTTTTACTCCAACATGCACGAAACGTGAACTTGTAAAAACATTGTTTGTCCCCATCATAGATAACTCCAAGCAATCTTGACTTTGGAACTCTCTCCCAACAGCGACAAAACAAATAATTGGAACTAATAAATTCAAATTTGCCGCATTACAATGCTTCTCGTAACTACAACAATATTATTTCCCTCGTTTTAAAATCTTACTTCTTTCCTTCTCACCTTTCTTTTAACTATCCTCTTTCCTTTCCCATACATATATTTTTTATTTTATTTTTATTTATATTTACATCTTTTTCTTGTATACTATATATCAATTAATTGTTATCATACACTTTTAACGAATAATTTATGTACTATAAAAGACTAAGTCTTATTTGTGCAATGCTATGTAAATAAATTGAATTGAATTGAAAACGAGGGCTTTTCATCCGGAAGTATTTTGAAAAGCATTTCTAGTTTCTTTTTAAAATTATTATCCAAATAATTTATTTATTTACATCAATAAGACATTGAAAAATCTACAATTTAAAAAAATCTAACATTGAGGTTTCATTTAACATAAATTACAGTAGGTATAACAAGTAATGATAATAATTTTATGAAAAGTACATAAGCACTTTGTTCTACTTAAATGAAAATCTAAATCGACATAGGCTAAACTGAGATTCGTTTCTTTGACAGCGAGTTATAGGTTCTTTTTTTAGCATAGTTAACTCTGTGTTCATCAACTCGAAATAAACAACGTCCTCTGAGCTGTTGCGATGGAGCAAATAAGTTAATTAAAGATAAGAGAAGAGTGAATTTGATATAAGATAAAATATAATTTATAAACATAACAGAATATATGTTTCGTCCTTTTCCAACTCATCTTAAAGTTTGCATCTGGTAGAATACGATGATACCTTGTAAATTTTTTTTGCATCATTTCAATTCTTTTTGAATGAATGTTGTAGTATGGGTTCCAAATCACACAGCAGTATTCTAAAATTGATCTGACATAAGAGGTATATAGCCATTTTGGAACAAAAGGGTCCTTGAAGTTCTGGACTTCTTGAACTTCAGCATGAAGTTTGCTTTGGCTACACTGAATTCTATATGCTTGACAAAGGTAAGTTTTGAATCAAAAATTAACCCCAAGATCTTTCTTCTCCCAAAATATTTTCAAGAACATGGTTCTCGATTTTATATTCGAACAGTATTTGGGAAAATTGTGACTAACAGAAAAATATTAACACTTAAATATTGACATTTACAGTTTACAGTGCACCGTTTTGATAGTTTTTGAATATCATCTCGTAGAAGATACAATCTGAAAAACATTTAATCATCAGCAAAAAGAAGTTGAAAAGAATTGAGAAACTCAAAGCTCAAGCCTCTGCCATAATGAAACTCAGGAAATTTTTCCGGTTGATTCAGCTAAACTTATGATACTTGGGCACAGTCGAGAGGTGTAAAACGTAAATTTATTCTGCTCTTGCTACAAACTCGGGGTTTAAAGAATGGAGAAGGGCTCCGAAAAGTTGAATGTGATGCGGCCACTTTGTGTTTCGGTTCCATAGGGTGTATCATACTGCAACGGAAAGTTGTAGGTAGGTGCATATGCAGCTTTTAAAAAACGCAATGAGTAGAGCCAGGGTCTAAGATTACAGCAAGTAATCCCAAGAAGAAGATCAAATAGCAAGCTTTAATGAAAAGTCACTTAGAATTCTGGCTAAGAGAGTAATACACAAACCATGATGGCTTAAGTTTAACTATTTATCTAAAGTTTGGTTTCAAGGAACCAAATTACTCCAAGAGTACGCATTACATTTTACGAAATTGATTTCTGTTCAATAAGTATAAATGCATGTGTCCAGTATCAGTCGTTCTGAATGATAAACAGATGCAATGCTTCACTTTGCATACTTTAATTGCATCCAATCAAAATCTAAATACTCACATGTTGAACGTAAATCCGAGTGAAGATACCCCCAGAAGCCATAATTCTCTAGAAATCTAAATCCAGAGCGGGTGTCCAGTTCCAAGAACTTTAATTATAATTATTAGTTTTGCAACGGGCTGCAACATAAACAGAAGCATACCCCCAAAGTGAGAGATTATTTGCATTTTGCATGTTTAACAATCTTGATTACCTCGTCGGAGTCTACCCAGAAATTCGTATCCTACACTACTACATTTGTTCGGTTCGGGTTTGCCTTTGTGAATAAATGTTGGGGTGCGGTTTTGATGTTGCTCCTAGAGTGCGTGTTGTTACACACATAAATCTGGAATTAATACCAGGAACATACAAACATGAACCGCACAAACATTGTCTGAAAGCGGATAGTCATACTATGATAGTTAGTCTGATATTTAATCTATTTTAAAAATTTAAGTAATCGGAAATTGCGGTTTTGTGGTGTTGCGGAATTATTGATGAGTCAATTCGTAAATCGCAAATTTTTGGAAACGTTTGTGGTTTGGCTTCACGCAAAAACTTTTGTGGTAAATAAGTGATATTAATCTGCGTTAACACTAGATTCGGTCTATGTGGGGGGATTCCAATTGGTTGGAGTACTTTAGTTTTCCGCCGAGGTGGGTGTCATAAAATGTACATTCTGCTCTGAAATGAATAAATTGAGTTCCCTGATGACCTAAATGACCTTAGGAGCTTAGCATTGCATTTTATCATGCGTGGGGATGCATGTTGTCAGCACCAATATCAAGAGAGTTGTTTCCTTCGATTTCTAAAGAAACAACTCTGTGCTCTTAATGCAACTCAATAAGTTATTTTGCGGCCGCTTGGGTGCTTGATTGATTCTGCTTGTACTCCACACAGACAACTCTTTGAATAAACTAGTATGCATTAATAATGTTTCTTGTGTCATTTTTTGGTTCCGTCTGTCTTCTGGACCGTAATAGAAAGACATTTAAAAAATTAAAGGGGTCCCCATACAAATATCGCAACTCTTACACCAAAAAGTAGGCAATGATCCCATCTCGTAGAGCAGTTTCATTAAAAAACCACGCAGTTGTGAAACTTTTAATAACTAAATGATCGTTTGAAGAATGCCTTCTTAAGGAAATTAAACGTAAACCGAACTCCAGCTTCGGAAATCAATCAATTGGCGTCGCATGCCCACAATGCCAACCGTCAATTGGTTTATTCGTTCATATGTGCGATGCGCGGAGAAATCTAAAATTAATGAAATATTTAAGAGTTGCATACTGTAAGGTGCAACCGCACCCTTCGCGTTAGTGTCTGTATCTAGATTATATATACGATTTTAACTATTGGTTGGAAATTGCAAAAAAACAGATAAACGGACCTTCGTGGAATGACCGGAAGCTACATCGATCCTTAATAAACTGATTCCAATTGAAATGGGAAGGTATTTCTGTATCGTCTGTACACGATACAGAAATACCTTCCCATATGCGGTAGGAGGACGAAGTGCTCAAAGCTCAAGTTTCAAGGTAAAAAAAGAGGAAGAGGGTTAAGTCTTTAAAATGAGCCAATATCGTTTAACCGCCTTCGGTGTACACACCATTTTGCTTTTAGGTTTTTTTTCGAATTTTTTTGAATATGATATCATTCAAGAGAACGCCGCCTCCGCTCATGCCCTTTGAGCGCTTTTTGCACACTTTCAAAAGTTTAAGCAAGAGCTGTGTGCAAAAAGTTCTCGTACTATTCTCGAGCCTGTATCTTGTTTTCTTAGACTCTTCACTTCAAAGAACCTCAAACAACCAGCTTTAGTCAAGAAAGGTCAGCGCGATTCACCTGACCTGGCGCTTGGATTCAAGGTCTAGTTGATAACGAATTTCCATTCAGTTAGAAGGAGGCCTTATCGGCGATAATGAATTTCGACAGACATTCCTCGACTGCGAAATTGTGTTTTGGCTGGAATTGACACCGATGAGCTACCTGCAATTTGTAAAGAAACATCTTCACCGGGTAACAACCAATTGTATGGAATGTTGTCTGGAATGTTGTCTGGACTGTCGCTCATGCCCTATCTCAACTGGGGCCTTGATTCTCTTCAAAGTGAGCTGCATTCTCGTTTCGTAGACACATAGTCACTGTCATTCTGGATCTTGGGAAGTATATTATTCCATACCTTGATGATGTGTTTCCTGAACACGATAAATTCACAAATATCAACACAAGATTGAGAGACGACGCCATTAAAGCGTCTGCCGATAGCGCCATATATTTTGGGCCAAAAGTCGTGCTGTTGCATTCAAGTGATGAGCTTTAGCAATGTTTTCTTGATTTGCCATGCTTGCTGATTCATCATTTTGGTGTTTAAATATGGAGTCAATATAGATAGAAATCCGAAAAATTTGCCTTTAAAAGTTTACAATATTTGAGGTATCTAGACGTGTTATCTAGCCAATTGAACTGGTATGCGGAGATTCGTATTTCTGGCTGAAAGTTGTTCAGTTTGTGCATCAATAATACTAACCGCAATATAATACAAATACAAAGCAGGTTACCAGACGGGAGAATTGAGAATTATCTATTTCATCACGGACAAAAACATATTATGCTCGATCCCAGATAGTGCCGGTGTCTATGGAACCAACACTTAAATTTCCCAAAAAGGGGCCAGAATTCTCAAATATTCAGTCAGCCAAGTAGCGCTTAAGGCTTAATTATCCAATCTAATGGAATTCAAAACTGTCAAAAGCTGCTGCGATGCCTTATAATCGCTAGCCTAACGTAACAAAGTTAGGTTTGGATGGGTTCCAGGTGATATTGGAATCGAAGGGTTGGTTTTCCAACTGCGTTCAATCGTCCGGAAAGTTTCTGTGGCGTAAGCTGGACTACGGCAACAGTTTTGATTAAAAATTGGGGAAACAAACTTCATAGCGCCACACTGGAGAAATCTACCGGGGCTTAAACAAAACTGGTGGTAAAACAGCGCCATGGTTTCGAAAGAGCTGGGTAAAACGTGGTACAAAGATTTGTTTGTTGTTTGTTGGTCCAGATAAGGTCCCCTTTATTTTTGGATACAGAATCAATTTTCTCTTCATTTCCAGTGCCTCGGTCATGATTGGCAATTGTGGTAATGAGTACAATTATCTTTTAACGTTGTCGAAACTTTTAAGCATCGCAGATAAATTGGTTGAGATTTCCCAAAAACTCACGTTTTATCTCGAGCAATTTTAATGCCAAACTCGAAAGTGAGAGTAGTGCAATCTTAAGGCGAACATCTTTTGAATAAAATCTTTCGAATGGCGGAACCTTTTTTTTGGCTTAAAAAAGACTCAATTTGGGTTTGAATTTTTTTGGGATATTTTGTGCAAGAAATTTAAACATTTACGTTCTAAGGTCGGTTTGTGAAGAAAAATGGTTTGTTCGGAAACTTTTGGATGGCAGTGTACATATACATGTCTCTGAGATACACTTCAGCACATGCAGCATAAGCGTCGAAAGTGACAACATACTTATTTTCGTCCACTCGGTTAGCTTCTTAGTAGTTTCGATTGAATCAATTGAATTCAAAAAAGATTGTAAATTAAAATGACTTCAGCATTCATCATTCTTCTGAAACTATTTCCATTTAGTTTTAAGCAATCATCGAATTGAAATTATTTTTGGAAATCAACTCAATTCATTTAATATAAGTTGGACGCTTGAAGTAAGTGAATTAAACTATTTAACTTAAATTACTTGAATTCATTTAGAGTCGCTGAATTCACTTAAGTATTTTTTGGTCACACACATATCGTAAACGGAATATTTTAAAAATAAGGAAATAGTTTCGTATTGCATTTTGTACGTATCCTTACCTTGTTATGTAATAAGTAAATGCAAAATTATGTAAAGTGTTCAACTCGAACCCTACAACTTATCGATGAAGTATATGCAGTGGCAAAGTCATTTATTACGAAAATATACAAATAAAGTTCAATGCGTAATACACCATCAAAAACTTATTTCAAGACAGATCAAATTCACTTGGCTCAACTAGTCTGACCTGCAATTCTTTGACTTGTAAACTAATTATGTTCAAAATATCATCAGCCCACTTAAGCATAATGAACTGAATTTAATTTTTTTCTGGTGACTTCACTGACTTCAATTAATTTAATGTGAATTCACTGCAGACTTCAACTAACATCAATTAATTTCAGTAATGTTATTCAAAAGAATGCAATCATTTGACTTTGTTGAATGATTTGTTAAAATTGAATGTACGATATATCTACTCACTTTAAAAGCGATTTACTTTTTGTTCATTTCTTTAAATCATTTCGGATGATTTCAATCGAATTATCTTCCCAAATAACTGATATCAATTTTCGGGTAACTTTAGTCTATTTGCCGTCATTTTGCTTTTAGGATCGCCGTGTAAGATTCGTTCGAAAGCTTTTGAGACATTTTACGCAACGGCAGTTTCTGTACTATTTATCAGTGACGTCTGGAGATGTACAAGATAATTAACAAAATTTCATTTGCAGTTTCTTCAGCAAATTATAATCTCGAAATAAATCATTGTCCACCAAATTCACAAAAGAAACGAACAAAAAAACTATACTGTACCTTTCCAATAACACCTTCAATTCAAATTGATCCTTTTCTTATATATTCATTGAATAATCTTAAATCAAATTAACTCTTCACTCCTTATGCACTTCATTCACACATACTTGCTGAGTTCTTGTTTACGAGAGAAATTCCTTGAATAAATTCCCACTCGGACGCCTTCCAGATACTCAAACTCGAACATCTAATGTACAGCACTACAAAAGCGCACCGATAATCCAAAATTGAATAGAAGTACTTGTTCTTTGGCCCCCCCTTGAGCTATTCCACTTCAATACGTCCCAAAGTGACAAAGGATCGAGAGTTTTGAGTCTTCTTTTGCATTTTCTTATCGTATCCTTCCAAGTGAAGTCCGGACTAAATAAGTTCAAACGAACAGCAAAAAAATTGTTGGTCCTTATTTTAAGTATATAAAATCTCCAGGCCATTGGGTGAACGCACTTTTGTCTGAGCACTCACACTGACATGGCATCCAATGTCCTGGAAATCGGGGGTATTAATATGTCCTTTCACAGTAGAACCAGGAGGATGTGCAGCTTCCGTATAATTCTGTGTCATGACACTGAGACAGAGAAAAGTAGGAGAATGTCCAGACATACGGATGCACAGGCGCCAAAGGAATGTGCACAGGACAATGATGTCAGGCAAATTATCAGTCTGACATGAGACATGCTTACGTAGTCCTTCTTTCGTACAGTGCTACCGTTGACAGTGACAGTGAATAGCTTGATAGGTGTCATAGCGCAGAAGGATATTTTTGCCGGAAGATTAGGAACTTTCCAACAGACTCAAGGATGCGTACATTTAATGTGCCGTTAAGCATTGATTCCCATAAATTATCGTGAAAAAATTCATACCTTCTGGCAGCTGTGCTTTCATGCAAATAAAAGAATATTGGCGTGTAAAAAATATCCTGATTGATGGCTTACTTTGCTCATTATTCTGCTGATTACGGTATCCAGTGTAAAAACGGTGAGAAAGATGTCCTTTTTTTTGTTTGCACGCCACCATAAAAAAATGCAAAGGGCAAACGCAGGTCCAGATGAATATTGGAACATTGTTGAAGGAAATGTTGAGAGCAGTGCTGACGATAATGATGGCGGATTCGTTCTTTGAAAGGACATCGAAATTGCAGAGCAGCGTGTGCAACAATGTGAAGTGAATGTCATGTAGTTTGAGCGGATTACTGCAGTTTTTTTCTTAATTTACATTTGTTGTATGCTTAATTACGTTCGTGAATATCGGCTGCATTATTGCGCTGCCATTTCGGTGAAGGGTTTCCTTTTTTTCCTTTTGGAAACACAAAATGTCGGCCACTATTCGCAACTGATTGAGCTCATTGTGAATTACACATTCAGAAAAGGTGGAAAATTGTTTTCGGTGTAATGGGAAGGTTTTTTTCTTTATTGAGCCTGTGAATTTTCATTAAAAAGGATAAAATAAAATATTGAACTTGGCATGTGGTGAATTGAATTGTCAGGATACTGATTCCTGTTTTTCATACATAAAGGGATTGTGACGTTAAGTGGGACAGAAAATATGTTTATTCGGACAAATAATCAGCGTCGCACGCTTTTATTTAAATGGATAGAAGCAGGTCAGCCAAATGCCCTGCATGAGCTCTGTTCTATCCAGGATCTGCCATATTTTCGTCACAGATTTTATCAATTAAAGATAGGATGTTGATGTTTTGAGTGTTTCAATTGAATGGGAATCATTGGCATAAAACGTCTTGCCAAATAGACGGCCAATCTTCATCACGGTTTCGGAAAATCATCGGACAAAGAACTTGGTCCTTGGGTCAGTTTTTAAAGTTTGAGAAAATTTGTGAACAACATTTAATATTTTTTTACGGCCACATGAGCATAGGCGTCTCCTGTAGGACTATTCGGTTGAAATCCTTGGAATGAGTTGTTTAAATAAAACGGCAAGTTCCGATGATCCCAACGTCGTACATGGGCGCAAAATCTTTCGTGAGAGGACTTGGGTAGAATGACTCTGATGGTTCGATGGACATTAACGCCCCCCGTCCGAAGAGATGTCAAAACGGCCACAGAGGAGGTACAGCGCGGTAATGAAAAACACAAAAGTTTTCTCAATTGAGGCTATTTAGGAAAGGGTCCAGCTGCTTAGAGAGACTTATTGCGTGAGGTCCAGGTGTATCTCGTACTATAGAGCGATCGAAGAAGCAAGCATAAAAGATTGATGATTAGTAGATCAGAATACTTAAAGATATCTACTGCCAAGAAAAAGCTTATGGCGCTATTCGGATTCGGATATAATCTGAAATCTAGCCCTCGCCATTTGTGGGAAAATAATAATTCACACGCATAAATGATGAAGTAAGCTTTCTTAGCACCGCCAGCAGATTATCTGCTTTCAAGTGGCGTGTACGGAAAATCAGTTGCATTTTTCTTTGGTATCGAAATTTTATAAAGTGGTTGGCTATCGCAAATTCTATACAGAGATATGATTATCAGTACCTAATACCTTTTTATAGAAAAAGGATTTTTTTTTGTTTTCAATAAACAATTAATTATATAACATTTTGTATTCGAAGGAAACTACTGGAAAACCTTCATTTCCAAGATTAATTTTAATTTAATTAACATTTTTTTCAGTTAATTTACTGAACATAATTGAATGAAAATAATAAACCAGGAGATGAAGACGTAAAGAAATAAAAAAATATATAAAAAAATAGTTCAATGTTAACAAAAAGTAAATATATAAAAAATGAAACAAAAATAGATAAATAAATAAACAGATAAATATATCCGTAAATAAAATAAAATAAATGCTTATTATTTTATAATATAATATAATAATTAAATTAATAAATATATAAATTAATAAATAATAAAATTAAAGAATATATAATAACACAAATAAATAAATACATACAAGTCAATCATTAAAAAATTACAATTAACAATTAAAATATTTTTGTTATATTTTTAACTAGATTATTGATTGTCCATTATATTATCTGCGAATTCACAGCCTACCATAAATGTATTTTTTAACTTTTGTATTTTTTCGAAGATCAATTCAACATTCCCATTTTGATGAAGATCTGAGGAGGTAATAATGCCAAGTGGATTTTTTGTGATACTTGCAATCTTTGGACATGTGTTTTTGCGAAGCTCCTCCATTCTGTGGATTATAACTTTATGGATGATGTGCAATGCTAGATGTACGCCAAGTATTTTAGAGAAGATTCCCATGTGAGTTCAGCACCGTTCATCTTGAGTTGATTACTCGGAGGATAACAAGATATTTTTTCGTGGGAAAAAAGAGTATTTCTATCGCATTGTTTAGATTTTTTCCAATATTAAAAAAAAATTCATGCGATAAGAATATTGCTGTATCATCCGCTTACATAGATAATTTATAATTTCTTATTTGTGTATAAACAAATGCACCTTTGAGTGCACTTAGTGCTGGATAAAATTGATTCGCAGGACAATTATTGACAAAGATTATAAAGCTAAGTTTTGAAAAAAAAAACTTTGAATAGTTTTTCACAGATGTAAGGCGAAATTGAGTATTACCATTTTGCAGATAAGACCATCGTGCCATAGAGTATCGAATGCTTTCTCAACATCCAAGAGAATCATTTCTGTAGATTTATTGTCAATTTGATTTTGTTTTACGTGCTCGCAAATTCTTAACACTTGAAATGATGTACTGTGGAAGCGACTGATTTGGATACATTTTTTTATTTTCAGTTAAAAATTCTTTCCAACATTCTGCTGAAAGAGCTTAATAAACTAATGTGGATATAGCATTCGAAAATTCTTTAAAATATTTATTTTTCAAAACATCAAGTCCACTAGTTGCTTTATTTTAAGTGATCTATTTAAAGGGTCGTCTAAGATTTGGGATACCGAATGATTTTGATTAAAAGCCAATGCAAGTGCGTTTGGTTTTAAGATATCAATAAAAGAGCCGTTATTACAATTGGTATTTCGAAGATAAGACACATTTTTAATAATTATTTCTATGTTCTAAAAAGGTTTGCATTCCTTTTCTAGTTCGCATAATTTTTTAATCCACTAGCGGAACTGTTGAATTTGATGAACAACCAATCTATTAATGTAGAACAATTGCCGCTTGAATGCAGTATGACAATACCTTTGCCAATTTTGTCTTTGGATATTTCTTTTTCTTATAAGCTCTTTCAGAAAAGGCGGAATTTTTGTACAAAAGTTTTTCCTAAAATTTTTTTGGACACTTTTCTTGAGAGCACTTTAAACAGATTTAGTAAAAAGTCCGACAACATTATCAACATCTTGAACATTGATTATATTTTCTAGATCGTGAGAAGTGTTTTAAAATTTATTCTTCACCACTGTTCAAAAATGATCCCAGTTATCTATTTTTTTGAAAAACGAAAGGTTGGGGTACATAGTCAGGGACATTTTTTAAAAATATGTCTGACATAGACGGAACTGGGAATGGGTGGGGATAAAAAAGTTAGAGGCATTGTCACCCTATCTTTACCACGCGATATCCCATGCTCCGAGACAGCTATTCGAAGTGGATTATCATCCCTCACGATTCTCGTCTTCTGTGGAGTTGATCCAGCTAACATTTCAAGCACCATTGCGATCCAGATAGTTCTGGCAAGTCAGCATCTCTTCTTGATGAATGCATTTTATGAACCAAAGATATCTTGTAAAGATCTACAATTGGCTTAAATTCGTTTTCGATCAATTCGCATTATATAGAATTATACGGGATTATATAGAAGTGCTCATTCTGACTTTCGGCATAACGTCTAAAAAGACTATTGGATGCTTCCGGTGTGTCCAGAAATCACAACGGAGGAGAGGAGCAGCTCCTGCGATAATGCCCCAACGGCAAATGGTGACAAGACCAGATTCAAAAACTAGATAGAAATTCTAGACTTACTCTTACTTAATTCGTAAAGTTTTAAGACATACTACACTACTGCATTCGAACCTTTGACACACCAATTGCTCCAATAAAAAGGCTTAACCAACTACGGGACAGTCATGTAATGTGAGTGGTGTTGTACGAGCATTTGTATGAATTTATTACATTTTCTAGTTAGGGTGCAAGCATGCTAGAAGGTAAAAGAAATCAGTCTTTTTAGTTCCCCTCTCATACAATAGCTCTTCTTTTAAAAAAATAATTCCTTTTCGAGTCTTGTGATGCAAACTAAAAAATTGCAGGCAGAACGCAAAAAACTGTTTAAAATTTAAGGTTTAGATTTGCTATAAACGCAGATATTTTTATCGAAATCCAAACCTGACCTCATTTCATATTTCTTGATTTAAGGGCAATCATACTCAATGATGCGCATCCTTTACCCGTAATTCGTTCCCTTTTTCCATGCTGAATAAAAAATACATCGACAAATGCTATTGACTTTGGTTATTATATGCTAGTGGTTGGTACTCCCAAAGGACTTTCCAAAGTTCCTGCGGGCTACACAACGGAACCTTTTTAATGAAAAGATAACATCCCAACAGGTGCTCAGGCGAAAAATGAACATATCTCATGGGAGAAGGGCGAAAAGCACGCAGCCCGTGTAATTTTCCAAACCAAGTTTACCTACTTTCGGATCATGAGTTGTTGAGTTGAGTTTCATTCAGGACGACGTCCTGCTAACACCTGGAAATGGTCATGGCGGAGTACAGCAATGTGGAAAACGTGTGCTTCGAAATGAGGTTTTGAGAGGTTTTATTGCTTTTTAATTGACGTAGTTCTTGTGGTCAGTTGGCTAAGTTGGTATTTTGATAGAAAGCAGCAGGATACAAGTTAAATTGAATACCCAATTGGTCTTCACTTTCTCAAATCTGTTTACTGAAATGAGAGTGAGAATTCAATGGAAATGAAATGGATTTCTTGTGATTGATGAGGAACTAGTGATTTGTGCACATAAGGCAAGATTTCCTTAAATAAGAATGGGCTAGTAAGCATGTTAAGCATTTGAAACGATTTTTACCAAACCGAAAATGTTTTTGAATATCTGTGGTGAGGTTCGGCATGCACCAGATCATCTGTCACATTTGGGCAGCCAAGAGAATCTTCGAATCCAAGCCTCTTGGTTCAAGAAGAACGAGAAGTCCGAACCTCTGGTTCAAGCACCAAGCAATCGCAGACGTCAGAGACCTTCGTCTAACCAAATGGAAGCAGCGAGCTCAGGACAGGGTTGGAGGGCAGTTTTATCTCAGAACCAGATCCTCACATGATCGTTGGCCGAATGCGTATGTAACTAAGAACAGCCAAATAAATTAAGTTAAATAAGTTTGGACACTACAAACTCTGACTGCTTTCAAAATCTCATGACTTCCAAAATAAAATGGGGATAATCAAATATCTGGTGTGGAGCTCAAGAAGAGAAAGGAGTTTATAGAAAATTGAAAAAAGGAGCTTCTTTATTCAAAGCCACCAAACTCTTATAGTTATTTTAGAGCAACTCCGCGTGGGATTAGAATTTAATCTCTTCAATGGTATGGAAGAGTTCAGAACAGTTTCTAATCAAGAGAACGCAAGTCACGATTCCTGTATCTATGCTATTTAAACTGATAAACGAGGGTGGTCTTAAAAGATTCATACGTGAAGATAGCAGCACTCGTCAAAAAAAAGCTATTCAATTTATTTGTCCATCTTTTGACAGTTACTCATCAAAGTTTCAGTCATTTTGGACGCGTAGTTTTTAGTTGACAGTCGTTTGAGTGAGTCGATTTGAGAGTTTTTGTGAAAATGAAAAAAATTGAGTATCGAGCTGCCCTTAAATTTTTGTTGTGGGAGGCAAACCGCCTACGCAAATCAAAGACGAGGACTCTGCACCATCATTTATCGTGGTGATATTTTGGGCAACTGAATTTTAGCGTAAGAGTTTGGGAGACGATGAACGTTCGGGAAGTCCAGAAACTGCAACTGCTGATGATAACAACGCTAAAGTTCGCCAAATGGTGCTAGACGACCGCTGCATTAAAGTGAGAGAGATAGCAGAGGTCATGAAAAAGTAGAAAGAACGTATTTGTAACACAAGATTTAGGGATGAGAAAGTTGTCCGCGCGTTGGGTACAGAGTCTGCTCATTTCCAACTCTCTATTAGCGCAGTTTAGGCGCAATAAATCCGACATTTGGCACCGATTAATTACTGAAGATTCAACCTGAAAACGCTATTATACGCGCGAAACATAAATAAAGTCAAAACAGTGCACTGCAAAGATGGAACCTTCGACAAAAAAGCGTCTCATACCTCAGCGGTTGCCGCGGCAAAAATCCGCAATTGATGGTTTGAACTGCTTGACCATCCGCCTTATTCAGCAGATCTAGCCTCAAGTGACTTCTTCTTGTTTCCCCATCTATAAACTGTGCTCAGAGGAAAGAGATTTTTGTCCAATGAGGGGACAATCTGTTTCGCGAGAAATTATTTTGCACAGAAAAACGCCGAGTAGTCCTTGGACGGGTTACTGGAGACTATTTAGATATATTAAAAAAAATGTCTTGTATCATCGCAAGGTCGGGAACTTTTCAGACCACCCTCGAAGAGCTTAATTTTTATAGTGTCAATTTAGGCTGAATGCTCTATGAAAGGTTAATTCTTTGAACTCTCGAACTTTAAGAAATCTTCCTTCCGAAGTGCATCAAATGCGTGAGGAAAAAATCATGTTGTCAACATAAAAAAGGAAGGATCCGTCACTTAGGACAAAACGTCATTCATGTCAACAGTGAATTCTTTGTGATTTAAGAGCTGGGGGAACTTGCTGCGTTTCTTGCTTTTTCAAAACCAATAGGTTCCAAACTTCTGAACTGACAATTCTGTTTTGTTGAACTGCTTAAGGCAGAATTTAAAAGTAGTTCTAATACCGAACGCCTTCGAAAGAAAAATACTTCGTCCAATAATCGTTTCAATATGTGGATTTAAGCAGGGCGAATAAGATTGAAGATATAATCGCCAGCTCTATAAACTGCAACAAAGTGTGGATATAGTCCACGTCGAACACTCTGCCTCGTCAAGAACATATCAAGCGAATATGCAACAAATTTCCATTAAGGAGGATTTTTGAATCATAACCCCGAGGCTCGATGCGGTAAAAAAGACCGAACATCCGTTTCAAGGATCAAACTATCACAAACGCCTGGGTGCTTAGTCTGGATAAGTGAAAGTAGCATGCTTGGTTTCTGTATCAGAGAGTTGAAAATTAAGGATCCATCAACGGCAATATTCTGTGCAATTTTCAGCCATTAGAGATCTCCAAATTCTAAGGATAAGTGGGGGAATTCTCGGAATTTCTGGATGTAATCGCTCTTTTGAAATTGCAACGTTCCTCTGGCCATTCACAAGAAAAAACAGCTTAAGTACTCGTTCTGGACTCAAAAAATGGGGATTTTTCCTCGCCTTCTGTTATCCAGTGCGATGCTTCGTCTAGAGTTATAGGTGACGTACTGTTCCACTAACATAAGGACTATAACAAAAAGCAAATTGCATTTTTTTCCAAGAAAATAAGTTCTCGTCAACAAAAGTTTAGTGTTAGCGAACTCGAACAACAGTCCATAAATTCAAAAATTATGTGGAAAGTAGTTACGCCAGTTTTAGTCAAGTGGCTCTTGGACTTAATGGACCTTAATGGAGGGTAATCTCAATGGTCTTAAACAAAAAATGTAAAATTGTGTTGCACAGAACCATAGTTTCTCGGAATGCTCGAAAGGAAGAATCTTAAAACATCCGGAGAGCTTTAAATAACAAATAAAAAAGGAAGTGGGTGAAGGACTGGCTGTACAAACGCAATTGTCATTCGCATTTTAACTTGAGTTTGAGATGACATCTCCGGACACAAATACGAGAGATGCAATTACTCCAAATGAAAGGTTGTCTGTTTGCTTCTGGACAGAACTATGAAGGCTTTAAATTCTTAACAAATATTTTTGCCCAAAGCCTAAGAATAATAATAATGGAGACATGTGAGGCAATAATTTCAGATTTAAAAAAATTTATTAAAGTACGTATATTTGTACATATCTAAATGTTTTTTATTTAATACATTGAATTAATCATAATTTTGGTATTCTGGATCGTTGAAAAGTTGTTGAATGGGACTGTGGTTGATCAATTTTTATGCAATAATTTGGATACATGTCTTTCTGGCCGGAATAGCTATTGGTGATTCCAAAAAACAGTGTGATGAATTTAACGACATTTGTGAAGCATATGAATATTGGAAAAAAGAGTTTGAATGGCTATAATGGATATTCGAATGCATTAAATAAGGAACTAGCTGCCTTCACAGACTTATGGAACTATGTTTGTTAAAATTTCCAAGTAGTCCTAGAAAAATCTGAATTATCGTCATTTTTTCGGAAGCCAACAGCTAGTGTCCGACCGTAACATGATTTTCCGCCGGAACCGAAACCGTAACCGAATATTCGACCTCGGCCGAAACCGAAACCGAACCTTTTTTGACAAGTTGAAATTGATACAAATTTAGTACATTTTTACACATACAGAAAGTTATCTCGTCCGAAGTCACCTGACAAGAAAATAAACAAATTAAAAAACTCGGCTCACGGACTAAGAACTCACGCGAATTAACCGTGCTAGTCAAACAACAACGTTTGTGTTGGTAAGACTCAATGCAATCTCGCCATGCACCAGAGTTGATTTTGAACAGTCCTCAATCTTTGGAGTAGATTTTCCTTCCAACAGTTTTAGACTATATACTCTCAAAAACAAATTTTCCGATATTGGCCGGCCTTATCGCCAAAACTCGAACGAAAACTGGAAGTTAATCTTTATGAAATCCACGGAAACTGCAGAACAGATGAGCTTGCCTGTGAAGGTACAATGCACCTCACAATATATTGACATATCATTAGCTGACCAACTCTGGTTGCAAAAGCATAAAAATAAAATAAATCAACCATCTTGAAACATCACCAGACCAACTTGGAACCTCCTTATAAAACAGAGAACCAGAAAGCTTCTAAATGAATGTCCGGTCATAGCAATATCAAGACATAGAAAGTTATGTTGCCATTTCTTCACAGCTTTGCCCCAACTTGCTAAAGCAAACCCGAAAGACCTCGCTTAGTTCATTTGAGAAGCAAACTAGTTCTCTTCACCTTCTCCTTCTTCACCGTCCGGGAGGAAAACGTTAATCCACTTACGGTACCACAATGGGCCAAATTGCTGTGTGCCTTGTGGAAGACTAAGTTTCGGCGCCGCCGAAGTTTCGGCTCATTTTTTGCCGAAACCGAAACTGTGGCCGAAACCAATTTTTTGGCCGAATCTGGCCGAAATCGAAACCGAAACCTAATGTTCGGTCGATCACTACCAACAGCCCATGCTTCACCAGCACTCTTTTCCAGGGTGCTCTTCGTTCATCAAATTTCTTTCATTTTATTTGCGTTCCGCTCGATTCCTAAAAGAAAAAAAAAGAAATAAATAAATTTCAAAAAAGTACCTTTAAATAAAAATTTATTAATTTCAGTTACTAAATAATGCACAGGAGTGAAAAGCAATTGCGGCCGAATTGGAAAACAAATGGAATTTCAACCATTGCATTGATGCTATTGTTGGCAAGCAGGTGTATATAGTTCAGGCAGCTAAAGCCGGCTCTTATTACTTTAACTAGAAAAATATTCAGCATCGTGATGATGGTGGCAGTTAACGCAAATTATGAATTTTTAGAAGCAGAATTGGGTATACAAATACAATGAAGTCCTTTTGAATATGCCAGAACCAGAAAAACTATTATTATTTGATGATGTACTTCCTTATTTTATGGCTGGAGATGATGCGTTTCCTCTACTGGAAAACCTAATGAAACTATTCAGTCGCAATTATTTAACAATATCTCTTAACTTAAGGCTATCTATGATAGAATAGGTCAAATAGTGGAAAACGCGTTCGGAATATTGGTTTATCGCCTTAGAATTATTTAAAAGAAATATGTCTGCATACATGAGACATTTATTTTTTTTAACAGTTTCAATCGTGGCCTTTTAATTAATTTGTTTTTATTTATCAATCAAATTTTGTCACGATTTATTTTTTTTCTCTTTGTTTGTAAATTGGCAGTTTCACTTCGGATAGACTCAATGAATTCTTTCATAAACTCACGATCAATTTTCTTTAAGTTTCTTCTGCAATGTTGACTACGCGACGTTCGCAGTAAAAATTAACTTTTCGCAAAAGTCGATATTATTCGCCAACAACGAACCGTTCGCAAAACAGCCCTTACACGAAAAAAACAAGCGAACACGAACGGATTCGACAAATTTCATCGTTAAGGACTACTTAAGTTATAATTTTCAACGTATTCAGGAAATGGCTTTAAACAATGGATTGAAACAAAAAAAAAAATGCAAACAATGAACAGTAATTTATTCAATCAAATACATTAAATGTCATTCAATGTTTACATTTTTCTTTATTTTTCAATCCTTTGTTTAAAGTACATTATTGAATATGCTGCGACAAATATTACTCAAAATCGCACGAAATACTTTTTTTTGAGTTCAACAAAAGTAACTGTAATTATTTTATTATTGCATTGAAAAATTTCTTGAATTGTTGTGACATTTACTGTGTCACTTTGAGACTCGATTCTCACATGAAATTGCCATAATAAGATCAATAAGTCTGCGTCGGAAAATCCTTAAATTGTGTTACTTATTTTATAGAAAGGAACTGTTTCTAAGTTTGTATGTATGAGGTAATCTTTAAAACTACTCGTTCGATTTCAAAAATTCTTTCATACAAAGGGCCTTAAGAATGAACGTAGGCTTTTAATTGTTTAATTTTAAGAAATGAGTCTTTTGTGGCGACCAATATTTTGGTATTTTTTTTGCAAATGCGATCGTTACGGTAAGAAATATTTACTTGCTTTCTACGGAAAAAAACTGAAGAGTTTCTATAAAAAGACTGCGATGAAATTAATTCACAATCTGCCAAGAATAGGACAAACCAATATATTTAAAATTGATTTCAATCTGGCAGGGTAAATATATTAGATGTATTGAAAGATTTTTTTAAACAGTCAGTTCGCTTTCGTGTCCTACGTTTTTGAGTTCTACAACTTTTCTACGCATATGAATCTAACGCAGACGAAGTGGCAAGACACCGCTAGGTCATTAATGTCTGCCTCTCGCTCCATTCTCCTAATTCTTTATTTGTTTTGAAATCACGTAATGTGGTAATGTGCTAATATTTCATAAATATGTAAAGCATTACTATAATTTCGACCTATTTATATAAAATTTTTCTTTGAGAAATGAAAACCCATAAACATAACCAATCGTGTAATGATTCACTCGTGCAAATATTTGCGTTGCTGTGAAAACACTTAATTTAAGGTAATATAAAGTATTGCTTACTATAGAGTGGTACGGGACCTTTCATGTGAGCGTCAAACTCGTTCTTTCCCTCTTCTTTTTTTTGATAACTTGTTCGCCATCAAGGGGATATGACTACTCACTCTTATGATGCATGTGGCACAGAACGAGAGGAAGATGTGCCTACCGTTTATGGTTCAGAAGATACAGCCCTGTGACAGGTGGACGGACTCAAAGCGAAGGCTTTGTGTAAAATACCTTAAAAAATGGTTTATTTGAAAGCAACAAAATACGTTGATGCTTTGTTTTGTTTGTGGTAGAAGAACGAGCTATCTTCTAGTAAATTATATTTTAAAGAGGGAGAGCTAGTTTCATAGCCTGACTGGAAGCAGCGTGCATAGAATGTCATACATACATGGTGGCAGAACATTATCATCCATTTTGTTAGTCCGCAAGGGTTCGAAAAAAAATTAATTGTATCTATTTTGGAAATATCATAACCAAAAAGTGTGACCTTAACGAAAGTCTTTTACCCGGACAATAAATAGTAGTTAAACCAAAGCCCTTAATTTCCAGGCTCAGGTCTAAGGTACTGTCTTGCACGTCACAATGAACACATAGCTTAGTACCATTATTTTTCCTTCATCGCGGTGTCTCCACTCACAGTTGTGGTGAACTAAGTGTGAGAAGTACAAACTACGAAAAAGGTAGCAATATGAAAGCCTGGTTTGCTTTTACATAAAAATATATGTATTTAACGATTTCTGAATAAATGAATGAAAGGAATATTATGGAGCTGGATCAGTTGGTAAAAGATAGTCCGGTGTAGAGGATTTCTGACGAAATATTGAGACAGGACATAAGGACATTTTCATAGCGTTCTTCTGTTTTAAACACATATTTTTTGTTTGTTATTACTTCCTCTTCTTACTTATACAATGACTTAACATAATACATAATAAGGTGTGGCATACCTTACAACAATTCGTAGCCTCACTATCCCTTACCATATCCATATCCACTATTGTTTTATTTATAGAAGCTCCAACTCAGACAGCATTCAAGCTTAAACGAGTTCTGATTGCGGGCCGAAGAAGGGTAAATTACGTTCTGAGCTGCAAATGGCGAAGTGGATGCCACCGCCGATTTAGTCACTAAAACTGTTCTCCTTTATATGAGTGTCTTCATCGTTCACAGCGTGAAAATCATCAAACTAAAGGTGCGACCGGAGCTGCAAATAATTTCAAAAACCAATCCATCTTAGGGCACCAGGAAAAGGTACAAACAAGTTGCACAAAATTTACCCACGAACAAAAACTGAGAAAACAATTGCAACAATGTTCCAAGGGTGAAAAATGTCAAAAATTATGTCTCATCCTCCATACCAATTCCCGTTTACAATGACATTCAGTAGCAAGATCTTAACACTCACAAGTCCGCTGGCTCAGAAGGTATTGTGCCCATTCCTTTGAAAATTGTGTTCAAAACGCTTTTCTCTTTGTCCTTCTCTTCTGATCTCTTCCAAGTAGATGAAAAACATCATTTTTCAAACTCGCCCCTAAAAAATGTGAATAATTTGGAATAATTTTGATGCACCTGGCCATGGTAATAACAATACGATAAAACGAGAAATTCATTCTTCAAAACAGACGTCATACATTATGACGGTAGCTTTTTATGCCCAAGGAGTAAATATTCTTTCATTTAATTCATCAGCTACTTAAAGAAATAAAAATGATGAAGAATCTCGTATAAGAATTCAAATTCTAAAGTTCTTGCAAACAGAGAACATAAGCTTCCTGCAAACAAAGCTGCAACAGTCCCTTATATCGTTAAATAAAAAGTCAGCCCTCCATGCATTCACCAAAATTGAATTTTCAGTCCTCCCTGCGGGCCACTTCTGTTGTAACAATCAGATTAAAATCAACAAGGACGATACAACCTCAACTCGACAGAAGACCAAACGCCAAAACTGATCTGACCCACATTCATTTTTAATTAGCGTTATAATTACTTGCGCATCGATTTACGAGGACACAATATTATTATTCTCCCCTCGAACGGTAAAGTTTTGCAAAATAATTACACACATCGTCCTTGCGGTGGTGACATTTAAAAATTACTCTATACGAAGTTGTCCTTTCAACATATGTGTCTGTATCTTGATGATAATGGCTCCAGAGGTGCAGTCTGTATCTTGATCCTTGATTATTTCGAGAAATAATTGACTTCAAGTCCAACGATTGATTTGTCGAAAACAGCTCTTATTGGAAAATGGGGAGGTACCTGCCACTGACAAGAATCGAATATAGAAAGTAGGACACAAAGTATGCCTGCATATGGCAAGCAATTCAGTCTAAGAGGAAATGAGACCCAATGCCTGTCCAGCTTCACTAAAGACAAAAACACATCAGCATGACAAAGCCATCTCCGCTCGAAAGCTTCAATTTCGTTTCATCGTTAAAGTAACTTCAAATTGGCTCAGAGGGGGCAGCACAGTAGTGATTGAAAAATTGCCAACGACTGCACAAAATTCACTTGAATGCCCGGATCCAGTCCCGGCCAGACAAAGAGTAAATATTGAAATTCAAACGAGGCGAATTTAGTCCTTTTTGCTTCTCGTTTTGTTCCTGGTTCTCCTCCTTTTGGCTGATGGCAAAGGGTGGTGATCGGTTCAGAGGCGCCCAGACAATTGAATTTACCAAATTCAGTCCCCCGCCCTCGCACCACCCATTCCAGACGCGCTCACAGGCTCCACTTCAATCAATTGAAAACTGTGCAGGAGCAAAATCTCATTTCCGTATTTTGTATAAACATGACAAATGTAACTACGTGTGAGGGTAGTAGACTTGCTCGCACTGAGGGAGGAGGACTCGAGCTCTCGAATTTTCGTCGAAATTGCATTTTCGAATCTTTGAGATATTCTCTCGCATTCATAATTCAATGATGAATTGCAAACAATCCGACCTGGAAGGATATTTCCACTGTGCGAGATACATACGAATATTTTGTCAGATTCGTGTCGGATTCGTAGGAGGGCTGTTTCAGGGGAGTTGGCATGCTGATTTATTATTTTACGTCGAGTGAGAATCATAGGCATACAGTTGCAATCGGATGAATATTATAGATTTGCCAATTAGGATAAAAGTCCGATGAGAAGAAGGATGTGCAATTATGTTGATAATTGAACGAGTAATTTGTTTGAATTGGCACAGCAAATTGAGTGTGTAAAAGCAGCTTGCAGTGCATTAAATAAAATTGTTGAAAATTGCTTTTACAACACATATGCATCCACTGAATTCCTTGAGATAATTTTCGGAAATATTGAATTGGGAATTGTACGAATTGCAAATATAACAAATGAGTTTAAATGGAGTTGGTGATTTTGTCGAATTCAATTGAAAGCTGTACTAGACTCGATTGTCTGTCATCCTTAAATGTCAATTTGGTTTTTTTGGAAAGGGTTGTCTTTTAAAAGCTCGGCAATTTTTAGTCTATGCTTAAACTGTTGATTTTTAGCTGTCAAAAATGCAAGAAAATTGAAAGAGTGTATTAAATTAGTATTTAAGTTAAAAAATTCATGCTTGTCCTCATGGAGAGTCCAATTTTGAGTCACTTTTTCGATAACACGTGTAAGGCTGTGTTGATTATGCAGCACACTTTTTATATATTAAGTAAAAATAATGGGTTGTTCAATTAGTTTTGAGGAATAGGCACTGACATTTGTCAACGCTCGTTTACATGCTTTCGTTCCGGCAAAACGAAAATTGTTGATGTTGCTCGCTTTGAACGTCCACCCACCACAGACGATGGCTGCAGTTAGCGTTGACAGACATTTGACGATACGAGAGATCGCTCAGCGGTTTAAGATTGCCCATACAACCCTTTCAGAGAGACTGAAAAGGCTTGGAATGTCGAGAAAGACGGATTTTTTTTTTAATTATTTGAGAGCTCTTCAAGAGGATATTAATACTCTTATAATGCGTGTAGCACAGAACGATTGGAAGAATTAGGAGGAGAATGAATGATTTTTGTAGTGGTTTGAGAAACTCAGGTGTATTTGGTTTCAACTCTCTTGAGCCCGAATCGGGACAGAGGGTTTTGATATCGACCTATTAGCTTTCACCAAATTCGCAGGATTTTATTCGACATTAGTTTGATACATGAACTTTGAAAGTTTGCAAGATTTAGCTAGACACCCCGCTGTCGGTGTTATGCCTTCACAGCAGCAGAGCCATCTATACACAATCTACACAAACCACTACATTGAAAACACGAATTAGGAATTAAGCCGATACAACAACCACTACAACAATGCCACCCATAAGTCGGACTTCTATCGCTGATCAACCAATACAGTGATAGTGTCATTAACTTGATCCCAATGGCAAATGGTGACTGTACTAGACCACTCTAGGAATCGAACCTGGGACCTGTCAATTGAATCAAAACAAACTCAGTGAAACTCACAAACGCTGACATATTCAAATAAGGTACTCTCGCGAATTCTTCCATTTTAGTTGGTCACGTTTTATTACTTAGCACCTAGTCAAGACCCTCTGTTTACCGATGCAAAGTCTTACATTTTGTGCTTCCACCTTAAGACATCACACAAATGTTACTTATGCTTTTCACTGCTTTTCTATCATGCACCTACGCTTATAAAAACAGTTCTTCCTTTTTTAAAAGTCTGTGCGGAACCCATTTACTAAGCCTCCGCTGTCCGTTTGTCTGTTTGTCACCCACCTGTACGGCCCGAACCATAAAAGCTAAAAATTTTCAGTTTTCGTAGAATGAATGTGATGCGACGCGACGTCTAGAAGGGATTTTCTGAAACCTATCCGACATAAGGTAAAAGTTCGGAATCGGTTTGAATGCAATTCCTATAAGTGAAGTGAAAAACAAGGCATTTTTCAATCGAAGTAAAGAAATTGATCCAGACAAATTGAAGAAATTTTTAAAAGGTGGAGGTGGAAGGAACCAGTTTTATTCTCTTATAGACCGGGAATCGAGATTTCTTTATCTTATAATGCAGTGGGTGAGGATCTCCTCTTCCTCCTCTGAGCGGCAGCTTCTGCAGAAATCATCGATAGTGACCCATGAAGAGTATGAGAATGCCAAAGGCTTGCGACTCAAGTTTAGTAGCTTTCTGGTTCTCTGTTTGTTAAGGAGGGACTATGTTTGTCTTGTAATGTTGCCAGATGGTTCAAGTAACCTTTTGTTATTTTTAATGTTTATTTTGACTGTCCCTACACGGGCAAGCTAATCTGCTTTGCAGTTTCCGCAGATGTCCTTATGTACTGGCACCAGGAAAAAGTGAACAGTGAAAGTAAGGTGTAGTTAGCACCAGCGAAGGATTTTACGGCAGCTTAGCTGTCAACGAAAATGAATAGCAGCCATTTTGCGGCTTGATAAAATTCATTGATTTCAGTTTCAAATACACTGCAGTGATCAGAAAGGCGGAAGTGGAATTATATTTTTAGATTAACACTTTTAGATACCATTTTCGAATTTATGATCAAGTTTTGATCCATACTGATAGACCGGGGGTTAATTATTGCGGGTGAAAATTTTCCTCTTCGAAAATCATGGAGTGATCAAAGTCAGTTTTGATCCATGGTGAGTTTGCATTGAGCCTCAGTGATACAAACTTTACTTATTGTCTGACTAAAATGTCAATGGGAAGCAAATGCAGGATACTGAAAAGAGCCTTGGTCGAAGTGGAGCGGAGAGCTTCAGTGATGAGATGCCCGAAAATCATTCTAACTCTGTCAATCACTTTCTTTTTTTAAGTAAAGCTGTACCTGATGCTGTCGCGAAACTTAACGAAGATATTCGCGGTTAAAATTAATCAAGCCTTCTACCCATTTCCAACAATGTGCAACATTTGAATGATGTTATATTCCATTCATAAATCGAAAGATGCAAACAATATAATATATTGAAATGAAAAATTGGCTTAAATCAAAGTTAAAAATGTGTTTTATATAAATTTACTTTCAGAACCATGAAAACAAGACCGAATTGTTTGGCAGTCTAACTCAGTCAAGCTTTCTCTTGAAACATTGTTCGTAGTCTGAAATTTTTATTTGTCAATCTCCTTATGAGGACCAAAAGTAGTGCATTCATTATTTTTATCTTATAAGCTCAAAAGCCACGCATTCATATATTAGTAATTCCATTATAATGGTTTCCTGAAAATAGCTGAAATGATTGTGTGCATTTCTGTTTAATTTTCCACAAAACAAACAATCAATTTTTGAACTAAAATGCAGATTATTCTAATATTACGGGTATGCGTTTCCTTAAAAATGTTTTCACCAGCTAAACAATGTTTATGAGCAATGCAGTCCCGAAAGGCATTCCAATTTGACTGCTAACGTCTGTTTTATGAAACCACCTCTCAGTGGAATTAAATTAAAAGCCGGAAGCAAACAGGAGGAGGCCAACAGTAGCCCGATGAAATTTAACCCAAATATGCTAAAACAATAATTAAAATACAATTTAACGAATCGATGCATGGTCAAGTGGAGGAAATAGGACTCGGGCAAGCCGAATGGTGTTTAGAGCCTTGCTTGGTGGTGTTATTATGTTATTAATGTCCGGGAGGTTGCGGCTCAGGTGTGGTGCTTCCATTGGCCAATGTTTTAAACATGATTCGGGTGCAATCAGGCGTTATTGATAACGTACACTTTTATGAGCATGTGGTGGTATGCTGATGGATTTTAATATATTTTGTTAATTGTAATGCGTTGAGTTTTGATTTGTTAACAAATTTAATTAATGTAAGAATTGCAATTTGGATTAGATATTAAAAAATTGTTTTGGGTGCGAGTAGACCTGTTCATACCATCAACTTCCCATCTCAAGCTAAAAAAAATGTAGGTCTGATTGGGTTGAACTCTGCAATTTCTTTGAAAACTTTACCTTGCTTAGAAATCTTCTTAATAAATCTTGTGCTGAGTTATCAATGGAACATCACTAACAAATATTCTAATAAAATAAGTTTTAAAATGAGCAAAAGGGAAACTTGTGAACAGGCTTTACCTCTTTTGCAGAATTTAAATAGTTTTTATTTTATATATACATTGTGAAAGACCGCTTATGCCAACTCCTCGTAAAATGTATTTTCGAAATGATTTCTTCATTGTTAGATTGCTTTTCCTTGACAGGGCTCAAGTCGAGAGATTTCCATCACCTCTTCCGTCCGAGCTGGGAACTGCTCAGCATAGGATGATTTTCTTTCTTTTCCAAATGGCTTTAAGAGGATCATATTCAGTACAGTTTAGATAATAGGACTAACGGTTGAAAACGTCGTTAGTGCAGACAACTTCATATCTATTACTCTGAAGTGAATTTTGACCATGACAGCTGTCACATCAGAAATTTTATGGCATTGTCTAATGATTTTCGTCTAGGTTATTGGTCATTAGTGAAAACACACAAGTTTTTGTAAAGCCGTAAAATGTCTACTTTCGTGCCATCAAAACAACATTTGCGGGAAGTTTTAATATGCTTCTTTTATTTAAAGAAAAAAGCAACCGAAGCGCATCAATTGCTTACCGAGGCTTACCCGGGCTAAACTATAGACGTAAGAATGTGTCAGCGGTGGTTAAAGCGGTTCAAAGATGGTGATTTCGACACCGAAGACAAAGAACGCCCCGGCCAGGTGGAAAAGTATGAAGACCATGAATTGGTGGCATTGCTCGATCAAGATCCGTCACAAACGCAAGAAGAACTTGCAAAATCACTTGCCGTCGCTCAGCAAACCATTTCCGATCGTTTGAAAGCAATGGGAATGATCCGAAAGGTAGAACATTGGGTGCCATATGAATTGAAGCCACGAGACTTCGAACGCCGATTTTGCATGTTCGAAATGCTGCTTGAACACCACAAAAAGAAGTCTTTTTTGCATCGCATCGTCACTGGTGATGAAAAAAGACATGCCTCAACATCTACGGCCGTTCAGAATATTCATGGCCTGAAGGTTATGCTATGCATTTGGTGGGACCAGAAGGGTGTTGTGTATTATGAGCCGCTAAAACCGAATGAAACAATCACAGGCGAGGTCTACCGACGACAATTGATGCGTTTGAGCCGAGCACTGAAGGAAAAACGACCGGAAACGGTCGCAAGCCACGATAAAGTTATTTTGCAACATGACAATGCTCGGCCACATGTTGCAAATGTCGTCAAAACTTACCTTGAAACGCTCAAATGGGATGTCCTACCCCACCCGCCGTATAGTCCAGACCTTACGCTATCCGATTATTATCTCTTCCGATCGATGCAACATGGCTTGGCTGACCAGCACTTCCGTCATTTCGATGATGATGTCAAAAAATGGATCGATTCGTGGATTGCGGCCAAACCGGTCGAATTTTTCAGAACGGGTATCCATGAATTGCCAGAAAAATGGGAAAAATGTATGGCTAGCGATGGGCAATACTTTGAATATTGAATTTATATCTTTAATGCCTCAATAAAGCATTGATTTTTGAAAAAAAAACCGGTAGTCCTATTATAAGTAAATAAATAAATGAATTAGTTTAGTAATATAGTAAACACTTGGTTAAATAGACAAAATAACTATGTGACTTAATGTAAAAAGATAGATAAATAAAGTTCAAGTGAATAATAATGTAATAAAAACATGGGATATCAAATTTATAGTTCGTTAACTAAGTGATTATCAGCAAAAGTACTTATTTAAATTTGTTATTAAGCTTCTGCATTCGTTCTGAAATCATTTCATTATTCGCTCTTTCATGTAGGTCTAGGGTAGAGTGGTAACAAGGAAGATTAAGCATCATTCGAAGAATTTTGTTTTGGGATACTTGTAGGCGTTTTATGTGAGATTTTGCACTGTTCCCCCAAACAGAGCAGCCGTATAAAAGAATAGCTTGAAAAATCACTTTACCAATACTTAGCTTAGACTTTCTGTCGACCAATGGTTATTGTAAATTAACAATCTCATTACATTTTCCAGCAGCTTGGATTTGGCTACTAGGGAGAAAACAAGATTTCCTTTTTCGGCTGAAAAATATTGTTTGTGTTTTGTCACCGTTCAATTTTATTTTCCACTTTTATAAATAAGCTTCTAATATTTCCATCGCATGGTTTAGATTCCTCTCAATAACGAGAGCGAATTTATGTGATGAAAATATTGCAGTATCATCAGCAAAGATGGCTTCATCGCATTCAGAGTTTTGTTGGAATGAAATAATTTTAAGAAACTAAGTTTTGGTTTATATACTATAAATCAAATGCAACCGTTCTGCTTTCTTTGAACCTGGAATTTTTCTAATTTCCCTTTGAAATAATGTGCCAGGTGGATGAATTTTCATTCTTACATTGTCAATGGGAACGCCATCATTAAATCCTTTCAATTTCTTCGCTATTTCATTTATTAATTTTGCACGTTCGACAAGATTTTTTTAGTCCGGATGGAATACATTTTAAAGATTTTCGTACTTTTAAACTTTTTTTTTCAATATTTTTAAATTTTGGATTATGTCCCGATACCATTTAAAATGATCCGTTTTCAATTTTCAACAAACGCAAATAAAACACCTTTAACATAGGAACTCGCTCATTTAAATAGAAAATACGAAACAGAAAAAAGAAGACATGAAAAATTCCCACCGATTTCTCACCCACAAAATCAAGAGTGGAGCTACACAAGTCCCATCGTGGAAAAGCTGACTTAGATGCAGTTTCTCATTATACAGTCACTTGAGTAAAAGTTACCAGCGTTGCCGCGTCAACAATTTTTTCAATGCCACAATTGGCAAAGAAATGGTGCCATTTTGAATCATTGGTATCACCAGCCAAAATTATGTTGACTCCTATGCAAAAGTTATAATGCTCGGAATCAAATATGTTCCTCATTTCAGCAAATAATATTTAATTTTCACATTCTACGATATGGGAAAATCTAAAGACCAGATTATTAAGATGTGGTAGTTTAATTGAAATGACTAAAATTTGTTAACATGTTATTTAATTTTCACTTTCCAAAGTGAAGGAAAGAAATGTTTAGTTGACTAAAGTAGGTTGAAATATAATATAGAAATTTTTCATTTTTGATTCACCATTTTAATTAAAGGAGACTATGTCCTTGAATATTTCAGGTGTTTACATTTTATTTTTTTTAAAGGAAACGAGAAAAGCTTTTTGAGTGCGGTTTTTATCTTGCTTTTGTTCATGATACACATAACGTTAATTAAAAAAAATGACGGCCATTGCAGCTCCGCGAATACAGGTCCTCAAATCGCGGGAGGTAAACGGCTAACATCAATGCCTCCTTTTTGTTGATCTGAAACACAAATTCAAAGCATATTATCAATCTGTGACCCTTTGGTCATGGTACAAATTTCGGAAAATGGCGGCAATTTAAAAAAAATCGAATAAATCGAAATAACTATCCGTCATTACGTGAAGACATATTTTCTGAGTATGCTCTCAAAATTTTACGTCGATATGTTATTTACAGCAGAGACCGCCGGCCATTTGCAAAAAGGTGTTTTCGAGAAAAACGCGTTTAAAGTTTTGTAATGTGTTTACACAAATGTGTTTATTATGACGCCTTATCGGCAATGCCCGGTCCATAGACGCATTCCTCCTCTTCTTCTAGCGCTCAATCCTTGTTTTGTCCCGTGAATGGTTGTTTTAAATATCGTAAGCGTTCGAAATCGGGGAAACGCCTCGACTCGACTCGATTAAGAATCCGTAATAAACAAAAAATTGATTTTTTGAAAACTTGAAGGACAAAGTCCCCCTTAATATTACAATCTTTTTGAATAGCCAAAGTATGTATCCATTAAGTATCACCGAATTCTTATTGCATATAAATATGTTTCAAAACGAATATGGAATAACCAACTTCTCATTAAACATTTTAAATCTTTAAGTGCCACAGAGCCATGTTGATGAAAAAGTGCCATAAAGACACGATCGTGGTACTACTGAAAGAAACCGAAAATAAGGTTGTTGAGCGTGGTACCCTCATGGGAAAATTTTTACCTTATACTAAGGCACAAGCGAGCTTTCGAAAAATGGCTTTGAATGATTTTTAGATTGCATACGCGAGAGCGACATACCCAGTGTGTTTTAAGCTGATTTCCGGAAACGATAGTTCCACAGTTGAAAGCATTTTCCTTCGAACACACTTTTCAATAAACTCTTCTCTGAACATGATAGGTAGGCTGAGGATAACACCCAAGAGTCCCTCCCATGAGCTTAGGCAATTATCTCTATTTCCAAAGTCATTAGTTAAACTTTTTTTAAACTTTCATTCTTATCGTCGCCAGATGGCCGGAAGCCTCAAAACAAAATATATATCCACCTCGAAACGATAAAAAAACCAAAACTTTGTAACTCTCGATTTGGAATTCAATAAGTTGAATAAAGTTCTCCTTTGCACAAAATTCGTATTCTCCTCGCAAGGTTGTTTGCTTTCGCAAGTAAAAGACACGTCCCCATCAGGATATCCTCCATTCCAGGTTTATTAGCTCAAGGACATGCTGCAAAAACGTTTCTTCTTTTATTTTCTTTTTTCGTTAAGTACTTGTTGTATTCCATATCCTTAACTCACTGCCCCAAGGGTGAACAGATTAAATTCACTTTCCTTTTATCGGCTTTTCAACTCCTACTCCATTCCAAGGAGTGCATATCATCGAAGAGTCCTTTTGTCCAACACCATGGCCTCATGAGAATGTAACGGAAGCAGAGGAAGGGAAAAAATTTCAATTCTTTGCTGTCCTCATTGAGAAAGACAAACGACTCGAATCGAACGTAACCGCAGGTAAGGAGGACAGAGAATTCGATGCACAGCACACATCGGTGCGTCTTTATTCCGGTGCGGCAGAAGAAAGTACTTTATCCCAGTGGATGTCATCATTTAAGGCATTAAGGTAAACGGCAATGACGTTCCATCGAAAGTTTTCCCTTGGATCCTTACACCAGCAGCACCAATGGCAGCATCAGAGAGAAGATGAGTTTTCTCGTCGAAAAGTTTTGCCAGTCAAACTTCTCTCGTTTCGTCTCAAGAAGTTTTCCCTACGAAAATATGTACATTCAAGTACAATCCTTTCTGGAACACGCCTTCGGAAAAGTATGTCTCTGAATGCCTCCGAGTTGGAAATGACTTTTAGTGTCCATACTGCATGATCTTTGTATATACATATGTATGTCCAGCCGCCTCAGATGGTACTGCTGTCATATGGCCAAAAGTTTGACCCGAAAAACTTGAAGAATGACACGGATAGACGGGAGCACCGCAGTGTGTGTGTCTGAATGAGTAAAGTAATACTGTAATCTAGATAAAATCCATGCACACCGCCCACTGCCGCTTCCCATCGATAATGCAATTGTGTTGTCATTTTTCCTTAAGCAAAAACTTGGAGCAGAGGCAGCTGCATCTTTGCAAAACTTCAATTATCCTCTCGAAGGATAATTAAACTTAAGCACTTGAATTGCTTGAAAGGAACCAAGATTAGTTTTCTGACTCGATGCCAATACTGTGTCACAAAAGAAGATTGCCAGAAGGGCATAGTCACATTGTTTGTGTTTTCTGGCGTTATCCTTTTGAGAAATAAAAGCTGCGGCGAAAATGAATCCTTTATGCTAATATCAACAAATTAGAATCGTTTTAAGTAACATCCGCAAATTTGGGTGGAATGCTTTTTATTAAAAAACTATTCCATAGAAATTGTAACTGAGTCGCATGGTCAGGACGAGTGGTCGACCCGATTTTATAAGCGCTTAATTCAGTGGAAATATTTTCACTGCAACTTTTCACAGCAACTTTCTTTCCGGTTGTTACAATTCCAGTTTCTTTTTTTTGTTTTTTTTTTTTTATGTGAAATACTTCGCTGTGGGATGCAAAGTCCTTTATTTGATGCAGTTTTGGTCCTTTTCTCTTGGTTCGTAGATTTGGTGAATTGAACAAAAAACCACTAAACACACACAAACTGTGTTCATAGTTTTGAAGCATGTTTGTGTGGGCGAGGACAACACTCATGAAATTTGCATTGTAAAACGGACAGCTTATGTTTGTTTGCCGGAAACAAAATACTATTTCCGGTGGTTACTGGGTCTTGTACAGCATTTTAAAGAACTAAACCCAAAAGTTGTGTTGCGGTGCGTTGCAGATGAACAAATTCGCAAATAAGCGTTTGTAATAGTTTAGAATGTCCAACACATGGTCTTGTTTTAAATGCTTTCAACTTGTTTTTTTTTTTTTTTATGAAGAAATGGTGCGGAGTCTTTTGTTTAAATGCACGCGAATTTTGACTCATTTTCCTTACTCGAAAAAAAGACTGGCATACATATGGCTTAAATTGCTTACTAGGAAGCATGCTTCCATCAGCACCTCTGATATCTAATGAAAATAGAGATCAATCGGGATGATAAGTATTTTGTAAGACTTAGACCGGTTTTGATGCTAACGCAGCTACCTCCAGCTACATATTGGTTGGGAAGTTAATAATTTCGGCTTTATAGTATAACATTTAACTTTTTTTTAAAGGTTCAGTTACTGAAAAGCAAAAAATGGATATCTTATATGATCACTTCGTTGTTCGTTTGACTGTGTGCCATGACCCTTTTTTTCCTCTGTCATGTGTGGAGGTATCAAGCTGAATTAATTCTAAATACTTGTGACTGCGCTCCCCTCTAAGCTGCAAGAAAATCAAACTTCTAAATCAACGCAGTCGCCATGAATTGCTGTTTATGCCGCATATATGGTTAATCGCAGGCGCTAAGTACCACAAACAAAAGTCTTGATTGATGAACTATCTTCTACGTTTTAGTATTTCCGGAACCTTCATTGTGCGCTTTTTTTCGTACAAACAATAAACTTTATCCAATTTTTTATTTTCCATTTTGTACGATGACCGTCACCCATCTTTCTGGCACCTTCATGATTCCATGCTCATAGAACTTCTGGACCGTATAAGCACAAAACTGGACCAAACGCGATTGCAGGTCTTCATCATTGGTGAATATTTAACCATTTAAAGAACTCCGCCAACTTTGAAACAAATTAAAATCTGATGCAAAATTGAAGCAGTTTAAAATATATTATTATCCTGCCAGGTTGACACGATAAGATTCTTTTGATGCACTTCAACTTTCGATATGGTTTGTGCTAGTTCATCGTCCTTGAACTATGATCTTTTTCGATTAATGATCCTACTTTTAAATCTTTTATCATGACTGAAAAGATTTTTTCGTCATGTTTTAAGAGTTCTATTGTCCCCGATTGGGCGCCAAAAAAGAAAACCATTGGTAAAAGAAGGTCTTCTCGACTTCTGCGTTCCTTTTGTGGTTCACTATTGATGTAAATCGTAATGTAATGATGTTTTGAATCTTTATATTCAACTTGAGTCCTGTATTAAATACTCTGATTTGATAAATCTAAAACACTGATTGTTTTCTCGATGCAAGCTTCTTCTAATATCGCTACATTAGCAAACATATTTTATTTTTGATATGTAAGATGATGTATCGAACATTAAAATCGAAGCCAAGCCCAACATGACTTCAAACAGCACTTTCCAGTAATTTTTAAACCTTGAGACGTGCACACATCACAATGAATAAGATTGAATTAAAAGTCTTATCTTTCCGTGCGTCGTCCATCATGAGCTGTATACACTTTTTGACTGAAATACCGAAATATGTCCTGTAATATTTTATTCGTTTTAAAAAAGGTGTCTGGCTTCGCTAGAGAAAACCTGGTGTGCCACATGGACTCTATTGTGCACCCCACTCTGTTTCAAAGTTTTCTTATTGATATGCCTTCTCCCATTTCTTATCCCTCCGGTTTTCATATTAGCCCACAAAATCGAAGTCCTCATTTTTGAAATGGAAGTCTATGTTAAAGATATTAAGTCTCGATATAAAAAGGGTACCATGGCAGGTGACTAGGATCCGACTGTAATATAGTACGTTCAAGACTAAAAAGTATAATTTTTGTAACAAGATTATATTTCATCAATGCCTTTTTAGGATTATCCAACTGAACTGAAATAAAAATCATTGCGGACTGTGAATTCTTTAAAATACTTTCAAAACGAATGTGTTAGCAGCACAAACCACATTTGCATCTTCAGAATGAAGCAAACTTATGTGTGAAAAACTACTCAACCCCTGCAAGCACACTTGGAAAAGTCCAAACATTCCAATCAGCCACAAACAAGCTGTTCACAAAATCATTACATTAATTAATTATACATACAAACGGCCAACTTACTTGAGTCATTATTTAATAAACCTGAAATCAGATCACATTCGCAGAACCACATTAAGTCATCGTTATCCCTACAAGTTTCTATCTGAGTGTGCGGGCAAATAACTTTGCGGAATCATCAAAAAGTCCTGCCAACTCAAATAACAGCTTCATTCGATATATGAAGTTTGGCTCCTCAAACTGAGATAGAAATTGCAGAACTTACCTTCCGAATGAGTGTTTGATTTGGGGAAAACTTTGACCCGTCATTAATCCCTTCTATAAAGACACGTACACAACCACATCGAGTTTTGTAATTATTCCCAATCAATATGGAATACATCCGAAAGCTAGAAAACAAACTTAACCAGAGTACGCTAACGAATATAAATTTGTTATCCTTTGCTGTTGGATGTTGTCGATTTGTAAACCATCTACGGAAGGATTAAAGGAGGGAGAGCATTGGATTAAGTTTTAAAAAAATGGTTGAATGTGATTCGTCATTCTTTGATTGTTAACTCTTGATTTCAAGGCTCTTTTAAGGGGTCCGACTTTGGAATTACAAATGTTAACTACTCTGCCCCAGAGTTGGATTCTTTTGGCTCAAATATCTTGAGAATAAATAAACCCACCGAATCTAGTTTCATTTAAAGCGCAATTGCATAAAAATAACACTTGGAAAGGTTTTAGTTGAATTTCGTATCGATGCTTATTAATGTTTATTACAAAAAAACAAAACGAAATAAAAAAAACAATTTTATATTTTTAATTTTTAGGGTTCCGTACCCGAAGTGCTCAAACGAATGAATTTTCAGTCATCTTGAGATGTATTTGTCGCATGAAATTTAAAAAAAAAACAATAAGTCGGCAACAAACAACATTTCAATTTTTATATTTTTAATTCATAACTGATCGTTGGAAAATTTCATTTTTTCATTACTCTTATGGAAAATGAATGTTAGCCATTTCGAGCTTTAACTTTTTGTCGGAAAGGTTTCAGAAAATCACTATCAGGCATCGATTTGCAATTGAAATGGGATCATTGCCCATTTTTAGGCATTAAAATGAGTTGCGATTTTAGGAAACATGTTTTTTTTGTTTTTTGCATGGGGCCCCCCAAAATTGTTTAGTAGTACAGATTCTGTGAATTGCAAGTGTCTACCCATCTTGGTTCTGGGGTTTCATTGGAAGCCATTTAGATCTGTGATGGTTTTTGTATTTATGTGTGTTTCTGGCATCAGAAGCTTGGCTTTTATTGATTTGACAATGGTTGAAAAAAAGGTGCATGAATATTTTACAGGAAAATTTGGCAGCAAGTGTGCAGAAACTGTGTCAAGAACGTACGTCTTTCAGTACGATAAACTGCCTAAACATACTTCTTACGTTGCTCGAGAATGGTTGCTTTATCGTACCCCTTAGCAATCGAATTATCCTAAGCGATGCTTTGAGCGTTAACAAAACGAAGAACATTTGAAGGCATAGCTTAGGAGTTTTGATTTGATATATCTATTAAATTAGGAATAAAATTCTTGCCAACGATTGTACACTCACTTTTGACTCTGATTGTATACAAATTTGCAAGACTTACTCTATGATTCGAATCTACGGCCTATCCATTCATCCAATGGAAGGATAAGCTTAGGCCAGCTGTTTCCCTAGGTTTTGTTATAAATTTATTTCAAAGCCCTTATTCTTAAAAGTTCTTAAGCGTTGCAATATTCAAATTCAGAACAAGCCATTCACAATGTGAATTATTTTATATTAAGCCTTCTTCCTTTCAAAATAGTACACAAATCACGTACGAAATAGTTTTTGATTGAGTTCAGCAAAATCCAGGGATAACAATATTCCTAATAATTTTCCTCGAAATCTCCTTTCGAAAATTCTTCTGCTGCATTCAGGAAAGTTTTGATTTAATCATCTTAAAACTCAACCAAGAATGCAGATAGTTTCAAATAAACAGGATCATTGAAATTATCCCATTGTCTGCATGTTGTCGCCGGGAAGGATTATGAAAACAATAAAATCTCTCATGCGAGTCCTTCGAGCGGGATAATTTTATTTTATTGTTTCAGCTTTCGAAAACAATTCAGACTTGCATGTACGAGAAACGAATTCCTATTTTCGAGTGGATTAAATTGAGTGGTTGTTTGCTTGCTTTTATATGATTTGTGGAACTGGAGCAATTAATTGGTCGGAAACTTGGAATTGATTTAGTTGTGTAATTCATTATTTGCATTAGAACTAAAATAAATTGCTGAAACATTTAATAATTATTTGAACAATTATGAATTTATTGTTAAAATAACTTTTCAATTTGGGAGTGTAAATATAATAAATTGTGTTGACGGAGGGGTCATGAATGCATTTGAATAGATTAGAGGCATCCGTATTATAGGTGAGAAAATAGATAGTATAAGTGGAAGTCAAGCTTGTGCCAAGTTCTCAATCAATTTCATCAGTTTTCCAACGCGCAAAAAACAATTCGGTCTCTCATGAAATCGTTGTCACAGAATTGTAAAAGAATGCAATTACTTCAAGTGACAGGAAATTTTTTTTCCTATTGACTTCAATCATAGAATTCCATATCATACTTCAACTTTAAAATATGAAGTCACCATTAATTTTGAATTCATTGATTGGGATAAAATATTAGTGAATGTTATCTTCTATGTTTTCTGAAATCTTTTTGAAGTTATTGAAGTACTTTTGAAGTCACAAAGCCCCTGAAGTAATTTCGAAATCTTTAAAGACATTTTGAAGTCTTTTGAGTCCAATTGTATTGATTTGAATAAAGTAAACATCATCAATATTTTGAATAAATTTATTAAGCGTTATTAAAAAAAATATCTCGCAAAACAAGAAAACATAAATAGCAGTTTTTTAAATTCGCATCTCACAGTGCTCCACGTCGGGGATGCTTAAATACCTTTGGAATGAAAAAAATAAACACTTCAAAGAGGCAAATGAGGCTAAAGGTGTATTAAACTTCAAATATTTTTTTTAAATGTTGCTTATTGCTAATAACTAAAAGTAGTTATCGAGTCCATTTGCAACAGAGATAGCTGGCGATACCAGGAAATATTTGCAACTTCCTTGATTCGTTTGAGCGAGGTAAAAATAGGTCCTTTCCACTTCACATTAAACAAAAATAAAAAAAAATACCGGTGACTGTTAAATCACAATTTGTTCTTAAATTTAAAGAATATAAAGACAATTATTATACTAAAATCAATATGGTGTAGTGAATGTGTATTTATTAAGAGTGCAAATGAACTATCTAAAATCATATTTTAAAATAATTATTCAATAAATTGTTGGTATATTTCTAAACGATCGTTGTGAAACATTGAATTTAAGATCAGACAGAAGGTTTAAAGAATCAATATTGCTGTTATTTAATTTAAATATAAAACATAAGCTCAGATATAACCATCTACTCTCAAGTTAATCCTATTTCAGTAAGTTACAATGCTATAGAATAAGATAATTTGGAGATGTTGCGTTGATTGAAAACAAAAAAAAATGTGTCGTTAATATTTGATGCCATTTGTTATTAAGCAAATTATTAATAATTTTCGTTTTTTCTAAAGCTTCGGACTCTGAAAATATTAATTTTTAATTAATTAATTTTTTTGATTTACAAAGAAGGAATCGATGAAAGAATGTACGTTTTCCTTAACTTGAGATTGGAGGAGCACAAAAACGAGCTTAACGATAGAAACTCGAAAGTGATGTGGTTACATGAAGCAAACGACCGACGATAGCGTTCAATGTAATCGTTTAGACGACGATCATCCTCAAAGTTACGTGATGAGTGCGCAGATGATTTTCCCATTCCCATATATTCATGTTGATCTAATTGGAAGATCACTCTCATGTAAGTCGTCAATAGGGGAGTTTTTAGCACCCGTTACAGATTTTACGATTTCGATCGTGGAAAAACTGGAAGAGCCTGATGCCGGGCAGCAAAATAATGACTCCTTCACAAGTGTCGCTTGTTTCTTTTATTTTCTTAATTTTCATTATCCTGAGCAACCTCAGTATTGAGACGATCAAGGCTAAAAAAAAATTATTAATACATATACTTAGTAGCGGATCCAAAAAACTTTGTTTTGTCCGAACGTGGGTTTAAATTCAGTTTATCCGCTGTGCGAAGTTTTGCTCAACAATGAAGTCATTGAGTTAATTATTCAGACAACGCAAATCTGGAACTTCTTCTGATTTTGGAAGATTTTTTTTTTCAGCTGTTAATTTTAAACAGGTCATAAAAATATAAGAGAATAAGAAACCGAAATTTTTGAAGATACATTTTACTGAGTTAATGTAAAAGTATTCGGACATTCACAATTATGATAGTCAAAGCCGCTGAATCCTCAAAAAACTATTTTTATAAAATTGAAAATTGTATTTTATGAGGTGGCTATTTGAGGTGGCCATTTCAAAATATCCGAATTCCGACAAATATTTCATATAAATTCCAACTTGTATGAATTGGTGCAGTAGCGTGTTAAAGCACAATGTTAATTCCATTAAAGAGTTGTCCTACAACTATTGGAACATCCGTCAAAATTTTCAAAAACTTCATTTTCTCGAGTTATTTTGCGATTGGGATAATACCATTGTATGTCATATCCTTACAAATATTTTGCTACCATGATTTAGAATAAAGGTATTTCTTTATTAAAGTTTACGGTACGTAGTCTTTACAAAGTGGTAGTTTTTTTTATATTCGTGTGAAATTTTTCGTGCACGACATAAACTTTTATTCCTTATTCTTTCAATCATCTCCGATTTTTTCTTGTACTCACTTTGAAGTGAAGTCTGTAGTGACTTTGGCTACTACGTTAGTCTTAAGTTATCGAACAGTTTTGCTATCTTTCCTTTCAGATGAAACCCTTCGCCTTCCAACGCGATTAACTCTGCTCTTAACCTTAACCTTTGACTGTTTAGCTTATCGAGAACTCGAACATTAAAATATCACATGCTGAACACCTTTTGTTAACAAATCGACCTAACTTCGAAAGTGATAAAAACGATCGATCTTTTTTTGAGTATTGAGCATTGAAGTCCTTTTCCATCTTCCAATTCGGGCCAAAAGTAATCGGTTTGAAGTTTAAAAAAAAAAAAATTAAAAAAACAACGTCAACTATTATTATAATTATGAATTATCGGTCAGTTATTCATTAAAAACATTGGTTACTTATTAGTGCATTTATTATAAACTTATCTGAATAACTTATTTACTAGACAGAAAAGCTTAAACTAGCTTAAATAACTTAACTACACTTAATTAACTTACTGGCCCTTTGCGAGCGCTCTAAGCTAAGTCTAGTACTTTAATAATGTGTTTCTACTAAAAAAAAAATTGGTTAGCAATTCTTAACCATTCATGGACCCACTTAAATACACACAAAACTTCGTCAATTAGGAGGGGTTCAGTGACACACACACGTACAGGCAGAATTTCAGATATAATGAAGATACTCTGTGCTTTTGGAAAGTTATTTTGTTATACAATTCAAACCAATTCACCAATTTTATCGAAAATGCAAAATTTAATAATGCCATTTAAGCGAAATACTAACCCTCTGCCATTAGTCATGAATGGCACCTACATCTCTGAGGTTAAAGGCTTTTCGTCCTTTGTTTCGAATTACAAACATTACTTAACCCTTTAAACTCAAACGAATTCGCATAAAGGAAAGGGGAATCTACCGCAGGTGCCCTTCATTATCTCGTCTACAAGTTAGAAGGTGCACTCTATCCAAAAGAAATAGCCCTATGTACTTTCCCCGACATTAAGACACTGATTACGACTGATAACTTGGCGATTATTATCAGGGATTAACACGACACCACAGTATGTAGGGTCATGAGGAGTGTTGCAGAAATGTGTAGTACAAGAGAATTATCGATCGATCTCAGTTAAACCGTTCTAGAGCCTTTCCCAAGGAAGACACGAGGCAACCTTGAACCCATAGTAATAAACAACACCACACACGACTATTCCAGGGACGTCAAATATCTTTGAGTAATTCTGGGCTTAGTTGTCAGATACCCCATTATTGACCACTAGGCCACCAACTCAATTCCCGAGAGGTACAGATTCTGTACAATGCTGTAATGATGTAAAAACATTTCGTTCCCTCAGTTTTATTAGATCGGGGGCTTTCAAAACTTCCGTCAAATACTAAAATACATTTATTATTATTTGTTCAAACTAAAAATAAACCAAAAATATCAAAGCTATATTAATCTCCGAAAAAGAAATATCAATCTATCGTGCACACTGGAAAAACATCCTTTGATGGGTATTTAATTGCATGCCATATCAGGATGCTTCACAAAAAAAGGGATTCCACATGTGCTTTGTGCGCAAAAAGAACGAAATTGCAAAATAAATTCAAACCAACGAGTATGCACCCTCATGCTAAGCTTGAAATATAACAGCTCCATATGGATTTATTACAATTCCATGAGAACGTTGTGCAGTGTTAGCCATTAATATCATGATATTCATAAATGGCCAGCCGTTATGCGGGAGTGGTGTAAAGTAAAGTTTGAGCATAAAATGAAACACATCTTGAATGACGGAAATTTAGTTAAAGCATCACAATAATTGAAAGCTGGAATTTAAGTAACGGATCGTGATAAGTTTTTCGGTATCTATCGCCAAGAAGAATGTTGTCGATTTGTACAGACGAATGAGTAGGTAAGCGGTATTGGTATAAAAACGTGGTTTGGAAGAATGCCCAGTCAAAACTAACCCCAAAACTACAGGTTCAAATCGCACAGAAAGGCTTGATATTTTTTCTACCTTTTGATTTCAAATAAAATACTGTGAATAGAGCGAATGCAAATTAGTCGAAGTCAATTTTTCCATCCCATTTCGGACTACAACCATGGATCAATTGAAACCAATATTTATTTGAGTTTTAAACCACTTAACACGATCTTTCAAGATGCATTTAAATTAACGAAGAATATAAGTTTCAAACAGTTAACCTTACTTCACTTACCAGTATTTTCAGTGTCCTATTTTTAACAGTTCTAGCGTGATTTGTGACGTATCAAAGCCAATAATTAATTAAAATTATGATTTGTCCATTTGTTGCCGATCGCAGCAACGTGAAAGAGTTAATGCATGGTCCAAGCCCTTACAAAATTCAGGTCGTGCAAAAATTGAATGTGAATGTGAATAGTCCTTTGAAAAGTTGAAGAAGTTCTATCGAAAAAAGGCTCGAAATTGGACTCTTTAAGAGGACAAGCATTGATTTAACAATTTTAATAGCTTTTTAAAAAAATCACCCTTTTCAAATAAGTGGCATCCTCAACAGTCTTGGGTCCATTGCTCAAGGCAAGGCTGAACCATAAAGCTGTCAAAACAGTACATCGGCTGCCTTGGCTGTAGGACAACTTGTCAACCCAATTTTTTGATACACTTCGATTTCGATGGTTTCGGCACCTGTTTGATAAAAAGTTTGATTAATTATTTTTCAAGTTGAATAATTTGAGATCTTCTGAAGCTTCCGTGACTGATGTTCAGTCGCTGAAACTTTTGAGTTTAGCCTTCACTCTAGCATCCCAACGACCACGATGCAGATAATTGACTTAGCACTTGGTCCAAGCGGCCCAATGGTACCCATATGTACCAAGGCTTAGTTAACGCTCTGAAGATAACAGCGTCTCAACACAAAGGTGGCAAGAAAACTAGGTAAATCAAGAAATTAAAGACTGTTCCTTGGATTAATCTGAATTATATTTATTTTTTAAATAATTATATCTTGCTCCGAATTAACCGGACCTGGACCCAAAATAAAAGCCTTTGAAAATCTTTTCCATCCTCTCTATGGTTTTTCCATGAAAATATTGCAGAATTTGGTTCACCTTTTTGCGCACATAAAAATTTAATTAGCTCGAAACATGAAACCAACGTGCGGGGGCCTATCTAACGATCATAACATGGCCATATCCCTCGGAACATCTTTGTGTGACAGGTTATCTATCATCATAGCGTGAGGTACAGCACTCCTCTAACAAAGGACTTCCCCATTCCGTTCGCACACGCTGTTAATTAATGCCATTTACGCCAAATCCAAATCTCACCTCATTTTTATCTGGCCAACCATATGCTATTCAATTCCTTCGTGGAAAGGAGCAGCTCCCTTCTTTAATGAAAAATATATTCATTATCTGATTAAGTTGCGAAAGAGCTCCCGCTAACAAACTAAATTCCCAGGATGCCAACGAAAAACAAAAAAAAAAAAAAATATGCGCAAACCTCCAAGGCTAAACTGGTAGACCAAGGCAAGTGGGCTCTAGTGCTCGGTTGGCCTCTAGAATTTGCCACCATGGGCGCATTGTGGTTGCTTCACCGAAGAACTGCTTTTAATAAGGACCTCTGTGTGTGTTTGTGTGTTTTTTTATTTTTATTTATTTCGTTCGTACTAAAAAACACATTCAGCAGGACGACTGGAAAATAATATCAACGGGACATAATATTGTATGCAAATATTCAGACAACGATAATGTCCTTTTTCGTTCGTTTTGCCAGCCGCAATTATTTCAAGGAGCAGAAAGCTATTTGCTGTTTGATTCCCCGCTGTGTTGTGATGTTGCTGAATTTTTTATGTCGCATAAAAACTGTCCTACACCGAGCACGAGGGGGATAGCAGATGTACATATCATTCAGAGGTGGAGGAAAAAGAAGAAGAACGACAGAAGGACGACGATGTCCTTCAACATGCTAATTAGAACTCAAAAATGGTGTTTTTCTTGAGTGGGCGCACTGCGGTGATGGTGAGTAAGAACAATGTTATTGAGAGATATTTCTTGGGAGGGGGGAATACCTGCGTCCAGGTATTCTGAGTGGTTGCATAGGACGCGATTATCGATGTCCGTTTATGGAGAGATGAGGTTCGTGGGTGGTCTAATTGGATGTAATTACCCCGGCGGCGGGACCTTGAACAGTAAGGTGCTTTTTTTTTGTAGAAATTAAGTAGCCAAACATGGGTCTGTCACATCTGGCTTAAGGCTGGATGCTTATTTTTCGTTCAAATATAGATTTCAAGGACTAAGTATTTTTGAAACTTTTATTGGTAAGTTTTGAAATAAACAATCATTGGTTAAATTTCATTTCAGCCCACGTATACGATTAGTGAAGACTTATCTGATGGGATTTTATTGAGGAAAATCGCGTGTCTTTTCTAGAACTAAGTAATGCTTAAGTAATCGTGGAACAATAGTTGATGAACGAGGTTCAACAGGATGTCGACTTAGCTCTGCGAAGATATTTATTTTTCTTTGGACAAAATCAGACATTTTGCGGATGGATGAAGATTTGAAGTCTTAAGTACTCGTACTGGTATTTTTAAATAGCAAATAGTCCTTCGTCACTATTTCCAAGCAATTGTTAAGTAACTGCCAAGCTCGAAATAACTTTTGAAAAACATTTGAAATTGAAGTTTTGGCTAGTTTTGAGTAGCTCGAAATTGACGAGTATTTTGTTCATGAAACCACGACATATTCATCTCTATGGCTATGTTGGTGACATACATTTTCGTTTTTGAGGCTCGAAAAATTCACAAAGAGTACCCAATGCATTCCGCACCTACGGCTGTTTAGAATGGCTGTCGAATTCGGGCATTATTGGCCCATTCGAGCACTTTCGGTGTATGATGAAATATTTTTAATGGCCAGAAATTGAGGATTTGGATTTATGCGAACTCTGTTTCCAGGAATGTTGGGCTAAGTTTCACGCAATCCTTCCGATAATATTCCATTCTTAATTGGAAGATGGACTGTTTTCAAATCTAAAATTTTGTTACGAACTCTTATCTGGTTTTCGATCTTTCTAGAGGTAATATGTATGTACATTTTGCTTTGTGATTTTATTTAAACATTTCTTATAGTATGCATAAATATGCAGGAATAATACGGAAATGTTTCTAGACGCACTTGGCTCTCTCTTTCTTCCATGACCGAAGTTATTGATATGTTCCACAGAGCGTGAAGAATGATTACGAGAATAATTGAAATTTTGTGTAGTAGGCTTAAGAATTTGTATTTCGACTGCTTTTTTGGATAGATTTCGAATGGGGATGGAGAATTTGATATCTTTGACTGATTTGTATTGGTTCAATTGGTTCAATTGGTTTAAGATTGCATCGGAACTTTGTTATACTATCATCTTCATAAACACTTTCGACACGATCCTGAAATAAGCGAAAATAATAATTATGTTACTGTTTGGTGACCCGAAGGCAGGTAAGTTGAAATCTTTGCTGAATTAAACAATTACAGCCAGCTAGTTAATGAGCGAATCCTTGATATTGCATGTCACAAAATCAACACATTGGACTTGTTCCTCACTTTTCACCCTGACAACTACTCCATTGATGTATTGGAGCCCTTAGGTTCCTCGGACTATTGTGTCATAGCATACAATTTTTTTTAGAAGTTTTAATTGGTCACGATGTTTCCTCGAAAGTGACATGGATGCCGCCGCTGACATTTTAACAAACATTATTTTCCAAGGCACAAAGGAGTTCATCCCAAATAATATGAAGACAATCAGGCCAAAAGAGAATTCATTGTTCGACTCGAGCTGTAAAAAGGCGGTCAGGTTGAGAGAGCCAACCCTACAGAAGAAAACCGGAAAAAGTTTTGACGTTCTCCTGTGAATTAAAATTGAAACACAAAAACACTACGTTTTCCCAGCGGCAGTAAACAATTTTGGTCCTTCGTCAAAAATATTAAGAACTGTACTACGTCAACGATTCCGACGACAATCCTGTTATTGATAATCTAGACAAAGCCAATCTGCTTGCTTTACAATTCGCTGCCAGTTCCACACTTTCAGATTGCGCCTTATCACCACCTGTGCTCGAGGATGTCGAACATTTTATGGGACAAAGAAATTTCCGCTCACAGTCGCAAGTGTACTAAAAGATCTACACATACACAAATCCGCTGATCTAAATGAAGCACTGAAGAGGCGTTCTTGCATGCTGGTAAAACCATGCTCCAAAACACAATGCTTATGTCATCCAAGCGAGTCATTTTTACTCAGTCATTGTCGATAAATGGAACTTGCGTCAATGAAACCAAAAAACTTTAAATGCTCAGTGTGCTCTTTGATTCTAACTCACGTTGGAATGAAAACATATTCGATGTCGACAAGAATGCAGTGAAATGTCAAGGTTTACTTAGAAATATTTTACCCCTTCTGACTTAGCTACAATTTATAAGGTTTTTATTTGGCCAAAAATTGAGTACAGCGCTCACATCTTGGTGCACCCAAAACCACCTTGCACCTGCTAGATACAATCCAAAAGCGTGCAACATAATAAAAAAAATTGTGCAATATTTAAGAATTCAAAAATTTACTATGCATATATTTAGCTACAATAAAGAAAGAAAATTGTATAATAAATTCAGTATATACGCTGGAATATCGAAGACATGTATCACTTCTTTTACTATATTATCAATGCTCCGAAGGCATAGCAAAAAATCACTCGAAACGCCCGCACATCATAAAATGTTCATTAGTTTACCCTTAAGCCTTCTCCGTTTCAGCAGGGCGGTATCAACCCGCGATAAGGCAGATTCGCAAAATTTCGTGGCTCTTAGAAAATGGATAGAGATCTCTGTTATTGATATCCTTCGATCCTTCCAGGTCGCCTTACGGGGAAAAGTTGTCATCTTTTTCTTTATGAAAGCCTTGGCGACTTATATAAAATTAGTTTTTCTTAAGCTTAAGAAGGATAAAACGGGGGAAATATATACAATGATATTATATGTACATATATATGTGTATAGATTTATGTATATCTCGTGTATATATTTTCGTGAGTTTTAGGGTAAGTTAAATTTAAGTTTATATTTTTAAGTTATTTTAATATAGATTGAAGCTTTATATCTTAAAAAAACGTACATTCACAAAGTTTTTGATAAAAATTTTCTTAGTTTATAATTGTTATCATTAAGACATATATTAAATAATAACTTTAAGTCGAAAAACATAAAATAAGTACTAGTACCATTTGTGAAATAACTAGACCAGATTCGAAAACTTGATAAAAGTTCAAGATTTACTCTTAGATTTTATGTAAAGTCCGGCTTTACTTCTGTGATTGCCTTGAAATAAACAAGTTTCGACGTATAGTTCCATTCTGAACTAAGGCGCCGATATTTTAAGCTGACCGTGCCAATCAAAAACGAGTGGGAGTCTTTCGATTATTTGCCTATCCGATACCTTCAAGTTTATCGAGTAAAGTAATTATAAGTCCGCAATAAGCCTCTTAATGATGACAAGAAGCAGTTTGAACTTTACGAAACGTTTCCGTGATACTTGCACAGTTTTATTATTCCACTAACGATTGCCTGCGAGCTCAAGAAAGTATATTCGCCGCCCGCTGACAATTAAGCGTTCTAATTGTGCAGACAATTTTGTTTTAAATGTGATAAAATATTTTTCCTACAACTTGATTAGAATTTAATTGTTCTTAAATAACCCCTGACGTTCCCTATCGGACCATCAAAACATCAGGTTCGACATTATTGGCATTATTTGTATCAGAGCCAAGTCCTCTCCGAAGTCGTTACGCTATCCCGGGATATTGAATCCACTGGGAGCTTAGACGAAACAGCCAATTATCTTAACGAGATGCTTTTGTCCTCATCTCACGAGAGCAGCATCCCAAGAACCAATACGTATCGGCGTAAAGTTCCATGGTGGGATGAAAAACTTACTCTGCTCAGGAGGAAAGCGAGAAAACTCTTCAATCGTGCCAAGAAAACCAAAAAGTGGGACGAATCCACAAAACCATTAGCAAGGGTCATGTAAATAATAAAGGTCTTCTCAGGAAATCAAATGGTTCCTACATGACGGACCATGCGGATATTCTTGTAATGCTGTTGAGCGTTCACTTCCTGGGTTTGTCTAAGACTCACGAGTTGAAAGCTACTATAGCTATTCTAACAGGGTTAAAAGTCTATCCGGTAAAATTTTCAGTAGTGGCAAATTAAAATGGGCAATTAGCTCATTCAAACCCTTCGGATCACGCGGTGGAGATGGTATTTTTCCAGCCCTTTTCCAAAAGGTCATGGACCTTATCATTCCGGTTATCATCGCTTTGTTTAAAGCTTACTACAATGGGGCATATATTCCCCTGATCTGGCGATAGGTAAACGTGGGAACATACCTCCAGAGCTTTCTTAATTATATTTACTGACTGTACATCATGATGGTTAGACCTATTATTACCTATGCAGCCATAATTTGGTGGCCCAAAACTTTAGTAACAACTGCTAAGAAGCTGGAAAAAGTCCAACGTTTAGCTTGTTTGGGCATCACCGGTGCTTTTAGCACATGCTCTATGGCAGCACTGGAAGCTCCTCTTCATATTTTCATAAGAAAAATAGCCGCTAAAAATGCCCTTAAGATGCAAATGGCAATGAAATCCAAACCAGGTGACCAAACGGGACACTTGAAAATAATCAATTTCATCACGGATAAACCCATGTTTTGCTCGATCCCAAATTGGATGAAGGCAAGATACTGTTTTGGGCGTCTCTTTGAGGTCGAGCAACACACTTGCCCCCGACCCCAGAAACTTAATCTGGTGCCTATCTATGGACCCAACACTAAAATCGCTATACCCATGGGGAAACATCCAAGTGTTTTCCTGGCTGAACTACAAGCTATTGAATCCTGTGTCATAGAAAATCTTGCAAAAGGGCAAAAAGGTCTGACCAATAAGTGGGAAAACAAGGTACGCATTGCCCGCGATTTTTTTTTATAGACCTTTTTGTGTTCGTTAACTTTTTTTTTAATTTTTAAAAATTTATTTATTTTGTCGGTTTCAGTTCAAAAATTATTTGCAACGAAATGCGCTTTTATTGAAACGGGATCGCGTATAACTATTGTCAATACTAAAAGTCCATTCTAAATATTAGTGCTTTCATTTTTAAAATCGAATGAGGAGTTTCGAAGAAATTAAGAAACATACTTTTTTTTAATATAATAGAACAAGAGAAGATTTATTTTAACTAATTTAAAGTCAACTCGATAACATATAAATGGAAGCAGTTAAATTGCCGATCTTGTTGGATGAGGTAATACTGAACAGCAATCAGCGTACTGAAATACATTCTCAAGGCTCGATACCTGTACTGCTACTGTTTGGTCTAGTTATGATAATGCTGAGCCATGACTCTCAAAAATGATAAAGGACTTAACTTGAGTCGACGATAGTTTCCTGATGTTATCTTGCTCAGATAAAATGCTCATCAGTAAAGTAATTAACATCATTAGAAACGCAAATACTTTCGTTCAATGTAAATTCTGCAAGGAAAGCAGCGAACTTTGACAAAGATAAATCGATTTTTTTTTCTGCTAGACACATAAACAACTTTAAAAAGGTTTGGAGAGTAGGAGGTGAAGTGAAGAGCTAAGTTCCATAGCGCAAGTTCAGTTCTCGCAATTGAATCGAGCTCACGAGATGAATCTGACTTGATGAATCTGAATAACAATATATTCGTAGGCGAAAATCATAAAACTGACAAGTATTCATGCGAGGTTACGAAACGTGCTGACCATGTTTCTTTTATCCAGATTCAACCGAATACTTTTTCTGTGTAAAAAATTAAAACAAAAAATCATCATAAGAAGTGCTGTAAATGCTTCATTGCAAAAACAAAAGACATTAATTAAAAATCGAAAATAAACTCAACATTACATATTTTGACCAACGAATTTTGCATTCTCAATTATTCAGAAAAAATGTTGTAAACAATTTTATTTTTTCGCCTCGTGTCTCAATTACTCAAACTGAAAATCAACATCGAATTCCTCCGTTCGTTTAATGTTTAAAATGAAACTATACATTATTAAAATAAAATATGTAATTAAAAAAAAGAAGTATTAATTCCAGCAGCTAAGGGCAAAAAATAACAACAACAACCAGATTTTATTTGTTTTTAATACCTTCGATTGCTACTATGGGATATAACCGCAGGACCTGAAAATACAATGACTCGCACATAAGAGGTCGCAGAATGCATGCGCACCCTCGGGGCAAGGCAAAGCTATAATTTACTTACTTCCAGTTGAAATGAACGTCAGGATGGAAAAATACACCAACAACCTTACATCACATCGCTCTGTAGTCCTGCTGGGATGCAACACCAACCACCTGTTCGAGCAAGGACAAAAAAATAATAAACTTGTACGAGTTATTTTCTTTTACTGTTATTATTATCGCATGCCGCAGAGCAACACCGTGCTCCATGGACACAATGCACCGCGAGGAGTAAGACTGAAATGATATACAGCGTTTCGTCCTCCTGTGGGTGACTTAAGCCAGAGTCGTTTGTCTGTGGTGCAACCGCTCCTTTGTTAGTTTCGTTCGTGTTGGAAATGAATTTTGACTTCTTCTTCTTCTTCTCTTCCAATCGATCGCTGTGGCTGCAACGACGGAAACAAGGATATGGACGAAAAAAATACTTTAATGTTCCCAGAAGGGAGGTTGTCTATAAGCTCCCGCAGGATTCTGCGACTCATACAATGGATATTAATATAACCTTCGTCTCTTGCCGGTAGCTGAATCGATGATGCAATAACAAAAAAAAAGGTCAAGTTGTGAGAATTGAAAATATCCTTATTGGGGGAAGGACTCTGCGGAACTGTGCCAGTAATTAGAAGAAAAATAAGATTACGTCTCGGGGCAAGTTTGTGAGAAATTTATGGCTGTTAAGGGTGCTGGCTGTTCGAAGATAGCTTAAGTAAGGAATGTCCTTTTCAAATGAAAACGTTATTTAAAGGTGGAGAGAGGAATGCCTTGAATGGAAGAATGATAATAACTTTAACTTGTTAAAAGAGTCGGACATGCATAAATCTTTAATGGATGAATATTTGGGAATCAAAGACATGTTTAAAGATTTAAAAATGTAGTTAATTGTTTTTTTCAAAAATCCAGAATCTGCAACGTTTTTAAAGATTTTCTAAAGAAGGTTATTTATTTCAAAACATACCCAGTTGTCTATCTTGATGTTGTACCACGATTCTTTCCACATAGGCAAGTTTCGTGTTATTCCATGGAACTGTAAGCGTAGCATTTAAAAATATTATGAATAGAATTGGTCCCAAAATGGATCCTTGTGGTACTCCATAGTTCATGAATCGCCGATTTCATTTTATGAACATAGCTTTGAGGCGATACAATGTATATTTCAAAGTCGACTATTAAAAGATCGATCGATATCGAAGAATTCACTCTAGGGGCCACAATGTGAGCAATGAAGCCACTATTGGCAGTCTGGATAGGTAACATTCTAAGCACCTATTTTATCAACTCATCAGTTTGTGACACATGCAGAATAGAGAAAACCGATACAGGTACACTGCAGTGAGGAGCTGTCTAAATGGAATCCCACGGTTTGTGATGGTCTACGCTGACGATGTTGCCATTCTTAATCTGATAAGTTCAAATCGTTTATCTTATGCAATATCACTTGTGCATTCGTAGGCCGTCTACGTATTAATCCGTGAAAGCTGAGACCTAGAACAATACCAATCTTCCCACCACCAAAGTTGGATGGTATTGAGCTGTAGCCTTAAATCAGTCTACAAAGGCTCATCAATTAAGATGTCAGGCGCAACGACATGAAGCTGCGAACGAAGCTAGCTTATATGTCCACCCATCTCTTTGTTAAGTTGCAAGGTGGTGTGGAAAGTTTTAAATATGGATCTTCTGTTGATCTTGATTTTTCAAGATGGATCCTTTAGATACTTGTAAGAGAGCCAGTATCTACGTTTTTTTTTTTACAATTTTGTCGACCATTCTGCTCGTAATACATGAAATATACCCGCTCCAGAAGCACTACCTTTGTAGTACGTTTATCTGTTTTTGAACGGTTCACATCTATAAAGTAGCAAACCTTACGGTCTCCGATGGCACTTCAGATTGACGTTTGTGATTGAAACAGATATCAAATGCGAACCTTTTCGGATTACCCTTTAGTTTAGTTGGAAAGTCAAGATGGATGCTCAAAATACAAATAACAAGTATGTCCAAAACGGGCATCAAAAGCTCTACAAATTAAGCACACATGCTTCATCATTCTGAAATAAATTTGCTGCATTTTTAGCCCAACTTGTTTCAAATTCTATTCAAGGCAGACAGAATTATAACAAAGTAGAGCTGCAGGATTATAAAATTCAATCTCCCATCCGAGCATATCACAAAATGTGAATTTAATTGCCGATGCAATATTGTTAGCATATCCTTTGCATATACTAACGCAGTCAAACTGTCATGATTTATTGACACTTAATCGCAGAACACTGGCATAAATTTGATTGTGAGATAAATTTAATTGCCTCCATGTGCACCATGGCGTATGAGCAATTTTTTTGCACTCGTTTCGTAAAGAAAAAAGTAACTCCACATAAAAACAGCCAGGAAAGTTTTTTTTACCGGCAAACTTTTGTCGGCTAATATGAGCATCCGCGCTTATTTGAATGCTAATTTGTTGCTTGAATCAACATGGCTTGGGCTTAGGCTTGGTTGGCTTGGGTGCGATGTGGCTTGACCACACCATCAGAACTGCAAAGAATTCAATTATAAAAAAAATCATCTTAATAGTTATACTTCCACGTGTATTCCTTCGCTAATTCCCCATTGAAGTCGTTATTATTACGTAAGTGGTATATTTGGATATAAAGGAGTTCGGAAGATGGAAAAGGATATAAATTGTTCTGACAACTTGATTGGCCTAAGTTTTGCTGCAGACGATCTCTCGGATTGTATCAACCATTCAACCACTCTTTTTCGAAGAAACATGCATAACAAATGAAACATAACTAATTTTCAAAAAAGTCGTTTGAGTTTTTTTAAAAATGTATCTCTCTCATTCTTTACCCATTTGGCTGAATTCTTCAACAAAATTTTCGAAAATGTTGAAGTTCACTCATTCTTTGAAAAATCTGTAATTTTTCCAATATTTATGGATTGGATATGGTGATATAAATGCAGTTGAAAACTATCGAGGAATATCCTTCATGAATGTTAATGCGGAGATTTTTTGTGTGTTCTCGTTAACGGTCTCTTTAACTGGGAGGATATAAACAACATTCTTGTGGAACTTCAAGTCAACTCAAATATTGATCACATATTAACTTTTACATCAATGGTAAATGCAATTCAATAAAAAAAAAAAAAATAATCATTTCATTTATTCGTCGATTTTAAAGCTGCATTTGACTTAGTGAAGTAAAGTGCTTTATTTTGTAAAACCTAACAACTTGGAGTGCCAACAAGATACCAGTCTGGGATTACTTACAGGAGTTAAACAGGTTTATCTTTTCAGCGATCTTCTATTTGTGCTCTTTATTAAGAATATGGCTGCGAACAATCGCAGGTATCACAATTAATGTATTTCTCTATGCCGATGACTTTCTTCTTTTATTAGAATGAACAAAACTCCTCCAATTATTGGTAAATCGTTCTCGGGTTCCATCAAATAATAATTTTAAAATCATACCTATTCTTTCTTTTAATAAAATTTGATTATTCAATTAAAATTCATAAAAACATTTGTAATTGTGTCCACTAAAAAACTTGCAATAAATAAATCATTTGATTTACGATTTACGAAGAAACTTTTGAACGATACGAAAAACTTCAAGTCAAAAGAATGTTATATTTTAAGACTGCTTAAATTATTGGTTTACATTTCAATCTTAATTTTTAACGTCAGAAAAGAATACTAAGCTGATTTGAAACCTAGTATAGCCAATTAATTTTATAGCATTCCACATTCCTTGATAAGAAAACTTATGATTTCAGGTATTTTTAGGGGCCCGTACAGGTGCAAGTGCTTGCGCCCGACATCTTCCTGTTATGACAATTTCTGTGAGGCAATCATTTTGATATTTGGGATTTCGGGAGAGGAAATGCGAACGCATACTCGGTTCCACTGCTCTTCATTAGTGCTCATAACTGCGAGGATGTTGTCTGGAGTGATTTTGGCTTTGATCAGCGTCGTCCTCAGTCAAGTCATCTGACAGCTGATTTGTCGGGTCTACTATTTTTCCCATTATGGGTTGGTATTTATTTAAGCACCTGGGTTCAATAAGAAATTGTAGATTTATTCATTTTACCCTGCTTTTAATCTATCAGGTCTCCGATGTTTTGAATTAGTCTTGCAATCCATCTACCCCTAGGGCCCTGTTACAGCGTTCTTGTCATCGATGAATAGTGTTTGCTTTATTTCTTCTGTCGCCATTTCTTTTCTGACTTCTGCTATTCTGTCATATATGTGCAAATGGTAGCATTTGACTTCGATATTGTTTTTTTTAACACACCAATCCAGAGTGTGAGACTCTCATGAGTATTTTGCGTTTACTTGCCGTGTGACACCGTAAATTTGCCATAATTCTGATTAATAATAAAGTGAGGTTTGCTGGTTTTAGTGTCTTACACCAAGGTAATCCAGTGCTTCTTAAGTGGTTATTGCATCAAGTCCTTATCGCATCTTAAAAATTGTGGGAGTGCGCCTTCTAGTTTTCTATTACAGGGCTCAGTCCGTGGTTTTGTGTCCAGGACTGGAAGTGTCTCATGACTTGGAAGGTTTTGTTATTCATCTCTATGTGGAGGATTCCGTTGTAGGAGATATTCCACATGTCTGATTATAGAATGTAATTTTTTCTTGCATAGTTCTTCTCCGGTATCGTATATTGGCTCTCTTAGTAATCTTTCTCCATTCGAAGAAGAAAACATTTTGTTGCATCGATGGTATTTTCTTAGACATTCATGCTCCATCTAGTAGAGTTGCTAGCACGATGACTGTTCCCGAATCGTGGCTGCTTCTTCTTCTTACTCAGCTCTTAGATCGAACAGATAGAGCATTTAAAAAAAACCTTAAGAGTCAAGCACATTCCACCAACAATAACTTCGTGCCACCTGGCAGACAAAAAACTAAAACCAAACAAATGCTTCAGTTTCCAGGTAAAGTTGTGGTGATTGCTGCTGTTGAAGGCCTTTAAGAAGTCTAGAGAGTAAAACAATGAAGCGCATCCCCTCATCAAAATCCTTTCGAATATCATTTAAGATTTCTTTCTTTTCTGAAACCTGATCGAAACGGTCTTAATAAAGAATTGATAGAGATAAGGTTTTGAATCTGCTTTGAGTGCACCCTCTCAATGATAACCTACCACAATAGTGGTCATTGTTGCTTTTCAGTTGTATAATCTACTATCTGAGAAACACTTCAGGTGTCTGTTAGTCCAAAGGACTCATCAACCCTACTTTTCCTCAAGGTTCGTAAAATGAATTGAGTTCTTTTTAGGGTTCCGTACACAGAGGTTGCCAATGAAACCCTTTTTCCAAGCCTTAGCAGTCTGCTCGTCTGTAAAAGGGCTGTATCTTCTGATAGGTAGACAGTTTACATTTTTATAGAATGTGAATAATGGAAATGAGAAAAAATAGTAAAAATAAAAATCGAAACTAAAGTTTACGACAAGAAGTATGTTAATATAAATACGGTGGTACGGAACCCTTTGTTTGCGTGTTCTACTCGAAATTTTTGTTGCCTCGATTCCACCTAATATAAACCGAAATAATACAAAAGTTGTATTCCATTTATTTAAAGTATGAAGTCAAGCTGATTGTATCGTAGCTTCAAATAAGAGCTTTGCAAGTCATCCTTTCACGCTTACTCAATCTGGGAATGTTCCAATATTTCATGAATCTTCTATCCCTCAAAAGCTATCAATTCAGAATCCTGAAATTTTCATCTGAAACTGATTTATGATATCCGCTTGCAGTGAACAGTTAAAAAAAAAGAAAACTCAGCAACCAAATTCCAATTTAAAGCACACGCATCGATGAGGTCATTTAAATTCCATGCAAACACAATTCCTGCAACCAGCTTAATCCCAAAACTACGTATAACTTCATTCAAATCATGCTAAGCCAGCATAGTTCAGAGAACCTCTAAGGATTCTAAATGTATCTGATGGCTTTGATGGTGCATTAAAAAGCTATGGTAAATCGAAAGGATAACCAATAGAAAGGACAACAAAGACAATATCATATTCAAATTGAAATTCTATAAAGGACACATGTCGACCACTACGGTAAACCTATTGAAAGGACAACAAAATCCATCCCATACGACAAAAGAAAACTATTCAAAGGTCTCTTATAAAAGTTTTCCACTCAATTTGAGTCCAGAGAATTATACGTGCTCACATTCAATCCGAAACGAAGTCGTTATTGTTAGTGCAACTCATTACGAGTTCTGGACGTAACTTATCAGAATGCAATGTCCTGTTTGGACAGGAAATGCGGTTATTGTCCATTATTTCGAGTCTATTAATCATCAAAGATGACAATTACCGAAATCCTGCTAAAAAAGGTCATATGCCATATCGTATGTCCTGTACGAGACCAACACAAATTTGTGTGTTTCCATTTTCGGATAAGCAAATGCCAGGTCGCTTACGTAGACCAACTCTCGACAACATCTTAATAAGAGTCCTTTGCAGTGTAATAATGCTGCAAAAAAAAAAACAACAAAAAACAAAAAGGAAATTGTGACTGGAAAAGTTTATAACTTATCACCATTGTGATCCTTTGGTGGAGTTCGCCAAGTGTGGCAGATATGTACACGTATGTCCTGCAGCATGGTCTACTTTCTGCAATTGCTGGGCATAAACTGGGAAAGAGTAACACTGTATACCTTCATCATCAGAGGATGCGGGGGTTTTGTTTCGAAACAACGGCATTGTGTGGTCACATTGGAGATTTATCGCCACCAAATGAGGGTGTATGAAATTGCGGCCAATGTAAAGTTTCTAAAGTCCTGTTTATCAGGGTGCTTTAGCGTGTTTGTTTCAGATATGGCAACATAATTTATTTGGCAGGTCATCAAGGTACCATCGCTAGTGCAATATTTAAATCAAACTCTGTGTAGATACATGTGAAGGAGATGAAGCTTAATAGGATAAGTGGATGAAAAGCCGCATTTAGAAAGTCATCAGCTTTAGATTTGAAATTTAAAAAATTCAAAAGATCCTGCGAACATGAATTTTGCTGTTAACTATTTAATGACTCGTTTTTGGCATAGGTTTAGGAAAATGGGTAAGTGCAATTTCAATCTTCGCAATTCCGTATGTAAAATGAAAACAGTCAGTAAAGGTGAACCAAAGTACTTGAGATTTTGGAGGCTACGTACCAGAGTTGTAAGAGAATTAAATGTCTTGGGATGGTAATTCTATTGATTGCATCCAAAATTATGTGAAACCATTTTTCTAAATAAGGCTTGGATCAAAAACAAAAAAGTTACCATTTCTTTTAAGTCAGGAACTGGTGCATTTGTTTTAAACAAGTCATTGAATTTAATTCAATGATTGCATTTCTTTAAATATACAATTGAATTCACTTGATGTCTGCTGAAGTCCGCAGTGAATTCACATAGAATCAACTGAAGTCAATCAAATCATTAGTTTTAACTTGTATTCGTTTAGACAGGAGGGAGGTAAACTAAGGCAAATTTTTTTAATTGCCAATTTATGTCTTGAAAATAATAAGTAGCTAGGAGAAGCCGAGATAAATTCCCTGGCCAGGCGAGCCAAGTGCATTTGACGTCTTTCGAAATAAGAACATGTACATGCTTCGTAAAAGTTTACCTCGTCTTTGTATGTGTTTCTATCAAATGTAGGGTAAAGGATCAAAATGATCCCTCTCCCGATCATGACCTCAACGATAAAATTAGGAAGAAGACACTCATTTAAACTACATAATGTTCTAGTGAATCCAATGACTTTAAACGAATTTAAACAATTATTGCTGAATTCACTGACTTCAACCGAATAAAAGTAAATTCACTAATGACTTCAAAGACAAATATGAATTCAACTCTGACTTCAATTTATCTTATGTGAATTCAATTGATTTTCGAAAATGATTTCAATTATATGATTGCTAAAAATTGAGTGCACCAAATAATAGCATTAAAAGCATGCTGATTAAATACTTTTCTATTTTCAGTGTTTTTGGAATGAGATGCGTCAGTCAAAAGTTAGATCTCCTTGATTTAAAATCCTTGAATGCCTTATTTTACTTTCAATTGATTTAACTGATAGGTCCCAGGTTCGATTCCTTGAGTTGGTGGTCTAGTTTTTCGAATCTGGTCCAGTCACCATTTGCCATTGGGATCAAGTTAATGGCATTATCACTGGGTTGGTCTGTCTGACTAATGGGTGGCGTTGTTGTAGTGGTTGTTTAAATGACTTAGTTCCTAATTCGTGTTTTCAAAGTAGTGGTATGTGCAAATTGTATGTAGATGGCTCTGCTGTGAAGGCATAACACATACAGCGGGGTGTTTACCTAAATCTTCCAAAACTTTCAAAGTTCATGTATCAAACTTATGTCGAAAAAAATCCTGCGAAGTAGGTTAAAGCAAATATATCGATATCAAAATCCTAAATAATATAAAAAAAGCTGATAAATGGACTACGGAAGAAGACGATCATCGTCAAAAACAGAAAAACGTTGAATTCAAGATTAAGTGCAATCCAGAAGTTCTATTGAGTTGACCACAGCTTCTGAAGTGGTAAATCATTTGGCTGGTCAAGGAAATGTCAGAGCTTAAATGCGTAAAATATCGGTCTCCGCAAAAAGTGAACCAACCAGTGTCGTTTCTGATTTAATACAATTAAGCAATCACATCAGGGACATCAGGTATTTCCATCTTATAGTAGCTAAGTGAAGTCTAAAAAAATGTGTTATTCTTCAGATGATTGTATTCCTGTAGAAGAAACGCGCTCCGAAATAAAAGTCCAAGCCCTTTTAAACAAAACCGTCAGAAATTGTAATGCAAAGTAAAGCTATAGGAAATACTTCTGACGAATTTCTGCTTTATTTTTTCATTTGAGATTAATTGATGTCCAAAATACTTTGTGGCAAAATCTTCGCCCTTCGTCCCCGTTCTATTGCCTTCCAATCGAATTCACCAACCAAGCTTTTGCAGGAAGGATTCGTCCTTCCAACTATTTGTAATGCAGGTGAATACGAAATTTCTGTTACACATTTCCTCCTTCCAACTATGACAGACGGACAAGTATGCAATGCTTTGACGGATACACGTTCATATCAAAATTTTTCTGTATGAAGTGCTACTCCGAAAATGATGAATGGTGTATTAAAGAACGAAGTCATTAAAAGCGAATATTTACTTACATGCATGGATTCATCGCTTTTGAGCGCTTGCGTCACATCAATTACCGTTTTGACATAAAGAAATTGCTATCTGGAGGTGATGCTGATAAAGTTCGTTTAAAACAGCTTTCTGATGAAACTTAGCATGTTTCTGAATATCATATTGGACTTACCGTTGACAAACCAAAACCATCCCATGGTAACATAAATGATGGTAGGTTTTTTCATGATCCAGAATTAAGTGCGGAGATTACAGGATTGGATGCTCGAACTCCTTATCTTAGTCTGTATACGTCGTATAACATGCCTGTTACTGTGCCTTTTAACACAGTACGGAAGTTGTCAATTCGCTCCCTTTTCGATGAACTCGCCATACCAACTGCCCCATTTTTTAACCTTCAACAAACCTACAGCATAATAAAATAAAAACAAAAAAATAAATTAAACTGAAATTTTCGCTACTCTCAGTGCCCTAAAATCAATAATAAAAAAGAACAACTGCATACTTGTGTTTTTTCTTGAACTCTCTGTGTCACTGTGCCATTGCCCTCAAATCAATTTTTTACATAATAAAAGCTGCATTTTGTTTTATTTATTTTTTTTTTCTTTCTTTTCTTATTCTCTGTGTCACCGTGCCTTCGCCCTTTTACAATTGTCTACCTTTTTTCTGACTCTCTTCGCCTTAATCATGCCTTCGTATGGATCTAGCAACTGCTCAATCAGCTCTAGTTTATCCGACATGATTTCCTGCAAGGGAATCTGCGGTAACTCATTCCATCCGATATGCATTGGTCTGAAAAGAAACGCTTAAGGCCACCTTCCGGAAATCAACAACCTTTTTACCTTCCTTTGCGTGGAATGCAAATCAATTTCCTTGCCGCATTTGTTGCTAGCCATCAAATACAACAATCAGGAAATAAACGGACTTTCTGCCTCTTTAGCAGAAATCAAGTCGGAACTCCGCCACTTCCTCAAAAAAATACTGGATGTGTAAAGCGATAGTTTTGAATCGGTAAACACCGCTCTAGAGAGCTTTGATTCGGAACATAAATCTTCGTTGAAGAAGTTGAATGAAGGAACGGTTAAAAAAAATACCAGGAGCTCTGAGAACATATTTACGCTTTTAAGCCAAGTCCAAACTGGCTCGAAACAAATCAACGCAACGAAACACATCAGCGAGCCCTCGAGTTCCTACATCTCGGTGTTTCATCTCTCTCCAAGACTGTCGCTAGCAACCTGATGGTCATGGAAAGCCTTCAATCGAAATTCGTCGAACACACGGAACGCGTCGGTGTTTTTAGAACGTCCTGAGCACCTTTACTATCGACTCGACTTTCTTAAGGTTCACTATGCACCAACTAATGGAAGAAATCAAACTTCTATCCAGCAAAGAGGATCTTGTACAGCTTTGCTATCAAAAAAACAACAATTCCCTCTTGAGCGAGATGACGTTGGTTGACCATGATTTCGTCGACCTTACCGGCACTACTTCATCTTGTTTTCCAAATGCTAAATCTGGCCACGACTTTACCATACCGATGCCACCCACAACCTCATCAACCTTCTTACCGACCATTACCACTTCCCCAGCAGAACAACAACTACCGCTACCCATACCAACACCGCACCCTACCAAAGCGATTATGGAATCTTTTCTTAAAAACTAAGTTTTATTTGCTTCTGCCAATTCCTTTAGAGATGTAGCCCTACCTCCCACCTTCGCACCTTAGTATGCGTTGGCTCACATTTCACTAAGAAGATCTTGGAGAGTGCGATCCATGCATCAGGATAGTTGATTAATATGAGTCTCGGCGAGTGATTGAAATCTTGTTAATTTAATGATTAGACTCAGTGAGTGCGAGACAGTTACAAAGCACTTAGGTTCCTTGCATGAGGATCCCTTTTTTAATTTTAAATTTGTTGTTACAGCTGCAAAGGAAATACATACTTGATCATGAGTCTACCATTTACGGTTCCGGAGATATAGCTCTCTAATAAACAGACTGACAGCGGAACCTTAAAAATAGTGTTCTCCCTCACCATTGTCACACTTCGGCTACGGAACCCTTAAAAACAATTAAATTAATGATTTTGAACCTAAGGAGACCACATAAGACCGGAATAAAATTGTGTTCATCTAGCATATTCTAGCTGATTCTAGCTGAGTTAAAACCTTAAGGCACGATCGTTTATTTTGACCAAAAGAACAACTTAAATTCCAAACTTTACCAAGGAAGATTACCGATTGCTTAAAATAAGTACTACGCTTCATCAACAGGTGAACAGGATGATTAAACGCTTCAGCACGACGTTGAATGAAAATCCGTCAAAGATTCGACGTGCGAAATCATCAATTAGACTTGAATCCTAGCATGGCAATGTTCTTCATAAAATACTGCAAGACAGTTTTGTACGGCCTCCATAACTTCAAAATACTGACCCAAAATGTGAAGAACAATTTACCGAGGACCTCAAAGAAAGAATGCGGAACATTCAAGCATTGGTAAGAAACAAAAAAGATTAAGAGCCACCTTTTGAAACCAGACATGATTACAAGTCAATATTTTCAGCTTTAGTAGTAGAAGACGATAATGCTCCATTCGAGAGAAGTGGAAGTCATCTTATCTTCAAGAAAACATCACAACATATTTCAAAGCATCAATTGCTTTACCGAATCTATTGAAATACAAAGCGGAGGATGAATGAAGTGCGAACAAAAATCGGCTAAGTTTGAAATCCTGAATGAGATGGCCCCACTTTTTTCAGTATGCATGAGTCAACCAAGAAGGCCATCTGACAGCGAACCGCATGCCAATCAGTGGAATGGATGGAAGAATTTCCGGCTCAGTTCGGCGAATGTAGCATGCCTGCATGAGTTAATGAAAACAATTCATTATGTGGTGTCCGGCAATAACGTCACTTAATTTAAAAACAAAAAACTCTTTTCAATTTCATCGTTAAAATAAAAATTAGAAAATTCTGGTCATATCTCAAAATTAAATTTTCGTTCCAAACTTTGGATAGAGACAAACACCAAAACAATGACATCTTAAACAGTCAATAACCCGGCAGTCACCAGTGGAAGGAAAAATGCAAATACCAAATCCTTTCTCTAAATGAATTCGTTGTCTCGTCGTTGTAGCATGTCGCTGTCAAATTCCTAGTAATCCCCGCCTGCTCTACGAACAGAATTAAAATTGCTTGTCGGTTTGAATATTTATTCAGTATTATCCTTTATAAGACCCGAGCATAGAGCAATGGAGAAACATGGGACGAAATAACTAATCTTAAAAAGGGACTGGACCGCACTTAATAATATTGTTCTGAGAGACGACATAAGCTGACACCTCCTATCCCACTCGAAGAATTCCAGTTTCATGGTTAGAAATCATGTTAACATGCGAAAACATGTGTATGAAAACTTCATCTAGAATTTTTTACTTCCGAGAATAAGATTACAGTTCGTTGCAGCGTTATATGCAATGCAAAAAATTCCAACTGGAACTGTTTTAAAAGATTAAACTAGGAAATTCCAGAAACTTTGGTTTATTTGACACATATTTCAATTTCGAATCAAGTGGTAAGAGAAATGGTTTCACTATAACGTTAGACTACAATTATTGTATCCTCTTAAAGAAGGAAAGCTCTTTGCAAAACTAAGCATTTCGGCCTGACTCAAACTTCGCGTGATTTGCAAAAAAATCACTTCCTTCTCTTATGACAACCCTGGAAGCAGTCTGTGGAACCGTTCCGTACTGAACACCCTGTGGAATAATCTACAGGTGGTAAAAATTTACTTTGCCTATTAAAGTGTTTAATCTTTGTTCAAATAACAAAAAAAAAACATATATTAGTATATATTTTTTAGATGCACACAACTTTAAATAAAAATAAAAAACAAAAAATTAACATTGTAAAAAATATTTTGTTTTTATTAATTCGCAAATTCAATGTCAGTAAGGACCTGAAAACAATTTCTGGCACAGCTTCTTTTTCCAGTTCACTCGCCCTTCTTTCGAAAACAACAAATCGAATATGTGCTCCCAAGCAATCAAATATAGCCCGATATAAACCCACAAAAATTAATCCAAATGAGTCATGTGGTTTGTTCCGTTCTTTTGGGAATGCATTCAAGTATTTTTGACTTTAAGAATTCAAACTTTTGATTGATGTAAATGAATACAAAAAAAAGTAGCAGTAAAAAGTAGTAGTAGTAGAAGGGTTCCGCGCCTATGCAACTCATTATTTCTCATTGCATCGCCCACAAATATGCAAGATTAAGCCAGATTAAGTTAAATTTCGACATCAGTTTACTTGTAATTCAAATAAGAACAAGAACTTTCTGAAACGAGCAAACGACTAAAACTGAATCCATGATTATTTTTTGGAACATTCATGTGAGGAATTCATCGCAAACCGAGTGAAAATGCATTTGGAAATCGTTAATGAACGTCAAAATGTAGTGCTGTTAGTGCTTACTCTTATTTCCCACCCTTACGCGATTCACATCCTTGTACGTGCTTTGAAGAAAAAAGAAAAAATGTATCCTTGCGTGCCTTAAATGCGTAATCAACACACACACATCACCATTCAATGTTTTTAGTTTGTCTACATATTTCAACCCTCTGTTTTAAGTGATTTCTTGAAATGCCATAACTCAAACAAACACCATAATCATATAACATAGTTTTTTTAGTAATTTATTTTTATGATAACATTGTTATCAATTTTTTCGCAAAGAGTAAAATACCGCAACGAAAGCAAAACACTTTTACACAATACAATTTTAAACACAGTAAATATTTTTTTAACATACTATACTACGTTTTTGTGAATATTTAGTCCGAACCTGAAGTTATTTTTCCTAAGTTGAACCCTCCTAATAATTTTAATTTTCAAGTCGCTTGCTCAAAGAACTTTGGACATTGCAACGTCTAGTTGACGATGTCTAATTCTAATTCTGTTAACTAACTACCGATCTTTCTAAATGATTGTCGTTGTGAATTATCCATTATCATAGCAAATGCTAATTTTATTATCATATTATTAATACCCCAACTTTGATCTCCGTAAGGCAAAATTAGTGGATAAACCATTGGATCTAAATTTGGGTCAAGAACATTCATTCAATCAGCTACAGTGAACGAATATGTCCCTCTCAGCTACTTCGTTAACTATTAGTGTATTATGCCATATATTTGAAAATTGCCGTAGTGATAGTTTTGAACTTCATGCAAGATTTTAAATGCGCCTTCGAACGGACAGTTGTTTGTCTTGAAAAGGCTTAATTCACGCATCAATGAAGGCTCCCAACTTCTATTTTCATTCAAGCTGTGATTTCGGTCGGCAGTCGCAGCAGGATCAAGAATATAGAATTGTGCAAAAATTCTTTGTCCACAAATGTTGAAATACAGTTCGAGTACGATGAAAAATGTTACCGTGAATTCTTTGATAGTAGGGCCCATTTGCAGGTGGTGGCGCAATATTTGCACTTAACGAAGCGAAAGTCAATGAGTTGATAAAAGACCTGACGTTTTTTATAGAATTTTCAGTTTTTCAAAGTTGATGGGATTTCGATTTGAGCTTAAGAACCAGCTAAATGTTATTTATGCCAATGTTCATGTTCATCAGATTACTCTTATTTGCAACTTTCCTATAGTAATAAAAACTATCTGGGGCTCTGCCTTAATTTTCTTTGAAAATGAGTTACAAAATTTGGATTGATTTAAAATGGATCATCCACAGCGCTGCACATTTTCTCGAAGTATATTTAATATTACAACTGTTTGTGTGTTGATTTTTCCTTGGCCAGTAATATAACCCTCGAGCTTCGTGGTACCCTATCATAGTTCTTTAGACCTTGCTGTTATCATTCGCTGAAGGGTTGTAGTGTTTTAGTGTTTTGTTGTGGCTCTTCAAATTTCAATATATTGATTGCACTTAGTATACTCCGGAAATGTGAAATGTGTATGCTACAAAAAATATAGTATTGCGAGAAAAGAAAACTAAGAGATGCCATCCAGATTCGAACCCAGAGCCTGAAACATGCAAAACACAAGGGCATCGTTTTCACCGACCAAGCCATCGAAGCCGATGGCATTCGTTATAGGTGATTTTATGAAACATCTTTTTTGTTTGGTGGCGACCATTTGTTTATAACTTTATATCATTTTTATTATTAGTTATTGTATCGGGAATAGCAGTACACTTTCTAAGTAAATTGCAAGTGTCTCCCCATAACGGGTAAGGAGATACAGCACTGTAACAGTGATTCGGACGGACGGACAGCAGAGGCTTAGCAACAAGGTTCCTTTGACCTTTTGGGAACGGACTAAACTTGAAGACTTTTTTGAAGACTTTTGAAGCTAAGGACTCAATTTTAAGTAATTATAGAATTGAAATAATTTTCGAAAATCAATTGTATTCACGTAAGATTAGTTGAAGTCAGCAGTAAATTATTATTTTTCCTTGAAGTCATTAGCGAATTCACTTTATATAGATTGAACTCAGTAAATTCAGTTAAAAATATTGATTAAATTCATTTAAAGTAAATCGATTAACTTGGGCATTATGTGGTCTTGCAATAAGTGTCTTTTTTCCAGTTTAGTAGTATTCGACGGCTTGCCGATTGTGCAATAAGTGTAACTTAAAAGAAATAAAGATCGTAGGTGAGATCACTTTTCAAATGTTGCATAGTCATTGTCTTCTGGCGACTATTGTGGACCTTAGTTCAAAGTTCATATTAATAGTTATTAAAAAACAACAATCATTTGACTAAAGTAGATGATTGGTCAAAATTGAGAGCACCATTTAGTGACTTGAAAAAACTTTTTTAATCGCAGTGTTTTTAAGCAAAATGACAAATCAATCTTTCTGGATGGAATTAAATATTTAACGGCTGAAGTTCCTTCCAATCAAGTTATGGATTAACCGACGTTTTTCCTTTGATCAATAATTATTGTTCAGAATCAAAATAAAGCAATGTGCCAATTATGCCTCTGGATTAATTGTAACTTTGTTGCCCAATGAACACAAACAAAACAAAACAAAAAAAAAACAAAAAATGAATTTGCATCTCTCAGCTGAATTTCTATTTCAACACTTGTATCCCCGAGAGATCCGGTTTTGCTCCGAATCTGTTTTTGTGATATGATCTGTCAAAATGTAATGGTGTTAGAGCGAATAGATTTCTACTCAACCAAAGGAAATGTATCATCCGCGTACGTCTTCAGCTTCCGTGGCGGAATTTCAAAATGCGAAAAAATTATTTCGATACAATTTTCTGAAAATAAATTTGTGAAAAAAGTATTCAATTTGATTTTGAATTGTTTTCCAATTCCGGAAATCGCACTAACACCCTTTCTTATTTCTCTGAAGGGAATTCCATGAAAACCGGTGTAGGAATTTTACTGATTTCAGAAAATCACTACCGGGCGTCGCATGACAACATTACCAATCGTTAATTGGTTAACTCGATGCCATGAGAAATCAAAAATTAATGATATACAAAGTGCTGCATACTGTTTGATGGTAAGGAACCCTTCATTTCAGTCAAACTTGTCCTTGGCCACTCTTCCTCAGGTTCACGTCTTGCATCTTCAGTCTTGGAAATTCAAGTGGAATTAAATGATTCCAAATGGTTATTTCCTTTCTCGATATTTGGGTCAGTAACATCCTCGGTTAGAATAACCACATAACCGATTAAACCAAAAATTCTGCTCGTACTTTCCTTAATCGTTGGAACACCGGCTGAACACAAATAAAAGCTCAACTCGGTTTATTAAAAAGCTCCTATACACAAAATCGTCAATCTTGATCAACAAAACTATTGCAACTAATCAAATTTATTGTCTCTTGACCCGGAATGACTATACTCGTACAAAACCCCTAAAAACATGCAAAATAAATAAATTGAATTCCAAGAATATTCGAGGATTAAAAACAACCTTTGGTATCTGTTCTGTTAAGCTCAACTTTTTTCCTATTCGAAAAATGTTAACTTTTGACCGGAAATTGGTTGTTTTCATGCAACAGTACGTTTGTCTGTCGGGTATAAAAATCAACACGAACCCAGCAAGTGTTTCGCATCAGCAAACAGAAGATAACAAAAAAAAGAGCCCCAATAACCCCTAGCTGTATATTTAATGGGAGATCATCCAAATTGAATGCTTTTACAAATAACCAAAAACTGACCCCTAAAAGTTTTAAGGACTAGCATTTGAGGTGGTAAAAAGGGATTTGATCCTTCGGGTAACGACTTGTTTAATTTGAATTTGATATCAAATTTCCAGGAAAGATATAAAAAAAGACGTCCTTTTATCTGAGCGATACTTCTATTTGCCAACAACATTTAAGGCTACAATCTGTTTAGAGACTGCAAAATTTTATTTGGCATTTCGATGGAGATGTTAGCAGTGGAACTTTAGAATCAAATGATTTTAATGATTGCTGCCTGGTGTCCTTTCATGTTCACTGAAATTTGGTCTATGGGCGATGTTTTAACTAAACTGGTAAGACCACGTTTTTGGAGATTTTTAAGATTCATGATATAAGATTAAATTTCTTTTAAAGCTTAACCATTATTTAATTAAATTAGGATTGAATGTAAGTTTTTCAATTAAAAAATTTTAGGAAGTACTGTACAAGTTGTTTTTTCTTTGAAAATTATTTTTTTATGAGATCAGAACAATTTTCATGTCCTTGTTTCTTGTTTCTTGTTTTAGTTCTAGTGTTTGTTGTAGACATCTAGGTCTACATCCACTATCAACTTCATGTGCAATTGGGCTCAAAAAACTCAAAAAGCATTGCATTTATAGCCCCACATCATGGCACCATTTCACAGCTTCTTTAAACTCCTTCTTCATAATCGAAGTTGCTGCATCTGAACAACAATTGCCGTATCATCTGCGCATGCAAATGCACTTCTTTTTGTATAAAATTAGTAAAATTGGGCCAAGCTTAGATCCTTGAGGTACATCATACCCTTATCACTTAAATTCGCTCGTCATCGGAGAATTGATTGTAGTAGTAGTAATTAGACAATGATTCCAACTTCTTCGAAGCAAGCGACTTAAACTAAGAGTTGTTTAGAACGGTCGGGAAAAATACACCGAAATTTAAGGTCAAAGTCATTGAAATATTTTTCCTCAAAAAAATATAGACAGGTATTCGGCGGTCTTGAAAAGTATAGCATTTGGTTGTATTCTTCTTCTGTTTACTTAGCAAGTAGCTAGACAAAATTGTACGCTGCCACTGTCTGCAAAGTTCATATCAAAATCCGATAGGGTGGTACATTTTGGGCCGCATGGTATTCGCAATCTTCTACAATCCGAACTGGATATAAACCCCTCGAAAGGCGAACCATGGCCTTTAAAGCCTCGTCTCTGTAGAAATTGGATTTTAAGCTCCTGTATTTTTACAAGATCCGTCTTAGTGGGAATATTTGGTCTATGGTGAACTTTTCCAGTCTAGAGTTACACTGATATGGACTTATCAGGTTAATGATGAACTGCTTCAGATGGAAACTGATACCTCTATAGTTGGTGCATTTAAGAGGGTCTTCTTTCTTTAAGATCGGGTAAAATCTACTGAGGTTCCATTCATGGTGTGCGCTTTCTATCGATCAAATATTACAGAAAAGTTGGTGCTTACTTCTCAACCATGATATCGGACGTCGCTCTGAAAAGTTCAGTTCGTCATTGGCCCCCTATAATTTTCGGACATCAATGATTCTGATCGAGTACTTTCCATCAATCGAAATATGGTCTCTTGGGTTGACGGTTGATTGATCTGGACGTTCATACTAGATTCCACAATGTCTCATAGCTAGAGCATTGCTCATACGTTTTTTCGAGGAGTTCAAAGAACATGTTTTTAGTGTTGTCGTTTGTCTCTTTTGTGTGGGCGCGCGCATGTATCAGGTTTATGTTGGAGAATTTGGCCTTGATGCGGAATGTCGTGCGGACCTCTTTGACGGTGTTGAAGCTCAGGACTTCTTCCCTTAACAGGCCTCCAACGACGAATCCACATCGCCGTAGTATATATCGCACTTTTTCTTCGTCCTTCTGTCCAGTCGGCCCCAACCTGGAGGGCCAAGCCCTTGCTATTACTTTCGGAGCGCGGAGCTTTAAATAACTTTAGCCTAACTAGAACTATGGACGTCATGATTGATCTCATCTAGGGATTTCTGCCGCTGCCGCATGGAAAAGAGGAGAGCCTAAGTGGATAACACTACTCTCTCGTTAGCAGCCCCAACAACAATATCCAAAGGGATTCCCCCTAATTAGCGTGTTTGTTAGTTATTGCATTACACTTAGCGCTAGAACGTAAGTGATGAAAAAAATAATTTAAAGTCAGTTGAAGCTATTGCTAGGTACAGTATCATTTTGAGTATTGCATAATGTGGATCTACAAGTTTCTTTTTGAGTGTTTTTGTGAAGACCCGGTTAGTAAGTTAGATTTCGAAGAAAATTTTTTAGACATAACCTTAGATGGGATATTCAATCAAATCAAGAGAAAATATCTATCTTGTGCATACAGTAAAAAAAAAAATTTTAAAAAATATTCCAAGTGGCTGGAAAATTCATTTGGGCTAAGAAGCCTTTCGGAGGTACAGTTCATTACAAGACGTGGACCAAAAAAGCTTTACGATGAAAGCTCCAATAGAACCAAAAGGCCAGGAAGAAGTGGGCTTGAAGCAAATTGTTCAACAGCTAATATCACCATTTGGGAAATTTACACATATAATTTGAAAAAAAAATCACCAACAAAAAACGGCAGAAATTGTGGATGCTGAAGAAATTGATAGAATACATGATACTATAATTTTAAATGAAAATAAAGATGCAAGTTTTTTAGCAGAAGAAGCGTTAGCAAAATTTCTGGACTTAGAACTTTCAAAAGATAAGTATTTAACATTAAAACGACACCTTCACAAAAAAAAATTATGTTCTTCCCCCTTACCCCTTAATAAGTCGGGCGAAAAAAGAAGCAATGCCATCTAACCGAAACTTCGGCTGAATCAAGTCTTCAAGACGTTCTTGATCACACTGCAAATAGGATTTTGGAAACAATAAGTGAAGAAAAAATAGTTTCGAGTACCTTTTCCACTTTAGTTCTTTATACAAAATATGGATTTGATGGTTCTTCGGGTCAATTGCAATACAAGCAACGTTTTTTTTTCGGAAAACTCAACGGATTTATTTATTACATCTCTCATACCATTAAGACTGAAGAACTGTTCTCAAAACGTTAATGAAATTAAGAAAATGGGTTTACTTGTAGATACACCAAAACAAGGCTTCGGAAATACTAATGACGGAGACACCGCAAGACGATTTTTTGAGAATTTCGAAACTAATACTAAAAATTAAAGTTGAAGTCGTATGTAGGTCAAGAAACATTTTAAATTTAATGTACAGCTGTTCTAAATTAAACGCGAAGAAGTTTGGAAACTACGGAAAGGCCACATTAACAATGCTCAAAACTAATTATGCACAAAATTATATAACGCCAACTGTACACAAAATTCTTTGTGATGGAGAATATATAAAAGGTTCCAATATTTTGTCTATAGGAGAACTTTCTGAAGAGGCTCAAGAAGCCAATCATAAGCTAAACCGAAAGTACCGATTAAACAACACCTGCAAAATTTCAAGAAAAAGGACTAATGAAGTTTTTTTTCGAATCATGATAGTATCATCAGACCCCTTAATATCTACATTGAGAAATTGAAGATAAATGGCCTGAAAATTCAAAACAAATTTGAATAACAAATGATTATGTTTTTTTAAGGAATAGTTTTGTACTCTTTTTATGTGTTTAATTAAAATTGTTTTTAAAATAAAAATAAAACATATTTCAAAAATAAAAATACAACAATACATACTTAAATGATGTTTCAAATTAAAAAAAGAATTATGAAAAAATCTCAATTAGTTCGAAAGTTACAGAATTTTGACCACCAAATCGACGATTTTTACCCACTGTGCACTTCATGCACCATGGCTTAGGTCCAAAATAGGCTATCAAAGTAAGGACAATGTAAAATTAATATACCTGCTTTTTTTGAATTATTAAATGCAAGTGATCTGGTCAACATTCTCTTTAAGGCAATATTTTTTTTGAATATTTAACCAGAATTTGTTTGATGGTTTGAGCGTACCGAAACCAGATGCAGACCAATTACTTTGTTTAATGCATTTAATACTTATATAAGGGCAGGTTGATAAAAGCTGTCCGGCATTAAATTGTATTATGACACCAATGTACCGAAGGTAATGGGATTTCAAACACAATGGCGTGCGTACCCGGTTTCTGTTACCAAAGCTACCACTAGTTGCCCACCACAGCTTAAATGGGTTACATATCAGCGGGTGAGATGACTCTTTTATGCTTTCAAAGAATTTCCTTTTGCGGGATTATTTCACATAAAATTGTAAATTTAAATACCTTTTTTTTTGTAAGCTTTGAATACTTTTTTTTCGTTGCTTTTCAATTGCATCCTTTGAAGCGATTTTTCCCTTTATATCTTTTTGTGTTATACTTCCGGGTATGGTTGCTTCTTCTGTGTTTCCTTTGAAATATAAATTTTCATTCGGGAAATCGCTGTCTTGAAAGAAAAAAGTGTTGCAATAACAGAAACTACAAGAATACTTTGGAGTGAAATCTTTTTATAGTTTTTAAATTTGATGGAAGAAAATATCTTTAAAAAATTTGGTTTGTTTTCGATTCTGATTGCCCACGGCGTGAACATTGCATTTGATAATAAAAAAAAGAGGAAGCGTCACGAACTAGTTCGTAAAAGAGGGCGGTTTGGTATTTAAAACCGCTCCTCTTTATTAACTAGTTTATAAGCTTTAGTTTAAGCGGTTTGAGCACGAAAAGTTAGCGGCTTCAGGTATCAATTCGCTCTCCTTTAACGAACTAGTTAGTGAAACAGTTCAGTTTCATTTCATTTATTATTCATTCAATTCAACTTAAAATTAATCTACAACGACGTTTTGGCCGGTCAAAAAGGCCGGAATTGACCGTCCTACGTTGCTCAAGTGAAACAATCGCCACATGACCAGTTTTGCCGAAGAAACAGCTTCATCGCCAAACATAGATTTAACTTCATCAATGCACTCTTGTCGTTATAATCCACGTCGAAAGTTGTGAAAAATTATCGCACGAAAGTGTTCATAAGTTAATTCCATTTTTTTGCCGAGATGGATTTTTCAAGTCTCTGTAAATTCACGATTAAATGACAACGCGTTCTGAGTGATGTTATGCTAAAAAATGTCAACATTTCCAATGGAAATGTCAGTTTGCACCTAGCAACACTTAGTGTTGCCTAGGCCAGAAATATATCTAGCAGCCTACGTAGATATATTAATAGACAGATAAGTAAACAGATTCAATATTAACATTATCGATACCGAAAAACCAATTTTAAACTTTTCTTTTAAAAATTCAAGTTGTAGTATGTTTGTCTTACCACAGAAGGGAGCTTATTGAAAAATCTAGGACCAGTTGCTGTAAAAAAGTGAGAAAATTTAATTTTATGTGCTGCAGGGACAATTACCAAGGCTTGATTATTAATGTGTAGACTGTAATAATTCAATGTTCCGTTCAAATTGTTACCACTACGTTTAAAGAAGTCTCTAAAGACTTTGAATACGTAAAGGTGTCTTATGGCAAGAATATGTAGCTCCCTTAATAGCGGCCAACAATGAGAGGAACGATTTTTACCACAAATTATTCTAATTAAACAATTTTGAGACGTGAATAATCAAAAGTGTTGTCATAAGCACCTCCCCAACTCGTAATACCATATTGTAATTTAGAGTTTGCAGGTTCATAATAAATCATAGTTAAGACTTGCTTAGAACAATAGGCTAAGCTTATGGATGTCTTCATTTAAACTGGCAATGCAGTTAAATTTATTATGTTCTTGATACAGGAAAGCTATAGCATCTGCGAATTCTGTGGGTTGACCATTGAAAGATTGGTAGAACAAAGAGTTGTTAAAAATCAGAAATATCAGAGGACCAAGTACAGATCCCTGTGGGAATCCATTCTTCATAGTTAGACAGTTGCTCAAGTTCTCATTCATTTTACTTTTTGCTTCCTGTCTTTAAGATAAGAAGTGAACCAGTCCAGTATAGCCAGTCCTCTAAAACCTGAGTTATACAATTTTTCCAAAAGGAACTTGTGGTCTACTAGATCGAAAGCTTTCGACATATCAATGAAGAGTGCCATGCTAGGTATCGAACGATTATATCCTTCATACAATTGAGAACATAATGTAAGAATCGCATCTTCCGTGGATTTTCTTGATCTGAAACCAAACTGATTTTTCGAAAAAAAATTCTGATTTTCCAAAAAAAAATAATCATGCGGGACTTCAAAAGTTTCGCTTACAGTTTGGAAAAAGTTGGAAGTAAAGATATGGGCCGATAGTTTTTCATATCTCTGCGATTTCCTTTTTTAAAGAGAGGTATAATCTCAGCGCACTTTAGTAACTGCTGAAAACGACCCTCGTTGTTGTTCCTCCTTACGAATTTGAGAAGTAACGGCATCTTTGCTTTGCGGCTTTGTTCCTTAATGCCATCTGACTTTATAAAGTTTGACATAACTTTGTCGAAAACTACACGGGTACTCTTCCAGGAGTGAAGATAACTCTTTCTTATTTTTCAAAGGACTCCGATCCCGTATTTCCGCGAAGGTCAGTCGAAAGTAGTTGGTAGTTCCATTCCTTTTGCTTTTAAGTTTGGTGTAAAGATGGGTGTTACTCGATATTTGGAAACAATTCATTGAATCTGGTATTGTTTTCAAATTTTTATATTTTCTGCCAGGCGGATTCCGTTGCTTATCATGAGAATTAATTTACCTGTTTCCGCGAGTTTCTTTATGTTCTTTTCTGCGCGGATCACACCGATTTAGTTGATAATAAGAAAAACCAATATTGGTAGAATTACTCAATCTATCAAATGCTATTCTTAGGTAAATCGCAGCAATAGCAAGGGGGGTCCTGTCTTCTGTTTCTTCAGCTCTGTAAATACTTTTCTTTATTAGTCAAGTCATTGTTAGTTACATCCTAGACAAAAAAAGCTTAAGTTTTGCTCAATTAACTAGGATACTACTTCTTAAACTTATTGGCCTTATGCGGGCGCTCTAGACTTAGCCTGATATTTTTAAAGTCTATCGACTACGCCTAACTGATTTGTTTCTTAAAAGTATACCGTAAATTCTTTTTTTTTTTACAAATAAGCGAACGATAATAAAATCTTAGTAATAGGACGGTATTTACTGAAATTTTAAAATAAAAACTATATAAAAGAAACCTTTAAATAAGACTTTAACTGCTTGAACTAAATATCTAAGTAGGTACAGAATGCTTATTTTTTGTTTTCTCATACCTTACTACTGAAGCACTTATATTTATTTAACCAACCAAAGCCGGCCAAGCTGATAGGTCATTCAGAATCAATATTACTTCATCGTTTAGTGGAACATTGCATTACGATAACGCTGATAGAGTTCCCTCATTAGTTTCTAGACACCAGAAAATCTATTCTGTCGCGGTCTGAAACTGCCCTACTAAACCGGAGATTCTCCATTGGGCTATGTGCGACTTCTCGGTCGTGGTCGAGTCGCCCATTCACAGTTTTACAGGCACCGTGAAAGATGATCAATGCCGCTTATTTATCCAGAACTATCCATTGGAGTCGAACTGGAAGAAGGACTCAGGGGGAATAAAATCGTGATCTCGTGCAAATTGTCTGCGGATAAGTTTATTTACAAAGTTATCCACTCTGATAAGGTTGGCACCGTTCTAAGGGTAGCTTTTTTCGTACAAAGACTTTGGAGTCCTATAAAGAAGATCGTCTCTCGAACACCCGTGTCTTTTCCATCAAGCTTGCTCTCACATTGAACCCGAAGGACATCCTTATGCAAGAACAGGGCCATGTAGCAGATTGCCTTGATCCTGGCATCGAGTTGGCTGCGGTGATGCAGTTTCTTTGTCATGGCAGAGGCCGCTTTGGGTATGGCTAGAGCAGCATCTTTATTTTTGCTCAAATATAGATACTGACCACACCCCGATATATCTGTCTTCTCTTCCACTGACCAGTGGCTGCCCGTTTTGTCCGACGATAGAGAATATTCGCCAAGTCCTTCTGGTATCCGTAGAAGCATAAGACAGTGGCATCATAATCAAAATCGATTTGCACTCTTGGAATTTGATCTTCAACATCCAACTGTCACAAAAACGCAGAATCTAATCAAAATCATATTGCAGAAGGCTCAAAATCGATCTTGGGACCTAGCCTGTACGCGATCAAGTCATTTACTTATGCTTTAGCTCGGTAAATACAACTTTCTAGGTCACTTGTAGAAATGTAAAATTGATTCACTGAGTGTTTTACACCCTGTTGCAGACCATTGTAAATTTAAAAAAATCTCAGCAGAATTTGCAACCCGTCTAAGTTCTAAAAGACCCCGTGCAACCACACCGTGTTAAAGGACGTCTCGAAAGTAATCAGATAAGAACTCGCGCGTTGTATCATGCCCCGCTCTGAAACCGAATTGGTTATCCGAAATTATGTTTTTGTCTTCAAGCCTCGTAGTTAAGGTCCTATTGATCACTTTTACAAATACTTTACTGATCTTCGGAAGCAGACTTATCGACCGAAGATTCATCGAATTGCATGTGTCTTTATTCTTTTAGGGTATAGATTGGACCACCGCTGTTTTTCAACTTTTTTTTTTATTAATTTTCTGTTCGCTCTTTAAGAGGATATTAATACTATTATAACGCGAGCGAGCGGAATAATATGGAGAAGAATGAAAGATAATGTAGTGCTTTGAGAAATTCAGGTGTATTTGGTTTCAACTCAATTCCAACAGGATGGAGGATTTTTGATTTCGTCCTATTAGCTTTCATATAATTCGCAGGGTTTTTATTCGACATTTATTTTGATGTATGAACTTCGAAAGTTTGGAAGATTTAGCTTAAACACCCTGCTATCAGTGTTATGCCTTCACAGCGGACCCATCTACACACAATCTAAACAAACAACTATTTTGAGAACACGAATTAGGAATTAAGCCAATACAACAACCACTGCAATAACGATAGTGTCATTATGTGGATCCCAAAGGCAAATGGTGACTGGACCAGATTCAATAAACTATACTACTCTAGGTATCGAACCTGGGACCTATCAATTGAATCAATTGAAAGGCAGGCGCTCTACCAACTTCGCCATCCAGCTGTGCAGCATTCAGCAAATTGTAAAACACGGCAGTAGAGTGAATGACTTCCGCTTTTGTAGGGAGGTGTTTTGGAACAATGTTTGATTTATCGTCGACTTCCACAGATTTCTTGCTTCTCAGTGAATCGAGGGTGGCCAGGAGATTTTTCTAAGATATGAATGGGGGACTTGAATCTTCATTGGCGAACACATCATTTGCCAAATTATTATCATTTAAAGTGTTGTGCTCCGATCTCCAGTTCTCAATATCATTTTCAAGGTCGATACAACATTCTTTGGGCGATTGCAATGTTAATCCCCCTATATCACTCTCGAAAATTTTTATCAATAAATGGATAAAAATTTAATTGGAAATTTTCTCTTTTGTTGTGATGAAGCTATGAAAATAGAAAAGTTCATTCGCTTCACTTCCATTTGATCGCTTTCCTGGTTTTCGCCGTTTTTTCATTATTTCCGTTTATTTTTCAACTCAAATTTATGCAAAAAGTTATAAAAATAAATAAATAAGCAGAGAAAATATTGCACTGATTGGAGTAAAGTAATGTAATTAAATTCCTGAGAAATGACAACAAGGACCTCCTCACAGTGTGTTGTTATATTTCTGTTTTTATTTTAATTATTAATTAGTAGAGAACACCAAAAATACATATTTTAAAAAAGCGAATTCTGTAAAAAAATAAATAAATAAATAAAGGAACTTCAAGGAACAAGGAGCCATCATGCAGTTACTAGTACAAAAAAAAAGGATATCACCAACTCTTGTTTGGTTAACTTTCATACATCGATGCGTGCGGTTGCATTTGGTCTGCTCGTCAGCAATGGGGTGTGATAACCTTTTCCCCGGTAAAATTCCGTTGAGCGAAAAACTTTTAGCTGTGAAAATGAATAGCATATTTTCCGATTTTAAGGAAATGCATCGCGTTTTATCACACCAAGCCTGTGGGCTCTCATACGGCGGGTTGGCAGGTGGTAAAACCGTTTCACGCTCCAATACGGTTGCTTGCATGTGACGTTAATTAAAACAGGTACAACACAGAAAAAAAATATTCCTCGCATGTAGTTAGAGGACATAAGTGCATCAGTTACGGATTCAGGTGAAGCTGTTAGCCTGTTAAAATGAAAGGACTTGTCGGACCCCGGGGATGTACATAAAAATCATTGTATGCGTTGGCGGGGATTTATGGACCGGATGTGTGTATTTTGGAAGTTGCATTCGCAATTGAGTTGCCTGATGAGGGTAGCCAAGGCAGCATGTATGCATATTTAAAAGTTATAACTGCGGGCATGAAAGGCCCTCAGATACGTGGTTGGATGTAAAAACAAAAGAGGTGTAAATCAATGACAATCAGGAGATGAATGATTATTAAAAGTGAACGAAAATCTGTCAATGGGCTGTGGAAGTTGTTTGCTTTATAAAGAAAGGGTGAAAGGAATTGTTTACCTTTAAAATGGACAATGGACAATGAACTGTAGACCCAAACCCAAAGATTGAATGAATTAAACAACGACTGGCGATATCTTCGAGTTGAATTTTATTTTGAATAAGCGAAAACGGGTTACTTATACTAAAGCCACATTTCGATCAGGATTGAGTGTGTTTAGATGTCATAAGAAAGAGGATCTCAAATGGTCTTTTGCGCTGTATTCTGTTGGGATCTTTCTTTTTCAAGTACACTCTTACTCTTCGGGCTAAGAATACCCTTCTAACGCTGTCATATACCATGGGTGCGGAGGATAAGAGTGGACAGAGACAAGTACTGATCTTCATGGTTCTTTTGCTTCTCTTAATTGAAATGAGTAGGATATTCCGAGTGCACTTGGGTACCAGCACCCTTTGGGAATGCGCTCCTAAAATCTATGAAAAATAATAAGGTAGAAGACGTTACGTCGGTCTTGAAGCGAGTCGTTTGACTTCGAAATATTTTTGTCTTGTATGGTTTTTCTCACTCGATTTTTTACTTTGTCGAGCAAGCTAGCAAGTGATGAGGGCAGCGAACACGACCACAACAACCGTAGTGCTTTGCATACGTCTACAGTATCCAAAATTGAATTAAGAGCTGGGTTTCAATGGTTGAGCTTGGATCGGGTAGAAACTGTTGAGAAACTATTGTCCCTTTATACATTTAACTGACAAAGTTTACGAGCTCATGCTCAAGATTTTCGGCTTGACAGAATAGCATCGTCGTCGAGTTTTCTTATTCTCTCCGAGACGTGGGTGAATGACCAACACACTGTAGATATTTCTAATTTTGACATTGTAGTTAAATATGAAAGGCCACTTATGAGGGCCGGTGGAGTTGTAATCGGCTCAATTCGAACGACGAAGCCCGTGTCCAGAAGTGGAACTTAATACACAACAACTGGAATCGTTATCAGTTCAGCTTTCTAAAGCGGGAGAAATATGTGCTTGTTAAACAAAATTAGATTATAGTACTTCAGGATTAATTTAAGCTATCTTCATTTCTCCCAACCAATTAACATATACAATTATGGAATTCTTTCATTAAAATTTAACTATAGTAGTAAGTATCACGAACTCTTAAAAAAGATTACGATAAAATTCCTATGATTTTAAGTGTGCACCTTAATGTAAATTTTGCATCGGATACAGCGGTTCCGTTGATTGAAATTAATTTGAAAATGTGCGGCAGTCACATTATATAAACAACAAGATCAAAAACAGTAATTAATACAGTATTTCAAAGATATATTCACCATTATAAAGACCAGAGTATTTATTTGATACTTTAGTTACCATAAGCCTCTTGTATCATTTATCTTTTTTTTATATTTATTATAAATGTAAGCTCTGAGCCTGAAAACCTATATACTATATATAATATATTCAAATAAAATGTAAAATAAATAGCAAACTTTGTACCACTAGCACCTAGCAACCTAGAAGATATGTCAGCTATAAAAATTCAAAACATAATATTCATTAAGAAAACGAACTGATTATAACAGGTAATAAAGTGGACAACAATCAGGTATTTCTAAGGTATCAATTAGTCCCCTGGTCAATGAGGAATCGGTGTATAAAGCACCGGTAAGTGATAACACAATGGATCTAAGTGGGTCACAACTGTTTCAGATGCGACAATCATTCGTACCTACCTACCTACCTTGTATCGCTATGATCATTACTACAACCTACAATTATCCTCATCCCGAATGTTAACATTCGTCTCATTATCTTGAAACCAAAATTTTTGAAGGTTTCACTTCTGCCATATGTGAATTGCACACATGCTTTTTTTTACATCGCTGCGGAAAACCTAGAAATCTCAAAGTTGTATATATCATTTATGATTCAAAATTTTAAAAAATAATAGCTGTTGTACGAACTTTAGCGAAACGACGTGCCACAGAATCCAAATCGCGGGGAGTCTGCTTTAGGGATGCTGGACGAAGATAATTTTTTATGTTTTTCCAATTGTCTTCAGCGATGAAGCTCTTATTTTTAAGGGGTATATTTATAAACTGTCATATTTAGTCCGGAATCTTTGGCTGTTGTTTTTCAAAGATGACCGTAAGAACAACGTTACCGTCAATATTGATTGCCATATTGATGATGGTTTCGGCGAACAATTTTCCAGTTTTTTTTTTAAATAAAAATAATTTTAAAATAATAAGCTTTTTTTTCTAACTAAACATATTTTAAAACAAGCATTAAATAAAATATACCTTAAGCAATCTTGCATTTAAACCAATAATATAAAAAAAATAAATATAAATACAAAATGGAATTCTTTTATTAATAATGATATATATTATATCATAAATCTTAATGACCTTAACCAACAATAATGTAATATGACTTTTATAAATTCAAAGAAAAACTGAGGTTTTAAGAACTTATTCAGAGCGAAGAGCACTACGGCTATTATTTCTAGATAGTTCATCCTTTATGTCCTAATTCTTGGCGACTAAGTCACTTTTCGGGGCAACATGGAAGCTGAACTATACCGCATGTGCTTATGCGAATGACACACCAAAGTTAATAAGTAAACTCATCATGGCAGCGATTTAATTTCATCGAACGAATCAATACTGAGCTTGTATACCAACATTTAAATAAAGCATGAGGTAATTAGGAAACAAAAATAAAGAATATTGTTAATTTTTGTGACATTAAGCACATTAAGTGAATTAATACCAAAGGATGAATTATTCTAAATTTCGACATTATTGTGAGGCTAAGTAAAGTATTTGCTTAAAAAAAAGTATTAATCAATAAATCGATCAGTTATCCCACCTCACTGTCAGTCATTGTTTTACAATTGAAATCTCTTTCAAAGGTGAACACGTTTAAGTGCTTGGACCACATTCTTCGACAAATGTCAGGCTAATATAAGTTAATGTTAAAAAACAACCAAATGAGTCCAAAAAGCATGCCTAGCCTGAATCAAAGGAAAGCGTTTGAATGAAACCTTTAAGGCGCAATTTAAATTGAATAATTAGCTCCAGAGATCAATTTTGAATTAAGCTTCCTCCATGTGGCAGATGACCTTTATTATGGCATCAAGTTGCCTCCTATGAAATAGTTTCTTTGTCATGACATAGAGGCCCCCTTAGCTATGGCTAAAGTAGCTTCTATAGATTCGCAAATGCAGAAACGAATCTAGCCAAAACATAATATGTATATCTGACAACGCTTCCACTTCGCCAGTGCCTCCCTTGTTGTCCCATTATAAAAAAAAACATTTTAAAAAGTATGTACAACATTTGTTTGCTTATGCGCAGGCCAAACTCCAAAACAATTTCAGAAGAGAGAAAATGAAGACATATTCGCATATTTTTCATATCGAAGACCCTGAGGATGAGAATTGTGAGGAGCCTCAAGTATCATGCATCTTTGCATCTTTGCTTAAAATAAAATAATCAATATTTTGACGCTGTGACTAAATTTTTTAAAATTCAAATTTTTCATAGAGAAAACTAATTCCTATAAATAGAACATGGCACTCTATTTAAAAATAGATTAGTTAACTGAAAATAGAATGCAAAGTCATTTCATAGTCAGTTTAACAAAAAACAAATTGTAACCTTGCTGACTTTGAGAAACCATCAGCCCTACACCTTTGTGCACTTTGCTTTCCAACCATAAATATCATTCAGGATATGCTCATTCTTGGCATATTTTATTACTATGACATTTTCGCCGACATTTGCGCTATTTCCCCCAAGGGATAACTCCTTTATTCGCCGCCTGCCAAAGTAAGCGTTTACGACTTCACTCAACATATTTTTGGCTTTTACGATTACAAAGGATTTTTTAATGTCATAATTATAACTATGAGCTTCTGATTATTATTTTTATTATTATTATTATTACAATTTTAGCTACCACAACGAATTGCTCGTTCGTGGTGTGGAAAATTAATATTGCCGTGTTATTAAATGGGTTTGTTTTTTTTTCTTTTATTATTTTTTTTCATCTTCCATGCAACGATTAGGAGCACACAAATCAGTCGTAAAATATTTATGACTTCAAGTGGCATCTGGTGTATGTGAAAACATAACGTTGAACTCGCAAATTTGAAAAGCTGTGTCTGTGAAGTAGTTGAGTTAAGTAATTTACGGCGGCAATCTAAACAACCTTTCAAACAACAAAAAAGAATTTAATTGATCTCACTTTTGGGTTGTCATGAATGTTAAAGCATGAGACCACATTCAGACGACTATGCAGAGGCCCATACGAGCTTGAACAGGCTTCGCTTTGCCGAAACCAGTGGCTAAGACAATTTGGGTGAATGGGTCTATTTAAAGGTTCCAAGAGTCTTCTTCGTTCAATTGCGTTGTAAGTTAATGTTTCGGTTTTAACTAACATATCTCCGTGGGTAATTCAAGCTGACATTGTGCCTCCATTGATTGCGGAAATCCACTGCGAGCCCTAATAACCATTTTGTTTCGAGAAAGCAAATTAGTTCGGATTCAAATGAACCTCAAAATCGAAAAATACGTGGCGCAAATAAATGACAACGATAGTATTTGATGACCCAAGCAGCTTATCAAAAATGTTAACTATCCCCACGCAGTATATGGTGAATTTGTGAAATGCACTGTTGATTTTTCATATCTACAAGCCCGATAATAGTTTTGGTTCATAACAAAGTTGTAAAAGAATGCATTCTTTTGGCAACGCATTCATTGAATTTAAGTCAAAGAATTTGAGCTTATGATTGTTGTAATTGGATTAATATAAGGCTGCGAATTAAAAAGTGTTTAATAAGCATGCTTAAAAGCTAATGTTTGATGCATTAAATTTTAAGCAATCATAAATTGACATTTTCGAAAATCAAGTAAATACAGTCAGCTGATGAATTTAGCTAAATTTTTTTGAATTCATTTAAAGTAAGTGAATTATTTTCAGCATTATTTGGATTCGATATAAATATCTTCTTACTCATTCGACCGGCGAGGTCGTGATATCGTAAATATTGTAAGTGGCCAGCAAGTGACCATATTTGCAAAACATTATTCCCCCATTTTTAAAAAGAATTAAAATTGTTTTTATTGAATTCAATGACTTCAGCTGATTTTATGTGAATTCACTGCGGACTTCAGCTAATATCACGAGAGATTAGTTATATAATTAAAAAATGCATTCAAATATTTAATTAAAATACTTATTTCAATGACTGGTCAGAATTGAATGCACCAAAATCTGACTTAAAAAGAATGATGATTTAGGTTTTTCTTTAATCCCAATTTTTTTTTAAAAAAAGACTTTAAACCACTCTTGATGAAATCATTAGAATTAACTTCCAAAATGATTGAATTCTTTCACAACTCTGATACATGCTCTCTTAACATTATTAAAAAAGATTGTCGTTTTAAAGGTTTTTGTGGGGTGAAGGAACCGCTGGAAATTTCTGCTTGCATTCTTCTGGTGACTTCGTAATCTCGCAGTTACGGAAAGACTAAGTACATCTTTTATAATTCTTCAATCTCAAAGATCAACGAAAATCATTAATTTAACGACACAAATTCCAGCATGACATGCCAATACGTTGACTACTTTAGCACCTACGTGGTCGGCAAAAGACTAATGTTCATGATTTACTCTGGGATTCAAATCTATGACCCAACAATTGATACTGTCGAAATTTTCATTTCAATTCGATTTCCATTTCATTTTATTTAAAACAAAAAGTATAGTACGAGGAAATGTTTGAATAGATTTGTCATGTTTCAAAATATTTAAAATATCTGGGTTTCGTCAATTTTAACTCACGTGTCTGGATAAGTGCTTCAAACACAATGTATGGCCGGCAAGGTAGAGCTTAAAGTCGAGCTATAAAATTCTTTACAGACAAATAAATTTGCACTCAATCGACTCGCTTCATCAACGACGTATTATCTCGTCTATTTAACCGTTTAATCGACTTTTTAATAAATTGGCTCAATGGTTCACTCATAAAAATTTAAGCAAGTATTAAAATAATATGCCCCAGTGCGTGCTCCTATTTCTTCATTGATTCTTTCCACCCGCATTTCGAGGGTATCTAAAGTAACTCAAACGCGCGTGAATCCTTTTTCAACCGTAAATCTTGGCTCATCTATCATCATTATCTTTGAAGACTCCATTCCAACTGAAAGTGCATCATTACATCTGGCTTAATCCTCGTTAATTTAGCCCTTCATCCTTCAAAGCTGAATTGTGGCGCAGCAATGAACTCATTGACTTCAAATTGCAATCCAAAATCTCTGATGAAAACCATCTAGCAAATAGAGTATCTTATTATTTGAAATTAATGAAACTATTTGATGACTTGAACAATAGTTTTCTTGGCGCTCCTTAGAGCTTGCTACTCATCAATTTCAATCGTTATTCTCTCATAACTTTTCCAATTTGCCGGAAAACTTTACCCCATCCGCGTTCAAATAAATTGAAAAGGTTTCGAAATTACTCTCGCGCTCGTTTGCATCACGAAGTCAAATAAAAAAAACAAACGGCAATGCTACTAATTACTCAAGAACAACAAAAAAAAAACACTTCAATTACATATTCGCTGTTCCCTTTGCCCAAATATTCAAGGATACACAGCACAACATTTTTGCAGCCATTAATACAGGACAAAAAGCAATATTCCACCATTTGCAATTCCAGTAATTAGCTACCTTTGGTTGTTAACACTGGAGTACGGCTGGTGAATTTGGCGAAGCTCCTAAACGGGACAATGCGTGGTGCTCAATTTGAATACCATCACGAAGGACAACAGACGACAACAGTAACAATAGCACCAATGCGCCTTTTGCCTTTTGCTTTTATGACAATGGATGGCGTTTGAATATGAAGCTATAACCCGTGTTTGTATTATTTTTTTTTTTTCATTTTTATGATGCCATCTCGTCCTTTTTGTCGCATCAGAGCTTTATTACTTACTAACTGTTTCCCATGCCAATCTCTTGTAGTAGAGAACCACAGGATATCCTTTAGTGCAACATTGTTATAAAGTGAGCAAATAATAAAAAAAGAAAAGAGAAGCACGGAAGCAATCCTTAATCCTTGGAATTTGTCAAAGGTTAGGATCGTAAAGAGTTCTTCCTTATCAAATTAATTACCATCTTAGCGGGCGTAAATGTTTTATTCGTATGCGGAACGAAACGATTTGTGAAATTGTTTGCCGGCTCGTAAAAGTGTTACCTTCTAGTGGATATCCACTTTAAATTTCCATTCTGATCTTTTTATGGTTTTCCGGGCATGCAAATACCCATATAGACCCCTTTCAGTTTTATAGCTCTTAAATAACCTTTTACTTAATGATGAAACTTTCCCTTTTTTTGGATTAATTGCTCGGAAATTATTAGAGAGCAAAAGATTTATTCCAGTTTTTAAATACTTTAAAGTAAGATGAATTCTGCTTTAGTTTTTTAAACTTTTGGATCTTTAATACTGTAACATCGATGAAGAATGGTTTCTTGGAAATACAGAATTCAAAAGTGCGACATACAAAGTTAAAATCGTTATAAAGAGAGCCAAATAAAGTTATAAAATTAATCCATCAACAAATCATCAAAGTTCATTTGAAAAGAAGCCAAGAACATGGTGTTGTATAGCTGAGCTATCATATTTGGCTAAACACTTTGAAGCTATCATTTTTGGCAATTTTTACTTTAGTTGCAAGCCTTTCCTCACTGACAAATAGCATGGTTTTGTAAATTTACACCGACTTCAGTAAAACATTTGATAAGCTTGCCTTTAAGCTAAAAGCTTTTAAAATGAAAGCCCTTGGTTTCCCTGCATCCTTTGTGGAAGGGATACGCTCGAATCTTGACGTACGAATCTACCAAGGGGATCAACCTCTAAATTAACGCTACCTAGGTAGCCACCTAGGTCCTCTGTTATTCATTACATCCATTAACAATGTTGTAAGTGTGCTCAAGAACTCTAGAGTTCTAATGCCGACGACATAAAAATATTTAGTGGAATTAGCAATCTTTCAGACTGCTGGGCTTTGCAGGATGACCTTTATTCTTTCGCAAAATGGTGCTCCAACGATAGGTTATCATTTAACATTTATAAATATTTTAACATGTCCTTTTCTAGAAAACTTAATCCTCTGACCTCTGCGTACACCTTAAATAGTTCTGCGCTGGTCAAAGTTAACCTGACAAGGGACTTAGGTGTATAATTCGCTCAAAATCTTAACTTCTCAATTCATATTGAACAAATTGTCAACAAAAGTAACTCCCTCGTCGGCTTCATAAAACACTGGAGTAAAGAATTTAAATGTCCATTAATAACAAGTACCCTGTACACAACATTTGTCAGGCCATAGCTTGAATACGCTTCAAATGTGTGGTCACCGTATTACTTAACACATATTGACCGTATCGAGTCTGAACAACGCAAATTTGTTCGTTTCGCACTTCGGCAATTATCATGGACTGATCTTCTTCGCCTTCCACCTTATAAGGACCATCTTCTTCTTATCGGCCTTGATTCTTTGCAAAAACGTCGCGAAGTCTGTGATATTGTGTTTTTGCATCAGCTTATAGCCGGTTATATTGACTCATCAGCACTTCTTAACCTAGTGTTAAGTTAATATTTGTGTTATGTCATTTAATTCCCGAACAACTAATATTTTTGACATGAAATACCACTGTACGAACTATGGCTGCTATGGACCCCTAACGCGGATGTCAATACAAGCTAATGCTAACTGTCACATATTCAATATTGTTTCTAGTAAACTGACACTCAAGCATAAACTTTTTGGACGTATCCGTTCTTAACATTGTTTTACCCGTAAATGATGACTATGACAAAATGGGTATTACACTATGAGTAACACTGTCACTTATTAAGCTTGTTTTATAAGCTGAACTGATAGTGTTAAATGCTCTATGGCTTACCAGCGACGTTAATATTGTTAGTTGAATCTGAATCTTTACCGCGCACATTTACCAGCACAGAACAGTTTCTTACAACTATTTTTAAATAATCGTTTTGAGGTCACCTTCTCTTTAAAAAAAGATTGATCTTTTTACTGTATCGAATGTAGTATTGTAAATTAAATCAAAATGTGTAGGTCTGGACAATATTCATCTTGATTTCAGGAAACTTTTATTACCGGCACTTGACAATTATTTTTTAAATAAAACGTAAACCATTTGAGGTATTTCAAAAGCTTTATAGTCGTCTTGAAATACAATCAAAACGATTTCAATGTTGGCTCAGAGCCTCCAACATTGTCTGCTTACTGGCATCAAACAACGTCTTAACATAGCCCCAAGGAAAATAATCTAGTGGCCTTTTATCGTAAGAAAGAGGCGGCCAATCGACTGGCCCATTTCTTGGGATAACACGCTCATCAAACTTACTCTTCAATAAATCGATTGTAAGGTGTGCTGTTATGGCACCATCCTGTTAAAACCACATGTTGTCCAAGTCCAGATCTTCCAATTCGGGCCAAAAATAGTCGGTAATCATGGCGTAATAACGCTTGCCAGAAACGTGACGATCGTTATCGTCCACGAAGAAATATGACCCAAAAACGCCACCGGCATGCAAACTGCACCAAAGTTATGAAGTGAATTTTCACCTGAACAATAACACATATTTTGCTTATTGACGAACCCATTGAGCCAAAATTGAGCTTCGTCATTGAAGATGATTTTGCGATGAAATTCATCATCTTGGCGCATCTTCTCCAGAGCCCAATCGGAGAACGTATGTCGCTTCAATTTGTCCATCGGCTTCAATTCTTGATCCTTTTGCAATGTGGTCTGAGCGATGCCCAATTCTTGAGAACGCCGTAGATAAGACTGATTTGGATTATTTGCTACGGACGCCTGACCGGCCTTTTCGACACTTCGACCAACCTGTTGTTCCACTGACACGGCAACATCACAACACGAATATGTAGACTCAAATTTTCGCCTAAACTTATTATTGCCTGTCTACTAGGGCGAGAATTACGATCGAAAATTGGAGTTAACGCTCTTCAAGTTGCGCTCATCGAGACCGAATTTCGGTGCGTTCACAAATTAAATTCAAACTTGTCAATTCCCTATTGAAACCCGAAAAATTATCCGTTTTAAATGTGCTCTTTCTGTCGAAGGTATTCGAAATTCAATAAGAAATTATATCGAAATAAATAAATTACTCATACCATCGCAGTGAGAGCCGTTGTGAAAATTATCCGATGACATTCGGCAAGGCTTTCATGAGAACAAAATAACTTTTTTGGATTTTTCAAGAGGCATTCGACTCGGTTTATCCTAAACTCCTGTTTAAAATAACTTTCTTCCATGCTCAATTTTAAATTCGTCTCGCAAATTGTCCAATCATTTTCAAACTTAAATCGTTTTCAAGCTGAGGCTGTTAACTCTAGACTGTCTCACGACAATTGTTTGCATTAGGAATCTACTCTTGGCCTGTTCTTTTTCTCTCTGTTCATAAATGATCTGCCAGCGTCCCTAAATATTGTAGTAACCACATCTATGCTGATGATATCCAATTGATTGAACCCTTCTAAATCCAAAATAACCCACACCGTAAACGTTCCATTATTCTATCTGAATCTCCATTTTTTCCATAACACCTATCACAGATGATCGTATTGATTTCGTCGTCGCCAAAATACATGGATCTTTACTTGGGCTATCTGTCTGTCATTTTTTCATTCATTTTCAACTAATATTTATTTATTCAAAATTTAACACTTAATCTACTTGACAGTATGCTTAAATCTTACTAACTATAACTAATTTATACTCTCTTGTCTACAGGCTCTTCTTTATTTTGATTTTCAACTTAAACTTAATATTTTATTTCTATATTGAGTGAAACTTGCACTTGGCCGCATTTTGATATGTCCTGTGCGCTCTACACAAGTAGAGTCCATTTGATTTAAGCAAATTTACTGTTTGGGCTTTCGAGTTCGAAACTGACGACAATTGCGTTCAAAAATCTTCTTTTCAGATGAAAAGCATTTCAATCTCGACGACAATTTTAACCAACACAGTCCCATATTTGAGCCTCAAAACATCCATAAGGAGTTTGGGGTGGTTTAAGGATTGGCGGCAAAAGAGGACAAATAAGGATTTGGGTGAACTGCGAGAGTTCCTGAAAGGTGGGACTACAAATTGTCTTAGGGTGTTTTTATTGCACAAAATGTTAAGTATCAGTCCTGTTGTCGATTTTGATTAACCGCATTAAAGATCGATACTATGCGAGAAATTGAGAGACAGTTTGGGTCCAAGAATAATATGGGTCTAGTTTTTCGGGAATAGGAGTCGAAAACATGGAAAGTTTGATGAAAAATTTGTTAGTGCCAAACCAGTCGAGGCAGTCATTTCAATCAAAGAAAATTTCATAATTTATCGGAAGACTAATTCGTTTTGAATTAGTCAATCGTTGAAAATATTGAAGAGTGTTCGTTTGATAGCCTTTTTTATAAGAAACCAGCAGACAGCCCAAGCATGAACTCTAAAAGAAGCGAATGAAAATACTCTTTCATGTGTTTTTGGGTTTACATTGATCTAACGAGGTCCGGGTACAAAGACTGAGATAGACCGGATGGATATAAAAGCTCAGGCTCATAGAGTCTTTGTTGCTATGCTGGGTGGAAAGACTTGTTGGTTGTGCCGTAGTTCTAGGTGTAACCAGACAGATATTGGTGCGAAAACATAGCCGCCATTGCGGCCAGATTCCGCTCTGATCAGCTAAATTGGACAACGCCAGTGAGTCAACCCGGCTTGTTTTGAGGTAACATTTGAGTCCACATCAATATAAGATTGCGATGATGCAAAAATTGAAGACGTACTTCCATAGACAACGCCGTTCCGAGTTGATAAAAAAAAATCCTCTCCTCTATTTTTACTTAGTGACTACGGCAACAGGTCAGATACGGTATATTCGAGTTGCGGTTCCAAGAAGACGGCACACGACGACGAAGTTGTAAAGGAGCGTTCATCAAAAAGCCGCTATGATTATGCGACTGGATACCCACTGGAAAAATTGTCCTCGCTTAATAATAATTGCGGTCAGTAAAGTTATTTTCAAGATAAGATAAGCATTCAATAGTTACAATGGAGTGACTTTTTCTATGATATACAGTATCTTAAGGGTTAATTTTAAATGATCTATGCAGCATGCCATATTCTTCTTTCTGTACAAAGCTCGTTCCTCAATTTAATCAATAAGTTGATAAAAGGCTCAAATAAATATCATACATAATAAAGAATTCAACATATGGACATCTTTTAATTGATACCTCATCCAAAGTAGAAGATTGCATCAATTAGTTTAGCCTTCCTCCTACACATTTCCTCTCACTGAGGCTCATCTCGAATTCTATTCATTTGGTTCCACTTTTGCTGAAGTCCTTACGCTTACATTATGCCCATTCCTTATTCAGTAAAGTGAACTTTTCCAATATCTCACACTCGCATTTCGGAATTCCTATTTCCACCACATCCATCTCGAACTACATCCTTCTTCCTTATTATAAATTTCTCGGTAAATTATGGGATTTCTCGCAATGGTAAAGAGATAAAGAGGAACTCCACTGTTCACATCATCGCTGCAAGCCTCTTCCACAAGTAAATTCTTAGAAAATTCTCAACGAAAGTACTTTGGCGTTATCATAAATTATCCACAAACGCCATGATTGAAATAACCGGCCTGATATTCCCATGGAAGGATCTGAAACTCTTTTGCTTCCTGTTTGCACAGAAGCAAAACCAGTTTTTTTTGCATTTTTCGGATTCTTGGGCACATACCAAAGCTGACAATGGGGAATCGTCTTCATCATTAAAGTAATTTAAATTTAATTAGTATCACTCGTTCTCACACACTTTGCCTTTGCTCGTTCCATAGACTTTTTTTGGGGGAAACATCGACACGTCCTTTTCAAATGCTACACCACCAGATACAATGGTAATACGCAGCAAGGAAAATTCAGTATTTCAGTTTTTGGTTTGTGGTCTACCCTATTCTTGTTGCGAGATATTTGGAATTAGCGGTTTGAATAAATTGAGAGATGACTTAAGTAAATGCTCCGGAATGATGCGGTCTTAAATTTGCGCGAGGAGACGAATATGGGCATTAATTGCAAGAAAGTAAATTGCTTTGCATTCATTAGCATTTTTTGCATATTTTCTATTGATTTTGCGAATGAAATCCTTAGTTGAAAATTAAACGGCGGCACTTTTTTATGGGTTTCGTACCGTTTTCGTTTCTTAAAATAAATTAAAAAAAAAAATTCATGTTGTTTTGATTTGTGCTTGAGTTATAATTGTCCCAACATTTCAAAAAATTACTTTAAATAGAGGGTTGAAAAATAAAAAAAATCACAGGATATACTTGTCTTCAATTATTTAAATCAAGAAAAAACCATTGAATCAAAATCTGTAGTTGTGATAACAAAACAAGTATATAAATATGATAAGCGTTGGAGCTTGCACCAACACCGCTACCATTTGACGCTCAACAACGAATTCCGAACGATTTTTCACTCGGTTAGTGATGAATGTCATAGACCTACACATTTCTACTGTAAGTCTGCATTAAAAATACTATTAATCTTGTAATCGTGTTAAGTCCTTATTTTGTTAAGCTTTTTAAACATTTAACTTTCCATCTCGAAGCTCTTGCTCTTTCTGGTATAGCAAAAAAACCGATATCGAGCATTTACTTTGTTTGGCTGACTCCTGCATATTTTGTCTGTTGCATACTCTTGAGGAGCGCAGAACCCCTTCATGTGAGAGTTAATTCTCATTTGGCTACTTTTTAGAATTCTGAAATGTAGGAAATGCGAGCACTGATGATACAACTTCATCAGGCTTACTGCCAAAGGCAATAATTTCGCGTACACAAGCTCCATCAAATTTTAAGACAGTCAGGGAATTGTGTTGATTGTGAAATAGGAGAAGTTTCAGCCCAGTTTTATTCCAATCGCCTTCATACCAAGAGTTAGCCTGATGTCCCAACAGGCTCCTTTTGTTTACAAGGATAGAAGACGCGTATATAGTGAAAAGTTTCTTGTCTGTGAAATCAAATGCTGTAGAAGTCGATAGAGTTCATCCGGTTTTTATAATAACACCATTTATATGATCAGCACCTTTCCTCGCAAATGGAACATGGCGTAAATAATAAGAACCCTCTGCATGAGATGAATTTACATAGATCCATAACTGTCCTAGTTATTATTATACATAATATGAATTCATCGCATTTAAAAATCATCTATTATCGGTTCAATCTGGTTTACGTGCTAAACACAATTTTACGACTGCAGTGATGGGGGTTGTGGAAGATAAAAGAGAGAAGCTGGATACTTCTAGGTCTCTTAAGCTTTTCATATGGATGACTGCTCCACTATTATCTGTAAGTTGCGTCCCTAATTAAGCATGCCATCCTCGGCTTCAAGGTTGATTTCACCTAACTTTAGAGAAAGAAAAAAGGCTTTGTTTTCGGATGGGGCTTCATAAGAACTGCTCCGTTTGCTGAGTGGGGTGCTAGAGGGCTCGATTTTAAGGCCTCTCTTATTTTCATTATTTATCAATCGATTATTTGGAATTATTCAAAACACTTTTACGCCGATGATATTCAAATTTATTACAGCTGTGCTTTAAGTCTTGTTGAATGTTCCGCATGAAGATCTTCAATTGTTCATGGAAAAATATATCAGCACTTTGGATAAAGTAAACAAATGAAAATGCATATTTATTTAAAAAATTAAGTAAGTGCTATCCTATTTTCCATCCATAATGCTAAACAATTCAGAAATATAATTCCTTGAGTCTTCAAAAAAGTTACGCATGGTTTTCAATAGAATGCTCACGATGAATAATCATATAAATGCGGTAGTGAACTTTATGGGCGGTTCAAATGTTTAGTTCATTGAAAACAATGATGTTACTTGCCAAAGCTCTGGTTATTATAATATTTTTTTAATGGGGACCCCTTTATCTTAACTTCGTATCATTTTTTTATTATTTGTTCTTATAGCGGCCGTGGTAGTCCACATTCTATGCAAAATGGATTAGTTCTTCAATTGTGGTTCAAAAGATACAGCCCTGTGACTGACGGACGGGCAACGGACGCTTAGTAATAGAGCTCAGTTGGTTCCCTTGGAGTACGGAACCCTAGAAACGAATTGCTTGTGATTTTCTTGAGCTATGATGGCATTTTTGTTTTATTAAAATTCTTTTGGATAAGTTTTTTCCATTTAAATATATTAGCTCTCAAAAAGCTGACAAGATTGAGAGTTGGGAGAAAGACTCAATCAAAAATCGACCATTGACCTTATCTGAAATTTATTATTATTAAAATAAATTTTGCCTCACTCTCATCTCAGATATATGATCTTTTTCCCCAAAAACTAAAATGAAATAGAATTCGAAGATTTGAAAGCCTGGTTTGATGATTTCTGAGGAGAACATGGGAAGGCTCGTCGGAACTTTTTGAGAATGCATTTTATTATTTTATTCAAGTCCGTTCAGGTAGGTAGGTTCAAATTCATCCTTTTTGGAGACAGTCATATATTCAGACCACGAATTTCAAAATTGTGTTTTTTTTATAGATATTCATATCACAGAAAGTTTTGTTTTAGCTATAATTATCAAGATAGAAGGATTAAAAAATCTTTATAAAGAGAACAACAAATTATTTCATATAAGCTTAAAGTTTAATAACTAGACTTTAAATGTCTTAATTCCTTTATGTAAGTACTTTAAGTAAATACATAAATAACAAATTCAAGAAATTAAAAATAAATGAATAAATAAATAAATAAATAAATAAATAAAAAAAAAATAAATTAATAAATAAATATATACAAATAAATACATAAATAAATAAAGTTCAAGTAAATAATAATAATGTAAACATGGGATATCAATTGTATGGTTCGTTAACTAAGTTGTAGCAAAGGTACAGCCTTAGTTAAATTTGTTATTTAGCTTCTGTATTCGTTCTGAAATCATTGATTTCAACATTCGCTCTTTCATTTAGGTCTAGGGTGGAGTGGTACCAAAGAAATTAAGCATCATTCGAAGAATTTTGTTTCGGGACCCTTATAGGCGGCTGATGTTAGATTTTGCAAACAGGGCCGCCGTATAGAAGAATAGCTTGAAAAATCAGTTTGTCGATTATTTGCTTATTACCAATACTTAGCTTTCTTTGACTTTCTATGGTCAAATGGATGTAATAAATTAACGGCTATTTTCAGTAATAATAAATTTCATCTAAGAATGTCATGTTTAGAGTTTTAAAGTTGTAATAAATTAACAACTCAAGAGCTATTTTTTTTTCTTTCTATTCCTACAGCTTAAAAGCAATCATTTTCAAAATGCAATTTTATAATTATTTCTTGGACTCGTAAATTCAATTGACTGCAAAGAATGCAAGAAATAATAAAATCTTAAATGATTGCATTCAATTACATGGGAAATTTACCGTGATTCTTTCAGTGCCAAGGGGGATCCGATTTCATTTTCTGGGAATACCAAGATTGCACTTCACTAGGAGTGGATAAACCAATTTTAGTCGAAGTCGCAGTTTAAGAAGGAAGTCAAAAGAGTTCAAAGGCACAACTGTACTATAATAATGGTAGCGTTCTCAGCAGATATGATTGTGTTTGTTGTGTGTCAAGATTTTTATTAAATTGACCAACAGTACCGTCCTCGTACAGAGGCTTTTTCAAGATAGTCAAAGTCATTGTTATATTTATGTACGAGTATAGGTTCATTCTATGACTCCATTTTGTACCAGTCAATCGGTACAGAGTTCGGAACCTAGTAAAAAAAAACTCGACAAACTGCATAGTTGGTAACGTGTTTTGCTGTTTAAGAATATTTGAACTTTCAATTTCAGGGTATGCAGTATCCCGAATATTTGTCAACCAGAGAGTCCATAAACCATAGAGTACCCTTCATAGAAACCAAAGACTTTTTGTTTCTGAACTACAGCATTGCGATAGGGCTCAGAACTTGTTAATCTACAAATGTGCCAACAACATAAACACAGAAAATCGTAGTTTCAAATCTATTCGTTATAAGGAATTTCTTTGAATTGAATTTCCAATGAAAATATTGTACTTCACAGCTCAGGACCATCCAATTTCTCCACCTATACAGGGTGCCTCAGAAACTCAAACGAATCATTTTGACGCTCTTCTGACTGCATTTTTAATCGTTTTTGTGTGCACTTCGTGCTCGAAGTTCTCGCATTCTTGTAGGATATTTTTTGTCAAAGCTTCCCGACTTTGTGGTTTGTTCTCATAGACCCGTGATGTTGATAAACCCTGAAGAAATTACGGTGTTACGGTTCAGAAAAAAGGGTCAAAGGGTCAGCCAGCGCTTTCGTCCACCAGTCGCAGTGACCGGCGTGACATCTTCGAAATAAAGAAACCCTACGATACTTCCGCTAAATGCCATACCATGCAGTGAGTTTGGTTGAATGATAGGGCTACCATTTTTCTTCTTCATAAATAAGCACAAGCTGAAAGACTCTTTTCTTTCTTCAACTCTCTCACTAAATCGCGCAGCATGTAGTCTAGATAACGTTGGCGATATTCTTATCGGAACGAGCATTATGAAGGCCTTTTTAGTTACATCTTGTTTTAGGCTTTTCCACGCGAGCAGCTTAACGGCAGGTAACGTAGTCTGTTCCGGAATCACTCAACCATACACGCATCTGTGAACTTAACAATTATCAAAAAAAAAAACCAAGCGAACAGACAGCTCCTGCCATTCTGAAAAATTATAGCCTGCCGACATGATAATGCATATTGGTCCACCTTTTTGTTGCTTCTCACCTGCGCTTCTAAGTTTCTGTTCAGGCTATTTCCAATCTTGCTCAAAATTTTTATATTTAGATTAAGAATGTAAGTTAACATGCAAGCTTTTGAACCACGCTGCAATATGATCCTTTGGTGCTTCCACGAACATAATTATTCATTGGATTAGGAGGAGGAGCAGCCGACTTAATATTTTCGTTATACCCAAATCTTAAACCCTGCTCGACTAGACTAGATTTTTTCTTTTTTGTTTGAAGTGAGGTCATCGCAGCTAATTTTCTCAAACTTAAAAAAACGGAAATTGAAATTGAGCAAAAGTAAAGGCTTTCTTCAATGAGTTAAAAAGAACCATCTACAACAATCACTCACCCTATGACTTAAACTTATCAACTGACAACACGTTTGCACAATTTCTTTGGTCCTTGGCTGAACCAATCCGAATGACGAAGGCAACGCTTTTGCCTCTTTTACAGAATCTTAATCCCCATGTCGTACTCAAACACCGAGTAGTTGAACGACAAAGCCACATCGTCTCCAATCCCTATATACTCTTGGCCAAATGAAACACGAAGGCAAAGGTTCCACTGGGAACATATCTCGTCTCTCATGTAGCATGTACGATGACGCTCGTTACATCCTTATTTGAATACCTCACAAATAGCATTTCACATGTCCTTGGAAGTGAAGGAAATTTCCAACTGTGTGTTTATCAGATTCTTCGGTTGTAAAGTTATTTCTTGTGCTTTTCAAGAAAGTTTGCCGGCGCAAATTGCCATTCGTTTTGGGTGTTTGCTTGAAGGGTAAAAACTGCAGCAAGAGCGTTGTAATTTTATTTAAGGGCGAGAACAAAATTAACACGACAGTTGAATTAAATTACTTAAGAGAGAAAAGAATATGAAGCTTTAGAAGACGCCTTATAATCACTCTTTGACGGGACTCAAGCGCACTAGTGAGTAGGTTTAATATTGAAACATTAACTTTTTTTAAGGATTAAATAACTTAATGCAACTTTTAACTCTGCGTCATGCCTTCGATAGTCAGAAAAGCTAGCCACTCGTAGAAGGATTGCTTTACCAACATTTAAGAGGTAGTCAAGAAAATGCTGAGTCAAGCGTCCACATGTAGAAACAAGGAGAAGGAAACCAACAAAGTTGCCTAGCAAAGTTTTCTAGACTTAGCGCAGCAGTAAATTTGTCGTAAGATTTTTAAGGGTTCCGCATCCAAAGGGACAAAATTACAAAGCCTCCGCTGTCAGTCCGCCCGTCCGTCATTCATAGACAGCTTCACAGACAATATAATTACATATACAAAGGCACAAATGCATGAAAATGTGACTATCAAAATACAAGGACTTTTTCGAAGCTCATGAAGATCATTCTACCCCAAATACAGAAAAATACACCGAAGAAGAAATGTGGGTTTCGTAGTGTGTTTTTTTTTCATTCGTCTTCCGGCTGCATTTTTTTACGAGATCAACTTGGCTATCATTTTGCCATACCGATCTTCTTATCGTAGGTGAATAAAGGTAAAAAGTCCATCACCAGGGTTGAACAAGAATGTTTAAAAAATAAATAAAAAAATAACCTCAACATTTTTAGGGAAAGAAAAAGAAGTTCTTCTTATTTTTGATGAATTGAGCCTTCCTACAATAAATTCAAAGGCAAAATTTGAAGGCTTTCTTGAAAACAAAAAAAAAATGAAAAGTCCACTGGTTTGTCCTAGTATTGAACCTAAGAAACAACCTGAAGTTGAAGTACATTAAACTGTCTTGATATGTGCACAGAGCTGATACTAAATACAAGAGTTATTTGCTGTGATCTAAAAACAGTGGTTTATTTTGATAAATTAAGGTTTATGACCAAACTTAAGCTTTATTTAGAAAGAGAAATTCATGTATGGAATGAATGATATTCCTCATCTCATCAAGAGTATTTGGAAGTATTTGTCCATATCTGACAGAATTGAAAGTTGGAAGGTAATTGAATACGTTTATAATATAGAGAAAAGCAATACTACCAAACTTTGTCCGAAACTAATATGGGCCCACAATGACCGTACAAAGTTTCAACAAATTAAGCATGAAATGGTGTGCACAAATTCTAAGCTTAACTGTAGCTTATGAAATTGAATCCTCTATAGAACTAAAGAAATTTCCAGGCCATGTAGACAAATTTTCTAAATCGACAGCTGTATTTAAAAAAAAAAATAAATCGAATATTTGATCTTATTTGGAAAATTAATAGCAACGAATATTAAAAAAAATCCATGCTCTGATTGCGGAGAAGACGATTCGGAAAAGAAAATAAAATCCCACCAAAAACATTTTCATGTAAAATGTTGCCAATACGAGCCCATATGACTCGCACTGTCAAAAAGTTATCAAATCTCATTTAGAGCCAAGCTTCTAGCTCTGCACGCCCTAACTCTACAAGGCCTAACTTCACAAACTCTACACCTTAGTCAAAATATGTGGCTTGGCCATTTCACTACATTCACATAGGCGTAAGGTGAAAAATAAATTTACTGGCTACTTTTCTATTATATAGTACAATAGTTCTTGTTGTAACTAACGCCCAATCCACACATTTTGATATGAAGTATAAGTCTCGATATATTTCGATTAAGATAGGTACGTAGGAGTACCTACGTATACCTATATATATATATATCGGGGGCATCAATTTTCAGATCAGATCAAACCTTTTGTGTGTGTTTGTGTATGTATTCAGCTTTGTAGGACATAAGGATGTACCCTTGGAATTTTGATGATCAGGGATTTTTAGATATCAATTAAATCGAAAGTATAGAAGCTACGCAATTAAAACTTAATGTGTTTAATAAGTCCGCTCTTGACAGCATAATCCGAAAATTCTGGCATGATCCGAACCCAAGTTATAAGGGCTCAAAAAAACAATGTATCGCTTCGAGAAAAGTTACGTAGTGCCCTTGCACTTCGCTTGGTTCGTCTTGCCTTGGGCACTACCGTGTCTGCAGATACGAGTTTCTTAAGCAAAACACGTACACGGATGTGGCAAGCGTTTGCGTAAGAAATTGGAACTCGCGTTAACGCCACTACATTTTGACAGCCATCAACGAATTCCGAACGAATTTGCACTCGGTTTGGAATGAATTCCTCGCATGAATGTTCCAAAAAATAATCATAGATTCAGATTTGATCTTTCGCTAGTTTAAATTTTTTATTTGTTTAATTTTTTTAATTACCATCTCGAAGTTCTTGTTCTTATTTATACCGAAGCCAAGCTTTTACTTTGTCTGGCTTAATCTTTCATATTTGTGGGCGATGCCATGAGAATTATTAAATAAAAGAAATATAGTGTTGCATACTCTTGGCTGATATGGACTTGGAGGACATGTGGTTGCAACAGGATTGCACGTTTGGAGAACGTGTTATCTCACGAAATGGTCCAGCCGCTTGGCCGCCTCGGTCGTGTGATTTGACGACGATAGATTTCTCGAAACCTGAACTCGAGCTCGTCGCTGTGTTTCTTCCACTCTAGTTTCGCATTTAACTTTATTCCTAAAATGTTTACTCTAATATTATAAAGAGTTTAAGTTTATAAATTGTAAGTATAGTTCGAAACTACTCATACGACTTCAAAAATTCTTTCACCTAGGAAAAATGGAGAAGCGAATGTGTTTTTTGCTAAAGCTGTCTTAAAGGTAATAGATATTTGATTGCTTTCTAAAGTTAAGTTGTAGAACTCAAAAAGATCTACAAAAAAGCCCGCGATGACATATCTCAATATGTCAAGGTTAATTCACACCGAGAGAATTCTTTTTTTTTTCGAACCTGAAACTGGTAGTTGTACTTAGTTGTTGCTTTATATTCGAGTAGTAGCAAGTCTGTGAAATTTCAGATTCAAACCTAAATTAAGTTAATAAATGCAAGTAGCCCACTTGACTATTTTATAACTTCTTGCTTGTGAAAAAAAGACCATAAACATTGTGTTATGAATTGACAAATGTTTGTAGTAAAATTTTAAATTGACCACATCAAAAAATGAAGCCGAAGAGCGTCAGGTATGACACTTAAATCGGAAGGACCAGCTACACCATATAATTTTTAACGACAAGCACCTGCTGTATCATTTGATATTTTAAAAAGGTCATTATCGTGAATTACGAAGGATTTATTCTAGTAGCAAAGCTAAAGAAGACATTTTGCTTCAACGAGCATCGGTATAAAAAAAAATAACTTAAGAAAGGACATCAATTATTTGGTTTAAAGAGCGTGCGTTGTGTGCTTTTAAACAAATCGTCTAAAAGTAGTGTTGTAGAAGCGCTCCTGTTCTCGGCAACGAGTTAGTCTACGACGCAGCACTGCAGAGTGTAATGTTTAATAGTTTAGTCAAATAAAACTTTTATTATTATTTTTCACATAAAATGGTTGAATTGACTTCTGGCTAGTGATCGAAGGCATCGTGGTAGAACGGTGTTGATAACTGGCGAGGAATGTCAAAAAGCTAGGTATGTTCGTACACCTATCAGAGAACTGCTCACGAGCTGTATGAGCAGAAGAGGAGAGAGACAGAAAAAGAGAGTGAGCTTAAAAGCATGTAATCGAGCATTTTGAGAAATTAAGAAGCAGGAATGAGGTTCGAAAGAGCTCAACTTCTGTGTAGAAACAAGCGACTGTCTATCCCGACGAGACATATTTTGTGCTCTTTTCTAGAAAAGGAAAAATAGAGAGCTCTTAGACTAAACAGTGCAAAGGAATCCACCAAAAACTTTGCAAAGAAACCAAGCCTAATTATATTCGAAGTCAACATAAAAAGGAACTTTGACGAAAAAACAACAAAAAAACACTTTTCTGAAAAAGCTTGTGATCCGACCTAATATAATCCTTTGGGCTCATATTTAGGTGGTGACTCTATGTCACCATTCCTCTTCTACAATTGTGTGTTATGGGAGATAATCCTCCCATTTTTACTGAAAGATTAAAGACGGAAACAAAACAAGGAGATGGAATGTTCTACAGCTTATTTTTATAATAAAACCGATCGCAAGGGATTAAGACTACTCTTAAAATACAATTTGCGTAGATCGAGTAGAAGGACCAAAAGAAGCCACGAATCTAATATAATTGCTCAGTGAGTGAAGTCTAAAATAGAGACGGATAATTTGATATCGTTATATTTGCATTCATTTAGTTTGTAATATTCTATCCATCATTAATTTATATGCATGTTTTGGGATTTTATCACTACTCCAGAACAGAGCCAATGAGTTCATCTTCTCAGACCATTATTTTGGCAACACGAACTTGGATCAAAAGCCTTACAAGCTCACAGACTAATCAAGGCATTCAACACTCGCTGGTCGATTAATTCAGTGATTGGACAAGATTCGAAAACTAGAAAAACAGTTCAAAATCAACTCTACGTTTCGTTCATGGAACCTTGCAGACTGAAACCTTAAAAGGGTATACGTTCTTGTATGATCTGGTCTCTAGCTTATAAAAGCATCGAGGGCGACGACAAAGCAAACAAAGAAGGAAGTTCATCAGGTTCAGGGCATATATGCTTGAATAGATCTTGTCATTAATCATGGCATGTGCCAAAATTTGTAGGAAAAGAGAGATTTTTAAGCAATAGAGAACAGAACGCTTAAAGACCTCAGAATACTGCAAAAGTTCCATTCAAGGTTCTTATAAATGTTATAGCGAGAACAAAGTAGTTTAATTGAGTGACACAGTTTCGGTCACAGTTTCGGTTTCGGCAAAAAAACGGCTGAAACTTCAAAGGCACACAGCAATTTGGCTCATTGTGATACCGCGAGGGTTAAGTGGATTAATGTTTCTACCTATATTGGGGAGTAAATGAGTCTTGAGAGGTTTTCCTCCCGGACGGTGAAGAAGGAGAAGATGAAGAGAACTAGTTTGCTTTTCAAATGAACTGAGCGAGGTCTTTTTGGGTTTGCTTTAGCAAGTTTGGGCAAAGCTGTGAAGAAATGGGAACATAGCTTTCTATGTCTTGATATTACTATGACCGGATATTCATTGAGGGGATTTAGTAGCTTTCTAGTTCTCTGATTGTTAAGGACTTTCCAGGTTTGTCTGGTGATGTTGCAAGATGTATTTAATTTTTATGCTTAGTTTGATCGCAGCTAATGGTATGCCAAAATATTGTGAGGTGCTTCTGTAAGGGTGAATTTTACCTTCACAGGCAGGATCATCTGCTCTGAAGTTTCCGTGGATTGCCCTTTGTCCCGGAACCCCATTAAGGTGAACCTTAAAAAAATCTATCTATATCCTTAAGGAATACACGGTGTTCCTTGACAAGCTGTAGATTTTATGGCAGCTTGGCTGTCGGTCGAAGTGAATATTTCCAGAAATGTAACTATACAACAGCGAATTCGCGGTCATGGTAGAACATGGAAGAAGAGTTCTAGACTAAGATTACTCAAAAAGATTAACTTCCAGTTTTCGTTCGAGTTCTGGCCCTTCGGTTGTTATCGGGATGAAGCCGGCTTATATCCAAAAATTAGTTTTTGAGATTATATAGTCAATAACTGTTGGAAGTGAAATCTACTCCAAAGATTGAGGACTGATCAAAATCAACTCCGGTGCATGGCGAGATTGCATTGAGTCTTACCAACACAAACTTTGTTGTTTGACTAGCACGGTTAACTTCGCGTGAGTTCTTGGTCCGTGAGGCGTATTTTTGAATTTGTTAATTTTCACGTCAGGTGACTTCGGACGAGATAACTTTCTGTGTGTGCAAAAATATACTAAAGTTATATAATAAAAATTAAAATACAGAATCAATTTCAACTTGTCTAAAAAAGGTTCGGTTTCGGTTTCGGCCGAAACTTAGACCGAGGCCGAATGTTCGGTTGCGGTTTCAGTTTCGGCTGAAAATCTTGTTTCGGTCGGACACTACGAATACATTCAATATGTTCAAGATACCAAATAAGACAGCTGCTTTTTTTTTGCCCAGGAAATCTTATATGCTAAGAAGTTCCTTAACTAGCATTGTCCGAAAAAAATACGAGCTGGGGACTATTCGATCAGCTTGGCCACCATCGATTCGCTTCCGCATACATTAACGACCTTTCTTCTTCACAAATATTGGGTTATTTTATCTGATAAAGGGTTAAATATATTTGGAAAATGGAGAGCATAAACACTGGCCACATCTAAAAATTAAAAAAAAAAGTTAAAAACTGAGGCTCTACATTGCCTCAAGCGCTGACTTAGTAGTTTTTTCAATTTAGCATGCCGTGATTCCGTCCACAATTTGGCCTCAGGTTTTTCAGTAAAACCATTGACAAATTTGCAATTTGCAGTTTTCGATTAGTTAAGGTACAAGTCTAGGCAATATTTTGTAGAGTGTGTCAAAGGCCCATTGTATTAAATCCAAAATTGTGAAGTCAGTCTGGAACAAACAGTTACAACATAATGCTCATATTTATTTTTTTATTCTAAGCGCAGAATTGGCAATCCCCGGAGATCTTCTTCAAATTTAGAGGCGATAAAACCAGTCCTCAAGCCGTCTTTACAGAGCCACAAGCTTGCTTAATGTTTCTGCCTTTAAGCTTAGTCAGATCTCATTTTGTACATTTGTGAACGTATTCTGATCGTGGCATCCGAAACTCTTTTTATGGAAGCTCCTCGGTCCTTCGTTTGATATACAAATTCAGTTGCATGATATTTTTTTTTTCCTTAAAGGATTTTGACAATTCTTCTCTCTATTTTCCTGCTTCTGCCTTGAAAAACACCATTACTTTCGTGTTAAAAAAAAAGTTGCTTAAGGATTCTACATGAATTAAACCAAAGTATGAAAAGTACTCAGCCTTTCTGCACTTAAAACAATAATTTTAATGAGGAAAAACAGCCGTCTCCGCACAAGGCCTGGGCTTTAAATTCTTGCTCCAATACTGTGCTTATTAAATCAATATGTCCTCTAGTCTATTCCATTTGAAGACGCAGAAAATAAATTAAGCAATTGACTAAATGGAGAACAAATCCATTACTTCCGCATTTAAATTTTATATGCAGCCAAACTCCAATGTCCATTATATAAATTACAAAAACAAATTCTCTTAACGAACCATGCTCCGCATTCTCCATCACTTGGTAAGAAAATCCAAGAAAATTCCTCTAAAAAGAAAACACAAACGCATAAAATCGCTTCACGAAAAAAAAAAACACAAAAAAGAAATATCTATTCTACTTCTTGTAAAATTGAAATTTATCTCAAATATTTGCTCGGCTTCATTCCACAAAACGGAAAGTGGACCTAGGACAAAAGCAACTCAAGCACCAGAGGACCACCACATCGCAAGATGGAAGCCAAATACAACAAAAGAAAAAAACAGGAGGCGGCATGAAATTAAATTGCCAACAATGAGTGGTCCTAGAACAAATAACGAGTGTACTTCACATTCCCATCCAGGCCGGATACACGGAATTAAATAATTTCCCTGGAGAGCGCCAAAAAATGCCAAAAATGGCGCAAGGAATGTGTGCTTCCTGTTCAATAATTTCCTTCGTTTTAATTAAGAAAAATTGCCAACGAGCCAGAGGTGACATTCCACAATCACCACCACACGCACTGATTGAGATCCATATCCTGAATGGTCCTCCCGAGAGGTTCTACGATGTCGATGGAAGAATAACCAGAACCCGATCGATACCCGCTCAAACGGATGGACGATATGGACGATTATTCAATTTTCGTGTCAAATTGAAATTATTATGATTGAGCGCCGGATCATGGCCCGGGTTGAGGTTGAATATTGTTGGTTGCCTGGCATAAGATCCTCGTTTGAATAACAGGCCACCAGGACATAAACTGCAAACCCTCCTCGGTCGTAAATTAAACGAAAATATTTACCTTCGTCGCATGCACGCGCAAACAAACACAAACTCAGCCAGCAGACAGCAGACACGACCGGAACGCTAGTCCCGAAATCATACATCATTTGTGTTTGGTCGGGTGGTGGTTAATACTTTATGCCGAGCGCACTTTGTTGCAATTGCAGGAACAAGGATTAGGTCCTGTGTGCCGAATGGGAACCATAATCGGAGCATAATAAAATGAAACCGGCCGGGCCGCAGTTGCCGGCGCGGCGCGGCGTGGTGCTGCCAGATCCTATGGGATGTCTGCAAAAAGGATTTTATGATTTATAACAGCGTAAATCTCCAAAGCTCCGCCTGGCACCCTCAGAAACTCGTATGATTGGGTGGTAAAATTCCGACTTACTATATATGATGATGGGAATGCCTAATGAAGATCTGATAGCGCTTGGGTCTACGAGTGTATTTTTTGTTATTGGAGCTGAAGAAACAAATAACAAAATAAATTTGAGTCATAATTTTAAAAAAAAATTACGCAGAATAAATGATCACGAATCGAAGTGACCTTTTTTAATCTTCGAAGGAATTCGAGCTGATAAAGCATTGAGCAGGTCCTTTAATTCTAAGGTTTCCGTGACTAAAGTGGTTTTCGCTCGAAATCTTTTTTGACTTTGTATGCGAATTTCGTGATGCTGCTGGTTATTTTAAGCACCAGTTGAAACAAAAGTTCAGATCGAGAATTTTGAGGCCGCCTATTTGTTAATTTTTCTTCACGTTATGCTTTGCTTAAACTGTTTCCCGTCACCTAAGGCCACGGTGGAGGAACCATCTCGTTAAATGAAATGGAAGAGTTATATGGTGTGTCAATTTCCTTTTGAATATGCTAAGAACTCATAAATGGATTTTTTTTCGCGATGCTCAAATTCTTATATTCTTAGTCTCATTGGTCTAACGGGATCTTTTGTTTTGCTTAGTTTTGAGCATTGTTTTTGGGCTATCAAGCCATTTCCCGAATTTTGAATACGAAAACTTATCGATATTCTCATCTTGCGCATCTATGCCATGCAGCTCTAACTATTGACCATTCTTTGTTCAATAAAGGTCCAAAATATTGAAAAAAGGCATACATATGTGAATCTTACTTAGCTCTACAAAAGTTACATATGAATAAGCAAACATTCGCCGTTGGGATCAAAGTAACGTTGCTCTAAAGTGAGTGCTTGACCAGCGACAGAAGAATGACTTAGTGGATGGCCTTGCTGTTGTGGTTACTCTATCGGCCTGTTCCAGGATCTTGTTATCAAGGGTTTGTGATAATAATGTTATGAACGCATAACATTGGCAGCAAAATGATAACACAATCCCAAAATTTGCACTCGCTAGTACATCGTCATCAAAGGTGAATACAATACTACGAATTAAGCGAATGCAAATACCAAGTCGATACCAAATTCGCCGCCCCACCAAAACGAGTCTGAACCTGTTGAAAAAGTTTACATTTTTTTTAAATTCTGCTCACACTATACAAGATGTAGTATAAGGGTAGTTATATTCCCTTGAACGCAAGCACAAAACAATAGTTGATTTTTTGCTGTTTACTTTGTCAGTGTTCTTATTTTGACTGCAGCTCACACGTGTCAAAGGCAAACATGCTCAGTTAAGATTCATTCGCAGTTCGCAGCATTTAGGATTGTGTCACTCGTTTACGTGGGAGATTTTATTTAAGAATCTTGGCTTAAAATATTTAAAAAATAAAGCTCGTGCAAGAACCGAAGCGGGACGACCTGCCACAGCGTCCAATTTTCAATGAGTGGCCCTTTGAAAAGCTGTAGGAAAATAAGTTTGTCAACTTGAATGGGTTGCTTATTCAGGAAATTGCTCTATTTGGTCTGATGAGCAACTTAAGGCAAAAGCCTCCAATACTCTCGGAAAAAATGCACCGTTTGGTGCGGTTTATGATCCGGCGGTAATATGCGATTTCGATTTTATTTATTTACAAAAGGCACGAGCTAAGCCTGTGGTTCCCGCAAGACGGCGCTATAAGTTCCAACAGCAATTTACATCTCTTTTTTTGGGCCGTTGAGAACCATTTGATTTTATTATTATTATGGTTATGCGGATAATCCAGCGTCGATCGCAAACTTGGAGGACAATATTATCCGTGTGAGATACCAGACGATATGTTTGAAAAAGTAACTCCAAATGCGACTCTCCAAGAAGATAAGCATTGATTTATCAACTCAAATGAAATTTTAATACACTTACGTTTCTTTTGAACAGTTGAAAAATTTGTCTTTTCTTAAAAAAACTCGAAATATCATATTAATGAAGCGAGGGTTTATAAAAATGATGATTAAAGGTATATAAAATTATATGAAATTTGTAGTTTTTATTTTCTACTTTGACTTGGGATTATATTTTCTAATATTCCCTTAACACAAATTTACAATGCAAGCCCATTTGTTTGTAAAATTAAATGCAGAATACCAGAATACCATACAAATGCTGCTTATTTATTCTTATTATTTAATCAAAGCTTTAAACATTATGTTTAATCATAATAAAGGGAACAAAATGCCATGACACTCATTATTATTATTTCACTTTCACGCATTTTTGCATTTTTAACATCTCTCGCAGGAATATCCATTAAGTCAAATGGATTTTATAATTACATTCCGATTTAATAGAGATTAACTTTCACAATTAAACGTCATAGGAGGAGTTTCGATACGTTCAGGTATGTAAAGGAACAATGGAGCTGCTCAATATTTAAATAAGCTGATGTTGAAATGGGGAAAATAAAAACTGTTGTATTTAAAAGCAATGAAATCAGCCGAGTTGGGAAATGAAAATCTCTTCTCCTTGTTTAATAGAATTTATTTTGCGTTTTGAGGCTAAAAAGGCAGTGTCTTAGTAAAAAAACACAAGAAAGGAAATCATAAATCATAGCATTTCACAATAATCAATAGTTACGTTTTTTTTGTCAACCCCTTTGACCCTCTCATATGTTATTAGCTGGAAAGCTGCCAAAATAGTACCAGTCGCAAAGAAGCCTCAACCGACGCTTCCAACTGATTACCGGCCTATAAGTATATTACCAGTCCTGTCTAAACTCTTCGAGAAAATCCTGGCTAAGCAAATAGTGGATCATAATATTCGTAACTCGTATCAGTCAGATTTTATACCTGGTCACAGCTGTGCTACGGCTGTGGTCAAAATCCTAGATGATATAAGGCAACAATATGACTGTGGTAACCTGACCGTACTTTGCTTACTAGACTTCTCGAAGGCTTTTGACAGGGTAAATCATAAGATTTGTGTATGAAGCTAGCTTACTACTTTGGTTTCAGCAACAGAGCAGTTTGACTTGTCGAAAATTATTTGCAAATCGCTCCCAAAGAGTTTTTGATGATAAGCGTTTATCATTTGCGAAATATATCAGAGAAGGTGTTCCGCAAGGTTCATTTTGGGACCAATACTATTTTGCATTTTCATAAATGATATTTTCCACAAAAATGTTTTTTCCACCTCTATGCAGATGACATTTAAGTCTTCCTTTCTAGGCCACTTGGACTGTCAGAAGATCTCATCCAAAGGGTGAATGAGGATCTCGCTGCTATTTTTAAATGGTCAGTTGAAAATGGACTAACCCTGAAAGCGTCCAAGACTCAAGAGACTTTGATATCGACAACAAGCTATAATACGGACTGTTTGTCTCCAGTATTCCTATCGGACACAAAAATTAAGTTTGTAGATACAGTTTCAAGTCTTGGTTTTAAGATAAATCGCAATCTTTCATGTAGTGATCATATAAACTACACAATATGTCGTATTTATGCTTCCCTCCGTAAGCTGTGGTTATGTGCTTGTTTTGTTCCTCGTGATTCGAAGCTTAAACTTGTAAGAACTTTAATTATTCCCATAATAACGTATTCAGAGGTAGTGTGCTGCAAACTTGATTCTGTATCGCGAAATAAGTTACAGGTAGTATTTAACGATATGAAACGGTTTGTTTATAGTCTTCGAAGATATGATCATCTATCTGCTTACCAAAAAAGTATTATAGGTTGTACGCTCCCAAGGTACCTTGATGCCAAAATATGAATTTTTACAATCAGCCAGGTTGACTAATTTGAAGGCACCACTGTTCAAATATGTCGCGTCTTTGCTTTACCTGCGCTATTAGGCTATGGAATTCTTTGCCTGGAGATATAAAGCGAGTGGCGGCCGCGGGGAGATTCAGGAGCGAACTATTTAAATATTTTCTTCAACAGCAGTAGTTTCTTTTATTTTCTTTCATTTTGCTTTTTCTTTGATATTTTGAATTAAATTAATTTTTTATATTTAATTATTTTTATTTTTTTTCCGATCATTATCTTAAACTTAAGTTTATACTAGTTTTTAATCTTACATAATTTTGATCATTCCACATTTATATACAATAACTTTGTTGGTACTCTTAAAAGACTGAGTCTTACATGTACTTAATTTAAACATTATAATAAAATGAATTGAATTGAATTGATGAATTGTGTTTTAAAATGATGGAAACCTATCGAGTTTTGGTACGTCTGATTCACCTTGAGAACTATATTGGTTCATAATCATATAGACTTCAATATCAAAAGCAGTATGCCCATAAACTTTCTAAAGAATTGTTTTTAATCGTTGCCGGCTTCTTTTACGTTCATTAAGTTGAAGTTTCATCTCAAGTCCACCTAGAACAATAAGGTTAGGTTTTTTGTGTGACCTTGTATATGAAGATTCTTTCAATTGCATACTTTCTTGAAGTAGTTTGTGAAATAGTTTCTGATCCTTACGAATTTGAGAACATACGGCATCTCTTCTCGGCTTAACTTTGCTTCGCAGAGCATGAAAGCGGAATTCTTTGCTTGGCAATGAGACTATTGAACACAAGGGCACCTCTTGCACTGTCTGCGATGAATATATAGTGAATATCATATTTATGTTTGTTTTTTTCCTTTTAAGGGCTCGGGACCCAAAGCTACAATTCAGGCTCCGCTTTCCGTCTATCCGTCTCTCACTGAGCTGTTTTGTCTGAACCATAAGAATGTTAACTACTATGCCCGCAATGATTCCACATCATAGACCATTTGACGAAAGTTAATATTATAATGCGTTGCGACACCAAGGAGTGATTTTCTAAGACAAGGAAATGATGTTTGTTGTAGAAATGTGTGAATATTAGATTGCGATTTTTTTGTTTTTTGCCAATTTCATGTGAAAGATATGCAACTGCAAATTCGTTTGGAATTCGTCAGAAATGAGAAACCAAAATAAGTGTTGCACGGAACCCTTCGTATGAAAATCAAATTTGCACTTGGTTGCTTTTTAACAATTTTTTTATGTGGCGACACATTCTTAAAGACTTCTTCAGTAGTTCATTGTTTGATTAAAGGAACTTCTAATGGACTGCGTACCTTCTCACAGGTGGTAAATGTGGCAGGTTAAGAATCCTGATCATAACCTCATCCTGGTAAATCGCAGTGTATCAACTGTGTCGCCATTTAAAAATATAATTTTTGTTAAACAGGTGACCTTTGGTTATCTCTAATTGTACGCGAAACAACACGCTATGTTGCTAAAGAATGAAAAATATTTTACTTAGTTACTTAAAAAAATGCCAGACAAGCTGTGTTGTGTGAGCGGCAGTTGCTTGAAAATTTCCGCATCCCATCGGTTAGAATCACTCACAAACCCAATTGGGTTTGGTTTGTAAAGAATAAACCTTTTCCATCATCCTTATAAATGAGGCAAAAAAAAAAGCATACGAGTTTAGACAGCCTTCCAGGTGAAAATCAATTTCCTCTCCATTGTCTGAAAGTCAATTAGTCGAACACGTTTTCAATTACTTCTTAACAATTTGTCTGCATCACCTCAGTGAGTGGTACCAAAACTGCTGTTGAAATGGACGCCCAATTTTTATGACTCCAATAATTGGTTTTCTGATTGCTACCTTAGAGCGCAGTGAAGCACCAAAAGAAGTTACCAGAACTGCTCTTCAACCGCCAATTTTGTTGATCACTGCCGAGAGGACGGTCTTTCAAGTATGTGAGAAATCCCTTTAAATGACACAAAGTTCGTGTCGGTTCGCCTTTAACTAAAACTTTTTCAAACGGGAATAATTACTATTTTCCAAGTTTTAATAGTTTTGAAATTAGATTTCCAAAAACCACTGTCCGCCATTGGTTTCTTGTTGCTCCAGTGGCGTACTAATTTAGAGTACATCGGTGTTTGGTCATGGTGTAATGACTTTTAAGCTTCGCTAAAATGACTGGCCACTTGGGTGCCGGAGGTGATTACTTTTATGAGAAGGGTTTTTTTTTTTCTTGACTGTTCCAAAAGTTATCTCTGTAGGGTTGGTGTTGGTGGTAGAACCCGGAATAGTTTATGATTCATGATGTCGAAGTTTATTAGGGAATTACAGGTACGCTAAACTTTTTAACATCGTTTCGTAGTCAATCACGAGATTATTCATGGAAGCGTGAACATTTTTAGGCGAGGAAAAACACTTTTTCAACAAAGAATGTTTTGAAAAGTATAATCGCCGTTACAGCATCAAAGTTCAAACAAATTCGATGTAATGAGAAATTATTTGTTGGTTGCGTCCTTGAATTTGAGGTGTCGCCTGGCGTGCTCACTGCGAAGTTTTCGAAAACTGGGCACAGTGCCGATGGCTTTGTTTTTTATGTGAGTCTACCCGATTCTCGTTGAGCCTTTTCCATCTGTTTTTTCGAAACTTTATAGCTTTATAATTTTACATATGACTTGAAAAAAAGACCACAAAGTGAGAAGTCTCAATCGGAGAAAATAAACAGGAAAATTGTGGCATATCGCAGATTTTTCGGGAATTTTTTTTTAGAAAAAAGGTGGTCACAATCATCGATTGGATGCGACTGGTATCAACGGAAATTTCTAAAGCCCCTAAGATGAAGCTGATGACTCAACAAAAGAAGAATACTAGACGTGAACCTACATAGCCTTACCGAAGTACGAGGTCAAAAACCTATTTTGGACTTCAGTGGAAAGAAATAGTCGGAAAGTAAAGTCTCTACGAAGCGACAACAGACAATAACTTCCGATGCACAAACATCACTTCATTACGTACTTATTAAATAAGACCTTCCTCAATAAAGCTCTTATCTTCCACAATATGGTATGTGGTTGAAAAAGTAATATCATAATTCTAGAGAGTCACGTTAATTTCAAGCCACCTACGATCATAAATGTCCACTTCCAACCCAAAGAGCACGTGAAGAACTTCTGCCACCCACTGTAGAAGAAGTGTGTGTGCCAAAAACAAAAGGAGCTCAAAATTAGCAATGCCGCTAATGGAGATAGTTTCTAAGCCGAAATGTTCATGTATTGAAGAGATGTTCTGAAAATGGTAAAATATACCAAATCATCTTCGACGACGACAGGAATAAGTGCCAAATCTTCCCCATTCACAGAAAGGCTGGCAAGTTGGAAATGACGAAGTTTTGAGGGATCATATTGACTTGTATGCATTAGCGTAAAATTCAAAGCAAGTTCGGGTTTTTTGGTGTCAAGCCTTTAAAACAAAGCTTATGATATCAGCTTCAGAAATCATGGGCATTAGTCATACTACCATCGCTTGTCAACTACTCCAGTGACATTGCCACAAATTTGATTCGGAAACCAGACTAGGCTTCAAGACCTTCTTGTTTACTACTTCCTCTCGTTTCTTCCGAGACGACTGTCTCAAACTGGCTGTCAGATTAGACTGCGTCGTTTACATTTAAATTCACTATACTGGTACCTAGGCGTTTTTTGTTTTTAGTTCAGAGTAGAGCTCTGAATAGAGAATATTAAAAAATGGATAAAGTTATTACTGTAAAAACAGCATTTGATTTATTCTTCGACAAAAGTGAGGATGAAGATAGTGATACAAATAATCTAGTGAAAATAGTTAAAAATAGGGACTATGCGGAAGATTTTGTGCCAAGGTTTTCAGATAAAACATTTAAACAACATTTTCGCATCAATCTGGACGTATTTGAGACGTTTTGTTTTGAAATACATGCAATCGCAGAACATAAATATGCTGCCTGGTAGAAATCCTACGCTGATAGAGAAACAGCTAATGATAACCTTGTGGTATCTAGGAAACCCAGAATGTATGAGGTATGTAAATAATTTATGTTTTATGTTCCTAAGTAACCACTTCCGTGTCCTAGATCAATTGCAGACAGATTTGGTGTGTGAATTACTAATGTTTGGAGAATTATTTCCAGTAATTGCGACACCTTACTTCAACTGAATAGATCAAAAAAATATATTCGATGGCCCACTGCCGACGAAGCTGCCAAAACGTCCGCGCATTATTTCAGGAAAACTAGTTTTCTTGGTATAGACATAGTTTAATAGTTTATAGTAACAAATATAATTATTCAAGTGTGAAATATATTTATTTCAGGAATTATTGGATCAATTGATGGTTCACTTATACCAATACGAACCCCGATTAATTCGCATAACTCGTACATCAATCGAAAAGGATTTCATTCCGTCCTACTTCAAGGTGTATGTAACCACAAAATGGAATTTGTTCACTACTATACCGGTGAGGCAGGATCTATTCACGATGCAGTACTGTTAACAAGATCAGATCAAGATTCAAGATCAAAGAAAATTACTTCGGGTTAGCTCAACTTTGTTTACAAACGTTTTTGTTCATTACATGATCCCAACATTTATTTAAGGTGAATTCAATATCAGTGAAGACCCGCATTTATTGGGAGATAAACGTGGTTCATAACCCCGTATAAAGACCATGGACAGATAAGAGAGTAGAGATTGTTCAAGGGATTCATTCCAAATGTAGAGTGACTATAGAACGCGCATTTGGCTTGCCCAAAGGCCGATTTCGAAGACTGCTCCATATCGATTCCCTAAAACCCACTTCAATCTTCAAATACATTATTGCATCGTGTATTTTGCATAATATATGTCTACAGAGCTATGATATGAATGAAGAATTTGTTGCAGTTGAGCATAACGTGCATATTGAGGATGACCGCTATACAGATTCCATTGATATGCAATCCGCTCAATCAAAAAGAGAAAGTCTGTTAAATTCATTGTAAGAAAATAAATTTTTATTGAAAAAAAAGAAAATGACTTCTGACTTCACCTTTGGTATTATATACATATATCAGGTCTTAGTAACATTTAAATAATTCAGTTCGGTTCTAAAGAACATATTGGTTTTACTATTTCACACAGAATCACATTTTTGAGCGTATTCGTAAGTCTATCAAATATGTACGTAATTTCATGAAAATTACGCAAACAAAAATAAATAAAATAAAAAAAAAACACAGAAAATGAACAATGGTTCACATTTTGTCCACCATCTGTTGGAATATATCTAAAAATTTGTTGGTGGTTTCCATCCTCTCCTTATGCCGCTTTTCTGCTGGATCATCCCCAAGGTTGTGGTTGCACCTTCTTCGCTGTTTCGTTCCATGAGCTGCATTACCCATGAAGTTCGCAGCTTCCCCTGAATTGGACTGTACAACGACTATGTCTTCGGACGAAAGGACGGCTGGAAGATTTATCTCGGGGGCTCTGAAGAGAATATCGTCGATTAAATCGTAATATTCCGAATATTTTTTCGACTGCCCCATGGTTTGATTATCCTCCTTTATTTTCTTATGTGTCCTTTTTGATCCTTTCCACTTGGAATCTACCTGCTTATATGATACATTTGCATTAAACGCAGTGTTTATTTCCCTGGCGATATCCTGGTACGCTGTTATTTTATTCCACTTTCCAAGCGTTCATAGTTCACTTTAATTTCGCCGATTAATTTTAGGATCATAATTTTGCTCCATTTAAACCCTTAAATAAAGTTTACACATTAGCAGAATATCTGTTGTTAGTTATATTTTATATTTTTATTACCTTCTACGCCGGAATAATAAATCTCGTGCTCCATTTTAACTGTTTTGTATTATATTTTAGTTCGTTTACCCTTCTGTTAAATAAAAAAAATGGTCGTGCTCAACTTCTTGCTTTGAGTACTCGGTCAATTTATTCTGAGCTCATAGAGTGTGTTCTGAGCATGTTCTGGGCAGAAAAAGAAAAACGAATTCAGAGCTCTGATATGTCTGAGCTAAAAAAGAAACACGAATTTTTTTTCACAACTCAGGCTCCGCCCTGAATGAAAAAAGAAAAACGCCATTTGGCAAGTTTCCATGCATTTTCCAAAATCAGTGTTTCGATTGTTAAACTTATAAATGGCTACTCCCAAATTAGGGTTCCATAATCGCCCATCACAGCAGCTGATACGAATTGCTTTGGTTCGATTTAAGCCATTGATCTCATTTATGGCTTAGTTAAAAAGACACTTTTGGAGTGAGTACACGAGACCCCTTCTGTATCCCAAAATTTCACTGCATGCTACGGTTTGCATACCGGACGCATAATTATAACTTTTTTTTCATCTCTGAGGACGGAGCCAATATAACCGTCATAGACCATCGCTCAATGATTTACAATTTTTGACCACAAATAGTATCAGCAGGATAGCCCAACATGCCAAAAAGCCCCAGGACGAGCTATCTGTCACAAGGCCGCCTAGCCTTTGGACTATTCAAGTTACTCGATTAAACTGGTAAGCCAGCTATGGTTAATTACTAAGAATATCAACACTCGAACCTCTGTTGATGGAAAAACGTCGGTTGTGCTTTAAAAAATGGTCTAAAGACCTTAAAGATCTTAAAGACCAAAATGACCGAAGTTGTCTTCAAAATATTCGGGTTTTCATTTATATTTCTGTTATATTTTTTAAACCTGAAAGTAGCGGCTGAGTGCGAGTCGGACATGCTATTGAAGGGTCCCGTATTCAACATAAAGTATTTTATTAGAGAACTTGAGTTAGAAAAGAATTTAAATAAAAACAGTTTCTTGGTATGGGGACATTTACATTTAGTTCAAAATAATTATCATGGTTTGTTATTACCGCGGCCATAGTCATGAAAATTTCAAGTGCCTCTTGCAGTTCAGAAGTAACGGCTGTGTAAAAAATGGACGGACAGATAGCGGAGCCAAAATTATAAAGTCGCGTTAGCACCCTTTGGGTACGGAACCCTAAAAATTAATACGGGTGTCCTATGACTCACTAAGAATAGAGATCCACTGTAGGATTGGTTATGGCAGCACTTCATATAAGTCAAAGGATATCAAAGTGTCTTCTCTCTTATCCCTGGAAGAAGCATCTGCCAACAGTACTCTTTTTTCTAGCGGCTACGCAGGAACCTTGCCTTACAGTATTAACTTTTGCATGCAATACGAGCTTTTCTTTAGCTTATCGATAAATTGCTTGCCAATAATAAAATTTAAAATAGACGCGAAGAACAGAAAGCCCTTAACTCCAATTCAAAATCTGAATTCTTCAGAATTGGAAGCATACATTTTCAAAGACTTTTTCAAAGACGACCTCTACTAGGGCGCCAAAAAAAAACAAATTTGATTTTAATTATTTCCACTCTTAAGTTGATTTATTATTTATTTTTGTACGAATTATTTGCCAGTGTCAAAAAGGCAAGAGGAACAATTGGATGACGAAGGTAGAAAGTACAAGTCAGTTTAATTTAAGCTAATTTTTATTCAAAGATGCTAATGAATCGTACACACAATATTTTCGTGAGTTTATTCTTCAAGGACTATCTACAAGATTTACATTGAAACTTCCTGTTTGCTTGAATCATTACTGTCGTGTTTCCCAAACCACTGGTCTTAAACTTTACCAATTACATAAAATTTTCCCCTCAGCATGTTCGTCAATTTTGACAGTTCAAGGACAGTTTCCTTTCATCGAATAATTTTGAATTTGCGGACATAAATTTCAAAACAGTATTCGCGTTGTACGCGGCGCTTCTTAATAATTAAATCACTCATCTACAACTTGGATTTGGATCATTTCGAGGACTGTACAATATTGAGACTAGTACAAAAAATAAATAAGACAGCTTCCTTGTCGAATCTCCCCCAAGGACGAATCCATATTTAATCTCCGCACCATCATTAATACCCATGTCCTCATCTTTATTCCTGGTTCACAGTAATATCCATCGCCAAGGAAGATAATTACTTACTCTGAATCGTTGAGCCGCCTCCTTCGTCGTCCTCCTAAGTGTGCAGAAATCAACAAGGAAGAAGTATTCTCGGTTTGTCTGAAGAAAATATTCCATCGTTAGGAAGAACACACATTTATTCTGGTATTTGCCCTGTCAGTAATTAGTGTTGACTTTTGCAAGCATGAGTTTCCTTGGGCAACGACAAACCGCCACAAACAACAGTAGCAGCAGATCCTTGCCGTTGAAGAAAAGTAGCCCATTTGATCTCCGGCCGGCGGCGAGCATCGCTCTGTCGCTCCATGCTGATTACGAATAATAAATCGAAGGGAATAATTGAATTAACATTTAGGCCACTAACTGGGGATGTACCTGGTTGTCTTTCGGTCTTAGATAGAGAAGAGTAATTAGTATTATAATCCTTATTATGCTGGTTACTGGCGGCAACGAAAACAATTTCCATTTGAAATATTAAACCAAGTATGCACAAGTGATTTACGAATTTAGTGTAGCGCGTTGGTTTTCTGGCTGGCAGGATAAGCCTCAGTGGAACTCAAACATTTCGTCATGGTAATCAGTTTATTTCAATATCGTGGTGTCATCTTTCTCGTTTTGAATTGATCGGCGAAGTTTACGGGTGTACAGCCGCCCATGTTTAAGATGTAAAGATTTTGGTACAAGTTGTGCGTTTTCAATCTTTTAAACAAAAAAATCAGGCACAATTGTTGTTTATTTTGATAAGAGAATAGGTGGCACGTCTATGGCTTTGAGAAAACATGCTTTCCTTGACGTCCTTTAATATCTCGACAAGCCACATGGTTCAGATTCTTGAGGTCTGTTCTTCAAGGTTAATTCCACGTTAGAAGCTGTCACCTGTCACAACAAGTGAACTCATGTCTTCTTGACAAAGTTTTGACAGCAGCAACCTTATGAGCCTTTGTTTTCCGACACAATAGGGGAAATTTCAAACTAATGAAACACACTCGATACTGACCTGTCGGGTGATCAATGTTCTCTTACGTTGATTCTTTGAAACTTATGCCATATAAACCAAAGCAATCTAAAATCGTATATTTGTTGTCATCTTGTATTTAAAAATTACGGCCTCTGTGGGCCCGTTGTGTTCCCCTAAATCCTGTGTGGAAAAGATTTCGGTTAAAGTGGCGGAGTTGTAGTGGAAAGAAGGTGGGTGATCAGAGGGCTTACTATGCATTGTCTGGATTTGTATGGTCGAGAAATCTTTTTGTTCGTTTTGCGAACTTCATTATCTCACGGTTCCCTATTTCTTTGAGGTACGCAAAATCGAGTATGAGGGCTGATCACAGGTTTTGTATCGCAGTCTCGCTTTTGCTGAGCAGTGGAAGAGGAAGTGCTCCAGATCTTCCTCTTCCTCCTCACAGCTTTTGCATGATGAGGTTTCTTCTAGTCCGAGTCTATGTAAGTGGAGATTAAGGTTAATGTGCCCTGTTTCTAGTCCCACCATTAGCCTTAGATTCCGTGTGCTGGAGTTCAGAGCTTGTATCGTTACCTTGTTAGTCGGTTTAACTATTAACGATTTCGCTGTTTTGAACGTTGTATGTTTGACCCAGTTCCGTTCGTTTTTAATATTTGTCAGCGGGAAGTCTATTTCCTTTACAGGGTTTTGGTCTCTACTTCCTGCTCCTTTCCTAGTCAGTTCGTCAGCTTTTCCATTTTCCGTTATACCTTCGTGTCCCTGCACCCGAATTTGACTGACGTCGTTCACTGTGGCTAGTTTGTTGAGTTTGTGTTTGCACTTCCTTACCAGTGTCGCTACTGATAGCTTTGATAGCTGCAGTAATATCGGGGCAGATGAGTATTTGCTTACCCCGTATGTTGAGTTCGGTGAGCTTTTATACTCCAGTTAGTATTGCGAAAACTTCTTCTTGAAACACCGTGACGAATGGCTCAAGATGTTTTGAGATCCCTGCCTTCTAATCCAGACGATATGCAAGCACCGTCCGTAAAAATTGTTATAACTTCGGTTCTCTTGTTGTGTTTCCATTCATTAAGGATGTTCTGGTTGGAAAAATTGTCTTGAAATTGTTTTTTGAAGGTAAGAGTTTCCTACTCTAGGTCGCTTTGTCGATCTAGTAGTGGAGTCATCGCCCTATGCCCGGTGTTTTTTCTGTCATCAAAGTGACCCAGTGCCTTGAGTCTTGTGGCTTAGAGTCCTGCTTTTCTTTCCACTTCCAATTGTATTGGTGTTATATATAGAATTGCTTCGATGACAGCGGTCGGCGTGGAGTTCTGAACGCCTGTTATTCGCAGGCATGCTAAATGTTGCATTTTAGTGATCCTGTCGAATGCCGTCAAGAAGGGTAAGTGGACGGCAGTGGACTTGTTTTGGTTTCAGTTTCCAGGACTTCCCAAATGCTCTCCTGCATTTCCAATCTCTTGGCTTTGGTAGTACGTTTCTCCAGGTTTTTCCTCCAGTTGAGTTTTTCAATCGATTAACAACCATACGTACATCACGCTGTCTTCGATTTCAAGTTTAGTGCCTCCAATCTCAGGGATTCGGAAGTCACTTATTTTGGTCTGTTTTTGTAAAGATATATATACATTACTGTAGTCAGTATGAAAAGCCAAAAATCTGGAAACCAAAAACATCGATGTACATCAACCAATCAACCAATCAATATCATGCTCCAGAAAAATGAAAAGATGTCCGATGGCTGTAATTTATCGCATTTTTAAAATAGCTATCTTCAATGGGAATGCCAATAATGCTCGTAACACCCTTCTCGTAGGTCTCCTTTCTGTAGCATAAATTCATCTTTTATTTACTTAACCTTGTGGGGCACGATTAAGTCGTGTTAAGAATATTTCATTTTAAATGAAATAACAAGAAGTTTGTAACTGCCATATAACCTTAAATTTTTAAATATTTATGTCTACACTGTCCTTCAATAAACTCTTTCTTTTTCCCAATTTAATATCTCAAATGTATAGTATATGTACAAATAGCTTAATCGACATAATGTTTATTTATTCAAATTTATTATAATTACTTAGTTATTAAAACATAATTCAAACGCTTTGTCGTCAAAGAGATAATTTTACAAATTTGGTTATAAATCTTGTTTTCCAACAAATTGGTTTCAGGGCTTCTTGAAGGGTCTCTTTCAAGAGTGGACACTGTTTTCGAACCAGAACGAAAGATTGAACAATTTCACAAAGAAAAGTATTTCGTATTTATTTTTCTTTTCTTACTTATTGATAAAAAATTTAAAATCTATTACTTATAATTAATTTAAAGGTGCTAGCAGCAGAGGTTTTCGGCTCTCTTAGTGAAATAGAATTAGTCGTTCATGCGGATGATTTATTGTAGTTGCTCCGATCACATGAATATTTCTCTCAACTGAGCTCTCATCCGATCCCGATAGGAACTGTCAAAATCTGCAAACGAAAATGGTCTGGAAGTGATATCCTCGAAGGCTGAACTGGCGATGTTTACCAAATCACCAGCTGCGACTTAGCTCAACTTGAAAGCATGACCAGCACACTTCATAGCAGAATTGAGCGAAGCAAACAAGTTGTAAATTCTCAAATTCAAAAATATGGGCAGGAGGTAAAAAGTCAAAATAATATGATAGTAAAAAAAAGGCTTATGAAATGAAAAATATTTCACAGAAAAGAATGAAAGAAAACACCGGAAAAAAGAAGTTAAATTAGCTGCATAGTTTTTCCTGAAAAAAATAAAATTAAATAGTCAAAGGTAACATTGAAATAGCAGTGTTAGATTCCCAATATTTAGACTAAGATGTTTTTATTTATCGTTCACAATCATGACTTAAAATTAGACTTATAACTTAGATAAGGTTTTGTTGGCTAAACAATAGGGGCCAGACTTGTTTTCTTTTGGTAATTATATTTATAATATTTTTTTTCTACAAAAAGTAATAACAATAGCGACTTAACTGTTAGAAGACTCTTTACAGTTTCCAAACATTTTGAACATTTTTTTAAGAACGTAGTTTCGTAGCAATTTACGGTGCCCTGGAATCTTTCGTCGATGTTAGCTCATGGGTTGACATACCTCAGCGTGGCTCTAAGGTCTGCTGGCTGATGATCCTGATCTCGCGATTTCGATGGCCTCCAAACGGTGGCAAGGCTCCGCTGATGCAGCCTATCAAGTACCTAGGACTGCTTCCCGATATTGACTATTATTGACTATTTGAATGTTCTATTGGATTCAAATGAGGGAACTACAATGCCCACTTCAAAACAAGAGCCCCTTTGACACTTTTTTCGCCCATCGACCAGTTTGTTTCGAGTCATTTTTCTCTTTTGTAAGCCGTTTTATTGGCATTTCTTGTTAATAGTATGGTAATATAGTATTTTCAAAGGTCTCGACGTAATCTATAATCCGTCGTAGGAGAAATGTAAACAAACCATGAGTGATGAACCACCATATTTGACAATTGAGGTAGTGCACTCTTCTCAAAATCCGGTGTTCAGAGGACATCTAAAACACTGCCGGGAACTTATGTAATCTTACAAATCGATTTTGGACTCATCCGGCCACATAAAGTTTCGCATTTTTCGCATATCGCAACGATTTCAATATTTCCTAGTTTGTTTTTTATCAAGGACATTTTGCTTGTGCTACCCGCTGAGTCAGAATATCATAATTCTTATTTTCGAAAAAAATAATAAATGTTAAAAAATTTCATAAATTTCCTTATTTACAATGCCAAACGTCTCTGAGTCATCCAGCTGACTTGGAATGGGGTACAGAGACTTTTTTTGCTGAAATTGAGACCATTTTACTTGGAAACCATAGACAACATTGATGAATGAAATTTAAAGGACATGCAGAATTTAAGTGGATCATTATTCTCAAATGAATGCCAACAAGTCTTTTATCAGCTGCTTTCGCTATCGTGAAATAAAGAGTCGTAAAAAAGGAAGTCCTTTCACACAGATTACCAAAACATTACAGCCTTATGAGGGTCTTTCCGTTTTCTTTATTGCCGCACACGTGCGTAATTGACTATACAAACCGCAAGTACACAGATGATTCCTCTCACCGATTTAAGTCCAACAATTTTCTTCATCAATTGAGCTTTTAAAATAGCTTCCCTTGTGACGTGACGAAAGAATTGTCACGTTTATTTTATTGTCTTTTTGTACCTGCTGCTCTATGACCTGCCCGGGCGCAGGATAATGTCTTCAAGAGAAATGCAAATTTTGTTTTTCCCAGCTCACGGACATGGATATCTGAATTAAAGGAGTTGCCTTTGTGTTCGTCTGTTTAAGGTTTGAGTTTAATAGAAAAAGATGCAGTAGAGAGTGATAAAGGATTGAAATTCTCCATGAAAGCAGTTCCTTGGTTTATCCTTGTTTCTCTATATAATAAGTGGGCTCCAGGTGATGCTGTGCATTTCTCTTTATTGGATACATATCCTTTGATGAGAACATTTCATTGATATTTTCGATTGAGTGCGCATTTATTTTATATGAAATTCCTTCGGTTGTCTGTTCATACACCAGGGGAACAAAACGAATGGGGATACAATTTTGAAGGACCGGATGTAAAGCGTCACAGAAAGATTCTACTGAGTTTTTGACAAGAGCAATGAGCAATCCTCCCATTATATTACATTGATGCTAACAATTTAATCCACAAGGAGACTTGATCTTCAACAGAATAGTAAACCGAATAAAACTAAAAATGTTACTATGAAAATTACCCTTCAAGTTTCCAGTCAAGGTCAAACATGCTCAGTAAACATGGTTCTTTTATCATTGGGATTGTGTTACTCGATTTCGTGGAAGATTTCATGCAAGGATTTCGGTCCAAAATAGCTCGTGCAAATCTGAATCCGAACGACTTGTCACGCTTCGAAGATTCGGAGCTGAAGAAACATCAGCTTTTTATTAGCAAATTATCTTCAATCGTGAAGTATTTATACAGAAGATCATATTAAGTAATACAAGAGCATCCAGAAAAATACACTTTTTGTGCGGTTTTTAGTCCAGCGGAATCATTGGATCGATTTTTTTGAATGTTATCGTCAATGGCACCCGCTATAGTTCAATGATTTTTTTGCTAAAAATGCACGAATCTGGTCGAAATGTGGATCCAGCAAGACTACGGTCTTTCGAGGTAAACATAATTATATAAAGACACTCCTGAAAGTCAGTGATGACATTCGTGCTGGTATTGACAATAATGTAGAAGAACTATTCGTATTTCCAAAGCATTTGACTCCTCATTCAAGTCTTAATTCTTGATTTAATAACCGTTTGTCGACTAGTGGCATTCCATCTCAAAAACCGAACACAAGTCAATTATCGGAGCTATAGGTCCTCAATAAATGTGCGTATTACAAAGGGCGTGCCACAAGGATCGGTTTTTGGTCCGCGATTGTTTGTATTCTATAGTATGCATTTCGACCATCATATATATGCTGATGACGATAATGAATGGTATTCTTCGTCCCACTATATTAATGAACCTCACTGCCGAACTCAAAACTTTGAATTTCTTCGGCATCGGTGAAGAGGGTCGCTTCCAGGCCATCTATTGCTGTTTGGTTTCTGGATTAAAATCCTTGAAAACTTGTTAAAAAATTCTCTTGATCTACCTAAGATTCACCCTCGAAATGTGTGCTCTTTCTTTTTTTTTTGCTCCAACGCGCAGTGACCTTCTTCATACGTAATCCGTTGTCAAGGATTCTTTGAACACAGCCATATAAGATCCCTAGAACCACAGCTACATACCTGATAGTTTTCACTTGTGTTGTTGTGTTGTTGCTGGGACGTAGATAGACGACTAATGAATGTTGTACCCTGCTAAAGCTCCTTTGCCAGCGTGTGCAAGTGGAATATGGAGGAGCATGTTTCCACCATGGAGGAGCTTAGAACATTATATTTTTGATGCAATTCCACTCTGTTCATAGAGCACCATGATGCTCTAAATGAGGATAGAGTCTTCAGCAAATTATTTTATTGGATGAGATTTAGACAAGGGATCATTTATTAATTAAAAGGCGGGAACAAATCAAAACCCTGCGATACACCAGACTTGTTGGCGTCCAACACTACTTGAATTGAATAGCTCGAAAAGAAGTTTCTTATTGATTGAAAAAGGGGTTCATCGAAACCTAATGCAAACATGTTCGAAAATAAGATCCTGTAGTCATTTGAGAAAGTGGCTCCATCTTTCGGTGAAATTTTGATGTAAAAATATGGGTTCTGTTATAAGTTTTTACGATTCGATATGTTTTTTTCTTGCGTTTTCATGACCATTGAAAAAGGGGATGTAAGTGCAATGGATCGATAATTGGAGGGGAATGAAAATTCGCATTTTTTACCGAAGGATGATTTTTAAACTACTCAGGAAAAAACCAGAAGAAAAGGAGTGGTGAATAATAATCTTACGTAGCGCTTTTGCCAGCCATCTGGACAAACGGAGTCATAATGAAATCAATGCGTCCGGACCATCAATGCGTTCGTGATGTTTTTAGAGTAACTGAAGTATTGACCCAATTTTGTTCCAAGACAAAAATGGACAGTGATTGATTCGAAATTAGTATTTTTCTCTTAAACTGATGATCCACGACTTGTTTTATGGGTTGTTCTAGAACTAACTTGCTTACTTTCGAATTAAATGATTCCTCCATCTGTGTACACACCCCGAAAAGGATAAACTTGTGTGCAACGATCATGATTGTTGATGCTAAATGCGCGTAAATACTTGTATTAATATTTTACACTCTTCGCATCCAAATTTGTTCCATCTCACGCCTTATTTAAATCTTTTTAAGAGAATACTAAATTCAAACGAATTTCTGTCACAAAAATTTAGTTCAATTAAACGCAGTCATGGATTTCATAGGAATTTTCGCACTTCATAAATTATTCATCAGCATCAGCGAGCTATGAGGGAGAGAAACGTCTTCATTGTTGAAATTTTAATTACAGCACGAGTATCTTTTGAATCTTGTTTAAGTTTGAACTTAAACTTTTCAAAGATTGTCCAAAGAAATCAAAATATAATCAAACTAAAGAGACGTTAACCTTTTTTGAACCTCCTCGGGGCAGATGTATTTTCGGTAGGACTTGTTGACTTGGTAAATATCTGCTGAGATGTTTACCGTTTGGGATTGCATTTCGAATATTCTAAGTCGCAGAACTATTGGCACTGTGTACGTAATTTGTAATAAAAATTGGAAATCATTCAGACTTCTTTTGTCAATACACACTCAATACACACTCTAAAAAAAGGAGTCGCTTCCTTCGACTGTCCGTCCGTCTGTCATAGGGCTGTATCCCCAGAACTGCTTAAGCCGGTAAAGTAACAAATAATAAGAAAAAACTTAAAGGGGAGTCTATTTAGGCTTTATCACAATAGGCTTTGCTGATGATCTGGCTATTGTCATAAGACGCAAATTTGACACTACAATCACCAGCGTTATGCATTCAGCATTAATGCATGTCTCAGAATGGTGTAAGTGTGAAAGACTCTATGTGAATCCTAGCAAAACTGTTCTGATCCCCTTCACAATGAGGAGACAACTGACTCTGTCTGCAATTGTTATTGAGGGAACCCCACTGATAGCATCTCGGTCTTATTAACATCCCATCAGGAAGTTCTTATAATAGGTCTAATTTTTAAATTTTTACATTTCTCCACGTTTCGTAGTCGGATTCCACTGTTTTAAGAAAGATGTCTGGGTGTGTGTGTGTCTGTGTGTGTGTGTACGTACGTACGGTTGTGCAGATTTTTTCGTAGAGCCAATTTGGTTTCATTCGAAGCGTGTGTGCATAAAGATCACCTGAAAAGCTTTTAGTTTCCAGAGGGTTGTTTGAATTTAAGGACGAAAAAACTGTCTAAAAAAGGGACAATTTCACTTCTTCAATTAAAATCAATTAAGTTTTTCCATAAAAAAGTTCAAAATAAATAAAATTTATAGTTTTCAGCTGCCTTATCAAATAAAAAAATATGCATAAATATATGCACTGCCGTTCATAAGTTTCCGGACAAATTCATATACAATTTCTTTTTGTTAAATTTTAACGCCCAAAGTTTCCTCAATTTTATGTTTATTTAGCGAAATGACTTAACTAAGTAAGTTACTAACTATAGAGACTCCCAAATAGACTAAAACAAACAGTATTTAGTTGAGGCCATTTCATACATTGATGTGCCCCTTTCTCTATTTCCTGATCCAAATATCCACGGAAGTTCTTTGAAAATTGTTTCAGAAATGTGAATCGTGTAAGTCTTTCCCATTTTTCAAGACTCAGAGTGACGTCTGCAACACTGACACATGAAAACATCCTTAGAAAATTATGGAGCAACTAATATTTTTTTGTTCAAATCTGCTTGGCTTTAGCTTGACGCTTTTTTATAGTCATAATATATTTGCAAAATGAAGCTCATGGCGCAAATTACATGAGGCAATTGGATTCAAAGAAAACGCATCGAGAGAAAGCTAAATGACAAACTTAAAACACAAGGCTAAAACTGCATTACTCGTTGTGGTTTCTTATCATGAACCCAATTCTAGAGGTCTTTCCAGAAAATAACACATGGATAAAAATTGGCGTGGAAACAACTATCAAAATCTGCAAAGAAAACTGGGCTGAATGTGATCCTCTTAAATCCATATATTAAACAGAAGAAAAAGATCCTATGCTGAGCTTTTCCCAGCTCAGAAAGAAAAGGCGGTCGAAATATCGGCACTGAACTTATGTACTTTTGAACCCTTTCAAAAAGGACAAAAAGATAATCACGTCTAAATATTCCAAGCAATGGTTAATATCTTCCAAAGAAAAGCAATCTTACAAAGTTGATTGATTAGAAATAATTCTGAAAATACATGAAGTTGAGAGAAGCGGCCTTTCACAATATTTATATCGAAATAATTTAAAATTTAAAAAAAAAACAAAGCCTGGTCACAAATTTCCCTTTGCTCATTTTAAAACAACTTTTTGAAATTCTGGTTCTATATTTTTGTTTTAAACAGCAGGACAAACTTTCTTTAAGTCGTGCATGCAAGCCATGGACAGCCAGCCAGCTTAAACATAAAGCTCGACAAGATAGAACTCATACTTTCTCCAAAACGCTTTTACAAGCCATAGTAACTTCTAACAACCAAGACGAAACTTCTTACTACAAACTCACAAACTTGTCAATCTTGTGCACAACATTAGATAAATGTTACTAAATCAAAAACGATTTTTTTCCAAATTGTTGTCCTGATCACGTGAAATAATACGTAGGCTGCTAGATATATTTCTGGCCTACTAATGAAAATGCGAATATTTATCATCAAAAGTGGTTTTATTATTTTTCAAAGTATTCTCCAGCATGATTTATACACTTTTGCATGCGCTCAAACCAATTGTCGAAACACTTTTTCCACTCGGATTGAGACACCTCCAAAACATGGTTTTTGAACGCTTCAACAGCATGTTCTGGCGACGAAAATCGTTGACCACGCATTTTTTTTCTTGATGTGCGGGAATAAAAAGAATTCATTGGGTGCCAAGTCAGGGCTGTACGGCGGATGACTCATCAATTCGACGTTTTGGCCGGTCAAAAAGGCGCTGGTTTGAGCCGATGTGTGAGAGCTCGCATTGTCATGGTGAACAATTATTTTTCTTCTCTTATTCATTTTTCGAATTTCTCCGAAAACTTCAGGCAAACAAATTATGGTGTACCAATCAGAATTGACCGTCCTACAGTCGCCATATGCCCAGTTTTGCCGAAGAAACAGGCGACCATTTGCTTCGAAGTGCTTCTTTTACGAACAACGAGCCTTTTTTTGAGCGATTGTCAAATTGTGAGGGATCCAACGAGAACAAACCTTCTTTACGCCCAGGTGTATGCTGGTGGGAGAAATGCCCAGGGATGCCTCTATCTCACGGTATGTCACATGATGAACTTGCATTATCAGTTCAGCATCAATGGTCTCTGGCACAACGGCCGTTTTTGAGTGAGCGTCGGCCATGACTGAATTCATTAAATCAGTTTTTCACATTGCTATGGGATGGTGCTTCATCGCCAAACAAAGATTTAAGTTCATCAATGCAATCTTGTCGTGATAATCCACGTCGAAAGTTGTGAAAAATGATCGCACGAAAGTGTTCACGAGTTAGTCCCATTTTTTGCCGAGATGAATTTTTCAATTCTCTGTAAAAAAAAACAATTCACGATTAAATGACAGCACGTTCCGAGTGGTGTTATGCTAAAAAATGTCAAACTTTCCAATGGAAATGTAAGATTGCACCTGGCAACACTTAGTGTTGGCTAGACCAGAAATATATCTAGCTGCGCACCCAAACCAATTTTTTTGAGTTACAAATAATAAAGTTCATGAATTCATGAGGTAGGAATTTAACCAGAAGAAAACGATTTCTTCTTTCTGAAATCGAAATGACCCCAATATTATGACCAAATCAGTTTGAAGAATGTGTCGAAGCTTCGTTTATAAAAGGCTATCACTTATGTCATGGAAAAAGGAGTAACCATTCCCCTAATAAAACCGTACAGGAATACAATGCTACCTTGCTCTTCGGGCGTATAAAGACTAAAAATGTAAGTAGATTAATACAAAGATGATTCCACCAAATTTTTTGAGCTTCGTTTAGAGATTTCCGTCAGGTATCAATTTTAAAAATCGAACCCATAGCAAGAAACTCTGAATGGGAATTTAAACAACTTCTATAACTATTTCCTATTCCTTCTCTCCCCCATGTGAAATTTTTGTTAAACTTTAATGTAAGCTTGAAATATTTTAAGAATACTTTGAAAACATTTTCCACTCTATATATATCCCAAACCAATTTTTAAGTAATTAAATCCCGCAACACGTATTTGGAAAGTCATTAACCCAATATTTACATGTTTCAGACCCTCGTGCGCAATGAAACCCTGTAAGGCTATCGACCATCATTTCCAGTGTGTTTCAGCTTCCAGCATTTAATTAATTCATTGAAACTTTTCCTCTAAAAACTGAATAACATACACCCACTCATTCGACACAGCCATGTGCATCAATATAACCATAGACCATAGATACCAGTGGTACTCTTTTGCTTATACAGCTGAAGTAGACTCGCCATAGCCGCGACTGACTCAAAGGCTTCTGGTTTCTGTCCATCGTCCAACCACTCATTCGTTACTCATAATCATCATCATCGCTATCTTGTCAATGGACGGTCGTCCTTTTCAGTCAAGTGTGATACCATGCAAATTAAATTTCGAGCTCGGAAAAAAAATACCCCCGTCCTTCAGAATCTTTAATTTGTGGTTTCTTTCAATCCACTGAAGTACCAAGTATGCTATATGCATGCCTCGCTTCCAAGTGACTGGCTTGCCATACCCAAATTGAATTTTTCCGAACGACAAACCATCTCTGATGAAGGTACAATATTTTCTTCATCCTCTGCCACATTCAAAGCTGAATCACTTCCTTCCTCGTCGCAGATGAATATCCTGAAATGCATGCACGTCTTTAATATACCATCGTTTCGCCTCTTGAGGCTGGGCACGGATGTCAAAGGCAAAAGCTGAAGGATGTCTATGTTTGGTGTGCGATTTCAAGGAATTTCCCGAACCAATTTATGCAGCGCGTCCTTTGAGACCGACTTTAGAAAATGTTTCACCAAAGCATACCTTTGACAAGACTTAGAGAAACCGATGTTTTTTATTTTCGCCTCCTGTAAGCCATCCTATTTTGTTTGGATGGATGATTGACTGGAAGACATATTTTGATGTTTACCTGTTTACCGTTATACTATTACTTAACATCAAAACCGAAGTAACGCATCTGTGATTTTCCTGAAGACTTTGACATACGCCGAATCGATGTAGAGGAGTCCTTTGAGTTGTAAAATACATTATGGTAAACCTGTCGTATGCATATTAGTCAGCTTTTTTTTTTAAATGCCCTCAAGGAAATTTGCTTACAGGACGAAGAATGCGGAAAAAGAAAAACGTTTCAGGATAAACTCATTACAGTGCAATAGACTTTTGCTTCAAGTCAAAGGAAGCGTCCTCACTTTGCAAAAACCACACAAGATTGGAGTCCAATGAAGAATGCAAATTTCAGCTTCTGTCGAACGCAACGAACAGAGTCCTTTCTAAAAACTCAGTTCAATCGATGCGAAGCGTAAACAACTGCGGAATATTTTAATTGTTCGCCAGAGCAAGGCAAAGGACGATGGACTTAATTTCCAGTGATAGTTTGAGAACTTTCATTAAATGGAGTGTTGTGTTTATTTTTCACCCGCACTCCGCCCCGCTGAGCCTGCTTAGTATTCAAATGTCGGACTTTTGGTTCGAGAGTTGTTTGTAGTTAGTGAAAGATGTTTTGTCTTTTGGAGTGGGGGTATTTGCGAGAGTCCTTTTAAGTGGCTTCCAAGGAGGAGAATTACATCAATGAAGCATAGAAACAAGGCGGGATTCGTTTTAATTGAACTGAAGGAGATTTTAAGGACACACGGAGATCTACACTAATTTCCATTTGACTCCGTCGATAGAAATAGATTTTATAATGAATTAATTCAGAAAGCCCGGCTGTGTTGTGCAGATTATAATAAACGGATTTGCCGACCTCAATGCAAATGGAGAAGAAGGTTGTAAGCTTTGCATGAATCCTTGTTAATTGCCATTGAGGTACGAAAGAACAAGTACTCGATATTAGATAAAAATAATAAAGAACGAGGAGGAATTCAGATATAAAGGAAATACTTGGTGGCGCAACTATATCGATGGAATTAAAGCTCTCTTGATCGAGTTTTCGAAAACACTCGCGTAAGTCTCCATGCAATTCTTAACCAGCACAATTTTTCTTCAAGGAAATCGTGGGCACAAACAAGAGTCGAGTGCTTTACAGAGGGTTTTTGAAAATCTTCTCCTGCAATAAAATTTACTGGTCAATACACCATGATTGAGGAAATAACGTTACGTCTTTAGGATAACCCAACGCAGAGGTGTATTCAAGTTTTTTTGAATGTTTCCTTTAGACGAAGTATGAAACGTCATTTTTTTTAGGAGGAGGGGTGAAAAAAATCACTTTCCAGACCACTGATCCGTGATAGATCCGTGGAAACGCTGCTTCTAGTTATTACGACGATGCTCTCTGGTATCTTCGATTTGCTCTGAAAATAAACTTCGGACTGCTTTTATTTCATGACTCTGTTGGCTGGGATTCAAAGACGCTTCGTATATCCGACGGAAGACTTATATTTCGAAGGTCACAAAAATCTAACCTTCTTTTTTTCTCGTGATCTTGTATTCAGCTCAATAATGAAGAACTGGCATGATAAGAGTTTTGTAAGGTATAATTTTTTTCTTCGAGGTTTTTGATCGAAGTAATTTGGACAAGCCGAAGAAAGTATCATCGATTGCCTAGGATAAGCTTTCATCTGATCTCTGACGATTGCGAAGTTTTATTTGATCAGCGACCCTTCTTGAGTCCTCTTCAAAAATTCGACACGTAATATGTGTATCCAAACAACTGGTCATATAAAAAAAAAATTAGCCTTTCAAATCGACACCTAACAGCAGTAATAGTTGCTTAGCAAAAAAGTTGACGAAATCACATGGATCTTCCAAAGAAAAAAAAATTCCTTCGGATATACGATTCTAAATGCGAGGCTGAAGACTTTAGGCTTTGGCAATTTTCGGTGTGCAGAGTAATCCAATATTATTTATTATTATTTAAAAGCGCTCTCCCGAGACACATTCATTTTCTTCATTTTCGGAGTCCTTTCAAATCTTATTTTATGTTTTAGTTGTTTGTGGTGTTAACCCAATGCACAATCGTCATTTGATTGAGTTGATTCGCTGATTGAATTTTTTAACGTGGAGACTTCATGTCAGTACAGAAAAATTTGTTTGTCAAAGGCAAAGGATTTAAGCAATCCGACCACAAAACGTCTCTTTTTCCCTTGCAATTCAAATGAAACCTCCGCTACGTTGGATAATCCTAAACAACATGAAGGTCTTGACAACGTCGCTGATGCTTACTGAGAGGTGTAACGTTGTGTCGTCCAAAAATATGGTATACCTCGCCTACTATTTAAGAGTTGTGCGGGCTAAATTGCTGAAACCTTGAGTTATATTTTCAAATTATGTCCAAAAATTGAATTTTAATTATACTATTGAAAAATATCCTATTTCCAAACAGGATATAAGTAATAATACCCTTTATGCTTATTTATTTCTTTAACCCCAAAGTTAAAAGATAAAACCGCACGTTGATGAACGCCACTAGTCATGCTCCACTAAATAATTTTGAATTTCGTAATGACATTATTATTACCATAAAATTTTGCTACATAAATAATCATGGTTGAGCTTTCATTTCATTTCATCTTTTACAATAGACTAAAGTCTTGCGGAGCAAAAATTAAACTAAGAAATTACATTCTCATAACAAGCTGGAAATTTAAAATATCAATATATAGTATTATAAAAAAATAATAATATTTTAAATAATAAAAAAACAACATTTCTCATTAATATTTCAAGCAAAACTTGAATTTTTGACAATTTTTTAAAAGTGATTGTTTTCGTGTGATTAAAGGTAGGGAGTTCCATAACCTAATAGCGTAAAACAAAGCATTTGCGACGAAACGTTGTATATGGAAGGGAAGTCTCAGCTAAGTGTGGGATCTTATTGATTTCCAAATCGTATAGGAGGAAAGAACTGAGATCAAGTTTTTGTTTTTGGATAACTAAACAATTGGATTTTGTTGCATTCAATCTCAGGTTATTTTGTTCAGGCCTGGAATAAATATGTTGCCACTCAATTTGGTTTATATGTTCTTCAAGCTGAGCCAAGTTTGTATTCTAAAAATCACGGTATTGAGATGAAGCAGCAATAATTTAACGAGCAATATAAAATATAGTGAATAAAATTTTTTTTGGTAAAGACAGAATCTTCAAAGAGTATTGCTATTGTTTGTAAATTGAGTGCATCTTTATCCATCCTAATCTGAAAAAATGTCAAGCTATGTCATTCTTTAGAAAGTGTTGTCTAATCGGTTTGCCCTTTAAAATTCTTGACGTCGAGTTTGAAGGAGAAAGATTGTGGAGTGATTGAAAATCGTTAGCTTAAATAATTGCTGCATACTTTTCACCAACTGAAAAGCCTATTCAATGCTAGGGTTTATAGGAAGAAATTCTGCAGACTTTTTTGTGCACACATGCTTTAAAGTCGTTGTAAGTTTCACTTGTCAGATCGGTATTGGAATATTGCCCGGTTTCTTACCCATTTAAAAAAAAATCATTGAAGTAGTAGAAAGATTGCATAGAAGATTCACAACATTTTCAAATTATTAAAGTAGAATCCATGAAGCAGGTATTGCAAAATCATTTTTTTTGTCCTTCGTGGTAGAAGTTTGAATCCTAGTTGTTTCGTCAAACCGAAACCGCACTGGTTGCCTCGATGTTGATTATTGAAGATGGTTCCGAGATAAAAGAACACTTTGGCTACCTCGAAATTATAGTTGCCAATCGTATAGTGATGGCCGAAATGATGTTCGAAGGATCTATTTTTTGTTGACAGCATATATTTTGTCTTGACCGAATTGACTCTAAAGCCAACCCGTTTCGCGTGATTTTCAATCACTGTGAATTCTTCAACAACGAAAAGCTGGAAACGAGCGATCATCGCCTGTGTATCCCACAAGCTGGGTAAACTTGAAAAAGATAGTATTTTCCATGTCGACATCTGCCCATCGTACTATTGGTCCCAAGACAAGATTGAGGAAGTTGAATGACCGTGCATCTCCTCGCCGAAATCCGAAGCATGCTAGGAATACTTCGGAGATTTTAGGTCCAAACTGCACGGTAAATTCTGCATATTCGGCCATTGTAAGACACAACGGCCTAATTTTTCTTCAGCTTTTTGATAGCTGCTCCGACTTTCTCTAAAGTAGGTGTGGCAAGAACCGCACTGTGGATCGGTGACAGGATTACCATCACAATTTCGAATGAAGTTTGATAAATTTTCGTATAATTTAAGTCTTGCATTCAAATCTTAAAAAGTAACGCAGTTACCCACGATGCTAGTGGGTAAAAAAATCTCCATGCTTCTAATACATCTAAATTCATTCAAAATGGACTCCATAGATTCCCTCCACTCAATGTCGATACCAACGGACAAAAACAACACCAATTTACCCCTTCTAGAGTATACTTGTAGTTGACAGCAATGAATTGAATTCTCAACTCTCAAGCTTTGGACAGACACCCATGGTGCACAGCAGGGAAGTGCACATAAGTGTGAATGAAAATATAGATTGCTATGCGTGTTTCGTCCCTCAAAATAAACTAATTAGTTTTAGCAGGAAATTAAGAATTTATTTAAGCCCTGAATTTGGAGCGATGTAGAGATGTTGTTGAATTTCAAGTCCAAGGAAGTTCATATAGACGTACTTATTCCCAAGACATACACGAGTGGGCGTTACAGGTCCCACAAATCAAGGACGAAATGAGAAAATTGTAAAATCCTGTCCGAATAACTTGATAAACAGTAAAATGCGAGAAAGAACATGAGAACGTGCCCGAACTGGTATACTATAACAATGTGTTTTCATAATTTTCATAGAAAATTGAGAGAACACTTTTAATGGATTTTTACTTTAAAACAAAAAGAACTCGTCCTTTCCCAGGAATATCATTAAAATACCTTGCTAACAGTTGCCTGGCAAACATCCCAGAATTCTTGGCATCTTCATTCTTGTCCACTGGTCCAGTATTTGAACATACATAAGGTTCTGCGAGCTAAAAGTGAGTTCGGAAATCGTCACATAAAATACCAACGAACTTACCGAATGTTTCACTAATCAAGGATGTTTCTACATGGGTTGGTGTTGATGAAAGGGAAAGAAAAGGGATTGAGAATAGTTTATGTCACAATATGGACGTCAACCCCATCACCTAGGCAGCAGAATACCCATTATGAGTCTACATTGAAATGAATAATTTATAAAAAAGAGAATATGCTCTCGGCACACAAGCATCTCAGGGGGCTTCCCTAAGAGGATATACAGGTACACGTCTTAGATGCACAGAAACATAAACAGAAACTGAAGTACAGTGTGTCCTTTTTCACCCCTCAAAAATGATTGAAGTGAGCAGCGTTTAGAACGTCCCTGTTTCGCTCTCACTAGTGCTATTGTGTCTATTGTCGAAAATGCGAAACAATCCCTTTTGAAATGACGACGCAAAGGGTTCCCTTCAGGATATTTACATCTTGTTCTTTTGCATACTGTTTTGTTGACCATTTCAACTGAGATCCGTGTCCACTGGTGTTGGTTATTCCACTGACCCCCGGCCCTTTTTTTTTGTCCATCCTCGCCTTTCAGCACTTTTGTTACTTTTAGAGAAGGTATAGTTTGAAAGGACGAAATATTGTCAGGAGATGGAGATGGAGTGTAATTATAGAAATCTGAATGGGGGTGCGTGAAAGGATGCAGAAGAAAAGATTAAAACATTTCTTCCTATTGAAGGATTTGTTCGTTCGCACGGGTGTGCCCCGGAAAAGGAAAAGCGGATGGAAATGACTATATAACGTTGAGAAAGAAGTTTTTCTATTTTCGCTATAAAGGTAAATGGGAAAAGTTGTACGATATTAAGCAAGGCGAGGTTTATCATTGGCGATATGCCAATGCCCTTGGCGAGAAACATTTTTTTTTCAGCATAACGATATTGATGTTCTAATGGTATTTGCTGTAATGTCCTTTTTCGATTTTCTGCTTTACCAAGATCTCTCAGAATATTTTCGTATTTCTTTGATAAATTAGATACGTTAGAAGGGTATGGTTTTTCGTGGAAGTCCTTAGAGATTTTTTACCTTCATTGCGCTTCCTCATTATTAATTTGGGTCTTACACACAATATGCTTGCAAGAAGAGTAAAATGAATTTCTGGACTGAGAGGTATCAATTTTCGGGCTTCAAAGAAATATGAAAAATTGTGAGTCCGTATCTCACTCTATTTGTGTTTTGGTAACGATTTTTCCAATCAGATTTCAAATGAATGGAAATAAAGGTGGTACACCATTTTGCAAGGAACTGTGCAGAATCAATTCAGGACGAGAGATGAAAACGGATGTTGAAGGAAAACTATATTAAGTTCCTTTAAAGAGGTTTTTATCTCAAAAATCGTGTTGCTTTAAAAGACTGGGATTTAAAAAAAAACCAAGTGATGCAATAAATTTTAACCAGTCATTGAATTGACTCTGGATGATGACTCTAAGACTGCATTCTTTTGAATAACATTAATGAATTCGCTTCGAAAGATCTCTTTGCGCTCTCATTCATACAAAAATAAGAAAAGAGTTCAGAGAAAAGCATAAATTGGTTTGGGTGCGAGTAAGTCTGCCCATACCATGAACTTTTCCAATTCAAGATAAAAAAAAATGTCGGTGCTATTTTATTTGCTGCCACCATCAAATCATTTGGGTTATGAAAACATCATTCATTCCCTAAACCAATTCATTGCAATCGGAAAAATAAAATCAATATTTTTTTCAAATTTGAATCATTTAAAAAAAATGATTTGCAAATTGAATTTTAGTTTTTCACACTTTTCTCTCGAAACTACCAAAGCCGCCTTCATCAGCTTTTGAAAGTGTCCATGCTTGTGTGTTATAGAGTGACACTCAAGCTCTACGAGAAAGGGCTTTACATAATAGCTCTCTTAGCCACCAGTTTTCTTCGTTTGATGTCCGCGTTAGTATTATTATCCGTTGTTTTTGCAATCAGATTGCTACTGAAATTGTTTTGTCTGTAACCAAAATGTCCAACTTATTATTAATCCAGTTAGAAAAAAATATTGGACTAACGACCCAAATTCTTAACTTGTTTTCTGTAGGCACAGACAACCAGGAAGAAGAAATAATATGCAGGGACGTTAATATTAATATATTATTACTTTTCTGGTAAAAAAGGGCTTAGAACGTTGTTTTAAAATGAGAAAAATTTAAATTTGTGACTACAATTTGGCTTTTGATTGCGGAATTTAATGGTTTAATCGATATTAACATTGTGAAAGACCGCTGTTGTCAACTCCCGGTTCAATTTTTTTTCGAAATTATTTCTATGACCTCGGAATATTAAAGCATGATTATCTTTGGGTCGTTTAAGCTCAAAAAATACATGGCTTCAGTCGAGAAATTTACACCATCTCTTTCTTCCGTGCTGGGGAAATGTTCAGGATCGGATCTCTTTCTTTCTCATTAAAAGATTCCTTCAAGAGTATTACATTCAGTCCAGTTTTCTTTGGAGATTTTGATAGTTTTTTCCAGGACGATTTCGAGAGATTAAACTATATCTTCCTTGCAACGCTTCTTAATATACGATTAATGCAATTTTATTCATGTTTTCGTATGTCAGTGATGCAGACGTAATTCGGAATCATGAAAAATGAAATAGATTTATAGGACTCACATTTCTGAAATAATTTTCCAAGAACTGCCGTGGAAACGTAGAACAAGAAATAGAGAAAGCGGAACATCAAAATGTGAAATGGGCTCAACTAAATACTATTAAAGTCTTTAAATTAGTCTTTATAGTTCAGAACTAACTTAATTTAGTCAATTGTTAATACAAAACATAATTTTTGGGATTTTTATTGAAAAAAAATTTAAATGAATTTGTCCGGAAACTTATGAACGTCAGTGTATATTTTTAATCTGATAAGGTTGTTGAAGACTAAATATTTTATTAATTTTGAACTTTTTATTGAAAAACCAAATTTATTTAAATTGAAGAAGTGAAATTGTCCCTTTATTTGAGAGTTTTTTCGTCATTAAATTTAAGCCAACCTGTCAAATTTAACCAAAAGCTTTTCAGTGAACATAAGTTGGATTCGATAGCTTGATTTGTTCTCGAGGTATGATTGACGAAAAAATCCGCACAAACGTACGTACGTACACACCTACACACACAAACAGACATCTTTCTAAAAACAATGGAATCCGACTACTGGGACCTCGAAACGTGGAGAATTGTAAAAATTTTGAATTCCGAAAATCGAACCGAATGCAGGCACTTCTTTATGGGAAGTTAAAAACACAAAAGAATTTGCTTTTGTCGTAGAATGCATTGGTGGTATTCACTTCAAAATTGCAGCTCCATTAAAAGATACATCAAATTATTTCAAAAGGAAAAGTTTTCATTCAATAATTCTTATTACAATTATACTCCTAATCTAATAACCTAATTCATGCTCAAAAATTTCGACGATTTTATTTAAATTTTTCATTAATTAATGCTTATTATTTAAACGCCTCAATTGATCAAGGAGTAGGACCCAGATTCGAACCATGCAAAAAATCAAACTCAAAGTCAAGTCTGGTGCAGTCACCATGTTCCAATGGCATCAAAATATTGCATTATCACTGAAGTTGTCGACTAAGTGATCTTGCTGTAGTGGTTACTGTACAAGCTGCTGGAATTTTTAGATTGTATTGTCTAAAATATTGGTTTGTGTAGATGATTTGTCACTGACTCTTTTGCAATAAAACAATAATACTCACCACAAGGTTATGAATCAATCTTTCAAAGCACAATTTTCTGGTCCATCGTCTGATTTCGAATGAAACACTGCAAATAAAGTGAATGCAGCTTGGTCGACATCAAAATCTATGCAGTTATTCGGACTCCAACAATCAATCAATTGAAACGAAAATACATTAGAGTTTCAAGCCTCTACTCAATCTTTTAATTCTTCTCCTAATCCTTATGTTCGCGCTGTGCAACAAGCATTATAAGAGTGCTAATTTCATCTTGAGAGCGAGCAAATTATAGAATATTTGTCTTTTAAAGTACCCTCATCTTCTTTAGATTTGTGTCTCAAGAATTTAGAATTTTGTTCTTCCTCAAAAATAAACCATTTTAAGACCACTTTTTTGTCCGTCTGTCTGTCACCACTATTGCGACTGAGGCGTAGAGGCATCAAGTTGAAATTTATGCCAAATACTTATGACTAAGTCCCTTAAATCTGTAAAACTTCTTAATCGATGTAGTCAAAAAGCATGACTGTTTTTGCCACATACTTTGATACACACAAGGGGATTCAAAACCTATGGAGTGCGTTCCGTTGACTTATATTCATGCAATTTGGCAAGAAGCAATGTTGTCATCATCATACATCACAAAAAATTTTATATGAAAATTAAAAATCGCATCTCAGTTTTATGCCAAGAATTTAAATGTGTGAAATTTAAAATTTGAAAAAATGTAGTCGTCCGCATGTTTGAATATTCGCAAGGGAATCAAAACAAAAACTATATACAAACCCACTCTTCGAGACTCGATTTTCGCAAAAATGAACTTTCAACATACCCCTATAAGTTTATTCGGAACCTTCGCTCGTGGCCGGTTTTTTTTTTAAAGGGGATCGACGGAAGTATAACCTTCGTACATTTATGAACGCATTCTCCAGTTACGTTTTCCCGAGTATCAAGTGACCACATTTCGTGATGAGACTGAGACTGATTGTTTCGTGCTATACTGCGTGTCAAAAAGTCAAACAGGTCCCAAAATACCAAACAAATCACTTGAAAAACGGTTGTATGCTCAGAGACAAGATTCAAGATAGATACCTCCGAGGATTCTTTTGTATGTGAACATAATGTTTGAAAATTTTCGAATTATTTCATTGACCTGGCTTCTTTGAAAATCAGTCGCCAAGTCTTTATCTACTCATAAATTCTGATCAAGGAATTTTGTATAATGCTAGCTTATATATCAGTATAGTCCTCGAACGTGAATTTACCAGTGCCTTCTTCGCCAGGGATATTTCATATCACTGCATTGTACAAGAACAAGAACAATGCCGGACCAAGGAAGTCCGGCTGCAATGTCTTAACATGAGAAGTAATTGTTTCAGTATTTAACACGAACATCTTTGTTCCAGACGGGATTGAGTATCGTACAAAATGGCATCGTAAAAACCTGCCATAGGCTATACCTCAGACATTCGGGCCACACTTTGTCTTGAACTTGAGAGAAGTCAAGAAGTCCCTTCACTCTGTTGGTTAGAAATCCATAACCAAAGTGTGCCAACGGAACCCTATTACTAAGCCTCCGTTGTCCATCCGTCCGTTTGTCCATCTGTCACAAGGCTGTATCTTCGATAATAGGTCAGCACACGCAATTGAAATTATTTCCCATACAAAAACAACTGTGTTGCTCAAAATCGTAACTCAATATAACTCCAAAAAGTAGGCAATGATTTTGCTGCATGGACCAGTTGACGACTGGTAATGTTGTCATGAGTCGTGATGCCTGGTAGTGAGTTTCTGAAACCTATCCGATACAAAGTAAAACCTCGAAATCGGTTTACATGTAATTTCAATAATAGAAATGACAAAAAGGATTTTTTAAACGATTACTTATGAATTAAAATTATCTCAATTAAAAGGCTTTGTAGAAATATGTGAATCTATGATTCCGACTATTTTTTGGCGGTGCGAGAAATATAGTACATCTCAAAATGAGTACGGAACCCTTCGTGAAAGAGTCTAACTCGCACTTGGCTGCTTTTCAGTCAATACGAGTCAATATACTGGGGCATAGTTTCTGACTTTTTAACTCCAACTCTTGCTACTCACATTCTATTCCATTGCAGTCTCACCGTTCGTCAGAATCACAGAACCAAGCATTGACTCAATGAAGCCAAAGAAATCCTCTTAGAGCCAATTGCAGATTAAGATCCATTTCAGCCATCAGCGATTTTCTGGGAAGTCCTTAAAAACAAAACTCAAACGTGTGTGGCGTACGTCCAACGAATTTGTTTCCAAAGCGCACATATGAAATCCATTCGAGGACTCAATTGGGCTCATTAAAAAACATGTGTTCCTCCACATGATGACCTCTATGTGCGGTCCGATTGACCAATGCGATAAATGGTGACCTGATCGGGCATACAAATTGTAACAACGAACACTGCAAAACCGAATATCCTTGTTTCTGATGGGCGAACGTCAAATGATGCTTGGCCATCGATTAGTGCTAAACACGAACCAAACATTATTTGTACGTGACTTTAACCCCCCACCGAACGTCATTTTGTACCACACCACAGCCACGAGGACTTCATCAGTTCGACGAAGAGATCATATCACATCGAATCGAAGGGCTGCCTTTGCAGAATCCGTGCTGACATATTTCCAAGCAGACAGTAGCAAGCGAAACATTAATAATAATCAAAATCATGATTTCATGACCAGTAAACTAGATAAATCAAATTAAACATTAATTATCAGTTAAGGGTGGTTGGGGCGCTAAGGGCTGTGGGAAAATCACACTCGGACGCAGCTCAAAACGATTGTTGTCGCACGCGATTTAACGCGTTGCCATTACATTCGGCTAATTGGCGTTAAATTAATTCTATGGACTGAGGTGCCCTGTGGCAGGATGGCGCGCCTTCATTGTCGTGCCTCGGCCTGATTAATGGCGGTGAGGGTGCTTTGTGTAAAACCTATTTCGGGTGTAATATATAATTTGTTTTCCAAATGCGGAACAAGTGGTTTCCATTTCGAGGGCTCCGAAAAACCAATATTTAGTGCAGAACCAGTGGTAATGCTTTTTGCGTGTAGATACACTGCACAATTTATCTATGATTTGGTTTGGTTTGGTTTGCGTACGGGTTGTGCTAATTTTTTAATGGTTTTCGTGCTTGGATTTGAGCGTTAGCGGAAGCTTGTGCGGTGGGACGTTATTTTCGGGCATGCTATTGGCTCGTGTGATAGTAATTTGGCTATGTTTGCGATGACCTATGGATTGACGCTAATTAGAAGGCAACAACATTAGTGCTGACAGGAGAAACGTTTGGTGGTAATATTGAGATAGTGAAGTAAGTGGTTCCCATTTGAAAGAAAAATACTAAAATTACCTTTTATTGTACTAAAAAAAGTTGTCTTTATATTGTTCATACTTACACACTTACACATACTTTTTAATCAGAGGTGCTTTTAACTCAAAACATGCCAAAAGAGGAGGGCGCTTATATATTTTGTTGCTCTCCTTGGAACAGTTCATTTCTATGAAGTAAATTAACTCCAGATGAGTTCAAAGCACGTAAGAAATACATGTTCATGGTTCACATTGAAAGTTTTAAATGCTGTAAATGACCGTAGAAGGTGCTATGTTAAATGAAAATGTACTCCAACGTCCCATAATTGGGAGATTTTTTTTTTGACTCGTAACCATGCAAACGTTGTTACACTTTAAGGCGAAAGTAGGTATCTTTCATCAAAAAATTTTAGAGCAACTTGAATAGTAATTGTGTAGGTTAGAACAAAAAGAAAAGTACCTGAACTCGAACCAAAAACGGATTTTTTGTATCGAATTTTTTTATATGTTCATAGTTTAATCATTCAAGAATATATCTATAAGAAGATTTTTCAAAATTCAAATTATTTTCGGAAATATCGTTATTTTGCTGACCCGGCATCCAAACTGGTTCGGCCGGAACTAATCGAACAAAAGACACTAGGGATTCTCCGTCTACCTGTATCCATATTTCTCAGTAAAACGTTTTGTCCTTTGTAAATATAAATTGTAATACAAGTCAACTTGTTTCTTTCATATTAAGTGTTCTTTAAACTCCACCTGCTTACAGTTGAATTCTGACTTTGTACGTGGACGTACATTTGTGCTGTGAGTGAAATAAAAATATTGTGAAATTGAATTATTGCTGTTTGTATTTCTAATGAAGGCTCCATTCCTATTTTAAAAATGATGGAGCTTATGGGAATGAAAATTGGCACGGAAGCTCATTCTTTCGCTGTTAAACGAGACAACGCCCGGATTGACCGCTCCGAGATACGAGCATCAAAGGAGGCCAGAACTTAGTAAGTAAGTAGTTTTTAACGATATTTTAAGTTAGGTTAATATTTTAGGTTTTAGATTAGAATTAAGTTTGTCTTAAGGTTTAGTTATAACAAAAAACTAAAACAAGTCCTTAAACTAAGTTTTTTGTTTTTAACAGACAACATTTTTCTTAGTTCAACAAATAGTTACATTAATTTAAATATAAAAATAAACATCCGTCGAAAGACATACATTAAATTGTTAGGATTAGCTTAGAGCGCCCTCAGAGGGCCAGTAAGTTAGGCTACATATAGTTAAGTTAATAAAGCTAGCTTTAAAGCGTTTTTGTCTAGCAGGTCAGTTAATGAAATGATAAATAAAAATGCATTAAAAAAAAAGGAGGCTAGAACTGCTCGATATGAAGAGAGAAACGCGGAAAATAGTTTTTCGAAGTCGAGGAAGGTCCGATGTATGAAGCAGGAACGGCAGATTGAATAAATGTAAGTCTTCAATATCATTTCATGACTTAGACTGCGAAAAACCTTACGCGAAACTTTAAACGCGTTTAACACGAAACTGTCTTTTCCAAAGCAATACCCACGATTTCTCAGGTTCTCCTGGATTGATTTACCAAAAATTTTTAGAAAGTTTTCTGTATAGAATTGTCTATATCTGCATGATCCTCAAATTTCTATTACTTTTGCTTTCAATTCGAAACAGTCAACTCAAGTCAATTCGAAACAAGTGCCAGTTTCAGGCAGTCGCCGTTTTGTTAAAAAAAAATCTTTCCAATATTCCGTAGTTCTAGATTAATAATCTTTGTTTTTGTTTTTATTTCAGATTGAAAGGAGGGTTGAAATCTTGGGTATGGTTACGCGCCACTGTTTTGAGACCCCCACTTCATCAGCTGCTAATTTTTGAAATTTTCAACTTTTTTTATTTTTTTCTATATTCTTGTTTTGTTAATAAATAACTAATAAAAAATGGATGGTAAAAATATTAATTATCTTTTTTGTATGGAAATTCATGCCTCTGGACTAGAATACCTCCTTAATGTTATGTACTGGCTGACCTACTTGAATTAAATTTTAAAAATTATTCTTTAATACACCAACTGTGAGGAACACTATGATTCGCCCGTTTAAACAGAACCAGATAACTTGTAAAACCATCTTACAACTTAAACTCTTCACGGTTATTTTAACTTACACCACAGGGCTGTAGATCAAATAAATAGAATATCGAGAGCTCCAAGTTTTTAAAATGCCATTCTCAAATACTTTTCCGAGCAGTCTTATTCTTACTTTTAATCTTTGCAGTCTCATCATAATGTTTCTTTAATTTTTCTGTTCCCTTTTTTGTTGTAGCTATTTTTACTCTACTGGAATTTATTTGTAAATTTTACTGAATTAATTGTTCATTTTGACCAGTAAATCTTAACTCAATTTAATAGTTACTGTCATTTTTTCAATTTTAAGATTAATTTATCTCTACTTTTATATAGTTTCTGAACAAATGTATGGTATTGATTTTGTACCTAGTCTTATATGTACTGTAAATTGAATAGAATTGAACAGTTGCTGATCTTCACGCATTCGAGAACTTCTTCGGCGTCTTAGTTTGGCTTATCCCCGATACGAAGTGATGTAGTATACTATTCAGTTGGGCTGGGGATCTGGTTCGTGTCCGGTAAATAGTGTCAGTTCGGCCTTCCAGTGCATCGCTCACAGACTAGTTTCGCTTTGCAGATTTGTTTACTTCTTCTCGTCCGGATGGCAAAAATTCCTCCTGATTGGAATACCTAAGTTCATCAGACTCAATCTTCAGGAGTTCCATTTTTTACTGTCCAGGGGCAATGCGGAGACGCTTATGTTATCGCAAGAGTTTGCCAGCGAAGCTTAAGTTGCCAGACTTCCCAATTTTTTCACTATCAATTCGCTTTATTACGAGGCTTCGATTACAGAACAAAAGAATTGAGAGGTCTTGCGCCAGGAGTTTCTTTTCACTTATTGCTTTATACATTTCGGAAAATAGGAAAGTTAACGATCGGCACCATCTAGCTAATGCTCTTTTCCTATCTTGTCCAAAAAGTCAAACGGCTCCATAATGCTCTAAGGATATTTTTCGTCTATCAGTGTTGCAGACCAGATCAGAAAATGCTCTGAAATAGTTTTCCAAGCTTTGCCGTGGAAATGTGGATCAAGAAGAAGGAAAAGGTTTCATAAATGATATTCTTTGTCGAGAAAAAACTTTGGGAGATCCGTCAAATGGCCTCAAGATCAATGAAATTGTAAAACATCAAGAGGTTAATCGAATGAATGATTTTTTGACGACAAAGATTTCGAGTATGGCATTCCTCCTCCTTTCGAGCAATTTCGTGCCTCATACAGTAAGTTTGCATGAAGAAAAAAACAGCAAGCAACTCTTTGTGCAACGTTTTGAGGCCCTTCTGGCAAAACTGACTATTTACCTCTTACCGCCTTGTCAATCTAGTTCCAGGACTAACCACATTTCTTCAATTGCTTTGATTCAAATGTTGGATGATTGGCAACGGCCGATGTTTTTCGATACCTCTTAGTTTGCTGCAAAATAAGGGATCCCCTCTATTGAAGATGGAACAGAAAGAGTTGAAATTTCAGTCATTGGGTATGCGTCTTTCTAAGCCTGGCAGATGATCCGGTGCACGATCCTATCACAACACTTTGAGATCAGCTTGATCTTATTTCTTATGAGTTCAATACATTTTCCTTGTGCGAATTTGTTGGGCAACGCTTTCTATGCCAATTCTTATGGTTTCATTCCTTCTAGGCATTTGCTTCTTAAGGGCCTATCGGTAAACCGCAAACTTGAGCAAGTACGGGTGCAGTAAAATGAGTAGATTCAATACAAAAACGCTTACTTTCAAAACGAACACATTTCGAACTTAAGAATGAAAAACATTTACTGAATGCGAGTATCTACTAGTTTCAGAGAAATCGCAACATTCAAACTTAAAAATGTTATTTTGTAAAGCTCTTCAGATTGCCTTCGAGCTGCACTTTGCTTTTAAGAAAACTAACATCAACAGTTTCTTTGGCAACATACGAGTAAATTTTCCAAAATAACATCCGTCAAGTCAAAGAGAAGGAAACAGCACTTCAAAGTTCTATTTTCATTTGAGTGAACGTATACATGGATGTATTGTGTATGTCAGTTTTCTATTTTGAGTGACTTGAAGGCAGCAGACGAATAAGTGGTTCAGATTGAAACAAGTTAAATGGGAAATTTTGATTTCCTTTCACAAGGCAGGCTAGAAGTAAAAAGTTTATGCTTTTCAATTTTCCAAAAGCCTGCTACTGGGCCAGAAGCTATTTTAACCGACAAACTTTTCCAACCAACATTTTTCTTTTGCTCAATACTTTTATGCAACTTAAAAGAACTAAAATGAATACCGACTCTGCAAAAATCAGTTTCAGATATTCGTTGTTCAGAGTTGGAAGAAAACTTTAATTTTCAACCTTCCTGTTTTGTTTTCATGAAGATTTAAAGATCAAAAGCCTTTTAAGGTCCAGTTTTTCCATTAAAGTAGGACTCGTCATATTTTTATTGATTACAAGCTTGGGACTGTCTCCGAAGCTTTTTATTTCATGTGAATAGCTTGCAAGACGTATGGTTCATTCTGAAATTGAACCTAAGGCCGACTTTGAGGTTCAGAGTCGGACTTTCGAAAAAGAGTCATCTGAACAGAATCAATATCAATACTAAGAACAAATGTCAGTTGAATAATTCAAATGTTTTTTTTCCAGCTCGGATTTCATATGTGACAAAAAAATTCATATTCTTGTCATATTCGAAAAGAAAGGAAAAGCCGGCAAAACCGAGACTGGCTTATGATAGAAAAATGATTCTTGTGAAGTCAATCGCCCATCAGATCCGTCAGATAAATAAAGTTGACAAAACTAGAACAAAAAAAAAAGGAAAAAGGGGATTAGCCTCTTTAAAATCACCAATGAAGTCCTTTGGCTTAAAATCACGGTCTTTTCAATGAACAATTTGCTCTACTTCTTCAAGAGTTTTTTTTTTATCTTTTTCTTACTCGACTTTTTCGATTTGTCAGTTCGGGCCGCTTTTCTTCAACTGCATAGTTCAATTTTGTAAGTTATTCAATGTAGACTTATGAATTCATCGTTCGGTTGGGTGGTAAAAGTTCAAAGGCTTGCTCCACGATTTTTCCGATTGATATTGTTGAAAACGAATCATCACCAGTTATCAATCGTTTTAAAAATGGATCATTTTCATAACGTTTCTTTAACAACTCGCAGATTTTAATGCGTTGTGTTAAATGATTTTCTTTCAGTTCATGAGGAACCCATATATCGAGTTTTCGTACAAAGCAAAGTTGTTTTAAGCGATTTTCAATGCATGTACATATGTGATAAATGAAGCTTCTCTGCAATCTCACGTATTGTTCTGTGACGATCCTAATCGATTATTGCTTTGATTTGGTCGTCATCAACTTCAACTGGACGACCAGTGCATTTTTCATCTTTGAGTAAAAAATCACCAGAACGAAATTTAGCAAACCAGTTTTGACACTGCCGCCCTTTGAAAGCTTCGTTACCATATACAACACATTAATTTTTGTGAGCTTGCGATGCGTTTTTTCCTTTCCGAAAATAAAAAAACAAAATATGACGTAAATGTTCGTTTTGAATTTCCATTTTTCAACAGACGCCCCACAAAAACTACACAACCGATCGGAAAATCTTTTTTACCAAGAAGTACCAACTATCAAATAACAAAATATGTTTGACATTTCGATTACGTCAGCAAGGCTAAAAATTCAACTACATTCATCTATGAGTGAAATCCGCAATGACTTAGTTGCCAACCTGATAAAAAACTGGTGCACTGCAAACCAATTATATTTTAATTTCTATAAGGCCGGTAATTATCAAGCGCTATTGAATCTGTTTTAAATTTATGTAGTTTTTAATTTTTTATTTTTGCTGCCTATTCACCAAGCACTAATAGCATTATTTCGAATATGCGAAAAATTCATTTCGGTATTCCAAACGCGTTCTAAAATGAGTTTCCAAACTATCTTTCGAAACTGGGAAATGTAAAAAAAGAATTGTTTTCTGATTTTAGTCAAAATTAATCAGGGCACGTTTTATTTCACGTAAGTACGAAACAAATTAATACCGATTAGTGAGTCATAGTTTACCAATATTTATAACTTTACAGATAAATTGCTGAGGCCATGAACAGTCTTCTTGATACATCATCTAGCAGTTCTTCGTCTTCGTCATCTTCAGACACCAGCTCCGATAAAGAGGAGCTTACTAAACATTTGGAAAATGCTACAGCGTTAACAAGAAAGGAGAAAACATTTCATGAAAGAATTAACTGCATGGAAAAATATGACGATGCGAATTCGAGAGAAGGTTCCGTCCACCAAAATATATGGTCACAGAATTGTCGGACAGAATCGATTTCAAACTGAGTTATTTGGACTTCAAGAATAATCCAGTTTCTGCGCTTAATCAAATTCTGATAGCTTTTCGATTCTATGCTTTCTTTTTAAAGCATACCACCAGTGCGGTACATCTCCACTTTGTCTGCAGCAAGATCCTTTTTTAATTGGGTTTTCCAGTTTTGAAAAAAACTTTTTATTTGATTTGATGTCCTTTGATGAAAGTGCTGGAGGCATTGAATTCATTTGTTAGCTGCTCCCACCGTTTCTTCTTTTCCATCAGACTTATGCAGTCGGTTTTCTTGTAATTTATTTTGTATGAATGTTTCACGAGTAAATTTAAAATTTTATCTTTTTCCGCGGCGGTAAAATTTGGCTTTGCGATCCATTTTTAAAGATAAAATGTTTGGTTGGAATTCCAAATGACAGTACAAAGCTGATTTCGAAAATTTTAAATTACGAGCGCACTTAACTTAAGAGTGGTTGGGATCACTCATAAGTCTTATGAACGGTCGTAAATCTGCACTAATATTCGTTGGTGAATAGGTTTATGAAGCTCTTAATTTAAGATTGGTCGGCGAATACCGGCCTAAGTGTCAATATTTTTCTGTTTGTCGTAATATTTCCAAAATACTGATCGGATATTAAATCGAGAACCCTGTTCTTGAAAGACTTTTGGAGAAGAAAGATCTTGGGGTAATTTTTGATTCAAAACTTACCTTTGTCAATCATATGGAATTCAGTGTAGCCAAAGTAAACTCCATGCTGGGCTTTATTAATCGTAATTTTAAGGACTTCAAGAACTCTTTTGCTCTTAAATCGCCTAATACCTCCTAAGTCAAATCAATTTTAGAATATTGCTGTGTGATTTGGAACCAATACTACAACATATTCAAACAGAATTTAAATGATTCAAAAAATAATACAATACGTTTACAATACGGAAATTAGGTTGAAACATCGTAACTCCTTCGTATTCTACCAGATGCCAACTTTTAGGACTTCATTCACTTGAAAAATGAAAAATGTCAATTTTGATTTTCATTTTAGTAGAACATCTTTAAGAAACAACTGTACTTTTCATTTAAGTGGATTCTATAAAAATATTTTTATCCTATTGTAATTATTACTTGTCGATGTTTTTGTTTTATGTATGTTTTATGAAACGTCAATGTTAACTTTCGATAGTCCAATTGTCGATTTATCAATCTCTAATTGATGTTAATAAATAAATAAGTTAATAAATAAATAAATAAATATCTGTCGACGAATTTCTCAAGGAATAGCCAAAGAAAGCTGTATGCTTTAAGGTTGGGGTGTTGAAAGTGTTGAAATTTTAGAGCGCCTTTAATGGTTTCTCAAGGCTTCGATAAAGATGAGCAAAAGAAATGTCACAGCACAATGAAATTTGATAATATCTGCATTGTGACATTACGAGTTCTTCTGTCCCGTCATGTTTGTCTGTGGAAAAGTATGTGATTCGTTTCTGGTCTAAGGTTCTCGCGATTCTTTTTCCGTTTTTTTTTTAATTTCGCCTATTTACATTTTGATTAATTATGTTTAATTCAAGATGAAACCTTAGAACCAAAAATAATTCCTGAAAGTTAATAAAAACACGTTTTCGAATAAATCGCACACAAATTAAAAAAAAATATTATTGCAATTATGGATGGCGCTTAATAAAAATGCCCATATTTCAACAGCAGAAATTTTGTGTTAAAGTGTTGAAAACACCATTAAAATTCCCAACACCCGCTGCAGACGGAAGTGCGAAGTGACCAATAACACTTGTCCTGAAACGCGTTGCAAAACGCAATAAGCTTTGAATTGGCCATGCATGCCAGTGCGGAAGTAATCGGGAAACTGAATGCAATGAATGAACTGTGGCAACCGAGTTGATATAAAATTTTATATCCTTGTTGATTCGGCGATTAAATTCAACGTGGCATTGCCACACGTTCCCCCTATAACATTCTGACATGGAATCATGGAACGTTTGCTTCATTTGAGCCATGTTGTGGGTGTTGTTACGGAAATGCTGGAGTGTAAATGCGGTTGGAGAACATTAAAATTAAAACTGAACAAGAATCCTGGGAAGAAACATAAAAAATTTCTTGGATAGAAAAACTCATAATGTTGTTTAATTAAAGCTTCTCCTTGTTTGAATCTGCATCAACTTAAAAGGAATTCGCTTCCGGATAACATGCACAGGAGAACTTGGGAGTAATTTCTCTATTCCAGGTAGCAAGGATTATTAGCTATCTCATAACCATTCGGGTAACTTCACGCACCTCATTCGAATTTTAAGATTTTTAAAAAATTAAGGAGAATTTACGTTCGGTGTCTTCTTGAAGATAAAATGCTCCAAAGCTGAGTTTTTTAAAGAGTCACGCTCTTTATTACCGCTAACGAATAATTCACATTTTATTTTTTTTTAATTTTTATTCTAATTTGATTTTTATAGAAAAAGTAAAATTGTATGCATTTTTGACGGATATTTTGTTGTAGAATTTGACAAAACCATTTCCCAATTATACAATTACGTTTCGATTGAAACCATTTTTGCTTTATTTACTCGCAAGATATACGAGACGAAAAACTTCATATGAGCGCATGTTTTGACGTAAAAACGCGTATGAAGCACGAGCGGCAAAAAACCAATAGTTTATGCACGGCACTTCTAAAGGATTCTCCAATAGAGACTTCTTAAATTTGACAGTTGATAGCGATCATATTGTTGAAGCTTTACCTGTCAAATTGACTGTTTATTTAGTTTTTTTCGCCAAATTAACATGGGCGAATAAAGCGTTTAAGGTGGTAGTCTAGTCTAGAAATTCAATTTTTTTTTATATTTCCAAAGTTTAACTATTCAAGAATATATCTACAAGAGGATTTTACAAAATTCAAATTATTTTCGGAGATATCGGTATTTTGCTCACCCGGCATCCAAACTGGTTCGGCCGGAACTAATCAAACAAAAGACATTAGGGATTCTCCGTCTACCAGAATTCATAGTAAAACCGTTTGTCCTGTGAATATATTGTAATACGAGAACCCAAGGTGACTTGTATCTTTTATATTTAATGTTCAATTGCGTCCAACTGCTAATATTTGAATTCTAACCTTCAAACCATGTGCTGTGAGTGAAATAAAAATATGTGAAATATTTTTTTTTAATCAATAAAACGGATAAAAAATCCTCAGCGCAAAGGATTACGCGTCCAGATCGATAAACAAAAGGGCGATTTTACGGCACAGGAAGGCACCAGTTTTACGAGTGCATCAAAGGGGGCCAAAACTGCCTGATATCAAGCCAGAAACGCGGAAAATATTTTTTTTCGAAGTCGAGGGAAATCCGATGAACTAAGCAGGTATGGCAGATTGAATAAATGTAAGACTTTAATATCATTTCATGACTTAGACTGCGGAAAACTTTACGCGAAACTTTAACCGCGTTTTTCTCGAAACTATGTTTTTCAAAACAATACCCACGATTTCTCAGGTTCTACTGGAGCGATTTACCTGAAATTTTAAGAATTTACGTCTTTTTAGAATTTAGAATCTTCTTTATAGACTTGTCTATGTTTAGAACAATCCCCAAATTTCTATTATTTTTTTTTTTAATTCGAAAAAGTCAAAAAAACGTGGTACAAAAATTGGTTTTTTTCAGGCAGTCGCCATTTTGTGAATAAAATCATTCCAACTTTTCCGAAGTTCCAGACATTGCGACATTATTCTAGATAAATAATTTCTTTTTTGGTTTCAGATTGCTATGAGAGTTGAAATCGTGAGTGTGGTTACGCGCCAATTTTTTGAGACCCCAACTTCGTCAACCGCTAGTTTTGGAAATTTTCAACTTTTTTTAATTTTGATTTTTTTTCTGTATTCTTATTGTGTTAATAAATAACTAAAAATAATGGAAAGTAAAAAAAAATTAATTGGACACTTCAAACATAACATGAAATTCATGCCTCTAGACTAGAATACCCCCTTAACAACACGCATGGGTATTCTCTTCGGGCAACGTTCCGAGCCCTTATTCCATTTTACGGTCACCATAAACGTCCTTCCAAGAGGACTTTTTTCGTAGAGTGATGGATTGGAGTCCGCTGGTTCAACGGCCAACCAACACACTTTCGACGGAAGTATCACCACTCTAAGTGACAGTGTGCAGGAGAGTCCGATGCAGTCGATTTCGAGTCGCCTTTCGCAGACCACAACGTGGCGAATTTTGCGTCATGATTTGCGCCTACACTCGAACAAAATTCAACTGATCCAGGAGCTGATGGTAAACTACTAAAGACAATGACGTGCGTTCGCCGAACAGGCCATGGAGCAGTTGGAAACTGACCCTTATTTTCATCGAAAATTATCTTCAGCCATGAGGCTCAGCGGTCTTCACCGGTCCATATTTCTTTGAGAAGAACGTTGGCCAGGCCATTGTCCCCAATGACGAGTGCTTTAGGTCGAAGATTACCATTTTCTTTTGACCTGAATTGGATCATAAGGACACCAACGGAATGTGGTTTCAACAGGATGACGATACGTGCCACGCAGCTTAAGCCACATTAAAAATTCTGCACGAGCGATTCCAGGGCCATCTCACGTGGAGGTGATGAACATTGGCCACCGAAATCGTCCGATTTGACCCCATAAGAATTCTTCTGGTGGGGTTTTCTTAAGTTGCAGTCTATGCGAATAAGCCAAATACAAAAGCGTCCCACAAAGTCCTTAAATTCAGGCTGATTTATGCGCCAGTCATTAAAAATTTGACATTTCGGATGGGCGCCACCCAGAGAAGCCGCGTCAGACATTTGGCCAGTGTTATATTTCATTCAATATGGCATCAAAAGGGCCTTTCAAACAAATAATAAATTTCGAAGCAGTCTCACACACACTTTGTTTTATACAAATTTGAAGGTGGGAAACTCTCAATGAAAGACCATTTCAAATTCTAAACGGTCTGAAACGGTCAATGCTCTTCTTTACGTTCGGTTTCTTGCCGCCCGGTCGAAACCGGAGTGTGTGAAATGAGCAATATCCTCCTAGAAACAATAAGCATTTCTAATTCTGAAAATTTCGAGCCATTTCAAGGAATTCCAAAGAAGAATTTAGTAATGAAAACACATTTTCAAAACCTCCAAGAAACTCTTGAAACATTGAATCAATTTTTGTTCTTCTTAAGCCTGCTATGGAATTCCTGGAAAAGCTAATAATCTCCTTTTGGGACAACGGTAGAACTTCTTACCTGATTCCATGGTCAATCATTCCTTGTTTGAGTTCATTAATACTTTCTTGATTGTGCAGATTACGAAACTAAGGACAAAATTAAATTTTGATTATATCTCCTGGGTGAGAGTATCTTAAAACAGAGTTTTCGCCTGAATCTGTCAAAGATGAATCAATTTAGGGAAATTATTCACCTCATTATGCTGGGAAAATAAACAAAGTTTGGTGCTTTCGATGTTGTTTTTTCATTAAACATTGATGAAGGATACACCTCACTCACTGCTGTTTTTGTGCGAAAAAAGTTTCCTTGAAAAACATTTCTAACTAAACTCTGTCGTGGGGTCCATTGTCCCGCTTGACATTTCCTTTCAATTTCCCAACCAAGTGTACAATTTTTGCCTAACAAAGCTCCAAAGGTCAACAACGATTTTGATTTATTTACGTAAGCTTTGGTAAAGAATTTTCTTGGAATGTCAGCTTGTTAAGGCGATTACTCTTCATGCAGATATGTTGGTGTTTTGTGAAAGGGGTTGACAAACATACTTTGGTAAATTCAAATATGTTTTGAGAAGGAATTCAGCTCATGTGGAGGAGCATCTTTTGTTGGGCTTCTGTTTCAATTTAATTGATAAGTAAGTTTTACAAAATCTTATGTCTTTCAAGTCACAATAACTAAATACCTTAACTTCTTGAGCTGAGCCTAAGCTGCCTTGTGTCCTCCATGGTCTCGTGTACGTTGCTTACAACTTCTTATCTTCCTGGATATTTCTGTTATGCTCAATGGTCCAATGTTGAGCCTCTTTATTGAACAGTCGGACTCTTAATCAAGCTGCTACTGAAAAGTCCTTTATTAGCTTCTTAGGCCAATCAGCTCGGTGAAGACCGACCATAGAAAACCGCTGCTTCTTCGGTTTGGTGAAACCAGACAAGAAGGAGCCGAGTGCTGAACTTTTGAGAGAAGTCTTTCTTTGAATATTTGCTCCCGTATGCGTGAGGGTGGACGAGAAGATATAACTGCAATCCCTAAGGATTGTATCAAGACGTGGATATAGTCCAGAAATCCAAAATATGACGACTGCATTGGGTCGGACAAATCGAGAGCATAGACGATAATGCAAAGAAGGTCTTCGGTGTTATTTTTGAGTAACCCACCTGAGATCCACAGATGGGTAGTTGTGGCCCGGACTCGTACTGCGCCTTCCTATTTTTTTTTTTTTTTGCTCTTTGGCCTCTTCAATATCATTTTCTACCAAAGTCCGAATAAAGTATTTATTGACCATTGGACAATACTTTTTCGTAAACTTTACAGCCTCACGTTAAATATACTTCAGTCACAAGTAGTGCCCTTATTGTACTTAGAAGCACTCATAAATCATTCTCCTTTCGCTAACCTTTGAACTTCCATTACAAAGGAATAAAACTTTTCCGCTGTAATTGGGTGCAAATGTAGGCAACTCTTGCGAATATTTAATCTTCAGAACCTTAGCCACACGTTCACAGCAATTCGTGTATGGCGCTGCACGCAACGCCGCAAACTGATGAAATTATCTGAACAATTTCGAATTCCCCACAAGTAGTAAAAAAAAAAAGATACAAAGGGTGTGTAACAATAAAACAGCCATAACACGAAATCAATCTTCTTGTATTTATTTCGTGAGCCGCAACGGAGAAGAATGAACTACCAAATGACATCACAACGAACGTGGCCAATCCAATCAAAAAATGGGAAGAGGCGTTTCGTATTCATTTGGTTTTGTCTGTGAACCCTACTAACCCCAGGGACACTTTTTTCGCCTGCTGACATTTGAAATGGGGTAAAATATGGTCGTTCGTCTACAAGAACAAAATGCCCGCTATGGAAAGAATGTTAAAAGAGACGTCTTAGAGTTCAAAACAACAAGACAGAATTCAAAGAAAGAATTATAAATTTCTTAAGGACTTGAGGAACTTTTAAGGAATAAACGTTGGCACGAGCTTCTCCAAGAAGCAATTGATTTACTTACGTTGGTTTGAATTTCGAAAACGGTCTTCGAAACCTTGAAGAAGTCGCACTGTGGAATAAAGTTCTGACTTGTCGGACACGCACTTTAAAAACTTTTTTATACGTCCCGAAGGAAAGTGGTTAAAGACATCATAGGGAATTGACTTTCGGGGAAATGATGACAAATTTTAAAGCTACTTACAGTTCGAATCAAAATGTCTGGCAAATATTTGGGTGGAATGTTTTTTGAGTGAGAAATCTAATACACGTTCTAAAAATTTGCATAAAAAAAATCATGCATAAATAGAAGCAAATACGAGTAGCTGTTTGAAAGGTCAAGAGTCTTTGATGGTTTTGTGTTTTTTTAAGAAACCGGCTAAACGCATCTACAATGCCGGATATGAAACACTTTTTTCTTTCGAAAGTCCCTAAAATTTATTTGCTCTTGCGTATCATCAAAGATTCGAAATTTTTAGTAACATCGATTGCGTACGATGATTCTTCATCGGATCTCTACTAAGGTGTCGTTTCGTCTACGTATCCCAACAGTTGGACAGACTTAAAAAGGATATTGTCTCCCACTTTTCCAGCTGCTACGCCATATGCGCTTTTGAAGTCATTGAATAGATGATGAGTATTAACTTGAAATACATTGGTCTCCTTCAGGATTTGACGTTAACAGTGTTTAAATATGGTGTATTGTGAAATTACGAGGCCGAAAGCCGCATTATATTTTGCCGCATTTATATTTGCTGAAATGTGCATTGGGCAAAGGTTGGTTCAGATCTTCAGACATAGCACTTGATTTGGAAAGGATTTGGTTAGCAAAGTTACTCCTCGATAGTTGTTGAATGACACCTTTTTGGTAGATGCGATGGTTAGAGCTGATATTCCAGTCGTTGGTCATCCCCCTCTACCTCGTAAATGACTAGGTGCATGTTCCCCACCAAAACTATCTGAGAGTAGACTATTTGAGCCCTCAGGTCCTGTGACCAATCCAACTTCTTCATCTAAAGTGGGTATGACTATTATCTCTTCGGCTTAATTTAGATTACCTTAATACCATATCACTCCTTTGTGGTCGTTGGCGAATACCGGAAATGCTCCTTCAATTTATTCACAATTTTCTGCGGATCGGCGACTAGATTTGCTTTACAATTTTGGTGCAACTTGTTTCCCGTTTACTGGCCTGTAACAGAACGTTTGTTTTTTTTCGTAAAAATAACAAGCTGTTTTTTTGTTCCTCCCCTCTTCGGTTTCCTTCAAATTGGAAATTTTTAAGGCTCTTTATTTTACTCTTCTCCTCGACTCCTTATTTTTCCCTTGCTGCGCGATTTTTTTCTTTGCATTCTTTTCTTATTCGCCTCATCTGGTACCCATCTTCCTCTGCATACTCTCGTCAGTGGTGCTGCGACGTCCAATGTTAAGTCTTCTCCAGCTTTCTTGCATTTGATGCTCGGATATAGATCGAGCAGCTCCTGAAAAGTTTTCAGAGTTAACATTAGCAGCTGAATGTGTCTTGCGTCAATCAGTACGCTGTGCGAAAAGTTACAGAATTCAGTTGAAGTGCAAAAAATATTCACACGGGATAGATGCACTCAGATAATATTCTTGATTTTAAACTTAAGAGTGACTTGAAGCAGACTTATCAAAAATAATAAGTTCTTGTCCACCCGCACATCACTGGCGCCCGAGCAGGGACGAAATGATCGCTCAAGTCAACTTACCAAGACTTATGTCGTGGTGTCGAATCATATCTTAGTGAACTTTGCCCAAAAGGAATCCGGTCTTTGTATATTATCTCTTGGATAAGCTTAAAAAAGAAAACAAATTCCAAGAAACTAAACCACAATCGACATTCTTATGAAATTTAAAAATCGCTTTATTAGTACGTCTTTTACTTATATAAACTCTAATTAGATCTAAATAACAATTGAATATAGTACATATGATACAATCACTCAATCCCCCGACTATCATGACGCCAGCAAGAGCGTCACAATTTTGATAAAACACAAGATATTGATGAACGAAATCGATGACGATGATGTACTCACGGCTCCGCTGGCGTTGCTCTTCTGCATGGCAGCAGGATTCTCATCTAGAACACACATTGAATGTGGCAGAAGGAGTAAATCGAGAAATAAAAGAAAATGACAAATTTCAAAACCAATTTAATTGGGAGCATCGTATTCGCATCACTGCGTGTGCTGGCGATGTGACTGCAACTTACCATTGATTACATGAACCATAACGCTGGCTCCTTCCGCAGTCGTTGGCAAACAAGTGTAGTTCCCCGAATCGGCTGTCTGGGCATTTGCTATGCGCAGTCTGTACAAATGAGAGAAATAGAAATTTCATTAAAACCGAGGAGGAGCGATGTAACGTATGCGAGTGTGGAATATTTGTGCTCCACTTACCTCGATTTAAGGATATCACCTAATTGCGATTCCATGGAGATGCGTCGCGATAGATCGATTGCAGCATCGTTTGGATGCACAACGAACGGTGTGATTATGTAGGGTCCCCGATACCAGTGTATTGGTCCGATGTCCTGCGATGTGGGCTGTTTCACATGGCAGGTCAGAGTGATGGCACTGCCGACTTTCACATACAGGTCCGCTGGTCCGGATATAATTGCTTTGGAGTCTGGTGGTGTTACTGTAGGATGTGAGATTTTTTTTAACGCATTTTTATCCAACGTGAGATTTATATTTTTAGAAATTCTATTTTTAATGGAACGAAAAAAAGTTATACAAAAAATTGCAACAAGGTTTGTATTAAAAAGACGCAGTGCTAACGAGGCGCCGAAATGTCTATAGAATATTCATCTGTTGGCATATTTTGAAATTTGAAAAAAAATATACGTTTTGATTTATTACGAAGGAGAATTTCAATCAAAATGACATCGCTGACATTCTTGATAGTAGATACATTATCAACAAAATTTTCAATGATTTTAGATTCAGAATTATCTATGTGAATAGTAGGCCAGCCCATCTTTGGACTGCTCGCATAACATCGATCTTTGATGGCAAAAAAGACGAACGGCATCAAATCAAAGCTTCATGACTCTCGAAATATGTTCGTATGCATGGGTGCCTCAAGCTACTGGGACCATAGTTCACCCAAAAAAAAGGGTCTCATCTTAAGCAAAAAATGTTGGTCAGAAACTGTCTTCAATTTCGAACAGCTCTTAAGCCAAAGCACAATAGAAAACAACGACGCGTTACTCGAATATCTGAATCAATTGGAACTCGTAAGAGAATAATTATTCTTGGTCTTTTTTGACTAAGATGCGCCCAACCCTCGAGCACAGGATGAACATGAAAATATGCTCAGTTATTTATCAGCACTTCAACCTCCCAAGCTTTCTTCATAAGCCTGCTTACAGTATCTGCAGTTCCTGCATTAATTCGGCCAAAATGTCTTTTTAAAGACCTAATTTAGCAACACAGTATCCCTTTAAGAGGTAAGTCGATCTATTTCGTACTGCGAATATAAAAATCCGAGCACTTTTTTTGAGCACGCGGTGTAAAAATATTATAACAGGTTTTTCAACAGGGACGCCAACAACGAGTCGAAATTATTAAAATTTACTACCGAAATTCGGAGTCAGTGGCCTCAACGTTAAGAGCGCTACGTCCAATTTATGGTCGTCATTATCGTCCTACAACAACAATCAACATCAACAATTGAGCGTCTAGTGGACAAATTTGAATCCACAGGCACGGTACAAAATGTTCCCGTGCCAGTGAGATCAAGAAGTGCCCGTAGTGTCGTGAATATTGCTGCGGCTGAGGCTCCAGTTGCAGAAAGCCTAAATGTGTCTCTCACACGTCGTTCTCAAGCATTGGGCATCTCTGTGCCGTCGTTGTGGCAAATTTTGCGAAAAGATCTTGGCCTTCATCCTAACAAAATAAAATGGACGCAAGAACTGAAGCCACTTGACCACCAGAAGCGTCGTATGTTCGTGAATTGGGCTGAGTAACAACTTGAAAATGATTCGGATTTTCATCAAAAAATCATTTTCAGCGATGAGGCTCATTTCTGGCTAAATGGCTCCGTCAATTAACAAAATATGCGGTATTGGTCAGGCAGCAGTCCATACGTACTCCATGAGTCATCATTGCAACCCGAAAAAATTACGGTTTGGTGTGGTTTGCTAATCGCTTGGCCGCCTCGGTCATGCGATTTGACGCCGTTAGAATATTTCCTGTGGGGCTACGTCAAGTCTACGGTCTATGCCAACAAGCCAGCGACGATTGATGAACTTCGTACGAATATCGAACTTGAAATTGCAGCAGTGTCGGCCGATTTATACTTGAAAATCGTCGAAAATTGGGTTCAGCGTCCGGACTTCTGAAAGCGTGCCCGTGGTGACCATGCAAAAGAAATTGAGTTCCATACATAATGGCATCGAACGTACTTTCACAGGAGTAAAGAATTTAATTGATATCCAAAACCGTTTTTGTTGTATTTAAAAAAAAAGCTTTTGTAGCGCTCTAATTGAAAAACCCGATACATAACTGGGAACAAATTAAAAATAAACACAAAAAAAAATAAATTCATGATACTAAGCAGCCCTAAAATACAAAAGCCCATAGTCATAAAAATAGACCACAAAACTATTGAAGAAGTATCGACAATTAAGTATCTTGGTGTTGTGTTTGACAATAAACTAAGTTTTGAATCCCATATAAATGTCTAAAATGTTATAAGTAATTAAAAAACCGGCCAAGGGCGAGTCGGATTCGCGCACCGAAGGTTCCGTACAAATCTGAAGTATATCAGTAAAAGTTCAGCCATAACGACAATTTATAAAAAAAAATACCCTTAAAATTTGGATTCCCTTGCGAGTTGTTGCTAGTTTGATTTGATTGATTTTTTCACAGCTCCAAGGGACAGTAAACATGTGTATTTGATATTTATTCCACCTCGATACCTCTACGCGTTCCCGTGAAAAAGGGTCTTGAAAAACTCCTAAAATAAAGGATTAATAATGTAATTGTGAAACCACACTTCGAATATTGTTTCGGTTTGTTGTTTCTCCGCAACATCACGCAAACAAATGACTCCAAGAACTCCAAAACAAAGCTATGAGAATTATACTCAAATGTGAAATATATCTTAATGCTTTAAATCGAGAAATTGTCGACAAATTTAAAAAATATCTCGTTTACACCAACAAAAGATTCCATCTTTTTAAGTTCAGTTGGCAAAAAAAAGAGAAAAACAAACAACTCAATAGATTGAAATATTACCTCAGGTAAACATCATTCAAAATCCAGGAGAGAAAAACCACAATGCATTGTTTTATGATGGAGTATAAACGAAGATGCGAATGATTTCACTCATCCACTCAACCAGAAGTTGCACTACAATGTTAACAGCACGCCGCAACGCTCACGACCAAAGGATTCTTCATCCCATTGACATCCACAAAGCGTACACGCATCGAGGCCTGCCGGTGTACACAGAGGTTTCCGCTGTTTGCAAGGGAATTCAGCATCATGGTGCTATGATGATACGCTGTTGGCATTTCCTGGCCGCGGAACGTAACTCCGTTGTCTGAACCGAGATTCTCTCTCGAGTGCAGAGGATGAATCGGATTTCTTTTATGTGATTGTGTGCTTACCTCTTCATGGGCTTAAAAGGGAACAATCGGCATCATGTACGCAATGACCCAATAACAACATCGAGTTGCTGCTGTTTCCTGCTAATGGTGTGGAGGCTAGGACTAATTTTGCCACCAGCAAAGCATTGAAATTCTGAGTTATACGACCGACAGCAAACATTGGTCCTGCGAGTGGGCATTTGCCTACCGGCTGGCAGCAGCATATGCTCATAAAATTGTGGCATTGCGACAAATGGCACATCGCAGTCCTGCTTCCTCGTTTATGATCCCGAAACCATCAATCCCGTCATATAAACTATCAAACTGCTGGCCGCCCCAAAAGCTCAACCAAATCTAACTAAAATGCAGGCTTGGCTGTGTGCCTGAAATTCGTCGATAACCATCATTGACTTTTCCTCTCCGAATTGACTGTGTGTCGGGAAAGGCGAGTACGTTTGTTTTTTTTTTGTCCGGATTCCGGCCCTGGTGATGAAATGGCATCATTACGAACGGATTTTGCTTAACGCAGTGATTTGGAAGGACCCACTGTAGAAGTGATGGTGATTCGTGGAATTATTTCACGATTTTTTTTTTTTTGTTTTTGTTTTGACCCATCATAAACTCGGACCCTAAGGGTAAGTTGTGAAAGTAATAGGGGCATGTGGATGGAAAATTTTCGGTATCATGGTAATTTGTCGTAATTTGTGACTGGTGGGGGGGACTGATGGGAAAACGTTAATTGGATTTCCTAGAACAGTTAGTGCAGGGAATTTAATTACCAAAGGCTGAGGTAATGAATAGAGATTATTAGTTAAGATGAGGCTTATGCACTATGTGCCATAGCGAACCATGAATATGAACATAATCGTTGCTTTGACAGCAGCAAGACATTGTCGCTCTCAGGCCATCGTAATCCGGGTAAACGCAAATAGGCTTTCAATGATAATAAATTCTGAAATTAATATAACTTGCTATTAAGGGATATCCCCCGACATAAAGGTCCAAGGAATTGTGACGATAAATTAATAAGAAGGCTGCAAAACTTGTCACTGCCCACACGACGACGGTTTTTGCTAAAAATAAATTTTGTGATTATGATGTAACCTTTAAAGCTGAAAAGATGTGAACAAGAATTTGTTTTGCGTCGTTGGACTCTTTTTTGAGGGGTTTAACCCCTTTGAATTTATTTAAAGTTATTGAATTGAAACTTCATTCGAGAAATCTGATCCGGTTTCTTGCTGTGCTGATTATTTCAGGGCAATAGAAATATTTCTTAAAAATTTTGTAGTGAATACTAAGCAGTTTCAGAATTTAAGTACATTAATCTGTTTATTTTGCTCTCCCTATATCCCCAGCCGCCATTCATAGCTATTCCATCACACACAAAATATCCACCAAGACCAAATCAAGAAATATTCAACCAACTGTCACGACTTACCGTGGAAATTGCAAAGGTAAAGAACGGTTTTCTACTCAAAGTTAAGAAAGTGACGGAATATCGGTCCATTCAACTACCCAGCTTGAGCATCAAGAAAGTGGTGATAAATAGAGAACTACACTCACTTCAGCTTCAACTCGATGCTCTGGACAGGTGGTCTCCTACATCAAGCCATCCATCTGAAACCAGACCGTCAGCTTTCATCTGTTTGGACGAAATCTGGCTCGGTGTTCCTTAGCTTTCTCCAATTAAAAAAAGCTTCTTCGTAGCAAGCTCTGTAAGCTGGAGTGCTGCCGTTGTCGCGGTATTGCAAGATCAACTTACTACTTCAACAGTGAAGAATGGTCATACTTAATTCTTCTCCTTTCATACGTCTTTATTTACATATAAATACTTGCGTTTCTGGTTCCTCTGAGTCTCAACGACGGCAAGCAGAGGAAGAAGTCAATTTGCAACACGCTGCCGCAACAAAGTAATAACCGTCCCGAACAATACGCACATTGTACCTAAAGGCACCACATAATACCTGGGAATCAACTTCAGTGAGCGGTTCAAATATAATGCACGTCCGAAACGTCCCAAGAGCGTTCTGAAAAAGGCAACGTTTTCCCTCTATCTGGTAAGCCCACTGCTGAAGATATAACTACTAGTCTACAAGCAGTAATAACATGCGGCTGTCCAGTATGGTTCACCGTGTTACCAACGACCATGAAGCAAATTTGACTCATGGAAAGGAGGATACTGCGGCCAAGTACGGGATTCTGGCGAAAGCCGGACATTCTCAAACACTTCAGCTATACGAAGCTGTATGAACAAGCATGTCTAACGCCAAAAGATTTGCATAAGCTTAAGCTTTATAGGAGGATACTCGACAAACTAAAGAATTTTTTTTGTATTATTTCCTCGCTCTTCAAGAGGATATAAATTAGAATTAGAAGAAGAAAGATTATGTAGTGGTTTTTGAGAATCTCAGGTGTGTTTGATTTCAACTTACTTCCGTGGCTGGAGCCCGAAACGAAGCGGAGGATTTTTTTATATCGAACTATTAGCTTTCACCTAATTCGCAGGATTTTATTCGACATTCGTTTGATACATGAACTTTGAAAGTTCTCGCTGTCAGTATTATGCCTTCACAGAAGAGCCATGTACACATTAATCTACACAAACCACGAATGAGGAATTAAGCCGATACAACAACCACTACAATAACGCCATCCATTTGAAAGACTACTATCGCTGGTCGACCAATCCAGTGATAGTGCCATTAACTTGATCCCAATAACAAATGGTGACTGGACCAGATTCGATAAACTAGACCACTCTAGGAACCGAACCTGCGACCTATCAATTGAATCAATTGAAAGGCAGGCGCTCTACCAATTTCACCACCCAGCTCATCCTCATCAAGAGATAAAGCATATCAGCCAGCAAACTTAAGAACCCACGAGCTTTCAACGACCACAGATTCGAGGACATCATAAATTGCTACGCCAAATCGTTCTTTATAAAAACAGACGCCCAGTATTACAGAGGTGACCTTGCACTTTGTTTTGAAATCTTAATTAAAAAATAAATATTCAAAAACAATTTTCAAAATTTTTTTTTTTTTTCGTAAAAAAAAATTATGTGTGGTATACCTCTCAATAGAAACAAGTCGGCTCCTTATTGTTGAGTCGACAAAATTTTACCTTAGTTATAAGTCTAATTTAAGGTCTTAATGGTATGTATATATTTTATATAATAAATAAATATTTTTTAATTAAAAAATAGTTTCTCTTAACTCAGCCGTTTAAGGTTTGTCTGCGGACGTCTCACTGGTCGAATTGGAAACAGAATACCATATGTACTGATATGTTTTTTTAAAGTAGAACAAAAACTAAAAAAAAATTATGTCTGAAGAAAGCAAACGAAATGACATCAAGGAATCTAAGAGGTTGTTCTTAAGATAAAGAGGTTTTAAGACTCTTTAAAATATTCAAAAGATTACCAAAATTGTATGCTTGTCTTTTATTCTTGATAGACGCGCTCTGCGATTTTGAAATAATTCGAGGCAGTCCCATGAAGAACAGGCAGCCTACACCACTGATGTCACAACTATGTACCAAAAGAGTTCTGATTCCAGTATTATTGTCCGGTTCTTACTAACTGACTTTGGTTGTTTTACAGTCTAGAGTGGACAAAGAACTTGAATGCCGATCCTAACCTCGGTGTCTCTTATTTACATTCACTTTGTGTCCTTTGTGGATAAATTCGAAAATTGTTCGTTCTGGCACGTAGGACGTCAATAATAACATCAAACTTACCCGAGGCTGTAATTCCATTGCTTCGTTAGAGATTATGAGCCCATGAACGATCTATGGTTAATCGGAACTTGCCGGTTTTTTTTAGATTTGTCCAATTTAATCGGAACAAAAACATTGCCTCTACTACCGCTCAAGATTTTGCCTTAATCTTCTTCAAACTGTAAAAATTGCATAATCTATAAATGCACATTCTGTTCATTTATGTTCAACAAAACACTGTTAGTGGTTAAGTAGGCCAATCGATCAAATTTTGCAATACACTTTCGATGGCCTCGCTAGTCAAAATCCTCAAATATTGGCTGAAAATAATCGGTTTTCATAGTCAGGGCTCTCCATTGATTCTTACGTTTCTTCCAACGTCGACTTGAAAGAAGATTGAGCCAATACCTCAGCCACTTGAAAACCAGACTTTATCCTTATAGGTTCAAGATGTTATGGCATTGCTCTGAATTCGATCTTCCGGGCTGTAAATAACACAGTTTTGCCCTCATATGAATAGATGATGTTTTTGGGCAAAAATTCGAGCTCTCGTAAAGCCTAAGAAGCAATAAAGAAGTTTCTAATCTTTGGTTGCCGTCCCGAAATTAGTTGGATCTCGCAAGCGAATAGTCCGAGGTTTGTAATAAAAATTATACTCTTATTCGTGCGACCGATATTGGAGCCATAAAATTCCCGGCCGTAGACGCACACATTTGATAAAAACTGCAAAATTCATAACATCAATCAGCAAAACCAGTTTCGTGAGTTTTCCTTCACAAACTTGTATGCACACCCTCTTTCAAGAACAGGACGAAGTTACTTCGCCATATTTCCCAAAAAAACCTGTCAAAATATTGACTGCATTGGAGCTGTAAGTGTCAAAGAAGTATATGATCCGGTTGAACAATCCTATTGGCTTATAAGGTACAATCTCAGAATAACAGGACTGGAAGTCTTAGGCCGAGTTTCACACCATTCTTCTAAAATGTAAAGACTAAATGGTGTAGTCGATTAGCGCCCACCTTTCAATATAATTAATTGATACACACAACACACAACTATCGATTAAAATACTGTGAATCAAGCGAATGCAAATATGTCGAAGCTAGATTCTTCGAACTCCACCCATGGACCCACAATTTAAATTCTTATCTCAATCTATCTGCTCACTCTCTGCAAAAAGCCAATCCGAAGAAAAGATCCTTCCTTACAATGCTCAAAATGATTTTCAATTTATTCACACTTTATTTATTTCTTCAGAAAATGTTCTTGAAAAACATTTTAATGAGAATCTCAAAAAGTTAGCAATTGCATAAAATTTCCTTGGAAATATTTTAAAAACTGAAATATTTTTAGCTCGTTGCAGACGCACAAACAAGACAAGATGTCTTTAACAATGAAGGAAAAACCCACAAGCCATCACAACTTTAGCCAACGAAAATTTGTCATTTTCAACAGCAGACGTTGAGCATAATTCCTAATAAGTACCCGAGTGATTTATGCGCTACTAAATCGCGCAATCCTTCGATGAAAAACAAACAATCACTTGCACACCGATATGCCAACACACACAAGACCCGATTCCAGACCGCCATCATTAATCCAGCTTCACTTTAATACTTGCAACTCACGACAACATTCCCGCCGGGTGCGGCCAGCACCGCTACATACTTTCTAATCCTCATAAAATATTTCCACAGGCCACATAAAGGTAAGCATTACCCTCAACCACTCTGTATAAGCTCAGCTATGGTTTCCCTCAAAATATACCAGCAGCAGATAAGGAGTTCACACACACCAACCACCGACCGTGCCACCACCAAAGACAATGACTAATGGACTGCGATGTGAAAACTTTCATGTCGTTCCCAAAATGCACTCACTTGCACGATGTAGACCAGTTTGCCACTCCACCTCCAAATGGTTCTTCAATGCAAAATAAAAAAAAAAATTAAAGAAAGAAAAGAGTTCGTAAGGATTCAGGGTTGTCAGCATCACCGAAAACATAAATTCCTGTCGGGGAATATTTTTCAGATCATTACCACAAAAACTTTGCCCTAGATGTTAACGAATAAGAAGGATGACGTTATCCAGGTACCACAGTGTTGTACCAACTAATGATCACAAGTCAACATGCTTGGCGTACGCTTCACTCACCTATGACGTTCAGCCGAAATGCCATCGAGATTTTTGGCTCCGTGTTCACTTGGCACTCGTAGATACCGCTGTCCCTCGGCTGGGCGTATTTCACCTGCAACGACCAGTCCTTCAAGTCTTCCGTTCGTATCACCTAAAAAATCAAATAAATATTTATAAAAAATAAATTCAGCCTTGGTTGTTTTTTTTTGTTGGTCTAATTAAACCAATCCTTGAGATGTTAAAAAGGACGAAATTAAATACTGACGTACCTTAAAACGCTCATCTGAAGTGTAGGTAAGGATGCCTGCTGTCAATATATGCAAATCCCTCTTTCGTATCCAAGAAACCTGAAATATGATACAAAATAAACACAACAATCAAAACAGGATAACGTAACGTTTGTTTGTTAGCACAGCTCATCGCAGGACATACTCGAAAATTCTCTTTCTTCATTATTATTCTCTCGTTTTATGCGTCACCTTCATCATGGCATGCCCCCAGGGACAAATGCCAAGTGCTGATAAACATCAGTGTAAGAAAAAGGAAATTTCGTGTCCTCACTTTCGTAAGACACAAAAAAAAACAAACGACACTCAAACAGGATGAGACTTTCGAAGAGGAATGAAACTGCCAAGGAAAAGAAGAAAGAAATTGCAGTTCCATTGCCTTCCGGGGCGAACGAAACTGATGAAGGATGTGCCTGTGCTGAAAGAGATATGAAAGTTGATTTTTTTATTTTTAGAATCCTTACCGACTTGTCACCCAACTGTTCAACACGACAGTTAATTGCAGCCGTTTGTCCAGCCCTCGCTGTTATATTCCTCGGCATTCCAAAGTCAAATACAGGTTGTGTCGCCAATGAATTTAAGTGTTCCAATGTGCTGTAGTCGTCTGAGGATAAGGCGGTGGGATTATCGTCTCCTAGTGCTAAAACAGAAACAAGATAGTATTTGAACAACGATTTTGATTTTTGTTAAAGTTTATTTGAATAGAAATACACTGCAACTGAGAAGGGTGAGGCAATATAATTGCGACCTATTAAAACATATTTGGATTTTTTTATCTGCAGTCATCGACGTCCTGTGGAAACGTTCATATTTTCAAAAGAGAAGATTAGAATTTTAAGACTTATTACTTAAGTCAAATAAGGAACTTCTGAGAAGGGGTAGAAAACCAAACGGTGACGAATTCAGTTAGTATTTCTTGGTGGAAAATAGGAAGAAATAATTTATTTTAAGTATCTGGCCAAGTGACGGACACTGCGGTATCCTTGGAAGTTAGCTAAGGCTAACATAAATCTGATGAAGGTCAGAATGTCTGAAGCATTGGATTGTCTGACGTCCAACAGGAATCATATCTCTTTGAGAAAAATACGCCTTCTTAGCCAATTTAGAGCTGGACGTTCACAAAGATTGTTTAGAGCCTTTTTGTCATCTTCTTAACAGAGGCGGCATTCGGTGGTTGTACCGAGTCCTTATTTGGTTAGATGTGATGTCAAGCGGCAATGGCCTGAGAGGAAGCTCATGAGCTTTCTAATATTCTCTTTATTGAGTTTACGTATTTCTCTGTAAGAGAACGGATTAATCAGTGATTTTCATTTCCTGAGCCACAGTATATTTCTCCAGTAGGCGATGCGTACTTTGTTTTTCCACTTATTGTTCAGACTTGAGCCCGTTATCCAGCTTACGCCACCGAAAGTTCCGGACTAGTGAACGCAGTTTTAGAACCAATCCTGGCTATTTCGTCAGCAATTTCGTTGCGTTCAATTCCATGATGACCTCAAACCCATCCTAAACTAACTTTATAGCGTTTGGCTAAGGATTGTAAGGCGTCGTAGCTGCTTTTGACAAATTTGGAGTCCATTAGTTTGGATGACTATGCCTTAAGCGCTGCACCTTTTTGGCCTTTTGCAAGATTATCTATGGCGTAGGATTCGGTGGCTCGTAGCTCGGCCTGGAAAACCGTTTTGTGATTTATGTGTTGGGTCCATAGCCACCGGCACCTACTCCGTTTGCCATTTTGAGCCATCGGTATACCAAATTAAGTTAAGTTTAAGTAGGTGTGTTGCTCGACTAATGCTCATGGTTAGGAATGTCTACTTGAAAGAATCGCCTAAAGCAGTATGTCGCTAACATACTACATGGGATCGAGCAGAACATGTCTTTATCCGTGATGAAATTAATTATTCTTAAACGGACTGTATGGTCACCTGGATTGTATTTCATTGAAAGTTACATTTTTAGGGCATTTCTGACGGCTTTTTTCCTTATGAAAATGTCAAGAGTAGACAGCCTTGTTCATGACTACGTCTTCCACAAGTCAAGAGAGCCAAGTCTTGTGTCCCCGTAATCGGGAGAAAAACATCAAACTCAGGTGAACCGTATGTACAAAATTCATTTGTAATGAACATAGGAACATAGGTCAAACCAAAATTGATTGGCCTGGACATGTTACCCTCTTCGAAAAGTAATGAATTAGTCGTTATACCTGTAAACTAAATTTTAGAAGTAAAAAGCTTAAAATATTCCAGGGAGGTTACACAAATTGATGGCCATAAACATTTTCGTTGTTGTTTAGGTCAAGCGGCAAACTTTCCAAGTTTTCTGTGTGAATACAGCTTTGCCAACACTGGAAATGTTGGCACCTGACATATAGCTCTGATGTTTTGCATTATGACCTTTATTTTTATTTAATATTTAATCGTAGAAAAAAGTCGTATCAATCGGGAACATCAAGACTGAACCTTTTTCATCCAAAAAGTCAACTCGTTTCCATTTACTGCTCCGAGCAACATCTATCTTCCGAACAAGTCAATTTTTAATTTTCCTACGATAGATAATGTTGCCTCATTTTATTAAACTGAGATTGGTTTAATTGGCTAATAGCTTTCCATGAGACCTAAAAGCTGCTTGAGGCAAGCCACAGAATCAACTTCTTTTCTCCTGATGTAATTTCTTTTTTCGATTTGTTACAATATTTTTTGGGGCCCACAAGACATTTACTTATTCAAACTCCTTTCTCTTGCTCGGTTCGGTAGACCCAAATTCTTGAAAACATTTTTCCTTTTTCTATCGCTGTCAATGTCTTTCCAAAGCCCATTTCAGTTTCATGTTAAAATAAAAGAATTGTTAAAAAAATTTTTTGAAAAAAAGCTTCGTTGTAAACCTTTGCTATGCAATATTCACAATAGCCGCAATGGCCTCATCCAATTGTAGCGCATTTTTATCCCATTTTCGAATAGAAAATTATTTGCCCCTTCATTCCAAAACTTTTCTTTTGGGAAAATACGTACCTACACATAAGAAGTAAATGTTTCCTGATAAAAAAACAAAAAAATCTAACTAATGTTTTATCGCAACAATTATGTCCTCATTCTAGTGTTTCGTGGCAAAGACTAACTTGCTGATGATCCAACTGTGATACTAGCTAGTTTTAAAGTGGTATTTCTGAAAAGGAAATTAGTGTTTTGAATTTTGTTTGTTGCTGTGTAAAGCACAACTTGCTATTTTTCATTTGTTTTAATTTTCAAATGGCCACAAAATTAAATTTTTGGTTTGTTACGACGCACGAGTGGAAACTACTCGTGTTTCCAGTTGTTCAACCGAATATAGGCACATATTCCCTTCAGCCTGGAGGTAATTAGAAACAAATTAGCCACGGTTTATCTCGTTGCTTTAAATTTTACAAGTCTGATATTCACTTTAAATCAGTAAAAGTGCTCTAGAACGCAAAAAGGAGAGTAGCGGTCGCATTTACATTAAACATTATACCAGTCCTTATTATTTTGTCTTCCACAGATGATATGAGGTTTAATTAAAATGTGAAAAATGATACTGCTACGCGAAAGTTTTCCTTTATGGAATTGCCAGAGCAGATGAAAAGTAAAAGGATATTTCGATACAAAACAGAAAATTAAACATCATTGCAACATATTAATGAGGTTCACTTTTTAAAAATGGCGAATAAATGCAGATAATGGTTGGTAGGGATGTCCTCTGACTCACTAAGAGTACAACTCAGGTCAATTTTGCGCATGTAAGAGTTAGGATTGGACATGGAAGAATTCTGCAACTAAAAAAAAATAGCACCATCCAGATATATAGTATGTAAGTGCCTATCTCAGACGTTGCCTACGGTCAGCATAGCAGAGGTCCTTTAGTCCCTGGAAGAATCTTGCGCTCATCTACTCTTTCTTCTTGACATTCGCATGGCAGATGACGGATGGACTTTATTCAGTTGTCGTCTCTACAAATGGGTTTCGAAACGTAGTGGTCCAGGAAAGCTTTAAGGATCTTTCCATTTAAAAACGATAACATCAATTTCAATATTGCTGAATGAAAACCAAACATGTCCAACCTCCTTTTCGGCAACAAATGATTTACAGAATCAAAAACTTAGCTGAACTTTGTACAGATGGCATCCACTTGACCAGCGCTCTTGATCGATTTAATTGCGAGATTCCAAATTCCTCGGTAAATTTCAACATTGTTCCGGTATCGAAGTTTTCCACTCTTTAATAAAGTACCAAAGTGAAGCCAAGTGTTGAACATTTTAAGCAGACGGTTTCAAAGCGAATGAAAGTTATTCAATCATTAGCTCCTGGCTTTAAAATAGGTTTGAGTGCGCTTATTGCTAGTTCAATATCATTGAGCTCCAAAGTGAGTTGACCAATATAAATTTTTGGCTCAGCAGAAATGAAACATCTGTTTTGGTAAAAGATTTGTTTTTCTTTTTTAACGACCAAAACGACTTCGACTTGCTTAAAGTTGTAAAATCTCTTCGAGGATTGCGGAAAAGGTATTGAAAGATGGTCATATTGACCAGGACCACTTACTGAAAGTGCGTCAGCTTTCTTGATTCTGGCGGGTCGGGCCATGTGTTGGAACAGTGCGGAGTATGCGTTTGCTACGACGCCTACTTTTCGAATTGTTATTTAAGTCACTTTAAAAAAAAAAACCCAACTGCGACAGGACGACAAATTGAAGTTTCTCAGCCAAACGTTTTCGCACTCTGTCTTTTCGTGTCATGGCACCTGACAATTCGCCGACCCATTGACTTCTTATATAATTTTGTTTTTTTGTGCAGTTCGTTCACTCGCCTTCATGATTGCTGTGATCCAATTGAAAGGCGTCTCCTAGCCTTAAAAAATGCTGGATGACGCAGTTGGTTAAATGGCTGTCTTTCAATTGGATCAGTTGTTGGGTTTCAGATTCGAATCGAAGAGTAAATAGATCTTTCACATTTATCATTTTTTCGAATCTAGTTCAGTCGTCATATGTCATTGGGATCGACCAGCGATAGCAGTCTGACCAAGTGTGTGGCCGTGTTAAAGTGGTTTCTGTATCGGCTGCTAGAATTCTTAGTTTGTGTTATCAAAAGTAATGGTTTGCGTAGGTGATCCATCATTAGTTTGCTGCGAAGGGACGACACTGACAGCAAGATTCTGGATCAATCTCCTAAAACACAACTTTCTACTACTTTAAAATATTAAGAATAAAATACTGCGAATTAAGTGAATGCAAATAAGTCGAGGTCAAATTCCCCGTCCCATTTCGAGCTCAAACAATGAAACAGTCGGAACCTAAATATATCTGAACTTCAAACCTCTACACAATCATTCAATTCTTCTGCTGATCCTTGGAATGGCAGTGAGACAAATGCATTAGAAGGACAGTCCCTTGATAGCGAGCAAATTATATAAAAAAAAGAAGTAACCATTGACAGAACAACTCTCTTCCAGCATTTCCAGTATGAAATTTGCAGCTTGATTGCATCATTTTGTTTCAGGCATTGCATTGCAATTGATAAGACACGAGCCTTGTTGCTTTAATTTGAGCTCTGTTGCAACCAATCGATGTCAAATTCAGCTTTAATTTATTCAATCTGGTTAACCAGACGAGACTATTCAACTTGTTTTCTTAACTTAGTTGGTTGGCACATTATTAACATCTTCATTTCGGATCCACTTCAAATTCACAGCTTTTTCGTTACTTATGTCTATTCCCTTCGTGCAAATACGGGAGTAAATCCCAGACTAATCCTTCATTTTGACGGTACATCAACTTCAGAAATATGAGCTGTTCAAATTGAGAAACACGTACATATGCTTTACCCGACATATATGTAGGTTATCCCTCACCATCAAGTTCCTATAACTGACGCTTATGTCGTGTTGTAAATCACTAAATTTAAGATTTTCGAATCTTGAGGTACGCCGTTGAAAGAGAGCATGTGATTGACTTTGATTTGAATCCCTAAATCAGCTTCAGGCAAATGTCATCAGCACCTAAGTCAAAGGGATTGACAAGTATTTTCTGAAATATTGTTTTAGAATCATGTAGAAACGCCCGGACTTTTACTCGTATTCCCAAGAGTGTTTGTGAAATATATTTTTTGAATATACACACAAACTAGAAACTTAGAATTCGATTGATGGATGTGTATTCAGGAGACTTCAAAAATTGAGAAGGAATATTTTCAGAAAAAAGTTTTCTAAGCGCGGTACACGGTACGATGGTTATAGAGATATGAGTTTTAGCCTTCTGTAGCAAACATAAATAAAACATAGAGATCTCAAAGTGAATGAAGTTAAGAAGAAAACTTTTCCACTAAAAAGACGGTCGGGCTAAAATACGGGGTGAAATTAGGGCTGAACGAGAGGTGGTACAAGGGTAATTATAATCTATCTATAAAAAAAAATATTAAAGTGATTTTTATTTTTATGTTAAAGTGAGTCTCTGGATGTAAGACATCTAAGCAATGTTTTCTTAGGAACAAGTGACCGATAAATCTCCGGAAAAGACAATAATTAACTTTCTGAGAATAATTCAGAATTATGACGTTGATTTCTTTGAAACATTTAAAGTGTAAAATTTAAAAAAAAATGTACGCTTTGTTTTGGAATCGAAGGTAAGAAAGTTTAAAAAAGGCGAAAGGCCCTTCTGGAATATTTCAAAAGTAATTAGCAAAAAGCACAATCACATTCCTCCATTGAAATTTTGGATAGAGCATGTTGCTATCAAACTCTGAAAAGGCTGAAGCTTTAGCCAATGAATTTTTTGGAAATCACGTAATGGCTTGTATTATTACTCCTGCCAATCATATTCTGGATTCTGTAGAGCATTCCATGGTTTAACTTAACTCGACTCTGAAAAATGATAGCATCTATACAGTAACTATAAGCGAACTGGAAAGAGCTTTGTCAGACTTAAAAACCTCGCAAGGCTTCGATGGGCTAAGAAAAATGTGTCCAAAGAAGCTCTCGAATATTGTGATAAGTTATCTCCAAAAATTATTCAACGACTGTGTTTAGATTGGGTACATCCGCAGCGCCTGGAGGGTAGGTAATGTCTTACCTATTTTGAAGACAGGCAAGGAAGCTTCTTCCCCTTTTAGCAAATGTTTCGAGAAACGTATTAAAATTCTAATTGTTTCTTATATGGACTCTAAAAACATTTTCCCAAGTGAACAATTCAGGTTCAGGCCTTTGCACAGCACCTTCCACCAAGTGCATCTTTTAAAAAAACATGTCAAACACAACCTTATTTCAGGCAAAAGCGCAGAAATGATAATGCTTGACGTCACAAAAGCATTCGATACTGTCTGGCACAATAGGCTGCTACACAAGATGCTCACGATTAAAATCCCGATGTACCTTGTACGAATTATTAAATCCTTTTTATGTTCTCTTGACTTCAAAGTTTCTCTAATCAATGTCCTTTCTAGCATTATTCACGTTCCAGATGGAACTCTTGAATGTTCAGTGCAAAGTCGGGTGCTTTATTCTTCTGATTTCCCTCACCTGGGACATTGTGACACCTGTATCTTTTCGTCAGATGTAATTGGTTTTAATAACCTACTATCTGCCTTAATTACAGTCCAAGCGTACTATAATAATTGAAAAATTAAATTCAATGCTTCTACGACCCAAGATATCTTTTTAACTTGTGAAAGAAAAGCTTGTTTACTTCCATGCAACAGACTTTAAGTAGATGGCTCACAGGTCTATTGGAAATTGAGAGCGAAGTATTTTGGAGGTCATTTGGACAAACGCTTAACCTGCAATTTCCACATTCAAGAAGTCGTTTACAGAGTTAACATCACAGTTAAAACCCTTTATCCGTTGATCAACAGAAAATCAAAGCTCGGCGACAAAAACAAATTACTGATTTTCAAAGTAATTTTCCAAGCTATTTTGTTTTATGGATCCCCTGTATGGAGTAATTGCGCCAAATTACACTAACGTAGAATTCAAGTTGCGCAGAGTAAGACACTCAATATGATCTTGAAACTTCCTTGGCATTTATCTACAAATGAACAACACACTTGATTTCAAATCTAGCCTTTTAAAAGCAATATTAGATGTTATCAAAAATTCAATCATTATTTATTTGTTTGCTTGTTGTTTGCTCGCCTGTACAAATTTTTGTATAATGATTTTATATCAAATATTTACACATATTTTATTTATTCATTTATTTAATTATTTATTTATTTGTTTACTTATCCTTTATGTATTTATTGATATATTCATTTATTTATTTGTTTGTTTATTTATTACAATTCTTTTTTTTTATTAATAAATTTACTAATCTATCTATTTATACATTTATTTATTTGTTTACCAACTCTTTTCATCAAGTTCTACTTTTCTCCATTTCAGTTGTAAGGTAAATAAATTAAATCTCCATCCAAACAAAATTTTTATGTCAAAAAAAAAACACGCTGTAAATATTATGGCCACAATAAAAAGTCCATCTTCATTTAAAAATATAAATATAATATTGAGCTGCGACGATTTTTTAAAGAACTTAGCTGACTGGAGTCAAGAGAGAAGGAAACATATGAAGAAGCTAACATTCTGTAGAATTTGAGACTGCATAAAGGAAATACTTTTATTAGATCCAAAAGAAAATACTTACCAGACCACAATTCAGCCTCTAATGTTAGTTCGCTTTTTTTTTAAATTATTTTTTTATTGTTACCTGTTTAACGGTGGAACACAGGATTAGTGTAATGAAAAACGAAAAAAAGGCTTTCGAAATCAGAAGAATTTAAAGACAGTTCCGAAAAGTTGAGCAATGACTACTAAGCTAATCGAACATAGAAAAAACAATTGTTGAACTCAAGTCAGCGTTCGGATAGGAAAACGTTTGTGGGTCCCGCTGGTATACCTACTTTAAATCACAATTTTAATAAATCCTAATTTTATTTATCTTTCTACGTTTCATCCTAGTAAGTAAAAATATTTCACTCTTTTCATCTCCTGTGAGCGTTTTCCTTTCGAAAAAGAACTTCTAATTCTGTGATACATATTTAAGCTTTAAACAAATATTTTAGTTGTAAGTTTTGTAACCCAAATCTTCATTAAGAAAAGTCATATTGTGCATATTTTGGCAAGAATATCTGTCCATCCATCGAAAGAAACCTTAATCTTGGCCCAAAATGCCTATTCAGGGGGGCCAAATTCACTACTACTTTCAAATTTCCTTTTCAAGAGCTACTCCTTAGAGAAATAACCAAAAGACGTTATAGGGCAAACATGGTGTTCGGACAAGCTGAAATCCCTTACTCAGATGGTAGCCAAAGCAACTTTGCCTTTGTGGGTTTTTCTGTCGAAACAGCACTCAAACGATATCATTTGCTATCTTTCTGCAATCGTCTTATTTGGTCTATATGTAAAAACCGGTAATAGTGGGCTCCATTTTCATGGTTATTTAACACTACAATTCAACTATCAGTGAACACGATCTTAGTAGCTTTAGAAATATCAACTAGTTGCTTTTGTCTTCAAAGCGCCGGTATCTTATTCATTTGGTGTTCGTCATGAAGGATCATCAGGAATAAAATACCAGATGGCAACAATTCGGTCAGCGAACACAAAATTTTCGACCTTTTACGCATTTTCTTCATATTGGACGTGGATGATCCATTGTCTTCTATATATGTATGTTCGACTTGCCTAAAACCCCTTGCAACAGAATGCAACTGCAACATTGAGAAGCAGAATTCACCAATGCTTTTACCAGATTTAAGTGTATAATTTTTCAAACGCAATTCGGGACGGGAAAGTAAGGCCTTTATTTTTTTTTCAAATATTTCACGACCGCTAGTTCTTTTTTGTGCCTCATAAAAGCACTGAAGAATGTAAAGAGTCTCAGCAATTGCCACATAGTTACCATCGGTTGAGTCCTTCGTCCCAGGAAGAAACCATTTATACATTTTCGAATCTTGGAAACCCGGAAAAAATTTACCACCCGTAAGCAGGTACGTATTTACCCAAAAGAAAAGGAGATTAGTTTAGAATAGATTGAAAAAGGAATAAGAACAGAGCCTACCCACTCTGAGCCGTCGAATAATCATCGATCTAAGCTCCGATGACATCATAATAATTGCTAAAGGAAATTGTGAAAAAATGGTTCATTATGGTAAAAATGTTCATCCTTTGAGGGTATCAACGAATCAAGCCATTTTTGTCCTTGTATGAGCGGAACTGCTTACCAGCCAGACCATGTACCCCCGCATAGAACATGTAAGAGGGTAAGAGCTTTGTCATGCTGAGCTTTGTCATGCTGTAGAGTAATTGTTTCGTGCCTCTGCTCGTATTGTGGTCGCATTGCACTAATTCGATATCGTTGCCCAGTGATGTTTTCGTTGGCTTTCAACAGTTCATAATGAAAAACACCAGTCTGGTCCCACCAAATAGACAGCATAACCTTCCCACGACATAAAAAAATTACCGGAAAGCCCTCATGACTTTCTTTTCTTCGGCAGTTGTTCACAGGCGTTAAAACGGAGCCCAAATTCCTTGTTTTTGAATCATTCCTAAAGCACGCAATCACCTGGAAATGGCTTGGCGAGTAACTCCTAATACTGAACCAAGCTTTTTTTGCGTTTGGCACGGATCCCCATCGAGCAACATCTCCAAGTCACTGTGTTATTTATCAAAACAGTTTGTTTACCATATGTTTAAGCTCGGTTCATGTCGTTTTGGATATGTCGATATCGATCAACACTCACTGTTCGAGCCATCTATTGACAAACAGTGAAAATTTCTTTGGCAATAAAACTTCTTTCTTTGACGCAAAAAGCGAATAAACATTCTCAACCTTCCTTTCCTCAGAAAACCCGTCAGTTTGTACTTTGTGGTTGAGCAGTAGAACTGATTTGCCCAACATAAAACCAAATACCAAATTACGACTGACAGCTTACACATGTACACAGAAAAACGATTGAAAGCTAAATTTCCAGCACCGCTTCCAAACCCACAAATCTTTCCCCAACAAAGTCACACGATGTTGGCGAACAACCCAATGAGCCACATGATTTCGCATTCAAGCCTTGACTCGAGTTCCCCAGAACCGATGGAAAAATAAAAAAAAAAACAAACCCTTACCTACTTAACCATTTTTCCTGCATATCAAATAGAAATTCAAAGGAGTACGAAACAATTCCTTCGAAATTGAAGTTTTTCATACGTCCTCGTTTCCAATTTTATTGACCCATCTCCCGAGGGTCTGGAGGAGAACACATAGAACCATCGTTAGATCGACATTCTTCTCATATATCAGCCAAGAGCACCGCTTTAAGGAAATTGCAAACAAATTGTTTTTTATTTTATTAACGCATTTGGTGTTCCAATTCCCAGCCCCCCCAAACGTCCTTTTTCCTTTCAAATCTGATACATATCGCCAAACGATTTATTGCGCCATTTGTTTCACGAACAAAGAGAGTTTCCTTACGAATTTCGGTTCCTTTTTTTCAGGATGCTTAGTACACTCGTACTAGAAATAAATTACAGACAAAGCTATTGTTATGTATGAATTATTATTTTCGTATGTGTTTTATTGTCTGTTATTACAATGTCCTGGAAGTCAATTTGATTTCCATTAAAACCGAACGGAATAGCTTGGAACATTAACAAAAAAATGCAACCCAAACATGTGTCCCCGATCAAAGGAGTATTGGAAACTTGTTTGCTAACTCCGCTGGATACAGGACGCACTGCTGAATTTCATCAAGCATAAATTTATTCCCTTTCTTTTTGTTTGCATCCTGTTTTTCCATCGGGTATTTCGAATCCTTATTGGGACCACTTTTCAGTGGAGTAAATCTAACAAACTATTTGCATACGAATCTCGAGAAAGTTATGTTTTTTTTTGTTTGTTTTCAGTTTTTACTTTAATCCATCGGCGGAAGGGAGGATTGGGCGATGGTGTCCTTGAAATCCCTGCGGAAATGTAGAACGAAAATTGGATGCAAAATGCAGACGAGAAGTTTATTCCGACGAGAGGAAGGAAAAACGAAGAAACCCAGGAGCGGAAGCACTTTCCGAAGGATATTATGCTTTTGACAGATGTGCATAGGGAATTAAGACTGTCACTTTTAGATGGAGAACTGTTTGCTGTTCACAGCAGATACTGGCAAAAGTCCCGACACGGACGATCGCATTTTGTTATGGCTCAAGATACAATCAGAAACACAAGATAAACAAAATGTAAGTCGGAATAATTTCAACTTTTTGTTTTTTTTTTTTGCAAAAATTAAAGGGTCCTTTGGTACTTGGTGCTTTGGAGGTTATATTGTGGTGCAAATTACCAATAATAGCTGAACGTGCACCGCATTCAGTGAAAACTATCGCAATGCGCGGCATCACGTTTCAAATGATTTTGGATTAGCCACTTTTGCATCCTTTACGTGACGTGATTCTTTGTGTCACTTCATGGGTAACCAAGAGAGTTTGCAGTCTCAGTTCATATTGAAAGTGCCCCAATTGTCAGCTCAATTTTGGGATAATGTTAAGTCGTTAAATCGTTACGAAATTTTATCAGATATTATAATTTTTTGTAAGGTTCAAAGTCAAATCCTGAGCTTGAACCTGTTCATAGTATTTTGCACTTTGAGGCTCAATATGATGATTCTTTTGAACACATGTGTGAACTGTAAGCTTTATGAGGAAAATAAGGTGAGGAGGCTTAGCTATAAAGACAATTGGACGTTAGACTTCATCTATTTCATTTATACTACTCAATGCCTTCGTATTCCTGTTCACGAACCATTCCGCAAGCTATCTATCCATTTACTTGAATCTAATTTAACTAAGAATTTTCCAAGGGATTTTTTTGTTAATGTTTGTTCTGAATGTGTGTTTTATAAATTGCTCGCACCCAAAGGATTGTGACTACCCGCAGAATACGATATTGGTTTATTTGCACTCGCTCAATTCGCAGTGTTTTTTATTGCCATTGGCAGTATCATGCTTTTACAATGGAGTCAATAACAGATCATCTACACAAATTTCCAGCATGACAATCCGATACAGTAGTCTTCACAGCAAGGTAGACAAATCCAGAAATAGACTAAGTCACTATCGTCTCAATCATTGCGATATTGTCTTTCATGCTGACACCTGCTGAATGAGATTAAAGAAATCTCATGACCGCAATGGGTATATGGATTTGACGTAGCGTTAAAAGTTGGTCTGTTGTCGAATTACTATTCCAGAAGTGATACGATTATTGGTCGATTCACTTGTGTCAAATAGTTTCGGACGTTCACGTAATACACTGGATAGTATCTTATAAGCTACGTTAAGCAGGTAAAGGCCTCGGTAGCTTTTGTAAGATACAGGATCAACTTTTTGTATAGGGAATGAATAGAGCAACGGACATGATTTTATCCTCCCAAATGTGGTGGATGGACTGACACGCAACCAAAATGGGCTGCTTAACTTTGTATGTTTACCCGAAGCTTTGTTGATCTTTACATTTTAATGGGGTTGGGTCTTCTTCATACCATATCATTCTCTCTCTCTTTCAGTAACAATTGTTTAGATCTAAAGTTCTCAGAAATTGATGAAAATTAGAATTGACTTCAGCAAGGCTTTTATTCATTTTTCATAGAAATTATTCGTTATATTTCTTTTCATATACTCTTCGATATCCTCAAGATAGGAGACTGTGAAGATTCTGTTCGCAGAGATTATGTTTCTTCCCCCTCATGTGGCACAGTTCTTCTGTTTTTGTATGCAGCATCATTAAAGTGCAATGTGAAGAGCGCAAAATTACACATATTTCTTGTTGGGGACCGCTGCCTGCTTAAAAAGATCTAAGCTAATTTCTGTGTCATTCTGTCTACAATTTGAAGTTGAATTTGTCTGTTGTGATAGGCAATGTTTCATGTGCTCTATTTAGGTTTTGTTCTTTTCGGGTGGTCTGAGGCTTACGATATACCATCTAGAATTTCACAGGGACCGTTTTTACGACAGGCATTAATTGGTTAAAACCTTTATCCTGTTTGGGCATCTCCATGCCCTTGGCGGCGTTGAATCCAGCCTACCTCAAGGTCTTAAAAGACCCAGTTGCTAAGATCAAAGGTAGTGGTCAATTGTATTATATGCCGCCCTAAATTTGCAATACATTCAATGTCAATAAAGAGCTGCAGAATAATTATAGGCACCGAAAATCGAAAAAATCTCCAAATAATTAAAAATCAGCGGGTCAATGAAAAACAAAGCCATCAATTCGGCTTCAGAATTGACTGACCACGTTTAAAAAACAAACCTCGAAATCAAAAAGCATAATACTCATTACAATATATTATACCTTGTGCCTTCTTAAAGGCTTAAAGGTTTCTCCAGCCTTTAACAAAGTATGTCTAAAAGGTTTGAGATACATTATTGAAGACCACTAGAATCCTTTTAAGAAAATGGAAACTTCCCTGCTAAATACGTCAATCATCAGTCTGTTTTTAAAGAGAGAACTGGCGAAGTTCCACAAGGATGAAGTCTTGGCCCGGTATTGCTGTTATTGTTCCTGAGAGATCTGCTTTGATTTCAATTACATCCCCAACTACAAAGATACAAGAATCTAAAAAATAAGAACTTGGGCGTTAAATAAGGACAATAGTACAGGCTTCCTATAAGCCATTTCTAATTAAGGTAAAATCCTTTTGGGCTTATGTGAGATAGCTTGAAAAGCAATTTAAATACAATTCAAAAAAAAAAAAAATTGGTGGCACAACAGCTCCGTTGAGGTCCAGGGCCTACCTTCACCATTTGTGTGTGCGTCTTACATTTTTCGCAAATGGCGGAGGTTGGACCTACAGTTTATTGCCGACTCCTTACGGCCCCAGAAGCTTTTTCTTGACAGATTTTACTCATCGGAGTGATTGCCAGTCACTCTTGAAAAATGCTCTTACCCGGTCTTACCACTGAGCCACAGCACTCACAAAGTTTGTGCGTGCCAAATTTTTTAATCCGTATAAGAAAATGTTACCACCGAGAACGAAATGAGAAACTTGCAAGCATGGTGTAAGTCTGAGCATTTTATAAATTCTATCCTTCTAATTAAGGAGGCATTTTGAAGTAAAGAATTTCTCCCTGCTTCTTGTATGCGATGCTGTTTATCATATTTTCTGTGGAGGTTTTCATCCACCCACATGAGCACAAAGTTCAAGGGTTAAAATGCTCTCCAAATATTTGTGCCTTAATTCCATTTATGGAACAGCATTTTAAACATCCATACCCACGTATCCTTTGGCTTACGTCATCTCATTTGACTATCAGTCTCATACTTTATACTACTTAAAATGTCCTCCTCAGTCCTCAGCAAATAAATTCAACAGGAACCCACTTAAAGACTGTCATCCCTTGAATTGATGCTGTGACTTCTTCCAGGCCATCGATCGCTCACTTAAGCCCATACCTCACGACAAATTACCGCACAAATTATTAAGCTTTCAAGTGTGAAAATCTTCCAATTTATTACCCACATCTGTCAATCCTCAATACACAAAAAATCGCTCCCATTTGACATCGTTTCGCTCACCAGATAAGGAAAACAAATTGACATAGAAAAACAAATACGTACGTTCAAGTATCTCAATCACAATAGAGTCGTGTGCCAAAAAACTAAGGCTCCTCAATTATTTACCCTCTGGTCTGCGATAAAAGATTCACAAGGACGATGCGACCGCCACCCGTATACTCGAACGCCATCTGGCACAAACACACCAACCGATCGATTGTCAAAATAACCTCATCTTAACCAATTAAACAAATTTCCACGAGCCCGATATTTTCCTATCACAATACAAAATGTCGTTTATCTCCTTAAAGTATCCTGCCGAAGGGATGAAAAGCAAAAAAACAAACGATAAACTTCTTCGAAGAAAAAGTGCCTCCTGTCGAAGTGGTGTCAAAACGAATACTCAAAATAAAACCCCACCACCGACATTTTTTTTTCAGCCTCTCTTTCTTTCTTTTTTTTTCAAAATCACTCCTCACTCTAGAGTGTCGTACTTGAAATTCATTCAAAAATTGATTATCGCCGAAGAGGACTGTATCGTGTCGCACCGCAATCATCCCCTTCAAGCTGAGCACACTTTTGAGGCTGCTAGTTATGGTGATGTTAATGGGTATTGCCATTGCGACTACTGGCTTCCAGTGTTACCGCACACCTCACCCCGAATCGATTTCGTTTAACATCCCACGCAGGATATGTTTATGGGGTTCCATTGGGCCATGCAACTTACACATCTGTTTGCGAATGCCAATCCTATAGAACCACCCCGCTGAGGGCACACAATAATCGGGTTTCCTGTTTTTGGGTAAATGGAAAATTTAATTCGCCGTTCTAAGCATTTGCCATTACCGCGCTGCAATAGGCTAGGAAATGTCCTGCGACATTTGGCCACTAATGTGACTTTGAATGGAAAGCGTGCGTGAGAGCCTATTTGATGGTTTTGTATGCGGATGCCTGCATGCACGCATTTTGCGGCCTAGACTAGGTATTTTGCCAAAACAGTCGAGTTTATGTGCCAATGAGAGATAGCAAGGGATGGTGTTGATAGTTTCAGATTTCGCAGCTGGAAAGTGTCCTCAAAATGGTTTTGATTTGTTTTCGCTTGAAACACTTGCTTTGCTCTGCTCTACTTATCTGTTGTAGAGGGTGAACTTGGAGAGAATGGCAAACCAGGTCATCCCCATGGTATACTGGCCCACTTCAACGTTATGCGTTACTCGGTGCGTAAAAAAAAAAAACTTATACTGATGCGTCTTATCTTTATGCGAGGAGGAGGTTTGTCGTTATGGGCACGTAGGACTTTCTCGTAAAATTCCGAGAGCTACATGAAATGCAGCTCCTGGGGAATACCTACACACAAATGGATGGAGCTTTGATAGGTTTTCTTCTTGGTCTTCTTGGCCTCGGCATGAGGGAGTGACACAAAAGTAAGTGAATGTCTTGGGATAAATGAATATTAAAGTCTTGAAGGTCGTGTGTCCATAAAAAGATGAATATTTACTTGTTGGGAATTATGTGCATACTTATTTCGTCCTTGGGTGATGAGCGATTGTTTTTCTTTGTGGTGACAGCAAGTCTTTTTATTGATTCGATGATAAATATTTTGTTTTGTGGCTTTTTTATTGGAATGGCATTTTGTTTTCTTTGGTGTTATGCTGCTGGATCCTTTGCTCCGGAATTGCCTTGGTTGTTCATTAAAAGAAAGCATCGTAAAAGAGTTTCCAGGAATGCCGTTTTTTCTTGTTTTTGGTTTTTTTTCGTATGGTTCCTTACACTTAAGATGTGTTTTATGAGCTTTTGATAAGTCAGTAAAACTGTTGCTTTAAGTTGAAAGTTGTTACAATTTTACACAGTATATCATTAAATTTGTTGTTTGTTTATAGTTTTTCATAGCTAGTTCAAGGATCTGTCTATTGCCTCATTTTAAATGATTTTTGTTTATTTTTGTCTGAATTGTTGAGGAGTTTATGATGTTATTGTTTTCAGAAAGAATTTATATTTTGATTGGAATAAAATCCTTCATTCAGAGCAATTACAGCGCATTATGCTTTAAATTGAAATCTTATTTCTAACAATTTAAATGTCATGAAGAAAAGAGTTTTCAAAGTACTTTAAAAGGCAAGTTTATTGTTTGATTTTCAGGCTGCATATTTGAAGGAAATGCATAAAAAATAAACCGGTCTTGATAGCAGCTTAGCTGAGACAAAATATATCCCTTAAGATATACTTCCCGATTTTATTTCTTATGATCTGAAGCCTGCCCACTGTGTTTCATCCACTGTCTGATTATTCTTCTTCTCTGATTATTCTTAACCACAGATAAAAACCTACGCTCCCAGACTTCATTCGATAGAATAGAAAAGAAGAATTTGGTTTGGAAGCACAGCTATTCCCAGATGTTAAGGATTCTGGGGATAAATGATCTCGGATTGGTTATAAGTTTCGGCAAACCCAAATGCAAAGGTGTATTTAAGCTGATGTTGTCAAATAGGTCCACTGCCCAATCATCAAATTGGCAGTCTTCACTATTTACGAGATGTGCATCACAACAGTCTTTGACCTAAAATAGATCGTGTTTAGAGACATCGAATTTTTAAGTCTCAAGTTCGCCGCAAAAGATTATTTCGTTCGTATTTTGGCATATCGAGAAAAATGTAATAACAGATCACCTTAAATAGAGACCCACTATTACACGCTGTTAAAACGCAGATGAACCTACATATAGGTAGCTGGATTCATACTTCCTTAAGACAAGGAACCGCCGTGTGTATTCGAGTTTATTTTAAACTCATACCAACCGAAGCTTTTTAAAACAACTAGAAGCAAAACTTCTGACAATCGAGCTGTATACCAGACTAAAAACACCAGTACTTCAAGTTGAATGCTGAACGTAAAGAAAGACATCAGAACAGACTTATGTAAGTGTGGATCTAATTCAGAAGGCGAAAATTCGTCGACTCCAATAACTTGGGCACATTGAAACTAATGCTAGCTAGGAGTGTCTTTGAAGCGCTGCAACTAGGTTCACAAAAACAAGTAGACCGAACTTCCGGTTCAAAAGGCAAGCAATCTTAGATGCCATATTCTACTTGGCATACACGTTGTCCCAATTTTCAAAGTACCGTTTGCTTAATAAGGTCATTAAGTGAGCTCTCTTCAGAACATCATTGTTCATCATCGAGCAGACTTTTATGAAACCTAATAAAATCAGGATCAATAGCAAGGCTTCCTTGGAAGAATTCCTTCATATGAACAATTTGGTTAGCTTTATTACAGCACAAGCTTTTGATGTGATCTTGGAATTAACAAAACAACTCAAAATTAAAAGAATTTTAAAGACTATAGTTTCTAAGAGGGTTTATGAAGATCACGATTACGAGATCATCGCAGAGAAGAGGTGAGTCTAGTAAAAGAATATTGGCAACTTTCAGCCGCTTTTGAAGGACTTCTACATTGATTGGTTCACCTATACACGCGAACTGAAACTATCAGCCCAAGATAAAACGGATAAGCCTAACCTGAATAAAGTCAATTCCCTACAAACAAAAAATGCATCATTTTAGGGTGACCAAACAAGATGGCACAAAGTGGCTTTGTAAATTTTATAGGGTATTCGAAAAGGGACTTCCAAACTTTGACAGTTGATAGCAACCATATTAATTGGCTGTCATCTATTTAGTCTATTATGCCAAATTATCATGGATGGATTTAGCGTTCAACAAAGCGATCGGGCAACTATTCGCGCCTCCGCTAATTTTACTGTTGCCATAAGCCTTCTTCCGAGAGGACTATTCGCAGTGTGATGGAAAAATTTGAGTCCACTAGTTCGGTAAATAGTCAACCAACATACGTACGTCAAGAGTCTGTAGGAGAATCTGCGGCAGTCGATTTTGCGTCGTTCACAAGAACTCGTCCCTTCGCACACCACAACTTGGCGAATTCTGCGTCATGATGTGCGCCTGTAAGTGAACAAAATTCAACTGATCCATGAGCTGACGAATAAAGACAACGACGTGTATCCGCTGAATGGGTTCTAGAGATTGACCCTAATTTTTATCGAAAAATCATATTCGGCAATGAGGCCCATTCCTGGATGAATGGGTACGTCAACAAACATAATTTTAGAATTTTGGACGAATCCAATCCAGATGAGATCCAAGAACGTTCAATGCATCCCAAAAAAGTCACTGTTTGGTGTGGATTTTTGGCTGGCGGCGACATCGGCTCATAATTCTTTAAGAACTACGTTGGCTAGGCCATCACCGTCAACGGCGGATGGTAAAGGTCGATGATTTACATCTTCTTTTGGCCTGAATTGGATCATTCGGTCATGTTCAACAAGTGGTTTCAACAGACGATTCGGGCACATGGTCATCTCACGTGGAGGTTATGTGAACTGGCAACCGATCTTGCAATTTGACCCCGTATATTATTATATCTCACACACAAATTATTTAATTTATATTTAAAGAGAATTCTTTAGCTAAATAAACCCGGGAGCAGAGTTCGTTCTGTTTAAAAGCAGACCAATATTTTTGTAAGAAATAAAAAGAACTCACCGACAAAAGTTTTTGGTGGCATTTTTGGTCTGCTATAAGGCGCAGTATCGGCACCAATACTTTTTAAATTTTTATTATTTACGTTTCTTAAATGCTGAGGGGCATGGATGCCACTGGACTGCACTATAGCATCCGCCGACATGATTCTACATGCCTTTGGTTCAAAAATTTGCGAAATTAAAAAAAAAACTTCAACTGAAGTTCGATAAATTGAGAGGAAATGCCTCCAAGCATGCTCGGGACTATACCGAAGCCCTCATTACTACAATTGGCATAACGTTTCTAACAAGATAATAAAGTTAAAATCAGGCCATTTTGAGACATAAGTGGGAATTCCCTGATAGCTTTCCACTCGTACTTTCAGATTCACATAGATTGAAAGATTTGAGTCGAAAATGTAGTGGTCGATGTCAATAAGTTATGAAATGAATACTATTGGTCCTAAGTGACTACCTTGAGGGACTTCAGAAAAAGAGAGATACTGTTGACTTAAATATAATCGGTGAGATTATATTATTACATGACTCGGTAATTAGGTAATGGAATGATATTATTTTACATCTTCCAGGGCTTGCATTGTTATCGAAATCGGCGAAAATTCGGTGAGATCGTGGATCTCCCATTCAGATAGAAGACTGTAATAATATGAAGATAGTTTGATATTCCGCCTACCCATAAAACCCATCCTGTGATAATGAATAATTTTAACATTTCCGATATTTTTGGAAGAAAGATTGGGCAAGGTATAGCTGAAAAAGTGTCCCGAGACGCTGGCACATTACGCGTAAACATATAGTATACTTTGGACCTGGGGAATAGCCGTCCGGTTAAAGTTTTCGAATAAACCATGCCCATGCCCATCGATGTTAGGGTACTTTCATACAACAAGAAGCATATAGTAAACAAATGTGGTATGCTATAAAAAGAAAAATTGGACCATTGAGGTTGCAGTGTGGGCTCACTCGCCAATAATGAGCATATCCTTTAATTCTGAAGTAGCCTCATCTATCTTCCCTTTTGGCACAACGATGGCTGACTGTAGAAAATTTTATCATACTGCAAATCAAAGCCAAGGAAATTCAAATCTCCATAAAATCTGATCCACCTTTTGAGGTTCTTACGATGTGTGTCACCGACAATTTATTCCGTGTTGACAGACATCAAAGTGAAGTGTTCTCCTTGACTACAAAAAACAGTCGCTCTCTTATTTGACAAGACCAAGCATATGTAGGTTTGCCTACCATGTGATGGGTGGAGACTTCCATTTCTTACAAGGATTTGAGGTCAAACTTACTAAAGAAATCAGGGTAACCAGAATCAATGGAAAAAGTTCAAAGAAATAAAATGTAAATCACGTGATTATTTTTTAACCTGATTTCAATTTAAATGAGATTTCCAAGAATTCAATATGTTTCGAAAAGGATCAAACACTGCTTGTAACAGAATCACAATACCTGAAGTTCTCGAACTGACATGGATATTTCAAGACATCAGAGAACAAAATGTGGGTTAGGTATACTTGAGTTGGCAGAAACCTAACTTATTAATTATGAGAAAAATGGCTTTGAAAACCGCCTTACCGAGGACTTTTCTCAGCAAAATTCATGGGTCCAAGCACGAGCTTGATTACCAGGGTGAAAAGTTCTGAAGGCTCTTTTGAGGTAAAAGTTTCTGTTAAATTTGTTTTCTAATTTCATGTGAATAATAAAGATCCTTATTCCATCCTAAATCACCATCGAAACAAGACTTCGAGTAATTCAGCTCCATGAAAAGGATCTAAAATGCGGAATGTGAACGATGAGCATATGGTTAGGATAATTTGAACAAGGTAATCTTTCACTGCTACCACCGAAAGCTAACTTGGTTCGATAATGTGCACTTGATACTCCCGACACAGGATGTTCCGCCTGAGGTGCTCAGCGCAACCAATCACACTAAACCAGCTTTAGAGGCATCAACCGTAATAAAAAAAAAATTAAATAAACATGGAAGCTGACGAGCTGAACGAACTGACGTTCGTAAATATTCCCCTTTGGAGTATGAACTCTTCGATGTGCGCGTTTATGACCTAGATTGATCAAAATCGTGAAAGGGATTAGAAATATTGTGTTTAAGAGACTTACGTAGCAACACACTCGAACGTTTGTGTTACATTTGTGGTGTCGTAAATATTGCGCGCGTTTCCAAGAAATTATTACGTGCTCACGTCTGTAATTTAGACGGAAGAGTTGCCGTATAGTTGCTTCTACATAATCCCTGACAAACCTTCGAGCTGTAAATGTACGGTAGGTGGGTGCACTTTATTCGTGTTTGATTATCCTTGTCATGGCATTGGGGGTTTGAGAGTTAAGAAGCTCCTTTTCATTTGTGCTGTTTTCCTGCGAATTTTCCAGGGATGTTCATTTTAGAGTTTCGGTCATAATAAATTTGCCATTCAGAGGTAGCGCCCATAGCCGTAAAATGCGTTGGATAAGCTTTCGTCTGATGTCGTAGGAGTTGTCAACTTGAAGTAGCTTTGGTAAATAAATAAATTAGCTGTTATTTTTTCGGCTTCCCATCAGGAAGCTCTTATTGAATTCCGGTAATGTAGTTCCTTAAAGAGTGAAAACGTTGTTGAAAATTGTAACACAACTCCAAGGACATGGGCTGAAGGACAAAAGTCATTGAGCCTAGTAAAGCGGTGTTACTGGTTAGGGTATTTTTTATGCCTGAATCTATGAAGAAAAAGGTGATTTGTGTGTTCAAAACCACCTCATTGAATGTGTGATCAATGAACAAGCGATAGAAATGTTTGACGAGAAAGCAGTGGAAGTGCAAGAGTAAGATTTTACTCTTAGTCAAGTTAACGCTGCTGTCACAGAACTGAAAGTGAACAGAATTATAAGGAGAAGAATTGCAGGATTTGTAGGGGTTTGAAACCTAGATGTATTTTGGGTTCAATGGTCCATGGTTGGAATCTGAATTCGAATGGAAAATTTTATACGAGTTATTTGCATTCGTATGATTCACAGTATTTTGCTCAACACAATTGGTTGTTGCAAGAAAGTTGTGTCCCTTTGTTTGGACTATTCAATTGCGTGTAAGTTTCGCATAATGTGTGGGCCATTCTATTCATGTCGTATTGGGCATGAGTTTTTAGTAACTATACAGTTGCTAAGACCTTCCCATCTAACGTAAACCATTGTTAAAAAATGTCTCGGTGGTTGTTCGGACCATGTATCTTCGTCTGCACAGATGGCACAGAGAATTAAGCCGAGCTTGTCAAGTAAAGCTTAATGTAATATAAAACGGTTGCGAATTAGGGTGTAACGTGTCAATATATTTTCATTAAAAAGGAGAAGACGGTGTTTCGAAAGATGGTCAGTAAAGATCTCACTAATTTTTAAGTGGTTGTTGTGAAGTTAAGTATCTGTTGGCAACTAAGTAATTGCATATTTTTTTAGAAAATAAAAGACAATTTTTTCATGGAACGATAAAACTTTATTCTGTAATGTATTGATTTTAAGCAATGACATTTTGCCATTTTTCAGGCAGCATCATAATTCCACTTGTGGTTTTTATCAGCAAAAAACTGAACCAGGTACGATTTGACATCATCATTATTATTGAAATTTTTACCATTCAAGGAGCTTTGCAAAGATCGAAATAAAAAGAAGTCAGGCGGTGCAAGGTCAGGACTATATGGTGGATGTGGCAAAACATCCCAACCAAGCTCCAATAATTTTTGAAGAGTGACCAAAGACGTGTTTGGCCTTGCAGTGTCATGATGGAATACAACATCTTTTCGATTTGTCAGAATAGTGAAAACCGCAATTACTTAGTTTCCACCCCAAGTTTTTACGCTCTCAAATAAATGGAATCTCTTATTGCAACTTTCTTACGTAGCCAGGAGATGGAAAGATACTCAGCCATTAGTACATAGACTCTGGAAATGTGGAAATAGGTTGAAAATGGATATCCACAAATGTCACCTCGTAACTGCCGTGTTTTTGAAAAAATAATTTAAGAAAATCAAACTGCTAGCCCAAAATTAAGAAAAAAATTTGTGCTAAAGTTAGAAAAAGATTTTGCAAAGTTTGTCCAAAATTAATAATTTCAAAATATCGAACCCTTTTTTTGAAGCGACGAATAAATGCTTGGGCCCAAACCAGTTTAGAAATCTAATGATATAGGAATACATGCGTGAGATTTTTTTTTAGCAGGTCTCTGCTATTTAGTTCCAAAATAAACATTCATTAGTTTAAACTTACTCTAGATACATGTACATATGTAAATTTATGGAAAATTTGATTTGACAAATTCAGTAGCTCTTTTTTGAAATACAGCAAAATAAGTTTAATTTCTTGTTTCATTTATCATTTCATCTCAAATAATATGGTTGTGAATCCTTTAAATATTTAAGATGTTTCTTCAAGTAGTTCGATAAACATTCATATTTAATCTCAAAAACAAAACACAATATATTAGTAAGAATTCTCTGTTTTACATCCAGGCATAAGAGCATATCTAACATTAATTTGATAGGGGTGTATCGGTAACATTTTAAAATTATTCTCATAGCTCTGTTCTGTAATCGTTGAAGCTTATTTAATACAGTTTCGCCGCACAGGTACAGGATACACATTACTCAAATTGAGGTTTAATGATAACATTATAGACATTTATAACGGACATCAACGACATTTTATTTCTTATTCTTCTAAAAAACCCAATTTTTTTGAAATTTTTCTATATATAAAATCTTTATGTGTGTTGAACGTTAATTTTGAATCTATAACCACTCCTAAATATTTCATTTCTTCAACCTGCTCTATTACTATATCGTCGATCACTAGATTGACGTTTACCTTATGTTTAATTACCATACATTTATACTTTTTGATATTCAATTTGAGCTTATTTGCTCTCAGCGACATATTTACTCTATTAGGATCCTCCTGCTGCAATCGTTCACAATCCTTATGGTCCTTTTCTGAAATGTAGACAAGGGCATCATCAGCAAACAAGGCTATCTGGGAGTGTCTCAATACATATACGATGTCGTTTATGTAAATGATAAATAACAATGCCCCGAGTATTGATCTTTGTGGAACTCCCATTGTACTTATAATACTGTCGGACATCACTCCATGTACATTTGTCCTTTGAGTTCGACCTCTAAGGAATGAACCAAACCATTTAAGTTCGCTGCCTTTAACACCATATCCTTGAAGCTTGGTCAGAAGAATATCCCTGTCGATCGTCTCGATGGCTCTTTTGATGTCTAGGAAGACTCCAATTTAAACCGCAATCTCCTCTTTCCAGCTAATGAGAACGTTGTTTAGCGCTGATTCGCAAGAGTGTTTCTTTCGGAACCCTGATTGGTTTTCAATGAAGAGGTTGTTTTTTTCAAAGTATTCCTCTAGTTGGATTTGAACAGTTTTTTACGAGGATTTTTTCATAAACAGGGGGGACATTGACCGGTCGGAAGTTTCCGCATTTGCTGGTTCCTTTTACTTTCTTAACTGGTGTGACTATTGTTTCTTTCCATGTGTCTGGGAAAGATTTATCAGCCTTTTAAGCACTGGGCCAATTACTGCTATTCCATCAAGTAACATTTTAGGTCTTATATGATTAAAATCACTTTTATTAGCAATCGCATTTAAAACTTCTTTAATGTCTGCTAGTCTTATATTTTGAAACTTGAAGGTTGTGTTAACGTTTGATGGTCTATGAATAAACACTGCAAACGGAATCGATTCGTTTATATTTGCGGTGCTTTTTAGTACTTGTTGAATTTTTCAACGATAGTTCTTTCGTCACTCATACACTCACTGAATACAATTTTCGTAAGGCCTTACTGGTTTTCATTCAAGACACAAGACTTTAGTACTCTCCACATAAACTTTTCGTTGCTTGTATTTGCCAGTTGCTTCTTAATGCAGTTATTTTTCGCTTTTACCAATTCAACTTTGTAGCGATTTCTCAATTTCCGGTAATTGTTCCAGCTCGATTCACTGTTTAGTGCAAAGAACTCCTGGTATTTCGCAATAGATGGTTTGGAAATTTTACACTTTGTAGAAGGTTAAGTCAATGCACCCCAGTATCAATATTTTTTGCTCATTCTGCACCAAAATCTTATAACATCAATACCAAGGCTTTTATCAAGTGAAGGTAATAATTATTTTCAACGAGACGACGCTTCTTGCCACACGGGTATGGCGGCTAAGTTATCTGCTGATGTTATTCTTTTGTTGGAGTAGCCTACAAGAAGAGCTGACCTTTCACCAATCGAGAATATTCAAAATAAAATGTGATAGAAACTCCTAAAAGAACCTTATAGAAGTCTTCAAGATTTAAGGATGAAAACCACTAACTTTTGGAAATTTTGTACACTAGAAGAATGCCGTAAACAAGATGACTCTTTGCCGTGAATTTTAGTATCATCGATCGAGACCAAAGATGTCGTGGAACAGTGGAAAATAAAAATATTGATTCTTGGACCAACTAAATTGCTTTAAAATCTTCTTCTCACTACATAATATGACATAAGAAAGTGTATATTAAATTAAAATCTGCACATATAATTATTTCAATCTTATTAGGCCGAATAGTTTGCATTTGTTCTCGCAGAATCTGATACGCTCTCCCGCGCTATTTTATTTCAAAAAAAATATGCAATTCAGTACCTGTTAATCGACACAAGGGTACTCACAATCCCCTGAATGAGTTTAACTTAAAATATATCAGAAGTAGAAAGGTTTCAATGAGAACCTCTCAGAGACAGGTCACTTGGAATTTGGCTGGAATTAAATGAATAAATTATCCACAGAAACGCTGAAACAATTTGAATGAAATACAGATGAATAGAGTTCTCGATGGTACGCAGAATTCCGAATTCAACTTAAATATTTTTAAAAATATACCAACGGACAAGAACCTAAAACACATTCATGAATTCATAGCCAACAAAAGAACACAACTCGAAAGATCAACAGACAAACCACTCTCTCGCTGGCTACAACTATACCAGTAAATTAAGTTTAATTTCAATAAACTAACTTTCAAACAAAAAAAAAAAAAAAAACATCTGTTGGGCATAATAAAAAAAAAATAGAAAATGAAATACCAACAACCGTCCAAGCTGAATGAGCAAAATTCCAGGCCTAATAGACTTCGCTTTGCATTCCGTCAACATAAAAAAAAGTATATACATTTTTCAGTTTATTTATTTCCATCTAGATACTTGTGTTCTTCGTTCTGTTTCTCTTTCTTCATTTTATTTTTATATCATTTAAATCACTCGAGTAACTCCCCGCCACTCCCCAAAAACGAAAACACCAAAGTTCGAGTATTTTCTACTGCAATGCAGTGCGCTGCTACTGTGGATGTGGAAGAACCCAACATCCACCCAGCCAGGCAAAAGGATAAAAAAAAAACGTATAACGAAATTTGTGAATGCAGAAAGTCAAATTCAAATTTCGGTTTCTTCCACGGTTTGTTGCTTCTTTTTTTGTGTTTTTCTTTAACCACCCATCTGAGGAATACAAATTTGCCGCAGATACGGAGAGTGGGATCCCCAGAAATGCCATTTGGAAGCACATAGAAGACAATAAAGTTTCGAAGGCATAAGAGAATAAACCGAGTGTGTGGGACTACTACAACAGATAGATAGAAAGATAGAATATGATGGAATTATTCACAAAAAAACAAGAAAACATTTTATGTTATGTGGAGTCCTTTATCCAAGCACGAGGCCGAAGAAAGCAATTCCACACTTATGTAGGAGCCGTGCTGTATACCTCTATTCGTGGCATAAGTTTGCACCTAAGACACTGAAGAGGCGGTGCTGAGGGTTTCAACAAAAAGCAAAATATGAAATCATAGAGTAACGTGACACGAATGCGGTATAAATTATTGTGTTGACATCTGCTTTGATTTCATATTTACCCAAGGACTCGATTGGACAAAAAAAACAAAAAAAAAACAAAAAAAAACCCCAACGACGACCCATTCCAACACGGAACTTAACTTCGTCTCAATAACAATAATTCCAGTTCAGGCAGGATGATATATCAGCAGTATACCCCGCTCCTTCGGAAAAGGACATTTGAAATAATCATCGTGGATCGTCCTAACGATTAAGAATGGGTCGATACTTCGGTCAGATATGACGACAAATCAAATAAAGTCGACACTGTACAATGGTTCGGCTTAGCAGTTTTTGTTTCTAATGTCCTGGTGCTGCGGAAATCCTTTATAACAAATATTTATGAACAAGAAAAGAAATAAGGACAACACTCACTCAGTAGCCATGTTATCTGATCTGGAAACAGTCTCATTCCGTCGCGTATCCTCGTCAATTAGGATGGCGGAGCTCTTTGAGCATTGCTGAGTGCGTGGAAGATTATTGGAGTCATACTTTGGTCTCGTTGTGAGGGAATCGAATATCCAATGAGCGATACAAAGATACGATTTTATTTCATGTCGTTAACTATTGATAGAATCAAATGGACTGGAAAGTAATTCTCAGACCAACAACAGAGTCGTTGATTGGGATTCAGATTCAAATGTATCAAGACACATAAATATACTATATATGCGTACACTCTGGTGAAGTTCGTCCTGATAATGAGTGATCGAATAATTGATTGGGTAATTTGAGACAAGGCCTGTGGGTGTGTCGAAATGATAATAGAAGTGCCAAATGTTACAGGGTACATTTATGCCAGGAACATCTAAGAGAAGAAGTTTCTGCAATGAAAGTAAAAGTGGATGAATATACTCTTTACTTATTCATGAAATTTAGCCCCCTTAGGGACAAACTCAAATACGATTTTTCTAAAGATATACTGGATTACTAGGTCTTAAATCCTTGTGAAACATATAAGCTGGCTTCTTAGAAAATGTGAGGACCTGACATTTAGGATGACATAAAGCATCTCTTTAAAAATTGAAATAATTTTCTTTCTAGTCAGAGAAGAAATTAAAAAAATTGACAAAAGTTTTGAAAAGCGTTTGCAATGTCCGAAAGGGGGCTATAGGACAGTGGAAGTACCTCATTACAACTCGGAGAAAAAATAGTTTCTAGTGAATTCCCTTAGCCGTATATACCTGAAATCTTTCGCTTTTACCAACTAGTTTGTGCGACTTTTGAAATTTCTCAAACACGCTGCTTTTTGTAAGAATCCTTAGAACTGGCTGAAAGTGTCATGCTGTGATGCGGCTTCTTTAACCTTGTTCTTGAGCAGATATTTGGATGAACAGATATCAACTAGGAAGGCAACATCTTTCGGTCAAATCTGTCAAAACATTTGACGATAAGAACCTCATCCTTTTTACATTCTCAGCAATTGAAACAGAGGCCGTAATTGTTTCTCTTCTGAGACCTAAGAGGCAGCACTCTAGCTTAGAGCGTTATTGAATCCGAGGCAGACAAGACCGAACTTCTTTAGAGATTTCAATAAAAATAAAACAACAATCTTGCAAGATACGAAAGCTACTCCTCGTACCCTATTAAGTCGTGGAGGGAACGTGAAGGTGTCAATTGTGAACCGTGAAGTGCTTGTATTGAAGCGGAAGCTCTAAGTTTGGAATCTCTTCGAAGTGGTGTCCAAGAGTCATCAGGTGTTCAGAATAACTCTATTATTATAAAGGCGTAATGTCTGTTAGTATGTATGTATGAGGTAATCATCGGAAATCTTTATCCGATTTCAGAAATTCTTTCATAAATATTAATCATGGACCATCCAGATGAACATAATCTCTGCAAGTATTATCCCAATAAAAGGGCTTTTCATGGCGACAAGTGTTACTAAACTAAAGTGGATGAAAAAACGGTCGAGTGATTGTGTTTTTTGTGAACGCTGCCTTAACGGTAAGAGATTTTTAACTGTTGTAGAAGAAAGAGTTTTAGAATTGAAAAGATTCAACAAAAAACTCCGCGATGACACATATCTTTATTTTAAGATTAATACACAAATTAAAATAATATGAACAAAAAAATACATATGAAAATAATTTCAATCTGTCAGGGTTATTTAAGTAAGGAATGTTCAATTCTTTTCAAATTTATTTCACTTATCGTCATGGAAGTTGTGTGTAGATAAAAATTTTTTTATGCAACATCGTTTGGACCGAAAGGACGCTTCTGTGTCAGCGGATCAGCGGAACTCTAATAGACTTTTCGCAGTTCTACAAGTTTTCTACGTAGCCAAAATCTACGCAGACTAAATTGCATTAAAATTAACAGTCATTTTGATTCTGCATATTTTTACGAATCGGCCTGATTTCGTTTATCCGTTCCACTTTCAATCGGAGAATGTACAATTTATTATGAATCCCTGCAGTTGGAGGTACTTGAAACCTCTCACTTTGATGAACTAGTTTTTGAAAGGGTTGTTGATATAAGCGATTCTTTCTTTAAATTCGGCGGCGGTGAAATCACCTCTTTAAAGATCACTCCAAAAGCTTGAAACCCGTGGCTTCATTCATTCATTCATTCATTAAGATTTCAATATTACTCCCTCTATCCCAGGCTTCCATTTGCCTTTGATATCTTCACCAGTCTTCATAGTTTTCGTTTTATTTTCCGATATTTCTTTTCACATCTTGGCCAACAAACAAGATATCGTGGCTCTAGTATGATACTTGCAAAGTGAAGATGAAAGAAGAGAGGAATTCTCCGCACTTTTATGTGTAGCCCACTGCATAGGCTCTGACTTTATAATAGCTGGCAACACGGCATCTGAAGATTTCACCGTTTTACACAAGATTTCTTCACAGAAAGATTCACATAGCAACCTGTCGCACAAACTGTCGAACTTCTAACAAAAAACTTCACACGCTGATTGACGCAAGACTCATCAAACTTTATTGACGAGCGAAAGTTCAGAGGAACTTTTGTCGACATCGACCACACCTTTAAATTGCAACTCGATTAAGAGTCCGAAAATTCCACTACGTGACAAAAAAAAGATTAAACATTTAATGCTGAAGCATTTCGGAAAATTTTCGAGCAAGGGACGAGTGTTCAGCCACATGAAAAGAAGAAGACTGCGATTAAAGAAATGGACCTAGGCTGCCTTTCAGGACAAGGATAAATAAGAGCTTGGAACAGAAATATGGGAATATAAAAAATAGACAAATTCCTTGCTGGAGGCGGCTACAATGCAAACAGATATAAAGATTTAAGAAATAAAAGTTACTAAGTTTTTTGGTTATATTTTCCTAGTTCGTACTTTTAAAACACATAATATAATTTTAATATATAAAATAAACAGTCGTCGCAGGACATATTTAAAATTGTCACGATTAGCTTAGATGGCCCACAGAGGGCCAGTAAGTTGGTTTATAAATAGTTAACTTAATTAAGCTAGATTTAAGCATTTTTTGTCTAGCAGGTAAGTAAAATGAATTTATTAAATCAAAATTCACAAAAAAAGACGACCCAAAAGTAGTTCTCACTAACACCCAAGAATCGGGTTTGTTTTTGACAAATGGTAGGTAGTTTCGAGAGCAAAGTGTGAAAGATTAATATTTAATTCGCAAATCTTTTTCAAACGATTCAAAGCTGAAAAAATATGTATTTTTTGTTGTTGATTGCAATGCATTTGTCTAGGGAATGAATGTTGTTTTCATAACTCAAATGGAATTTGATGGTGGCGGCAAATAAAACAGCAGCTGCATCTTTTTTTATCTTGAGATGGGAAGTTCATGGTATGAGCAGACTCGCACCCAATCCAATTTTTTCACTTTGCAATAAGTCTTGCAGCTGATCCGTATCAGATGCTGCTACATCTAGAGTCATGCATTCAGGTGCCAGACAATAGTATTTCTTGATGTTGTCGCAGGAATCTTGGGTGACTTTTATTATTTTTTTCCCGTTTGACTTTTCTTGTCTCAACTAGATGTCTGCGATTTTCTAGTGGAACACGCCATTGAATTTTGAGAATCAATTAGTTGCAATATCTTTCGGAGTCTTTCTTTTTTTTGCAGTATATCAGAATAGGGTCAAAGAGATTTAGCCTCTTCATGAAACTATTCCATTGGAAAAAAAAAATTGTATTTGTGGCGAAAGGGGAACATGATAAATTTTGTTTTTGTTTGTTTTGAAATAGTCAGAGAAGCAGAAAATTTAAAAAATGTCTACAAGTGTTTTCAATCTTAAGACTCTACCTAAATTGCAAGCTTTCACTTTACTTTTTGTTTTCTTTGACCTGAGTGGAAATCGAACAAAATTAAATTCAATTAAAAAACAAAATCTATGGAAATCTTTGTTTTTTTTTCCACAAATACTTAGAATTTAAAACTGGATTATTTAATTAATTGGTTCAATAAATCGATGAATTCCACATATGTTTATTATTATGAAAGGATAACAATTTGAAAAGCTTCCTACATAATGAATATATGAATGAATGAATAGTTCCTTATTTTAAGAGTTGTAAAACCAAGTCTTTGTTAATGGAAGTCCAACTTAATTTTTGTATAAAGTTCCACCAGACATTCACTATTGCACAATTTGTGTCGCTTACATGCAACACACGAGTCGGACCGTACCATTGCAGTTTCCGGAAGGGTTATCGGCCATAAATCAACACACTAGATCCTGGAAATGACCAACGAATTTTAAGTCGATACCTGATAAATCAGATCCAATTTTGTTCCACAACGCAGTCTGTACCAAAAATCTTCGAACTTCTCCTGATCTGTATCGGATTTCGTCAAGGAGGAGCTCTGTCACATGATTTCTTCAGCCGGCTAGGCAATATCTCTCTCAAGCCTGTCTAGTTTTTTCAAAAACATCCCAAAATTGACATCACCGTTGGCACACAACGTGCCTTCGTTGAAGTTTACCCTGCGATTGAAAAATAGGCTAGAAGAGCTGGTCTTCAAATTTTTGATGAGAAATCAAACCGTCAGACACCATCTTGGACAAAACATCGCATACACAGACAGAATAAAAATATGATAGGAAAGGATTGGACAAATACTGATGATTGCCATCGCCATTAGGATCGAAATTCCTGTCCAGCAATTTAAAGAAACTGAATGTTGAAGCAAGACAGCAGGACAGATTCAGGAGACTTTTGAAAGAAAAATTCTTTATCAGATAAACGATATTGTAAACGAAGATTAGAAATATACAACTCCACGAGCTGATAATAAAAAGGATTTAGTTGCGAAGGCACATATCCGTCATCTTAAATGTGGAACAGACTTAATTCCTCCAAAAATCGATGGGTTGCTGGGTCAGAGAGAGGTGCCACTTCAGCAAGAGTCGACGTCTTAATATAAAACAAAAAAGGCAGTGAACTCCTCTTGCTTTCTTGAGCCGTTGAACTTTGTCACTCTTACCTTAACTATGGCAAGTGTGCACTATGGAAAATAAGTGAAGAGTTTAAAATCTGCAAATCGAAATGACTCAGCCACCTACTTCGTATATCCCTAATTTATCTTCGTTAAATCATTTGCAACACCAATTGACTCAGCCACGTGTGTCGCACACCAATTCCAATAAAAATAAACGATTCGAAACTCAATTATTCAACATAAGTACAAGGACGAGAGAGACCTTTAATTTAATAAGGAAGCTTAACTCTCTACCAGAAAGTTATTTACGAGAATTCATGTTCCTCCTACCTGTTCAACTGCATTAAGAAATATTCGTCCATAAATAAGTTCCACCTGATTAAATTAATTACTGGTCATAAATAATCTTAATTAACTGCATCCCTCTAAAATATGTACTACCACCCAGTTCTATGCGTTAAAGTAGATCAAATTAAATTGCTAACCACACAAGGACACGTGGCGTATACGTAACATTTCTTTTCGCTATTTGTTTAAGAATAAAATAAAATGTGTGTTCTCGTTCCTAAAGCCAGACTGACATTAATACAATTAAGTGTAAGCCTTAAATGGTGCCCTCAATTGTTCAGATAGACCGCCCGAATGGAATCGCAGACACAGAAGAAGGATAAAGTCAAGGCACCCTAAAATACATTTAAATAGCACAATAACTGTCAAAGGGAGGAGACACACTGACAGCCAGTCTACGCTCAACGACGCCAAACACAATACGAAAAGTACACACAAGTGCTGACAGGGGGAGATGGAGGGAGGGCTGGTGGCAATTTGTTTAAATTGAGCGTATAAAACAATTATTTTCATACTTTTATCTGCCCGGAGACTTGAATGGAAACGGCCACAGTATGATGCATCCTTAAACGTTTTATTATGGTCTGGGGTATATTTTGTCATCCAGCCAGGACGAGTTGGCATAGGCTATGCTGGGGTAGCCTAGAGAGTGTCTTTTGATGAATGAATGCATATGAGAAGAGGGACTCCAGAAAAGAAGGACAACTTGAGGCGAATCTAGACTAGAAATGGTGTAGAGTAGTGCACATTTATTAATTTATTTTCTTGATTGGCTATGACCCCAGGCAATCGTCCTGGAAATGCAACAACGATTTATCTTCAAAATACAGAATTCTACTGACTGTAGAATGTTTCGCTTTAAGTGAAAGCTTATTGGTTAACAATAGTCAAGGTAGAAAGCAGTAGTTGAGGGACCAAAAGAAAGGTTTGCTGGAAAAGCGATGGTTCTATCCTGTAAGTTCTGAATATTTAAAAAGAAAATGCTATTATATTCAACACATTACCACCTTATCGCAGCTATAGCAAAAATGGTGTCAGTTTGCTGCTATTTATCCTAATGCCAAATTATCATCGATCTGTCCTGACTGGTTCAATTTTTAAATCTCGAATCTTCTGTATGTGGATCTTGCCTTTCTGGTGATTATACAGTTGATTGGTTTCTATCATCTGAGGAGATAAACTTCCATACAGTTGTCGTTGTAGGCTGAACACCTCCTGACTAGTTACTCTGTTTTATGACAATGACCCGTAATCCAACTTTTGACCTCCTGCACTGGCAGAATTTTTCAAGTTCCTTCTTATACTACAATCCCCTCAATCCGATTTTCAGTTTGCCTTGCCGAATACTCGCGACAAAAATTTGGATGCAGAATGAGCGAGTTGTTGGCAGCATTAAATACATGAAGAACAATTAAGGCCCTAGTGTAGACGGTATTCTTGCTGAGTTTTATGCACACTTAACACCAGATTTTCTTCAACTGCTTCTCTCGTGTTGTACTGCAATATTTGATTCCGAATCTGTTCCTGGCTTGTTCCTATCTGTCATTGTCGCAATATTTAAAAAGGTGACAGTGGTATTTCGCTTCTTTGTGCTCTGCGAAATAAGTTTACCCAAATCTTGTACCATAGGTTGACAGATTGGGTGCAGGCAAATAATCGCCCAAGTATCTTTTGGGAAGGGTTACGATCTGGCTCCTCATCAGCGCATCCAATTATCGCGCTTTTAATCATTGTCAGAAGGTTCAAGGAGAAGGGATGGAAGTTATAGGCCTTTTTGTAGATTAAAGGGCCAATTTCGGTACGGTTAAGAGGAAGGTTGTCAACAGTAGGACTGTCAGGTAAATTAATAGGAGATTATGAGAACCTTTTCTAGCTATCATCTGCTACTGTGTGTAATGGTAGCGTTATGTCCAACACAAAACTGGGTCTGCGCAAGGATGTGTATTGAACTATTATAAACTATTTTCGCTCTTGTTTGAAAACAGAGATTTAAATTTACCGGTGTTAAAGTTGGTGATGTTGAGGTAAAAGCACTCTTGTACGCCGATGATTTAGTGAATTAAGTCGACAATCCGTTAACTCTCCAGCTCAAAATCAACAAATTAACATCCTGTGACTTCTGGAATCATAAAGTGAGCGCGAATCAAAGGCATGAAATTTGCACTCCACCGTAATTTATCACCTTTTGGGGATTAGAGCGCGCTGGCAAATCTACGTTTATAGTAGGAAATTGGACGATTGTTTGTACCAAGATAGCACCAAACGAAGAAAGACCTGTGCTACTTGTTTTATCTTTAGAACTCTCAATTATTCACTGGGCTCCAATGACTATTTTTCAAGAGGCTTAATAGCTGACCAAATAAGTCTTATCCTTAAAGCAAAAACAAATCTTCTTAACCTTCACTACAGCAAATACAGGATTTACGATCAACTTGCACACTCTGTAGCCGATATGATAGGTAAAAGATATCTTCTCCAAGACGGTGTCTTACACGTCATTAAGCCTACAAGTTTTTAATATTTATTTAATTTCAAAGTTTTGAAGTTTTTTTTTGAAAGGAGATTATGTACAAAGTTCACAAATTTCCTTTCAGAAATTTTGTAAACAAATCGCGATAGTTAGATCTCATAGAAAGCTATTTGTGAATAACTCACGGGAGTTTGCTGGCGAAAATGCTCTCAAGTGGGCACGCACCCTTAGGGAATGGATGCCTCTTATCTCTGTGATATGAATGAGTTGCTTCCACTCGGTTTCAGCAATGAATAGATAGTTCTTTGTCGTACTTCCTAACCTCTTCTCTGTAAATTTCGGACATGAATGTTATTTCGACTAGAAGGCTTCAGTACTCGGAAAGGATTGCATCATAGTTTGAAATCTTAAAAGTGTTTTGTTACGCATGGCGTATACGTGATATTTCTTAATATAAAACTGACTTAACATTTCCAGTCTCCAAATGTAAAGACTTCTCGGTTGCAGATTAATTGTTCAAATACACTGAAAAGTTGCAAGACAAAAAAAATAAGTAAGCTCGTACTTGTTTGATAAAACACCTTAACCTTAACAGGCTTTCTTTTTATGTCGGTCGACGGCGTTGCGACTGGTCAAAACTATAATTTACGCAATCTGTTATTTATGCTGATTTGCTTGATGACGGCTAAGCAGTTTATCTAAATCATAGATAATAAAAACCAACTGGGAAGGGCCAGTTAAAGATACAATGAAAAGGAAACCAAGTCAATAAAGAGTTTTATTCGCGAATAAACTTTTTATTTGAATGACTAAGATAATTCATTGTGCCGTTTATGCCCGGTTTACGATCAAAATAATAATCCTTTTACTCTAGCACATCAACGATATAATAGGACATGGTTACATATTGCGGTTGCTAAGTGTCATATGCAAGTCTTTCCTGAATTTCATATTGTGATAAGATTTTTAGTAAGGCAAAAATGAAATAAGGCAAACGAGGGTCGGCTATTAAATACTGAATTGTATTTATTTTGCAATATAGTGTCCGTTGGCGGGTACTCGGTTATTTCTGATTGAGTAAGATAGAAACTGGATAGCAAATTGTAAGGACTTATGCCCGAGGGTGTCTCAAGAATTAAGCTGGCTGCTGGATGCATTTAATGTTCGTTTTGTTAACATTCCTCATTCGGTCTGGGGAACTATTCCAACTGAACTCCTTAATAATTTACTTTAACTGCCTCATACTCTGAAAGAAAGGTGTAAGTTCAAAGGCATTCATATTTGATCTTAGCTGGGAAGGTTAACTCTTATTAACTCCATTTCAATCTTGGGTGTGATTTATAATATTCTCAAAACATCATTTATTCACTCCGAAAACCACATTCCTCGTGCTGTGGGTAAGATTGAAAACATTCAATTATGCTTACTTAATAAGAGACAAGACGAAAGAAGAGTTCTGGATTCACGACCTGAGATGGAGTGTAAAGAAATCCGGATATGTGCACATTCATGGCAAATGTCCGTTCGCGATGGTTTTAATTCGGCTCAAAGAACCACTTTTCGCCGATTTTATTTACGATCTTTACAACTGATATTTTAGGATCTTTCCGCCACTCAATAGCGAACGCAAATGACTTGGTCGTTGCTTAGGTCTCCTAGAGATACTTGAAAGAGGTGGCGAATGTTCTCTTTTGTTGGACGAAACGGACAACCTTGGGATCTGGCTAGATCAGTATCTATACTTTAACAAACATATAGATACTGCCTTGCCTTTCCCTTGACAAAGAGACTTTTTCACAGCAGTCAACTCGATGCCAACGTTAAGGTGATCTGCTACACGGCCCTCTTTCGGCCTGTTCTTATCTATGGATGTCCCGTTTGGTTCAACGTGGAAACAAGCTTAACGGAAAAGATTCGGGTATTCGAGAGACGCTATCTTAGGGCTTGTCTCCATTTATATCGAACTCCAAAGTCTGAGCTTAAAAAAATCTATAGTAATGAGCTTCTGTACATCGGAGCCAACCTGATCAGAGTGGATAATTTCCTGATAAAACTTATTCGAAGTCACTTTGCAAGAGCAATGATATCGAATAACAACTTGATCTCCGGGCCATTTACCTCTTATAATATACTCCATAAGAGAGTGTGCCTTAACGTCTTAATTTGATGCCCTTAAGGCAATTTGATAGCATGTTCTGTCAGCCTATATTCATATCTAAGGAAGAATAAGTAGTTAGTAAGTAGTTTTTAAAGTTATTTGTAGTAAAGTTAAGGTTTAGGGTTCAGATTAATTTTAAGGTTAGCTTTAAGGTTTGGTTTAAGTTAAAATCGAGGTCCATTTTTTTAATTTTGTGATTAGTTCTAATAATTCAAATTTAATAAAATATATCCATAAGTAGAAAGATATTTTTAGTTGTAAGGATTAGCTTAGAGACTCGCAGAGAGTCATTAAAGGAACTCAATATAATGAACAAATTAAAATATACAGGATGAATATAAAAAGAAAAATTGAAATTTAATTCTGTGTACGCTCCTGAAAGTGAAGACTTGGGTTCGAATCCGAGTAAGAGCATCTGGCATCACGGCTCCACCTCTCGCTGGCAATCACCTCACTGACAATCACTCCGATGAGTATAAACTGTGATGGATAACTTCTTGGGCTGTAGGTCTTCCCCCCGCTATTTGTGAAAAATGTAAGAGGCACACACAAATGGTGAAACTCGATAGCCTTCAAGGGAGCTGAAGTGCCAGCCCCTGTTTTTTTTTTTGTTTTTTTTTTTGTACGTTTTGGAATAAATATACTTTAGACTGTTCTGGATTTAGTTTAAGCAGAGCAATTCAGCTCACTCGTATTCGTTCCATTGCCATGTGACCCGTCTGCCGCAAAATATTTGAAGGATTTAAAAATCAAAAAAGTTTAAAAGTGGGTTACAAAATTTTGAAATTTCTTGTTTTCGTCTGAGTTTTCGATTGTCCACAATTTTGAAAATAAAATCCACTCTGGAGGTAGTTTGTTTCAACTTTTATTTAGCAACTGGATTCAATCGTACCAACACTTTCGAAATGTTGAAGGAGTGTTTTGGGAAAAACAATCTGTTGAAAACAAACTTTAACGAATGGTACAATTACTTCAAAAGTGGTCGTAAATCCGCCCAGGAAAACATCAATAAAATCAAAGTAGTGTTGGCATTTCCGTAAATTGAGATGCAGAGAAGGAGAGAAGGGAGTTACTGATCAACACTCGTTTCGAACAGTTGTGGATTTTGCAGTGAGAGAAAAAGCAGCGCAGTGCAACGGACTCCGTCTGTTAAAAAATTGCTGATGAAAAGGTAGCTAACAGGTGAACTTGTGGGCATTCGGTAATATTGCGGGCTGTGCGAGTGAATATTTAAATGTGTGGATAATGGAATAAAGGCGAGGAATTTGAAATTATCGCAAAAATGCTTTATCATACGCTTCTGAGCTCTGTCTAGTAAGAGTAAGTGAGAAGTGTTCCTTGGACCACCTGTCCAGATATGATTGGTAGATTCGAGTTATGGTCGAACAGAGGATTTGTAAAATGAAGCTTATGTATTTCTTTTACCGGCTAAGGAAACCTTAATATTTCACGGATTTTTAAAAAAAATATGTTTGCAATTCACACGTGGTAAAAGTAAAATCTTCAAAAATTTTGGTTTCAAGATAATGAGACGAATGTACAATTTCGGGAAGAGGATGATTGTAGGTTCTAGTAGTGATCATAGTGATACAAAGTTAGATAATTATTTTACATTTTATTCGAATGTATTACATAGATTTATTCAGACACAGAACTTATATTTTTGACAAATGATACAAGAGGCTTATGGTATCTGAAGTATGAAATAAATACTTTGATCTCAATATGGGCAATTTATTTTTAGAATACTGCGTCAATTACTGTTTTTGATCTTGTTGTTGATAAAGTGCGACTGCTGCACATTTTCAAATTGAATTTGGCGTCCAAAAACTCAGTCAACAGAATCGCTGTATCCTATGTAAAGTTTACATTAAAGTCCCCACTTAAAATCATAGGAATTTTATCGTTATATTTTTTAAGAATTCGTGATACTTCTGGTTTGTATTTAATTACATTTTCATGAATGAATTCAATAATTGTATTTATTGATTGGTTGGGAGAAATGTAGATGTCTACAATTAGTACAGAAATAATATTATCTAATTTGGTTGTACATGCACATTTTTCTCCTACTTAAGAAGCTGAAGATCGTGAGCATGTCAATCCTTTTCTTGTGTTTATAAAATCATACAATAGTTTCTCACCAGTTTCTAGCCGATTCAAGCTCAACCGTTGAAACTCAACTTACATTTCAATTGTGGATACTGTTTCTACCATTTTTTTTTTGAAACAATATGTAGGTCCTAAGTCGACGTAACTCGAGATAGTGCGGCATACAGGTGCTGTTGAGCATGTGATTTGTCATATTCATGTACAATTCTCTTTTTTTTTGTATTTTTGTTACTTTTAACGCATAGATGCTTGCTGCTCAATATTGTAAAATAATTTTTTCGATTGCGGAGTTCTTTATTATTCCATGCAGTAACTGAATGATTATAGAAAAACAATCGTATACCGTCGGGACAAATTCTTTCAACCTCTTCTTCAGAGAAGAACCATGATTCAATTAATTGTATCTCGTGCTCGTCTGAGAGCTACCCCGATTAGGTCATTTGATCTCGCGCACTTGAAAATGGTCTTTGCGCATGCGCATATACATAAGTGATGAGTCCAGCGAATACGAATTGTGATGCCTTTTCTCAAGCTTGCATGCTTTTCTCATGCGCGCGAAAAAAAACACGCATTAACACTTGTACAACGCTGATGCCCAAGCAAACTCCCACTATGCCTTGGTAAACGTGGAGGGGGTACGAAGCAGAGCCCAATGAAAATCACGAACATAAGAAACACTGTATAATGCTTGCTATTTCATTTTCTCACTCGATAAATCTTATGGATTTATAAAGGGTGATTTTTAAGCTATTATCTTTTTGGCAACACTGGTTTAAACAGCTGACGCATGTTTCGTGTTTTGTTTCACTGTCAAACATCCTCAGTTTGGTCTATAAATTAACCATGAATCGTCTTACAAACAAACAACGCTTGCACATTATTGAATTTTATTAGCAAAATGCGTGCTCTGTTAAGAAAGTTCATCCCGCGCTTCTTCCATTTTATGGTCAGTTTAATCGACACACTGACGCGGCTATTCGGGCTATTGTGACTAAATTTCGCACCAAATTTACATTTTTGGTCATTAGACCACCAACACGCTTACGTAGAGTGCGAACTGAGGAAAATATCGCAGTTGTATCGGCCAGTGTTAATGATGACCATCAATTATCGATTCGTCGCCGTTCGCAGCAATTGGGCCTCTGTTACTCAACAACGTGGAAAATTTTGTGGAAGGATTTAGGTGTGATGCCTTTCAAAATACAGCTGGTGCAAGAATTGGAGCCTAACGACCTACCGCTACGTAAAATTTTTGGTGAATGGGCTCTTGGAAAGTTGGCCGAAGATCCACTTTTTTACCGAAAAATTGTGTTCAGCGACGAAGCTCATTTTTGGCTCAATGGGTACATAAATAAGCAGAATTGTCGATTTTGGAGTGAATATCAGCCAGAAGCATTGCAAGAGCTACCAATGCATCCAGAAAAAGTCACAGTTTGGTGCGGTTTATGGGCTATCATTGGACCGTACTTCTTCAAAGATGATGCGAATCGTAACGTAACTGTGAACGGTGAGCGCTACCGTGAGATGATATCCAACTTTTTTTTAACCCAAAATGCAAGGGCTTGACTTGCGTGACATGTGGTTTCAACAAGACGGTGCAACATGCCACACAGCACGCGCAACAATGGGCTTATTGAGAGGCGAGTTCGGTCAATTGGCCGCCTAGATCGTGCGATTTAACGATTTTAGAATATTTTTTGTGGGGCTATGTTAAAGCTCATGTCTATACAGACAAGCCCGCTTCAATTGACGCATTGGAAGACAACATTGAAGCATTTATTCGTGAGATACCGGCCGAAATGTTGGAAAGAGTATGCCAAAATTGGACTAAGCGGATGAACCATTTGAAGCGCAGTCAAGGGTAACATTTGCATGAAATAATCTTCAAACATTAGATAATATGGACCTTACTATCGATTCAAAAAAAGATTTCATGCATTTTTCTGAATTTTATGTGTTTTTTTTTTTTTAAACTTTCCTATAGCTTTTAAAGATCACCCTTTATGTCTGTAATTTTTTACAGTCGCTTTTTCATTTCATCGACTTTCAAATCAAAACGAGGCTAAAGAAGTTTTCACTTCAAAAATATCCAATGTGTGTTGAACTTTTCTTTGGTCCAGTCAAATTTTCCTAGGCTGTCACTAGTGGTAACCCCATCAACTTGTCATGCTGCAGATCCAAGTTTGGTTCGTTAAAAGATTGGTGGCATCGAGATGATCTGCCATTGGCTCTGCCATGAAGGCAACTCTGATGACGAACAAAAAGTTGCATTTGCAGATATATCAACTTATGAACCTTAAAAAATACAATTTTGTTTTTGGTTGAATGAATTTGGTTGGCTGAATACAATGAGGCATGAAAACAAGAAGAATTGCCTCGATTATAGTACTTGTGTAGAAAAGGGCGAATTGTGAGATTTATTTGTCAAATATGCATTCTTTTCAAGACTTAAAGAGCACAATTTTAACATTCATTAGATTTGTGGCTTTCCAGATGCTCCGCAATGAATTTCGCATTTTGAAAGTGTTCTTAAAATGTCTTTAATCTCTCCCATAATTTAATCATGGCACTTTAAATGCCCATTCTTATTGATGTATTGCTGTCCACCAATTCACAAAAGACCACTTTTTTTCGCATTCAAAATCAAGTAAGGAGCAAATATGCCCTCAATAAAGCTGTTTGCCTTATTCTATCAGATATTCCTTAAAACGTACTTTAAACTTATAAAATACAAAATTCGGAATAATTTTCTGAAAACGAAACAAGATCTTTTCGAATAAATTCGAAGAATCCCCAAAAAAGTCCAAAAAAGCCATTGTCGCTTAAATTACACTTGAAGTTGAAGTTGGTAAGTAAATTGTATGAAATAAGAAGCCAATTCAAAAAAAAAAAGTTTGCCCATTTGAATGGTAACTCTCCTGCTTGCCAACAAATAAACATGCAAACTTTTTCAATTGAACTTCCGAAGACAAGAAAATAAACATCACAAATGTATGTATATTCAGCCTATTTAAACTCAATGCCTTCGATGTTCGACATCTCCATGGCTAAGCGTTCAATCACAGCTCATTTGATGTCAATACAAGCATCAATTCCGAAATTTCAACAGCCAACTTTATTCCCCAAACTCGTATCATGTTTGATCGAAGAATTGAATTCCTAGAAAGGGGAGTTATATTTGGAGCGTATCCTTATGGCCACTGAATTAAATACCGTAAATTGCTTTGAGTCCTTGAAACTGTTTACCAGGACACCCTTCTGACGATATACCACAATTTTTCCCACTTTCTAGCAGTTGGTCCCTCAACGGTGGTAACTTGTCGCAAAGTTAATAAAAAAAAAAGGAAAAGTCGTTTAAGGAATTTGAGGGAAGTGGGAAATTGTAATGTGAATAATCCGGGGGAATCATCGCCTTCTCAGCACCGTGACCATTTCCAATTTTCGAGCCTGTTAACTGCCTTTAAAAAGAGCAAATAAAATTGTTCGCATTCCCCTTCTACTTTGACGATTTAGCATCACATTATCGCCCTCGAAGTATGTACCTTCGGACTTTTACTAAATGCAAAGCCTAAACTAAGTCGAACAATTTCAATTATTTAAATTTAACTTGCTTTGCATTCATTTGGCCAACAATAAGAAAAGTTTAAACAAAGAGGACTCTATTGTCGAAATAGAAGTTGCCATTAAGATTTCCTATCTTAACCAATTGAAGGTGTATCTTTGTATCTTTCTGCATGAATATTCCTTATCAGTTCAATTGTTACGATTTTCTCGGTGTTGGTATTTATCAGTGCTTTGTTTTAATTGGCATCGAAAAGGTCATAGGAGGATGAGGCAAGTTTGTAAAGTTTGGCAGTACAATTCAATATTTTACATCGAGGCCATTCTCGATAACATCAACAGAGCAGTAAGCAGCAGTGCCCAGCTAAGGAATATTCAAATTGCCAAACAACCATCACCTGGACCATGGAAAAAGATTCACGTTAAGTTCCCATCTCCCAAGGGATAGATACTTTTTGTTTTTTCGATTGTTCACTAAAAAAATATTCCAGGCCCATCTCCGAATGTGTGCGGCATGAGGGTTTTAGAAAGTTTTGTTCAAAATGGTTTTCGATAAAATGTGCTAAAGTGTGCACAGGGACTTTGGACCAGACCCTTACCACTGTAACTGTGTGTACTTATGCAGATTTGTTGCTCAATTTTTTTTCGTTTCGTTGCCAACGTCGTCGGTCGCTTGTCGATTCTTTGGAATTTACATTTTTGTGTTTTAGGGGAGATGTTTTTTTTTTGTTTTTAAGAAAGGTAGAAATGAGAGGATTGTAACATTCATATGCTTTGAAGTGCGTATAGGATTAAATTTTCAGAGATAAAATTTTATTAAAAGAGGAGTGCCAACCAATTGCCATAGAAAAGAAATCGAAAGAGGTTCTTGACTTTAAGGTTAAGGCTTGAAAAGTTTTGAGGTCCACTTTCGTCTTTTTAAGAGAGGGTAAAATATTTCGAGGAGACAAATTCATTTCCGCAGTCAGATAGTCGGAAAAGTACTCTATATATCAACTGCTCCCGATGAATGAATAGGTATATTATCTATTATTCTGAGGAGATGTTTTTTTATGCTGCAGCGTAAGCTTTTTCATCTGCTCAACCATTGTGGCCTCTTTCTGTCCACTTCCAGGTGAGTATTTTCCTCTCTTCAATTACAGTTCCATTGCACTAAAATCACCTCTCTCTAGGGTCATGGAAACGTTAGCTCATGAATTATCCAGAATCACGAAAACTTCTTAGAGACTGCCAGCACGGTTTTCGTGTCTACTAGTGATTTGATAACGTGTATGGTCGAAAAGTGTAACCAATCTTTGCATTATTTCGGATAAATCAAGACTTTCTTATATTTTGCTCAATCTTTAGGAATTATGACTTCCCTTATAAAGTATTTTACAAAAAGTGAGCAGATGGCTTAGTAGAGAAATTGAAACATATACAGTCGTGGCGAACTAATTAGGAGCAATTGTACCAAAAAATATTATTGAATTTGTTTTAAGTTTAAAGTTGAATGACATCGAATTATGTTATGTATTTTGAATAAATAAGAAAAACAAAAAACAAGAGTATCAAACAGAAGAAATTATTCAAATTATTCAAATTCAATAATATTTTCGAAATGGTTGGCAAACTAATTAGGAACGTTATGAAAATGTTTGCTAGCTAACGGGATTGTTATATCATGGCTCAATATTTTGTTGGAAGCACTTAACGTGCGATCACGGCCTTACGCATTGATTCAATGAGATCGCAGAATTTTTTAGATGGCATGTTATCCCAAACCGTCCTTGCGAGTTCAAATAACTCATTCAAATTTTCAATTTTGTGCTTTCCGATTTCAATTTTAAGTTCATACCACAACCGTTCAAGGTTTATATCAAAACTACCCTGAGTAAAAATATTTCAGTTTTATTCGGCTGATCGAAAGCCGCCAGTTGTTCAAGTTCCCCAGCCGTACGGAGGCTGTTTGAGGTCCGTTTGTCGGACATATTTTTTATACGCCTGCTGTAAAAGACTGCAGCCTAAATCGCGGTAGAACGACAAAAATGTGGAACCCTTTTCCACCATCGTATTACAGGCTAATAACATACCCTATCATATGTAATGCGTATGTTTTTTTTCTATAAACTTATTTCTTTTTTGAATTGCGTTCATAAACAGCAATGGAAAAGTACAAAGGATTATTTAAAGGTTGGAAAAATATTTGGTCTCAGCATAGTGTGGAGGTGCTCCTACGACGACAGCTCAACACCAATTGACTTCTCCCTTTTCGGTTGACGTTGACACAAATTGAACGTGGATCACCCGCAAAAACGGCCATCGAATTCTTTTCTTTAATTAAGCGACTGTACGACCGTGCGTACAACCGTACAAAGTTTATTTTTACTCGGGACAAGACAACCACTCTTTAATAATTACAGAGTTATTATAGAATCATAATTTTGTTGCCATTGCCGTGTGTTTTGGGTCATTATATTGCATGTATCTCCAAGAAATGGCACCTCTGTATCTGTATAGTGTAATATGACATTATTTTGGATGTTATGCTCCGAATTCATAAAACCTTCCATTCGATATAAGGGTCTAGTTCCTTTGAATGACATACAACCTCAAAACAAAGAACTTTGGGCTTTATAGTTTCCGTCGTGTATTTCAGATCAAATGTCTCATTTCTTGGTTCCCGAACATATCTTTAACCATCTGATCCCACTCTATCAATTCATGTTGCATACTATTTCGTTAGATTCAGAAATCATCTTATCCTTATGTTTTTTCGTAAAAGCTTACCTAGCGTTCGGTTTTTTAAAGAAAGCAACGCTTTTTTTCCTGTCGCTTTTCCAAAAGGTTGACTTTCATTCAATCGTTCCAGTATGGAGCCATCATGTCGTCACCTAAAACATCGTTTTAAATTTGTCTCGAACTCATATTTGGATATTTTTTTGGCAAATCGAACGATTCTCCGATACTAATTGTAAGCCTCAATAGTCTCACGGGGTCTCCTGCGTTTTGCTACGTTTTCTGTATATTGATGCTTCTCACTGAAGGTTATTGCATAATGGGTCCTTTTAACGTCCCTAATTAGTTCGCCACAACTGTATATTTGTTTCAATTGATTCATGGGTTTACGTTTAATATCAGATGATGTAATAGAAAGTTGCGATTTGGAACTATTATCCCAACTTGAATCGAGAATTGGAACAACCAGAACATTGGAGTAACCACTTCAGCAAAGTCACACATCTTGCCAGACTACTGTCAATTTCGTGATATTGAAGTTTAGTCAATATAATTGTGACCTAAATCACTACATCTTGGAAAAAGCACTTCCCGATCAATACTCATGCTGTTCTACATTTGTAGAAACGAGATGAGTTTTCCCTGTCTTGTCAAACTCATCCATAGAGATTGCTCAATACCTCATTTCACACGTAGACCATTTACTGATGCAACATCATTTTTAAAAAAATTGTTTGAAACTCAAAGGCCAATAAAGGGAATTTTCAGAAAGGGTGCAATTGCGGCACAAACTGGATTTATGTAGTTTTTAAAAAAGGGTAAGATATTCAAAACCCTCATCGTCCTTGGCCTGCTTTACAGCGCAAAAGTTTTGTTCTTATTAAAGATAAGATATGGATGAGAATTTACATAAATTTGGCCAGAATGTCAGCGTACAACGACTCAGATGATTAGAATATGTAAAGCGGAAAGACATATCCGATCTGGCTGAAGAGTCCTTGATTCTACAGGAGGAGGTGCACATAAGTGATCAAGGCACCTCAACTTAGTGTAAGGAATTTGAGTTGGATTAAAACAAATGAAGTCCATCCTAATTCCTTATGACATCAAAATAAGTAGGAAGGATCAATTTCGAGTGAAGCAACCATTTAACCGAAGCACATTGTACTCAAATCTTCCCCGATAGATCAAAGATTTAAGATCAGACCTACGCTATAGTCCTCTGTGATATGTCGCACATCAGACATCAGTAGCTCGTATAGACTTCCAAATGAATAAAGTGTCTATCAGGCTTAAGTCTTCGCCTCGCTCCTAAAAGAGTGACCATCTCTGTGGCTGTCCACTGGCGGCAATAAAAATACTAAAAAAGGATATCATACAATTGAAAGAAGAAGGTAGCTGCATTTCAGTTCGAAATTAGCGAGGCGAGCCCCACAAAGTAACCACCATCTGGATTCCTGGTCACAATAACGTGACCGAAAAGGCAGATGAATTTTCCAAGAAAGGATCGTTACTGTAGCTGGAAAGGATGGAACGATTACTTTACATACTATTGTGTGAGCTAAAGAAATTAATAGACTTAGTGACTCGAGAACGTAGCAATTGAGTATGGAAATCTAGATCTAGTCTCGTGTCTCGTTGACTTTGTCCAGAACTAAACACAAAGAGAAGTAAAGGCCTCCTGGCCTTCAACAAGCAAGATTTAGGCATCCTGATGAGAGTAATGATGGGGAATTACGCCAAAGGCCCAACGAGCGTCATCTCAAACGATTTTTGTAGGAGCTGCCACAATGAAGAGGAAGTGGAGACCATTAAGCATTTGAGAATACCCCAATCTACAGTCGAGAATGCACAGAAAACTGGGAGCCTTCGTAAAGGTACCACTCAATGACGTATAAAGTTTCACATGGAGCACCAAATGGTTTCATTAAAAAATAAGTTCTATTAAGGACATAGTTTAGGGAATCAAAATGGACCCTTTAGGCCCCAGTGGTTTCTTCCAACATAACGAAGTTCATCCCCTCTGACCTAAAATACCGAAAAACTAAAGTTTCAGTCTGGATTAATTGCATGTTTCTATTTAAACTGTCAAGAAGACAAGATCAATCGGGCTTGTCTTTCGAAAATTGTTCGAAAAAACTTATACAAATTCACGGTAGACTTTTTTTCCTTCACCACACAAATTATCCACCAAAAAGAAACCGAAATTAAAGATTTCTACGCCGAATTAAAGACAGACCTAAGTCCTCTTGGAATCCTTGAGTTGGTGTGATCGTAACTAAAGCTTGCTGCAATCCACAACTTCGACATACATGTTTTAGCCATCCAGTACATTCAAAATTTTAACCACCAATATCCTGTCAAAAGAAATAAGACTTCATTCTCTTCTGGATCTTGTAGTTCAACTTTGTCTTCCCGTAGTTCTCAAAGGTCTTAGAAGGAGGTAGTGAGGTGCCGCCGTTTGAAGTTCTGCTCCAGTCCCCATTGCCGTTGCGATCAATATGATAGAAAACTGACCAAGTGGATGTTCATTTTGTACTGGTCAATATATTGGGTGCTGAAATATTTAGCTCGTGTTTTTAAAAATAATGGTTTGTGTAGATGAAAGGTCATTGGCTCTGCTATGAAGTCATAATACTGATAGCAGGGTTATGAACCAATCTTCGAATATAGAACTGAATACTGTGAATTAAGTGAAAGCAAATAAATCAATTTCAAATTCTTCGTCCCCATTTGGACTTCACCAATGGAACAATTTCAAATCAAAATAAATCTGAGTTTCAAATCACTACACAATCAGCTCTTCTCCTAATCTATATGCTCGCACAAAAATTCAAAAAACTAGTCTGGTGCTTAAGCAAACTGCCTCCTTAAATGTGTCCTTGCAGCTCGCTGTATTTTGAGTGTATTAATTATCCACTTGGATACTTCAACCTGTGTTCAACTTATTTTTCAACACAAATTTCATATAGTGACAACACAATATGTAACTCATTGCTGGTAATCACTTTCTGTACTCCGCCTTGAAATAAGACCATTTATCTGTCAATCCACGTTCGTCCATTTCCACTACACTATTTACAGTTGACACAATGGCATCTGGTTAAGGAAATGAAGATACATTCGTAGTCGTTTAAGCTGTAATTTGAGGGGTGTAGTTGTCACTGGTAGCAATTACAGCAAGAATGTCACGTTTCAGATGGCCCATCCTCGGCAGGTATTGAAATTTATTGCTTCTACTTAAGTGTAATTGAGTGCTGCTGGATACTGTATCCTTTTGGGCAGCGCATCATTCAACAAATATGCTTTCACAGAAGTGACAGAAACTACATAATGCTTTAAGACTTCTGGATCATATAAGAACCTTTTTTGTGTTAGTTGAGCGAAGAGCAGAGAAAAGAGATTTGAATGTGCAATGGAAAATATTTATTTAAGAATCAAGGCGATTATGATTCTTATTTTTTGGAAGGGACAAGAAGAAACAAACGTAGCCTTTCTGCAGTATGGATTGCTGCATACTGCAGAGGTCACCAGTGTGTGAGCGATAGAGCGAGGACAACCCAACTTCAGCTAAGGAAATAGTTTTTTTCAACCACCGTTTAAAAATTTAATGGTGACTTCAGATAAACCCCAAACTGAACTTTTCAAATAAGATGGAGATCTTTTTGATGGGAGTACAGACCGGATCACCTGTCAGGAGGACTAAAGCGTGCCCGATGACTGAAATATCAACAATTGACCTAATTTTCAAAATATCAAACAGCACATTGAAAGAGATTCGCAGAACTCATACTGGGATCGAAGCGCCAAACTCGGTGGACAGAAATCATGCTCCGCAAAACATTCATCTAGCCATTGCTTTATATTGAGTAGAACGTCCTCGATATTGAGTCGAACGATATACGGTTTTGTGTGCGAGGAGGACGAACTAAGGGCTTAACCGCTGATGAGACCAGAAGGCAAATAACCGTTAACTACAATGGCATAATCGGCGATGCCCTTTTGAATCCCAATCACCAAGCGAATGAGAGCAATTTGCCCGCGACCTTGCAGAATAGAAAACAGCTTCAGCTCAGTGTCAGATCCTCCAAGGATACATGTTCCGATAAATAAGAAAGTGGGTAATAGAACTAAGAAATTATAAAAAAAAACTTGATGCTAAGCACTGTCAAAGTATTTCTTCCTTCAAACACTTTTTCAAAAGTTATATGAAAGGGATAAAGATAACCAAATAAATCAGTACGATAATAGTCCTTATACCAACATACAATACAAGTTGTTGTTTCTCCGAGTCACCTTATATAGAAGTGGTTCATCAGTCAGGTCTTCGTTCATTAAAGTGTTCCGCAAAGAAGCCATTTCATTACATTCCTTAGATTTATTTCAACTAAACCCTTAAAATAAATGTATCTAGCAACTTCCTGAAGATCATTCAGAACGTTTTTAATCCTTCTTAGTTGCGAAGAATAACACTCCAATTAAATTCAATTCAACCAGTTAACTAAAGGCTTAGAGCATTTTTCTTTTTTTTTTAAAAAAACAAACTTATTGTGAGTTTTATGTTTCTATTGCTTGGGTGCAGCTTTAAGCTCTTCCTTGCTCCATGTTAAGGACAACATCGAAATGTCTCTTATAATCCACATAACACCAGAATACACAGATAATCTCCAAATGAATAGCAAACATAAAACAAAACGCAAATTCAATTTCACTTGTAATTGTCATTGTGTCTAACCCAATTTATTTTATCCTTTTCTTCTCTTCTTTTTTTTATCTTCATTTTGCTATCTATTTTCTTTTTTTGTGCCCGATAAGAAAAAAAATGAAGAAAAGATAAATAAACTCATTGAGTTGGCAATATAATTTGATTGTTGAAATATTTTTCATCTGGAAACTCATTTCAATAAGCATTTTGTCATCGCCATCTTCATTGTGATCGTTCTACGTCGCTTTGTCGTCCCTGCCCTAACAATCCTTAAGAACAACCCCCGTCCACGAAGCCACTGTACAATGATTGTAAGTTGTAATCGGATTAAAATTATGGCGCGCGACTCAAAGCGAAAGAGGTCAACTAGAAAGGAAATAAGAACGGAGAAGATGAGAAATGAGCGTAGAAAGGAAAATACAATGAAAAGCACGAGTAGGACTGTTGTTGGGCGCCAATTGGGTTTCTTAAATTTTATTATTTTTATTTTTAAGTTTTTTTTTTTTCTTATTATATGTTTGCTTCTGGTGTACGTATCTCATTTAGGACGAGACGCGTACACAACTTTAATAAACGTTTCCACTTTTCCGGATGATTTTTCATCGAGTTGGGGAAAAATAAATAAATTGTTTCCGGTATGGTCTTAGGGGCGGAAGGTTCAAGTTGAACTTGGATGCGTTTGCGGTCAAAAAAGGAAAAAATAGAAATAACTCAATGAATTATATTTCTATTGCGCAGAGGAAAATACAATCCGCTCAGGAGAATGGGTTTGAAACCAAAAAGTGGTAGTCAGTGTTTTTGTAGCCTTTATAACCGCACAGTATCAAAATTATTGAAAAATTTTTGAAAACTACGATAACAATGAAATGAAAGTTTTGCTAAGTATTCTATATCAGATTTATTATTATCTCCTTTTTATTTACGCATCACCATTGAATGTTTGGATCGAGATCCTTCGAAATTTCCAAAATGTGTTCTGTTTTCTAATAATTCTCGAAACGATATTGCGACGGACAGTGTCAGTACGGAAGGCTAGATTTTTTGAAGTCTGTCCAGCTGTTGGGATACCAAAACGATATTGACATAATCGCTCTCAACTAACTTGCCGTCATTGAAGCTTTAACAACGATCAAGAAAGAGACCAGAAGAGTTGGACTTCAAATTGAAGAGGAATACATGATGCAGTTCTATATATTTATATGCCATCAGGTTCGCAAACCAAGGAAGCATGACCTTACCAAAGAGAAGCAGTGAGGCTGCGAACACGCAGGGTGGAAAGGTCTACTTAAGATCGAAAGCCTGAAAACTAACCGCCTATTCTTTGCTTTCATCCTTAAGTCTATTGCCTGTTGTGGTAGTATGTATGGGAAATTGTTGGCACACAAATCTGAGTCTGCTCTTGAAATACTTCCAGCCAGGGCAGACTATTTGCTTCCAAAGATTTTGTGCATCATTTTGACACTTATGCCAACTTAATGAAATTTGATCGACACCTAAAACATGGTTTTTGTAATGCATTTGCCATCTTATAGGTTTGTTATAAAGGTAAAAAATACATCCTCTTCTGTCGTAGGATGCTTGAGAGAGTGCATCCTATTTTAACGACAATCTGTTCAAAGGATAACCCTTCCTCAAACAAAGTCAATATTTTAACTCAATAGTTTCGAGTCACATAATTGCTAAAACACTTCACTTCAGTTTATTAATTTATTCGAGTCAAATAATTTTTGCTGCAAATACTGATTAAAAATATTAAACAAGCTATAGAATTATAGTATAACTTTTAATGCCATTTGATTTGCTTGTATACATAGTATTTCTTTGCATTATGTCGCTTCTTATAATTTGCTTGTTCTAAAAGGAATTTAACTACCCTCAACTTTACAGATCTCCGAATTTATAAGATCTAGATTTACCAGAACTCGTTCAATAACTAATTCATTGATTGGTCTCCTCTGCGGTGTCGTTGCTTAAATTGGCTGCGAATCCTAAGGGTGAAGTCATTGGCTAAGTTGAAATTATAGTGGATCAATAAAGAACGTTTTTATAGTAATTAAAAAAATCATTAAAAAACTTAATGACTTTCTAACAAATATATCTATATTAAGGAAAATGGAACAAAATCGCTTTTATTTTTGTTAAAAAAAAGAAAAAAATAGAAGAGTTAAAAATTCACAAAATCAATGTCCTTCGCTTGTATAGAACAACAGCCTAGTTTTTTTTACTAAGAGGCTAATTAAATGTTTTCTTCTTCTTTTCCACGTGGCCAAACCTCTTCAGATATAAAGTCTCTGATAAAAAGCGCCACCATAATGAGGAAAAATTCGTTCACGATATTACAGCACTAGTAAAAAGGTCGCACCCCACAATTCATTATATAACAAAACGGTTCATACCATCAAAGTCCGTAGTGAATAAACCCAAATCTGACAGACCTAACCTTTTCACACCTTCCGATGAGCGATGTATTGGGCAGTGAATCAAGAAGAATCCCAAGCTAATCGCTCCAAAATTACCAAAGAATTATCACAGGCCCTAGATGAAACAATAATACAACCGAAATAAATGGTATAAAAAGAATGACTTTTAATTTTGGAACCAAGTTTTATTCTCGGATGAGAGTCAATTTCATTTATTTAGATCAGATGGTTGATTTTAGGTTTGGCCAAAACCAAATAGAGAGTTGCTAGAATGGAATTTAAAAGCTACGGAAAAACAAAGTGGTGGCTCGCTCACAGAACAACTATGTGTACTTGATGAAATCATGAACCAGATAAAAAATGAAAATTTCATGAAAAGTGCTGCAAAATTGGGAATAAGTGACAGTTTACATTTTTACCAAGACAACGACCAGAAACATAAGGTATACAATCTTCGCTTATGGTTAGTTCACAATTGTCTACATGATCTGGAAACTGCACCACACTCGCCAAACATCAACATCATATACAACGAATAACCAGAATTACGGTCCAAAATTGATGCGTCCATCTACAAAATGCTTATAGAATCCTAGCCCTGAAGATTAGATGCTATTCTAAAGAATAAGTGCCTACCAACTAAATGCTGTTACTTATTATATTCTAATAAATAATTTTATACTAAATATTCTAAATAGGTAATGTTTGTAAGTTTGAATATATGAGGAAATTTTCGAAACTACCCATCCGTTTTCAAAAAGGCTACAAATAATCCCATTTTAACCAAAGGGTCTTTCGTGGTGACCAATTATTGGGTTGGCAACTATGTAATTGCGGATTTCACTCAAAGATGGCTTAAGTTGAATTTTTAGATTTGCTGACGTGATCGAAATGTCAAACATATTTTGTTATTTGATAGTTGGTACTTCCACTGTCAATCAGTAGAAAAAAAAATTGTTTGATCGGTTGTGTAGTTTTTGTTTGGCATCTGTTGAAAAATCAAAACGAACGTTTACGTCATATTTTGTTTTTTTATATCCGTAAAGGAAAAAACGCATCGCAAGCTCACAAAAAGTTATTTGCTGTTTATGGTGACGAAGCTTTGAAAGAACGGCAGTGTCAAAATTGGTTTGCTCTGGTCGTCAAGTTGAAATTGATGATGACAAAATCAAAGCAATTATCGATTCGGATCATCACAGTACAACACGTGGGATTGCAGAGAAGCTTCATGTATCACCTTTGCTATGTACGAAAACTCGATTTATGGGTTGGTTTCTCATGAACTGAAAGAAAATCATTTAACACAACACATTAACATCTGCGATTGGTTAAAGAAACGTAATGAAAATTATCCATTTTTAAAACGATTGATAACAGGTAATGAAAATGGGTTGTTTACAACAACGTCAATCGCAAAAGATCATGGAGCAAGCCAGGTGAACCAGCTCAAACAACATCAAACGTTGATATTCATCAAAAGAAAGCTATGTTATCAGTTTCGTGGGATTACAAAGGAATTGTCTACTTTGAACTTTTACCACCCAACCGAACGATCAATTCAGATGTCTTCATTGAACAACTAACAAAATTGAACAATGCAGTTGAAGAAAAGCGTCCCGAATTGACGAATCAAAAAGGTGTTGTATTCCATCATGACAATGCAAAGCAACACACATCTTTGGTCACTCGGCGAAAATTATGTCAGCTTGGTTGGGATGCTTTGCCACATCGACAATATAGTCCTGATCTCGCAACATCTGACTACTTTTAATTTCGATCTTTGCAAAACTCCTTGAATGGTAAAAATTTCAATAGTAATGAAACGGACCTGGTTCAGTTTTTTTCTGATAAAAACCAGAAGTTTTATGAACGTGGAATTATGATGCTGCCTGAAAGATGGCAAAAGGTCATTGCTCAAAATGGGCAATACATTACAGAATAAAGTTATTTCGTTCCATGGAAAAATTGTCTTTTATTTTCTAAAAAAAAACGCAATTACTTAGATGCTAACCTGATATTTTAGAAAACCAAATAATGGTAGTTTTTGCGAACGCTGAATTTAAATCATGTCAAAATGCAATTTGATGCACATTTTGCTAAAAACCGAACGTACCTGTATTGTAAGGGTGAGATTTTCGAACGATTCTTTTAAAGATAATGTTAAAGAAAGAAAGAGTTTCATGTCATCATCCTGCATATTCAGACGAGTCCTACACAATTAAGCTCGTGGTTACATGTGGTACAAATTGAATTGTTTTTTTCATTCTCAACATCGTACGTTACTCAAAAAATAAAATGTGGAATTCGTCGGATTTCACCAATATTTAATTCTGATTACTTCTGCCTGACAGTAGTTTATCACTTCCGTCTGCTAAAATTACCTTTCCATTACCTTTACCTCTAAAGTCTTCTGCTCTGTTTGGAATAGGTTTGAACAATTTCTTGCATAGCTTCCTGTACTATTACCTCGTTAATCACGAGAAAATTTGACCGCACTCTTTGTCAAACTCTTGGTTTCGTTGTGTTGACCGGATGAAATCTCGCTCATTAGAGATAGCTCTCTGATTCCTCTTTTACAGTTTTTTTATGACTATGATCCTTATATTGAAATATGCAAAGAAAAGGCGTATGTATGAGGAAAAGCATTGATAGTGTAGTGGCTTGAAGTTCAGATGTAATTCCTCCATGAATGTTGACCGAATACTGACGATGACGAATGTTTAATGTTTGCATTAATTTAAAATTCGCAGTAAATGTTATCATCATGACTTCTTTTGGTGGTCGACCATTCGAGTGAAACCGGCATTAGTTTAATTGCAATCGAAGCAGATTTGAAATTTGTCAACTCTAAGTTTCGAATCTGTGACCTGTTCACTGATTCAACTTTCCTGTCCCATTTCTGTCGCAATGCACGACTTGAACAAATCAATAACGAGAGCTTCAACATGGTATTCAATCCTCTGACAAGCCATCCTCCCATGATAAAGATATCATAATTTCTTCACTGTTTTCCATCGCATCGCACTAATTATAGCCGCACACTTACTCGTAATTGCTTGTGCTCAAATAACGTGTGCTGGCTGGGTTATCCTTGTAATTTAATATTTCTCACATTCGCCCAAACTAATGACGCTGCTCCATGTCGGTGTTATTGTTTACCAGACGTATGCCTCACCCAATGACTAATTATCTGTCATCGTGCAATAATTCCATATATGAACATGTATTGTTATCTACTCAACCAAGTGCTCATTAATAATAGAATCCATTCACGTGGGAAACATGATACATTGTGGTACCTGCCTTAGCTGCCTGACCAATAATGTTTAGTTGAAAATGGCTTCAGTTTAATTTATTATCCTTAAATGACTGACTGAAATAATTTTTTGTTTTCAATTTGTTTCAGCAAATGTAAGCCAAAGAAAAGTTTAAGTTCCGAAAATGTTATTCAATCATTGTAGTTGAGACTTTTTTCGACATCAGTTTTCCATGCCCTGATCCTTCAAACAAGAGACCGACATTACTTTGAATTAGGATTTATTTTTTTCTAAGCATTTTTTTCGAAATCAATAGTTTTTTTTTGCTTGGAAAACTGTCAAAATGAATTTTTGGGCGTAATCCTGAGTGAAAACATTGGAGCTTAGACATGCAGAATGACAAGCAGTTTTATTGAATTTTTTAATGGTTCGGTGGGTTTTTAATAACAACAAAGAGTGACAGGCCAAATACCAAAATCCATGGAATTACATCATGACTCATGTGATGCGAATGGGAAACGCAAAAGGCCATGGATGGAGTTTGCTTGACAAATTTTTGCAATTAACACCGTGTACGCATTTTATTTATTTGAGTTTGTGGTTTTTTTTATTTACTTTTTGTTTTGCCATTCAAATACAATTAAAAAGAGCAATTAATTATAATACTCCATACAATTTAATTGTTTTTATTCATGAATTTATTTCATATTGAACTAGATTTTTAATATTTGAACAAAGATAAAGAAGATAATAATATTAACAATGCAGCGTTTAGAAAAAAATTTGATAATTAAATTTAGCAGAACTGCCTTTTTAAATATTTACTTATTTTTATCAATTACATATTTAAATTACTTATTGATAAGAGCTAATTAAAGCACTAGCAGTGAAGCTATCCGCTATGTGTTCTTATTTAACCTTACCTCATGACTTGAATTCGATTAAACACATGCATATTTTAATACTGTATACCGACCTCGTCATTCCCTGATAGTTAAAAAAGAGCAGCTGAAGGCATTTCTGTTGCTGATTTATTTTAGTCAGTACCCTTCAATATCTGTCAATAGATTTTGGAAAAATATCGCTATTTTAATTTTTATTGACTCTGCTGTAAAGGTATAACACTAAAAGCAGGGTGATGATCCAATCGTCCAAAGTTTCAAGTTCTATTCATGTCTAATGAAATCCTGTGAATTAAACTAAAGACCAAAAGTAGATATCGAATTCTCCGTACAATTTCGGACTCCAACCATGGAGCAATTGAAACCAAAATACATCTTAGTTTCGAACCACTACACAATCTTCTCATTCTTTTCTTATAGCTTCCCTTGCTCGGTGCAACCGAGAGAGTGATCAAATATGGTCGCTACAAAATGGGCTATCCCCAAATATTTCCTATTCATCACAATTGATTTGATGATTATGCTTGAGTGCTCACTTTCTGCCAGCTTGCATAATTAGTCGGTATTTGGAAGAATTTTAGTCCTTCAATAGAAACCAAACGAAGGCTTGTAAGAAGTGTGCTTGCACCAATTATTAAGAGCGAGTCTGTTGTAAGCAAACCTTACTGCAAACCTTACTGCAAACCTTTCTGCGACATCGACCTTCGAATCTGCATGTGAAACAAATGGATTCCTAATAAATCGCGTGGAGCAGTACGGCTTGCGGATGCCCTAAGCCACTAAAGAGTAGACGTCACTGCCATCAGATACAATGTATGGGGCATCACAAAGAGTATAGAAGACTGCGACAGCTACCCGAAGGAAAGTGCACATTTGGATGTTGATTCGTGCTAAAAGGCAAGAAGTCTTAATCTTTGGGCAGTCTTAATCACTGATCAATGACGTACTCCAATGCGAGGAATTTTTTAAGGGAAGATTGAAAATTGCGTAAGTAATCCTTCATACTCAAACCTTCGATAAAGGACTATGACTGATTGATTTGGCTGCATGACAACATTTTAAGGAGGCATTCAAAAGGGCATCTGCTAGTGCTAGTGCTAGTTTCAAGATCAACTAAATTGATCGAACTTTCAAACATGGACCAGGATCACAACTCATTTTCAACGAAACTTGATTGAAAAATTCCCGGATCTAGAAAAAACTGAAAACGTTGCTTCGCTGCAGGCGAAAGAGACTGCCTATAACTTTGCAAATCAAGTATTCTTTTGTGTCTCAAGAGATCCTATACCACCAGGATGCAGTGCACGTAGTTTGATGGAGAGTGCAAGCAACTGCCTGCAAGCTAAAAGGAGGCAGTCAAAGCAGCGTTGGAAAAAAGGATTCTGCATATGACAGCATTTACAGAGACCAGATAAGTTATGGCCAAAATGGTAAAATTGTACATGAAGACATTTGAGAAGCTCGCTGCTCTTTCTTATCAATGGACGGGCATGGCTTCGCGTTGAACTTGAGCTAAAGGCTACACAAACAGTACACAAAACACCAGCCGCAATTTTTTCAGCACATCGTTCGATGTGCATGAGTTGCAATTTTAGAGGGCGCTTATTGCTCTCGAAATTTCAAACACCAACAAATTCTAGTGGTTAAAAAATTGGCTGATTTTTATTCCTTTGAATTTCAAAGTCCACCTTGAGCTCAAGATTGCTGTAAAATGAAGATTTCGAACGTTATAACTTCTTTGATTTATCTGAGTTTGCCCTGTCAAGTCTCATTTGCGAATCAGTTTATCTTCTCGATTTTAAAGGTTCTGGTTATACATTTTAAGCCCATAATACATCAATTCGTTATCTTGTCGTTAGTTATCCGCCCAACAGATGACCGACGGACGTACGGACGTGCAGAAAATCAAAGCCCAGAGGGAAAACAAACGATCCAACGAAAAAAATAAATAAAACAATAGTTAATCAAAGCCTTGGGACCAGCCCTCTTCAAGAGCAATTAACTGAACACCACTAGCATCAAATCAAACACCAAGAGGCGGAAGGTCATCACAGACACCCTACAGCCACCCATTGGCACTTCACGAGTGGCTCAGGAAAAAGAGCCATGTTTATGTATCGCGTGCAATTATCCGGTTAAGAGTCCTTCAGCGAAAACCCATAAATATTGACTTTTCTTAGATTGAACCGCAAACAAAAGCAGTATCCACTCCTTCGAATAGTGGCATTGGAGTGTCGATGGAGTACCATTGGGGTGGCGTTGCGGTAGTTGCCATAACCTTCGGTGTGGCTGCTCCTTTTCTTTGGCATAAGTGTATCATGAACATGTTTACATAGATCATGTCCTTCTTCTCTGTTTTGCTTACATATGAATTAAATAGAAGATAAGCGGTAGTATATGAATACGACCCCTCTTCGGTTGCCTATTTTCTTCAACGCTCTTGTGTGAACAAGTCAAAGATTGTGCGTCGACCGAAGGACCTTCGTGGCACACTGCCACTCCTTTGAATCCATAATTTACGACCACGAGTATAATAAATCGCAGTACCCAGAATCTAATACCTATTCCACACAATCCGCTTAATGAACTGATGTATTGGTGATTCATTTTCACGAGGCAATGTATGTTACACTGCCGTCCATAAGTTTTTGGACGGAAAAAAAATCGTTCTCAATTTATGCAGGACTTAAATGAACAAAATTCTTGATAGTTTACGATATTATTGCATCTCAAAGCCCAGTTTTAAGGGGAATCTGTACGATTTTGGTTCAAATATTTCCTTAAATATCTTTTTTTAAAACATCCTTTTTGGGAAAAGTCAAAGCCAGTTTGGTCTGGGACTTCAAGATGAGATTAAAATTTCGAAGTTAACAGTACCTGGTACAATACGTTGCTGATAATTCTTAAGACGTACGAAACGCAGAAGACTTAAATTCACCAGAAAAAAATAGGACAATACAAAGCTCCAAAAATCTGAGCAGAGTTGAAACATTCGCAGTCAAAGTAGATATCAGTTAAATGATGAAGGTGTTCCACTACCTCATGTCTTCACGATAAGTCAAATGCCTAGATTGGGAAAAACAAGTGTAAGGATTGGTGGAAATTCGTTTGGGTGGACCAAAAAGAAGACGATACACTCGCCGATCTGCTGGAGAAAGGAAATGTCATAGCTGTGTGATCGCAGCTGTCAAATGTGGCAATGCTATAATAGTGTGGAAATGTGGCTCTTCCGGTTGCAGACATCACCCCATAAAAATGGAAAAAGGAATACGGTTTGCGATAAAAAGACCATGGATTCATTTTTTCCAAACTGACAGTTGCATTGTAATTGTGTTTTAAAACGCCATAACCTTCGGTGTATAAGTGTGATAATTTGATATTTACGACCTGCATTTTCCTATGCATTGAATGTTTTAAAAAAAAAAATTAGTTTTAAAAAATCTACTTAGGCCATTCAATAAATTCTATTTTAATAGTGAAAATAAAAATATTGTTAGAGAAAAAATGATTTGTTTTGTATCGCCTCATAGTCGAAGGTTAGACGCTCAGTTTAATGGACTAGTTCGGAATCAACTGCTTATTTTAACGAGCTAGAAAATATATTTATGCCTTGCTGGATGAAGTTGTTCCTGTAGAGACAGTTTTGTCTTCATGCCGATCAGTTACTTTCGTAGATATCGATATGTGCAATCTGCCACATGCCGCATGACCGTTTTTGTCCCGCAATTGATATACTTTTTCGCTTACTTACTAAGTGTACAGAATGGAAAACGGAAACTTGAAAGTATTCTATCAATATTATTTTTTTCTTACTTGCTTTTTTCTACATTAATTTTAACAAACTTACTAATGAGAAACAAGGTAAATGCTTAAATAATAAATTTACATTATGACTCTTATAACATTATTTTTTTATACAAATTAGTATTAATTAGAACATATTGTTTAAAGATATTTTACAACAATTCAACGACCAGAGTTCTTGCAAGTATTGAATTCTTTTAAAATAATGTGTTTAGTCTTCCGACAAAACCAAACAAAATTCGATTCAATGGCAAACCAAAAAAAAACGTTTGTCTTTATAAAATCGTAAGAGAAGTTTGCTTGTAAGTCGCTTCATATCGCCAATTTAACATAGTTGCGTCTAGGTCAATTGTTACTTCTTACAAAGTAAAAAATATCAGATTTATTCGTATTTACTTGTCTTAACTTTACCAAATCATGTAGAGATCTGAAACGGTTGATTTACAAACGCATGCCACGATTTAAGCTGGACGCCGATGTATTTTTCAAATGAAGTTGATAAACAATGTAGTGCTCTAAATGGAAACAATGTTATTTTTTCAATAACCATTTTATCATTTTCCTTTGCATTACACAAGCAGTCAAACAATTTGTAATATATCGCTTCAATTGTTGTATTCCATCTGAAAATAATACTGTCTTTGGATCTTAAGCTGATCGCCAAGTCGATTTGTGTTCGAAAAAGCATCCTGCATATAACGTGTAGAGTCCCAATGAAATTAACAAGGAATTTATTCGGCACTCGAGCGGTAAGTTTCATCTTCCGAACTATCGTCTTTTGCAGAGAATGAGATTTATTAAAATAGTTAAATCTGCCCCTAAAATCCTTCTTCCCTTTGTCCATCGTATATAATATATGCAATGTTAACAAATATGCAATGAAAAGATTCTTCGATTACTAAAAACGTTCGCCGTCACAAAATAATACTGAGTGTTGACTTTTAGAAATTCTTCGATTTTTAAGAATTCTTCTTTTTTTGCTCTTCTTCAAATGTTCTACGATTGAAGCTTTGACTATAGAAAAGAAAAGCATGATACCTGCTGAGCCCCAAAAAAAATCCAGCTATTGTTGCCTCTGACGACTGAGACGTCTTAAAATTCTTGGGTGATCGAATGCTTTTTTTGAATCATTGCCCAAAGTTTTGTTTTGACTTATAGTAAAACACACAAATGAACACAAGCTTTGTCCAAAGTAACAATTTGACTCAATACCTTGTTTTCACAACCAACATGTGTAGCTCCAATAGCGTGTACAATCGCGCTGCTGTTTTTGTGACACAGTGACCACTAATAGCATACACCTTGCATTAACTTAATTCTTTACACTCTCACCATTTCTGCCGCTATTTCGTCTTTATTCATTCATTTTCGAATACAAATTAAACAAGCTATTTCTTCCAAGTGAGGCTTTGACTTATTAAAAGAACCTATGTCATCGTTAGCCGATGCAAATGTTTCTATCATGGTATGGTTTGAACCAACATTCTTTGCTCTAGAAGGATCTTTATTTTCTCGCATATTTTTAATGTGCGAGTAGCAGGATGAAAGAATGATTGCATAGTGTTTTGATGAATTTACTGACGATTGCTCTTTTTATGGAGTCCAAAGAGGGACGAAGAGTGTGATATCAATTTTTTTGCATTCGTTCAGTTCGCAGTATTTTATTCGTAAAAAAAATGCGATTTTTTGGAGTGATTCATCACTCAGATATCAAACAACACACGATTCCTAGACTCGTAAGTTCTTGGCTTAATTTGGGATTCGAACCTAAGACCGGTTGTAAGGCAGGCGTTTTTCAACTGACGCCCACAGCCGTACTCGATTTTCACCACTTTTTTCAACCTTCCTCCCGATTGAGTTGCATTCGATCTATGAAAGTTCAAAAGCTTATTGAGATTAAGATTCAAATATAACTTCAACTTTAAAGCGTTTTTTTAATATTTTTTCTGCACAGTCCTAAAACTAATGGAGAGCAGTGTAAAAGCACTTCAAGAACTCCATGCATATTAAGTCGTTAGTGTCCTTGCGAATCTAAGCTTGAGTTTAATTGTCGATTCAATTCGAAATCACTCGCTGATTTATATGATTGCCATTTAGATGCGAGGTCGTAATTTTAAGGGATCACGCATGTAGGCGTATTATAAAATGAAACCCAACCGCCCGTGCGGCTTATTGAAAGTATACCTCTAAATTGTTCCCAAGGCAATAAAATTTGTCTCATCGATGATTATGTTGTCCTCATTAATTTGTTCGCTTTCTTCCTTTATTCTTCTCCATTTTCGATGATTTTTTCGGAGTTAAAGGCTTTTGGGGGGCTTAAATTTGTATCCCTGCATTTGCCTTCTAAGAAGCTTTGAAGAAATTTTAGTCTACCCGCAATAAAGCTGGTAAATGTTCCCCGACTTCTGTTTACAAATAAATTTCAGACGCCCATATAGTGGAATCATGTAATCCTCCTTGGTTTGCAGAAAAGACTCTGTGACAATGACGGCTTCCATCGAATGGAGGTAGAGCTTTACTTTTTTGTGGAAAAAAAACTAAAGATGACATCGTAACTATCTGAACTGCACCCACGCACGAGTGGAACGTGCGCATCGTAGGCTAAAAATATCGAGGGAGCTCGGAATCAAACTTTGATGGTACTTGAACGCAAATTGAGCATGATAAATCGTTATCTATGTAAAGTGACAGTCGTCAACAGGAAATAACTTCTTTTATTTGACGGTTAGTTTTGCTGGGATAGATTCTTTTCGCACAAGTGGAGGGGGACAGCTCACATGACATGCTAACATGTTACGTGCTTAACAGAATTGTTGGCAAATAGATTTGTAAAACGGCAACAGTTGAGATACGGATCCGTGAATTTGCAGGAACTTGGAAATGCAGTGATAGTTTGACGTCAAGTTTGTACGAGGAAGTCATCCTTAGATAGGATTTCCATCCTTTTTCTTTTTTTAAGGTTTTATGTTTATGCGTGCGCGATACGGGAAAACCGCTCCCAGGTGGTTTTGAAAATTGTATAAGCAAAGAAATATTTTCCATTTGTCATAAAGAATGTGTCCTTGAATAAAAAGAAATAAAATGAATTTTAGAAGTGGATTGTAATAACAGCTTACGAACGATAAACACAAAAATCTCGTCGCAGTCTTAATTTCAAGCTATTTTTTTAAAAAAGGCCTCAAAAATTCAAAAAAGCTACCGAAGTCATATAAAAATTATGATTTCATTCTTGCAAGTCGCAAAGATCATTCCAGTTCTCAAAAAGAAAGCAACAATTAACTCACACGCTGATTTCAGACCTATTGCTATCTTGCCTTCTCTATCAAAAGTGTTGGAAAAGTCTATCCACAACCAGATGGCAGACTTTTTTCGGCGCGAAAACCTACTAACCGTCATCAACTTGGCTTCAGAACGTACCACAGCTGCACGATCTGCGATGGATAAAAACTAAGTTACTTTCCTGACACTTTTAGACTTTTCCAAGGCCTTTGATACGGCAAATCATAAGCTACTTGTGTCTAAGCTTTCAACTTTGTACAATTTCTCCTCATCAGCTGCTAACTTTATTTATGCGTACCTGTCTGGAAAAAAACAAGCAGTCTTAGCAAACAACATTATGTCTGAATTTATTGAAACTTCAGCAGGTGTTCCTCAAGGATCCATTTTGGGTCCCTTACTCTTTGCAATTTGTATAAATGACCAATCAAAGGTAATAAATTATACCAAGTTTCACATGTTTGTGGACGCTGTTCAAGTGTACTTTAGTTTTGCCCCTGAACAAATTGAAGAAGCAGCAGTCAAATGTAAGGAAGACCTACAAAAGATTTTTAGCTGGGCTCAAGAAAACTGCTTACGGCTTAATCCGGGAAAAACGAAATTTTTAGTCATAAATAGAAATGGTATTAACACCAGCAGCTTTCCCACAATCTACCTTGGTAATGCTTCTATTGGGTTTCTGGATAAAGCTAAAAACCTTGGAGATTGGTTCAACATCATTTTGTTGCTTTAATCATACTCATTACACATAATTAAGTTAAGTTACCAACTTAATTTTACTCAACTTCAATTTTATTTCTATTTTCAATTTCAACATAAATAATTTTATTGCAAAAATTCACATTTACACACTAAAGATTATAGGGAGTCTATTTAAAAATGTTGTTATACAAAATCAATCAATCAATAAACATCAAACACGTTAAAGTGCCAAAGAGCAGATAGATGCTTACAAAGCTGTTAACCTAATAGGACTACCGGTTGAAAATGTCGTTAATGCAGACAACTTCATATCTTTTACTCTTAGGTGAATTATGACCATGACAGCTGTCACATCAGAAACTTCATGTCATTGTCTAATTATTTCAGTCTAGGTTATTTGTCATTAGTGAAGTCATTACAAGTTTTGTAAAGCCGTAAAATGTCTACATTCGTGCCATCAAAACAACATTTGCGGGAAGTTTTTCAGTTTTCAGTTCGGTTTCAGTTTTCAATTTTTTCAATTGCTTACCGAAGCTTACCCGGGCTATACTATAGACGTAAAAATGTGTCGGCGGTGGTTTAAGAGGTTCAAAGATGGTGATTTCGATACCGAAGACAAAGAACGCCCCGGCCAGGTGAAAAAGTTTGAAGACCATGAATTGGAGGCATTGCTCGATCAAGATCCCTCTCAAACGCAAGAAGAACTTGCAAAATCACTTGGCGTCGCTCAGCAAACCATTTCCGATCATTCGAAAGCAATGGGAATGATCCGAAAGATAGGACATTGGGTGCCGCATGAATTGAAGCCACGAGACGTCGAACGCCGATTTTGCATGTCCGAAATGCTGCTTGAACGCCACAAAAAGAAGACTTTTTTGCATCGAATCGTCACTGGTGATGAAAAATGGGCTACGTATGGATACCCCGGACATGGCTTAACTTCGACGGCCGTTCAGAATATTCATGGCATGAAGGTTATGCTGTGCATTTGGTGGGACCAGAAGGGTGTTGTGTGCTATGAGCTGCTAAAACCAAATAAAATAATCACAGGCGAGATCTACCGATGACAATTGATGCGTTTGAGTCGAGCACTGAAGGAAAAACGGCCGGAAACGGCCGCAAGACACGATAAAGTTATTTTGCAACATGACAATGCTCGGCCACATGTTGCAAATGTCGTCAAAACTTACCTTGAAATGCTCAAATGGGATGTCCTACCCCACTCGCCGTATAGTCCAGACCTTTATCCATCCGATGACTATCTCCTCCGATCGTTGCAACTTGGCCTGGCTGACCAGCACTTCCGTCATTTCGATGATGTCCAAAAATGAATCCATTCGTGGATCGCGGCCAAACCGATCGAATTTTTTAGAACGGAGAGCCATGAAATGCCAGAAAAAGGGAAAAATGTGTGGCTAGCGATGGGCAATACTTTGAATATTGAGTTTATATCAATTTTTCCACAATAAAGCATTGATTTTTTCGACATTTTCAACCGGTAGTCCTATTCTTTGAGGCGATATTATGTATTTCCCCGGAATTCAAGCGGACCATAGCATGCAGAACGACTGGAATATCAGGACTTTAGCATCATCAGTTGCAATAGATGTGCCATCATAAAAGCTGTAGGGGCCATTTAAAAAAAGGCCCAAACAGTCGGTCTTTTCATGAATAAGGATTCAAAATCCATGGTTCCGACAAGAAATCGATCCCTCGGATATGATTGTTGAAGAAACATCACTATCGACGGCTTAAAAATCAAGGCAGCAAAGGTTTTCATGTTTTTCAAGACCACTCGTCGAAAACTCATCCTAGGGAGTCGATTCTACTTCGTTCTGTCCAAGCAATCAGCATCAAAACTCCAAGCTTAAATGACAAAAATCATGCTCCTCAAAATAACCATCTGGTAAGCTGGTTCTTTCAAATGGAGCCGACATTCAATAAGACAAGAGAGCAGATGTGGCACTGATAACGAGAAGGGTTAATGACGCAGAAGATCTCTCAGATGATTAAAGATTTTGATCTATTCTGTTTAACGAAATTCGCTGACTGAAATCCCTCGAACATATTGAGCTAGGTTGCAAACAAGGAAGAAGTCATATCGGAAAATGTACACAAGAAAAAATAGAACGACCGGAAAAACAGATAAAAAATGTTAAAGAAACATTTTGAAATTTACTTGAAAGGACACGAGTCAGTTACGATGTGTCCTGCCCACGGCAGTCGAAGTTTTGGGAGAATTCTATCAATTCCGGGACAGAAATTTCCCTCCAGGATCGATGCAATTTCTTTTTTTTTCAATTTCAATGAAAAGAAAGTTTTTCAATATCTTTGTCAAATTCACAACTTTTTGAAATATTTGATTCGAAAATATGACATGATCAATAGTTCTGAGTGTCCATCTGTGCTCCGTGGAATACCTGTTGCGTTATAAACTCCACCACACTTTCTTATAATGGAATAATAAATCCCGCAAAGTATTGCGCTAGACATAACAAACATTTATGTAGCAATGTCCATTTCATTTAAAGTTTTGTATGATTATGACTCGACCTCGAGTTGAGAAATTTTACAACTGCATCCCGGCAGCAATGCTCACACAGAATCCAGCCATCATGTCGTAATTCCTTTCTGTAGCACATAACTTTCACTTCAAATCCTTAATCACTTCGAGGCAGTTGAAAATTCAATTTAGAAAATCCTCCAGAAATGTTTTTAAGTACTCTTCAAAAAGAATCCAGAAAAAGGTAAAGTAAAACGAAAAACTGAATTGTTGGAAAACTTTATTTTCTTTTATTTAGACAACTCCAAAGCGAAGACGAAATCCGCTTTCTCGAAGTTTCTGCAAGCTACCAAGAAAAAAAATTTTTGTTGCCTTCACCATTTTGAATTTTTCAAGTCTCCCCGTGCCTATTGTAATATTTTTTTTTTCTCAAACTTGCGAATGTATCATCGCTCATGACAGATGGAAATGGAATTTATTTTAAGAGATCAAGAAAAGAAATATTTGCATGTCCTTGCGATACACTGTTGCGTATGAGCAACATAAATTTAGTTTAATCCTTGAAAAAGCAAAGTTGAGTTGAATGAATTTGATTTCGTGGTGTATTTGAAAAGATGATTAATTTGACGTTGCACTTCTTTTTGAATTATTATTGGATGGTATGATTTCATTTACATTTTGATTAGCGCAATCTAATCTGTGACAACAGCAATTCGGCAAAAATGCTGGATCAGGAATGAGTTGGAAGTCAAATTCTTTAGTTTGTTGATACACTATCTTGATTGAAAAGTGAACGTCCCTGAAAAACCATTTCAAAATTACTGAAAAATTGTTATGAACTAGAATTATTGTTTTTATAATAAAATAAATGCAATGAGTATTTCGCAGTAGTTCCATTTGTTTTTCGAATGTTAAGAAAAAGGTATGAACAAAGCAATATGAGTCATTTTAGAATAAATTCGAGACTTCTGTGTTTCAAAATACTGTGAAAATATTTGTCCGATTGGAAATCGGTTGGGTGCGCTCTAGTCTGCTCACACCATCAACCTCCCATTTGATGGTAAATATATGCATGACTATAGAAAAATATTCAAAATGAGAAGATAAACAGCATCTTCAATTAACTTGCTTCGTAGTTCATTTGAGCGGAGTTCCTTTTTAAGCAGTGATAAAGTAAATGTTGGAAAGTTTCATTTTTTAAACTATTATTTGGTTTCACCTGTCAAAACTTGGAACAACTTCCTCACGGCCGATTTTGCTTAAAAATGGTCCAAGATTGTGGATAATGCATATTTTTTTTATTATATTCAAATATTAATATATTGTATTATAATTCATTGAAAAAAAATGGATTCTTTAAAAATATAAGGAAGCAGTAAAAAATAAATAAATTGTTGATTTTAACCAAACTTTTATGAGTTGAAAAATAAAATAGAATTAAAAAGAACTACATAATTATAAAAAAAACATGTTACATTTATACAACAAGAGTGAAAAAAAAATGTTTAAATTAAAATTATTTTTAACTTTTTTGTTTTATTTTATTAACAAAAGTTTGTTCAAAAAAAATATATATTAATAAGCGCAGCTTATGCAGATATTGGTGAGAAAAGCTGCGATTTTCGGTGCACAGTCCCAATGGCATAGCACACTATGATAGCGTTATGGCAAATTGAACCAGAACTAAAGTATGTTTACTATTTTATGGTGCCCGTGACGAATTTCTTTGAACAGATTTGAAATAGTCTAAGTGGATTTTTCGCTTGTCTCGAAATTTTATCTTTTACTTCTTTCACATGGAAACCTATACGTTTGATTTTATTATGCGTTATATTGGTATGTTTCTTTTGAAGGTCTCATTCCTCAAAGGTAAAAACTGAACCATTATAGGATGACTATAAACATGACTAAAAACCTTCGTTGCGCGAGTCCGAATCGTACTTGGCCGGTTTTTTTATAACTTGTAATGCAGTTTGCATAGAGTGAGCAAAAAGATACGGAGTAGGCTTGAGTTGGAATTGGGGTAAAGAATTTGGTATTGACTATCTAGCTTTCGCTTGAAGGGTACACTTCTAGGAGAAAAAATTTATATTACTTATCTTAAGTGTCTTATGGTTTACATTATTAACATTTACATTATTCATCTTAAGTGTCTTATGGTGCTCCGGACTTAGACCCCATATTTTCACGCGGAGCTTCGTGAATTTATTCCAAAATCCTTGACTATTAATATTAAAATTTGGAGTCAGGATTGTTACGAGGTTTGTGGCCTCAGTCGAACGATAAGTTGTCGTACTTTCGAGTTGGATATCTTGTGGAAGCTAGGCCCTTTGACGAGATCTCGCGTCGTCTGCTTTTTGCTTTGCAGATTTTTAATGTTTCTGCCCACGGAGTTCGACAGATTGACTTTCATTGGAAGAAATAAAAATTAAATCCTGCACATATGCGACTATCTTTATGCAGAAAAATCACGAAAGTGAATATCTTTATTCAAATCAAATCTGTGGCCATCAAACGCTAACGCATCCATACAATTCTGCAGAATTTTTAGTTTCCAATATTTGGACCCTACTCAAGAATCCCAAATGGGAAAGTTAGTTAGAATACAAATTATGGTCTTTCAGAAAAGATTCGTGTGGTTTTCATTTGCATTCCATATGGTCACTCTCGAGGCCCGCTCTGAGTTATCTGAGGTGATCTCCAAATCTTCAAACACTTCTTCGGCTGCTTTTTTGTATTATATAGTATATCTGTACCTGCCCAAGTGGCGGACACTGCGGTCTGAAAGAATAGACCTTTTGCATCTTGGGGAGTTTGTTCAGGCTGTTAGACATTCCATCCCTTTGATGAAAGTGATGAAAGTCAGAATGGATTGTCTAATGTCCAATTGGGAGCACATCTCTTTGAGGAAGATACGCCTTCTTAACGAAATAAGAGCTGGATATTTACAAAAAATTTGTACAGCCGTTTCGTCGTCTTCCAAACAGAGTTGGCATTTGGTGGTTGTACTGAGTCCTTGTTTGGTAAGATGTGATCTCAAGCGGCAATGGCAAGAGAGGAAGCTCATGTCGCGCTAGATTTCTCCAGAGGGCAATGCGTGGCTTGTTTTCTCACTTATTTATCAGACCTGGAGCAGTAGTCCATCTTACACCTTAGAAAGTTTCCAGACCACTAAACGTGGCTGATTATTCTTTTTCTTTTGGTTTGATTACTGCATAGCTCTTATCACAGGTTTCCGTAGCTCCAGGAATATCAAAAGCTTCTTATGTTCAATGCCTATTTTCGATATTTAACTCCGTACTACGTTTTCTGAGGATTTCCTTGGTGGGTATGATTTTGAGTTCTAGACCATCCAAGATCAAAGGAAATTTTGAAGAACTGGTTCATTGATCACGTTATTATCCTTATCGATTCCATGAGGGCCATTCCCGAATACAGGACCAGCTTGGTATTAGATCTACAACTATCTTAGATGTGTTGGCCTCGTACAAAAAGGTTGAAACAAAAATAGAGCGAGATTACAAGCGCATTGTGCGGCCTAAAAAGGAATCTCTTAATTTCACAGTATGCCCGAAAGTAGGCTTAAGGGTTAACTGATGAATATTCGATGATGTGCGCGTATTTCGAGTGCATGGTTGAAGGGGCGAAATGCAATTAGCTATTTCGTCGGAGCATTAGTGGAAGAAATACTGCTAAGACAACAACCAGCAAGAAACATTCCTACGATGCTCCAGCGAGTACATTGCTTTCGATATATTGTCGCTCGACTTTGAACTCTATAGTGGTATCGGGTGCACCTGCCCAAATGTGAACACTCCATTTTAGGCCGAATAAAGCCTTATAAATTGTGGCTAAATCAGAAGGATTCATGGACATCGGCTGGGTATAGGGTTTTGCTTAAGTGACACAAGACAGCTTCCAGCATTAATTAATCCTGTTTAATTAAGCTGTCAATATCAGAATCTAATGAGTTAAACATACTTTGACGTTCAATATCTACGTCCGAAGAACAGGGCCGCGGTTCAGTAAACGCATGTTTGAAACTGAGGGTACTGTCATCTGCGAAGGTTGTATCTAATCTATCGAAGAAGAGGCTCACCGATCCCATATGCATGCATTTTCGACAAAAGAGCCGGATGAAAAACTCTGTCAAATGCCTTTGAAATATCAAGTGTAACTATGAGTATTTTTGATTTGCCGGAATAACATATGGATTGGTTCCATTTTTCGGTGAGACAGTGAGACAGAAATGCAGTTTTCCATCAAATCGGAAAGAGACATTAAGCTGACTCAGTAGTTTTACCAGCATGGAAGAACAGCTCTTCAGAATCATAGGGGTAATACCATCTGGACCAGCGGATTTGTGTATGTCTAGATCTTTCAGTACTCTTGCGACTGTGCGAGTGCGAAAATATATTTGTCCCATAAATTGTTCGACGCTCTCGAACACAGGTGGTGGTAAAATCTAGAAGTGTGCAACTCGCCGGATTGTGCAGCAAGCAGACTGGCTTATTAACAACCGGAGTGTCACTCGAAATGATCGTTCGAATCGATGGCGAAGTAGAGTTCTTAATGTTTTCACGAAGAACCAAAATTGTTTATGCCACTGGGACAACATAATATTTTTTGCCTTTATTAAAGTCCATTTGAGAACTTCGTACATAGAAGAAGAGCATTACAGTCATTACGGAATCGTCGAAACCTTTTCCGGTTTCCCTCTGCACGCTTGACCGAAAACTGAGATTTCTCAACCTGACAGCCTCTTTACAGCTTGAGTCTAACCATAATTTCTCTTTTGGCCAGATTGTCTTCAATCTGTTTGGGTTGAAGTCCTTTTTACCTTAAAATGTTTGCAATTATATCAGTGGATACTTCCACATCACTATCGAGGAAACAGTGACCAGTCAATACTCCTTAAATAGCTATAAAGGCAATCTGAATTGGCTTTCTCATATCACCAAAGGAGAAGTTTTTTCCTTCGATGGGTGGTTTGAAAGAAAGTTGTTGGCTGATATGACACACTTGTCCGACGAACCTAGGGGCGCCACTATTACGAGACTTTGCCAACCTTGCCTTGCTCACTTGTTCTCGAGGAACTGTGAATGCCAAAATTCACAGGATGCTAGCTGAACTTTTTCCGCAAGTCCTCTTCGGTTTTTTTCGGAATTTCGGTCACTTTTAATACTATCCTACTGATGGTGAAAATTAAGGGATAAGCTTTGTTTTTTTTTTTAAATAAACTGAAAGACTTTTGTGAAATAAACCTTTTCATTAACAACTATCTTCTTAATCTTTTGAGCGGGTTGTACCTCTTTGCTGCATACCCTACCATTAATGGTGTTTATATAAAAACATAATTAAAATCCAGCTCGACACAATTTTTCTGGCATAATTTGCTCCAAAAACCTCGGCGCATTATATCTAAATGCTGACGTTTATAAAACGTTTATAACTGCTATCACATTAACAAACTCCAGGCACAAACCATGCAACATTTTCTAGCTAAATGAGCGACAATGGCTTCCTTAGAACAACTTTACTGCGTTATCATAAAAGTCGAATTCGGAAAATGCCATAGAGACACACACACAACAAATTCTTCTTAGCCCAGTTTTACTTCACCAATTCTCTGCGACACTCTAACCTAGAATCTATGTATCTGCACGAAGCACTTACCTCGCACAGTCATTACACTTTAATGAGAATAAATACTACGAGGCCCATTAACTTGAAGGTGGTACAATGCGCGCAGATAAAACGATTCATATCAGGGAACATTTATCATTTTTATACATCCTCATTAGTGGCTCAAGAGGATCATCCAGCATTTAAAGGAGCGCTGCCAACTATCGCACTTGCTATCACAAAAGTACAAGTACAAGCTCGCCCTCTTGCCTGCCTCTATTCACTGACTTTGGTATACTCGTTTTAACACTTTTTATTTGGTACCCGCCCACATCCATTCAATTATGGGCCGAAGGAAATTATGTTAATCCCAAAAAGGAAGAATATCCTGCATACTCTTTACATACACTTTTTTTCTCTTATTTTTGCCTTTGCCTTGGCGAAAAGTTATTGATGCTAAAGGCTCCACACATAGGCACCCCATGTCGATTTTAATTTACATGCGAATGGGTGCGTAGTATTTGTGGTGTGTATTCTTAAGAGGGACTTTACATTAAGGATCATCCATAAAGAAGTTGGCAGAACATCAAAAAAGAATGCACGACTAAAAATAGTAACCAGGACTATACAACAGCATCATCCATTCAGCTCGCATTCATGCCCAAGTGATGTGTTTCAGAAACAAACTACACTCGAACAAATGCTTTCCATGGAAATGACTTGTGAGTGGCATATTTATGGATGTCGCAATCTCGTGTATGTATTTAAATGTCGTTGCAGGACGTCGTTGACACAATCCTTTCGCCTATTCCAACAATTTTTCTTCGTGTCACTCGTTAACAGCATATTTGTGTGACTTTTGAGGAACGTGCTAAAAATCTGAAAAACACCAAACGTTGGTTGGCATTCCATTTTAATCCACAATATCAGGAGACTGCCTCCATCTCCGGGGTGGTGTGTTGGCACCAAACAGCAAAGGAACGCAACATAATCAACACAAGACGACCGACGCACGTAACATGAATTCATATGTGAATGAAAGTGAGCGTTTGCAGGCTGAAGAACTCTTAGAGTATCCTGGCATCATTCAACTGAATAATAGCAAAGACTGACAGTCATTAAAGCCGCTTTTCCATTTAGACACGTTCCCATTAAATCGTAACCATGTGAAGCCTGAACAGGACAGACTGTTGTTGTTGCTTCAACAATGAGCCTCACAATGCCTTTTTTCAAGAAGAGAATCAGCACAAAATGAATGAACTAAAAAAAAAAACAAAACAAAAAAAGGTCCTGTCTTTCTACGTGGAGGTCACTGAGATCACGAGGAGATCCGGGCAACCAGTATGTTGGTTTTAGGCTTCTGAAGTTCGTTGGCCCCAACTGAATGGAAATGTGCAGAATGTCCCTTAGCAACACGTTTAATAAATAATAGCTTATGGACGGCCTTTCCCCTTCAAATACCGTCCATTGGGCGTTTCTTCATCGGACGATGATAATCAAAAATCCTTAGCCACGATTTCGGTATGGTTGATAATAGAACAAATCACAAGGGTACGACGATATTGCACAGTGGTACTGTGAAGTGAAAAAAATATGAAGATTTTAAAAATATATTATTTTTCGATGATATATTACTGCCGGTACCAACCCAAAAGAAGGACGTAGTAAAGAAAACCGGCAAGTTCAGATCGGACACGGCAACGCATTTTCGGCGCCCATTACGTTTTATCTTACAAATCAAAACAATCGTATTGGGCAGATTTCCTTGCTTAGCGAAGAAAATTAAGAAGAAAGCGAAGAAATTTGATAAATTTTCTTCAAATTTCCGTCCTATCCAACCTTTAGCTACGTTTCTCTATCTAATTTTTCTTAGCATACTTCTTGATGTGAAATTAAAAATGCAACTTTGAAAAAACATTTTTTAAGGGCCCCGTCTTTTTTATTAACTTTAATTTATATTGTTTTATTTTATTTATTATTTTTGAAATTTGCTGTAAAACCCGGCCATAGTAGTACACAAACTGCGTCTTAGGTCCAGAAGACACAGCCCTGTTACAGACAGACGAACGGACAAAGGAGCCATAGGAATAGTGTTCCGTAGGCACCCTTCAGGAACGGAACCTTAAAAGAAACATTGGTTTGTGTGCGATTTGCCCTGGACACACAATGAACTCTCGTTTCGTTCGGTTATATAAGGTAAAAAAATGTGGGTGATGAGTACACATCCCTATTCTTCTCGAGGAACTTACGATCTAATTTGGCTTAACTCTGCTAGGTAACAAAATAATGAATAGTCATATCCTCATTATGGTTAGCAGTATACGGGGTGGTGTAGTTCAAATAGCAAAGAGGACCGTAAAGGTACAGCGAATGTTCGTTATTTAAATTCAGTGCAGCCTATGCTTTGATGGTTGGATGCTGTAATAACAGGGAAGGCACTGATTGGCGTCAATCTGGCGGAGCCAGACTACACCTCCTCATGGTAGCCATGGGGTACTGATTGGTGTCCATCCGGACCCGAATTGCTAAATCTCGAGTGTTGAATAACAGAAAATTCAGCACTATAAGGACGACAGCGGACGAACTCTCTCGATTGAGTAAACGTTTACACCATATCTTCAGGCGCATGCAGAATACTGTTTATCTGGGCTGTTTCGCCATATTTGAAGTTCAGGCCGATAAAGATTTTTCAAGAATGAGTCAGGTTTTTGGAAAAGAGACGGCGCCGGGTGAGCTCTTATTTGGACCAATGGCAGCGCTCACATCCCCGAAGCGGGTTACTGACATCGGGTTTAGCCGGCCCCTCGTCCTATGGGCTTAACATAAATGGAACTTAATGGTGAGTTACTATAAGTCGATCAACGATCGCCTGGCTGTGATCCGCATTTAGGCAACATTCCAAAACATCAGTAGAATATGAGCACAGTCCCCTACCGAACAAGGAGGAGTTTAATGACCACCTGGACAGAACCTTCGGAGTCTGGTCAGAGTAGGATGTCAAAATCATACTCGGAGACTTTAATACCAAAATCGATAAGAAAAATATTTTTGGCAGATTAGTCGGAAAACAAAGAATCCACGACATGACAACAGATAACAGCTTCCGGCTAATAAATTTTGCGGCAACTCATACACACAGTGATAAAGTAGAACTTGGTTTCCATGACTACGAATCTACACAGCAACTTGGCATTCTTCAGATAGTCAAACTGCAAACCAATCTGATCACGTCCTAAAGGATGCGAGTTACGCTTCGAATGTACTGAACGTACAAACGTATTGCCTTATCTCTGGAGTTTATGATTTAAAATAAATCGACAGGCCTCTCGACTTCGCGAATCTTATCAGTGCTGCTCGCTTTATGAAATCAAAATGTTTTAAACCTTCCCTTAATCTCCATTATCGCATTGGATCATTAACTGGCATTGCCTTTTTTAATGCCTCCTTGAAGCTTTAAACTTTTTTGATCGACTAGATCTAGCTTTGCTCTTCATCTTACGATGCGGAGCAGCTTCATTTCAGCTCCCAACAATTTGCTGTCTTCTGTCAAGAATACGTCAAACTGAATGAAAAAAAGGGGCTAGCCAGGTATTCAGTATTTCTCAATGATACGGAACTCTTTCCATTTCATAGTATTCACAGAAATCCAACTGGCACAGCAACGAGTGCATAATTATTGTTCCTGTATCATCAAAATAACTGATGTATTTCGGAGTCCATCACATTTATTCAAGTGTATAATCAGCAGTAAATAGCAAGGGACTTGTGACACTCCCTTGTGGTACACCATCTTTCATTGCAAACTATCTGATGAATCCGTCTAGGCATTTAACTCGTATCGTCATAAGTATGAACATTAATTGTGATAATAATCAATAGGAAAGTGAACCCAATTTTTGCACACGAATCTTTGTCATTAGCGATGTGGCCTTATTCTGGCGATTGTGTTGCCATAAAAGAGGTCCGCTGATAGAAGGACCTCTGAATTCAGTTCAATTCCATTTTATTTATTCCTTGGGATCAGAAAGGCAGACCGTTCCAAAGTCCCGTACAGTGGACAAAGAAAAGATTGTATATTCTGGATGACTGCGCGAATTGCAATTTTTCGAACAGATAAGAGGGAGAACGGTCTGGATGACTTTGTGCGAATGTTGTTGGAGGAGAAATTAGCCACCACACTAAGATTTTCATTTATAAATAGAATCGATTTTAATGGCGTTCGTCGAGCAACAGATCTTTTTCTGTTCTTTTTTGTTAACACAAGCATTGATATACTATAAGAATGTGCTTCTTTTGAAAACGGACTACATATTTCGTACAGATTATACTGAAGATAAGGTTTCTCCTAAAGAAGATCCCTGAAATCTACTCAACCATCTTGATTGTTGTCCAGCATTCAGTTTGATGAATATAAACTGGTAAGTTAATGCTACAAATAAGGAGTTTCGACAGAATGCATCTTTGGAACACTGTGATAGCTTCGATGATGGCACGTTGAGTACGAGCAATGATGTCAAAATCGGCTGCCTATCCTGGCAGCTAGACAAACCTTAAAAAAAAATTACATCACAACGCATCCCCTTGTTGGGATTCGGTGCAAGACCACTTCGAAAGTTTTTTTTCCCAAATTGTAAACGTGATGAGCATCGACTTGAACTTCGTTGGTCCTATCCAGGAAATTTGGTTTATAATCGATTTGCCGAACTAGAAGCACCGCTCAGTATATTGCAAAACGGATTCAGACATTCACAATATACACTGGATAGGATCTTGCATGCGATGTGAAGCAGGTATATGGCTTGGTGGCTACTTCAAGATATAAGATCGTCTTCTTTTATCCTTCTTTTTTGTAAGTTGTTGGACTTTCTTTCATCTCCCACATCTTGTGCATGATTCCGAACAGAACACCTCCGCAATATTTAAGCAAGTTTTAGTTTCTGGCTATTCATTGAACTTAAAATTCCGCTCCAAAGACACTGTAAGCGATTAAAGAACACTTTGAAGTTCATTCCGGAGCTTGTTCTTAAAAACTGTTTAAATAAAAATGGACCACCATGAATCCTTCAATACTAAATTGGAACAATCATTGTTGTTAAAAAGTAGTATTAACTAAATAAAGCTTAGAACAACCGCATATAGTAGGGTTAACCTATACAAAGTAGTCACAGAATTTTTTTGAAGTTTAAAAAATATTCTGAATAAGAAAATGCCAGCCTCCTAAAGTTTGAATCAATTTTTACGAGAATTAAAAAAAAAATATTATAAAAACGGAAAGACATTTTTTGTCACTTTAATCACAAAGCCTATTCCACTGTATCATAACAATGGGATATGAACGAAACGACAAATCATAATAATGAACGTTCACATGTGTGCCATTCCAGCCAATTGTCATGGCACGGCACACATAATTTGGCTAGAGATTCTCTGCCGAACAACAGGATGATAATTTGTCTGAAAATGAAAAAGGGCGGGCCTTTGTTCTAGCCGATTACGTTTTTTTTCCGATTTGACAAAAGTGTAATCCTCTGGTCTTGTCTTAATTAAGCCATTTGAATGTTTGAGTAAGAAAACATTTTTCACAATCTCTATGAGGTTGTCAAGGTGCAAGTAAAACGCACGAGCAAGAAGAACTTTATGTGCTGTGAAAAATAAAGTCAAGGACTCTACGAAACCCCCTATGTCACTGGTATTGGCAAGCGGACTTGAATGGGAGGTAAAGCTCTTTTTATAAACGAGTGGAAAAGGGTGCGATTAATGTTCACAAGGCCATGAATTTGTTTTTAATGCTATTTATGCTTTGGGAAGCAAGTAAACTGATTTGGTTCTACTTTAGGGGAGAACCAAGAGTAACCTTTGTTAAGCGGTGGTGGAGAATGAAACACCAGAGTGAGTTTTTTTGAAATTTTTCAAATGTAGAAATGATAAAGAGAAGCCACATGAAGCTGGGGTAGGATTAATTATAACAGAACAAAGCCCTTGAAGAGAACTTTTATAACTTGTGTATGTATGCTTGTTTAAAGTAATACCCTAGAATAAACAATTAAAAGGACCAAGTGCAGTTTAATTACATTTTCATATGTTGACTTTGCGGAAATGTGGAAATGGCATAGTGAATGAAATTATTCCTAAGGATATCTTTACAAACAACAGAAAAAAAAATAAATGGGAAAAAAGTGAAACGGATTTGATGTTAAGGACAACAGGTTTTGTTTTTTTTTCCACTTTAGAATCACATGGGGTACTTTTTTCACATAGCAAGAAGTTCTTATTAACTGACTTCTAATTAGTGTTTCAGTAAGAAACAAGGAATTTTAAAGGATTCAATTTAATACACTGCATGGCTTTTCTTATCATCTTATTTTCTTATTAATAAACGCAGAGTTGAATTAAATAAGTTTTTTTTCGAAAATTCTCGAACCATTTTTTTTTGACAAGCCTTTTTGAAGTAATAAAAAACTTATCTGATCAGTACGATAAACCGCCAAATAACGATAAAACATTCACATATTCATTCATTCTCTTGGGCTTGCGTTCAAAGACTCTTGATTGATTAAAATGAATTCAAAAAAGACTTCAAATTGAAAAAACTAAAATCGCCATTCGTTTGAAGTTTGTGATTGGAGTTCAATGATTTGATGTGAATTCACTGCCGAACTAAAATCAAGTGAATTTGTTTATGTAATTAAACAAAAAAACAGCAATCATTTGACTTAATTCAATAATTGACTAACTGATACTGACTTCAAAAGAATGGTGACGTAGGTTTTTTTTCTGTAAAATCGCAGTCTTTTTTAGAAAAATTATTGTAAATAATTCTGGATAGATTCAATAGAATTATCTTCCTAAAAAGATTTAATTCTTTGCAACTCTGGTATATATCAAAGGAAGGACGATAAATTATTACTTGAAATATTACTGCACTCAACTGACTGCAGCAGCTCGCTTGGCAGTAGGCAATCTAGTCGACCTAATTTTTAAATTTTTTTTCAAGGGCTTATGTCCCACTTTACGAACACCCTGACCAATTTTATTTTCGAGTGCCTAAATCGTCCTCTCATGAGTGTCAAATCGCAGCTCCACGACAGACAAGCTGCATCTCCAAAGCAACTGATGACATGATTACAGAAGTTAGTTTGCAATCAGTCCATTAGTTGTATGGCACAAAGTTCCATTTTGCTGACGCCAAAAAATTATGCAGATGATCAAGCCACTCCGATCCAAACTAAACTTCTTCCAGCGATAAGGAATCTATCGGAATCCGTTCGGCAGACATAACAAGATCCCAAACTGCATCGTAAGACTTCTAGCAACCTCACCATGAAGGCCAAGTATCTTATTATATTTTGAATCTAACTACTCCATTCAAGAGAGGTTGTAAAAGGTAACAATAATTTTTACTTAACTTCGGAAAAAGTTAGGGTCTAAGATTAGTGGACAATCGGACATTGTTATATGCAATTGAAAAACGAGAGTTTTCCAGAAAATCTTCTGTTCTAGAAGAGTACCATTTTGCTAGACAATACTAAATTGTTTCTACTTTCCCCTTGATCGTACCCACCATTTAGGGTATTCACAACCCCTTAAACGCGTTAGTCTTAAACCAATTAATATGTTAAAAATTTTTTTAATTCAAACGCTCTGGCGAAATGCCGAAATGTCCTTTCAAAATGGATGAATATGGCGTGTTTGGGAAAATAAATTTGCAATACTCAAGCAAAAGATACAAAGGATAAAATGTCAAGACAAGGGCATTCTGAGAAGTAGACAATTCACAAAAGCCATCAATATAAAATATTGGAACTATGCTCCACAAATCGCAAGCATTGACAATCGATCCAACAACTACCTTGGTACTAGTTTCGTCAATCATCACCTATTCATCATCATCAACTATTTCATAAGCAAGTTGGTAAAAGCGAATGGTTCTAGGCATCTTTGAATTCAGGGATCAAATGATTGCACACCAATCACCCTTCTACGGAATCGGTGGAAATTGCTCAGTCATAATCAAAATAGCAACTTTAATTATTATTTATTATTTCTAATCAGTAAAGACTCTTGTTGCGATGTAAAAGTCCTAAATTAAAAATCCTGCAAACCATCTTGGATGCCTCACAGTTTTATTGTTAATCTAAACAAATTTCCATCAAATATACTTATCTTTATTTAAGAGACACTCATTATGAATTTCCCGTTTTCAGCAATTTCTTAGTTCTCATTTTCATCGAGGACAAAATTTAGATTTGGATATCGATAGATTCCAGAAATGTCAATACATTTCGCGGATTCTACGTCGTACGAAAGGAACGAAAAGAAATTAATAACAGTATGTTTACTTTCCACACCAAGGGAATATTTTTTTTTGCCCTTTTCCACTATCATTTCCACAAAACTTTCCAGAATCTATTCAATGCTTACAATCTCTTAATGAAACTTTATCCTTGGTAACCAGTCCTTTGTTTTTTGTAGTTGTCATCTCTCTCCGCTTCTTGTTTAATTGCATGATGGGTTGGTTTTGAAGTTTTTTTTTTCATTGAACAGAAGATATCCATTTCACACCCCTTCGATAACCAAAGGACGAGAATTTCCCCAGAGGACACCGTCTCTATGAAGACAAAAATGAGAAGCCAGAAAGAAGGCAAAAAACCAACTCCACTGACAATAACACAAAATGAAGATTTTTCATTAGAGTTTTTTTTTTTTTGCTGGCTTTGGCAGTGTCTACAAAAGCTGTGGCACCTTGTGCTGGGCCGCCTCTCTGCCACACAAAAGGACTCTCTTACAAAGGCTCAAAAATTGAAAATTGAATAAAAAAAAAATGAAATGATACTGTCACACGTTACCACATGTGGTTGGGGTACACGTGTGGGTGACACCAAATGAAAGGAGATATTAAATTTGGTGTCCTTGGGTGGTCGTCTTTTTTTCTTTTTGTTTTTTGTCCTTTTTGATATTAGTTTTTTTTTTTTTGTGCTAAGGTTCAGCTTGAATTTCGAAGATTCGGCCTTTGTGAAAGTCAGTGCCTAGTCAGCCAAAAGAAACAAAGTTAAATCACAATGGATTTCGTCCAACACCTTAGAAGTTCATAACAAAAAAGTAGACGTATGGAGGGACAAAGGAACAATGAGTAGACGCATTGAAGCAGCAAAGGATATGGTTCACTTCGGATAGAAAAAAAAAAATAATAACAATGTTTTATACTCGTGCACATTCCGCATGGGAAAATTGAAATTCAACAATAAGCTTAGGATTTAAAATCAAACATTGATTATTGCTTAGCCATTGAATTTGGACTTAAAAATGGCTTCATGCGTTGGCTTGGATCTATAACAATGGGAAAAATACACGCACGGTTTTCTTTCATAAAAAAATTTAATTTACTTCCACTATGTTCCGGACGCATGATTCGTTGAGCTCAGAATCTTCGGGCTAGATCCAAATCCAAATTTCTGTACAGTTCGCTTATAAAATCAAAAGAAAACATTCTCTCTCGTCCCTGCTTCCGGTCTAGTACAAGTCGGACGCGCACACATACAGTTACGTACCACCATATATAAACTTACAACACTTAAACGATGTTTTTTTATGGAAACACCCCTTCCTTTTTGACATTATATTATTCGGCCATGATAGGCCATTCTGTAGGAGAACGGACGAAAGGACAAACGGACGAACGGACGAACGAACGAACGGACGAACGGACGAACGGACGAACGGACGAACGGACGAACGGACGAACGGACGAACGGACGAACGGACGAACGGACGAACGGACGAACGGACGAACGGACGAACGGACGAACGGACGAACGGACGAACGGACGAACGGACGAACGCACGAACGGGCGAACGGACGAATGGACGAACGGACGAACGGACGAACGGACGAACGAACGAACAGACAAAGGACGAACGAACGAACGAACGGACGAACAGACAAACGTACAAATGGGCGAATGGAAAAACGGACGAACGGACGAACGAACGAACGGACGAACGGACGAACGGACGAACGGACGAACGGACGAACGGACGAACGGATGAACGAACGAACGGGCAAACGGACAAACGGACAAACGGAGAAACGGACAAACGGACAAACGGACAACGGACAACGGACAAACGGACAAACAGACAAATGGATCAACTGACGAACGAACGAACGGACAAACGGACAAACGGACAAACGGACAAACGGACAAACGGACAAACGGACAAACGGACAAACGGACAAACGGACAAACGGACAAACGGACAAACGGACAAACGGACGAACGGAAAAACGTACAAATGGACGAACGGACGAACGGACGAACGGACGAACGAACGAACAGACAAAGGACGAACGAACGAACGAACGGACGAACAGACAAACGTACAAATGGGCGAATGGAAAAACGGACGAACGGACGAACGGACGAACGGACGAACGGACGAACGGACGAACGGACGAACGGACGAACGGACGAACGGATGAACGGACGAACGGACGAACGGACGAACGGACGAACGGACGAACGGACGAACGGACAAACGGACGAACGGACGAACGGACGAACGGACGAACGGACGAACGGACGAACGGACGAACAGACAAAGGGACGAACGAACGAACGAACGGACGAACAGACAAACGTACAAATGGGCGAATGGAAAAACGGACAAACGGACAAATGGACGAACGGACGAACGGACGAACGGACGAACGGACGAACGGACGAACGGACGAACGGACGAACGGACGAACGGACGAACGGACGAACGGACGAACGGACGAACGGACGAACGGACGAACGGACGAACGGACGAACGGACGAACGGACGAACGGACGAACGGACGAACGGACGAACGGACGAACGGACGAACGGACGAACGGACGAACGGACGAACGGACGAACGGACGAACGGACGAATGGACGAACGGACGAACGGACGAACGGACGAATGGACGAACGGACGAACGGACGAACGGACGAACGGACGAACGGACGAACGGACGAACGGATGAACGAACGAACGGGCAAACGGACAAACGGACAAACGGACAAACGGACAAACGGACAAACGGACAACGGACAACGGACAAACGGACAAACAGACAAATGGATGAACTGACGAACGGACGAACGGACAAACGGACAAACGGACAAACGGACAAACGGACAAACGGACAAACGGACAAACGGACGAACGGAAAAACGTACAAATGGACAAACGGACAAACGGACAAACGGACAAACGGACAAACGGACGAACGGACACATGGACAAACGGATAAACGGACGAATACAGCCAAATCAAAGTGCAATCCAATTTCGTCTACTGCGTCAGTGCTCGTCAAAACTTGGTTCAACGGATTTCGGTGGAGCCGAGCGCCAAGATCATAGAGAGCTAGCTACAGTCTAAAAGTTGAGAGTCCCACAATTGGATAAATCGTATTCTTGGATGTGTTTAAAGTAATGACAATCAACTGTAAATGGGTGTTTTTTTGTCAGAGGTATAGAACTTCAAATCTGGCAACCATTAATCAGGTGTCTGAGATTAATATTCAGTAAGCCTTTGCAGAATTTCCACACAGAAATTTCTATCCGAACGTTAAGAAATCTTGAATTTTTTCCAAAACTAGCCCAATCTATAGAGCACTACGGCCAATTTACGATGCTCATTACCATGCATCTAAGCAACTCTCCAATTTCCAAATTTTATTGATTCGACAATAGGTTGGGAAATATTTAGAAATTGAAGCTGTATAAACACATGCAGTGATGAGACCATTATCCCACTGCTGTGTACGTTGAAAACCGTAATTGCATCTTTAAAATGAGCCAAATCCTAACGATGTTTTCGTGACCACATTATTTCGTTAAAAAAGTTACTGGTCCATTTTTTTCTTTCAAATCTTAAGATGAAGTCAAGGCTCCATTGTCCATCCGTCCGTTTGTCACTGTATCTCCTGAATCGTAAAAGGTACTATGGTTGCTATAAAAATAAATAATTAAAATAATATAAAATCAAAAATAAAGGATGTAACGACGCAAATCGGTAGAGCTGGGTTTTGGTAGTGGGCCACTCCGAATTTTCGTCCCAATTCGTCTTTGCACTCGAGCAATGCAGTAAAACGCAGTTTTAAGTTTTAATTTTGTTTTTCGTTTATTTAAAAATATTAATGAAACTCTTGAAGCGTAAACAAATGGAATGAAAATGAGAAAATTAAAATTAAAGCTAGGCTTCTTCCTTTTAATACTGGTTGCCCACGAGTATGCGGTTCGGAAACTGCAGTACTCGTTGAAGAAATCAGGTTTAAAAGGGTATTATTAATGCAAAATTAAATGGCAATGAATGGTCAAATTGAAGCAAATAAAAATTATCCGCGCAGAGAGTGTGAGATTGAAACCTCAATAGGAAAATCACCCGTATTGTATGGTCACCGTCTCAAACTCCCGATTGATCAAGAGCGACTGTCTTCTGATCGGTGCAAGCCTTTTATACCTTCGCGGCTCAATAACAGATGTGAATTTTATCAACAGCTTTTCCAGATCATATGTTTAGTACATTATGTTAAAAAGCTTTTTGTAAATGACAGAGCAAAGGTTTGTGCATATGATAAAATTATTGATTTGATTTGACCAATGTTTTGCTGTACACTAATGGACAAATGTTTGAAAACGAAAATAAATGAATGCAATGAAATTGCAATAATATTAAAATAATGAAAACATAACAAGAAAGAATAAAGAATTCAATTTTATATAAGCAAAATATAATATAATAAATGGAAAGTTTTTTTCTTTTAATGGTGTCGAGTTGTCGTGTTACAAGGAGAGATTTTATAAAATCGCAACACAATTGTGGGCCAAGAAGAAAGCTATAAGGAAATTAGAAAATATTAAGATTCAAATATTGAACAATGGGCGGCAATCCTTTGCGTGTGTTTTGTTTTCTGTACCTGACTTATCCCGAAAGCAGTCTTGAATAAAAATGCACTCTTCAAACTCACCATTAAATTGTTGTTGAAGGTTTATTTCTATGCTGGAACATGACAATACACTTAGGCACTTAGAAAGTTCTTCTCGTTTTCCCCTGAGCTACGAGACGCATTTGAAAAAAAAAATAAAAACTATACTAAACTGTGCTACAATTTGTCAGTTAGTTTCCAGACTTCCATTGTTACATTGACAAAACGTTTTTTTTTTCTTCTGGCAAAGTTTCTTCGAAGAACCCGTTATGTGGCGTACAGATGAAAAGACAAATGGAAAAGTATATTCATACCTTAATCGTTTTCCTTCAGTCATCTAATTGGATAAATATTTCATTTCCCAGAAGAAATATATAATTTGAATTTCTTCTCATCAATGTTAATTAAATGGATTCTTCAAAAGTACCTGTTCACGGTCTTTGACTGTGCTGATTGAAATATATTAAAAATAATCAAAATAGAATTGAAGGGTACGAATTTTACAATTATTCCGTAGAACTTGTCTTTGATCGGAATGCGCATTCTCCACGTGCAATTTTAATTAACATTTATTTAAATGAATTCATCAGAACTTCTGTTTCTAAAGGATATTAGCTTTATCTTTTATATGATAATATGGAAGCCTGTTTTCTACTTTAGTATTAAATGCCCACTTCATTCAAACGCCGTCACAGTTTTTGATTACTCACTGGATCCACATTTTGATAATTCTTTTCGTCTCATTGAATTTTCGTTGAGTTTGAATGCATTTTCTGTTTTTTAGTGATGAAGCCTCTTCCTTGTCTCAGACTAATCCCGCCCTAAGGACCCCGAAGTTCTACCGTGATCCGCAAGCGACGTCTACATTGTGGATAAGTCGCCCACATTTTTGAACTAAGATTAATGGGTCCGCATTTCTATCCTCAATGAGGCTGTTTGGGTCGAAAAAGCGGAAAGCTTTTGGTGAAGAAGAGAAGGTCTCTTGAAACACGAAGTTGGGATAATTAACCCGGAAAACAGGATATTGCCGAGGTCGTAGCTCTCGCAGTGTTATTTCGTATAAGCTTGATCAAAAAGGTACCCACTGAGATAAAGTGGGTTTCTTTATATAGGATCTCATTAGTACATAAATTTTTATGCTGAGACTGTGCAAGTGTATATAAGTGGAGAAAAGCCGAAAGACATTGGCTGATGAAAACAAAGCAGGACAGTCATATGCAAGCAATGACAGATTACCATTACCGCGACAACGAGTTGGCTGGTAAGAGTGATTTAACAAGACCCCGAGTTATCTTACTCTAGAGAAGAGTCGTGAAAATATGTTCGCAGATCTTACCACATCTTTGCCTATTTCGAAACTTCTGGCAGGAGCTACGTTGTCATTTTTTCTAAATGTCATTTCGAACTCAAACTTGTATACAAGAATGCGTTTTCTGGATATTATTTGATCTAGTGCTACCATATCTTATACACACCCAACACGTGGCTGGTTCTACCCTTCTCGAGGGCGAAAATTAATTTTGAAAAACTAATTTTATCTAATCTCTATGGTTGCTTCTTAAGCCATGATTTCGATTAGACTTAGCGCCGTTGGCCAACTACCTATCCAATGATTTTATTGTAGGCTGCTTCAGCTTCCTTTTTGAAGCGAAGTCGCATTTATAGAAATTTTAGCCAAGCCTCTGCTAACAACATGCGAGCCTTGAATAGTGCATAACCCCAAAGGTCTTTCCAAAAATTGTATTCATTTGATTCGTCCAACTAAAATTGTCTCCTAATAACATGTCAAGATTTTTTGAGAATCATACGAATTCTAAAGGCGAGTTGTCAAGCATGATTGACGGAAGTCTGGACAAGTCAGGGGATTAAGCTGAAGACCTTTCGAATTGGACCGCATTAGAATATGTTTCAATTCATCATGAATACGACTTGCAGCTATATCGATCTAATCAGGTAATAATTTTTAACTGAACATCATCAGCCTACATGTGGATTTTACTGAGATGCACAATTATGGTCCAAGTATCGTTCCTTGAGTTCCATTCCACCAGTGAGATACGAACATAAACATAGTTCTGAATGGTAAACCATGTCGAACTCCTTCTAGAAATCAAGAACCAAATACCAAACACGTAATTTTTCACCCAGCAAGATAGTAATATAGCTTTGCTTCCGACGAAATCTAGACCATGATAGATCGATCAGAAGTCAATAATCATACTTTAGAGATTAGCGTGGACATTCGAGCAATTCAAAAGCCTCTTCCTAGTGGCAGCCAAACCAACTTCGTTTTTAATTGATTTATGAAGCAACTGCAGTCCGCCTCGTAGTTTCCTCAGTCTCTTTGCTTTCGAAGCTGCCCGTAGTGAACTTTTTTTTGGCCTACGTAGTGAACTGTTCTTATTCATGGTTATAAATCGCATTCAAAATCTGTCCGAGTCAGTCAAGTAAATCTCAAGATTTGCTTTAAAAAAGCCAAATGTTTTTTTGTTGTTGTTCGGCGATCAACAGCCTGGGTACCCAACCGTGTTCATGAGAGAATCAAACAGCTCGTACAAAGTGTTTTTTATATTTCCTCCGTTGTAGGACATGAGTAACCTACCATAACAATGCTCATCTTCCCTGTATGTTGGAGTCCTCCAATGTTTGCATGAAATGAGCGAGAACCTTAGTGATGGTTTTTCTTCGATGTATTTTTTCTCGAAGAATCCAACATCCCGATAAATGCAAGTTTTCCGCAAACTTTCCTCTTTATTGTTCCTTATCCCGTACAGCATTATTCGTGGATCGCAGTAAGATCTGCAATACATAACATTAGGACAGTCTAAGGTAACTCGTAGATTAAAGGTAACTGGTAGGGTGTAGGAAAATCATATTCATGTATCGCTGCTTGTTTAAGCGCCCCGTCGTTATGCTTCTTAAACGTCATCGGGGTGTTAACCAAAACACATCTGTTATCTGGACGGGCTGTTTGATATCATACATAAGTTCGTCACACGGTGGTTGCTAGAATAGTCATCCAGGAGCACTACGTCGATATTTAATATAAACTTTAATTGGCAAGAGACAAGGATTGCGACTGGCTTTTTTCCGACTATGTTATGTGTCAACAAATGAAACTAGTTGACTCCCTGACCAGATGTTTTAAAAACAATGATTTAAGGGTTTATAATAGGGGAACTCCTTAGATTTTATATTAACTGGATCACCGAACAAAGTTTTTTTTTCGTAGAGTTTAAATTCAGTTCCTGGTACAAAGAGTGAATTTGGCAATGGAGAGTTTTGAAACGAAGTCAACTGTACACACAGCTTGGGGCTGTGTTTATTTGATCAGTCCGGTTGAGCGTACTGGTAAATATGACCCAAAGATTTTGAGCGGTAGTTACGTAAGATTAGGTGGTTTGGCCTTGTCTTATCTGTGGGCAAATAGATACATAGATCTGGTCTGAATCACCATGGAATTTGCAGGTTATTCTTTGCAGCCACAAACATATGAATACAGCTCTTTTGTATTCTCTTCAAAATTCTATTTCTATGGAGAAAGAAAAGAATTGGCCCAAAAACTTAGCCTTGTGGAACACCATATTTAACCGAGTGAAAATAAGAAGACCTTTAATTAAACATATTGCTTTTTTCCTTGAAGGTAGGATGAAATAATTTTGATATATTTCTTCGAGACATAATTGACCGTATGGAACTAATCTGGTCCATACATTTTCTAATCTTGTCGACTACCATTACTAGTGTAGTCTTTATATAATGTTCGGGTGAGATCTAAATTGACAAGCGCTTTAAAGTGTCAAAAAGTTAAAGTGATGCAAGGGATATTACGTTATAATAATAAAGGAGTTAAAACTATATCTGGGAACTCGAAGAACGGGGCCTAGTAGCAATTTTATAAATCTACGGTCGTCTCCACGAACATTTGTATTATTTGACATAATAAAGAGAATTGCTTCGACAACCATTGCAAAAGGCGAATCCAACAACCCATGCGCAGGTACAGGTACCTGCAACCTTAATTAACTGCTTGACATTCTATCCGTAGTTAAAAGGGCGCACAGTATTATGCGAGCAATCCTTAGATTTTCCTATTCCCTAAAATCCCTGGAGATCACAAATCGCGTGTCAAAAAATCCAATTAAAATCATTTCGCAATTCATTTTGATTTCAAATTGGCTTTTGAATGCTACTTAGACTTTAATTTTCATGGATCCCCAGAAATCCATGAGACCGCCAGGATATTAGCCGGAAAACCCATTTCCCCCTTCCCCAGTGTCAGGCCTTTAACAAAACTCACAGAATTTCATGGCTCTTCAACCAGCCAAGGATCAAAGGATTTCAGTTTTTTTATTTTTCATCCTTGTTTTCCATGGAACTGAAGCACAATAAAACAAATGCTCGCATCTACGCTCTAATGTCGATTTCGATTAATCCCATAGAACACATTTCAAGGCACTCGAAAGCTGATACCCAAACACGCGTCGCCGCTCTCACAAACATACATACATTAGCTGTGCCCCTGCGCACATCCAATTCAATTTACAATCAGCAAAGAAATAATAATTGTCCTGGTCGTATCGCAAATATTTATACAAGCCTACTTCCATCCGGCAAATCGTTTAATTTAATTGTATAACGAACTCTTCGACATCCTCCTCCTCCTCGGTGTACACTCAATTAAAGAGGAACCACCTGAAGTTTGCCTTGTCGTTCCACTTTGAAAGCCATGCTTACTTAAAACGAACTCCGTTCTGGATGAGCAGAAATGAGATCCTCGAAGTGCGTAATTCATATAATTGAAGGAGAATACCAAAACGTATCCCAGGTACCTTCCTCCCACCCTCAACGGGTAATTTAACGTTTACATTCACTTCATATTAATCTTTTTTTCCGCGAACAGTACAAGTCCGTGTGTAGGTTTGAGGCTCTATATCTGTTGGGGTTGTTTTATTTAATTGCGTACCACAGAACTCATTCCTACCATCACCCATCGGAGCTTAGCCACTTGAGACACAACTGGAGCGAAGCTGTATACCTCTTGATGATCACAACCCCTAAAGGCTTTCCGTACATCATATCCTTCCTCGCTGTAAGCTGTATTCGCTAATTACACTCGACACTGTGTCCTGGTATACTCGTACACGATACGCACGTCATGCGTGAAGAACGCAGCGCCCATATCTTTTCGCAGGCTCCTGTCAGATGGTATATGCCAGGCTTATCTTTGTTTTAGAAAACATGTACTTTTCGGTTAACCCAACGGATGTGATAAGACTGGCTGTCGAGTTGTATTTAAGTCTGTTCAGCCAACCCTCTCTCAACCCTCCTCACAAACAAAAACTCACAAAAATAATAAAGACAAAAAAAAAACATGCGGGATGACTGTGAAAACATTCCATCACATCCTGGCAATGGATGCAGTGATGATGTTGGATAATTAAAATAATAAAATGCGAAATGTGTATCCTTGGGGTTTGATGTACACTGGAGTGGTTTTGGTTGCTTTCTCGCATCAGAGCCGTCGAATGGAGTCGTACTGGTACTTAGCACGTTCGTCATAATGTTCGTACCCGTTTTGAGGTCATCTGGGTTATGGGATTCCATCTGATGGGGCTTCGTACACAAGTAGACATGTACATCTAGAATGCATATCAAAGATTCCAGTGCAATACAACAAGGAACAAGAAGAACAACAACAATATCCTACCACCTTTACGTGGAAGGCATTTAAATAGGCATAGCATAAATATGTCGAAATAGCTGCCAAACAATGGCATCATTTGGCGGTGGGAGGGAGGAAGAACAATTTGAGAGATAAAGCATTTACCTTTTCGCAAAAGTCAAAGATTAGACGGCACTGCCGTGCCGATCCCTTTATTAAAGAAATACTCGTAAAATGATGAAAAAGGATACAATTCAAGAGTTATCTTTCTATTTGGAAAAACTTTTTCCTTTGTCTTGTTTCGGGATAATTTTCCTTCGTTTTCTCTTCGTTGCGAGGAACTTTTCCGTGGGAGAAGGTTTTTTTTTTGGGAAAAGTTTTAAATTTCTCTTCGTAGGACGAGTTGGAAGGATTGTTTTTTCTTTTTGTTTTGGGTGCAAATCAAAAACCTCCTTTTAAGGTGCAAATATTCGTTTTTGTTTTAATTAATGTTGGAAATAAATTAACAATGGGTAATCATGCACGTGCTAGCGAAAGGGATAGGAAAACGGAATTTTCCCAAAGTATTAATGAATACGCATTGCGTTGCTTTGAAGCACCGGCTGCGTGCTTCTATTGTTGCTAAAGGACCTTAAAAATCTTCTTCCAACAAGATATTGGCAGCTGCTTTTGAGCTGAACAACAACGAAAATTATGAGAAGATTGTCGAAAGTTCTACAGAAGCATATTGCCCCTCATTTGGCCAGTAAAAATATCGGCAAGCACACGGTTTCGAACCACTTCCTCACTGGATATGACTGTGGTCCAAAAACTCTTAAAGCTTAAAGACATTGACTTTTTAACGTATGATCCCTCATTTGAACAAAGTCCAATGCAATGAGCCATTCCAATCCAATGAATTTCTGCAGGGTAGAATGTTTGTGTTTATTCGTTCAGGGTAATTTTTTTAGTCACAAACGATAGCGCCCGCCCCTCGCAAGGTACTTCATAATTGTAAGTATTTTTTTGGCCATACTTATTTCCCTACACAACATACGTACATCTAGGAAGCTTTGATGATGGCTCCATCTTCAGCGGCAAAAATAAATAATACTTTTTGTGGTCGAGATAATGAAGAACAACAAAGAAGAGCAAAGTACTAATGACTTTCAAGTGACTTACACCAAATTTGATAGGAAATAGTTTTGTGACTCCCACTGGATCTTTCTGGAACTGCTCGATTTCTTTACGCCTCACATAGCGGCAAAAATCAGGACGAGAAAAAGCGGCCAAAAATAGCATCGTATAACGATAAATGAAAATAATTTTCTGCTTTGGTATCCTCTGACTCGGTCTCCGAGTAAAAGCTTATATTTGGAGGCACTATCAACTACAGAACTTTTCTTTTTCAAAAGCTCGTATTATGGATCCCGAATTTATCTCATACCAGCAACGTCTTAATTTTTTTAAACCGTCCAGTTTTTAAAATAATTTGTGTAATATAAACTTTTCTTGTAAGAGTAAATATCTTTAACAATAGTAGACGTCAATTGCAATATTTTTATATCTAAGTGCGGGTAAAGCACACTTAGGCTCACAAACAAAGGGCTTTTCAGAAATAGTAGTGTAAGTCACCGCTCGATTCTTAAAGAATTTAGCACGTACAATTCAATTTAAAACGAAATTCTTACAGGCAAACTAAAGTGAAATGACAAAAACCTTCCTGAATTAGACTTTGATTCGCCGTACGAAATGACGTATCCTGTAAAAGATGAATGTCAAGCAATAGTAGTATTACAGCAAAACGAAATTGTAGTATACACTAATGGCTCTAAGACCATAGAAAGAACAGGCTCTGGAATCTTCTTCACAAATCAAGACCTTATAGTCTCTTTAAGACTACCGAATTCTTGTTTCTAGAAGTTAACTGCCACACAATGCTAAAGGCATTATGCACGCAGAATCATGTGAAACTATGTTGGGCGGCTCGGTACTCCGAAGTCGAAGGAAACGAAATAGCAGATGATTTAGCCAGAAATGGGGGAAAACTACCTCCGGACAATAGTGTAAGGCAATGAAAATAGCCGACAAAAGTTGGTGAAAAGCAGGGCATCAAAGACCCTATGGCCTTCATTCGATCGCAAAAAGACAAATGAAATTCTTAAGCTGAGCAGAAATTAATGAGGATAGCGGTGGGCATACTTTTAAGGCAACGCGTGTTGGGGATCTCTCGATCACGGACAGATACTGCGGTGATTTGAATGTCGGAGAGGATATTACTCATTTATAATGTGAATGCCAGGGTATAGCTAGAAGCCGGAGACAACGTTTGGGCAACAACTTTTTGGAAACCCTAGAGGAAGTAGGACGCGTCAACTACAAATAAATTTTGAAATTTTGTAGGGAAATAAACTGTCTCGAGGGAAGTGTTCAGGCTGTTGCTCCGGGATCGCAATGGACCCAGTATGTTGCCTAGTGTCTTATGAAGCACTTCATAACCGTAAGCTAACCTGTATATACAATTTTCTGTAAAACAAAAAATCGAAGAAGTTTTTTTTATATTCACTTAAGAATTCGTTAACCGTCAAATATTCCACAACTGACAACAAAACTCCCTTAGACGTGGTTTGTTTTTTGCAATTTCTGACAAATAGTTAGAAGTCTAAGTGGCCGCCTTTGAATAACCGCTCTACCGAAATCATAAATAGAATTGCTGCAAATATGCAAGACTTTTTTTTATAAGAATAGATGCAATAAACTAATATAAGGAAAAAAATAAAGATTCAAAATAAAAAAAAAAAACTTGGAGCATCATCACCCATTGCACAAAATACAATTTATTTCGCCCAACTCGAATGGCTACTTTTAAGCCATTTACCATTGTACTCTGTATATAGAGAAAGTTGCAAATAGTGTCACAGCGTATGTGCTATTGTTTTGGTCTGTTTTTTCCACGCAAAACTTTATTCTTTAAATAGGAGGTATTGGATTAAGGGCCAATAAGACGATATTTTTTACCAATTTAAACGAAATTCTTAATAATAAAAATAAATACCTTTTTTGAGATCTGAACAAAGCCACTATAATACGCTTAAAACATAGAATCTCTACTTTAGAACTTCGTTCGAATTACTCAATTTGGTCAAAAACTCATTTGAAATATTGTTATTAACGAAGAATGTAAATTTTGCTGGTTTTTCACGTTTCTTGCCCTTCTTTGCCGATTGTCTCGGACCCTTCAAACTGTTACCCAAAACTATGTAGCTCCCTTGATTCTTGATCAAAAGATAGAAAAAAATGAGCCCTCATGAATTTTTCAAAGTCATGCTATGCCCGATTTACGGAACCTTGAAAATTGGGGAGTTTTTTCAGCCAGCGATCCCCGAATAGATAAAAAAAATAGCAATACCTTTCTAGGGTTAAATATGATATTAAGCTAAGTACAGCATTCGATGAAAAACAGAGTAACTCTATTTTGATTTTGTGAATTTTTTTCCATAGCAATGGCCGCGTTCAGAATTCAAAGGACTAAAATTTCAGGCAAAACCTAGAAGATTGAACGTGAAAACTGAATACAAATGCAGTTGACAGTTTCATATGTCAAACATATAAGTTTGTTTTGTGAATTGTGTGTTACCTTCAATTTGTACTAGTAATTATTGAGTTTTAATTGTGTGTTTTGAATTAAACGATTAAATTGAGCCACACGGAAGAAGAACTTTTATGTAAGTTAAATTGTGTACACATTTGCCAAGAAAGTGAACTTATTTTAACATCAGTAGATCAAGTTTTGTAATTCGTTGTAAACGAGTTGCAGAGCCCATCGTTTATTTTGCGAAATTTGGCAATGTTTGGATTTATTGAACGGCTAACTAGAAATCTCAGCTACTTTGAGGAAGTAATTCCTCCATACTCGCTGGAAGAATTTCACGTCCACTTCAGGATGAGTCTGGTTTACTTTTCGGTTAGCACAAAAGAACTGCCTTTTGATTCCATTTCGACTTAGTTTCTGATATCCTTATTCTAGGTTTTTCATTAATTTTTAAATAATACATAACCACTTTCATATTTCATAAACTTCAACCGATTAATAAACGATTTCAAAATTAACAGCTGACTTTTGACATTTCATCAATCAACTGCAAAATGCAGTCAAATATTTTTAACTGCAAATCCAGTCCACTTCCTCCCCATATGTCAACTAGCTTTGCCGTCAAATTCACGGGCTCTCGACCAATCAGAGCCTCGACCAATCAGAGAGTTCGAATGATACTTTCGATACTGAAGAGGTATCGATACTTAACGCTTCGAGATATCCGAAACTGAGTACTCGAAACTGTGGCCCGATCCTTTTTGTCATTTGAGTATCGAGTATTTTACCTCTGCGTGCGCTAAAAGCATATTTGTGTGTATGAGAAGGGAAAAGACTGTGGACATCCAGACCGAAAATCGATTTCCAACTTTGACGCATATCACTTGCGCTCACAAGCATATAATTTGCGTCAATTTGGGAGCATATGCGAGTATTTGGATTATCGTAGCCATATACTACGGCACGAAAACAAAACACATTTGCGTGCAAACAATTGCCCAGTTAAGGAAAGAGTTAATTCTTGTGAAGGAGATTGCTTAAAAAAATGGGTGATTTTAATGAATTTAAGATGAAAGACCACCATCATAATTTGCTGCCACCGTTGCTATGAAAGCGGCGTTGCTCCAAAAAGTCGGAAGTATGAAGCGCGAAAGTGCAACATAATTTGCAAGATGAAGAAATCCACCATTTTATTAGAGAACCGTTTAAGGTGGAGAAGCGTGCAAAGCTTTGGGAAGCGAGTTGGTCAATGATTTTGAAAGCGGAGGCTCTAGGCCCCTTGCGAGTTCTTCCAGAGAACCTGAGGAACAATGATTTTAAAAATGTAACTAGCTTAAGCTTTGATTTCTTGAAAAAAAATTGTTTAGTTTACAGATGGACTTTCAGTGGGCAAAAAAAGTCCTCGGTACCGATACCAAGGGCCAATTTTTCTTGACCGAAATTATTTGATCTTTTTCGGTTCAGAGTTGAAAAAAGTAGCCTGGCTGTGGCACATGAATTTAATCGAATGCATCGCCTTTCGGCCTCATCTACCACGTCCACTTTGTGTGCTATTTTTGTTTGAGTATTGCCCTCACAGCAATAAATCTAAACAGTTAATCCTTGTTAAAATTCATCTTTACACACAGTAAATAGCACACAATTACATTGATCAAACATAACTTCCACCACAGGAAATTGGAATAAATTCCAAAAACAGCGTCTGCCACAAAATTGCTCGAGCGACAGGAACGAAGTGTGTACTCCATCATACCGTATCGAAAATTGCCTTAAAACAAAAAAAAATAATATAATCTCGTCCTTGAGCCAAAATTGATTTTCTGAAACCAAAAACAAACAAAAAAAGCAATTTCGCGATGAAAAAAAAAAAACAACTATCGAAAGGAACTGCCGTCCCGACCAATACATCACCAATGTTCCGAGCGCTGGCTGTGCACGCATGTCGTGCATATGCAACTGTACCCTCTCCTGTCTCCTCTCGGTAATCAAAGTAACAAAAGCAGAGTAGATGTGTTCGCGGCGAACCATGTGCCGGAGACAATTCAATCAATCAAATTAAAAATGTGACGTTGGCATAAATGGGTGTCCTTGTTCACCGAAGCGACTGCTGTCACAGAATCGGTTCGCAGCGTTTAATCCGCAAAAATTTGATTACATCTGCAGGATGTGTCATTGCCGCACAGACAGGCACACATGTTCGTCCCTTTGAAATTGTGTGAAAAATAATGACCAACAGCCGGAGCAAATTGAATTCTTTATCCTTTCGTTCGCTACCAATAAATTGCCGAAGCAAAATCGGTCAATCAACTTCAATGGCCATCTAGCCTTGTGTAATCCTTTATCATCTTTCAAAGGCGCCTTCGACCGAATAAGATGTTACAAGGAAACTGTTTCTTCCAGTGATTTATTCGCCTCCAGCGATCCTCCATTACCATATCTGATGTTATCGAAGTGGCATGCTTAAATTTCAACGCCAGTTGCACAGCAACAAAAAAAAAGGATAACACGCGTTATCGGCCCGCAATACAGGCAATTTATTATTCCATCAGGAGCAGCGTTGAAATTGCCACATTAGCCTGGATGCGGGAATCATCCTTTTTTTTGGTTGATATACAAAAAGAAAATAACGAAGGAAACTGCTTGGACAAAGCCTTTGGCGCTCATTGCTTTGCTTAAGCCTCATCCTTGCGGTGTCCTTAATTCGTTTAAAATGATGAGTTCAACTCAGTGTAAACACCTCTAGCTGGCATGGCATCCTTTCATCTGGCAAGATGATGATGACCCGCAATCAGTGGTCTAATGTCGTGCAAAATGTTGTTTTCATTGTAATCCTCAGAGCCCGACCTCAATAGCTGGCAATTTATTCCTCAATTAAGGTGTTTCACTGAGCTGAAGAACCAACATTAAAGAAGACCTCAAGGATCTAACTCATTTGACCGTGCCATCTATCAGAGGAGAAAGTTTCTTCTTCCCTTTAGGTCTACGTGCGCATAAGTGTGTGTATGTTTTGCGAGCCAGAAAGGAAACCATCATGGTAATTTGAACCGTTAAATGTATTGCTACATCTTCTTGCTTTGTTGTCCTTTAACTTGAATAGGCAGCAGTTGAGGAAGGATCAGCAAAGCAAGGCGTACAATAAGAGTGTTATGAACTTCCTGTACCGGTACCGGTGCTCTGGACAAAAGGTTTTCATAATACAAGGCGTAATTAGGCTGAGCGTGAGCCATTACCCTGCTGCATTATTCACATAATTTGGTTGGAATTGGCTATGTGTGCGTATGCGGAAGGGTCACAGAGGGGTTTTTGTAATGCCTTCAAATAGAAGCGCACCACGACATAATGACGACGACTTTGGGACACGATTATCTTGGCCTGATGTCGATGATGGCATAATTGGGGGCATTAGAAAATTAACTGCAGTGGTTTCAGGATAATTACTAACATCAATCGTGCCAGGATGCTAAATTGGTCAACCAAAAGGGTAAACTACAAGAAAAGTACCTCTGTACGATTTGAATTGTCATGGAAGGAGAGTAAGACTTTTCATGCGAATTTTACACGTTAAGGACCAATTAAGCATGATTTAAAGAACGTTTTAAACCCTAATCAAGATGAATGAAAATGTTTTTGTTGTTTTAAATTAAACACCAAATATAGAGCAGAGGATTATGTTGTGTAAAGAACCAAAATTGTGGCCGCCGAAAAAGATAAAGCGTCAGTCTCATAGAAGAAGGACTTTCAATTGGTATTGCAAGGTCACCTTTGATGACGTCCCTGCAAAAACAACTTCGCCAGGCAAATGAACACAAATATCAATCGACAGGGCGAAGAAGGTTGAGCTTAAGATGCATCGTGGCAGAGATCCTGCTTATGTTTCAAACCAGTCATAAAGTTCAATTGACTGCATAAGTTATGCTGCTAGGAATTTAGTTGGTATTCATACTTTTCTGAAACAACTTGTAGACTAACAATTTAATTTGTCGATTTAAGCGAGTTATCCAGAGATGACTCAAGCACTCAAGAACAATATTTGTCAAGCTATTCGTGAAATAAATTTATTCAAAAATTGATTTAACGAGGCCAGCAGAAGGAATCATATAAATAAACCTAGTTTATTTAAGTATTTATTTCTTTTTCTGCTTATAAAGGGTTTTTCAACAGGGACGCTACAAAAGTAGAGCGACAGGGACGGCAAACAACGCCATATTTCTTGCCGTTCTTTTGACATTTCTCTTCAGTAAGGTTTGTCATTTCATGATAGAAAGATATACGAGCCAACAACGAATCGAAATTATTAAAATTTACTACCGAAATTCGAAGTCAGTGGCCTGAACGTTAAGAGCGCTACGTCCAATTTATGGTCGTCATAATCGTCCTAGCAGATCAATAATTGAACGTCTAGTGAAAAAATTTGAATCCACAGGCACAGTAATGTACAAGATTAAATTGACGCAAGAACTGAAGCCGCTTGACCACCAGAAGCGTCGTATGTCCGTGAATTGGGCTGAGCAACAACTTGAAAATGATTCGGATTTTCATCGAAAAATCATCTTCAGCGATGAGGCTCATTTCTGGCTGAATGGCTCCGTCGATAAACAAAATATGCGGTATTGATCAGGCAGCAATCCACACGTACTCCATGAGTCATCATTGCATCCCGAAAAAATTACGGTTTGGTGTGGTTTATGGGCCGGCGGTATCATTGGGCCGTACTTCTTCCGTGATGATCAAGACCAGCACGTTACTGTGAATGGGAATCGCTACCGTTCACTGATAACCGAATGTTTTTTGCCCCAATTGGATGATATGGAATTGGAAGACATGTGGTTTCAACAGGACGACCCCACAAGCCATACTGCGAATGTCACAATCAATTTATTGGAAACCAAGTTTGGAAAATGTGTTATCTCACGAAGTGGTCCAGTCGCTTGGCCGCCTCGGTCGTGTGATATGACGCCGTTAGACTATTTCCTGTGGGGCTACGTCAAGTCTATGGTCTATGCCAACAAGCCAGCGACGATTGATGAACTTCGTACGAATATCGAACGTGAAATTGCAGCAGTATCGGCCGATTTATGCTTGAAAACCGTCGAAAATTGGGTCCAGCGTCTGGACTTCTGCAAGCGTGCCCGTGGTGGCCATGCAAAAGAAATCGAGTTCCAAACAAAATGGCATCGAACTTAGTTTCACAGGAATAAAGAATTTCATTGATATCCAAAACCGTTTTTGTTTTTTTTAAAAAAAACTTTTGTAGCGCTTTTATTGAAAAACCCTTTAGTTGTTTAGTTGAAGTACTACATATGTACTATATATATATATATCTCTGTATTTTAAATTGTACAGTAGAAGGCCTACAATATTGCGATATGCGCTATTCCGGCGAAAACCGCCTATGGCTTTGCTCTATAAGATTCTAAAAACCCCCTTAAATTTATACCGTCTGATAAGTGATCATCCCAAGCTTCGTTGGCACAATACAGAAAGAACAGGCATTACTTTCTCAGAAATCGTAAAAATTCGACCTTTCTACGATTTGCCAGGGATTCCCATGTTATATAGCAAAATCAGGTATTGTCTTCAAATGATTGAACAACCATTTCCCTCTTCCCCCATAGCCAATATACACTCCTTGACTCCTATTTTATGACAAAATCGCGAACAATGCGATCAGTCGGCAAGTTTGTGACTTGCGATACCTGCCGTCATCTATGGGGTTTCTGGGATCATTCAACATTATTGAATAGAAAAAAAAAATTAAAAGCGTGTTCAAATCAAGTAAAATCAGAAAATGGAACTGTCGAAAATTCATTTGCAAGTCTAACGCGTCCTTATCGTCTTGATCGAATTCCCAAAGCGCTTAAGCTTGAGCGCTCTTTAGGTTGCTTTTGACCGATTAACGTGCAAATATGCCGAAAAGTTCCTAGAACGAAAATTATTCAAAAGAGTTACGTTCTAAGGCGTTTTTGTCCACTCCGTCCACAGTTTTCAGACTCCAGCAATGAAAATATATCACCATATGTGCATTAAATTTATTATAATAAAGAAAAACTTTTCATAACTTTATCCCGGCATCATTTATTGATATTTTCAACAAAAATAAAAAACAAAATATAATTTGCAAGGATCACATGTGACTGCTGTCTCTCACTAGATCAAAAACTGCTGGCAACGGCGAGTTGCCAAGGTGAACGCCGACAAATTGAGTTGGCAACAAAGTAATTGCGGATTTCACTCATAGATGGATTAAGTTGCATTTTGTTATATTATACATTATTATACATATTTTGTTATATGATAATTGGTACTTCAAGTGTTAATCAGTAAAAAAAATGTATTGATCGGCTTTATAGTTTTTGTTTGGCGTCTGTTAAAAAATGGAAAATCAAAACGAACATTTACTTTATTTTTGCTTTTTTATTTCCGGAAAACAAAAAACGCATCACAAGCTCACAAAAAGTTATGTGCTGCTTAAAAATCTGTATATTTTCCTATTATCGTCCCCCTCGCAGACAGGCACGTGTGTCCAACGGTAAAATTTTATTCCAATGATCTCTGAAACCCTATCGATCATTGTTGTGAATTGAATGCTGTGTTTTATGTGATGTGAAGTCGATGAATAGATGTAATTCGTTGATCTTTTCCCGAATTTGGTGAAAAGCGTCAACAGAATATCCTGAAGGCTACGTTGATCGAAATTTCGTAAAGCATCGCTCTCTTTCTGCAGATGGAACAGAAAGATCTGAAGTGCAAGTCTTTGGGTTCGTTTTTGTTCTCTCTGACAGATGGTCCGGTGCATGCTCCTTACCAGACAAATTCCGCTATATTAAAAAAGGTCCAGCTTGAAGTGCAATCTGAATCCAAGATTTTTTTTACTTTTAAGTCTCTCTATGGACACACAAATCTCCGCAGTTCCTCCTCCTCCTTTGTTCATGCTATTGGAAGTTCTGCTTGAATACTTGAAGTCATCCACAATTCACATTGCAAAGTCAACATGCTATCCTTTACAATTACGGAGAGACTGGGTGTTTGTTTTGTTACCTGCAGCAAGTCTTTTATTTTTCAGGAAGAATTACTTAATATTTTGCTGGTCCAAGAATCTTTGCTATCTTTGAGCTGGGGCACAATATTTTTTTCTCGTCTCATCTACCAGCTCACTATGTCATCATAACACACGTTTTTATTAAAGGGGTAATAGCTAGCCTAAAGTGAACTCGCCTACGATGGTGCTGAATTGTCCACGTTTAATATTCTGTATTGTTGCGTGTCGCAGCTTCTTCTTCTTTGTCTTGACGGAGACTCATTGCAAACTTCAGACGGATAAAGTTTTTTGCAATACCAACCACATAACTTGAACTCTATGGTCATGTCTTCAAAGAGGCTTTTAAAAAACGTTTTCGAACAACAATTATACGATCTCTTCTTGAAGAAGATTGCAGCTTGAAGGAATTTTGAATGAAGTTGGCCAATAAAAACGCCATTTATAAAAAGAGAGGGTATAAATGGCATTCAAAGGGTTACTTAATGCAGTACAAAATGGCTCCACCTTAAAACTCTATGACCCTGCAGTAGCCTCATTTTCTTTCCAAGTTGATGAGGCTTCTTGTTCTTATAATGATTCGAACATTGAAGCAACTCCATTTGATTCGATTTCCCGTGTTTTTCAAATTTACTGCAACTGCTTCCCGGTCATTGTACCGGAAAAACAGAATTCTTCTATACTGAGAATTCAGCGAAAGTAATTAAGTCGATGTGTAAAAAAACTAAAACTGGTCAGAGTTTACAGGGGCCCACCGGAACTTTCGAAAACTTAGAATGTTTGCATCAATCGGCACATGGGTGATTTTGCTCGCGGTTCGACAATTTGTGGATAGCCAAGTTGTGATGTGGATGTGTCTAACACACTTCATAAGTCCACATCTTTAAATATTTTACACAGCTTTGGTTTGAGGAAAAAAAGGCATACACACAAAAGTTAAACTTACGCTTTGATTCAAAAATGAAGTGTCAAGCCGAACATTTTTTTGTTTGAATTCGGATTTTGTGTACTCCATCTGATCAGCTTATACACAATACAGTCTATATAGACTCTTATGGATAAAATTCTGCATCCTGCACAGAAATGAGGTTCTGTCCGTTTACTAGTTTAACGGTTTTGAGGAATGAGCTTTGCTAAAACCCGCATAAAATTGCACTGACTGTCTAAGCTATTAATGCTAAAAAAATGCCATTCTTCAATGCCCCATTATAAACATATGTCGTCACTGTTTGGTGGCAATTTGGTAATGCCGGTCTGTCAATGGTTAGCACCATAGGACAAACCTTTTTTGATTTTTTTTTGCCTATGCAAAACAATCGTCTTTAAAAGACTTATGATTTCAGAGGTACAACATGCCACAAAACAGGTCAGGCCCACAAAGAATCATATCAAGAAATTGCCTTATCCATTGGACGTACAAGTAATGTGATTTGACACATTTGACACAGACGAAGTGGTTGCTTGTTTGATTTCATTGAAACTCTGAATGCCAGAAAAATTGCGATCGAAGAAAGCAAAAGCATTGGTTCTGAACACCTAAAAAAAACGACTTATTCTGTATGACTCTTATTCCAGGAAAGTAGAAAATGAATTTTCTTGACATGTGTGATTGACATCAATGGAAATACTTCTTACAATCAAAACAATGCCATTTCAGAATCTTCTGGCCCATTAGCTGTTACAATGATTACGAGTCTTACCGATATTGACAAAAAGGTTTAGAATTATGTTCTCTCGATTTGTTGGCGTCATGGTTTCCTGAAAATAACTCAATTTATTTGAATATCGAAAGCCAACGTTTGAGCAAATTGAATAACCAATCCGAATTTCAGCAGAAATGCTGTACCCAATTTATGACCGCACAACCCATTTAAGAACGTATATAGACCGAAGTTCAAGAATCCTCTGTGAAATTATTTATTTTTGAATAAAATTTTGAGAGACGAGGATGAAAAAAGCCTATTTGTTAAAGGCATATGACATCACATTCATACCCGTTAAGGAAAAAATACAATATAACAACGTTGTAGATGCTGTGAACTCTTCTCACTATTTTTCGAGAGTTCACATATAAAGCTTCAAAACTCTTTTTTAAGACAGAGTCTTATTTCACCAATTATGTGGGCTTATTATATTTTTCACAAAACGGTGGGTATTGGACCTACATATTATATAGCCGATAGGTATGCTCGTCTCTTGTTCCACAGGACTGTGGAAATTCATATTAAAGACGCTTAATAAAGCTGATTGTTGTGCTTTCTCAACAATCTTAACCATATTACACATTTGAATGCAAGGGTCCATAATAAATTGTTCATCACATTATTTTACCATCAATTAAAAGGCCTACAAGAATTTTTCAAAACGTTTTATTTTTGTGTTTATAGTAATAAAGATCAACCATTTTCACTGAGCGTGGTGCCGTTTAAAGTGCAATAAAAAATGGCTGAGCTTATCAAATTATATTTATATGTTATTTATGTTTATCCATCTTTGGAAGATAAGTTTAAGATCATAATAATAAGGTAAAAATTGGCTTATAAATATCATTTTAAACTTTAAACTAACGATAATAAGTCGATACCCTAAAATAATGAGGCGAAGAAAAATATATGCCAGAAGATCTAAAATAAGATTAGCCAAAAACTTGTACTTTTTAAGATTTGATTACCCTCAACTCAATAACCCACTTACTGAAAATAAAAATCAAAAGGGGTCCAAAATGAGAGCTTCGAGGTACATCAATACTATTATTATTATTATTATTCAAAACTTTTTCCATCTCCTTGTCTACCTTCTCCTAACTTGAGGCTTTGTAGATGAATTCCTTTGATATCATTTTTGTTTAGGAAATGCTCCAGAACTAAAACAAAATATGAAGAGCTTTATTTTTTAATAAAGTAGTGTTTAAAGTCATCAGATCAGTCAGAATTTTACACTGAAATGATTTGTATATTTGGATCATTCCATGAAAATATCGGATCATATCAATAAAAATATTCTTTTTCGAAGTCTGTCTTTTCGGTTTATTTCGAAGAAACATTTGAAAAATTTGTCCTTCGAGCCTACCATATTTCGCAAATTTTCTAAAGTTTAGAGGAGATGCTTGAGTTGAAACCTTTTTGAAAAGGCCACTAACAATAATTGTATCTACAGTGTTGAAGGACTTCAAGTCATTCTGCTTTATATAAGCATTCACTTTAACTTTCTGACACGATTTATAGATTACAATGGCATGTATAGAAGATTTTTTTTCCAATTTAATAAGGAAAATACAAAAGAAAAAAGGAAATCGAACAGCCATACAACAGATTGGAAAAATACTTTGTCTAACATGTTCTTCTATTTAGTGTCTAAAGTTGGACTATGAGCAAGCAGTAGAGCTTTTTCTAAGGAGGATAAATGGAGGGAAGGTACAACTGTGAGCTTTGTAAGCCGTATAGTGATGCGGATCTAGTCCGGAACGCAAAAATCTGTCTACTAAAATGGCTCGTCCACAAGAATGCTTCAGCTTAAATTGTTTTCGAACAAAGGGAAGACCGAACCTCTATTTCAACTATTTCAAGGATCAAGCAATCGCAGATGTCACGAAGCTTGGTCTTCATAAGTCGGAACCGCGCGGAACTGCAAAGGACAATCCAAAGATTGACGGCCTTATTGGCAACTAAGTTAGTTCTTGAAAGAATCAGAATTTGTTGTACAAATGGGTTTTCGAATCAAAAATTTATGTAATAAATATGAGCCTGAGCCTTAATTCGTTCTATCTTAACACCCTGTTTTTAAATTTAATTAACTTAGAACACATGCATCATAATAGATTTTAAGTTTTCTTCGCAGAACCTACAGTTTTTTAAAAAGAGTTTCAAATATCATCACAGAGAGCTATATAGCTCATGTGTACCATAAAGTGATAAATTAAGTGAAATTTGCACTCAGTTTCCGGTCAAGTGCAAGATGACCAGTTCAAAAGTGACAAAAACATGAATTCCCTTCTTTCAGTGTTAGAAATTCTCTTACACAATATCTGCCACCTCGTACAGGGTATCTAATACAAACGAGTACTCATGAAAACAAACTCAAAACCCAAGAAATTTAATACTTAACCCGACATGTGGTCCTTACGAGTATTTATGAAAACATTTTTTTTTTCAGGACCATGGCATCCTCAAAACTATTTCCCTAAAACAAAACAATTTCACTGGGCTTTACAGAGATCACTTCTCAAGACAACAAATCCACTTGTGAATATTCCAAACTCCACTGTTTTTTAGCTTGGGTTGCAGAATCAAGAAAACGTCTACAAAAGACTTTGCCAAGAGGGAGTGGGTCATATCTCTCTCATCTATTGAACCAAATGACAAGAGATCATATCAGCATCCGAATCCCTCATACCTGCTTCCGTTATCCATGGAATTAATTTTCCTCCTCAACGCTCCTTGAATATAAATAGTCAAATATGTTCCCAAAATATGTTTATGTCCTTAAGCGCTACCCCCTGCCAGCAGCAACAGCATCATCATCATCATCATCCAGTTGCTGACTCTGTTGACTGCTGACAATATGATTTCCCATTTCAGCACCCAATATCTTAATCAAGTCAAATCTGAAAATTAATCGACCTGTCTGCCTTCGTCCTCGATACAAATATTTTCATGTCACTACCTTATCAGATACAAACCCGCCTCAAACATGTGGAACAAGCACCTTTTTGCATGTGCCCTGCCCGTCTCGATTCAACGTACATACATAAAACCCATTTAATATGCCAAACACGAAAAGGATAATACTTTGACACCTCCTGTAGAGCAAAGAGAAATCCGACCTACGAGCTGTGTGCGTATGTGGCGCCATTGAAAAGCTTCGAACACTCGTATCTGCTATAGTGTTGCTGTGCTGGATATTTGAAAAAAGGCAATTACGTCCTGACATTGCAATAAATAAATGCTTGTCCTTGAATGTGCACGCTCCGGAATCTACAGGCACATTTTCACATTTAGCGAATCAACAATTAATAACAAATGCCAAGGACTCGTCGAGGGCACATTAATATTTGAAATCAATGATTGCATCACTTTAAAAGGACTCGATTTCGATATCGAAGTGAATAGTGGCTTATGAGGACTTACCACTGCTACAGTTGAAGTGTAATCCATCAATGTCACTTGAATGTCACATGAGATTTAGGTCACAAGGCCTATCTAAGTTGGCGACTTTTTCCAAGATTTGATTCACCACAAAAGAAAAGAATACTCACATTAAGGTTTTCCTTCTTTTTTAAGTTTTTTTTGTTCTTTCGTTTCTTTATATTTCGTTTCTGTTGCCAAAATTCAATTGCGAGATGATCGCCGATTGTAGCAAGTCGTAATGGAATTATCCTTATACAGGCTTTACAGAGGGACACGTGGATGAGGTCATGTGTGGGCAAACAAATCAACTTAAGTTTAGCGAAGTGAAATTATCATATAAATTGGAATATGCAGCAGAATACACGTGACTCTAATGTCACCATTGGTGTCTTAAACTTATCAAACGGATGTCTTGAGATTCACACTATCAGTCAAAAGTAAAGAAATAGCAGTATTTTCATTGTAGTTACTACATTATTATAAATACTCGGAAATTCAAGTTTAGACCTACCTCCATCAATTTTGACATCATCATTGTTAGAAGGATATACAATGCGGATCATAAGTTTCCGGACTGTAAATTCAGTCAAAAAAATTACATTAAAATCCTGGTTATTTTTATAACATTACAATATTTTTCACAAATTTCTTAACGGGAAATAATAATAAAATTTACATTTTCTTACATGTCCAACACAAAATTGGCTATCATTTTTATTATAATTAGACGAAGGCTTTAAAACTCCTCAGTGGAATAGATTTTTTGTTGAAAATACAAGAATTAAAATAAAGAACCTGATTCTGTGTTAACTTCTACCCAATCTAGCAACCAGTATTTTTTTTAATTTTGACTTATTTGTTGGAGTATCTCCAAAAATTGTTTTCATCTATAGAGTCTATTGTCTATTTCACCACATGACTATTTCAAAAAAGCATGATAAATAACCGAAATTCTTGACTTCCAATTCAAACTTCCATCATCTCAGATATTGTTTTTTTTTACACAGTTCTGATTTAAATGCTGCTTGAAATATCCTTTAAAGCCTGTTTTTCGAAGTCGCACATTGTTTTCAAAATTTCTTTAAAGTTTGTCCCAAAAAAGTTCAATTAAGTTGAGAGCAGGCCACTTCGCAATTTTAAGTTTTCCTCTACACATCAATACACACACAATGTTTGTATTTATATAAGGGATTATTATTGTACAAAAATGTGCCTTTTTAAAGTCAAAATTCAGCTTAGCCATAATGGCGGATGAAAAGCATCCTTAAATCATAATTGAGCCATGCTTTCCTGATTTTATACTATATAACTATTCAATTGAATTTTTTTTAAGCAAAACGCCGAACGTCTGTTTTATCCGAAAACCTAAGATTTGAAGTCGTCCGTCAAAAAAGCTTTCCAACTTTGCTGCTTTTTTCCCCATCCAGCCGCGGGACTTTGTTGCAAGGCAAGCTGCACTTATAGTACGTTCAGGCTACAAATTTGAGTTGTAGGCAGTCTGCACTTACGTTCAGGCTATAAATTTGGGATCCAGACGTGTCATAAAAGAGATCGCGGTGCTCATAGTTTTCTTTGATATCAACAGTATTGTGTTTTGTGAAGTTTTGGCACAAGATGAGGCAATCAACATGCCTTGTTATTTAAGCATAATGAGACGTTTGTGTAAAGCAATTTGCCAACAAGCTGCGGAGAGGTCGTGGTTAATAAACGCGTGGATATTACACAACACTACCGCAACGTAGCACCTTTTGAAAGTTTTTTGACTAAGAATTTGGAAAATAAATTTCGGTCGAAGTGCAGCTGGTTAGTGAAGAAATTTCGTGAGATTTATGTGGATGTTGGTAATCTGACAAATTCTATTCTGTGCACTCTACATAGAAAGTGTGCGCCAAAGCCCAAAAAACTCAACAACTATTCATCAGTTCTGCTATCGATGTCCTATTAGCTCTGGACTTTAAGCAAGGTGACCACTATCTCATTTATTGCTTCTCAGTTTGGGCGTAAGAGAATCATTTTAGATGAGGCGCCTGAGTGTTTGGTGTTGTTTATGGAGCAGCGACATTATTAGTCGGTTTTTCTTTCAGGACGAAAACTTAATTTAAAACGTTACAGTCAAAGCAGAGCACAATCAAGCCATCCTATATAATAAAGCTATGTATGAAAGTATGTGAGTCCGTCGTACCTAAGCCGAATCTCGTCGGAAAAAATATACTCGAATTGATAAGGTTCGTTGGCGTAGTGAGTTGATGCGTTGCTCACGTTTTTATGCAGTTTGCAGGCTCTAGGTTCACATCATAAAATTCGATCGTGTGATGGCATATGGGATTTTCTTCGAATGCGATGGATAGTAGGTACTGACTAGAAAGGAACCAAAGGATCGTTCAACAATAAGATATCAATTTTTCCGGAACCGTAAAGTAAAAAAAAATAGCCATGTGAGATTTGACTCTCACATGATAGGGTTCCGCGCGTATGCAACACTGTTTCTTTAATTCTAGATTTCTAATGGGAAACCCGTAAATATGTATGATCAAGCCAGACGAAGTAAAAATTCGACATCGGTTAACTTGTAACTTCAATAAAAAAAATAACTTCCAGGTGGTCAATTAAGAAGTTTAAACAAATTGATTATAAGGGGAAGTTTCTTGAAAATAAATAATTAAAGACAAGTGTATCATGTGATTCTGAGCGTGTTTAAGTTTTGATTATCAACGTATTCAAGAACTCGCTTTAAAAAAAGGGTTTGGAAAATATTGAAAAATAAAAAAAAGAGAAAAGAAGAGAAGCACCGAATATCACTATGGCAATTTTTAAAGATAGAAATTTTGATTTAAGACTTAATAATTCACTGCAGGTCCGATCTCAACAACATCGAATCAAAAAAGCTGAAAGGATAAATGTTCTGGACCCAGATAAATGTCCAATGGCTTATCCACAACGTATTCATTTCAGATCAAGTTGGGGTTAAAATATTATTCATAAATTAAATACGCATTTTCTATGGCAAACAATGACTCACAAGGGCAAACAATTCAAAAGGTCGGTATTAATTTCCCAGAACCAGTATTTAGATATTGGTAACGCCAAGGAACAATTTCTAGAGTTCGACGCGCAAGGGACTTGATAATAAAAACAATGCAACGTCCATAAAGTTCGATAATCATTTTGGATGCCACTGAGTTATGTATTGACGCATCATATTTGTTAAGTGTCATAAGAGTCGATTCAGATGTTCAAAACCAATATAAGTCAAGATATTTAAAAAACGGGTTCCAAGTAACAAAGTGCCTTTTATAAAGGAATTTAGATAAAACAAAGGGTGTGCGAGATACCATCGAAATTTTTTATTCGTTTGGAGGGAACATCTCTAAATCCTCATCGAGGCCTCATCGCTGAAGATGATTTTTCGAAGAAAATTAGCGGCAGCTTTCAACTGCTCTAGAGCCCATTCAGCGGACACGCGTCGTTGTCTATGGTCATTTACCTTCAGCTCCTGGATCAGTTGAATTTTGAACGGATACAGGCCCAAATCACCGCCCGAATTTCGGAACGTTGTGTTCTGCTCGTTCTCACGATGTTTTTGACAGATCTAACGTGTGTTGGTAGTCCGTTTACTGAACATCGGAACGTTGCCCGAACAGAACACTATCCCCGTCAATGGTGATTTGCTAAAACTGACTGAATAAATGACAGCCGATTTGACGAATGTTGCTTCAACAATATGGCCGCTTTCAACTGTCAAAGTTCAGAAGTCCCAAAATTTTTTCTGTGCATGACTGACTGCAGCATAAGTAACGGCAACTCATACAGAAGAAAAACCATCTAAGGCCATGTTAGAAGTTTTATCAAAAGCCTTAAACTATAGTACAGCAGACTAATGATCGCAGTTCAGAGCCTACATTACATCACAAGATATCTGAGTACTCATTGTACCCCGACGAATACTGATAACATATTTAATTCGTGTTTTGTGCCAATAAATAATTGTATAAGCGTTAAAAGGACCTTATCTTGTGGCACATACTGTTCTTGGAAAAGCTGCAAAAAGATTCCATGACTATACTACAACCTCCGAACCGCAAACACATTTGTGGAACAGCAAATATGTGTATAATTTCATATTTTTACACTCCAAGAAATTCCCATTACCTACAAAGCAATAAGGACACTGACAAATCGAGATTGCTCCTTTAGCATATTTTCTATTATTCCATTAGAGCTTGTTGTGTGCAGTGCCATTGAGAGCAGAGTCACCAGGATAAGAGCTACAACGAAGAAAAAAAATTGTACATAATTCCTCAAGGCGTCCCCCACCCACCATGAGTGCAAAAAACTCAAAAGACAATGGTATTTGGCATCGGCATCGAATGTAATCCTCAACAATTTGCTGATGAAGATGATGATGAGAAGTAATATCGGATTAGTGTGCGAAAAAAATCATACAAAAAGGAATATCGTGACTTTCTTTATTAAATTCAATTCAAAAGAGAATAATTCACAATGTGCGAGTATTCTTGCCTTCTTGCTCCTTTGGACATCCCTTGGAGTCTCTTAAGCGAGAAATTGAAAAATACGAAAAATTTCCTTCAGATTTATCAAGTCTTCCTTTGTCGTCTGTCGTTCCGTTGGGTCGATGAAAAAAAATCAATTGAGTGCTTGGTTATGAGAAGGAGGCTTTTGCTTTTGTTTTGGTACAGGACTTGAAAATTAAATATTTCCAAAAGTTGCAAATCCAATTTGAACAAACAAAAAAAAAAGGAAAAAATACATTTCCAAAGTAAATAGGTATATTACAGATTTTAGGCTGAATCAGAGTTGCTTGTCCTTGTTCGGAAGGAGAATTTAATATTGCGGAAGCATGTCCTTACGCTAGGTTGTTGAGCCTATGAACAGCTGGTCAGTCAAGGGAAGCACCTGGGTTACATTTTTTTTTAATACAATATGAATGAGCATAATCTAACCCAGTTGGTGGCAACCGCTACCTTTATGTATACATCTGTATATATAAAGACATCCTATAAACGTGCACGGATTATTATTCCATTAGCGCATCCCAAATGGAAAAATATTTAATGTTAAATATATTTTGTAATGTGGCACGTGCCCGGCCTTGGTTAGTTAATTTTAGTTAAAACGTTCGTTGGAGCTATTGTTACTTACCCAAGTACGTCGAATTTTTCAGTCTGCCAGGATATTTTCATCAATTTTGCTGCTAATGGAATGTATGATTAGCGTTGTGTAGATGTTTAAAATGTAATAAATTCACGCCTAATAAGCTACTTGCGTGGGAATTTCGAAGAACTGCTCTTGTATTTGTGTGGTTTGCGGATGGTATTAGGTTAGTCGTTAGTGTTGGATTCAATTGCAGATAAAATTAGATTCATGGAATCCTATGAAAAGTACTTAATAGTAATTAAATATTGAATAGGTGGAATTGTGATTTAAATCCAAATGTTAGCTGCGGAGTGAGGGCTTGTGGAGTGATTAAGTGATGTGAAATACCCTTGAATGAAATGGCTTACTGCGAGGCGGCATAATTACACTCATCCGATTTTGTTTTACCACGTTTGTAAAATTAAACGAGGTGCGTTAGATTCTTCCTTAATGTTAAAAGTAAAATTGTATCTCTCTCTCTTTTTCAGAAGATTGTTGAAAAAATAAAAATAATGTGTCATACCATGCAGAGGCTAAGTTTTCATTCAAAATAAATGAATGAAATGAAGGGAATAAAACTTAAAAAAATATTGAATTTTGAACATAGTCTCCTAGTCTCCTAACAATTTAATACATTCTCCTTCTTTCCAAACCCAGGATACCCTTTGAAAAAAATCTCTCTGTCTTGACTATAACATAAAACGTCTCAAAAGCGGCCATTACTTCGCTATCATAATCAAATTTCTTGGCTGAGGACAGAGGTAGAAGTCACTGAAAGCTAGATCTGGCGAATTGGGCGGGTGTTCAAGCAGTTCCAATATTGAATTGTAAATTGAAGGCATCGCAACTGCAGCCTTGTGAGCCAGTCATGATGAAACAGAACCCCAGGTCGCAGTTTGTCACGTATTTTTACTTTATTAAACTTCCGCATAGAAGCCTGATATGATGGATCAGCACCCCGAAAAACTGATGCCAAAACCTTCTCTGCGGTGAATAAAGTCGCTTCCACATCGTTGATTGGATGTTTGGTTCTGGTTCAAGATGATTTTTTTCCAGGTCTCATCCATGGTCACGAAACTTGATAAAAAATTCTCCTGATCTCCCTGTGACCTCAGCTACATGCCTGATGGTCACTCTTCGATCTGCCAATACGATATCTTCGAATGTGTTCACGTTGTCTTCAGCGGGGGACATGGATAGACGTCCTTTGTGGTGTTCATCTTCAGGAGCATTTCTTTCCAGTTTCCCTATCTAGACCAGACCTTTGGGTCGGCCATGTATTATATAACCTCTATCCTGACATTGTTTAGAATGCTATAAAAGTTTGTTTGTCAAGGCGAAATCTTCATTGGCTCAAGTTGGACCCTCGTGTCCATGCTTTATTTAGAAAAAGATATTGGTCCAACCAGAGCTCTACATATCTGACGGCATTTCGATTCCCTAACCTCGATTATTTTGAACTTGTAAGAAAATACCTCAATGAATATTTACAGCTTTATTTGAAAACACTGTCGTTTCATATCGGGGACATATTTCAAAATGACAACCAAGCAAGAAACTATTTGACAGTTCTCTTTTGAAATACCAAGTCATGCAGAAGCTACCCTCAACTAACTTCTGATAAGTTTCATCCACCCCTATTTATATATCTCCTCCCACAATCACAACTCATACATCGTCTTGGCGCCACATCTTTGCAAAAATCCTTATCGAAGCCCCCGAGAAGAATATTCTATACATACATATATCCTGATCATAACAAGCAGCTCCCGCCAACACAAATCAATAAAATCTAAAACGCTATCAATAGAAAACCAGCACCACTCATAGCCTCAATTTGCATTCAATTCACCTTCCTAGCCTCAATCTCAATGAACTGTAATCAAGGACCTCATTGGCAACACTCAATTTAATGGAACTCAACACTCCATTACAAATCGAACCAAACAAGTATCGACAGACGTGCATCGTTTGCTTGTTGCTTCTAGAAGACTCCACCCGAACACACTCTAATAAACTAATTAGTCCTTGAGCAAGGAAATAAACAACAATCTGCAAGACATGGTGCAATCTTAATTTGCCACGCTTCTCTGTTTTTCCACCCTACATAAAACACCATCACTATAGTCAAGCCTTGAATTCATGTATGCATGCACCAGGATCACAATTAACTTGTGACCTCAGGAAGCAGCAACCTCCTTTTCTTATTCCTTTTTTTCCTTTGGTTGTTTTTTTATTTTCTGCAGAAAACAATTACACAAGAAGTAAAAGCATCTCGGAGTCAGAAAAATAAAAAAAAGGATAACAAAAAAAAAACAATGAGAGTCGTGAAACAAAAAGGCCAACGTAATGGGAAACCCCTTGGATGTGGAAATTCATGCGAGAAAAGCCTTACAAATAACTCGCGGGGCCAAGCTGCACATCACCTGACAAGGATGTTTCTTCATTTTTTTGTTTGCTTTTTTCCTACATAAACACCGACCTGTGCAAGTCTTGCGGATGAAGGCGCGTTTGCAAAAAGCACATAAAATAAAATGAAAGAAAAGGAAAACGAAAAAGGATTCTCTTACGCGAGCAACATCGTCGCTAAATGCGGTGTGCGTTGGCAGCGGTTGTGAGGTCTTAAAGTCTTCATTGCTCCTTAGCGGCTCCTCCTCCTGTGCATCCTGGATGATATGATGGCGGGCAAAGAGGACCGTCGAGGTGAGCCCGCCTGCAAAGTGTAACACCAAAATTATGCTCCGTGTAATGCACAGTACGACGACAACGACGAGGTGCTGTTCAACAACCATATTACATAGCATTTTAGATGCGCTAGTCGGCAGCAAGAACGACCGAAGGATGTACTAAAATTCCTTCAAAGGATGAATGTTAAGGAACGAGTGTTGCAGGAAAAACGCTTGCAAGCATCACCGCCATTGGCGGGTGTAAACTAGAGCAATTGGAATTGATTGCAAGGCAGAGTTAAAAGGAAAATGCTTTTCAATTGGAGAAAACACTCAACGATGTTCGTTTTGAGCCACGCAAATTGGAAAATTTATCCACCCAGATAGCTAACTCTGCTACGAGTTCTATGTGAGTATAAGACTGTTCTGTTTGATGATGCTTTCATTTTGGTAACACCTTTGGTTATGATTCATCATAAAACATGAGGCATATCACGTGCGTACAGACGATGAAATCCCATCAGTCGTAAGTAGTAATTAATTACTATCTTATGAGACTTTTTTGATGTTTGTCTAGTCTAGACAACATCAACTCATTAAACAGTTATAGATGCTTTGAATAGACGAAAAAATAAAGATCGTTGCTTTGAAGGTAATAACATTAAAGGTAACGTGCGGTTTAATGAGGAGAAAACAATTTTACTCATACTCCAATGATCCACCTCAATCAAGCTGATATAATTTGTATCTTAAAAAGTTTTTTTGGTTGTGATTATTGGGGAAATTGAAGATCCTTATTTTCGATTTGATGACGTAAGGAACAATCGCAGTTAAGTGGGAATCTCTTTGCTTCGAACGACTACGACCGTAAATAAAAGCCAAGCTGGAGAGTCTGTTATTTGAACTTGAAAGTTCCTAGTTATAGTTTACTGGCATTATTCTTTTCCCAAAAATAAGTGATGTTTTCAATTCCCATTTAGTTCTTTTACAAGATCCAAAATTTGGTATTCGGTACATTTCTGCACGATTCTTTTGTTTAAAGGCGACCGATTTTTATCGCCTCAGCTATTTCGGGAATATAAACACGATATACATCCATATTCAACAGTGACAAACGGCTTCTAAACAACGACAACGCACAGAACCCAGGCGAAGGACAGTAGATGGTTAAGTGACAGTCAAGAACGTTGATTCAATTGAGAGGAATTGGCTGCTAGGTTCTGATAATTTGAATATTAAATGAATGAAGTAGACCATTGAGTGTTAATCGTGATACTTAGCAAAAAGGAGACGGCTGTTGCTTGATTAATCTAAAAGCTACTTCAAAATGTATTATCCTAGTCACTTGGTAAAATAATTCTAAGTTCATTCTTCTCTGTACGATTCTTGGCGCTTTGTTGTCCAAAATACACTAAGAGGAGGTATTCAACAAGGATCAACAGCAAAAACGAAGCTACATGTGGACGAATCCATAACATATACAGCATCCCTTTCTCCAAGCAGGATCTCATGAACAGCATTTGAAATGCGTACTTTTATTCAAAGCAGCAAAAAGAACTCATAACGTATGCTTTAGGACACCAACAACAACAACTAGCCGCTACTTAAAAAGAGGAACAGATTAGCCAACAAAAAATAATTACTGATCAGCCCACCATCCGATTTAAAAGATTCAGACGATAAAAAATTAACATTGTTCCATTGACATATTTTTGAACTGATATTGCGCGCTTACTTTTTGGCTTAAAATTAAGTAGCAATTTAAAAAAACATGTTCTTTTTATTTTTAAATTTACATTGCAAATAATAACGTGTAACGGTCACAATTGAATATGAACTTTTTTGCATTCATCCGATTCGCAGTATTTTATATGATATACTAGCAAATGTTACAGAAAGAAGTCTGCAACTCAGAAGGTTCCATAAGTACACTCAGGATATGAACGGAAAATTTGAATATGAACTTTTTTGCATTCGTCCGATTCGCAGTTTTTTATATGATATACTAGCAAATGTTTTGTCCTGTTTTTGTTTTGGAATATAACGTCATCACTCTTCATTCAGTGATACACCTTCAAAGCAGAGACCATGACATCATCCTCTCTTATCATTATTTTTACGACACGTTTTGGACCAAACAGAGAGTCGTGCGATTATCAGACTTCTGCAACCTTGCTTTTTTAATTTTTTTGAATCTCGAAAGCATTTCAGCAAACGCATTTAAGAAATGAATATTTACAGTGTTACTTTGCGGAAACTTAGTCAATCAACTCGAAAATTGGAACTAGCGTAGAAATTGATGGAACCATCATTCTTCCCAAGTCCGTTTTTTGGAAACTCAAATTCATATGCACTTGGAAATTGATTTGATTTTAGCTACAAGTCTTACGAATTTGAAATTAGAATGATAAACACAAAAAATTCATGATATAAGTTTTCATAACATCAAGTATTCCGTGACTTTTTTGCCTAAAAATAGAACAGAAACGGAAATCCCACAGCTTTCATCTAAGCTTTATTGAGGAGACAGATAAATCAGCATTTCGTTTTTTCGACAAGCTTAAAAATACGCCACCAACTAATCACCTCAAATCTATGTAATTACTCATCCGAAGTAGGAAAATAGACGTTGATGAACTCAGAAAGGATACAAAACAAGGTCACCCCCAAAGGCTATAATGCCCCACAATTGCCACAACGCTTCACCAAGGCAATCACTCTAGCTAACCTTGAGAAGGAGAAGTAAAAAAAAAAAAAAAACAAATAAAAAATTACTCCCCAAATGTCAGCAATTTATTTTGGGATAGTTGTTTTTTTTTCGAATGAAATGAGGGCCTGATTTCGGTGTCGGTTTTAATCCTAACAAAAACAAGGATAAAGGATCCACCATCAGAAACGAGTTATTCCATGTGAAAAAAAACACGCAGATTCCCAAAAACAATTTTGGGGACTTTTCTCATTTTATTTACTCCTACGCGAAGGGCCAGAGAAATACCAGACACTTTTCGAAGTTGATTATTTGCGTGGGTATGAATTTTTTTGGTTTTTGAGACCATGACTTTGTGCTTCCAATTCGATGGAGTTGAGTTTCAATGGGAACTGCTGGAAGAGATTATCAAACGCTTTATTCGAGTTGGTTGGGGTATGAATAGCACTCGATACTAAGGTTTCTTAGTGGGCCTATTGTGAGTCCCTCTGGAACTATGATTTGAAGACCAACTACATTTTTTTTTCTGGAGAAAGTGAGTTTTTTTCTGTAGCGGCTGTGAATGTATTGGTTGGAAATCGTTCGTACTTTTAGGAAATTCCAGTATGTGATATGCACTTGTAAAGATCTAAAGCGTGACCAGTTTTTTAGTCCAGGGCTAAAGTTTTAATGTTGCTCGAAGAAACTTTAAACTTCAAATGACGTGGGAAATAACTTCAAAACCAAAAAAATGCATTTTGTATCAAACAGAGGCGATGAAAATGGGTTGAAAATGTGAAAAAAGAAGTTGCAAAACTATCTTGCTATCTTGGAATATTGAAGCTTCAGTACATTCATGGGACATCTTCAAATAGAATGAGCATTCAGCCCTTTTATACATAGCAATGAAATATACATTTTTTCACACATGATTCATCTATTAACTCATTGATAGTTTGGAATTATAGTATCATTCGATAATTTGTACCCCATTATGAATCCTCATCAGAATGTAATTGCGAATGGATTTTATTTGTTTTTTGTACTTTACAATTTGTGCAACTAAATTTGATTGAAAAATTTATGTTATTTTTATTAAAGCAACATTTCGTATTTTTCGAAGTATTTTGTTTATTAAAGAGGAGAGTAGTTCCATCTTCAGTCCCAGCAACTTTCGAATTACGCTTTTTTCGAAAATGTTTATTCCCGCCCGACGTTCTTCGTCCTACCTTTCTGGAACACAAGAACGACTGAAACTATTGGTTGTGCCATACCAATGTAAAAGTTGTTCCCAACGTTCAGCTGATTTCAATACATTCGAGATAGATGGTTCAAATTTATCCTCAATATCTGTTTATACTAACAGAAAGGCTTGTTTCGAAAGTCGAAAATCGAATCACATCCAGCGCTTAAGTAAAAATTGAAAAACTTACTGCTTACACATGTTCCTCCCAAACCTTTAGGCTTAAAGCATCTCTTGCTTGCTTGATAAGTGTCAACGAAATATTTGTGGCTGATAGTAAATTTGAACATCATATATTTTTAATAACCGTATCAATACCAAGCTCATCATTAGCACCACAATACCAATTTATTAATTTTATCATATCATATACTATATTATCAAACATAGTGTTGATAGTAGTTTTTTGATAATAGTTTTTAAAATCAGGCAGTTTTAAAAAGTCCAAAAACGATCGAAATGTGACATTTGTGAGGAAATAAGAATTCTGTACCGATTAAGTTATTTGAATTATTTTGCTTGCGATGCATTTGCAAAGCCTCAAAAGATGTTTTTTTTATTTAAAAAAACAACAAAAATTGTTTGTTTTGCAAAATTTCTTTTTTCCTTTATAAAGGATGAGTCGTTTGATCTTTTCTTTTTAAAAAAGCTTTGCAAAAAGTACTTCAATGTTTTTCAGTGATAGTGGCTTTGTTTAAAAGACCTAAAATTACGATTAATTCTGGAATATACTTCATTGAAAAAATGTATCGAATGGATTGGCAGTAGGCTATCCAGTCAACAAAAATTCTCAGCATGTTTTCGATAATTCGGTGGTCACCTATATCCAGAAAAACTTGACCTTTTCTCGAATGGCTGAGCTGTTTCTGCATTGTCCGAATAACTTCGACATTTAGTGACACCAAAAAAAACAATTGTTAAGTGAGGTAGAACATTTGTCCATCTTATGTGGAGCTAGCTTGCAGATGTATAGAAGTGCACATACTGAATTTCGGGATTGCATTTCCAACAAGAGACTATTGGATGCTTCAGGAATGGACAACGTCGTACTTGACCTCGACTTCGCACGATCGCCAATCATCGTCGTAGAAATCGAGCTCATTTCGGGGATGTTCTACTCGACCCCTGAGCATTTCGAAAATGCGGAAACATTATGTAAGGAGAGCAATGGACAAAAAAAAACACTCACGAGCCGTTTGAGTAATGTAATGGGAATACTTGTCTAAGATACTTGGTTATATTCAAGAAGCTTTTAAATTTCAATTTGATCAATGCTAAGACGGTCCTCTTTAGGTGTTTAAGAAATTTTCCTTCAGGTTGAATATGAAAAACAGCCCAATGCTGGTTTAATGGTATTTTAATTTATTAAAATTTCAGTTTGCTTTGATCCACACGATTGACTCTGTCAATTGGCCGCCTAGGTCATGTGATTGGACTCCTTGGGCTATTTTTTATGTTGTACTTTCAACTCAACCCGAATTTAAGGAAAACCAGCTACAGATGACGCCTTGGGAGCCAACACTCGGCGCTTTATTTTGCGAGTTTGTGCAAAACTGGACCAATAGAACAAAGGGTTTGAAACCGTCCAGCATGGCCGACAGGGAAGTTTGAAATAAAAAAAAGGAGATTCAACCAATGTTTTAAAAATAATAAAATACTACTTTCAAACTACTTGGGAAATGACCAGAAGAAAGAGCTTGCCCAAAAGAGCAACAGTTGTGAACATCGAGATCCTCGAGTATTCCCGCACAAGTAAATACGCTCGAGTGCAAAGTAATGCAGAATCTGTAAGTGTGCAGCTAGCAGCAAAGTTCACCGCGAGAAGAATTTCCTAGTCCAGAGAACTGACAGCTGAAATGATATTACAAACAAGTGTTGTGATGGAAGATGAGGCCAAATTTCTGTGTCTGTGTTTTTCCGATTGCTATATGTAGAACATCCTTCCGACCGCCGGACATGCCTTGCAGATATTTTCTTGATCTTGCTCCCTGCTGGAAAAGTGATGACTGCTTACCATCCACGCTTTTTGCTTTATACAGCGCAGTAGATGTAACTATGTCATTGGAATTTGTTGTCGAAGTTCAGATACTTATGAATATTTTTTTCACAAAAATATCATAAAGAAACTTATTCAAGAGAAGTTCTATCTGAAAAACAACAAAAAAATGCGATGTATTATTCTTGAATGGAAATGTACATATTTCATCGACAGGACTCTATCGATAATGATGTCCTTCCTTTATTTATTGTAAATCTCGTGCACTAGGAGCCCTTTCAGTGTCTTTCAATAAAATTCCGATAGCAGTTTCTACAATACAAAATAAAATAAGTATCTCATCCTTTGTCCTACCATTGTACGAGTATGTGCCCTTGTGACCCTTTAGATTCCCTCAACCGTACATACATATTTATAGACTTCTCCCACTTAAAACACAAAGGAATTTACTGAATACGTAATTTTGTTCCATTCACAATTTTCTTGTTGTATTCTGTGTTTTTTCCACCACCCCTCTGGTAGTTTTCAACTTGTGCTTTGATTGCCTCTGATTTTAGGGATGCGAATCTTAAATTCCAACCAAAAAGGGAGCAATCGGGGACGTTTTGCTCCTCTTTTATTTCTACAGCACAGAATATAAATTTCCTTTTTGCTATTGAAAAAATCAAAAGATATCACGGTCCTGGATATTTATCCTCCAACAAAACACCATGAATCACTGTTTGAGCTGAGTTCGAGCATACAGTTGGAAATATCGTTCCATTTGAATTTATTGAGCTTGGTTGGAGGAGCCAGCATGTATACGTTTAAAGAGGACTAGTCATGTTTTACCATTTTTGAATGATAAGTCAGATATTGCGATGAATTATCAGGACATGAATCATTCCATGCCATTGAGGGATGAATAAACAAACGGTTTTTGTATCTCCTTCCATTGAAATAGCCTAAATTTAACCGATAGCAAAACACAAAATGAGGAGCACTTAAGTAGATCGAATTCTCCATATATAGAGGCAATAGTTATAGTGGATAGAAGGATTTAATAATTGGGCAACCATTCAAGTGCACTAATACACTGGGGTTCATAAGTTTCAAGACAAGTCATTTGCAAATCCATTATCGTCAATAAAGACTTTATTTCGTCTCAATTAAATAAAGAGTTTTAAAAAGAAGAAGCGTATTCAAGGAATAAACCGATTTATAGAGTCATTAGCAAACCACAATCCGCACCCTTAAAGGGATACCTTTCGATTTTATATGCAAAAATTTTCTCAGTAACTGCAATTCAGCTTCTCTTTTGTCTATTTCCTTGGTGTTTTTCCGCCAGGTCAACACGGATTCCGCGAAAAACACTCAACGCTCCATTTTTGATCTAGATGTTACAAGGGCAATGACAAACCACCGTTCCTTACAATACAAAAACTATTTGCCATCTTTTGGATACAAGGACTTATCTGATAATATTATTTTCTTTCTTGCATGAAGTTCTTTGGACAAAGTGAGCAACGAAAAATCTATCGTAAACCAATGGACACCAGAGTCCCACAAGGGTGAAAAATTGGTCCAATGCTATTTTACATCACTATAGAGTGACAGTTTGATCTGTGCTGGCTCGATTTATCCAAATAACCGAATATCGAAGAGTGGGAGACTTGGACTCCAAGATGGCACCGTCAACAATACGCCCCCAGATTCTATGGAAAAGACTAACGAGTTCCCAATATTGTTCTCTACGGGAAAAATTTTCATAAAGATACTAAACCACTGGACGAAAATATTATAAGAATCTTCACCGGCCTGCAAATGAACCAGGTGACAAAGAGGGAATTGAGGAACATCATCGAGGCAACCGAAATCAACACCGAAGGACTTTAAGAACTTGAAACATGATGACTACAAACGTTTCAGCTCCACAAACTATGCAGAGTTCAACCAAAGTATATATGAATTTAAACGATGAAAAAGCGTCCAGCTATGGCTGGCATTCATGGTCGAATAGTATTGCGATGAAAAGCACAGGATTGGTTTCTAACCAATTCCATTTGTCGAAAGTCGATTCAGAATTTGAAGCTTCGAACAAAACGGAGAGTTTACTCCTGCGGCGTGCTTGAGGAATGAAGCTCTATAGTTGTGCGGTCGCATGTGGTTCTATTATTTTTTTTCCACCGATGTCTGCGTCCCCATGCATATCGATGGAATTATAAACAAGAGCAGGTGAAGAAAAGTAATAAATAATGTAAGATAATGACCTGCCGAGGACACGTGAATCAAGAAGGACAAAAAGCAACTTAGAGCTTTGAAGATAGAACCTACATCAGAACAGAAGCCTTTGTGGATCCTACAAATAACCTGCGGATCAATAACATTGGAAACTATCAAAAAGTTGATCGATAGAATGCTTACGGGCAATTTGTTCACCGAGTACTAGCGCTTGTCTTCAAATTGGTACCAATTCATTTCTTCACTAAGTGCTAACGTACTTATTTAGCGAATTAGGTATTGGATTTTAGCTTACTTGGTATCAGCTTGTCCCTCTTTATTACCATAAGAGATAATAGTAGATTTTCATGCTTTCTTGGTTGTCATTGAGAAAATAGTAAAATGTACAATATACAAGTGTCTGAGTTAAAAAAGAAACATAATGCGGCGCTCTCGCGCTCGCGCTTTGACAGATTGATTAGGAACCATGAAATCTAATGTGGCTACACTTAATGTGACTTTGATCGTAATTATTGTTAGCCCGGCCACAACGTCCAAGTAGAGCAACTCTATACTTTGGTGGCGCGTTTGCCAGCTCACTATCAGCTGATAATTTTTTTGGATTGGAATTTTTCTTGAACTTGTCCAAATATTCTAAAACTCGTAAATTGACATTTATCTTCTGTTTTGAAAAATCAGAACGAGAATCTTCATTTTATTTGTGTTTTCTCATCTTATCAATCAACTAAAAAGATAACATCTAGAAATTATTATTATTATTACTGCAAAATCGTGTCATACGAATTTAAGGGGATAGAACATTGTTCGGTCATATTCTTAACCTCTCAACGCGCGATCACCATGAAGTCACATTGTGTGTTACAACTTTTGAGGTCATGCGTTGTGACAGAGTTTCTCGTAAGTTGGGAGAAACCCTGTCAATACTGTCGGAATACTGTGAAATCTGGAGACGATGTGCGTTTTTTGTTTCTTCGTTATAGGCTGTGAAACACAAAACATGAAAAACTTTCCGAACCAGAGCATTGGTACCCATTCGCTCTACATGACCGATCCATCTGAGTCGAGTCATTCAGATACGTTTGACTAGGTCGATGTCATTGTTAAACATCGGAACAAGCTCAATGGAAGAGATTCGGGTTTACGAGAGACAATGTCTTAGGGCTAATCTCCATTTATATAGAACTCCAGAGTCTGAGTATAAAATATTCTATTGTAATGAGGTCCTGTGCAATGGGGCAAATCTGGTCAGAATGGATAACTTTCTGATAGAGCTTATTGGAAGTCACATTACAAGAGCAATGACTTCGACACAAGGCAGTGCGCCTTAACGGTCTTATTCCCCCTGAAGCTTTTCTCTATCTCAATAAGAAAGGTCTGGTCCAGGATTGATAAGTGTACCGATAATCTTCCACGTTAGTCGAAAAGCACATCCACAGATGGGCGAGTAAACTACGGCCAACACGCCGCAAGTAGCTCACCGGGGACTACGGATCAGTGGGGCGGTATCAGACCGCGACAGAGCTGATGTCTTAAGGCAATATAGATACTATTGGTGGTTGTACGAGGAGTAGAACTCAGTCGTATTTATTTATCTTGGGTGCCTTTAAAGCAATACAAAGCATATCCGTTTAGTCACGGCCGGCTTACTTATATGTAAGGTAGTGTAAGTAGTGGTTATTTTTATTGTATTAAAGTAGTTAATTTTAATATTATAATTATTCCAGACAATAAGTTTTTATTTTTAAACAATACCATTTTTCGTAGTTTTAAATAAAATTACTAGTTAGATAAAAAATAATAATATTAAGTCGAAAGACATATTTTAAGTTAGTTCAATTTCAATTTTCAATTTCAATGTATTATAATGTTTAAATCAAGTACATGTAAGACTCAGTCTTTTAAGAGTTCCAACAAAGTTATTGTTAGTTAATTAAGCTATATAAAAGCATTTTTTGAGACCAAGAATCTCTTCGTTCGCATTTGGCAATGTCCACCATCAAGACATAATGCAAAAGTACTGACTGCATTGGTACGAAAGTGTCTAAACCAGCTAGCAAAATATTTCAAAGTTATTGAATGACTCCGGAGCGATTGAAGGTAACGTTTTATTAACGGTCATATGCGGTACGGGCTTATGAACTTTTCTCGGTGCATTGGCATCTTTTGTACTGCCTGAGGAAATTTATCGGACCAGATATGGCAGTATTGTTTATCAAAATAACTATTCAACCAGAAATGAACTTCGTCGGTAATTTTTTCCACCACTCACCGAAAAGTCGACGCTGTTTTTTGTAAAGTCTAAAATCAAGATGCTAGAATCTTCCATGTAGTCGATTTACATTATCGTTACGAACGGGGACGAATGGAAAAAGCACGGTTTTCATTAACACTGGCGGATACAGCAGCAATATTTTTTCATGTACTCACTTCATGCATAAGGTCAGGAGGCTTGATGTGGAAATGTGTGAAATCGGTGCGAGGTTCCCCCACTTGGGTGGGTCAATTATAACAACTGTCAGATAATTTAAGGGTTCGAAAAACATTTTTCACAGAACATGAATTTTAATAATTTGATAGCATCTTTAGGGTGTGATTCTTTGACAATGACAATGCTAAAATTACAATGCTAAAATTACGTGTTAAACTTTGACGTATGTATGTCAAAAACTGATAACACAAACTTCAAAAATACAGATTAAAAAGATACAACATTTTTTATTATTTTTTTTTTGTCATACTGTACTGACCAGAAACTTATGGACCCAGTGTATGCACATATGTGGTCGTCACAAAGACCGCATTGCCCGGAACGATTGCATCACTTAACTTTGAATTGGGTCGCCACTGGAAGATGTAGTATGATGAACAATGAACTATGGCGAAGCTTTTTTTATTTGGAAATTAAAAAGACCATTCAAACAAGGCACTTCTATTTCGATGGGTATTAAAAATTTGTAATAATCTCTTGAAGGACTAAAGCATAGCAGTGCAGTACTCCGAAGATAATTCAAAATGACTGTTTGCCGGACTTGTTTGCACTTAGAGCTGAACGCTTTCGATAAAAAACCAATAATCGGCCATCTGTGTAGAGATTATGTCTTCAAATGGACGCACACGTCTGAATGGGCTAATAAAAAAGAAAGCAGCATAAATGGGATTTCTAAAAGAAACAAAATATGGTACATGTGTAATGGATTGTGTAATCCTTATCTTTCCTCTTTGACTTGTTTCACGGGCTTTTGGGTTCTAACGAGACTTTGCTCGAGTCAGAGCTTTTCAAAAAAAGGCACGCGAAAATTCCTTAAAGGGAAAACATGCATCTGAAAACATTTAATTACAATCCTTGACTTTAGAATTGAAATGTTATAATCATTGATTGCGATGCAATCATAAGACTTTCCCTGTGAATGGAGAATTTATATGCAAAATTGATTGTGTTCGATGATGCCCATTTTCAGTTCGCCGCACACGCTAACGAGAAAAAAAACAACGCAATCATTTCTAAAGAATGAAATATCCTGGGCGCATTAGCCTCGATTCGTTAGATTCAGTTAAAATTAATGTTTGTATGCACAAGCCGCTTTCACACTAACAAGAACACGGGGATGAATGTGATTCAACGTACTCTTGAGAATCGAGGAGAAAATGATAAGGCGTTTCAAGAAGGGTGTCGAAACACATCAGCGTTTAAGATGGTTATTCAGTCGGTCATAGAAGAAATAAACAGAGAAATCCTTTTTAAGGGGAGTTAATGCAATGTCAGTGAAGCGAGAATGGGCATTTGAAAGTTAAAGAATAAAATTACTATTGGAACATCCTGGAACCGAGAGTTCGGTCGGAATTGGATGCTGATTGTTAACCGAATATATGTCCCGAAAATTGCAGGAATTATCGAAATTGTACCTCAGTAAGCCAAAGAAATAAGAAATTAAAAATTGATTGCACTAGCCCGAGTACAATTTTGCATAAAGTTCTTGGATGATCTGAAATACAAGATTCAATCGAGTCAGGAATTGAAGCGAAATGATAACTGGCTTCGTTCTCACTGCTCTAGTTGCGGTTACACTTCAAAAATGACTGATAAAAATTGTTTATATAAAAAAATCCTTTGCTCAGTTGACGCTTGTTTCTTTTTAGGCGGCTACGAAAGTAAAAAAAGAAGTCATATCATACTGAACATGCTACTGTTAAAAATGCGAAAGCATTATTAGCTCATTCTTCTTGACAGACGTCAATGGAAAAAACGAAACAATCAATAATAACCGTCAACAACCCCGAGACGATTCAAACATTCAAGATCTAAATAAAGGTATTGGACCAGCTGTTCGTAAAGAGGAGCCGAAACCACCGACTGGCGAGAAAAATCACTACGAATATATTTTCGAGTCATCTAACAAGATATGGAATTTTTGTTTCTTTTTGCAAAAGTGTTAAATATGAACCCTCATACCCATTATAGAAAAAAAAAACCTTCCTAGCTCGGAAAGTGCCTTAGAAACAACCTTTTCTGAAAGGACCACAACTAATGACATCAAAAAAGCTGCGAAATATTAAGGTTTCCTCAAAATGTGTTAGGAAAACTTACCACCGTTCCAAACTTATTCCCATATTTAAACATGTGTTTGAGGGGCAATCCTGACCGCTATTTAAAGTTATAGAAGCACTGTCGTTGCTTAAAAAAACTAACCAGCTACTGTTACGAAGATCTTCTATCAAGATTCCAACATCAATCTTGCATAAATTCACATTGTAGCAATTCTACTTTGAAAATCGTTTCAGTCTTTGAAACTCAAAACGAGCTATTTTTGGTTTAAGTAATTCATGACCCAACCGAGTTTACCCTTCGTCGTGTTGTACTCATAGAGCAAGAGTATATTGTGACCAAAAGTATTCTAAACAGTGATTGGAAACAGTGATGAGGGCTTACCTAATTTGTCGATTCGTTTTTATAGGCTGAGATTCGGTTTACTAGCCAAAACCCACTTCAGGTTGACCCCCAGTTTTAGCAAAAAATGTTACTCAGCGACCAGGCTCATTTTATGGTCAATGGCTACGCCAATATTGCAACGTTTTGAGTAAACGAAATTCACATGAAACTCGAGTTTTTAAAAAAAAATTCATTATTTGGCGTACTCTTTGGGGTTAAGAGTTCATCGGGCCACACTTATTTGAAAAAATGTCGACCATCGCGTTGTTTTTTTTAAATAATTTAAATAGTTTTTTGGTTTCATTTCCGTGGTCGGAGCCCCAAAATGGTACAGAGAATTTGATATCGACTCATACGTTTGCGTTGAACTTAGTTCACATTAAAAACCAACTTTTTTTGAGAACTCAAACTAAGAATTCCAGCAGCCAATTCAATAACCGCTAACAACAAATCGCTGGTCGACCAGTCCAGTGATAGCTCCATTAATTTGATCTCATAACAAATGGTGACTGAACCAGATTCGAAAACTAGATTACTTTATGACTCGAACCTTAAATCTATCAATTGAAGCAATTGAAATGGAGGCGCTCTACTAATTGCGCCAACCACCCGTATAGAGCCATGATGATTGAAACCCTCGTGAAATTTGCCGCCTAGGTCGTCTTTGATATATGAGAATAAGCTAGCCGTGTAAGACGCTTTGCAAAACTTGAACTGTCATTGTTGAAACGTAGCTTCAAATCCATAAAAATATGCTCGAAAATTGCGCTGATCTTGCGAAGTGCATCAAAATCAGGCCCGAGTAAATACGAATCAATTAAACGCGCAAATCGACAATTGCTAGAAGGTGGACTGTCAATTATGATACATTATTAAAACACTATTAAATTTGTTTTTCAAATGGTTGCTTCGGTTGGCTTGACAGTAAACCATTGATTGTTTTTTACACTCTAACAATTTACCAATAATTCCGCCCTCCTAAAATCAGGATTTTCATACCCTTAAATAAGATTGTATTGGATAAGGTTTGTTTACGTGGAAGATAGGATGATGCCTTTATGGAATTATGATCTTAAGCGCGTTAAGGTTTTTGTGGTAAGGCACACTCTTTCAGCAACAGCTTAGGTATATTTTAAAATTGCTGTTAAATGGTTTTTAGCGCTTTTTTAAGCCGTTTAGTTCAACCAACAAACAATTTCCTATCAAAACTAGGTCTGCCCCGAAAACTGAAGCCAATTTTGTTACATTTTCCTTTTGAGTCCAATTTTTTTACTAGTATGTTAAATTTTAAATCATCACCTGTCAGGTAGTCTATTCCTTATGTTTCCGATGAGGTTATGATCTGAATAAGAGAAATTAAAAGTCTCCACGTAAGTTATCTCACTGCTCGCATTTCTACTTCAAAGACTGTTTGCATTCCACTTTACTTTCCTAATTTACAGCCTCAAAATAAGTGCCGCAATTTGTCCAAAAGCGTAAGGTTTCCCTGCCCCAATCGAAAAAGTTCATGGAAAAGCTTATTCTCCTTGTTCACTTGTCATTTATTCCAACCAAGAACTAGATCTGTTTAATTACTTTTTTACTGCACGAGTTGCACTCACTCGAAATGTATACTCTTAATTATTTTACCAGACTTTGGAAAGTTTTACCCTCCCTTTCATGGCTGCCGAATTTCAAATTCCAAGCACACTCTGTCAACCTTACACTGCAATGAATTAATCAACGTCTCTCCTCTCTAAATACAGTCTCATTTGCTACAACTTCCGCAGTACAAAATCTTCTTCACTTGTTGCTGAACCAGCTTAACATGGATGGCATTAGCCAGCCATCATGAAATACCATAAGCTCTCGATTCATTCCCCCCATAGGAGAGTACGCCTTGATTGTTCAACTTGAACCCACTCAAATCACCTGCAGCTTCAGCGCCAGCATCGACTCTAGTGAATTATCCAAATCACGTACAGCTCAGGATGAGTAGCAACCAGCCAGAGTTATTCCTTTCACATACAAGAGTTACAATCGTGTCTTTCGCAGGAATCGAACAAGCCCACCTGCTACATCGCTTACAAGCGCAAAAGTGTACCCAACGGATAAGACCGAAAAACCCTAAAGAAACTTTCGCCGAACTACAACAACAGTCACTGGCGAAGTTTTCTCATGTGTGCAGATATCGACGAGAAAACTTTGTCAACAATGAGACGACACAAAAAAAAAAGAACAAATATAGTCTTTTCCAGTGCATGGACTAGTGCCCTGCCACGACGCCAATAGGACAAATGAAAGTCCTTCGGTTGATACTTTATACGTTCCTGGTTATAAAGGCTCCCAAAGTAACGCTTTGTTGATTTGCTTATATTACATTTGAGATTTTGCACTTTGGTGCGGTGTGTCCTTCGAATGAGGGATCAGACTTACGGAGCTACAACATCAGTAGATGTTTACCGTAATTACTAAGGTATTAGGGGATGTTTTCGCTAGCTTAGGGACATCAAGAATAACTCTAAATAGATTCCTATATTCTTCCTTCTTATTTCTTTTCAAATAAAACAAAAAAAACAGGACAAAAGTTTAACATTAGAAACAAAAAAATCAGTATCGAGGAGGATGTTGCGCGGCTTATTAGGGTATGTAGGTTGGTACTTTAAGGGGGGAAAACTAAAAGGGGGTAGATGTGTATCTGTGCACATGTATCGTAAAAATATATTTAAAAAAAAACTTTTTTGAAAAGTTAACTTGATGCTTGATGTTCAACTTTTCAGAAAGCACTTATGTAGTTTCATTCTTCGTTCGTTGATTTCTTTCAAGGATTCTTTGATGCTTTCATATGAAAAGTGTTTTCCGTATGGAAGCACTAGAAATACGAATGTACAAAGAGTTTTCAACATTTTTTAAGAAAACTAATTTCATTCCTTCGCAAAAGTAGAACATCCAGTGGAATGAATATGAATTTCGAGGTGAAATTTAATCAACTCGAGATTCTTCAAATTTTCCATCTGAATATTTTATACTTTTTAAAGGATTCAATGAGTAAATGAATTTGTGTTTGATAAATTTCAGAGACAAGCTGAACCATTTAAAATTTTGACTCTGACTCTTTTTTAGTAGCAGCTGAACTTAGAAACCGCCGGAAGAGGATCTACAATGGACACCTCAGTATATTGAAAGAGCATCAAATGGACACCTATCTACCGCAAACGGCTACAATATGTGGTCATAATGTCAGACTCTTTTTCAGAAAAAGCCAAGACGTCTTTAGGCCTTCAAAAACCTTCGACAAGAAATGGGTAAAATTATGACATGCGCTTAGATAAAAAAAGGCACTAGGAAGACACTGACACAAATAACGAGCAGGAAGGACAGAATACAGAGCAATGAGATCACCTTCGCAGGTAAAAGATATCGAAGATCCCAGGAACAGAAAAATGAAATTTCTTTTCTAATTAAAAAAAAGAGACCCAACAAAATAGGCACCCAGTCTCTTTGAAATTGTGAGGGTTCAACTGTCATCGATGCCAGGGAACTGACGGAGTAGTTTCTCTACCCATTGAAGAAGTTGATACGCCCTCAAAAACTCGATCACTGCATGTTCAGATGGTTAAGATGAAATTTTGAAAATGGATGGACATGTTCTGGTAGAAAGGCGTTCATGTATCTTGTGATAGCTATCAACGCCTATCCTTGCTAAAAGTCCCTAAAAAGATCCTTTACAGTGTCTTGTTTGAACATTTGAAGTTCACACCAGTGTAACTTTCAGCCCGATGAATCGATAATAGACCAAATTTTCACGATGCTCCAAATCATGGAAGAGGCGAGCGAATTTGAAGTCGATACTAACCATCTATTCATCGACTTGATAAACGTGAGACTGTTTGGTGTTGGTTTTGGAGATCTTTATTCAAGGACAGTAATGGAAAAACCTTACAGACAACGAAGGCATGAAAAGTTCTGGTAACAGAAAGATGGGGCTACGTGCCAAATGAACTGCCCAGCAAACTGATTTCTATAGTCTTCTTAACAGTCATTTCGCTGATGGTTTTTGCCAATAGACTTGCGATTTGACGCTGTTGGATTTTTGTGTGGATTGCTATAAATGGTCGAGACGAATAAGGCACTTAACACAAAGCTATTCGTGAATTTTCGAATTCGTATTTGCTCCATAGGTGGAGTCAAAGTAGATATCGACTAATTTTCATTCGCATAATTCGCAGTATTTTATTCTTAATTATATGAAGATTACGTCAACACTCAATTGTCAGTGTTATGACTTCACCAAGCTGTGACACTACTCTCACTGGTCGATTACTCCTGTGGTGACACCGTTTATTTGATCCCAATGGCAAATGGTGACTGTGTTAAATTTGGAAACTAAACTAAATCAAAAATCAATAATTATCCATTTGAAAGACATGCGCTTAACCAAGTGTAAGACACAGCCACCCGACATTCGTTATTTTCTGAAAAAATTCATAAATTTCTGAAACTTATGAACCAATGTGTAGTGGCTGTTTTTTTTTGCGGTTTTGGTTTTCGGTATTCGGTTTTTGACAGATCATGCGTGACATGTGTCAAAGTCAATCATGTTCAGTTGACTTTGCCATTTCATCTAGAAAGATTTACGCGCTTACAAATTTTTTAACTTCGTGCTCTGTAAAAAGTGTTTTTTGTGCAATTTGAATAGTCGACGGTTGTCATAATCGATCCACTGAACAAGCAATTCAAACTTAAGTACTCGTTTGCATAGAGTGCTCAGAGAGGAACATTTTTCCACTGTATCCGCTAGAAGGATCTTGGCTTAAAACTTTACAAAACACAGCTCGTATAAGATCTGAAGCGGAACGACCAGAAACTGGAGAATTTTTGTTTAAGCTGGCCTTGGAAAAGCTAGAGAAAAATCTGTTTTCTTATCGAAAAATAGTCTTCAACGACGACGCTCTGTTCTGTTCTGCCATTCTCGGGCTACAGAAGAGCCGCCAATGCACGCGGAAAACTGCATTGTTTGGTGCGATTTATAGTCTAGCGGATTCACTGGCCCATATATTTTCAAAGACAAACGTGAGACCAGTGGCACCCACTATCGTTTAAAGATTTCTAACCTTTTCTTCTTCCCAAAATAAGCGAGCTGAACCTGGTTGACATGTGGATCCCAGTAAGCAAATCCACGGACTAACGGACGGTAGACTAGATCAAGCATTACCATTAATTTTTACAAAAAATAATATGATTATCAAATAATGATTCATGTCGACTCTGCAAGAATTCTACAGAGACCGGCTGTGCCAAAGAGAAGATCAATCCATTAAAAACCTTAACCGAACCGAAGGGTAGCTTTATATCAACCACAATGTGCCTTAATTGAATATAAGACCGTCGGAAATGACAGTGAACGAGTTTATTGAAAAATCATTTTTCTTGACTTGAAATTCAATTAAAATGGAATCAAATTCAAAATCAAACGTTTGTGACATTTCCACAGTTGGAAAATTGTGGAAAAAATGTGAAAAATATGTGAGTACTCGTGCAGTTATCAGCAAATCATCTGGTTGTATCCTCGCGTAATGTTTCCAATTCAATTCCCTTTGATTTAAATACCCTCGCGTGCTTTATTGAATTTTCATTCAAATTTACAATTTATTCCACACCAATACACCCAAAGTAGGACAATTTGCATATGTGTGTTTTATATTTTCCCAACAGTCAACTTTACCTTTCGTTTTTCTTGCTTCCTTTTCCCAGTTACGATTGTTGTTTGTCAAGTCATATTGAATTTCCCAGCGTTGCGTTGGCACGAACACGAGGTGGTAAAAGGATATTGATTCTCGTAATAGATTTCGTATCCTTCCACACCTCATCTACGGTGTTCTATGATGACTATAAAGGCACCTTTTTTTCCAAATAACCATATGCACATGGATATTTTTTGTTTGCTTTTCTAAACTCAGTCACGTTCGAGGAAGAAAATACGATACGTCATTGATTGATTGTATCCAACCAACCATGTGTTACTGTAATGTCTGAGGGACTTTAAGCAGCAGGATATACGAATAATCCCAAATTGAAATAGTAGTCCCTGAAGATGCTCCTTTGACATGCCCATGAAAATACATAAAAGGGGCAAAACAAGTCCATTGGTTTAATTCTAACGAAAAACAGCAACAAAAAAATATAAATAAAGGATCCACATGGATTGAATTGGCTTTTAATTAGGATTTGGAAAGGGATTGCTATTTAATTGCCAATTCGTTGGAATTCGACGTTAAATTGAAATTTTGTGTCTGCATTGTTGTTGTTTTATTTTTCAACATGACAAATGGAAAAAGGACACTGCTTGAGTTGACATTTTGGATAAAGGATTAAATTGAATTTATTCTGTTGAATTTCACTCTAAGCATTTTTGTTTTTCATTGGTTCGTTTGAATAAGTAATCTAATCAGCTGGTTACGATGGCCTTTTAATTAAAATCGCTTACTGGTCTGCAAAATCATTTTGAAAGCAATTAAACTTAGCAGTCGAGAAATGGTATGATAGAAGATGTCTGATCCTTGTTTTTGTGAAGTTTATCGTTTTCCTTTATTTATTTAAATGGGTTGTCGAAATAATCTTGGCACATTTTTCTTCGCATTTTTTTTGAATAATTCAATTAAAAAATGTGACCCAAAAGCACTCGACCAGTGGCCGAGAGTTCCGCCATCTTGGAAGCACTTGTCGACTTGTTTCCTGTGACTGTTTATATGACAAATATCATAACAAAGCCAACAGTTGCCATCATTTAAAAAAAGTAATCGCCCTCTGTTGGTTGCCGTTTTGAATCAAATGTTATTTTGACAATACATTTTATAATCAGCATGGAGTTTAACGCCAAACACTCTTTCTGGGGTTCAAGATTTAATTCCATGAGAGGCAGCCTACTTTAAAAGGCCAGCATGTAATGTGGAGTACATATTTTTTTCTACAGGAAAGCGGAGTTATTGGCCAACCGATTTCAATAAAATACCTGATCTCGTAGACTTTTTTATCACAAAGGGAATCCCAAGAATGATATGAATGTTATATTAAATAATATCTAAGGTCTTTGAGAAACTTTTGCTTTGTTAGATACGGTGTTCCCCAAGGATGTGTTCTAGGTCCGATTCTGTTCTTGCATGCCCCAAGATGAAGAAACAGTCGTTGCCAAGTTCGCGGACGACACGGCCATCCACGCATCGCGAAACTCCAGCGAGCCTTAGACAAAATAGGTGAGTGGACCAAGACTTTGCGGATCGTTTTAAACGAGACCAAATCAACACATGTCAATTTTGCGTACAGGAACGTATACAATAAACCTCTGTTTTTAACTCGGTTCAAATTTCGTAGGCACGTGCGATATACAATTATGTGGTTGTATCAAAGCAAGCAATAGATCTAGAATACAAACATTTAAAAACAAAACATTAAAAGCAAATGTGAATGCTAATAATTAATAGTGACATTCACAGTGATTTGGGAGTTGCTGCTGTGTCCGACGAAGCAACTAACTCTACTCAAAAGCTTCGTTCTCATCTCCACGATCACTGCTATAACGAAACTATGCAAACTCTGGATGACACTAACCTTGTGCGCCGACTACAACGAACAATGACGGAGCTAGTAGATGCCGTCACTGAAAAGTTACCTACCAAACGCGATGACCTGTTTGTTTGTTTCTTACTTGCATGTCAGTAATAGCAAATAAAATTGTCGAAAATAAAGTCACTTTTACCTAGAGATACTCTATGAGCAGGAACTTCAAACAATTCGAGTAAAAGTTCGGTTTGCTGTTTCACCAAGCCATATTGTCAAACCATACCTTTTTGACGAAAGCATTCTTCACTACAATGATCACTGGAGACTGTAATTTAAAAATAACGATGAAGAAGAATTTCTGTCAAAAATAAGTTCACATGTCACCAGGCCTGTTTTGGCACAATTTTGAAAAATTTCTATGATCATTTAAAGAAACTCTGCATGGCGTTTGTTCCTCCCGGTGTCTAGGCCTGATGTGGTGATCTTCGGATGTGGAGCACTTCTACTCGAGGCTCCGACTATCCACCCGCGATCATAGAGAAGCCAATGCACACTTGCATAGTTTTTGGAGTGGTGATACAGCTGGCAAACTTTCTTCCATGAACACAATGGAAAAATAAATTTCACATACCGAAGGATGATAACCAAAATATTTATGGCCAGATATTTGAAGATATGGATTTGACCGTCCACAAATCTATTTATCTTGTCATCACGGAGGTTCGATTTGACGCCGATTGACTTTTTTGTAGGATTTCATTAAGGGTCGATGATATGCGAACAGATAGTGACTCGAAAACAATTTGGTTATTTGCGAAATAGAGGCCGAACCTTGAAAAGATGGTTCACAGATTAACTGTCAAGCCAGCCGTGGCGGGAATTTGAATGTCATAATATATCTTAACTGAAGTATATAAAAAAGTGTTTTTTCTGAAGACATTTTAAAAATAAACCCAAAGATGCCTCACTTCTTAACGCATCAATTACGGTGGTATGGTCAGCTAAATATGTTTTGGCAACGTGCATACACCTGGCCAATATTTTCTGAAGTGTGCCCGGAGAACTGAACCTCAACATCAGTCACCTTAACGCCGAGTCGCGAAGGATCGCGAATTCGTTCATCGTTTTGAATTGTTTAACTCGGTTTTAAATGATCAGGTGTTAAAAATGAACACCTGCTGCATGTTGATTTTAATACTCTTCAAATAAGAAATAAATATAAATAATATTAATGTTAATATATACTTGACAATACGATCAAAATTAGGCTGAGGGTTAATCGATTGGGACTGCGAATGTAGACGGCTATAATTCTTCAGCATAAGAAACATTTTAATTATTTTACGAAAATTAGGTAAGTCCGTATTTTTTTTTTCGAACCTTTCCATAAATCATGCAAACAATTCTTTGAAACAAAAAATGCAAAATTTCTATGAAACTCAAATTTGGAATTAAGTATTCTGTTTTCATCAGCATGTTAATGCCTCTTAAATAATTGCTTTTCTCATTTAAAATATTGGACTATACAATTCCTTGTGAGCAGAATTAGATCCGGTCTATCCGGAAATAAAGTTTGCTGCAGAGCAAGTATATATTACATTGTTTATTTTTAATCCTTGTATTCAAATGAAACATTTTAAATCAAAATTATTTCTTTTCTGAAGTTAAAATAAGACGACTTTCAAGTCAAAGCTGTCATCAATTACTCTATAAAAAGGTACGAGCAGTTCAAACAACGTTGGTAAACATCCACGAAATTTAAATTAAATAAAATGGAACCGATTTCTAAAAAAGAAAGAGAAAATCTCATGTACACCGTCGATTCAAGTCACAGACCTTCAAGAGAAAATCTGTATCAATATTAATTTTTGAATTAAGAAAATCAGAATTCATCAAACAGTGCAAGATTTGAAGTGCTATATGGAAACACATTTCTATATCAACTTTAATCCATGTTTTGTAAGATGTGCAGGATATTAGATTGTTTTAAGAAGAAACAGGAACTCCCAAAAAAAATTATCGAGTTTAATGGATATTACCCAGCCAGCAACTAAGTTATAAAACAATTTATGAATTTGTAACACTAATCAGTTATAAAAAGGACATTTGTCAAGTCAAAAAAGACTATGACTTGTAAATCTAAAGCGCCAGGATTAGCACCCAAATTCCAGCAAATTTTCAAAAGGAAGAAAATCTTGTAGATTTCTCTAGCAGGATTTTAAGAGAAGGTAAAAGGGTATGAAAAGCACCCAACTGCATCTGATGAAATAGTCGAATGCCTAACGACTTGTCTATCATCTCTATCCATCCCATCTACAAATAAGATTATATTCACACCATACTACCAACATCAGTAAGGCTTCCGTTCTCAAAAAAAAGCTAAGAATTACAAGTCCTTAGTCAGCACCTATGTATTCATCGACTTCAAATCCGCATTTGACAGCATTTAGCAGGTCGCAAAATTCGGGGTCCCAAAAAAATTGTCTGGTCATTTCGTACAACGCTTAAAAATACGCCGTGTAAGAGACCTGTAGTATGCAGTTGTCTTAATACTTTGCTCGCTTTCAAGGGAACTATGAATATACTGATAATGCATTTTTGCACAGAGCGAATGGATGGTTCAGGAGCAGAATTAAAAGCCTGTGCAGTAGTTCGAAGCTCTGATTGATTTGGTTTCGATTCCTCCATGGTGGAGTCTGAAAAGGGTCGGAGAATTTTTATAACGATTTATTGGCATTCGCTCAGTTCGAAGTATTGTCTTCGCCATTTTTTGAATGGCATGCAAGTCGATTTTCTTAAAAGAATTCCGAAATATTTTGACAATCTTTCCTGGAATACGAGTAGTAGAACTAGAAAAAGCCGTATTATAAAATATAAAACGGCCTACACAAAACTAAATAGAAAATTTGGAAAACAATCCTTGGAAAACCTTTCGGGTAGCCTGGGGTTCACTCACATTTGAAAGCATCAGGAAGTTGAACGATTGAATGTCTAGTTTGACTGCCAAATTGGTTCAACTATGAGGTGGATTTTTTAATGTGAAAGAGCTCAAATTATCTTTTACTTTTTTGGCTTAATAGACACATATAGATTTTTCATTTTTATACAGTAAATTTTGTTTATTAAATTTGCTAAAGGTAAAGAGTTTTACATGATTTTTTTCTGACAGAAAATTACAGAAATCATGGACTTGGATGAAACTTTTTCAAATATAAAACTTATTTTATTTTCGTAAAACAAATGAAATTGTCTTATTTTTGACAGTTTTTTTTTATAAAATCTAAACCACTAAAAAACTTAATTTTTTAGGCGTTCATTATTCAACTTCACCTCGAATGAAAACATTTTGAATTCAATACATATTTATTTATTTTAAAGGTATGTGGGACGAAAAACACACACACACAAAAAGACATCTTTTTGTATCTATTTCAATATGATCCTATACAACAGGCTAACCCTATAAGAGTTAATAATTGCCTCATTTAACAAATTCAAAGGTACATTGCAAGAGGACATTGCTCTAATTATATGAATATATCACGAGAGAGTGCACCTAAGCGACCAGGGGCTTAACTTTTCTTCGATAACAAATCTAAGATTGATAAGCTACCCGGAAAAGTGTGGACAAGTGACTCACCACAGAAGAAAACATACAAAGCCCATAGGAGAACATTCGGTTCAGGAGGGCGGTATGCGACAAAGAAGATGAAATAAGGCAGCACCCACAATTTATGTGGTTAAATGAAAAAAAAACAAGGCTTTATCGTTAACACAGATGAAAATAAATACATATTTAGTACTTTTCAAGATAGTTTTCTAGGTTTTATTTTTAAGGTAGTTTTTAATCCAATATTCAATATTCAAATTCTAAGCCATGTTATATATTATGTTTAAAAACGAATATGTAGTTCATAATGACCATTAAGGACATTAAGATGATATATTTTCGTCATCACACTTTTTTACGAAAACACAATAAATATTTAAGGAAAACAGATAAATACCCTATTAATCCGACTCCTTATATTTCTTCAATACAAAAACAAAACACTTTCACTCTCCATTGTCCTTAATTTGAAAATAATTTTAATAATATGAGAACCAAAAAAAAAATACTCAGGCTTACTCATTAGGCAACGCGAAAGAATTACCTCGTCCTCAGAGAAAAAAGAAATTTTTCCGATATCCATATGCAAATCAGCGCGTAATTACAGGCAATTCGATCCCAATCGTTATCTGAGGGAAGCTTTTTTAATCCTCTCTTTTTTAATTTATTAAATTTTATTGTATCCATAAAAAAAAATATTGATGAAAGATAATTTTATTCTTAAATACAATTACTTTTGTACCAACCGCCCTCATGCAATTTATCTCGTCAAAACGTGTACTCAAAGTATTTTCAGATCAACTACGTCCCGCGCCCCCAAAATTATACCAAAGTTCATTAAGCGTTCGTGCTCGTAAATCAGTAGAGTAACCCAATTTCGAAATAATTTTTTTTTTTGCCGTAAAGTTAAATATTTTGGCATAGCTTCAAATTGTGTACAGCATGTTTACCTCATTCCAGGACCTTTTTTTTTTCTTAACCACTTTTGCTGTTGCCATCGTCCATAAAATAGACATCAACTCGGCCGTCCAATTATTAAAATATTCTGATCATCCGTTAGGCCGCAAAACCCTCTTAAAGTTTTCCTTTCTCCATGCCACACAGGGTGAGCTCTACTCAATAAATCATTCATCACTCGACAACGATGGATATAAGTTTAAAAAAAAAATTCGACCTCGGTGTGGTACTCACACTTATCCCTTTGCCCTGGCATACACAAAAAAGAAAAGGAGCCCTCAAAACAACACAATGGCATTTAACCTCTGTACGACGAGGAGCGGCAAATATTTTCGTGTACCTATGATTTATCACCACACACCATAAAGCTGAGATGGCACTTGAAGATTATCCTAAGCCTGACCCACCTTGCTGGGGTGGCAAACCTGGGAATAATATTTCAATGCGATAATCGAAGCGAGAATTGAAAACAATAATCCTAGAGAATCAAAGCAAACTTAAGCAGGACTCAAAGGACATACCGAAAGTTTTCACATTAATAATGAGAATCAGCAAAGTAAATCCATTTGTCAAACACATCCTGTGTGCTCTGCGTAGATATGATTAGATTGCATTCACAAGATTCTGCTGCTGTTGCTGATGCAGTGATTCTAGTTTGCAGTTGTTGTTGTTGTTAGCTTGATCCTTGACTTGTTTGTGTTTGCTGTGTTGCTCTTCAATTCGTCGCTGGTAATCCGTATCCGTCAACATTATTTCCCAAAAAATACCGAAAGGATATCTAAATGTGTGCACGCACAAATGCAAATACTACACCCGTAATTTGATATCCTTGTCACTGCTTATGATTTATACAATCTGACATAATTGTATTTGGCCAGCGCGTATAGAGAACCAGGCAACCGGAATCGGAAACGGAAACCCAAGCTCGACACAATTCAAACACTTCTGATGCACTAAAACACAATCACCGCGTTATGCCAGCATTCATTCAATCATTGAATTGCACTATAAACAGGATTAGGCCAACAGGATGAGAATTAGTGTACATAGTGTTTACACTACGACCGTTTTTCGTTTCCAGCGTTAGCAGTGTGCATACGAAAGGCTTCGTTAGAATGCACCCGCTCTGACCCGCGCTCTAGTTTACCGTTCAAAGGACACGCACTGTTAAACTAATTTTGAAATCACTGCCATTCCATCATAGCAATGGTTGTAGCAATTGCCTACAGGCATATTTGTTAAGACTAATTAGGTGGAGGATTACGCGCGGACTTTGATTCCAAAATGCGATGAGGAATTTTAGCCAACTTTGTGTGCCTAAATCGAATTGCTAATCGCCTGTTTTGCTATCTAAAATGTAATCCGTTTTGTTTGACAAGGGATAATCGCGCGTGTATTTGCCTGAGCAAAAAGGTACAACACGCGACGCCAATAACAGGATGCTCGTTCAGAATTCACGTGAATTTTTGGTTTCGGTTGGAAATCGAACAGCGAGCGATACAGAACGAGCGAACTTTATTCAAGCGGTGATTAGACCGTATTAAATCACGAATCATGTAATGGTCCTAAATCTTAGTCGTAGACAGCACGGGAGCTTTTCGCCGAAGCTTTGATTCGGAAGGGGGCCACTCCGAAAATTCATTTCTAAATAGATTCCACAAAAACTGTTCTCATGGAGAAGGGATTTTTCATTGAAGAGCTTTTGAAAAGCTTTTGCAGGGAAAGTGGGAACAGTCGAATTCACCAAAAATTTTCTCCTCATAGGTTTACAGCAAGCCGAGTTTGCTTTTTAGTTGGTGTTTGTTTGGATCTTGTCTGCTAGAGGAAGTTTTCGATGCTTTCCTGTGGTGATTTGCTTCCATAGATGCTTCCATAGATGATGCTTCCATAGATGATTTTTTTAACGAAAGAAAATGATGTGAAGGACGTAAAATATGGTTGCCAGTTCTTAGTTAGCCACATCGAACGGGCAACCATTGGTAAAACTAATCTTCCTAGCATCCTCGGTGGCTATATTCCTAATCTGAAGGTTACGAAAACCTCTAAGTAAGAGCATTCTTGTCCATTCGCTCAATGTAGTCGAGTGCTTATAGGAAATGGATTTTTGCTTCCGACCTATGTAGTTCCAGATACGGCTTGTTGAGACCTCAGGTGTACCCTCCCTCTCATTCAACCGTGTAGTTGATTATTCGACGATCGGCTCCATTAAGAACTGGCAAGATGTGTGTGTTGTGAAGCATGATATTTGTCTTTCAAGTAAGGAGCTTCGATTCTAGTTGTTGCTTAGACTGAGCTTTCATCAGATCAGTTTGTGAAGCTGACCTTTATCCAGAGATCCACTTATGCTCATGTTAATAAGCCACTTAAGTCAAAAACCGTAGTACTTAACCTTGTTTTTGTGTATTTGAAGTCGAATTCTTTTGTCGGCGTACGTGTGATTTTTAGCCCAAATACTTTAAACTACACTTGATCGCTCTAAATGACCAAATTCCAATAATTGTGAGTATTGCCAAGATTTTTTTTTTGCGAACCCAACTTTAGTGGAATATTTTTTAGCGACACGTTTTGCTTACGTCGATTAGTCCAATCAACTTATTTTTCTTTAGTCGCAGTCACATAGTTTGTTCCGATATTTTAACGTTGAAGTCCTCTTTATTTACGCTAGCAATTGCACAGATGTCAAAAAGGATCGGCTTTACTTAGCCAGGTCAAGTAGTTTTACACAGACATAGTGAAACGGCATGGTATTATTTAAAAATCCTTTAATGTCCACTTTCTGGCCTTTCCTACATCAACGTGATAATTGTCTGATGTGCTGTTTTCCCGTGTGTTTTTGTTGTTGATGTATCTATTTTGTTTTATCCTCATTTGAGTTAGGCTATACACAACGATCCCCTCGAGATGCAACTAATTCCTTAAATTTAAGTACCATGTGATTTAAAATTTAAATAAAAATTCATTGAAAAAAAAAACCTTTTTTAATTTGTTTATTTGCACATCAATTTTAATAAATCTCTAAGTCTCTTTACGAGATGTTTACGTTTCTAAAATTCTGTGGGACTTGAATGGGTCAATACCATTCCTCGACAACGTCATTCTATATTCTTATGGTTCAAAAATATGAGAAATTAAAAACGAAATCCAACTGAAGTTTGACACCCTTGAGAGAGTCTGTCAGGACTGGAAACTAAAAATAAACTCTTAATGAGAAACCATACTTTTCCGCATCTCAATAGGATAGTGTAATTCAGACTTGCGACGCAATTGGAAAAATTTGCCACACATCTTCAAATAGCCTACGAATCGAATCAAAAATTGTTGTGAGGTATTAAGAAGTTTTCTTAAATAAATTCCTACATTATAATGATCATATAAATATCCAATTAAAAAAAGCAAGGCAGCGTTTACGTTACTGAAGAATATTTTTTTTCCATACAATTTCCGATGTGAAGATCATTTGCTACCAAGCTTTTGTGTGTCCAATTTTGACTCATGCGAGTCGGGTATGGTTGAACATAAGCCCATCTTATATGGAGAGGCATTGAAATTTTGAGAGGAAAGGTCTACGAGCTTGCACGGGAATGTATGAATGCTCTCATTCCGACTTTCGTCATAAGATCGACTGAAACCTTGCGAGTAATCATTTTGCGCGGCCAGCTAATGTTATTGAGAATGGACTCATGACGGGTTTATTCTATCCCTACCCTGAATATTTAAGAAATTCATAGATAAGTGGACCCATACCACCTGAAGCATTTTTTTATTTGGCTATTTTTCAAATTTGAGGAATGATCATATCATGTGTACATATATCATGCTGCTAGAAGAGCAACAGACAAACGAATCCTCCATGAGCCTGCACACTCAAGGAATGAAGCCAATATTTGGAAATACTGCATGATCTTATCTGATTTATATCATAAATTAATTATGACAATAGGTAAAATTTGAATAAATACTGGTGACTAGATTGGGTAAAAGTTAACACTTCGGCTAAGTTAGGTTAAGTCGTTTTTTTATTTATTTTAGTTTTTAAGTATTTTTTTTGTTAAAAATATTTTACAATATAACAACTTTTCTTCTCTTTTTTAGTCTAATTATCATTTAATTTTAAGTAATGAGAGTTGACCATTTACGAAAATGTTAATTTATTAATTTAGCTTTTATTTTGTTTCTCGTTAAGTATTTTCAAATTTCCAAAAGAAAAACACTACATCCAATCGGCAAATATTATCTTGGTTAATGATCGAACTTATACCAACTTCAGACAAATTTGTCTTTTTTTATTTTCAAAGAACCAACCTTACCCATAGTCAAGTTTTTTTTGAAGAAGGGAGGATAACTCAGGCTCAATTTTTTCCCACTTTTAGTTGAGTAGGTGGGTTCAAGATCAGTTTAGTGTGGTTTGGAATATTCCACTCCCCCAATGGCATGGAAAAGCTCAAGAACGGTAAAGTGCTCATTCCCAGATGGCTGTTATGCGTTGGAAAACGTCTCAACCACATTAAATATCCTCAGTTATGAGAGAGCTGGCTGAAGAAGATTGTTATCCGATGATTAGTAGCATACTACAACCTGGCTATTCCTCGATGCCGACGGTTACTCTGTCAACCTAATCGACCAAGTGCCGATTGACGTTAGATAGTCTCTCGTCAGACATTCTGGAACTGCGAACTCAATGTCCACTCTTAAATTTTTGTACCAATTCCATTAAGATTTTGATAGTCAAATTGTATCATAGAAAGCTGTGCCATGCAACGTTTGGAATGAACAACATAAGATGACTTTATACACCGAAAATATCCAGAGCACGAGGCCAGAAAGTGTGGTCAAACACAGGACAGTGAATGATAGAAAGCAGTCCAAGCTCAAGCTCAGATCTTTTGAGGATCGACCCCCTGACAAGTAAGTAGTAAGTGTCCGAACTTGAAAATGTGAACGACGTGATCGTAAGAGACCTAACTGGCTACTACAACATGGTAACAAAATGCTTTTCGGGTTTTCCTCCTCCGATATCCACAAGCGAACCAATTTATATTAGATAATTTAAATTATTTGAATTTACAAACCTATCTTTCTTTTTAGGGTTCCGTACCTGAATCCTGTCAACAAAACCCTATTACTAAGGCTCCACCGTTCGTCCACCCTTACGTCCGTCCGATCGGCCATCCGTCCGTTCGATCGCCCATGCGTCCGTCCGACCGTTCATCCGTCCGTTCATACGTCCCTTGGTCCGCTCATCCATTCATCCTTCCGTCCGCTTATGCGTCCGTCCTTCACAGAGCTTACAATTTCACAGAATGTACACTACTCTGGCTGCTATAACAACAAAATAAAAAGAAGAACTGAAATGCTCAATAGTCTCATTTTTATATTCGGATATCGTTGTATATGGAGTGCAGTTAACGGGGCGTGTTTCAAGCAACGTGGTTACTTTATACGTGTGTTTATTTATTACGAACCAAAGCATATTTTCTAGTTTTTTATATAGTTGCTCTATCTACAGACTCCGTTGGCAAAATACGTGGACTCAAAGACAATCAAAAAACACTCAGCAGTGGCTATACAAAAACCTTTATTACAACTTCAAAACGAAGTCCAGCGGATGTCAACTGGCTGGCTTAAAGTCTTTTACACATATGAAGTTTTGTTCCAGTTAAGATGCTCCATAACTGTGAAGTCAAAATAAATAGGTCATGGGTCGCTCCATTATTATCTAAGGATGTTTTTAGTGCGTCCGTTTTGCAGCCCTCATTCGAATCGCTAAACTTGACAACAGTTCCGAAAAAAACATCCAAAATAGAAAGAAAAACTTTGGAAGATACTTCAGCCAGTCTTAAGCACAAACGTAAACATAAAGATTTAGACCGATTTTTTATCATGTACTTTAAATGATACCAATTGCTAGCTTTATTCGTACGTACAGGTACTTACAGAAACACGCAGTTATCCTTCTTAAGACGAAACGTGGAGATAGGTGTGTACAAATTTTTAATTCCGAAAGTCGGACCCATTACAAGAACTTCCAGATGGGAAGTTGATTAAATAATATAAAGTTAAAAGAAAGGGGGTTTCCCATGGATAAAAAAATGACACCCATTTATGCACGTTAAGAAGTTGGCTATGAGAAATATTATTTAAAAAAATGTATACATAGTGCAGATATTGTTCAGTGGTACGGAACCCTTCGTGTGCATCCCGTTCGAGTTTAACAGTTAACCCTGTTTGACTGTATTACAGATCGCACAATTCCTTCCAAGCTTACCATATTTGCTACGGACTCGTACATAGATGAGCAACCATTACTTTGTCTGCCAAAAACAAAGTTCCTCTTTATCTACTTATGCGCAAATATTTATCTCTGACCTTATGATCTCCTTCTTCCTTTTCGTCCTAAGTTCAAATGCGGCATTTGGGTATACAAGTTAATATAATAATGGTCTATCAACACACATTCGCCTCTTTTGCATTTGCGTAATTAGATCGGGTGCGTTGAACTAATCTCTTTAAAGGAAAGTGTGGAGTGCCACAGGCAAGGACACACCTAATGTGCTAACATCCTTCTTCACAGGCATAACTCGGTTAGTCCTAATTTAACTACATTTCGCCATTGGCGTTAATAAGGTTCAAAGCCTTGGAACGAGCACAATTGGGCAGCAGTATAATCCTTCTCAGACCCTTCCTCCACTATCACCACTCGTCACCAATATTTTATTTACATACGTGATATGCATTCGCCATTGCCGTAAATCCTGTAAAAAGTGTTTTTTTTTTTTTGTTAACTGAAAATCCAAGCAGTCCTTGTGAGTACGAGTATGGCCATTCGCAGAATGAATGAATGACCAGGACATACATATGAAAGAGGCACATGGCACGACCTTTCATCGGAGCTACTACATGGCAGTGGCATTATACCCAGAACCTGTTACATTCGCGTAGCTGGAATTGGACGAAATATTATTACGGCACGGTTCAGTTGGATTATGTGCCGAAATTTCATTAATTCTTGGCGCTCGTTCGTACACACTTACCACTTGATGCTGGTTCGTTTGATGCCCGCTGCTGCTATGGTAATTGCACAGATAAATTAATAAGCCGCGCAAGCACAGAGCCATACCTTTGGTCGCATTCGCGTCCAACAAATGTCCTTTGCAGATGCGAATTGTTAAAAATACATTCATTTCCATATATTCAGAGGGTTTTTCTTGAATGTATTTTAATAAATTTTAATGAAACATGGAGATTGTGGAGCAACCAAAAGGATGGACAATGCTACATTCATGCTGGTTCAATATGGAGGTGGACGTACGTAAGAGTAACTGGGTCAGGATGTGCAATCTGGATGCGAATGCAAACTGGTAAGTTGTTGGCTGATGTCACTACTTCATTATTAGCTGCCTCACATTTTTCAGAGTGCAATTTTAAGAAAAATTGAGATATTAAACAGCCCAATGGGCTTTTAGTCCCGAAAGGAACCATGAAATGCACTTACATTCAGTCCATTAAAACCTCCAGATAAATACTGTAGGAATAATTTGCTGTCGTAATGATATGTTGAAGGACGAAAACCGATGATTGGTAACGAAATTGAAATAAAAAAATATGTAAGAGCTTAAAAAGAAGTCATGTAGAGCATGAAAAGGATCAGACACCAGTACTAGTTGTACATTGTTTTTGGTCTTCTCTATTTTGTGGATTTTATTGTGGAAGAGCATTCCTCATTCTTGTTGTACGACTAATAAACGAATCCTTTTATTTGACTGTGTGACCAAAATTTACTTTGAACTAATGAGCATTCCTGGCGAAAAGAATTATATCTCAGATAAAATTTGGATTTTGAACTCTTTCAAACAAGCCCAGGCCATGTGAGTTATTATCCAGATTGAGGCGAATGTAAGCTTTATGAAAAGCAGAAAGATCAGACGGGGTAAAGTTTTTCTTGCACTACTTTAGGTAACCTACTGAAGTTATTTTTCATGCAAATTCCGATCACGAAAGACGATTCCAGTGGTGCAAGTCCATTCAATGGATAACAGATTCGCATCTCAATTCCCGAATTTAATGTCCCTGCATTTAATTAGTTTAACAAATGCTGCCGTTCTATTTCCCCGACCGATAATGAGAGACGTTAATCCGAGAAAGAATAAGAAAAACTGAGGGATACAATTGTCATTAGCAAAAGAATGAATTGGATTACTTGTAGCAGTCAAAAGATTATTTACGAAAATTAAAAAGAGACTCGGAGACAAAACGGAACCCTGAGGCACACCATCATTTATATGTTGAGTAAAAAGTACAAATAAATCAATTCTTGGAGCGTCAGACAGGCATAGTTACATAATGGGTGGGGGGGATTGGACATACCAACTTTTCTCGACTTCGAACGGCCGCAGAAACATCGTTTAGGAGTGTAATGCCGTCAGGAAAATGGGCCACGAGCAGATTTGATTTTCCACAGAGCTGACAGATGAAATGTCATTTTGCATTTTTCACGGACCCTCAAAATTTTCATGACAAAGTGCAAATCCTTCACAAAACTCTCATAATCTCATAAGTTAATTTTTTATCCAAAGTCAGTTTGGTGATTTAAGCTAGCCGACCGTATCGCCAGGTTCAGAGATTCTTTACATAAAGATGAGACTGCAGCTTGGATGATGTCAATCATCTCTCATGTCGTAATACCCACTCAAAAATAAGTTCGAGAAAATTACATGTAGCGCGTTTCCTTGCCGGGATTCTGTGTCGGCAAAAGTTTGAATTGACTCGGATATTCAGGTCCAAACTGTTAAGCAACGAACATTGTTTGCCGATACCGGACCTGCGATCTAAAATTCAACTAGCTGATATGAAGTCGATGAATAGGTGGTGAGTACCGACTTGAAATTCATTCGTCTTTTCTCAAATTTTTTCTATTTATCATTAGATTCAGATATTCATCTTAGGATTTGTAAACGACGTAAAGCGACGATGTGGCACGAAAGCTTATATTTAAGTCGGGGGGCATACTTTCGTACAGCCTTCTGACAGATGATCTACTCTTTGGTAGAATATCTTTTGCAAGATTCAGCTCGTAAACGCTCTGAACCAGCAGCTTTGTCGTTTTGAGCTTTTTTATGGTCACGCAGGAAAGCTACTTAGTTGGAGTTTTTCAAACCCTACGACTCTTCTGTCTCAATACTCTTGGATATCATTAAGCTGTGAGACTACTTGTGTTCTTTTCTTGTTTCATAGTAATTTTTTTGCTAATCTTGTCTAGTATAATATCGTTCCCTTCGTCTATTCCGCATATGCAGCTTCTTTTAACTCTATTATAACTTTTTACTATATACTACTGTGTCCAAAAAATAAGGTGACATTGTATAGCATTTTGATCTGTAATTTCCAACGCCAAAGTCGTCTCAAACAATTTTGATACGTATACTATACTTTCTTTCACCAAAAGCCACGCGTTTTAACGGCTAGGCTAGTCATTCGTCAATAAAAGTACAGTCACAATTTTAATATCGGCCACAAAGACAATGTTTTCAATCTGTGTATCCTTAAATACGCACACGTAAAAAAAGGCAACGAAAATGTTACAAATGAACAGTCAACCTTAAAACCTTCAGAAACATTTGAAATGAGACGAAGGCCTGGAAGCGATTTCACTGGATGGACAATGGTGCTTAATTCACTCGTTGTCTACATTGCGATTACGAAAAGATTGTCAAAAAAAAAGATATGACTTGAAACAGAATGAGGACGAAACATCTGTTGGCGGAGAACTGCTCTTTTACAGCAAATGATATGACACAATGGTTCTGATTAAAATGTATTTTAAAGACCTTTAATTGAAAGTTTCCTTGAGGTGTTTTTTTTATGCAATAGAATTTTGCTCATAGTTAATAATAATAGCGAAGTGGTAGCATGATGTATTACATTCCTTTAGTGTCCGACCGAAATACGATTTTCAGCTGAAACAGAAACCGAACATTCGGCCTCGATCTAAGTTTCGGCCGGAACCGAAACCGAACCTTTTTTAGACAAGTTGAAATTGATTATGTACTTTAGTTGTTATTATATAAATTTAGTTTATTTTTACACATACAGAAAGCTATCTCGACCGAAGTCACCTAACACGTCACTCACCTAGCCATATAAGCACGAGAAAATAAACAAATTCAAAAATTCAGCTCACGGACGAAGTTAACCGTGCTAGTCAAACAACAAAGTTTGTGTTGGTAAGACTCAATGCAATCTCGCCATGCACAAGAGTTGATTTTGATCATTCCGCAATCTTTGGAGTAGATTTCCCTCCCAAAAGTTATAAACTATATACTCTCAAAAACAAATTTTCCGATATCGGCCGGCTCCATCACGATAACAACCGATAGGTCAGATCTCGAACGAAAAATGGAAGTTTATCTTTTTGAGTTATCTTAGTCGATAACTCTCCTTCCCTGTTTTACCACGACCGCTAAATCGTTGTTGTATAGTAACATTTCTGGAAATATTCACTTCGGCCGACAAAAGCTGCCATAAAATCTACATCTAAGCTTGCCAAGCAACGCCGGGAATACCTTAAGGAGATAGCGCACTTTTTGAAGGTTCACCTTTACGGGGTTCCAAGACATAGGGTAATTCACGGAAACTGCAGAGAAGATGAGCTTGCCTGTGAAGGTACAATGCACCCTCACAGATGCACCTTACAAACATAAAAAATAAATACATCAACCATCTTGCAACATCACCAGACAAACCTGGTACCTCGGTAACAAACAGAGTACGAGAATGCTACTAAATCTCCTCAATGAATGTCACGTCATAGCAATATCAAGACATAGAAAGCTATGTTCCCATTTCTTCACAGCTTTGCCTCAACTTGCTAAGGCAAACCCAAAAGACCTCGCTCGGTTCATTTGAGAAGCAAACTAGTTCTCCTTCTTCACCGTCCGGGAAAAGGTGATACCCTCGCGCTGCCGAAGTTTCGGCCGATTTTTGCCGAAACCGAAACTGTGGCCAAAACCAATTTTTTGGCCGAATTTGGCCGAAACCGAAACAGAAACCGAATGTTCGGTCGGTCACTGCATTCCTTCTTTGATGTCAGTTTTAAGTTCAGGTTCTTCTAATAAGCGACCCACCCGTTTCTGTATATTTTTGTGCAAATTGGATTTTGTATTAAGAATCAAAACTAAGGATATGCTTATAATCCTCAAGCTTAGGTCGAATTTTTTTTTTTTAATATTTGTAATAATTTCGGCTATGTCTAGTGTCTGTGAAATTTGCAAATGTCAATCGTTCGGCGCAAGGAACGGCCGGACAGTACTTACAATACGGACACTGAGTACGCAGTGCTTCGGTCATTTTTTTATGTTTATAATGGGGTCTCGAGAGATTTATTTTCATTCCAAAAATTACAATTTTGCTTGTAATATACATACTTAGCCAAAATAGAAAAACAAATCGGTTAAACTTCTATAGTTGATCATAGGTCTTCTCACCAAATGTTCGACACGAACACTGGACGAATCATTGGCTTGATTTGAGGATTTTTCTCAAAATCAGCTTTCGAAAGCGATGTCACTCGACCCTTGGTCACATAAGGCTCTACAGAGGCGATAGCTCCCGCGTTACGGTAAATATTAGCCATGAGCGTACTGGTAGGCATAAATCAAATCACAATGCGTAATGTTGGCCCAGTTCTGTACGAGGTGAGGTATAACGCAACCCAGCAGTGGTGTATACAAAAATTTCTTATCAAACAGTTTTTTAAATAATGCATTTGTTTGTTTGATTTGGTTTTAACTTTGGGGAATGTCAAAAGCCAACTAGTATTGTATGTTAGATTTAGACGACGCGAGCAGAAGGCGAATATTTATGTTTATTTCTACAGTTTGTGGCGTATGTTAATCTTTCTCAAAATATATTAAGCATTAATGTGAAGAACGAATTGGAAATTCTATACCTGTAAAAAATTAGCTTACCGATTTTTTGTACACTATGTGACAGATTCTAAGTTATTCAAAACACCGCATATACAATTTTTTATCAGTAAGTATTCTATTTGGAGAATACAATTATTTAAATACCCATAAAGCTATACTAAGCTTGCGAGCAAGGTTTCTTATAACGTCCTTTCTGTGAACATCTTTGATCCGAATGTACTCAATTTTGTTCTTTCTTATTTTTCACATCAATGCATTTTTATTCAATTCATCAATTTTCCTTACGTGCTAGACAAAAAACGCTTTAAATAAGCCTATTTTACTGAACTATTTATAAACTAACTAGCTGGCGCTCTGTTGGCGCTCTAAGCTTAAGCCAAAAAATTAAAAATATGTCTTTCGACCTAACTATATTTAATACGTTTAAATTATATTGACTAATTACAAAACTAAGTAAATATTAATTGCTTAAGACCAACAAACAAAACCTTAGAAAATGCATTTTTTTAAGTTCTTAAACGAGACATAACTTCTAAGCAAAAAACTAATCTAAAACCTTAAAAACTTAAAAACTTAACGGCAGGGTGAAAGGACAAGCAATTGTTTTCTGCCCTAAAGGCACCCAAGATCAAGATTAAATTCACGACATAGTTCATTCTCCGTCAAGCCGCCAATTGTTATTGTCTTATCAAATTGTCTTAACAAATTTTCCGATATCGGCCGGCTCCATCACGATAACAACCGATAGGTCAGATCTCGAACGAAAAATGGAAGTTTATCTTTTTGAGTTATCTTAGTCGATAACTCTCCTTCCCTGTTTTACCACGACCGCTAAATCGTTGTTGTATAGTAACATTTCTGGAAATATTCACTTCGGCCGACAAAAGCTGCCATAAAATCTACATCTAAGCTTGCCAAGCAACGCCGGGAATACCTTAAGGAGATAGCGCACTTTTTGAAGGTTCACCTTTACGGGGTTCCAAGACATAGGGTAATTCACGGAAACTGCAGAGAAGATGAGCTTGCCTGTGAAGGTACAATGCACCCTCACAGATGCACCTTACAAACATAAAAAATAAATACATCAACCATCTTGCAACATCACCAGACAAACCTGGTACCTCGGTAACAAACAGAGTACGAGAATGCTACTAAATCTCCTCAATGAATGTCACGTCATAGCAATATCAAGACATAGAAAGCTATGTTCCCATTTCTTCACAGCTTTGCCTCAACTTGCTAAGGCAAACCCAAAAGACCTCGCTCGGTTCATTTGAGAAGCAAACTAGTTCTCCTTCTTCACCGTCCGGGAAAAGGTGATACCCTCGCGCTGCCGAAGTTTCGGCCGATTTTTGCCGAAACCGAAACTGTGGCCAAAACCAATTTTTTGGCCGAATTTGGCCGAAACCGAAACAGAAACCGAATGTTCGGTCGGTCACTGCATTCCTTCTTTGATGTCAGTTTTAAGTTCAGGTTCTTCTAATAAGCGACCCACCCGTTTCTGTATATTTTTGTGCAAATTGGATTTTGTATTAAGAATCAAAACTAAGGATATGCTTATAATCCTCAAGCTTAGGTCGAATTTTTTTTTTTTAATATTTGTAATAATTTCGGCTATGTCTAGTGTCTGTGAAATTTGCAAATGTCAATCGTTCGGCGCAAGGAACGGCCGGACAGTACTTACAATACGGACACTGAGTACGCAGTGCTTCGGTCATTTTTTTATGTTTATAATGGGGTCTCGAGAGATTTATTTTCATTCCAAAAATTACAATTTTGCTTGTAATATACATACTTAGCCAAAATAGAAAAACAAATCGGTTAAACTTCTATAGTTGATCATAGGTCTTCTCACCAAATGTTCGACACGAACACTGGACGAATCATTGGCTTGATTTGAGGATTTTTCTCAAAATCAGCTTTCGAAAGCGATGTCACTCGACCCTTGGTCACATAAGGCTCTACAGAGGCGATAGCTCCCGCGTTACGGTAAATATTAGCCATGAGCGTACTGGTAGGCATAAATCAAATCACAATGCGTAATGTTGGCCCAGTTCTGTACGAGGTGAGGTATAACGCAACCCAGCAGTGGTGTATACAAAAATTTCTTATCAAACAGTTTTTTAAATAATGCATTTGTTTGTTTGATTTGGTTTTAACTTTGGGGAATGTCAAAAGCCAACTAGTATTGTATGTTAGATTTAGACGACGCGAGCAGAAGGCGAATATTTATGTTTATTTCTACAGTTTGTGGCGTATGTTAATCTTTCTCAAAATATATTAAGCATTAATGTGAAGAACGAATTGGAAATTCTATACCTGTAAAAAATTAGCTTACCGATTTTTTGTACACTATGTGACAGATTCTAAGTTATTCAAAACACCGCATATACAATTTTTTATCAGTAAGTATTCTATTTGGAGAATACAATTATTTAAATACCCATAAAGCTATACTAAGCTTGCGAGCAAGGTTTCTTATAACGTCCTTTCTGTGAACATCTTTGATCCGAATGTACTCAATTTTGTTCTTTCTTATTTTTCACATCAATGCATTTTTATTCAATTCATCAATTTTCCTTACGTGCTAGACAAAAAACGCTTTAAATAAGCCTATTTTACTGAACTATTTATAAACTAACTAGCTGGCGCTCTGTTGGCGCTCTAAGCTTAAGCCAAAAAATTAAAAATATGTCTTTCGACCTAACTATATTTAATACGTTTAAATTATATTGACTAATTACAAAACTAAGTAAATATTAATTGCTTAAGACCAACAAACAAAACCTTAGAAAATGCATTTTTTTAAGTTCTTAAACGAGACATAACTTCTAAGCAAAAAACTAATCTAAAACCTTAAAAACTTAAAAACTTAACGGCAGGGTGAAAGGACAAGCAATTGTTTTCTGCCCTAAAGGCACCCAAGATCAAGATTAAATTCACGACATAGTTCATTCTCCGTCAAGCCGCCAATTGTTATTGTCTTATCACTAGTGACTGTCCATGTTGTCCAACGATATACCATATTCGCAACTTCTTTTAAGTATTTCTAGAAGCCACAGTCAACTGTCAAAATACGAACAAAATAGTCTCTTACTTTTGAAAATTCATTTTCAGCTTCCAACAGTCGCAATATCGCTGAATCTTATCGAAGTCACGTTGCAAAAGACTTACGATGACCTCGATCTTCGGACTTGACTTGTATGTTATCAAGTCATCTGCGTACGCTATTGAGTGGCGGAGAGATCCTAAAAGATCACTTGTGAAGATCGTAAATAAAATCGGCGAAATAACTACATCCTGTTGTAGACCGTTGGTAATTTTCAAAGTTCCAGCAGACGTTACAATGTCATTTTTCACAATAAACTGTCTGCTGTTGAGCATATTTAAGCGTATGTATCTAAAGCACCGTTTTGCTTTTTCCCAGCTGGTTTAACTTGGAAAATATTCCCTACAACCATACGGTGTCAATATCTGTTATCAAATTATACGCGGTATATGGTATATGGTATCATGTCCCGCTCTGGAATCGAATTGGTGTCCTCAAGCCACTTGTTCAGGGCTCTTTTGACATCTTTTTCTAATACATTGCTAATGTTGAGAAGGAGACTTATCGACGACAGAGACTTCCGTGATTGGATGTGTTTTTAATCCAAATGTACAATGTACAAATGTAAAGTAACAACTATACACACAACATCTCGGTGGAGACTAACCGGGGCGATCGATGCTATTCGGCTTGTTCAAACAAGAAGGACTAAAATTCTAAACTCGAAGGACTTCTATGTTGGTCTTCAAAGTACTCATTTAGCTTATTTTTCTTTATGTTGAACGGTAAGCTAGACATAATAAAAAATCGTAGAGACCTTTGAGAGTAAAGCTACTACTTAGGAATCCAGATTTTCTAATAACCTATCAACACATATTTTCTGAACACGCTGCAGGTACCCAACCGTCTGAAATGTATATATCATAATAAATGTGTCATAAATAAATCAAATGACTTCATACAGACCTAACATTCGGTTTCGATTTCGGTCAGATTTGGCCAAAAAATTGGTTTCGGCCACAGTTTCGCTTTCGGCAAAAAATCGGCCGAAACTCAGTCTTCCATAAGGCATACATCAATTTGGCCCATTGCAATACCGCGAGGGTTATATGGATTTACGTATCTACCTATATTGGGAAGAAAGTGAGTATTGAGAGGTTTTCCTGGCGGACGGTGAAGATGGAGAAGGTGAAGAGAACTAGTTTGTTTCTCAAATGAACTGAGCGAGGTCTTTTGGGTTTGCTTAGCAAGTTGAGGCAAAGCTGTGAAGAAATGGGAACATAGCTTTCTATGTCTTGATATTGCTATGACGTGACATTCATTGAGGAGATTTAGTAGCTTTCTCGTACTCTGTTTGTTACCGAGGTACCAGGTTTGTCTGGTGATGTTGCAAGATGGTTGATGTATTTGTTTTTTATGTTTGTGAGGTGCATCTGTGAGGGTGCATTGTACCTTCACAGGCAAGCTCATCTACAGTTTCCGTGAATTTCTCTATGTATTGGAACCCCGTAAAGGTGAACCTTAAAAAAGTGCGCTATCTCCTTAAACTTTATGTAAATTTTACGGCATTTTGGCTGTTGGCCGAAGTGAATATTTCCAGAAATGTCACTATACAACAACGATTTAGCGGTCGTGGTAAAACATGGAAGGAGAGTTCTAGACTAAGATTACTCAAAAAAATGAACTTCCATTTTTCGTTCGAGCTCTGACCCATCGGTTGTTATCGTGATGGAGCCGGCCAATATCGGAAAATTTGTTTTTGAGAATATATAGTCTATAACTTTTGGAAGGGAAATCTACTCCAAAGATTGAGGACTGATCAAAATCAACTCTGGTGCATGGCGAGATTGCATTCAATCATACTTTGTTGTTTGACTAGCACGGTTAACTTCGCGTGAGTTCATGGTCCGTGAACAGTGTTTTTGAATTTGTTTATTTTCTCGTGCTTATATGGCTAGGTAAGTGCAAAATCATATTATTATTATTATATTATTTTGCAAAATTATGTATTTTAATTGTTATTATATATTATATAATAACAATTAAAATACATAATATTACATAATATTATATATTATATAATAACAATTAAAATACATAATTAATTTCAACTTGTCTAAAAAAGGTTCGGTTTCGGTTTCGGCCGAAACTTAGACCGAGGCCGAATGTTCGGTTTCGGCTGAAAATCATGTTTCGGTCGGACACTACAATTGACCATAACTTAAAAAATTCATTGCCTGCAGAAATTCATTTATTCAAATGAAGAGTTCTGCTGGTGGCCAAAACGCTGTTCCCTACGGTTCTGCATTTGATTGAATCAATATTTTTTAAGATTTCTCATGCAACAGAATTTGATACTTCGGATTGTTCGTCCACAGGTTTATGACGTAAATCATCAAGCTTCCAGTTGGACGTCGACTGTAAAACGTATACTTCCGATCACTTATCTGTCCGCGGGTCGGTTCAAATTTTGTGGGAAGTATTTTTGTCATTGTTTGGAACTCGGCTGAACTCATTCAAAAAACCCTGATGAATGTTTTGTACTGTTTCGAATGACTTTAAATTCTACAGAGCGCTTAAAGTGAATAAGGTTATTATAAGAAATCGAAAACATTAAATTGAAAAACTTATTACTTACTACAAGCTACCGTTCCAGGTTGGATCATGCATCAAACATGCTGCATCCAGTTGGTTAGTCGAATCTTCCTAGAATTAATGATTGGTTGATCCCAAAACCGATATGGTTCGGTATTCCCATTTTGAGTTAATTTGATGGCTTGGATTCGATTTGGTGTAAGGACTTTCCCTCATAAAATAGTTCCACATCCCAAATAGCTCAAACCGTTTCATAAAAATGAACTGGCAAGATGATTTGTAAGTATACTTTTTATCCTTCGAGCTAGGAGTCTTGATGCTAGTTATTTTTGGGCAAGTCGGATTGTTAAGGACCTTCACCAAAATATCATTTATGGAATTAAGATTCGATTATTCAATGTCAATCGATAAAATTCCTGATAATTTACCCACGATAGTTTTTGACGGCCAAATCCGGGCCGCTTTTTCAATTGCCATTAAAATTTCGAAAACTACACGTTGGAACTAAAAGTGTTGTACAATGGCTGAGGCTTATTCTACTAAGCCTTCACGCGCAGCGTGAATCAGAAAACGGCCTCATTTAGACTCATGTGTTTTATCCTTCACTCTCTTATATGTATAAACCACCCATACATGGAATGACTTCTGCATGGACGTTTGATCCTCGTTAATGATGGCTCGTCTAAGCACGCAACAATACCGACTACAAAATTTCACATAAAACATGAAAGCATTTGCGTACAAAAGCATCCTGCAAAACTTTCTTCTGGTGGGTTACAGGATTAGTAGTTCGTTTTCCCTGCATCGATCCGGTTAAAGTCAGAAATTAAATTATCATATTTACACTCCAACGCAGCGAGCTAAAATGTACAAAGCGCACTAGAACTCAACCGGGATTAAATAGTCACAATGGGGGATGAAATGTTAGGGCTTTGATGTTGTTAAATAAGGAAAACATCTCTCGTTTCTGGCATACATATTTTATCCTTCGCCCATATCTTACGGACGACAACCAACTCAAAGTCATCTAATTAAATTTTTGTATTCGATCCTTCTACTCGAGGTAATTCTATCGCATCAATGTTAAAACATTTGAGCACCATCAATTCTAGGAGCTAAATTGATGGTTTACGTCACAGCAAGGATACGAAAACGGCGGATAACTGAAAATGTGAAAATTAAAAATATCCTCGGAACTTTTCAAATGAAATTAAGGCCCGTAAACTTTTGAGTTCACTTAAATGGATGCGAATGCTAGTTGGAGCGGAGCGATGCGTTTCTTATCTGGAGTTGAAGTTCCCTTAATCTAATTAGGATAACAAAAAATTAACTTTGAAAGATGCTGACGGTGGGCAGGTGAATTAATTTTTTCCCTCGGAGTAGTAGCATGTTTTTTCTTTGTATTCATTTTGATAGAAATTGCTTTGGATAAGGATAACCTTCCGCATTACAAACAATTATCTCAAATTGTTTAAGTGAATTAAGGTTTTACTTGCACCAAGCTTTTAGGGAAAAAAAAGATACTCCACTTGACGACCATCTTGCATCATTTGGAAGCTAAGATAAACGAAACCATTTGGAGGAAGATTCATGATTTCCGGAGCTTTGATTCTGTTCGTTTCTGAATTATAAGCATTTGAAGGATACATATGAATGTTTACCTAAAACATCCAAAGGGAGGCAAAGGTTTATGTTGGACTTCAGGCTTAAAGGAACCTAGCACCAAGAACAGAAACCTTTTCAATCGAGCTGAAGAGAGCTGAAACTTAGTTTTCGCAAACATAGCTTCGAGGCTGAGGAAAATCCTGGCAATTGAAATGGAATACCAGCTTGGAAACTTTGGAATAGCTGATGAATACCCACTTCTGTCAGAGGAGATTGCCAAAGCAAGAGATTAAAGGCTTATCAGTGGATGCGCATTATTGTCGACAGCACATTTTTTGGCAAACGATCTTCCAATGAATTTGGGCACTGTTCAAAATACACAACGGATGGTCAAATTCTGAAAACGCGCTAATCGAGGCCGTCGAAGCTATCGAGATTTCTTTCAAGAATGATATACATGGCTTAAAACGATATACATGGCTTAAAACGATATACATGGCTTAAAACGAAAGCTCCCAAAAACATAGAAGGAAAAAAGCCACAGATCAGTTTGCGAAATATTAAAGAGCAGAACTTTCACAACTTAAGGTACACCCTAAGGAAAACTTATTTCGCGTCTGTTGAGGATTCTTTGTCATTATCTTGAGGTCTTGTTCTACTGAATTACGATTATCGTTTTGTTTCTGCCAACATCAAACAATCTAGCTTAATCCTCCATGGAACTTTAAGCAAACAAGAACGGACTACGTTAAAGCTCCTGGATGATCAAGCTCTGAAGTACGTCTTTCAATGCATCAATTGAGTCACATTGACACCAACCTGCGTTCGAATAAGAGAGTAGTAAAGAACCTGAAAAGGAGACTTTTAACTTTCTAGTCTGTAAATCAGAAGTTCAGAAAAAACATCCAAAAAAAGCAACGAATGAAAAAGTTGAGGAAGACTTAGCGATCGCAACTTCAGAAGCAAATCATTCATTTAAACTTTCCTATTTCAAATCTCTCTATTTGTTTATAGAAAATGTCTGGCCATTTGACTAACTGTGCTATATTTTTCTCACAAATTGTTGTAGATGTCCATCTAATAAGCTTGGAAAGCTTAGCCCCACAGTGAAATTAATTCTTTCGGAATTTGAACCCTGCCTCCACTATAAACCTTTTTAAACTAAGTGCGAGTTTACCTCCATTAAATAAACGTCACTAAATTAGTAACTTATTCAGTTTACGATCCTGGAAGGATCAGACCCTAAGATAGAGCTGCCTTCCCGCCTTGACGCTCCCGAGCACGCTGCTTCCAGTTGTTTAGACCAAGCTTTCTAGTGTTCGCGATTACTTTGTCCTTGAATCGGAGGCTAGGTCTTCCCGTTCTTCTCGAACCTGGTGGCTTGGAATCAAAGACTCTCTTGGCTTGAGCATTTTTGTTCATTCTCGATGTGTTGGAACCAGTGTAGGTTTCGTGGTTTTGCCTTCTTTATTCGCTCTCCTAAGAGATAGGGCACAATCTCCAACGAAGGATTTTTCTATTTTTCTTTCGAAGGATCCCAATTTGTTTACCGGGCGGCATTCGGCCCCAGAAAGCAGGACTGGCAAAATCAGTGCCTTGTGGAGCAGTATTTTTGTCTTTCGTGATAAAGTTTGGACCCTAGTTGTTTTGACCAACCGAAGCAGCAGCGGTTGCCAAGGCTTATTCTCTGTCGGATCTCCACTGTGTTCTCATTTACTACCTCAAATTTGTAGCTTCCAAGCGTTATGTTTTGGACGAGGTGATTTTCGATGGATCTGTTACACGTTGTCCTTATGAGTTCTAAGAACAACTCGGTTTTTCTGTTCTTCCATCGTCTTGAATGGTTCAACTACGACGCTCTGGATAAGAGCAATGATTTTGATATGGTCTGCGTATACTAAAAGCCTGGTATACTTTCGTGTCGACACCTGCCCGTTGCCATCGTACTATTGAAGAAGCCACATGACAGTGCATCTCCTTGCCGATATCCGGAATAGTTCGGAGCTTCTTAGTCACAACCGGATCAGTTTTCCCGCGATCCCTGATATCGTATGCGGCTTTGAAGTCGATGATGGTGGGTATCGACTTGAAATTTGTTGGTCTTTTGCAGGACTTGGAGTAGTGTGAAAATTTGGTCTGCCGTTGATTTGCCAGACCGAAAGCCACACTGGTATTGTCCGATTTGTGTGGAGCAAAAAAGACTTTAGACGTTCAGACAGTACGTTGAATTGCCTTTTTTGGAAAATGGGACCAAACTCCTTATAGATCCACGGAGGAAGGAAGCAGAGAAGCGATTTTCAGCTGGGTGCAAGCAATGTATTGAACTTTTGAAGGCTCGGTTTCGTTGCATTTCGAAGACGAGAGCTCTCTATTGTCCGTTTCAAAAATGCTCACATATTGTGCACTATTGTGCAACAAATACTTGCATATTGTAGTGTTCACCTGACAGACACAATTCTTACAGAGACAGTTTAAGATTCCTTCATTGGTGCTACCACTGAAAGCTAGCCTTAAAAAGAAGCTAGAAACATGAGGGGTAATTTTCGAAACTCCATTAGCCTTATTTTGTTTACTTACTTTAACATTTTGTCTTTACTTCTAGATTTTGTAATCAAATCACATTTTTGAGGAATAGTGATTAACCTTTCTCCAGTCATTAGTATCTGCAAGAATAGGTCTTGCTAGGTGTTGTCACTTCAATTAATTTTTTTTTTCTCTAACGTCGTGATGCTACTTACCTTCGTCGATTCAGAACTTCAGACGGCATTGTGTGTTTTGATAGCTGCGTTAAGTTCAGTGCTTGGAGGAACAACAACGTCGACTAGATTTGGGTTCTCATCTTGCCCCATCTGTTTTTGTTGGTTATACCCATTTTAAAGCCGCTGTAAAAGCTCCTTAAATATGTATCTACAATTTACTGCGGATCGGTGACAAAATCACCACGACCGTTTCGAAGAGCTAGTTCTGTAGCAAGGCGGCTAGATTATTGACTTTTAGAAAAGTTTCTGTTGACGTTACCGCTGAAAAATTCCGTGATGTCCTTCTTTGTTATGGTTTAAGCCTACCGTAGTAGGAACTTCAGCCTTGACTTGCAATGTAACAAAAGTCTAGCGTATAATCTAAAAGGTAAGTTGGACGCGTACCCTATAAGAACAGAAACGATAGAAAAGCTTCAACTAAGACTCGTGTCATAACTCATCATCTTAGGAGACTCTGTTATTCACAATGACATTGAACAGTCTATGGCCCAAAAAGCAACAAAGCGAATCCATCCTAGCACAACAAAACAAATTCCGATAACGTAACTTCCCGTAGATTGTTTTCTAGCTTATCAACCAACCTTAAATCCATTGGCTGAAAATTCATGTTCACCGACGGCTCTGAAACTGCGGACTCAACATCTTTCGGAGTAACACTTGAAGATCGATACATCCTTAACATCGGCATCCAACCAACACGCTGTTCAGTATTTACCGCAGAAGCTTTTGCCATCCTTAGAGCTATAAAAACAGTTTACAGCCTCCGCAAGAAATATATAATATGCACTGACAGTCGCTCAGAGCTCAAAGTCATAAGGAACACCAATGACAATACACACTTACTACCTTATTTAAGAGATAATCTTATTAAATTCAAACACAGATTAAAGCTTGTGGATATCCGGACATGCTGGAATTCAATGCAATAAACAGGCTGCCACTGCTGCAAATCCCACCAAAAACGCACTAGTTTACAGCAAACTAGACTTACAAAAAAAAACATTCGCATAAATCAGAAACAAAAACTGCCCGACGACTGGAGTCTTTTAAGCCAGCATTACAAAAAAAAAATTAACACAGAATGACCGAACCAAAAATTCAAAATACAAGATGTCCAACTACATTCGATTAAGAATGGGTCATACTGCTCTTACGCACCAACGCCGGCTCAATAAAGACAGTCATTCAGTTTGTCAATCCCACGACACGCACCGTTTGATAGAGCAAGGTTCAAAAGTTAAAAATATTTAATGTACGAATTACTAAACACTCCAAGTTGCGAAAACATTAACAGAATCAACCATTTTTTAGAATCTGTAAATATGAAAGTATAACAAATGCATTACTATAAAGCTAATAGTTCTCGCAGCTACACTCGTTAATTTTAGTAGTTCAATGAAATTTTATATTACTTGTAAATAAAACATAATAATAATAATAAAAATGTTGCATTTATTACAATAGTTAAACAAATTCGTATTATTATCCTTTATGAAGAAAATTATTACAAAACGAAGTACATAAATAGAATGGAACAAATTTCTTTCAACAGAACTTTCATAAATGCACGCAAATATTTAAATAATTAATTACATAATTCTTTATAGGCGAATATCAAATGATAAATAGCCATTTTTGGAAATGCAAACATAGAATGAATGTGCTGTGTTCGATACCGATTTTTTAGAGCTTCATTATTTTTTTTTTCTTTAAAGAACAATTTCAACTTTTCGAGAGCATATTTTTAAACAAAAGACAGACCAGTTAGGGAAGGGAGAGTTGATGCTCACAAAGATTTTTGATGAGGAAATGTGATTATATTGGGATTAAGTTGACCCAAGTTGAGTGCTAATTTTGGTTGAAATTGTTCAGCGCGGTTCTTTTGACTTTTGTACAATAAAAAGCCAGACAGATAATGTTTGCAGCTTTTCAATTTAAACCCAAAATAATATTTAAACTATTTCATAACATAAGTGTTTCTTATTTTAAATTGAAATACGGTAATAAACTTACAAAGCGACTAAAAAAGAAAACAGTCAAAAAAAAGAAATGCACATTGTTGTTTTTTTTTTCACCATCATAATCATTCACACAATTTATTTAATTTTTATTTATTTATTTTTTTTTTTTTTGTATTCTTTTACTTTCAATAATTTCTCTTCATTTATATTTTTATTGATTTCTTTTATGTTGTTACTCTTAAAAAATAGATTCAAACATTTTCTTTTGAATTCTTCATTACATCTTGATGTGTGGCTGATTTGTTGTTTTTGAGTTCACCATTTCTTCAATTTCACCCCTTCCAAGCGGATAATTTTCTACCCGAATCATTTTCGTTTCGCCCAAGCATCCATTTGTTGACTAAACTCGTTGGCATACTTGATTACGGCAACTTGCGTCTGGTTAAGAGCTTTGCCAAGGTTCTCAGGCGATAGTGAACCTCTGTTTTGGATTAAAAAGAAAATTTTTCAATATTAGTAAATTTTTATTGAATACATGTTTTCACATTAACATACACAAAAACATTAACTTTGAAGAATTCGACGATTTTTCCGACACTGTCGGAAACCAATACACGTGTCGAGACGGTAACATTTTCCAGCTTCTTGGGCAGACCGGGAATGTATTGCTCCAACTGGAAAATAAAACAATAATAAATATCATAATTCAAAGAGAAAGTGCTCTCAAATTACCACTTTAAGTAAAAAATTAACTATTGGCAGAGTACATTCAACGTGACAACGAACATTTACTGAAACGGACATAGTGTGGCAAAAATCAATGAGCTGCACACCAAGGAGAATCGATTTATACTGTGCGCGCTTCGTTAGCATGGAATTGGCAGCGGAAACGCGTGAAAATTAGCTGATTGCGCTTGTGAAATCACAACAAAAAAAAAATGGTCATGCCAATCGCTTTGGGATCACTTTTCCCAGACAAATTGATCGTGAAAGGGAACGGGAGGGTCGAGGCCCTACCTAAACAAAGTGCACACTGCTGCAAAAAAATAAAACGAATTCATTTTTTGTGTAAAATGAATCGAAAAAGTCGTTTAGTATCTGACATACTGTATCAGAAGCATGCAATTCACTTTTGGGTTACGCTTTCAGTTCTCTTCTAATAAGCATAAAGAGTAAATTTGCATTAAAAAGTAAATAATTTAATGAGGAAGAAACTTGATTCAAGGGGAGAACATTTATTTTGTTAAAAAGATTAAACATATCAAACGTTGGGGCGAGCATGTCTGAATTTAAAGGTTTTTTCAAACTTATATGGTAAACCAGTGTACCCAGTTTATTCCTGACAAGAGCAAGATTTTCCAAAGCTTGATTTTGTATAAAATGAGAAACATTCAGGCTGTCTCAGCGATTAACGAACAGAAAATAATAATGCAGATAGAAGACATACACAAATGTCTTGGAAATAATCTTGCAAGTTGGTCCCTAAATAGGACTGCTAACTCTAAATTGGCGACTCAATATGAAATTCCGAAATTGTGTGAAGCGTTTGCTTTCCTCATAACACGTTGCCACCCTGCGCATACAGCCTTAACGGAAATATGCATGTCAATCATGTTGTTGGGCCAGTGGCTCTTTTCATATTGTGGTATACAATCTATGCGGTATAAAGCTATCCCCATAACAAAATTAAAGGCTTAGCTTCACATCATACTCGTGATAATGTGATAATGTTTAATAAAGCATTCGGTAGGGAATCACTTCTTCAGGTTAACAACACCAGTTTGATTTGCAAAAAGATGCCTCCTGCTAAAAAAAACAATTGAACCTTGTGAATTAAGAAGCTTCTCGGCAATTATTCTTGAATTTTCCAATACCCGTTAAATCGATTGCAAACATTTTGCGCAAAAGATTTGTCTGGTTTTACTGGACGATGCAATCTTCATGCAAGGTGTCGAAATTTGGAAGCTAACGAAAAGAAGTACATGTAAGCAAAATGGAAGCTTTCGAAATGTGTGTATATAGAAGAATACTACGGATCTCTTAAATGGATAGAGGAACAAATGCGAAAGTACTAAGACAAGTCAATGGGAAAACTTAAATAATGTTCTTACTAATAATGTTAAACTCAGAAAAAGCAAGTATCAGCAACTGCATATACTTGCAAAGGAGGACGAAGAACAACATGCATAGCAAATCTGAGAATGGATGGATCTCTGATCGGAACTATTTAGAGAAATAATGTACAAACAATCGCTAAAAACGACAATACGAACCGGAGATTGACCTTTAGAAGATGAACCATCATGCAGCTTTAGCTCGGGTTCGCTTACGATTTTGACCGCGTTAAACTTCGTCTGTTAGCTTAAATCAAATATCGTTCCCTACATCAGAATACTAAAGCGTGCACAGTCATTGAGAGAGGCCAGATGTACAGACTTGAATTAAATTTAAAGGCGAGCTCAAAACTCAGTCTATTTATCCTACTTTTGTTTCTCTTATAAAGGGCATTTTTCATACATTGAGGTTTGCCTTCAATGGAAGTGAGGTAAAGCAACAAACACCTGAGTCCATAGTCAGCTATCTGTTTTGCTCTTTTGTCAGTGATGTAGAACTGGCACAACACGCATTCTATTACGACTATTCTGTTAACATTTCATTGTGTCTGACTGACACACCCAATAATATAAAAGGTTCGCGCAATGAGAGACTGCCTCTTTCTTTCTCGTTAACCCCCGAATTTGAATATACCGTTGTTTCGCAGGTTAACTTTAAAATAAGCTCAATTCTAACAAAAATATTATATTGACAAAACAGTTTATTGTGTATACTCACAGTCGCCGACACCACAGGCCACTTATCCACAGCATAGTCCTTCAATAATCCACATGTGTTGAGCGCCGCATTTTTCCCTAGTTTGTATACATCACAGGCTAACTGGCCGATAGGCTTCACATAACCCGGCACAGTTTGTTCGGCCCACTTATATCCTCGTGCGATATTCGTCATAGAAACAACGTAACCCTTCTCAACGTAGGGCAATAGGCCAGCATTTTTAAGCACCTTGCCGGTGGCTGAATTTGCAAACACCCCCTTGCCATTTGTTTTTGTATCGTAGTGCAGTACACCACCGATTATGACCAGCAAAACAATACTGCCCAGGAACCATTTGCAACCGCATGACGAGCACGACTTCCCCGCAGCAGTCTTCTTTTTCTGTTGTGTGGATTTGTCTTGAACGTTCTAAAAATAAATAAATAGAAATTTCTTTACTCAGTAGACAACATATATAAGCTTAATTGTTTGGCAAAGCTCTGATTACCTTCTTGGTCTGTTGTTTGGTTTGTTTGGCTTTTTGGTTCTTTGTGCTTTGAGCCATTTTATTATATTATGAAAACTCGTTTCTTAATTGTAACAGATAAACTGTGGAAAAAATCGTATAAAATATCTTAAGAAGTCGAAGGTGTAAGATGCAAATCGAAGGTAGAGAAAGTATTCCCGGGAAGCACTTACGTAGTTCAGATTTTATGATATAAGTTGTTGAGAATTAATTTCAGACGTAAACAAGTTTTGAAAAGATGCTAATGAGAATTATTTATTTAGCAAAGCTATTATCTGCGTTCGAGTAACAAAACAAGCCACAGGCTAGACAGGTCAAGTCAATTTCTCCCAGCAGATCAACAAATCTCACACGCAAGCGAAAACTTAAAGATTAAAAATTATGATCTTAGCCAACATTTGATTTAGCAGAAATTGCGATAAGATCCAAGCAACAGAATTTGAAACAAATTGGTCTTCCAGATAATGAATCTTACAATTTTTTGAAAGGAAAGTTGATAATTGGATATTCACGAAATCAGTCAAGTCGCGTTATCGACTTCGGCAGATGGTGTGGTGTCGAAGGAAATCATTTTGTAGGGAAGCTATCTAATAACCAAGGAATAGCAACATTGCTTCAAATGTTGCAAGATATATACTAGACGTTGCGACTTTGTCGCCAAAGTAGATATGTCTTAAAGAAAAAGCGGCGCCCTATAAGGCGTGCGGAAATATTCAGAAACATCTAAGAAAATTGTAAACAGAGATACAAAGTGGAGTCTGCAATGATGAAATGATAACAACACAGACAAAAGGCGAATGAAAATGTTTTAAACGAAAATGTCTTGGAAACAACCTTATTTGTTGTTCCCTACTGGGAACTCAAGGTCATCAATAACACCCGAAATCTCAATAATAAACATATCACGTTGCTTCTCCGCGTGTAATTGCACTTACGGAGGACATGTGCACCTTTAGAATTTATTGCGTAAGGTGCTCTTGTCAGATTTGGGAAGACAATAAGTGCGTCACAAAGCCATGGTAATGAACAATATAATGAATAAGGATAGCCGCGTCTCCTTCTATGTATTTAGGGGTATAAGTATTTTGTTATGAGGCATAATTATCTTTTTGAGCCGAAATGTTCTGGATAAGTTGTCTGATTTGAAAAACAACCACACTTTTAATCGGCTGCTGCAAGAAACCAAGAAGGTATTTCAATTTTAAAGGCCGCTCTGTGTGTATAGCAGAAACGATTTTAGAGACCTTCGCAAGAAGAATCCTCTGCATAAAAATGTGGATTTATTCCGTTGAGCAAAGGGTCGCGAATATTAAGCATGATCAAAAAATATTATCTCAGGCGTTGCAAATTATTCAAAAAGTAAAAAAAAAAAACAAAAAAATATTTCGGCAATGGATATTAAACATTCTTCCTTTTCATCAAAGTACAAAGGAAAAACATTTTTCTTCCTGAAGATCAATCGAGCATGGCATCGTTAATAAATCTAACAACCTAAGTCTGATTCAGCAAACAGCCGCCAATAGTCGATATTGATAATAAAACAATACTATTTCCCTCGACTCGGTTGAGTGACACAGGTGTGTTTTGTTCGCAGTGGATACCGACCTTCCTCCTCATTGTCCGGTTGCCGCATTCCACTTTTTTGCACAAAAGAGAATCTGCTTATTTGGCGAAAGAATACCTCTTCTTTGAAATTCTATGAATAAGTTTCTATGTTGATGCTTTTGGAATCAGAAACGAGAAACGTAAAAAAAACAATTAGTTCTAACCAGCGACCTTTTGTACTAACTGAATCCAATCCATTAGAAAGCTAGCAAGTTCCCGTGTGTATATGAAGACAGAACAGGAAAACAATTCGTATTCAAAAGCATTTAATTAATTTTAATCTTAGCGTAGGACGAGGAGGGCAACAAGTAAAAACTGAAGCAATAATAACGAACGTCAAATCTGGACAAACGTGAGTGTACCAGGCAAACAAAAAATACATAATAAATGTAAAAGAATGCCGATACCTAAACTATACAAAAGAATATAAAATGATTTGTTTGTAAATCGCCCAAACAAGAAGAGAAGAAGAACCGGTGAAATTCTATATTTTTTCGTGGCAATGAATTATTACTCATTCATACACGAAAAAAAATTGTTTAGCTCAGCAAATAATTTTAATTTTGTGGGTAGGTATATAGTTCTTCCGAATTCAAAGCCAGCGTTGAGTAAACAAATAGGCTGCTTCGTATATAGGAGCAGCTATTTACTTTACAACTTACTTAACGTTACTTAACAGCAACGACATAGTCAATTGATATGCGACTAGCGTTTATGTTTGTTAAACACAAAGCGTTAAATATGCTGATACAGTTAACATTTGAGTGGCCTTTACAAGGTGTGCGGGTACAATCAATCAAAAATTCACCTGTCGTACTTCTTTAAGGAAGTTATTCTCTTTTTTACAACTAATATAAACATTTTATGTGACCCAGAGTATTGTTAACGACATGCACCGATGATGGTGAACTTTTAGTTCTGCTCAGTTTGTTTTTCTTAATAGATAATATAAAGCAGCAGAATGATTGGGAAGGAAATAATAAATCAAAAAACGTTAAAGCGTTAAAGTTCAAGAGTTGTTTTGATCTTTTTTATGGTATTTCAAGTCATATTGATGCATTTCACAAGAAAAAAGACGAGTCTTGATACTTTTGTTTGCAGAAACAGCAAACTCAATTTCTGCTATGGTCTGAACTCAGGTTGGTCGATTCAAGATCGATCACCTAAAAAGGGTAGATAAATATATATCAATTAAAACTCTTCCACTTAACTTTTCACGAACATGGAACGTAAAAAGCGTTAAGGCAAGCACTTAAACCTTCCGACCCTCATTGTCTTCTTATATTGGGTGTTGAAAATGTATGAAATTTTGCTTAAGGCCGAGTCCGAAGAAGGTCAATTTGAAATTTAAGTGCTGTTGTCTTGAAAAGTTGATGCACAAAATAAAAAAAGAGGTCACAAAAGAAAAACCTTTTCCTATTGCTTGACACAAAAGTCGAAGGATATTTCAAAAGAGAAATTCGGATTTTCAGTCAAATAAAAAAACAAAGACCGGTTTTTTGAAGGATGTTAAAAAATTTCGCATATATAATTTTAATTAGCTATGGCACGCAATGTGGTCATCATACGGCCACAGTACATATAAATGAAAGCGGTTTAGAGCGGAATGCAAGGACACTATAAATGCATCGCAGAATGAGGCGGAATGAAAAGGTGGAAGAGCCGTCGTGTGGCACAAGAGAAACCTATACAATATAATGACCGTCTAGGTCACCTATTTTTTGTTTTCAAAATGTAATATGGATCGGGAATGCTATGTTATACTAAACAAGTCAACCACAATGAAAAAGCATGTAATATCGTCCTTTTCGGATGCACTAAAGAAGATTTTTTGAGAGCCTGTAACTGGCCTTAACTCCATTTCTTGTGGAATAAATGGCGTATCTAACCGAACCTCAAAATCAATCGCATATTAATAGCTGAGTTTTCTGACTGTAGACCTATACCAATTCTTCCATAGCAGAGCAAAATTTTTGAAAAACCAATTCCAAAGGACCCTAACTTTTCCTAATCTATATTGGTAACCTTTTTGGATTAAACTTTAAAGGTATTAAAGGTAACCCAAAGGCATTTGCTGATGATATAGGTTGTGTGTATGGTGCAGATAGCACTTTGAATCTTATTTTGATACATCAACTGGGATCTAAGCGTAAGGTTTGCCGAATCTCAACTTCAGAAGCCTTAATAACTATTGTCATTGTGGAAACATCCTACAACTCCTGTTTGCGCACTACTGACTTCTTCAGTTTCTTCAGTAATATACTGGCGTCTTTTCAATAAATAATACCCGTATGTTTATGTTTAGTCTGTAGTAACAATTGTCTTTTCAATATTCTTCGTTAAAATAGTAAGACCCAAATTAATGTAGACTAGTTCCAACTTTGTGGAGATCTTGAGTTCTTTGTCTTTCTCAATATCAATGTGAAATTTACTTACTTGCTTTAAAACTTTTTTATGATAATATTGTTAAAAATTACGAATAATCAAATGGCATTCTTTTTTAAAGATATAATTTAAGTTTTGATTATTTTGAAGTGACAATCCGCACAATTTGATGCCTAAATGAAGATGTTTTAACAGTATGAGAAATAATAAATGAATGAATAATTAACGTTCAAGGTTCAAGATCTGCGAAAGGTCGCGTTTCTTCTGTGACTACAAAATAGAATTTAACGTCAAATGAAAAAGATGATAGTCCTGAAACAATGCGGTCTTAATTTGTCTGCAAATGGTACTTGAATGTCAAGCTCTGATACAAATATTGGATAGTTAAAAAAGCATTGAAATTTAATTGATTTATTCGATTTTTAAACAATTTTATAGCCCAATGACTGTGCTAAATCGTTATTAATAAATAAGAGGCAATTCATAAACGTTTTGTTTGGCCAACAATTGTATATATACTTATGCCATTATCACGTAAAATAACAACAAAGTGCCAACAATAAACAGCCCAGGTATTGAGACGTGCTATTAATATTGATTAAGAATCATTGCGAAAATAGTTAAGGAAGTGAAATTCGATTGTTACCACATTGAGGTTGCTAATTGCAATCTGAAACGAATTAAAATTACTTCTTGCTGCGATCTAGTTACGTTCTCGCAAATGTCACATGCGCTTCAATGCACATGCCTCTTTTTTCATTTTAATCTATTAAAAAAAAAAAACATATTTCCACGCAAACTTACAGCAAATCTGTACGCTGACATTTGCTTTAGAAGCGTTAACAGCTAGCGTTCATTCAAAGCTTAACTCTATGTTAACGTATCACGTCACGAAATAGAGAAAAATTCCTGAGGCCTTACAGCATAACAAAAGATAAAGCAGCACTTGCTAGTCAAAAGATGCTACGTGTGTACCCAAAGATTCCAATTAACTAATGGGCTGCTTGCTAGGCAATGTCATTCAACGTGATAAAGTTTCAGTTAACAACATCCAATCTCAGGAACAATAAGAATTTCTGGCGCTTAGCAAACACAAGCCACTCGCTGGTTGTGTATTGAATGACCTAGTTGTGATGCAATTGTGGGGCAATCACCCCATCGAAAAGAAAAGGGCGGCTACTAAGCCCTTTCACTATCTACATAAATTTCATTCGAGTGTATCGCACTTTAATGTTTACATCATGTTTTATCTTCGTTTATTATTATTGACAAAGCAATGCCAATGAAGTACATCATAGCTAGCACGGAGCAAGGTGAACACGCGCAAAGCGCTACACTTGCCGGCTTGCCAGCTCTCTCCTCTACATTACGAGGAGGAGAATTGGCCACGTGGTAGGACAGGATTGGACGCTTATGTAGTCGCATGCGAAGAGAAGATTGCGAATCTGTTAGAAAAGATTCTCGGATGAGAGGCATTGTAGGGGGGAAACCCACTCCCTTGCTAGTGATCCTACATCAGGCGATTATTCTAGCAACAACCCGGTAATCGAGCTGATAATATTTAAATATTTCTTCCGAGAGAGCAAAGTCTATCACCAAAATCCACACCACTCTTATCGCAATAGATTCAAGAGGGTGTGATGCAAGGCAACAGTGAATGTGAACGAAGAGCAATCCATGTTCGATCATACGCGATAGCAGGAACATGCTTCGAAAACAAAATCAAAATTTGCTGGATCGGGCTTGACATCTTCCACGTAGGCACAATTCCCATGGTGACACACCAGGAACCGGACAATGCCAAAGCAACCATGTATACTCATCTTCAAAAAGTAACAAACGATGCTGTAAATGCCCCGCACAAGTGATTAGAAAGGGGAAACGAGTTTTTTTTTCCTTTTTCTTTTTTCCATGATTTTTTCAGTTTTCTATTAGTGGAATGATTTTTCTTCGTTTTTTTTTGTTTTCTTGTTTAACTTCGGTTGAAAAGAAGCGCAGGGCGCAGACTGATAGACAGCCAACAACAGCAGGCACAGAAGCAGCGAGGAGATACTTCTTTTTTTCCGATTGGATTTATATATCTGATTCAGGGATGAACACCCCGAAAACACTTTCTCATCTTTCTCCGCCGCACACGATAATAAATTTAATCGACTTCCTTACGCACTTTTATCAAAATAAAAATGAATTTCAATTCAAATTGAAATTTAACTGAGCGATAAAGAAACCACGGATTGAAAACCAAAATTTAAACAAACTAATTTGAATTAAATGCAATCGGAAAAAACAATTTCGTCGGTGGATAATAGAACTTCACCTCAACGCTCACGTCAACGAATACGACTGTTTTTTTTTTTTGTGTGTAGATTTTTGTTAAACGAGGCGGCGACGGTGGTGTGGTGGAACTGGAGAAAATGGCCGGTGATGATTTATTCAGCGGTAAGATTGTGCAGCTGAATTGAATAAATCGATAAAAATGGCAGACGTACAATGAACTGTTAAATGAACGGGTATAAATTCATTTGAGGATGGTTATCGAAATAGTTGAGTTTGAGCAACAGGTGGCGCTATTTCGTTGATGACGTTGTGGCGGAGAAATTTAAATTTCGTAAAGAAGAAATAGAAACGTCGAGATAGCAGACAAAATGTTATAATGTTAGTTTAATAGCATTTTCGTTTAAAATTTGTATTTTTTTCATAATATGAGTGAAATCGTAAGCAGCTCTAAGCAGCCAAAACCTTAGAGGGGCGGTTAGTACTCGTGTCATTGGAGTACCAGGATAGCAATGAGCGACGGAGCGATATATAAAAAACAAATTTAGAATCCCTCAAAGTCTGGTTTTCTGAAATTAAGACTCAAGCGCCAGCTACAAAAACACCAAATACTTAATATACTCATGCGTATGTGCATAAGAATTTTCAGTTTTTCAGGAGAAACATTTTTTTGATTATTTTTTAAATTTTCTTTATTTATCAAGATGTGTGTAAGGTCAACAAAAAAATGTTTCGATTATGAAAATTCAACAGTGGTGTCAACCCCGAATTCAAACAAGGGAATTAGCATTTGTACCTATACTAAATAAGAAGGTACCAAAATAGGATAAACAAATTAAACCCATTAACATGAAGCCTGTTGTCGAAAAAAATTTGAAAGTTGTGCTTATGAATAAAATATTATAAACATGTTTCGAATAAGAAAATACTTAAAAAGAATCAGTCAGACTTCTGCTCAGGTCATTCATGTGAAACCTCGTTAAATTGGCTGATCATGGCCCTAAAACAAGACACTCGCGATGGGCATAAAATCATAGCAATGTTTGAAGATTTCCGAAACAATTGGTTGCTGAACTTGCAAAATATTGTTTGTCTTACTTAACGAATAGAACACAACGAACAAGTGTAAATGGTTTGCTGGCGAGTGCTAAAATAAGAATGCTTGTTGTGGTGTGCCACAAAGCACTATACCCGGTATACACCTAGCCATTAGATATTATCGTGTTTGAAATTGATGGATATCAAGCAACCTATCACATCGAGCGTCTATTTGTATCTTTCTATCCAAAGCACTTCTTTATAGAACTAGAGGACTTAAGCGGTGTTGAACTGAAAACCATGTAAGGCTGGGTTTAGCAGGAGCACAACGGACCCAAATCGTTGATCTAAGTGAGCAACGACAATAAAGCCCTAAGAACACCCTATTACCTATTTACCGATCTTATTTTAAACAAAACTGCATATTCATTCAAAAATTTGAAAAAATGTATCAATAAGGTAACAAATTGATTCAATTGAAATGCATGGGCCTTACCAACTGTGACACCCAGCCGTGAGTTCAAATGCTATATTAAAAATCGCTGCACGGGAAATCCACCGTCTACCCCAAATTGCTATTACCAAAATTCTCAACACCCAACGAAATCCACAATACAAACAGTTGTTGACAAATAAATTTTCACAGATGGCTCAATACACTCAATGGAACCGCTTTTATCGTGGATTCCGAAAATTGAAAAACATTGAGCAAATGGATGTTGCTAAACAATTAGTCCGTTTTTTCCGCAGAAACCATAGGAATCTTCAAAGTTACAGACTTTGGAAATTAAAAAAAAAAAAACTCTCATGCACCGACAGTTTATTGACAATCTATGCGATACAAAATGTAAATAACACGACACCAGTTATTATGTTCATAAGATATCCATACAATCCATACCACAGCTAAATGGGTTGTCCTTGAACACAAGTACCACCATCTTATTCACGATGGAAGAAATATTAATAACGCTATCCAAAATTTCTGGGAAAAGAAAAACAACAAGAATGGTGCCAATATAACCACCACTATTCTTTAATAAATTCTAGCCGTCAGATACCCTCCCAAGTACCCTCGAAAATTTATAAAGGCATACATCCGTCTCGGGCTATGACACGCCTTATGAGCGGAAGCAGTCCCTCCCATTGTACATCTTGCATAGCAAACGTAGTTCTAACAACAAAGCACATCGTTCTTTCTGCAAATCTGCAATTTTTAAAATTATGTAAAGCTCCTTTTGAACACAACATAAGAATCGTTTTTAAAATTTTCATTTCAATTTCATACAATTAAGGAACAACATTAAGTTATTAATTAATGAGTATACACAATAATTATATTTGATAATAATAGCGGAAAGAATTTGCAAGTGCTTTAAAGTTAATAATAAGCCAATCATGTTATAATTAAACTTATAGAAATTCCAAATTTGAAATTGTTTCAATGCCATTGTAAATGTATTTCTACTTCTCGAAAATATAAATGATTGCAGACAATGTTATAAAATGTGTAAAATTCAGGAAGACTTCATGTTCGATGGCAAAATACTGTTCTCACTTTTTGAGGTTTCGATATTTGGCTTACTTGTTTATTTATAACTTATTTGCAAAATTCATTAATATGGAAAGAATCCATGGGAAAAAGTGGCAGAAATATTTGCATAACAACTTTAGTAGAGACGTCTGAAAGCCGAAAAGAGTAAATGTTTTTCCAACAATCACAATACTTTTAGTAGGGCAATACATTGTAACTACAACTTCTTCTTTTCGCAGCAACGGAAAGAGGATCTATCAAATATTCGATTTGCTCTTCTGGAATCAATGCGGTTGTAAAATCCGATCAAGTTTCTTACGTTAGATTTCCAGTTTTTTATGAATGATGGATTTGAACAAAATTTCAATCATATACATCCGTACTTTGAGGTTACCATTCATAAACATCAGGAAAGAATATTTTTTTCTTTTCGCACAACCAAACGTTTATTTCTTTTTCTGTTTGATAATAATTCGTTCCGCAATTGCAATGGTATACAGCGGCAAGTTTTTTGAATTCTTCAACAAAATCCATTATTTCTAGCCATTTCAATAAGTGTGACCGATGGAAGGATGATGCTGAACAAATATCAGTGACGCGTTCATAACTTTGAATTGATTAGTCGGGGTATGTATCAGTCAAATAAAAAACAAAGGTTTTCACTCAGAATACAAACGCGTCCATATAGATTTAGATTTATACTGCCATGTGACTTCTTCAATCGTGTCTCGGAGCAAATACGACGGACAGGTGTCGAACCGGAAGGTCTACCTAGTCTCTGCGATACGCACACCATATCGACATGATCGCTCGTTCGCCAGCGTGCTGTAGTTGAAGAATTTACGGTGATTCAAAAGCAGGCAAAACGGAAAAGATAAAATAAATGCTGTCAATAGATCCGTCGAGCATCATCCCGGCACAAACATAACAATTGGCAGCTAAAATTTTGAGGCAATAAAGAAGTTCATATACCTCAGAATTAATATATCCTCCACCAGCAACACCACAGCGGAGATCCGCAAGATTATAAGCCTAGGCAACCATAACAACAACTAGGATCTAAACTCCTAACACGAAAGATAAAAATACTGCTCTACAAGACACTGTTTTCGCCAGTCTTGCTTTATGGAGCCGAATGCGGCACGATTAGCAAAGCAGCTAAGCAAATATTGGGGTCCTTCGAAAGAAAAAGTTTACGTCGGATATTTGGTCCTATTTGTCCTCCAGCCAAGAGAGTCCAAGAGCGAAACTCTGATTTATGGATCAAGCAATCGCAAGACGCTGCCAAGCTTGGTCTTATCTAATCTCTAAGGCTCTGGACCTCCCAGGATCTAGAATATTGAATCATTACATGTTCAAAAAATACACGGGGATACTTTGAAACAGACGGAATGAATTTTTATTGCCAAACTAGAAACTAGCGAAAGTCTGCATAACTTCAATTCGCACTTTTATTTCAATAACACAAATAAGCATCATTCGAGTTCAATGAAATGGAACTGTAATTGCTCTAGAAATTATGTATTCGACGATGTTTTACTGTAGTGGACCATGTACTGTGCAACCAACACTTTGAGCTGTAAGAAGAACAAGAATAAGAATTTTCTTGCATACTTCAGACACATTCGTGGCAATTGAACAGGAACACAAATCAAGATAATGGTGCTGATGTGCTTAATATTCTTTTAAGACTTTCTGTGCCTGTGAGTCTCCTTAAATCATTAAATAATTAGGGACGAGTGCTGATGTTACTACAGTGATGATAGCTTATCGATTTTGAATCATAAGTCAAACTTGAAGTTTAGAGCTTTCCAACTTCAACTTTGTTTTTAGACAAACCATGCAGGTCGATTCTAATGGCAAGTTCTGAACGTAGCTCCTACTTCACCGCCGACGCATTACTCAACCAAACAACAATTTGCTGTTGGACAATTTATCACATTCATTCCTTCTAGGAGTTTTGTCCGATGTTATTAAACTAAAATTTTCAAATTATTGGATATATCTTTGAACTTATTGCACACGAAAGTACGTTGTCCGATCCCATAATTTATTTTTTGCAAATTTTTTACCGAATCACATGACCAAAGATATATCAAACCAAACAACGAGGTTTTTACGAAAGTATGAATTAATTGAAATTGCTTACCCCAAATAGCGAAAGTAAATCATCTAAATGCGGGTCCCTCTTTTTCGCCGAGTCTAATTCCAAGTTGAGTTGCGCTGCAACGACAAGGAATTCATCAAACGCTTTAGAATCGCGCAGTTTAACTGCTGATCCGTCCCATTGTTGATCTGTATCGAAAGTGAGTTTAACAAAAAGATAATACATTAAACATACACATGCATTAGTAAGTTTCGTAAAAAATTCAAACAAGCCAAAGCTAAATAAAATTAACTTAACAATTTTACAGAGACCGCGAAAAGACTGTATGTAGCTGAAAACCAAATACCAAAGAACTAGCATAATCAGATTATATTATTTCTTCAGGCGACTTTAACGTCATTAATGTATACTGGACTGTCTGCCTCGATACTCTTTTTATAGTGCCAACATACATCTTAAAAGCAAATGATTCCCTAGACTTATTTAAATAATATAATAGTATTCATTTGACTCTTGAGATTTTGAATTCCATTTGCTGAAAAGCTGGTTTTGTTTATCTTTGTAAAACTGGTCAAGTGTTTATAATTGCTCTGAGGTTAATTCTAATGTTTCGTTTGACTGTTTATAAGAATCCGTTCCGATTACTTTCAGAACTTTACCCAGCTTGGTACGATGGTGAGATAAAAAATCTGAAAAAATCGCAAGAAAAATTTGTGGTCTGTCTATAAACAAACTTATAATGAAATCGCTCTTTTGAACTACTTTAATACAGTATAACGTTTTTTCATAAGAGCATCGAGTCCGTGAAACTTTGACATTCAGGGCGACCAAAGTGACTTAAAAATTAATTCAAAGAATTTTTGGAATTTGATACAAAAAATAAGAAAGAATGTGGACACTATACGTCTGTTTTATTCACAACCCTCTAGTTGTTGCCAGTGAAATCTTTATCTAGTCTTGATGAGAACATAGCACCAGGGCAAGATGGTGTACCATGTGCTGATCATTTGTCAGGTCAATTTTCTATTTTCTTCAATCAATATTTGTCCGATTGTGAATTTTTATAATTTTAATATTTAAGAAGGGTCGAAAAGAAGACATCTACAACTATCGTTCGATCACGAGGCTGTCAACAACACCTTAATTGTTCGAATCTGTTTTGTGTGAATCACAGTATTTTAACGTTGAATCTATAATTGTCCCTAATCAACATGGTATTTGTAAAAGTTCTTAATTTGGCTTAAGTCATACTTGACAAATAGATCTTACGCGAGCTATTTTACTACTGATTCGGGGTACCACAAGGTAGCCACTTGGGTACGTTATTGTTCATTTTGTTTATAAATGATTTGCCTTCTATTTGAAAGAGCTCACGATGCATTTACACTGACTATGTTACTATTTTTAAGAAGATATAAAACATTGGAGACTGTCATGATCTGCAGCGTGATCTTGATGCGTTTTATTAGTGGTGTCCCTATAATTGTAAAAAATCACCAAATATGATACAAAAAAATTCAGCACTATCTTTCGAATCAACACTTCAACATAATTCGCAATAAAGCGAACTCAATGCTTGGTTGGATTGAAAGAGAGTTGTTAAGCAATTGTTTATAACATTTGTCCATGCGGTCTTCGAATATGCTTGCCAAGTGTGGTCTCATTGCTACGATTGTCATATCGACAGTATACAAAGAGTTTAAAAAAGATTTATATATTCTTTTAAGTGACGAGAGCAAATTGGCTCGAGAAAACTGCCAAAAATACGGCGAGCGAAAATACAGAATTTGAAGATCTAAATCTATACTCTACAATCAAGCATGGACGTGGTTCGGTAATGGCCTGGGGATGTATGGCGGCGTCATCTGGAATTGAAAACCACGTCCTTATTGAAATTAAGATGAAAAAAGGAGATTTTCTTTACATTTTGAGAGACAATTAGCCATGTAATATAGTGTTGTGAAACTGGGTTTAGGTGATTCTTGGGCCTTTCAAAATGACAACGACCCCAAGCACACATCTGAATTGGTCAAGGAATGGTTACTTTTTCGTACACCTAAGCAACTGAACCTAAACACTATCGAGCATTTGTGGGAGTATCTCGATAAACAGATCCAAAAGACGAGAATTTCAAGCAACTTATGTTTAAGAGTGGCAAAAAAAACCCTCCCGAATTGACAAGAAATATAATGGAATGTTTATTGCCAAGAGGTACTTGCTCTAAGTTTTCTGCCTTAATTGAAAATTGTACACTTTTCTTAGAAAATAGGGTAGTTTTTTTTTATTTTATTTTTAGTATAATATTTTATGTTAAAATCTGTGTGCCAATTCATTGAAAATGGACCACTTTTAAAAAATTATACTATATGAGCGTCTTGGCTCCTCTAAATTTCTACGTACCGCATAAACCTTTGTATCTCACAATCGTATTAACCATGAACAGTTTTCTCCCTTTAATAATATATAACTTATCTTTAATAAATATTCATCATTTTTGAATTGCGGATCAGTAAACAAAATATGAGATTTTAGAAACAAATCGTTTCACAATATGTTAGGAAACAGGCTGACCGCTAAATAATAAGGGAATCAATGCACAAACTTGAATGTAAGGCAATATTCAAAGTTGGTTTATGTTCAAGAATATGGCTGAAGATGCGCGTCTGCTGCTCAAAATCCTGATGAAGCCTGTAATTATTCCTAGGTTCTTGATTAAGATTAGAATCACAAATACGGAGAGACCGCATGCCTCTATTTGATTTGACTGAAAAATGCGTCAATGAGCTGGAGTATTAAAACAAGCAATTGCTGGGCATGGTTAACAACAAAATATGTCACGATATTGTTAATGCAGAATTGGACAGATTCAAAATCTCATTTAGCTTCCATTATTAAGGAGGAATATGGATGTCGAGGTAAGACACGAAAATACCTTTATATCTATAAAACTCATTTCGCAGCAAAAGTATGTTATGCCTTGCAGTAAGAGTCATAGAATATTCAAAATCTGACTGGATCACCCTTTGAACACATGACTTATACCTTATAACGAAAGCTTTAGCCAGACGCAGATAACAAGCAGTTATTTCAATCAGTTTCGTATCGCAGTCTTGGCGAAAATAAATAAACGCAATCAAACAGATAAATCTTTATACAATTTCTGATAGCAGAACTTTGTTAGTTTACTCACATATTTGCTGCAATAGTAGATACGAAGGCAACACGTTCTTCTTATAGTTCATTTTCCAGACCTTAAAGCACTCATCACCGTTCGTCAGACAATCAATGCAGCCATCGATTTCTATTTGACTCTTTGTGGAATTCTCAATATCACGGAAAAGATTTAGGAAGACATTGGCATGCTTCGAAGAGCTCTCGATGTATTTTTTCTGCGAAATAAAATAATGATCAAAGTTATTAAAGAGAAGTACATTGTGACTGTCCATCAAATGGACGCTAACTTACCAGAAATAGCTGAGAGCTTTTCGTGAGCACCTGCTGGCATTCCTTGGGAATGTTGTATTTAGCCTTCAAAGCATTATAAGTTGTAAAAAAGTCTGTTTGACTTATGACTAACCTGCAACCAACCAATATAAACTGTGACTGAAATCAAACACATGCGTTAATAGGACTTACTTTTGGCTAGAATCACTATTTGAGAGCATTTTTTCTATGTACTCGGCAACATAACGCGAGTAGCTCTTCATTTCAATCACTGGCAACATTATATTTTGCCAAACTGAAAACCAAAATCACATTAAGAGATTCGAGTGCAAAAAAAAAAACAAATTTGTGAGAATACCTTTAACACCAATATTGAGATCACGGCAACCACCTTGTCCCACGCCCCACAAAATACTCAGTCCAATGTTACTTCGGTTTTGATATGAGTTTCTTAATATCGCAGTCTTTGCCAGGCTATTCGTGCACACCACTGGCCAGTTTTGTCCGACAATTTGAAGCAGAAGCTGGAAATTGCACACATGAGCCATCATTTATATATTTAAAGGGAATCCAAACAAACCTTGTAGCCAACAACGGACTTGTTCTTGGACAGCTCCTCGGTCAATCTTGTCAGCAGAGTATCATAAAAATAGGAAAGATTTACCTCTCCCATTGATTTGAAAATATCCATGAGAACAGTCTTAAGATTCTTTGGAACAACATTACTTGGATAGATAACCGCTTTCCCAGAAAACACAGGATCCGAATCGAATGGCAAATGCGAGTTGAAAAACGCCGCAATCTGAAAATACATTAGTTTAACAATTTCTTCTCATTTTTATAATGTAGGAAGATACCTCTCTCAACCAGTACAGTTCATTGCCAGGGAACGTGGCTCTTAGTTGTTCCATGAGTCCGCTGAGCTCTTCTGGTGTTATCTTCAGCAGAGCTGTTTCCAGATTCTTTGGTTTCGGCGGAGCGGGCGGTGCAGTTGTAGCCGCAGGTTTCTTATTGCTTTCATTGTTATTATTGCTTTTGGACTTTTTCGCGGGTGATGACTTGTTGCTGGCGGTGTTTGCAGCCTTCTTCGGTGACTTGTTCTCCTTGTCCTTGGTGGCTTTGCTAAAAATACTTTTTAGCTGATGTTGGGGAACTAATAAAAACAACAATCATTGATTATTTATCATAATTTAAAGGGAAACCTTACGAATTTCTTCTAAACGTGGACCGGCTAATGCTATACGCTTCTTCTCCGTATGCGCTTCCACCTTTTTCTCAAGATTGCGTTGCTTCTTCGACTTTGTGACAACTTCCCATTGATTAGAAGACATTTTTTCAAAATTTAACAAATTAAAAATGGAAAGAAAAACAATAAAAACAATTGAAAATCAATTAGAATTGGCAAAACCAGATGCGAGTATATTTAACTTTTTAAAAAAGTTATGACGTTGACGCCTTTCTATCGATGACAGCCGAATTGCATGCCACACAACGACAACAGCCCCAAGAGTCAAGTGCCGATGAATTCAGCAAAACCACGGGCGGTGTTCAGCAATCATGGAAAAGATGAAAATAATTTTTGGTAAAAATTACAAGTAGATTTTATTGCACACATCTAAACATACAGAAAGTATTCGGACAAAATATTTTAAAAAATTGGTATATCTTCGAATGTAAAACCATCCCTTTTGAATAAAATGCATATCAAAATGTATCCATAATAACCACCGGGGATGAACATCAATATGCCGAGCATAAGCAACGGCCAGACACGGTCTTGGTACTTAGCGTCATAGTAACCAGCTGATATAAGCATACTTAATGTTATACAAGCCTAGAAAGACAAAATTCGCATCAAATGTTCTGTCAAACATACTTGAAAACTTACTGCTCCGAATATCATGAAGCCCACTATGAGTACTACTGGCTTGAGAGGAAACTTTCGCTTTGTTTCTATAAATTGTTCCGGATCGATGCCATCGGCTGTATCGTAGGTCGACGAATCCACTTGGGTGTAATCTGTTTTATTTACATTCCTACGTCGTGACATGATGTCTCCTTAAAGTTACTGATGGCAAGTGAAATGACGAGTTTATGGCGGCGAATTCTACTGTCCAATAACTAAGGATTTAATTTCACATGCTAAAATCATGTGACTATAACCTTTATATGTACAAATAAGGAAATTGTTTCAAGAATTTACTTTGTTTTTTGGTCTCTACGAATGGAAAACGAGCAAAAGTGCAACTTTTTGTTTGAGAAATGTCAAAACATTGGTGGATGAACCCAAACAGCTGTTGTGACAGACGACATACTCATAGTGGTGCCAAATTTACTTAGCCGAAAACTGTCGGTAACGCAGTGTAATCTGAATTGTAATCTAAAAAATTATTTTTATGTGAAGGAAAAGAAATAATGTTATTTTAATAATTCAAAAATTATCACACTGTTGTTAATGAGAACTTTGAATTTGTTTGTATTTTATAGTCAGTCTGTTTTTCTTCCACAAAAACAGTAAGACAATGTGTCATAAAAAAGCATGGCTTAGGAGATTGCATAACAATATTGAAAATTTGTCTAGATACCCTTAAAAACAGAAACCAGTACGCTTCCATACATTGACTTATCTTTTTGGTCTTTTACCGTTGGGCCGTTATGGCGTACTGTCTCATGGTGCATATCATTGGGTTAAAAGGCCCCGGAGATCAAATTGTTGTTCGAAGTCATTGCTCTTGCTATGTGACTTGGAATAAGCTTTATCAGAAAGTTGTCTACTCTGATCAGGTTAGCCCCGTTGTACAGGACCTCATTACTATAGTATGTTTTGTACTCAGATTCTGGAGTTCTTTATAAGTGGAGACAAGCCCTAAGACATCGTTTCTCGGAAACCCGAATCTTTTCTATTAAGCTTGTTCCGACGTTAAACCAAGCAGGACATTCATAGCCAAGGACAGGCCAAATGAGGGCCGATTAGCAGATCACCTTTACCTTGGCATCGAGTTGATTGCTGTGAAACAGTCTCTTTGTCAAGGCAAAGGCTGCTTTGGATCTGGTAAGATTAGTATCTGTATGTATCTATATAGATACTGATCCAGCCAGATCCAAAGGAATATGACAACACTTCGATTCGCCAGTGGCTGTCCGTTTTGTCCAACGAAAGAGAACAGTCACCACTTCTTTTTAGTATTTCTAGAGGCCCTAGACAACAGAGCCTTGAAAAGAATGGTCTCATCATCGCAATATCCCTGAAGCTTTTCGAAGTCACGTTGCAAAGGACTTAAAATAACCTCGATCTTCGGATTTGATCTGTACGCGATCAAGTCTGCGTACGCTCTGGAGTGGCGGAGAGATCCTTTCGCTTGTGAGGATCGTAAATAAAACCGGGGAAATAACTACACCCTGCTATAGACCGCTGTTAATTTCAAAAGTTCTAGCAGACGTTTTGAGTCGCATAAGGCTTCTAGATAAGAAGATTGATGGGTATGGCCGAGTAGCAGCCTAGTTTAAACAGGGACGCCATTAGTCCGTAAAGACTGAATTTGTTAGACCGCTCTTTTGATGCTTTTGCATTGGGATTCTCAATGTTTGCTTTCAGATTTCGGAGAAAATCGAGTGTGAAAAATGCGGGTACCGAAACAAATGCAGAACGAACTTTTGTGTATTACAAATTTTTTTTTGAATTAGTTCGATGTTTTATATAATTTTTTGTAAATCCACGAATGTGGAATGGTGTGAGTGCTAAAATTGCAAAAAATTGAATTAGATCAAGAAATATCAAGAAATAGTTATTCGTGGGGCAATGAAATGCATTACAGATCTCTCTAGTCTGTACGTTAAATCAAATAATTCTCTTAAGATATGTGAGCAGTACTTTAAATTTATTTAAAAGGAATTCTTATTGATACAAAAATGTAAAATACGAGTACGACCTAAAATTACCTTCCATCCTCTGCAGCAAAAGTTGTGCTGATTATTTGAATGAGATTCAAAGGCTTTAAAAAGACTACTTCCATCTGTCAAAGGGTTTGAAGAAGATACTTACAAAAAAAAAATTTAAATCACACATACTCAAATACTCTTTTGCCATAATATCAGTCTGGTTTTCGGGCTAGAAATCGCTGCTCCGCGGAAGCTATTTGGATACTTGATAACATGATCTGGTCTCTTTCAACCCTCAGCAGAATTAATCACTTGATGCTTAAATAAAAACTTATTAAATATTTTTATTTTATTAACTGTTTTGCTCACTTCAGAACTCAGAGAGTGATTGTTAGTGGAACTCTCTCAACTGAAATGTCTTTTATTCAGAGTATCCCAGGGTTGAATTCTGACACCCATTCTTTTCTGCATTCATATCTTTTATCTTTTCAGTGTTTGGTTGACATAAAAATGAATCATTAGGTTTATTCGCCTCATTGAAGATCTTGAAGAAATTTTAAAGTGCAGTACTTAACTAAAACAAATGATCTCACTCTGAGCCCTGAAATGTGTAGGGTTGTCGTCCATAGCCCCAAAGCATGCTTAGAACTTTCGATAGGATTGTCTGTCAACGTAGCTATCAGACTGATCAAGTGTCGTTCAAATTTATGTTCAGTACACTTTGGCAGTACGCCCGAACAACGTTTTGAAATCGTGGGTTAACTTATGCGCAACGTCGTTAGTCGCTACCCTATCACTACGCGGAAGATTTTAAGCAAAGATCTTGACTGACACACATGAAAGATCCAACTGAAGCCATTGGACCATCAATTCCATCGTACATTCGGTGAATGGAACAGCGCAACATACCATACAATGGGTCTAACAATCACTTTATTGGGACAAATAATATTGGGCTATTATTATTATTTGTTGAGGTGTGTGAAATCATACTTTTATGCTGAAAACCCATGTTCAGTTGGGCAGCCAAAATTATCCCAAATAAGATCGATGCTGGAAAGAGTGGCACAAAAAAGTGACGAAAGAATGGTCTTCATTAGATTCCTTATGACCGGAATTTATTTCAAAAAATAAATCACTTAAACTTAACTAGCCATAATATTAATCATTTAATACATTGACTTATTTTGGAACATGTTCCCTCTCTAACGAGTTTCTTAAATATACGGCGACAGGATAAAGTTGTCAATACTCCGGAGTCTAAGTCTTTTCTTAAGAAGATTATGCCAAAAATGAGCGCTTCTGTACATTCGCGTTCAGCTCCGAAGGCAATACGATATTTCTCCATGACGAACCCATCGTCGATGGCTTGGGCCGATTTCTTTACATGAGTACCAAGCCGGCTTAATAATCGGTCTAGCTGGTCCAGGTACTGTCTCTCATATTGGTGAAGAAATGATTTGGTACCAATACCAACATTTGGTCTAAATTATACCACCGCTAGTACTCGGTGAAGAAATCGGGCGTAAGTGAACAATCAAATATTCCACCACAAATTTTGATTTCGTATAAAGTCTGCCTGAAGATTTAATGGTCAGAATTAAAATCTGAATTCTTTTTTCTTATCGGATTACGGAATAGTTTATCCTATTCTAAGCTTCCTTTCTTCAAATTAAGCTTGGAATTTGCTATGAATGTGCCTTATTTTGGAACTATGAGTATAGAGGTTGATATCGTCGGCAAATGTTATCAAGTGACAGATATTCCTACTCATTTTACCAACATGGAGATTGATAAGAATTGTTGCTGGTACTGTGCCCTGCAACGAACCATCACCGCCATAAAAACCACAGTACTCTATCCGCAACAAAAGATTTCTTTTCGAGTTTAATTAACGGCGTAATATTGGTAAAGCAGTGAAAAAACTCATATATGATTTGTTCAAAAAAAAACCTCCATCCGGCTTTCTCCAGACAAGTATATTCGAATAAGATTCACTAGACCAATGTTCGTCATTGTTGGCTCTTCAGTCATCTCGAAAGATTTGTGGGTTACGTCGCGTGGACAGACTCGAAATGGGTTTGCGTTTATCTGCCCCGCCAACGACCACGTATTGGTTTCCGATGTGAGGAAAATGTTGATGCTCAACTCGTGTTCTAGGGAAGGTGCTCTGAACTCATTGGAACTTCAAACATTGTGTCAAATCAGACTTCATTGCGTTTTCTGCTCGCTTCCTCAGTCATAAACGTCTTTTGACTCACATTTCTGAGAAGTTGTGACATTTCGATCGATTAATCTTGTAATTGTCGACTTTTCATATTTGCATTGCTGATGTCTCAGAGAAAAATTTAAGAACGTGAGCTAAGGCTATAGATCCCTTGAACGCATTCCCCAGCATTTTGACACATTCTACCATAATTTTATAGTAACGTTGTCGCTTTGCTATAAGAAGGACCAACTGCGCATGACAGCTGCGCAAGGTTGTAGTCTTAAATACATATTTGCCCCGATACGTCAACCTTTGTTAAATTTCCCAACTCACTTAGCAAAGACATAAATCACCAGGATGACTTTTTTAAAAGCTTTTACAAAAGGCCATTCAAAGTACAAAAACAAAAACACGTTAAAAATAAATTAAAATTTAGGAAAAAAAAATTTATTTAGTTTAAAACAACACGAATATTATTTGACATGAGTCGATTAGGTGTGGAACACGTCTTACAGAGTATCTTTAGGAGACAAAAATATGACAAACGAAAAGTCCTTAACAAACCTAGATGCTCCCAAGACCAACTTAGGTGTCGTTTATCTTTTCGTTATTGTTCTTCAAGTGCCGGAAGCAGCTTCGTTTCACATAGAGGAACGCGCAGAAGGCCGTCACCAGGAAAATCACGCCCACCGCGCTGCCTATGACGACAGCCCTCATCTTGCGATGCGACGGCACCACAATCTCCAGCTCATTGCCTGGCTCTTGATCCCCATTGATCGACTGACTGTTGACCTGAACCTTAAAAATGGCGTCCTCCTTCAAGTGCCGCAGCTGATAGTATGTGTCTGTGGTCTCGGCGGTGCCAATCAGATAGTGTTCCGGCTCACGCCACCAGCGAATCACGTACAAACGAAGGCTATCCAGACCGTGAACCGGAGGATCCCAATGCAGCAGGTATCCATGGGAGTTCTCAATCGCCGTGAGGTTCCGTGGCGGTCCAATCCGAGTAAACGACGGAATCGGATCATTGAATTGCTCCGGTTCGCTGAAGTCTGAAACTAAACAAAGGGAAGAAAGCTTTGAGAGGGACCCAAAATGGGGGGCGCCCGACTTACCTTTAGTGGAGTAGCGGAATAGTTTGCTAAACATTCCATCGCCATATCGATCCTGGCTGAGCACCATAAATTCATACTCGCGTCCGGGTACAAGGTTTTTGATTGTCGCCTCCATGACGTTCTTTGTCAGGATGCGCATGGTGCGCCATTCGGCTGCATCCGACAGTCGATACCAGACGATATATTCCAAATTTGGTCGCAGATAGCCTGCAAAAAGGACATAAAGCGAACGGAGGATGAGTATCATAAAACTGAATGGCCATCCGGCAGGCTTTCACATTGACCCACTCCACGGATCATCGGCTTCTGGGAGAGATTTCCACTGGTATCATGGTCGTTTGGTCTATTGAGCCGTGGCATCACATTTTTGCGTATGTCGCGACGAAAGGCATACCAAGACCATTAGCGTTTTGTGGCAGCAATTAGCCACAAACGATTTATGGTCAATATTTGAGGGATGCAATTTGACGGCACAGGCACGACGAGAGGAGGATTAGAAAAGGGATTTGCAGTTTCATTTGGGGAAACTATAGTTTGCAGTTCCGATGATAGATGGGCGAAAGGACATCATTGATTGGACATTCGTTTTAATTCAAACAGGTCAAGCGGATCTCAATTACTTTGATTGTGTCAAAGCGAAATGTTGACGGTGAAGGATGTCCTCGTGAAAGCATTGCTTAGAATGGGAACTCATGGCCTTCGAAATTTAGCATTCCTTTTTATATAAAGCATTTTTTGATTTATGAATTTTGAATACATCGATCTATTTGTTGCTAAAGCTTTAGCTGTGATTGAAAATAGTTGACGTCAATTTATCAGATTGAAAGGTTTCAGGATCGAAGTCAGCCTTGGTTTCGTGGCATTTCCAGATCACATTCATTGTTGGGATAAGTTTCTTCTGACGCATTTTTCTGTGTGTTTTCAGGATTTTATTGTCAGTAACGATGTGAATCTAGTCCAATCCAAGCATCGATTGGCTAAGAATTTAAGTAGAAAGTTGGTCCGAATAGTTATTTTTTTTCTGTTTTTAACCAAGTTATTAAAATACCTCTGTTCAATATTTTCTACCGATTGCTACTCTTCGGGAAAAACAGTAGACAATTTTTCAATAAATTTTCAATCGTTTCGGACTCTAATTTTATGATTAGCTTCATCGAAATTGTTCTTGGGTGCCTTATTTGTCTCTTTAATGTTCTTGTGTTCATAGCTTCGATTTTAAAATGGCATTGTTATCTTTTATGGCACTTTGCAAAATCAAGTCATGGAAAATAACCATAAGGCTTTTATACTATGTAGCCCCATCTTGCTGGAACCGTAACTCGTACGTACGTACCTACCGTTGTTGCGATTTTTTCGTACAGCCTAACTCGAAAACAAATCAAGCTATCGAACCGAAATTAGTTTCATTGGAAGCGTGTGTGCATAAAAAGATCACCTGAAAATCTTTTAGTTAAATTCGACAGGGTGGTTTAAAGTTCATGACGAAAAAACTATCAAAAAGAAGGGACAATTTCACTTCATCAATTAAAATCAATTTAGTTTTCCAATAAAAAAAGTTCAAAATTAATGAAATTTAAAGTTTTCAACTGTGTTGCCAGATAAAAAAAGTTTGTATAAATATATACACTGCCGTTCATAAGTTTCGGAACAAATTCATTTAAATTTTTTTTTGTGTTCAATTTTAATTCCAAAAAATTTAATCAACATTATGTTATGTAGCAACAATTGACTTAATTGAGTTAGTTCTGAACTATAAAGACTAATTTAAAGACATAAACAGTATTAAGTTGAGCCCATTTTATATTTTTATGTTCCGCTTTCTAAATCTTTTTCGTTTTTCATGATTCCGAATGACGTATACAACTCTGAGACATGAAAACATTGATAAAATTGTATTACTTGTATATTAAAAAGCATTACAAGGAAGATCATAACATCCGAAGATTTAGTTTGTTTTACCACTGTTGTGGTTTCTTATCATGAACGAAAATCAATAGGTCTTTCAAGAAAATGACATAGAGATGAACAATCTCTTGAAATCAGCCCGGAAACAACTATCAAAATCTCAAAAGAAAACTGGACTGAATGTAATCCTCTTGGAGACATCTTTTTACCAGAAGAGATGGTGGAAGTCTCTCGACTGAAACCATGTATTTTTTGAACTTAAACGACATAAAGATAATCACGCTTTGATATTCCGAGCACAACAATTACATCGTACAAGGTCGTAGAAATAATTTAGAAAATACATTTGACAAGGAGTTGACTTAAGCGGTCTTTCACAATGTTTATATCGAAACAACGATTTGAATTCCGTAATCAAAAACCAAACTCTAGTCATCAATTTAACTCTTTCTCATTTCAAAACAACTTTCTAAACTTTTTTTTTACTAGAATAGTAAAAATTTGGAAGTAAAGTTTCAGTGTAAAACTTACCTGCATATTATTTCTCAACTCTGGCTGCCTGGCCCTAACGAGTTAAAATATTTATTGGTAAAGTTGAAAAACAATTTCAACAACAAAAAATAAATGTCAAAGTTATCGTAATATAACTCCAAATTTGACACATCTTATCTAAACGTAGAGTTCTATGCTCTCAGTGAGACGCTTGTGTTCCACTATGAGTCTATAGAAGACTGGCTAAGAATTTGGGTCGTTGGTCTTATATTTTTTCTAACTCGATTAATAATAAGTTGGACATTTTGGTCACATACGAAACAATTTCAGTGACAATCTGGTTGTACAATTTCCATTCTTTTGGCAAACAAAACTCCCACACAAAGTTAAAGTACTGTGGTCACTTAGAAAGAAAACATTAAATAGAACTCAGAAACTACCCTCTCTTGTTTTCTATTGACCGGAACAGCAAATTCGATCGGCCGTAAGTTGGAACAAAAGGGTTGTAAAACAATTATGTTACCAACAGATAAGGGTTATAGACCCCAAACCAAAGCGTGCATAGTTCAAAATGGAAAAATCATAGTGGAGTTGCAGTCAATGCTGTGGACATGGAAGAACCAGTTGAACAGACTATATTATGGCAACCATGAATAAAATTCAGCTGGCAGGCAGCCAACAGAGTCTACTCGACCAAGACGAACTTAAGATAGCAATAACATATAGCACATATAAAAGCTTAAATCTAATAAAGCCACTTTAGCTATCGGCAAAGGTCGGCAAAGACATCAGCAACCCATTTGATGTCAAACAACGTTTTTAGCAAGGTAAGATAAGTTTTAGGCAAAGCTATGAGGTTTCTTCAACATTATACTTTAAACAATAGTGAAAAAGTTCCGTGTGAACACCAGAGGCACTATCTTTTAAAGGTCTGTTCAATAACTCGCAAACGCCGAAGATATTGATATAATAAGGGAACATAGCTTGATGTCAACAGTGCGTTTATGAGTGTTCAGACAAAACTCAAAAATATAGGTATAGATAGTTTGGAGAGGAAAGTGTGAAATATTAATATTAAATTCATGACTCAAATGGAATTTGATGGTGGCGGTAAGTAAAATAGTACCTACATTTTTTCTCAATTTTGAAATGGGATGGTAGACCTACTCGCAGTCAAACAAATTTTAAGTGAAATCTCAGTAAATTTTAATTGGTGGTGGTTCGGGTAGCTTGCGTAAATTGCATTTTTTTTTGTGGAGATAGGATGGTTTTTTTGGTATAAATCAATTTATGCAGGAATATGCAGTTGCGCCACTTAAAAAACTGATTCAATGAGCAACCAATAATACTTTTATTGTATGATGAAATATGATCGAATTTCCGTAAGCTGTAGATATACCGAGTCATCGCATTAAACGCAACTTTCAAGTTTACGCTGCTATAGGGAATCCAAATTCGGGAAAACCACTTTAGAGTAGGATATTATTGGAACCAATAAAGCTTTGACTAGTCTTAGCCTCATATCCTGTGGAGACCTATGATCACAACAGAACAGACTTGAATTCATTTTCACCCCGAGGCTAACCACTGTGTCAACACATTTAATCTGAGAATCTGCATGTCAGATGAATAATACTGCCTATGAGAAAACGTAATTAATTTTTTTTGTTTGAATTGAATAGAGGTCCAATTGAAACTCAGCAATTTATGCTAGATATTCGTTCAATCTAAAAACAACGTCTTCGATCAGAACAACTGGCCTCAACAAATAGAGATGAGACATTTCAGGAAGGTCGTTTATTACTTTAAGGTGGTATTCTAGTCTAGAAATTTAAAAACATAGATTTTTTTTATTTTCAAAGTTTAACAATTCAAGAATATATCTACAAGAGGATTTTTCAAAACTAAAATTATTTTTAGACATCGGTATTTTCTGACCCGGCATCCAAACTGTTTCGGCCGGAACTAATCGAACACCAGACATTATGGATTCTCCGTCTACCTGAATCCATATTTCTCAGTAAAATCTTTCATCCTTTGTATATATTGTAATACAAGAACCCAAGGTGACTTATATCTTTTAAATTTAGTGTTCACTTACGTCCAGCTGCTAACAGTTGAATTCCCATCTTCAAACCACGCGGACGTAAATATTCATTCCGGACCTAAGATGATTGAGATAGCGACATTTATTGCTGTTTGTATTTTTAATGAAGACTTCATTCCTATTTTAAAAATGATGCAGCAAACGAGACAACGCCCGGATTGACCGCTCCGAAATACGAGCATCCAACGCATCAAAGGAGGCCAGAACTGCTCGATATGAAGAGAGAAACGCGGAAAATAGTTTTTTCGAAGTCGAAGAAGGTCCGATGTATGAACCAGGAATGGCAGATTGAATAAATGTAAGTCTACAATATCATTTCATGACTTAGACTGCGAAAAACTTTACGCGGAACTTTAGACGCGTTTTTGTCGAAACTGTGTTTTTCAAAAAAAATACCCACGAGATTTCTCAGCTTTTACTTGACCGATTTACCTGAAATTTTTAGAGAGTCTTCTTTGTAGACTATGACTTGTCTATGTCTGGAACTATCCCCTTCCCCAAATTTCTATTACTTTTTTTTTAAATCGAAACAGTCAAAAAAAGTGGTACACATTTTTTTTTTTCAGGCAGTCGCCATTTTGTGAATAAAAGTCTTTCCAACCATTATTCTAGATTCATAATCTTTGTTTATTCTGGTTTCAGATTACTAGGAGGGTTGAAATCGTGGGTATGGTTACGGGCCAATTTTTTGAGACCCCCACTTCATCAGCTGCTAATTTTTTAAGTTTTCAAATTTTTTTATTTTTTTATTTTTTTTCTGTATTCTTGTTATATTAATAAATAACTAATAAAAAAACGGATGGTTAAAATATTAATTGCCTTTTTGTATGACACTTCAAAAATTACATGAAATTCATGCCTCTAGACTAGAATACCCCCTTAAAAACTAAATATACTAAACAAGATGGGTCCCAGTGTTGATCCTTGGGGTACACCTGTAAGTTAGTGTCTAATTTCAACAACAACTTTTTGAAACCGATTTGTCAGGCTTTTCGTTACACCGCCTTAATTTGGGTGTTTCCCATTCATTACATTAAAAGCATAATACCCTGCAGCTCTAAAAATATGTTTCCGGGAACTGATATGCAAAATATGTCGAACTGTCGGTGGCCCTTAACCTTCGGAACTAACAAGTTAAGGGCCAAAATTTTCTTCCCAAACGAGCTCCCGACAAACAAACAAGGCTTCGCTTATATGACAGAAGAATAAATCTAAAGTTTGTCATTTTAGAATGGCTCATCATGGAACAATATGGAATTCGGTTTGAGATGAAAACCCTTGTAAACACTCACCTGGCTGCCATTTTATTGTTATCGCAGTCTCGGTACTGTTTGCGGTCAAATTATGCGGCGGCCTGGGTGCGACATTTTCAATCATCAATTCGGTGTCCGCTGTTATGGTCGCTGCACCATTTGTCGCTGAACACTCATAGATGCCACGATCCGACTCGACTATTCCCTCAATGGTCAAGTTGCCACCTTCGATTTTGTATCGTCCCTCCGGCAGTGCGTTACCATCTTTCTGTTTACAAAGATAAATTCCAATCAATTCGAAATACGAACACCTACCCGCATCCTTCATAATCCCTCAACTCACTCGGCTCCAATTCATTGTTGGCAGATGGTTGCCGTCACGTTCGCTGGCTTCGCACGACAACTGTGCGTTTTCACCAAGCTTATGGATATAAATGGGCTTCGGGGTGATTGTAAATATCGGCGGTCGTTGAACAATCACACTTATGATTGGCGAAGGGCCATCAGTTCCCAGCTCATTGTATGGAGTACAGGTGTAGCTGCCAGCGTGGTTCTCATCCACTCTGCTAAAGAACAGGCTGCCATTCATTTTATAGAAGACACCCTAAGGAGGAAGCCTGTGTTTTGTGTGCGCTCTGGCTAAATACAAACAAATAATTTGTAACTTACGGGAACGTTGTACGAGTCAAACAGGAGTCCATCCTTCTCCCAGCGAAGGTTCTTCAGTGGGGGATTCGATCGGAAGTGACAATCGAGTACGGCCGGTTGACCGTAGGGTAAGTACACTTCTGGCGGAGAGTAAATCACTTTGGCTTTGTCTGCAAAATGGAATTTCTTATCAAAAGGGCTTTAATCAGGCGTTAAGCTTTTGTTACTCACATTGAATGTTGAGGTATGCCTTTGCAGTCTGTACCTCGCCGTCGTTATTTTTCACGTTGCACTCGTACTCACCCAAATCACTCATCATGGTTGGGTCGATACTGAGGCTTCCATCGGGACCCATGAAGGAGCGCCTGTAGAGGTCTGGTTGCTCCTTCATGGGAGTGCCGTCTTTGTACCATGCTACAGCGGAACTGTCCGGGTATTTCATGACGCAGTGAAAGAATGCGGTTTGGCCTTCCATGATGGTCTGATTGACGGGTGGGATTTTGATCAGAGAACCACCTTCAACGGTTAACTGGTAAAAGGTGCCATTGTTGCGGATGCTTGGAGTCCGATTGGGGAAGATGATCTGGCAGTGATAGAGACCCTGATCAGACTCGCGGATTGCGGTGAGGTTTGCTGATGCTTTGCCATAGTCGCCGTGATTGGAGACGAGACTCAGACGTCCCGAGAACAGTTCACTGGTGGAGCCCTCTCCGTCATACCATGTAAAGATTTTCTTTTCCTGAAAAAATATAGCAGACAGTTAAATGAATCCATAAAAATATCAATATCAGGAGAGAAAAATGAATGATCAATATTTTAATCAAACGTTAAGAAGTTTGCTGCCATTCTAATATTGTTGGTTTAACGACCACTTCAGTTAATAGAGCCATTGTCCGAAAATGCAAGAACGATCCTTTTAAGTCATCTCAGCAAATTGGAAATGAAATAAAAGAAGAATTTAGTATTGACGTATCGAGCCGATTAATCCGAAGGAGAATAGACGAGGATGAGGCTCTTTGGACGTGTAAGTAGGAAAAAACCACTCCTGTCAAAAAAAATATTCAAAAATGCCTGAGTTTCGCAAGAGATCACCAGAATAAGGACCTTTAGTTCTGGAAACGGGTAATGTGGAGATGCCAGAACAATTGTACACCGTCCAAAAGGCCAAGTTCTGAATCCCAGATACACTCAGAAGACGATTAAACATGGTGGCGGTAGTGTTATGGTCTGGGGTGCCTTTTTCTGGCATGGAGTAGGGACTATTGTTAAAATAGAAGGAAAAATGGACAAATTTCAATATTTTGATATATTGAAAAATACGAAGGAGCCCTATACTTTCGAGTTTATGCCAGTTTATTGGATATTCATGCAGGACAATGACCCTAAGCACACCGCCAAAATAGTGAAAGATTGGTTTTCTCAAGAAAACATCCATGTTTTGGATTGGCCACCGCAGAGTCCTTACCTTAACCCACTTGAAAATTTGTGGAATTATGTTAAGGTAAAAATTGGCCAGCAAAATTTTAAAAATATGGACGAACTTTGGGATGGCATAACAGAAGCTTGGTATTCTATCCCAAGAGAAAGGTGTCAGAGACTTGTTGAAAGTATGGGTCGTAGATGTTTGGCAGTAATAGACCTCAGCCAACAAATTAACAGCAAATGGGAAAACATCCCTTCTTCAAGATGCCAGGTACTAGTTGAAAGTGTACTCAGAAGACTTTGTTCGGTTATAAAAAACAAAGGTGAGCTGTGTGGCACGTTGAAACCACATGTCATTGCTGTCCATATAATCCAATTAAGGCCAAAAGAAGTTGGTTATCATTGACCTTTAGCGATCGTCGTTGACGGTGATAGCTTGGCCAACGACGATACCAAAGAAATATGGGCCGACGACGCCGTTAACCCAAAATCAAAACCAAACAGTGTTGGATGCATTGGACACTCTGGAATCTCATATGGATTGGTATCGTCCCAAATTCCACAATTTTGTTTGTTGACGTACCCATTTACTCAAAAATGGGCCTCATCGCTGAAGACGATTTTGCGATAAAAATTTTTGTCAGTTTCCACCTACTCCAGAGCCCATTCTGCGAACACACGAAGTTGACGACTATGGAGACCGTAAAATAGGCCTGACCGCTGCAGTTTTTTTCTGAAGGAACCTTGACTAACCTTTCTCCGCAGGCGACACCAGGTCCTGCTTCAGAGGCAGTAATAGATCTGTCACTTTGTAGGACCAACTGTTCACTGGAGCCAGCTACATATTCACCCCACTTGTTTCTTGAGAAATTTTCATTTGATATTTTGTGTAGCAGGTCAAAATGGTTCGTTTCTATTCTGCGTGCTTAAGAAAGTTGTCGCTTTGTTGCTTTGTTGCTTCACTATTGGCTTAAGATCTTGTAACCTCTAAATGGGCGAGCCACAGAATCGTCGCGAGTCCCGCGAGATAGCATTTCATCAGAAGTGTCTCCTACCGGACATTGAAATGGACCACTTCGGGATTGATAGCTCATGACATCCTTTTGCTCACACCGAGAGCTACACATCTTCCTAATGCAATCAAAGCTGAATTATTTTCCCGGTTGTATGCGAAGGTTCATTCAATTCTACACCAGAACTCGGGCATTAGACGATTTTCTGCAAAAAAAAAACCGTTTTCACTCACAAATCGCACCACCAGGAAGCAAAACCAACTCACAATCCGTCATTTGTGTCTTCCGATTCATATCATCAAATGCGAATATAAATCTCGATTCCAAATAGCTGAGCACGCTGCGACAAATAATCACAATAAAATGTCAATTACCATTTCGCAATGACAACACACCCTATTGGCGATTCCGTGTTCCATGATAGGAATGCGGCCGGTGCTCCTTGGCAAAATTCCACCCTCCAGCCACCTCGCAACATAGTCGTGAATTGGCCCCGCAATGCAAGGCAGATACACGTACGAACCCTCCTGCTGCGGTGCGATAGCTATAAATCAAAATGGCCTCTGTGCCATCAACGATGTTGCAAGTTGATAACAAACACTAAGCACACCAAACACTCAAAAACCGTGTCCACAATGCGCGTTGATTGTGACTAATTTAGAGTCAGTGCAAATGCATGCTACATGATTTCCTACTCGTACCCTGGGCACCACCTGCATCTCGTCCCGCTGGCAGCACTCGCGTACGAGTACGAGTATGTGTTCTGCCTGCTTGACGTATTGTCTCCAGGTTCATTCACGTGGAGACGGGCGGGTCTTCCGCTCAGGGCTTATCGCGATTTGAATAATTTGCTTACTACTTATGATTGATTGCAAGTCGGTTGGCGGTCGACGGTATATGATGCGGTATGCTGGCTGAATTATGCTCCGGCTCAAGTGCAGCGCAGCGTCAAGGTGTCTTTCGGCTCAATTCTCGATTTTATGAATGAATCCTAAATGAAGCTCATGTCCAATCGATGCCACACGATATGCGATATGCCTGGGGGGCACTTCATAAAAACAACATTTCCGAGGGTGAGGCGTCGAGAGGGGCTAATCAAATTCTGTTTACTGTCCGGCTTAGGGGTTGCGTAACACTGAACTTGAGAGAAAGTTTGACATCACTGGTGGCAAGCAGCAATTCCGAGCGGCGACGAGCTGGAGAATTTGTAGCTCGTTCAGGTAGTCAGCGTGTGGTGCCAACGTCAAGTCCGTACGGATCCGGCTCTGGTAAAACGACAGCCAGGGTCAGTGCGAGCAGGTTGCCTATGAAACAGCGGGCAGTTTAGTTTTTTTTTTCCTCTATTTTTGCTGGTCTGGTTGATGATAATTGCGATTTGATTAGCAAATTACTGGTGGGGAATATTTCCATAAATTAATTTTCATTGAAGCAGATATGACAGCTGGGGGCCGGGAGCGCCGGCGGCGGCACGGCCGGTCGTTGGGTTTGATGCAAAGACTGAATGCCATGGGAACGTTCTGAATGAGCAAAGGAAATAAATCAAAAAGCGGGCGAGGTACGTCTTGAAAGACTAATGCACATCGTCTGAGAGGATGATTATTTCCAAGGGTCTGACGCTGACCGAAAGAAGGTCAAAATGCGAATTCACAAACCTGTTTTTATTCGTAAATGATGTCCCTTGTGTTTTTTATGTGGTGCATAATTACAATCGATTTGGTTCACGGTTGTTTGTCAAATAATGTTGTACAGTTTCTTTTTTTTATATTTTGGCAACAATTCTTCATACCCTCATTTTTTTTTACCATATTCCAAGTATATGTGTGATATCGTAATGATAACTTTAATCAGGTCGATCGGTATGATATGAGACAAAAGTTTCCCTTCAGATCTAATTCTATTTTTTACAACGGAAGGTTTCAGTAATCTTAGTTAATTTAAGAGAATTTGTTTTGTTTTTTTTTACCAAGAAATAATAATGGAGAGCAAAAACAAGCAACCAAGCAGATTATTATACGCTTTAAAAAGAAGGGTTCACCCCTTAATAGTAAAAAAAATAGTGATGTTAATCTATCCAATATGTGGTACAATAATCTAAAAAATAAATACTATAACCAATAAACCAAGATTTGGTCGTCCAAAAAATATTGATTGATAAGAATGTCGCAGAAGGTACTTAGAGGGGTGCACACGTTATTGCCGGTGTATTTTAAACTACAGACGGAAATGATGTGAATCTTGAGACAATAAGAAATCTCCTGTCTAGCAAGGCATTTCGTACTTGAACTCGCCAAAAGAAGCCGTTCATTGGAAAAACGAATAAGAAAACTAGACTGGAGTACGCAGAGAATGAGAAATCGTTTTGGAATCGGGTTATATTTACCGATGAAAGAAAATGTTAAATCTGTGGCCCCGGTGGTTAAAGCAATTACTGCCTTGAATACCAACTGTAAGGCATGGCATCTTCCAGTGTTGGAAATCATGTTTTCATCTAGTGCACTAGGAATACATGGATACACTTGGGCAACAAAATTTTTCAGCATAAAATGATCAATAAAACTGACCTTCAATTGATCTTGACTAATGGAATAAGATTACTCTGGATATGACTAGTACAGTTGTGAAAAACCGATTGCAGGAAGTCATAAAGAGCATATGAGGTCCAACTTGTTTAAATCTTCACTATTTATTAAATTAAGGTAAATTATTTACTTTTGTTTTCAAGAAAATCGATGGAAAATTTAACAGTCAGGATACTATTTATTATGGCATTAGTTTTATGTACTATAAATTGTTTGTTATTTTTTTAGTTAAAATTATCTGCTGTGCGAAAAACTTTTTGAACTGTGTGTTTGTTTTGCGGGTGAAAAATCGAAATACGTCTTCTGTATTGGGCCTTTTTCATAGCTTGATGCACCTTTTGGATTTATAATTTCGCTGGTCAAAATGTTGCGACTTGTATCTTGTTGTAGAAAAAATATTTAAATTTAAAAGCAAGGTCGTATTAGTACTCGCACGACGCAGCAGACTTTCGACTAATAAAAAAGTAAAGCTTGAAGGATGCAAACATTTAAACATCAGCAATCTATTGAAGGCTACCCTGCTCGTATGAGAAGCTTGTATATTTTTTTATCCAATAAATTCTTCAATGTTTTTTGGTAAATTTACCGCCCTTCCTTTAGCAAATTGTGTAGTTAGAGAGTAGAACAATACATTAACACAGTGAACATTAAACAGAGAACCTACAGACAGTCCATCAGGTACTGCCGCAGATCATCAATCGCGTCTTAACTTTTGCGATTCTTCTACTCCTGAACCTCAACGAAGACCCCCATTTCCATCTGAACCGCGACCTGAAAAAAAAACAAATTGCACATCCGTGGACTGAAAATCCTAGTATTCTTTCATGAAAAGCCGGTACGTCAACTCAAAAACACTGCATGTTGCGCCATTTGGCCTCATTTTTTTTGGGGACGCCATGGAATTCACGGTTTCTTAGACAGTTGACAAATCCGACCGACTGTGACGTTTGCCTTTAAATTGTTTCGATTCATAAGTAAAAGATACAAGTCTGACTACGTGGCTGCTCTATCGATTGTCCTTGAAGAGGTTCCAAGTTCCCCAAGCATAACTGTCTCGGCTGCTCGGAATCTAGTTCTTTCCATTTTGATAGATCGTGTCGGGTTGATATATAGAAGAACTAGGGTATACGCATTTCCTGTCCTTTTCTGTGACTCACCAGTTACGCGAAGTTGAAAAGAATCTACAAAAGTTAACTTCAGATCATTCTTTCTGAGCCTTATGCAATTCAGGCGGAATAAAGCCGTTAAGACGCACTGTCTCATGGTACATGTCGTTTGGGTAATAAGCCCCGGAGATCAAGTTGTTAAAAGAAGTCATTGCTCTTGCAATATTACTTCGATTAAATTTTTAATCAGGAAGTTATCCACTCTGATCAGGTTTGTCACGTTGTACAGGATTTCATTACTTTAGAATTTTTCGTACTCAGACTGTGTTGTTCTATATAAGTGGAGACTAGCCCTAAAACATCGTCTTTCGAAAACCCGAATTGTTTCCTTTAAGCCCGTTGAACCAAACGGGACATCCATAGCCAAGAACAGGCCATTAATAAATGTATGAATGAATGAACTAGGGCCGTGTAGCAGATCACCTTTACCTTGGCATCGAGTTGACTGCTGTGAAACAGTCTCTTTGTGAAGGCAAGGGCCGCTTTGGCTTTGGTTAGATCAGTATCAATATGTCTGTTAAAATAAAGATACTGATTTAGTCAGATCAAAAGGTATATGACAACACTTCGATTCGTCAGTGGCTTCCCGTTTTGAACAACAATAGAGAACATTCGCCACTTTTTCTCGCGTTTCTAGAGGCCACGGACAAAGGCGTCCTGAACAGAATGGTCTCGCACTTTTGGAAATTGATCTTCAACTTCCAATCATCGCAATATCTCTAAATATTTTCAAAGTCACGTTGCAAAAGACTACGAGGAATTCTACAAGATCGCTTGTGAAGATCGTAAATTGTTGTTAATTTCAAAAGTCCCGTCAGAAGTCTCACTGCCGTTTTTCACAACAAACTGTCTGCTGGTGAGCATAGCTAAGATTATGTACAGCAACGGTTTGCTTATGCCGAGCTGGTCTAAGAGACACTGCAACCATACGGTGTCAAAGGCCCTCTCCAAGTCAATCAAAGAGGCACCCGTGCATTGTTTCTTACCTTTGTTCCATTGGATATCCGATACCAGTTTAGATGCGGCATGTATGCAATCATGCCCCGCTCTGAAACCGAATTGGTTATCAGGAATAATTTTTTTGTCCTCAATCCAATTGGTCAGGGCTCTATTGATCACTTTTTCGAAAACCCTGCTGACGTTGGGAAGGAGACTAATCGATCGGGATTTGCCGGATTGGAAGTGTCTTAATTTAATTGCAATACCACTGTTTTTCAATGTGCTGGATAACGTGCATTCTTCAGCAAATTGTTTAACAGGGTTGTTTAAATGTTTACCGCTTCTAAAGAAGAAAGGTGTTTAAGAACAAAGTTTGATATTTCGTCGATTCCCACATATTTCTTAGCTTCTCAGTGAACCGAAGATAACCAGAAGATCTTCCTTCGAAATCTACGGAGGCCAATTAAGTGCATCTCATAAAGCAATGTTATTCCAGGATCAAAGAAATAGAAACAACCCGCCAAATTCAATCAACACTATATTACGACAAAGCCTTGACCGCCTCAGACCGGAATGAGTCAAGCCAAAAGAAGATTACATTTTTAATCAGCTTCCTTAAAAAAAAAACTATAAACTTATTAAAAAAGTAATAATGTTGATTGACAGAAAACAGGTTTTTTTTACTTTTTTTCCAATGAAACATTGGCAGGACAAATATGCAAAGTGCTATAACAGCGCTGACCTCATCTGGATATACAATATTAATTAGCAATCGCTCATTCGCTGGACCACTCTGCGAATGATATCATTAAAAATTACAATTTCAATTGTCATTTGTCAGACGAAAAAAAGAAATTAAAAAAAAACAACAATAGCGGAAAATGGAGTAAGATAAAATTAAAAAATTAAATTGCGATACACAAAACGAACTCATTTCCCAGGAAAATTGAATGAATAACTTACGAGCAAAACGTTTCAACATGGAGATACTTAAAATCGTAATTGGTTCAAAGTATATGTTAAAAGTCCTACTTTGCAGCTGTTTTAGAGTGAAGAAGCCAGTACTAACAAGCTTCGGTCTATTACGTCCAACAACTCAAGTACGTTCCCACAATTAAATAGACTTTTCCGAAGGAAAACAATTCAGTCCGAAATCCCGCGCATTAAGATCCTTCGAAACAGAAATAACGAACCAATTCCTCTGAGAGCAGGCATGGATTCAGCAGACGTATTTGTCAACTATGAACTCACAAAAGACTTAACGCACTCGGCGGTTAGAAAACACTGGTCCTCGCTTATAAGATTTATTTAATAAACAACCTTGTCATTTATTATGGTTTGGAAATATGTTCACATTATGTTTCAAAAATAATATCTCTCAAATGGTGCCCATTGCTTGATCGACCTGATGTTCTCTTTGCGGAGGATTTTCCATTACTTTTCTAAGAATTTCAGGCTCGAGCGCCTCACTTCTTCTTGCATATTGACCTTAAGCTTTTATACTTGGGTTATTGGCATGCACTTTACTTTTTATGTAGCCCAAAGACACAAAATTTGGAACAGTTATATCGGGCGAATGCGGAGAGTTCAAGTATGCATGAGCTGTGGCTTCAGCTGGTTCGAACCACAATTCTGAATTGTTCCCTACCTGACCTTTAAAAATGTTCAATCATTGCCCGCCATTGAAAGTCATCTCCATTCACAGCAAATTGTTTGTCACTTTCGAAAAAACATAGTCCAATGATTATTTCTGAGGTTATTCCACACCATACCATTTGATGCATTTTGACGTTCAAATGTCCCATAATCTGCAATTTCGTTTATTCACGTTACCGTGAAAATTGGCCCATCGCTCAATATGACTTTGTGAATAAACTCATTTATTTCTCGGAACATGTTTTGAAAACGCCGAGCTTACTGAATGCGTATTTGTGGTTCATTTGTTTTACCCTCGTGAACCAATTGAATCTTAATGAAAAAAGGTGTGACTGCTTTACAATTATTGCAAAGATCGCCATGACATTACCAACTGCTGAGAACGTCGTTTGGTGGAAGTTTCGGGGTTTTCCTCAATACTTGCTTGCACCTGAGCAATTCATCATGCGAAAGATCACAGACTGCCCCTTCTTGCTGTAAACGCTTCACAATTTGGTAAATTGTTGGGCGCATTTCAATGTCCGCATTCTACCAAAAAAGAAAAGATTGAAGCCATTTAAACTGAGCCAAACAACTGTTTCAGAAGTATTTTAAAACCCCCTATATCAAAAGCTTTGGTCAAATCCAGGAACAGGCCCTGATTTTTTCTGCCATTATCTAGATCCTTAGACATTTTGTCCAGAAAAGCGACCAACGCATCTTCAGTAGACTTCCCTTTTTTGAATCCAAATTGGCATGAACTTAGCAGTTTGAATTTTTCTAAAAACTTAAGTATTTTGACAGCAACTAGTTTTTCAAAAACTTTAGAGAAGACGGATGAAAGCGAGATGCGTCTATAATTTGATGGATCACACGGGTCACCTTTCTTAAAAATTGAACTATCGCCAGTTTCAAGCCTTCAGTAAATACAACTGTTTGGAGACTCAAATTGATGACGTAGGTTTAAGGGCTTAATACTATGTGACTAAGGTGTCAAGCTATATACTTCATCGCTTCCACAAGAGGATTATGGTTTCTGACAAGCAAATGCTCTCGCAACTTCGCTTTCAGACACGTTGCCTAGGGCAAAAGAAGAAGGCGTTTGAGTTTCTTGAAATACACTCGACAAAGAGCCAAATACACTCGAGGCAGATCTAGATATCACTGCAGTGTAGGACGTCAGCCATTTCTTTCGGACTTGAAGTTAGGTTATTAATCTCAAAGTCTTAGTTTATTTGTAACACACTGTTTATTTTCTCTCCCTAATAAATCATTGACTATTCTCCAATGTTGCCGTGCGTTAGACTTGTTTTCTGAAACTGAGATTCCTTTTTTTGTGAATTTATGAGCACATGTAATTCTTTTCGCATTTTTTTATAGATACATCAAGTTTACCGAGTAGAATTTATTTTCATCTGTGATTTTGGTAAAAATACAGTAAGTTATCCAAGGTTTGAGTCTTTTTAGCTAAGACCTAACACTTTTTATTTTGCAGTTTTCTATATACCATATTGCTTAAGAATATAAATAAAAAAATATCACATTCGATGGATGGACAATCAGTTGCATAAATCCGAGACCAGGCTTCGTGTGCGAGTTGTGCCTTCAATTTGCTGTACTTAATTTTAGTTTGAGTTTCAAGATCAACACTTTGGGCTGGACTTCAAACTTCTTTCAGGAGCTCTAGAAAGCAAAGACCTGTAACGTTATTCGTTATGTCCCACTCCAGAACCTACGGAAAGGAGATCCTCTGTCCTCGCGAAGAATACAGAATTTTGTTCTTTTCGTCACTCTCGTAGTAACATTAATAAGGGGCTCATGACCAAGAGACGAAAACGATCATCACAACTAAAAGGAAGATCTTAAAAGTCTAAAGTCATATCACCGAAAAAACAAACGTTTGGATTCTTAATTCTGTCAGTAGAACGCTCAATCTTTCAATAAAAGATGTCCCTGTCAATGAACTTCAGTCGATATAAACAGACAAGTTGTGAACAAGAATGTGCAATCCTTATTTTAATAATAACACAATCGGCGCTTTCTAGAACTGCTTTGGAATACTCTTCTACTACCAGATTGTCTTTGACTACAGTGTAGATATGAAGCGTAGCCTGGTATCGAAAAACTTTTCACTTCATGGTCAAATATCCAAATCTCTGACAACGCAATAATTTGTGGTAATAAGGTACACTTCTTCTCATTGATAAATTTAATAAGATTGTTTCCGATATGAGACCTTGGTCTTCTGAAATTGAGACGTTTGGTATTTATTAAAGTACAACAATGTCAAAGAAGGAAAAAGCAGGTACATTAATCCCTTGGGTACTCAAAAAGATGATTGACCGAATTCTTTTGGCTCATTTGGGACCATAGCGAGGGCTTAGAAGCGATTCGCGAGTTGTGCTCAAGAAGACTCTTTACTTTTCAGAATCCAGATTTCCTTATAAGTATGATTTGATGCGGTTTTCGTGGGAAGCAACAAAATCGAATCATTTCCACAGAGCGAGTGGCACAACCTTCTCCAGCACTCGCATTGCGTTGGGAACAAAACAAAACAATCTTTTAAAACTATTGTTTCACTGAAGCCTTTTTCTGGCATCAAAATACTGCATGAAGACATCTATTAACCTCTCAAACTATATTCGAAAAAGATTCGAGCTTTCAATACGTATTATTCCATGAAGCTTCCCCTGTGTGTGTCTTTCATCATACCAGGAACTAGTGTCCGTTTCCGAAATCCGAAACGGAATAACAAAAAAAAGGGAGAAGTTCATCGGTTTATAGTGGCGGCACCAAAGTGCTATGAACTGTGAAAATCCATGGACCTCTGGCCGAGATTGAAAAGCAGACGAGTCGAGTGGTTGGCTGCTTTTTGTGTGCCCTCCACCAGAGCTCGCCAATATCCCAATTGTTCGGTGCTGGGATTGTCAATCAAAGCGAGAGAGAGAGAGCTCGCGCCTGCCGTCACTCGTGTCCACGATTCTTTAATTTATTTATTTGCTTCTGTATCCATTGTTGTGTGCTCACGAATTAAATTCAATTCAATCGACATGAAGTAACGCAATTTGATAATATCGGTTGCTGCGTATCTTTGTATCTTTTTTATGCTTTTTGATTCTGTTTTACTATTTTTTTTTCTTTGCCGGCTTAGAATCTGGCTGGGCTCATGATGTCATGTGATGGGGTTCATGGGACCAGCTTTTCAATTTGATCATTCATCCTCATCGTCTGGGTGATGAAAGACAAAAGCCCAGGAAGTGATTGTTCAGAGGAATGTGATTAACAAAATCGCATTGGTGCGGTGGTGGTCCTTTCGATGTGGTCCGTGGGGTGACCACTGCCTCCATAGATGTGGGAAATTGTGAAGAAAGTCGACAATTGTGGTGGGCTTCCTAGATATATTGCTCATGGGCGCTGTTAATTGAAAATGTAAGGCGAGAATGGTTGTAGACCTTTGATGTATGTGCCAATTAATCGTGGGAGTAGCTTTCAATTCAAAGGTCAGTGAACACTTTAATTGTACAAAATTAGTGGCCGGAATCATGAAGACTGGGCGAGTAGACGCCGCTCGAGGTGATTGTAATCATGTTTGATGATTCTGGGAGGATATGACGAATGAGGTCAACGGGAGACGTCCATCAATCAATTAGATTTACAAATCGGGATTTGAGTTTCAGGAGACTACTCTACTACTAGTTTGAAATGTGACTGACAGTCGAGAGACTTGTAGGTCGTCGCTGATGAATAAAGCGGCTTAATTAGTTCAATGTACGTTGTAAGAGGATAATCAGATGCTTCAATGTTGAGCTTATTGTTAGGAAGGATCCATTTAAATGACTTGATTATATCAGTTGAAGAGAATTAAAATTACGTAGTTGGCTTCAAAGGGCTGTTTGCTTGTTGAAGGGTGGGAAACTGTTTAAATTAGAACGATTTTTGACAAAACATACTCGGCACTTTGATCTTTTATTCAATAAGGCCTTAAATGACGGCTTTTTTATTCGACGTATGCATGCTAGTTGGTCTTCAATTTAATGGGGTTAAGTTCATGCTTTCGAAAGGAGAGGAGTTCAAACGAGTTTATTTCTCTCGAGGCAAATATTGACTCCACAAACGACAACTGTTTGCAGATCCGAAGAAGATTCATCCCAAGCATTTCATTCTACTTCAGTGTATCCAACTGAATTAAAGCTTCTTTATCGGAAGTCAAAAATCATGCTTTACAAATTTTTGAATACTGTCAAGAAAACATTTAAAAAACCTAATCATTTTCAAAAATTAGTGTACTTATGCCCACTGCAAGCTTTGTCGAAATTTAAAAGACCTAAGAGAAGGCAAATGAGAAGTTTCGGAAAATGAAATTGGGCCCAAAGCGAAAAGTGATAACATTTGGCAAAGCTTTAACCATGACTTGAATTTGTCTCTGAAACTTGAACTATTTAAGAAATTTGGCATAACACTTTGGGAAAAAATCATGCAAATTAATCTAAACTCCTGTTATCTTAAATGTTGTTTTCCGAGCCGAGACGGATAAAAAGTCGTGGTGATCGGGTCAAATAACTCGTCATCTTCATAATGGGGCATGACTAGTAAGCTCGTTCCTCATAAGTTTTCTGCTTCGTTGAAATCTTGGAAGATATTTGACAACAGCTTTATGGATGTTCCCTCTCAAAGTTGATCAAAAAAGGAACGGTGCTGCTTCGGATTATATGGCACAGCATTTTGTTTGATAAGAAGCTAATTGGCTAACCGACTTTAGAGAGTCGTTGTGGGCAATGATTTGTTAAAATCAACCCCGAACAAGCATAAGTTCCACAAGGATCTCTATTGGTACCCGTGTTATTTAACATATTCATTGATGATCTCCCGAATATTTGCAAACGTAAGTCATTGAAATATTCGACGAGGAAATGATCGGATAAGCATTAAATATATCGGGTCATTGGTTCAGGGCTTCAACAAAGGAAAGAATTGTAAATGGGTGGTGTTTTGGAACTCGTCCATTCGCTTTCTTTCAATTAGAACTATTTTTGAAGTGTTCCATTAAGGTGAAAGATTTTTAAAAGCTTTTTGAGGTTTTTCATCGAGAGTCAAAGAGTTTAATTTAATTGAACTCATTTATATTCTTGCTCTTTGGTCGGCAAAAGCTGAAAAACTCTCTTGGCTCAGGGTTGCTCATGCAGAAAGATGTTTTGATTTTTTTATCATTACTTCAAAAGTTTGCATCAATGTTTATAAAAATAAAATCGTGTTTGGGGAAGAATGGTACTGATAGTTGACCGTATGATATGTCGCTACTTCTACCATCAATGCTCCGACGAAATAGCTAACTGCTATTCAACAATTCACTCGCAACACCCGCACATCATTGAATGATCATCAATTTTCGCAGCAAATTCAAACCAATGTTTCTTGTTTCCTTCAACTCGTTCTGTGTTCATTCATTTTAAGAGTACTTCAAATTTCTTGAGCAACAATTTAAACAAAAAAAAAACTTACCATCGGGGGTATTTCATTCAAAGGCACATAGTGTTTAAGCCAAATGGCCTTTGTTAAAAATATAAAGAACGCGGGACTTACTCCATATCGCCTTTTACAGAAAGGTTTGTGGTGATGGAAACGGATTTGTGCAGATTCTATTATAATCTTAGATGAAGATCATATGTAAATGAATGCCGAAGCCAGGGGAAAAATGTACATGAATACTTTTATTGAAAACCTAGAAGATCCAACCGAAAACTTATTTGACAATTTTGCGAGGAAATGAAGTGTGAAGGGCAAATATATGTTTTAAGTTCCTTCCAAAGATGTTTTTTTATAGAGACCAAGACGAGTCTTGCATCATCCAAAAACATTATTCATTGTTTCTGTTTGGTTTTGAGAGTAAAATGACCCACACTTCCCACCATTGCTACGGAATGAGCTGCTAGTAGAGAAAATGCCTGCTTACGTACGTACATACGTTTGTGCAGATTTTTTCGTCAAGCATAACTCGAGAACAAATCAACCTATCGATTCTAACTTACGTTTATTCGAAACGTATATGCATCATGAAGAGCTGAAAAGTTTTTGGTTAAATTTGGCAGGTTGGCTTAATTTTTATGACAAAAAACTGTCAAAAAAAGGCACAATTGCACTTCTTCAATTAAAAACAATTTAGTTTTTCAATAAAAAAAGTTCAAAATTAATAAAATTTATAGTCTTCAACAACCTTATCAGATAAAGAAATATACATTGCGTTTCATAAGTTTCTGGACAAATTCATTTGATTTTTTTTTTCAATATTAATCCCAAAAATGTTATCAACATTATGTTATGTATCAATAATTGACTAAATAAAGTTAGTTCTGAACTATAAAGACTTATTTAAAGACTCAAACAGTAGTAACATATTTATATTATATTTTTATGTTCTGCTTTCTCTATTTCTTGATCCACGTTTCCACGGCAGTGCTTGGAAAATTATTTTAGAAATTTGAGTTCTCTAAACCTTTTTCTTTTTTCATGATTCCGAATGACGTCTATAACACTGACACATGAAAACATGGATAAAATTGCATTACGTATATATTGAAAAGCGTTAGAACATCATAACATCATATAGTTTGTTTACCACTGTTGTGGTTTCTTTTCATTAACGAAAATCTAGAGGTCTTTCAAGAAAATGACATAGAGATAAACAATCTCTCAAAATCGGTCTGAAAACAATTATCAAAATCTCCAAAGAAAACAGGACTTAGTGTAATCCTCTTGAAGCCATCTTTTTACCAGAAAGAAGGCCATCCGATGCTGAACATTTTCCCAACTCGGAAGGAAGAGATGGTGGAAATCTCTCCACTGAAACCATGTATTTTTCGAACTTAAACGACATAAAGATAATCACGCTTTAACATTCCGAAACAAGTGCATCGTACAAGGTCATAGAAATAATTTCGAAAATACATTGGACAAGGCGTTGACATAAGCAGTGAAACAACGATTTAAATTCTGCATTCAAAAGCCAAACTCAAGTCACAAATTTAACTTTTGCTCATTTCAAAACGACTTTCTAAAATGTTTTTTACTAGAATAGTAGTAATTTGCAAATGATGTTTCAGTGTTGAGTTCAAATCGAAACGTCGTACTGTGCAGACGTACTGCGTGGCAAATTTGAGCTAGCTCTTTAAAGTGAAATAGTTTTTTCCAAAGGATTTAAATTTTTCTGGAAAAACCTCTCAATTTTATGGTGCCATTAAAATATATACCTGAAGTGTAATTGCATAGTGAAAAAGTGAAAGTGAAAGGACACTAAAACAAAAAAGGGTTAAAAACCAATAACAAAAAGGCAAACATGGGTCTTAAAGAGGCCATGAAAACTAAAAAAAACGCATTGTTGGGAATAATTCAACAAGAGGCCCTAAATTTACGGGAAACCCATGAAAAAGAAGCATATCAGGAATTCCTAGCTACATTTCCGTTTGTCGTATAAGACTCCATGCAGGATCTTATGACGGGGAACGGAAAAGCTAAAGTTCCAGAGCAAGAAGACATGGAGGCTCAAGCTGATACGGTCAGTGAAAAGGAGGAAGATGCTCCCAAGAGATAGCGGTACGAAACAAGAAGTATCGAGGTGCCACAACCGGAAGAAGAAAATAGTTTCTCGGTTGTAGCATATAAAATTAAAAGGAAGTCCTCGAAGGCTTCAACAACATTGACGTCGGTGCCAACAACAGCTCCGGCATCATCAGAAGCAACGTTATCAACATCAGCTTCAGGAACAACATTGCCAGCAGCGGCATTATCTGCAGCAGCTACACCAGCGACAGGAAGTGCAACGCCAGCGAAGAAAACCATCCAGCCTCCCATTGTTTGCTTCGGTCTGGTAACAGCTGCCATGTACAGGCACTTCAAACAAGCTGTGTCGAGAAAGGTTGACTATGTTGTCGTCAACATAAACAAATCGAAGGCAATTGTCAAGACAACTAGCAGAGAAGACCATGCTGCCATCAGGGAATATCCAACACCACACATTCACGGCCAAGGAGGATAGGAAGAGCATTCTCCTCCTTAAGAAGATTCACTTCTCCCACGACCCAGAAGATATTGTGGAAGAACTTAAAAAATTGGGTATAGAGGCAATCAAGGCAACACCTTTCAAGTCCCGGGTAAACAAAGAAACACAATACAATGCCTTTGTAGTCGAGTTCATAAAGGGCACAGACTTGTTGGCAGTATCCAAGGCAAAACGGATCCTCGGAGAAGCAGTGCTGTGGGAACGTCTTTAAGCAAAGGACATCACCCAATGTAGAAATTGCCAAAGCTTTGGCCATGTTGCAGTTAACTGCAGCATGAAGCACCGCTGCGTCAAATGCAAGGAAGACCACGGTCCCGGGAAATGTAGCCGCACCAATATGGAGGAGGGCAAACCATTCTGTATTCTTTGCGGTAAAGAGGGTCACCCAGCCAATTATAAGGGTTGCTCCGCGTACAAAAAGGTAGCAGCGGCGAAAAAAGAAAAGGATCAACAACGGCAAGATCGTAAGGTAGCAGCATTGACGTCGGTAAAATCTGCCCTGATTGAAGGTAAGTCTTTTGCCGATATGTTCAAAACTAATACCAAAAATCCCAACCCTACTAAGAAAACCCCCGTAGCGAAAACTGCACCCCAACCTAAAACACAAACTCCTGAAGTGACTCAAAAACAAACACCAAGTGCAAGCAAATCCCAAAGTAAGGCGAAAACGTCAAATAGTTCCTTTCTAAATGACTCCCAACGACTTTTTGGTTGTGACTTCTCAACCCTGATGACAAAAATTTCTTCTTTTATTCCTCTGTACGAGGCATGTCCAGACGATATGGGCAAGAAGCACATGTACCTTGAGTTCTGCTTTAAACTATGTCTAGGACAATAAATAAGCTGAACATAATAAGCTACAATGTCAATTCATTGATATCCCATCCTAAACGGATTTCTCTAGAAAGTTTTCTCCACCGGAATAACCCTGATGCTGTCTTACTTTCTGAGACAAGGATCAATCGAAGACACCGTCTTCACTTTGAACGCTATACTCTTTTCCGAACGGACAGAGATGTATTCGGAACTGGCACGGCCATTCTTATCCGTTCAGCATTTAAATGTCAGCAAATTAGGCTTCAAGGACTAAAAACATTTGAAACCACGTGCATAACCCTTTCCCTTGAAAACAGCACACCGATTCTTTTGGTTTCTCTCTACAACCAGTGTGGAGCTACCAAAAATGACCTTTACCGCGACCTCACCACACTTCACGAGTTTTGTAAGGATTTCCCCCAATTCATCATTGGGGGCGATTTCAACGCTCGTCATCCACTTTGGATGGACTCTGATACTTCCAACCAAGGAAAATCAATTGCAGAATGGCTTTCCTCAAACTCCCATATACACCAATTTGAAATTGTATCGCAACCAAACCCAACCTTTCCTCTCACGCCTTCAACTCTGGATTTTTTCATCTGCTCACCAAGTCTCGTGTGTAAAATACCATCTCTTACAAATTATAAATGTGAAACCATTCCTTCCGACTCTGACCACTTCGCGGTCAAACTCAGCTTAAAACTATATAATAGCCTGAACATTCTCATGCCCCAGAAAAAAGAATTTATCGACTTCCGCAAGATGAACTGGGAGTCTTTTGAGGGATCTTTGACGGATAAACTCATAGACAATATCCCTAACTCCACTTCAAATCTGAGTAACGCAGAAATCGACACTGCTATTGAAAAAATAAAGCTCGATTGCCGCGACTATTTCGGAACAATCGGAGTCAAAAACCTTTAAATCAAAATACCAGAACCTGCCTGACCATATAATTAAAATGTATGAATACAAGCAAAAGCTTCGTAAAATTCTGCAAAGAATCTTCCACCGTACGTTCAACACTCGCAACAGTGAGTACCAATCCGTACAATCACAAATCAACTGCTTGAATTCCCTGATACAGCAAAATACTCAAGATTTTGTGAACACCGAGTTTAGGAAAAGACTCAGTAAAATCAAACCAGGCACTGATACTTTCAAAAAAATCAATAAACTAGTTGGCAAAAGATCCCCAATTGCGGACCAACTTCAACATGGTGATCACTTTTTATCATCTAACGAAGAAAAAGCTAACGCCTTTGCAAACCAATTTGCCAATAGCTTTCGTCCAAATCTTCCATTCCACCTTCCACAATTTTTGCACGAAGTTAACGCGGAAGTATCGTCTCTAGCCGTTGGTAATGTGCCACATATAACCCAATTTACGGAAACAAACTCCTCAGTCTCACCGATATCTCCAGATGAGTTCACTAATCCATCCGATCTCTCTTTCGAGATTCGCAGCGGACACGCCAAGAAATCCTCCGGACCCGATAAAATTTCCAACTTCATTATTAAAAAACTACCTGCCACTGCTATCATATTTCTTACAATTATATTGAATAATTGCGTGAATAACAGCTATTTCCCTAACAAGTGTAAAATAGCTGAAATCTTTCCCATCCCCAAAAAGCCAAGCGCAAACTGCATATCCCAATTCAGGCCGATCTCACTCCTTTCAAATTTCAGCAAACTTCCGGAAATGATGATACTAAGGAAATTCGAATCGGTCTGTGAAACGATTGGTGTGATCCAACAAAATCAATTTGGGTTCAAACTAACCCACTCTACTTTTCACCCGTTGTTGAAACTTCATACAGACACAACGAAGGGCCTTAACAAAAAGGAGATCACAGTTGCCTGCCTTCTTGATATAGAAAAGGCGTTCGATTCAGTGTGGATCAATGGTTTGGTATACAAACTAATGAGACTGAATTTTCCCCATACGTCTATTAAAATCATACACAGTTTCCTTACGGGTCGTAGATTCTACGTTCGTGTAGGAACATCTACTTCACCGGTCTTTGAAACTCATGCAGGAGTAGCGCAAGGTACAAAGCTTGGTCCGCCCCTATTCAATTTCTATACCCATGACCAACCACGAAATTGTGAGAAAACAACAACACTGCTATACGCGGATGACTCAGTCACGTATTCTTCTTCCAGAATGCTCTCTGTAGCTCTCCGCAATGTTGAGGAACATATCCTTAAACTCTGGGACTACTACCGAAAATGGGGAATAAAAATAAACACGACCAAAACCGAACTAATCTGCTTCAGGACTGCCTCATACAATGGTTCAGCCACCAAGTGCAAGAATCTTGCCTTGACCATGCCCGAAAACACGATCATTCGACCAAAACAAAAAGTCCTAGGAATTCACTTCGAAGAAAGATTTAGGTTCAATTCCCATGCGACAGCCACACTAAAAAAGGCCAACCTTGCGTTATCCCTAATCCTCCCACTGATGAGAATAAGGAACGGTTTGGATACAAGAACCAAACTCTTGCTATACAAGCAACTAATCCGTCCCATCGTGACATATTGTTTCCCAATATGGTTCACGATAAGTCCAAGCCTAATGAAGAAAATTCAAATCTTCGAGCGAAAAGCACTTCGTTACTGCACAGGTCTGCACCGAAATCCAGAAACCCGTCACTACTAAAGTAATGAAATACTATACAGCACGGCAAACATGCCACCCATAGAAAAGTATCTTTCCGTAATGTCCTCAAAGATGCTACGCAAAATCCCTTCCCACTCCAACAATATTATCAATATAATTACAGGTAGCCCATGTATTGAAAATCGCTATATCAATGTCCCTTCCATGATGGACCCGGGGTATAGAATAGCAAATGAAGAAGGATTCATAGACGACTTTGACAAGAGTAAGCAGAATCACCCCAACTATCACCGGGGATGACACCAAGAAATTAGAAGCATTCTCGCCATCATCAACATAATCATCATCATCATCATCATCATCATCATCATCATCTTCAACATCATCATCATCATAGACCGTCGGCGCTGCTCACGCACGGCGTTTAATTAAGACAGTATATACGTATATGTACCCAAAACAAATTTAATTTCTAGAAAAAATGTAATTATTTTAAGCCTTTAGGCCAACGCAGAGCCCTGTGCGCTCGCAGAAATGTATTAAAACTAGTTATAAGTCAAAAATTATTGAAAAAATTGTACATCAAAAATATATCTGAGCAATAAAGATTAAATTGTAAATTGTAAATTGATGTTTCAGTGTTAGCTCAGCACAAGTTTAACGTACCTGCATATCATTTCTTAATTCTGGTTGTCTGTGCCTACAGACTAACTAGCTAAGAATTTGGGTCGTTGGCTAAGAAAGCTATTATGTAAAGCCCCTTCTCGAAGAACTTAAGTGTCGCTCTATAAGACCTCTATCATCTCCGTCCCACTATATGGTGCAGAAGCATAGACACTTTCGTAGTAGTTTCGAGAGAAAAGTGTGAAAAATTAATATTAAATTTGCAAATCTTTTTTTAAATGATTCAAAGCTTAAAAAAATATTCGTTTATTTTTTGATTGAATGCATTTGTCTAGGGAATGAATGATGATTTCATAACCCAAATGGAATTTGATGGTGGCGGCAAATATAATAGCACCTACATTTTTAGATGGGAAGTTCATGGTATGGGCAGATCCACTCGCACCCAAACCAATTTTTAATTTTTAAGATTATATTAGGCAGATAACGCTCCCCATTGCTCATTCACTGGAAAAGCTGATTTCTGGCGTTTGCCCTTATTAAGATGAGGCGCTGCCATCGATGTTACTGCTTCGTGTTGGAATCTTATATCCCCTAAGTTCAATTATTGCATTGAAAAAAATGTGCCCAACATGTTATTTACCGTGCCGAATACACTGTTACTGAGTCCTCGTCCAGAAACCAACCAGCTGAGGAAGTTATACACTACATTGTGACTATGTGAATTAAAATGCATTCGAAGATGATGATTCTTGCAGACTGCTGTAAGCTCAGTAACTCCACAAAAGAATTACGTCCTATGGGCGGTTAACAAATAGCACCCCACATCAGTTCTCCGGAGAATTTAAGTTCACGTGTCGAGAACAGATGGTGACGAAGTTTATAGAGAAGAATTCGCCTCCTTAAACGAACAGAAAGTCGAATGGCATTGGAATGGATTGAAAGATTTAAGCTCTCACTGACTCAATATTCCTAAGTGAACTTAAGGATCTTTGTCTATATTTAAGCGGATTCGAAAGGCGCGATGGGTTGCGATCACACACGCTCCCCACAGTTTTTACACATTATAGCGATTGATGGCCAAATGCGAGTCAACTACACACACGAAGGGTTCCGTCCCATAAACTCCTAGTTGCGATTTAAAAAAAAAACATGTTTTTGGTATGGGGACTTTATTTTTAATTCTTAATTATTTAAACTATTTATTGCCATTGATGGACCCAATTTGTGAAAATTGCAGGCGTAAACCTAGAAGAAAGCACGGACAGTTGAGGCTAAGTAAACAGTTTCCGTTGACAACCTTGGAGTATGGAACCCTAAAAAAGAAACGGCTGTTGTTTCAGTGTCATTTTCTTTTGCAAATTTTCCCGGCGAGAGAGTTGTCCATTGCCAACGTGAACTCTTGCGTACTCTCCACTTGAATAAGCTGTTGATTTTATTGTCCTCCGCCAGGATCTTGTTCACCCAAAAAACTTACCACTGAGCGCTAAATAATTGCACTCAAATTGATATCGGAACACATCCTTAGACAAAAATATTCCATACGTTACAATCTCCTTTCCGATACATTATTGATTACATTTTCACAAACAAAAAAAATCCCATTTCGATTGGTCGAATTAATTTTTATTCTGTTCGCACGTCAGCCGCACCTCTCTCGACTCGATGATGCCGCGCATCACCGTGCATGTCAAAGGTGTCGAAATAAAATTCCACATACAATTAAAATTTCACAAAAGCTCAAATTGAACAGGAATATTCAGTTGAGTGATTGCCATTTCGAATTACCTCATTCCAGTGGGGCTGCGCATTAAAAGTTCGCATAAACCCACCAATTTGTATCTACAAAGCTGACACATGTATCTATGATGCTGAAAATACTTCCAATTGACACTTGATCCATATAAGAGTGCCGGTGTATGACATCAAAAGGCAACTTTATCATTTTTTATGGATCTAAAATGCGGTCAGAATTGAAATTCGATCCCCGAAATGACACAATTACATTTAATAGGAACGCCCAGTGGGCTGAATTGAGTGCATTGTTATATTGTTTTAAATTCACTTCACTCAAAAATTCATTAGTATTTTGATAAATGTCAAACTTACTTACATCTTTGCTCCAGTGGACCACATATGGGATGTGATATTCGTATGGAAAGTCGACCCGACAGTTGAACACGACATACGATCCGACCTTGCCTTCCAGATTCATCGGACTTGAGTGGTCTCTGCTGGCTTCGACACAGGATATATTAATTAGTAGAACTAATAGTAGAGCAACGACGATGCTATTTAGGGGATGGGAAGAGTTGGTTAAGGTTCGTGACGTTGATGCTGCTTTTAAGGAGTTTGATGTCTGAGTGGAACTCTTTTTTGGTGTTGAGGTCTTTTTACGAGTATTTCGATGCGTTTCATCGTAAAAGCTGGAGGACTTGTTTGGCATTGTAATAAGGGATTTTACACTGGCACTTAAAGAGGGACACATGTTTGCATAGTTTTGTTGATTACACTTCACTTTTCAAACACTTGATTATACTTCGTTCGTTACAAAATGACACGTGTTTCTCTTTTATTTTGAATGAGTATGCATCTTTGGATTCACTGTCAAAGTCGTATCTTAAATGATGTGAGTAAATATTTAAAGTGTTCTAGAATATAAGGTCGAGTTGTCTAAATTAACTAAATTAAAGCAGCGGTGAATATAAATGAAGGCCAGGAAGTAAATAGTTTTGTTAAGATGACAACTTTGTTGGAAATGATTTACAGCTGAAAACCTTCTTATTCAACTGTGTATTTGTATCCTTTTTCTCAATATACCAGATTAATGCACACCCTCTTGAAGGTTATACATTTGTGATTCCATATTTACAGTGTCAAACTGCTCAAAAGTTTTTTTTTTGCAATCTTAAATAGCCTGAGACATAGATTTGTCGAAGCAAGACTACTTAGGACATCACCGGAAAATAAGAGATGGAATAAAATGGACCGGAAAAAAGTCTGAAAAGGTACTACATGATACAATAGACTCCAAACAACAGCTTTATCTGTACCCATGTTCTTACAAGAGAACAGGATGAGGCTACAAAAGAAAGGTTTTACGAGCACCTCCATCACAAAGACCGAGAAAGAAAGTGTTTTTGGTTGCATAGTTCGATAAAAAAGCCTCCTTAATGAAACACCAGAGAACGGACCAAGGCTTACAGATTGCGCTGATGGACAACAAGGACACGTGGTGCTCCAGTTCAGCAAACCGTCAATCACAATCGAGTTGCGATCGCTGCAAGACACTCCGCATAGGATTGGGTGGGTGCCTAATCAAGCGCTCAAGACCACTGAGGAGCAACTGCAGATGCCGAACCTGCTAAAAAAATACGAGAAGAATGTACTGGAATAAATAGTAAGGTACCTCAACAGGAAGGGTTCGTAAATAAAACCATGAGGAAAATATTACTCAGCCAAGGTTTTAAGACCGAGAACAAAAGTCTGTGGGGATAGTGACGGAAACATTGAAGAAGAATGTACAATTTAACAAACGTGATGACGGTGATGTGATAAGGTGTGGTGAAAGAAGTAATAGTCAAACTTAAGTTCAATAAGTCCCGATGGAATTCCTGCAAGGCTTTTCTATATTAGGTGGAGATCGGGGCAATTGTGAATATCATGAATGAAAAGAAGGTATACCCTTTTGACTGCGCCGGCTATAGAGCGATAATTCCATTTGTCCAAATCAGTCATATTGCGGTTTTATTCAAAAAACTTCACAAGCAACGAGTTCCAAGGCGATATTCTCAACCTGTGGGTGTCCGGCTCAGTGGTAAGCGCACCTGCTCTTGAGCGTAGAAACTCGGGTTCAAATCCGGATAACAATATCTGGCATATTTCACAGCTCCACCTCTCGCGAGTGACGGACAAGCACTCCTATGTGTATAAACCTATCAAGAAAAATCTTCTGGATCCATTCAGAATCGGCAATACACTGTAGGTCCAACCTCGCACACACGTACGGCGAAGCTAGGCCCTGATCCTCAAAGGAGCTTTTGCGCCACCGATTCTCTCTCTCTCTGTCTCTCTCGTTCATGTGTTTCAACTCGCATATGACAGCAGTCAAGGAGATGGGTTGTTTTGAGCCTTGCTTAGTTATGCCAATCCTGTCAAAATCATCCGATTGCAACCTACGATTGAGAATGCTTTGGCTTTGAAGGTCGAAAACGTTCTATGTAATACCTGGGATGTCAAAAAAGTGTAACATACATATCGGTAAGCTCTTTTCTGATTTTCTTTACATCATCCCCGAATTAATCATCCAAAACTCATACGCCACTATCAAATTTACATTCTTTTTGAAATCTTTTGATCAACTTGCTTAGACAATATTGTGCGTTTGAAAGTGTAGGTACCGAGGCATTAAGGACCGTTCTCGAGATGAATGAAGGCAAAAACTTTGTATTAAAGTGCAGACAAAAAAAAAGGCATACAAAAAATAAAATCACTCTTGCCAAATACGCTGTCAATGGGCAAAGAAGGCAGTTGAGTAACAAAAAACATTCTCGAAGGACCAAATCCTCCATAATCTTCCCAGTCATACTGGACGTCGCAGACGCATTAATTTTACTTAATTCGGACAAAAATATCCTTGGTTGCTTTGTGAAAATCATCTTTCGGTAGGTTTTCCATCGATAACGTGTGGAGATTAAGAACCAACGAAGACCTGCATAGCAATGTTGATCTGGCCAAAAGGTTCAGGGTACAACGATTCCGGAGGCTTCGAAATGTAGAGCGGATAAACATTAGCTTTCTAGCCTGAAAAATCTACTAAATCAAATGGACACCAATGGAAGAGAAAGACCTTCGCTGCGCATGCAAGTAAAAATGGACCTAAACCAACTTAAAATGAGGAATTGGAGACTGCTCGCTAAGGATGGAGCTAGCTGGAGAGACTTATTGTTCGAGGCTTTTAACTTTAACGGACTGAAGATCTGTCCAAGCATGTGAGCAAGTTTTTTGGCCAACTGGCAAAGTTATAAAGTGGGATGCGCATTTTCAGTTTTGATGTCTCAAATGCAAACTATCTTAGTTATCTCTGGCTGTAAAGGAAGTGTGCTAAATTATATTGAAACCACTTTTTTTCTGTTAAAAATCAGAAGATTCAACAACCACCCTCTTAATCAATGCTTTTAGTGGAGTGGAACATTTGGCACGCATTTTTTAACGCTATTTACTATTCCTGACATATGTTCGAAATTTTGGGTACGTAAGAGCTTAGAAACGGTTAGTTCACTGAAAAGATTACAGATCCAACTCTGTTTTTATTTGTTATGTTATATTTTATTTAAGTTCTCCTTTCACAGTCTATTCAAAACATGTCTTCTTTATTCTTTTACAAACTATTCAGTGCCATAAAAAGGTTACATGAATATTCATAATTTTGCGCTTAAATTATTTATTTATTTTTTTTTTGCGTTTCTAATCATCTCTCTTGCACTTGGCACTCATCAACTATTCATGTTCATGTCCAATTAGCATAGCAGGCGCGTTTTTAATTATTGTACACGACTAGATAAACTAGACGTATAAATGGTAAGCTGAACACACCCGCCTTAGAATGCTTCAATTAGTGACAATAAAACAATGTTTTAAGAGTTTTTTTTTTTCTTTAATTAATCTAAATTTGTTGTTATTTCGGAATTATTTTTCATATTTTCAAGAGTAACCTCGTAGAATTGATTGAATTTTTAAAGAGGACCTATTAAATAATTAAGACCACAATTGAACCGTCCGTCGAATTTTTAAAACTGCTTTTCCTTTTTAGAATCGAAAAATGTCCACAATTCAAAAAAACTTAGATTCCACAAAACGTACTAAAAAAAAGGGCTTATTTCCCTCAATTCGAAGCACTCGTATTTGAATTGATTAGAACAAAACGTTTATTTATTCGTAAAAATAAAAAAAAAAGTATCTTTGATCTCTGGGTTTACAAGTTCGAATCGAGCAACCGACTGCGACGAGAATTAAACCGAAACTGGAACCAGATGACGGAATAATCTGGCTGATTACTGGCGATTCGAACTAAGTTGTGGTAGTGGCTCGACATCATCACTATCAAAATGATGATTATGATCATGGCCAGGGGGTTGCACTTATGATGCGTAGCTTGCTTGAGTAGATGATTTGTTGTTGTTGGCGGAGAAAAAGCTTGGATCTCGTAGTCGTAGTGGAACTTTGAAGACCCTTTTCGGGGTGATGGCTGTTGTGGTAAATATTGTGACGTAGAAAGTGAGACATTCGAATGCTATTTTTATTTACTTACTTAATCGGAGATTGCTATTAGTTAATGGAATGATTGAGGCCGCCGAGGGGAACCGCCCATATGTGGCTAAGTTCAGCTTTGTGCGCGGCAATGATATTTGAGTAGTATCCGGATGTATGTGTCAGCTGGGTTCAAGTAGGCGAAGGATATTCATTCACATAGAAAGTTGAAGCTACAAATTCTTCTTGCTCGAAGAATATCATTTCTGATGAACGCATAAAGCTTGAATGAGATTTTTAATAAAGCCATAGTTTAGGTTATTGAATGTTGGGTGCTGTAGGAATAGGGAAGGCAGTGATTGGAGCAGACCTGGTGTCCACCTGGGGATGCCCAGCAGTATCACTATTTCTAGGCGTGTTTCCTTATCTGAACACAACGGCTTTAAGACAAAAAAACTATAGCACTGTCAATATGACAGTGGATGAACTTTATCTTCCGAATTAATGGTGACGTCACATTTTAAAAACTCAGGGGTCTTGAAGCCGGCTTCTGACTTTGGGTCTTTAACAAAACTCTCGTGCTATGGGTTCTTATAAACAATGGAACTGGACGCACAAATTATGGTGGCTGGACACACAGATTACTGCCAATGCGAGCGGCCCTAGAATATTTATCTTGACAATTGATCTCTTTAGAGGGTTATCAATCCCTTGCGGAGGTAGGGCGGTGAAAAATGACTGATTTTCCTTCCCTCATCACGTAGGAGTATGTAAACAGAGACCTCAATTATGAGAAAGACGCCGGCCTCGAATATCAACGTACCGCATCATGTAAAAATACGAGTAGAAAAAATTACGATGAGTGAGTCGGGGATCATTCCACACTTGAATCAACTTCACGCAATACGAGGCAGATATCATGGGTAGGATCAGTTACTCAATCACATTTCTGACATTTATTACAGATTTTAAAGAAGACTGCTCATGGGAATTTGTCGTTGGAAAAGGACTTTGCCGGAGCATCATTTCAAAACACCGGCATATGTGCACACGCCCCTGCCAATGCAGTTGAAGACGCTTTCGAGGTGAGAATGACTTCTTTGATGGGGCCTAAGAGGCCTATGGAGCCGAGGACAGCTTAAATCTATTCGGCAACTTTAATGCAAAAATCGATATAGAGAAATTCTTCAACGAATTAGTCGCACACGGCCTTCACAATGCGATGGAAAACGACTTCCAGCTTATCGATTTTGCAGCAGCTAGATAGATAGCTCGTGGTCTCCAAGACTATGCATCTAAGAACTTCCCAAATTATCGAACCGCCAACGAATTCGACCACAAATCACTAAAGTTTCATTGAATCTGGACCCGTTCTTGTTGAAACCTAATTTATTTTTCGACCGCTGGAAGACTTAATAAGAGTCTACACAGAGAATCGGAGTGTCAGACTATCTGCTGTGTTGCCACCAAAAACAAAAGACAACTTCATTTGGAACCAATTCTGTCTACTCCGGAAAAAGCTGACATAAAATGCACATTTTCAGCTTCAGAAGGCAACTTAAGAAAAGGGCTTTTGTCATTTTCCAACTCAAAGATGTCGAAAGCTCCCATGATGTTTTCTAAGGAAATGAGATTGCGTCGAATTAAATGAGAAGAAAACCAAGTACGCTGATACATGATGTTGATAAACAAAAAATAATTCGTCGACAGTCTGATTGATTTACAGAAATGAATGCGATCAGAACTCTTTCCTCGGAAGATGATGCATGCTCCTTAAAACATTGATCACTGACACTGGAAGCTCTCAATGGGAATATCCAAGAGTGCAAGATCTGATCTCTTTCAGATGGAAAGTTAGAAATCAAATAATGTCATAAAATCTCAAAGATAAGATATTGGGTGAGATTGTTTAGCGCACATGGAGTCAGTGGAGTGGCCTCTCAATCAGAAGTGTCAGTTTCTGAAAAGTTAACTGAAAATGACAAAAAAAAAAACGCAAATGATAATGTGATTAAGATTTTTCCACCGTTTTGTTAAACGGTTGATGTAAGTTGTTTTCGAAAATGATTTTCAAGAATAAAAATTTCAAAGCCAAGATATTGAGAAGAAAAAAATTTTTCTTGTTTAACGTGACTTTTTACAAAATTTTGTATTATTTAGTGAAACTTTGTTCCCAATTTTTAATTCTCTTAATCGTTTTAAGTTCGCAATGGTGTACTAGTTTTCGAAAAAAATACTTCTTTCGCAGAAAAACACTCGTTTCTGGATTTTTGCTTACTTTCGATCTTTAGGTCAATTATAGTGTGAGCGGATTGTCCTTTTTTACTTTTCCCTACAAACCACCAGTATTTTAAGCAAAATATAAAAAAAAAACCAGGCAAGTGTGAGTTGGACTCGCGCAACGAAGGTTCCGTACAAACTTGTAGGTTTGTTGCAGCCGATTTTCAAATCAACATTTTAGTGATGAAGTGATTTGTTTTTGTTTTTGGAATAACTTATTTTTACTTTTTTTTTTATTGGAACACTTGTTCAATTTAATGAAATTAACCTTCCCTCCTGTCGGGGCCAATACTCAAAGTCTTGTAATATTTTGATCTTAGAAATCGAAATATTGGAAACTTTTATCAATTTTGCATGTCAAATCGTCAACACTTTACGAACATTAGCTTATAGTATGTTACTATCGGGTCGAATTCTATGATATGCACTTGTTCTATGGTTAAGTGGTTGTTTCCAGTCGTGAAGCAGAAGGACAGAGATTATACGCCAAGAGGTATCCCATTTGGAGATATGCCCATCATTAACTTTTTTCAAGACTTGACTATCGTCTTTGGGAGAGGAAGGTCATCTGTTGGATCAACAAACTTAGTGTAAGAGAGGCTTACTTTTAAACATCATGTGGCCAAAGTTATGCAAAAGAGTTACATTGCCACAAAAATGATCTATCCTCTTATAAATAGAAAATCGTTAATAAGTAAGGAGAACAAAATTATATTACATAAAGTTATATTCCAATCCAAGTTGTCATATTTCAAGACTGCAAATCAAGCAGACTAAACTCTTAAAAATGATGCTCAATTTGTTCAGATATTAAATTTTTTTTTCTTCTGGTTTTTATCAGCAAAAACCTGAACCAGATACGATTTGACATCATCATTATTATTGCAATTTTTACCATTCGAGAAGTTTTGCAAAGTTCGAAATAAAAAGAAATCAGATGGTGCGAGGTCAGGACTATATGGTGGATGTGGCAAAACATCCCAACCAAGCTACAATAATTTATACCGAGTGACCGAAGATGTGTGTGGCTTTGCATTGTCATGTTGGAATACACCAACTTTACGATATGTCAATTCCGGACGCTTTTCTTCAACTAATATACATTGTTCAATTTTGTTAGTTGTTCAATGTAGGCATTTGAATTGATCGTTCGTTTGGGCGTTAAAATTTCAAAGTGGACAATTCCTTTGTAATCCCATCAAGCTGTTAACGTAACTTTCTTTTGATGAATATCAGCTTTTGATGTTGTTTGAGCTGGTTCACCTGGCTTGCTCCACGATCTTCACCGATTGACATTGTTATAAAAAACCCATTTTTCATCAACATCATCAAGCGATTTGCAATGCATTTATGTGATACATAAAGCTTCTCTGCAATCTCACGTGTTGAACTGTGACGATCCGAATCGATTATTGCTTTGATTTGGTCGTCATCAACTTCAACTGGATGAACAGGGTGTTTTTCAGCCCTGAGTGAAAAATCACCAGAACGAAATTTGGCAATCCAATTTCGACACTGCCGTTCTTTTAAAGGTTCGTCACCGTAAAAAGCACATAACTTTTTGTGAGCTTGCGATGCGTTTTTTTCTTTCCGAAAATAAAAAAGCAAAATATGACGTAAATGTTTGTTTTGATTTTCCATTTTTCAACAGACGCCAAACGAAAATTAATTGAAGTACTAACTATCAAATAACAAAATGTGTTTGACATTTCAATTACGTCAGTAAACTTAAAAATTCAACTAAAGCCATCTATGAGTGAAATCTGCAACTAATGGGACGCTACAAAAGTAGAGCGACAGGGACAGCAAACGACGCCATATTTCTTGCCACTCTTTTGACATTTCTCTTCAGTAAGATTTGACATTTTATGATGGAAAGATATACGAGCCAACAACGAGTCGAAATTATTAAAATTTACTACCGAAATTCCGAGTTTTCCATGAGTTATCATTGCATCCCCAAAAAATTACGGTTTGGTGTGGTTTATGGGCCGGCGGTGTCATTGGGCCGTTCTTCTTCCGTGATCAAGACCAGCAAGTTCCTGTGAATGGGGATCGCTACCTTTCAATGATAACCGAATATTTTTGGCCCCAATTCGATGATATGGACTTGGAGGACATGTGGTTCCAACACGACGGCGCCACAAGCCACACAGCGAATGTCACAATCAATTTATTGGAAACCAAGTTTGGAGAACGTGTTATCTCACGAAATGGTCCAGTCGCTTGGCCGCCTCGGTCTTGCGATTTGACGCCGTTAGACTATTTCCTGTGGGGCTACGTCAAGTCTATGTTCTATGCCAACAAGCCAGCGACGATTGATGAACTTCGTACGAATATCGAACGTGAAATTGCAGCAGTATCGGCCGATTTATGCTAGAAAACCGTTGAAAATTGGGCTCAGCGTCTGGACTTCTGCAAGCGTGCCCGTGGTAGCCATGCAAAAGATTGAGTTCCATACATAATGGCATCGAACGTACTTTCACAGGAATAAAGAATTTCATTGATATCCAAAACCGTTTTTGATTTATTTAAAAAAACTTTTGTAGCGCTCCACTTATTTATTTATTTCCTTATTTATTAATTTATTTGTTTTTATTCATTTAATTATCTTATTATTTATTTATTGATTTATTAATATCTATAGATATTTTATAATTTATATTATTTATTTCATTACTTCATTATTTACACTATCACTTGATTATTATTTGCTTTTTTGTCGATCTTATTTAATTATTATTTGTTCATTTATTTGCTGCTCACATACAATTAATATTTATTTATTTACTTATTTATTTAAAAATATCTATATTTACTTTTTTTTAATTTTTTGGACAACACTTTTTATTTAAATACTCTTACATGAAGGTTTTTCTCGTAGTTTTTCTTCAGATTCTTAATAAATTTTTCCATATTCTTGTATCTTAATATAATATATAACGTATCGAATCTCTGTGTAAATTGTGCGACAAAAGTCATGTAATCTTCAATACGAAAATAAAAATATATTACTCACTGGTGTAAGTAGTCGCGCATACTGCCAATATTTTTTCTGAAACCACAGTCAGAAGTCTTATAAGGTTATCCTCCCCATACTCACCCTAAACATTCAGTCAACCTGATCTAATTCTAACAACGAGGAAGTTTCAGTCGGATCACATTTTTGCAGAGCCAAAAAAAAAAAAAAAAAAATAGCAAAACTAAGCCTTAACATAAATTAATATCATTATGATTAGCGAGGTCAGTGTGTGTATCATAATTGTGCTCACACATGTCCAACACGTTTCACATTGAGCAGCTGGCATCTAAAGATGTTTTCAACGATTGTTATTGAATAAATTCAAACACAAGCAATTAGCAGCAGATCTTGGATTCTCTGCTTGGAGGAGTAATCGGCATTTTGGAGGAACATAAATAATATGACCTACAAGCATAGACAAAGAATCTTCTTCTGTACAGATCTCTAGCTATGCAGATGCGTCTTTATAATATAATCTAGTAATTTACTATATACCCCAAGACGCAATGATGTTTCGGTTTTGTCTTTTGGTCGGATTGTGTCAAGAAGCTGTTCCGTGTTTCGCAAGCAGATCACACGAGTGCACTTAATTCAATTATGCAAGTCTTCAAGTCTTTGAGAGCAGACCACTTAAAGAATATACGGTCGACTAGTTCAAGCCCACGCCAAGTGTGGGTGATAAATTTTGTTCAGCAATTATGAATGCGGTAGTGGATGGGTTAGTTGTCAATAGAACCGGCCGGCAAATAAGTGGATGTCGTGACTCGATTGGCATGATGGTGTATTTGGACCTGTGGTGATAAAAGTCGTCGAAATACACAATCTATAGATATACTAATTACTTCAAGCAACTTTTGAATTTTGTACATAATCTTGCGAGGTCCACCGATTGTAATGGCTCTACATTTGCGCGCCTTGCACACCCTCTAAACTTCCCTTCCAGAAATCCGTACAACTTCTAAATAAAAAATAAACAAATTTCATATATTTTTTTTTGTTATTTATTTTCAGTTGTTTTATTTTGTTTTTTTTTTGTTCTTTTTCATTAAATTTCACTAACATATACTTCGAACGTAATTTATATAAAACATCATTTTTTTTTACCATAATCTTTTTTGTTAGTGTTTTTTCTTTATATCATTGTTTTGTTTACTTTCTTTATACAGATTTTTGTTTTCTTTTTAAATTACTTCTTAAAATAAACGTTAATGAAAAATAAATTAAGTTGTACCAAAAAAATTACTAAAACTAACGTAATTAAAAAAAAAAAATAAAATAAATTTAAATACTAAAAAAATTGTTTGCTTTTTTTTGCAAAATATTTATTTACAAGTATAATAACTATAAACGCTTTTCAACTATAATTTAATTTTAGAATATATTGTTTTTTTTTCTTTTTTCCTTTTTAATTTTATAACTAATAATTATTTAAAACTAATTTTATTTCGACCCAAATTTATGAGCAATAATTAAATTCGGGGAAATAAATTGAAAAAAAAGAATGTTATTTAATATTTTTTTTTATGAGATTTATTTTTTTTTTCTTGTGAACTGTTAATTGCTGTTAGTTTGTTTTTGTTTTTTTTTCTTAATTTTAAATGTTACCTAAGGTTTTCATTTTATTTATAATTTCTTTTTCTTGTATTAATGAATTTAATATTTTTATTTTTTGATTGTTTAACTATGTACCAAATTTCATTTTGTTCTTTTTAAGATCTATGTTTTGTTCTTAAATTGTTTATTTAGAAATCATGAAAAACTGTTTCGATATATAATTAGTTTTTGGAAATGACAATCAAGAAGAATCGCGTGCTCCTTTTTTGTATGACGTTTAACATTTCGATTTTATAAATAACATAATTAAGGTAAACATAAAAAAACTTTGTACTGTTTAAAAGAAGTCTTAATATTTAAACATTTTTTTTTTAAATTAAATAATATGATTTTCTCGTTTTTTAATGCAGTTTTCGGATTATATATTCGACCAATGGTTCGTTTAAATAAACAAAATTTGCTTAAATTAAATTATATTGTTCGTTTGGAAAAAAAATGGTAAGGAAAATTAAAGCTGTTTGTAAAAAAAATGGGCTTAAAATTAATTCTCATAAACATTTTATTTTTCAAATGGTCGATAAAGCGTTAGATTTCTTACGTCTGATTTAATTTGTCATTTAATTATTATTAATAATTGTTTCCATTTTTTTTTGTTAACCCTTAAATCCTAGTAATTCTCCATTTCGTTTTAAGATATATACTATATTGTTGTTTTTCGTTTAACTTGTATTACGATCTTCGGTTTAAGTGTATAAATTATTTGATATTTCTTTACTTATTGATGTTCAAGACTAAAAGTTGAAATTTGATTTCGTTTTAATTTGGAAATTTGAAAAATCGAGTGCACATGAGATGTGAAAAGAAATTAGGAAACGCTAGTTCAAGGTGGAAATTCCGATTAGGTTCTTTCTTTTTTTTTTGGTTTTTTATCCCATTCGTACTTTGTTTGAACTAAATTTACCGAATTTTAGAACTTTAAAAGGGTGTTAGTCTTTCCTCGGGCTTTAAATTTACTTTATTTTCGAGGCTTTGAATGATGTTTGACGGTTTGCGCGGACATATGGTTGCTGCAAGTCCAACATCAATACGATATGAAAACAAAAAGTTGTGGGTTTTATCGCGGAAGCAACTAAAACCGCTAAAAAAAAATTCCAGCAGTTAAACAGGAATTCGCTGTCCAGGCCAATTTATAAAAAACCAATTGTTTTGCACGAAATTCGCTGGTTTTTAAGGTTGCTTTGATACTTACAGCCCTGTGGTATAATGTAGAATGTTTTGAAATCAATAAAAAAACACAAAAATTGTACGAAACATGTGAAATGCTCGTATATTTTCAAAAATTGGTTGCTCTTACTTTACAGCTTCACTGACCTATTGAAATCAATGTCAAAAGTTTTCCTTATCAGGAAGAGAGGGCTGTTTTTTTGAGGAAGCATTCCCGCCAATATCAATTAGCGTCTTTTAAAGACGTCAACTTTTGTTTTGAAAGTTCGAAAATAGAAATGCCTTGGGGTAAAAGTTAGGTTTGAAAATGGAAAATGGATTTCATTCATTGTCATTTTCTGTGTTTCTCATTTAAGTTTAAAAGGATACATTAAATATTAAAAAAATAAATTAAAGAAGGCAAAAATTCATTTAGGTCTACTTTCATATCGATACTGTTTTTTTGTTTTTGATATGATCATTTGAAAAGAAAAATAAGTGTTTGAAACTGTCAGTTACACTGCTAATTTTTTGTTAAGAAATATAAAGAAATGTTTGAGTTCTCGACAAATGGGATAAAAAACGTTTATGTGGGCTCTGTTTTTATGAATCAGTTCAGGAAAAGGCTCAAAAAGATCGAGTAAATTGAGTAAATCAATTTAAAACAAATAAGACATTGCAATAGCGTAAAAATTATAAATGAACAAAAAGAAATTACTAAAACATGTTCCATTCATAATTTCTTGTCATGAAAAGGAAAAAAATATTTTTATAAATCGCATTATAATTTAATTTTCTTATTATTATTATTATTATTTTTATATATTTATATATATATATAATTTTGTTGTTCATTTTGTATTTTAAATTTATCAATAAATGTGCACCTATTTGTTATATTTAAACTTTATTCACTTTTGGTTTTATTTATTTCTCTTGTTTTCTTTTTTGGTTATGAGTTTAACCGAAGAAAATATATAGATATATATTTATGTTTTTCTAAATATATATTTATATATATATATATATATATGAGTTTTCCTATTACTTTAAATTATGAAACGTTTGCCTTTAGTTGTTATTCTCTCTATATTTATATAAGATTTACTTGTTTTGTTTTTCTATTTAAAATTGTTTTCTTACTAATGAACAAAAAAGAAAATGCAAAAAAAAAAGAAATGTTAACATTCGTTGGAATTTCTTTTTTTTTTATTTTCTTGTAAAGAAGAATTTAATTTGGAAATATTAATAACTATACTTTTGTTTACTTTTCATTCTAATAAAAAATATTAAAGTTTATAAATTATAGTTTGTATTTACAGAGTTTTAGTTACTGTTTTTTGTTTTTTTTATTAGTAATAATAATTTGTTTATCCTAGATTTTGTTGTTGTGTATCTCTTTGTAATGTAACCATAGCCATTTACTAAATATATATATATATATATATTTTTTGTTTAATTATTAACTTGTATAATAATTGCGATCTTATCGAATTTTCTTATTTTTTATGCTTCTTAATTATGTTTTTACAGTTAAATTTATAATTATATTTTTGTTTATTTTTACATTAAAATTAAGGTCTAGGTTTTTTTTTGTGTTAATAATTAATTATAATGTTTTTTTTGTATGTTAATTTTTATTTGTTTTTATTATTAATTTATTTTTAGAAATGTTTTTGTTATAATTTAATTAACCTATTTCTATGAAGAAATAATTCGAGTGCTCCTTAAAAAGTTCGAAGGATGGGGTGGCGTGTTGTAAATATTCTTTTATATTTGTTTTTTATTTTTTTGTTGTAGTTCATGGCCTATTTGCTATAAGGTCGGTCGAAGGTGTTCTGATGTTGTTCTCTAAGTGTGTGTGTGTGCTTTTTTTGGTGTGTTTTCTAACACATACTCTCTAATTCGACAACTCCGGCTCTTTTCATGGCCTGCCGTTTGCGATAGGCGTAGAATTCTTCTTTCATGGCTTGGACTCGGGCTTCGATATTGTCATATCGATTACTTGGACAGTATCGCTGCTTACGCATGGGCCCCAGAGTCATGGCAGCGGTTGGTGGCATTCCGGAGGTTGTCGTGTGGAATATTCCACCTGCAGTGCTACCGGTATCGATGTTTAATAAATTGAGATCATCGCGTGGACCACCTGTTGGCGTGGAGGCACTCGGCGTCGGTGTAGACGGATCGAATTCATAATGTCCATCGACACTACCCACATCGACGGCCTTGTGCAGATTCACGGTATCGGTGGCTGCATTTAAGCGCGATATCATGTCCAGCCAGTGACCCATTGTGTAGGGTGGAGTCTTTGGCCGTTGTAAGCTACCCGGATAGTTATAGTATGGCAGCGTTGATTGTGTACCCACTGTAGCTGACGCTGTCGGTGGCGTCGGATGATGATGATGATGCAGGCTATGGTGATGATAGTGCTGGCCTGGATCTTGATAGAAGTATGATGTGGATGGAGGCGGTGGTGGTGGACGATACGGAGGCAGTAATCGCCATTCACTCGTGCTCCCCGAATGATGAGATCCATGCTGTTGATTCGATGTGTTTTTGCTGCCAAAGCCGCTTGAACTGGAGCGACTTTCTGGCGAAGCTTCTAGCCCCATGCCACCGGATGTACGATAATGTGCCGCAAAATTCAGATGTGGCAGCGGGGACAGAAGCTCCGAATGGGAGCGCGTCACCCGTGAATGGCGTGGATACCATCTCGTTCTCGGCCGATAACTGTGATATGGAGTCTGCGAGTGATAGTATCCGCGCCATGATGGTGACGGTGGTATGTGCAGCGGCACGAAGCCTTGATTCATGCGACGTGTCTCCTCTTGGATTGTCCTCAGCGAGGGCAACTCATGAGAATAATATCGTTGATAACGGTTTCCGGCGATACCGCCACTATTGGCCGCGCCGGCTGCCCCCAATCCTCCACTGGACGGCGTAGGGAATGAACGTTCCGCCGAACTTGGGTACACGGTACTCAAGTCGGAGAATTGATTCGCTGTCGGCGTCCATGGCGAATGGATGCCAATTGTGCTGGCTGGTGAGCTCGAGAATATGCGTGAAACTCTTGATGGCGTATAGAGGTTGGGCGAGATTGGAGTCTGTGGTCCCGTCAGCGTGTTAATGTGAAGGTTTTGATGTAAGGGCCTCGACGCTGGTTGCGGCAGATTTCGATAAATGTTACTGTATTGCTGATTACGTGGAACATTCTGATATCGTCCCGGTCCAAAACGCAATAGACCACCGAGACCGTGGAGGAAACCTCTGCCGGAGCCATTTGATTGAAGGCTCAACTGACTGGGGGAGGCAACCAATGGACGTCGCCATGATGCACGCGCATTGATGAAATTTCGTCGCGCAAGAAATCCTCCGTCATCGCTGCTGGAGTTCTGAGATCCGGTACTATTGCGACGTTGACCGCTGCTGGTGGTCATATCGACTGCTTTGACATCTGGTGATTCGGAGAGCACGAAACGTCCATCCACAGATCTATGGATTTGGCCAACATTTCTAGTACCATCTATTTCATCGGTATGCGGCGTGCTATAGATGGAGTGACAATTTGTGCATCGATCTGGTGGCCAAATCCAATGAAGAATGGTGATGAGGACAGTGGTTACACTTGGTATTCCGGTTTGTTTATATCTGTTAAAAGAGAACAGATAATATGAGATTAGAATTCAGTATTTGGAACTTTGTTAGGCGCATCTAAAGCAATTCAAATCACGTCGAAAGCATGCAAAAATATTATTCTACCAAGCTTACAATAAAAAGGACTAAAAGGATAATAGCTTGGCTATTGTTCAATACATATTTGTATCTCTATTTGTGAATTGCAAGTCTACGAGCTTGGAGTTGAGTGAATTTATTGCTTTGAATTTAAGGTTTGAAAAAATATGTAGGCTCATGTTTCTTTTTTTTTCATTGTACGTGAAATTCCAATTTCAATTCAGAAAGCGATCATTTTTAGAAAGAAAAAGCTGATATTTTTCATAAATCATATCATCTTGTTTGTTGCCCAATGGAAAGCCATACACCAACTCCAAGTATTCACGGGCCCTCCAGCTCCAATGTCCTTCAAGTTACTTAAGCTCAGCATGTGCTTTTGTTCATCAGAGTTACGCAGTGCGTCACTGGATGAAACTGAAACAAACATTTACGGGCAGACACATAGTCGCTTTTGAAGACCAAGTCGGCTGAAAAATTATCTTCAAAATGAGTAAACAATGAAAGCGTTAAGAAAACTGCTCGGGGGAACTAACTTAAGCAATGAAAGACCTCTAGATCTGAATGAGGTATTTAAGGATCGATGAAATAGGATGAGCACAAAAAGGATGAAAAACTTCGACAGATTCTAAATCCTTGATAAGTGGAGTAACGTTAAGGGCAAGCTTTTTATATTTTGTACATAGATTCGTGTTCAGAGTTTGACGCATTTAGCATGTGAGCGAACGTCTGATATAAGTCCATATTAAAACTTAGTTCGCCAACATCAGCTTCATCACCAAATGTTCCAAGGAAAGAAAAGCTATCAGACAAGACCAACGAGTGATGCCCCAATTGAATTTCCAGATCCGAACGTCAACAAGGAACTGTCGGCCTCCATATCAACTTATCGTCAAGCAAATTGATCGCAGCGGTCAACGTGAGATACTCTTCAAATATTTTGTATATCCGGACCTTCCGAGGAGTCAACATTGACACAGGCAATTGCTTTGTACAAATCAAGGCTTGAAAGAGGATTCCTTGAACTTGGAAAACGATATAATTAACGGTCGCGTATCTTCAGTGAGCCAATGCTGCCGCTTTCGAGGACAATTGGTAACGTTGCCAGAGAGCAATCAGCTCGAAGCCACCTATAGGATTTAAAGGATTACAGAAAAATGGCGGTGCTAGAAAAAAGATGAGTATTCTCCAAAAACAAAAAGGCCAGGCAAGGCAAATGCGTGTGCGATCGTATGGAGAAATTCTATAACAAAAATGATGTTAGTATATTTTCCGAGCAGGTTAAAGGAACAAGGACCTATTGGGATGAAAACGGCAACGTTTTTGTAGAGACGCAACCGATGGTCTTCATAAGATAAGATTAATGCTGAACGCTCTCAACCAGCAATTACAAACAGTCTTCCGACGTCAGGCAGATTTACGAGGCCACACCATAGACTATAACGAAGAAAAATGTATGAGAGACAAACTTCAGCTTGTGCCGACGGTCCTCATACTGAACTTTTTTGTAGTTGCTGGAGATGATCCATCACTTGTATACAGTCTCCAAAGTATGATCGGATAGAAGAATGACCCGATTAATTGAACTTCAGCATAGTTTTATATACAGGTGTGGGTTTCTTTACCAATACACTTGCTGCCAGGCCTTAAATGCCTGGCCAACAATCTGATTGGTCTTATCTTCACTTTTCGGCAAATGTGTAAAAAACAGGACTTAGACAAGGGATCCGGCTAGTTCTCGATTTTGAACGTCGTTCTCAAAAGAATCATTAAAATCTTAAATGCAAATAAGCGATGTAAGATCTTTTTGAAATCTATTGCAATATCAGCAAAAAAGTCAGGCAACAGCGTTTTCCTTGAGTTGAGAAAACTTAAGAGGAAAGGAAGAACTGTACGAGCCAGAATGTTCTGGGTACAAAAACTCAACGGGTCTCTGAAACTATACCAGAGGGACATCACGATGAAATTCTCAGTGGCTTTTTCAAGTGGAATGCAACCTCAAGCAACTAAACGAGATGTTCTGTGTGTCAGGTCCAGCCTGGATTATAGCGCGATCAAAGTGAGTAAAAAGTACAAGAAAGCAATTTTTCTATTGACATTGATAGTTAAAAATTACACAACAAACAAGGATCTAAAAAACAAAACACAACATTAAAATTCCGTAAAATAAACAACAAACCTTTAAATCTGTATTATTTTTTCAAGGTCAAGGCACAAATACAATAATTGTATATTTTTGAAATACGTTGAACAGTTCCATATTGAAAGCATTGCGAATCCATTAAGTATCCATTCGATACAATCGAAAGCATTTACAAATGAAAATGAAACAAAATCCAGGAACAACACATTTAGTAATTTTCCAACAAAGTACTCGTATGTAATCAAATAGAAAAGAAGAAAACTCACCGAAAAAAAAAACCTAAGAAAATACTAAAACGAAAAAATCGACTAGAAAAGTGCACATCACAAACATAAAAAAAAAATGTAAGATTATATGCGTGAATTATTTCAAATATCCTGCCGCTCTCTGTTAACGAGAAATCACTAAACCAACTCGAACACCTAAACCCTCGAAATGGCGAACAGTTGGTGTTACCGGCTTTACCTTAAATATGAGATTTTATGAGTTTTCGCGCTGAAATTGCGATTTTTATTCGAACGCCATTGTAAGCAGTCCCCATCCCGCCCAGCGTCGCGTTAATGTGGAATATCGACAAATCGAAAAACCCCATTGTACTCGTATGTGTGTGCTTGAACTCAGTTCTGGTTGGGGTCCGACGTTGGGCGCCAATAAACAAAAAAAAAATCCAAATAAAAGACCAAATGCATGCTACCTCAGCTTTAACAGCAAAAGCCATTATAGGCGCAAATACCGGGATGTACTTAAAAAACGGAGGCAAAAAATAATAATAAAAAAAAAAAACAAAACACAACGACAAAAAAAAAAAAAAAACTGATTCCGATATGGTATTTATGGGCTAGAGATCCCTTTTTTATTGCCACTTTATGTTTTGCCTTCCCATTGGATATAATGTCATCGCAATTGGTTTTGGCTTGGGTTAGGTGGCAAATGGTGTGATACTGGCACTGCCAGTGCCGCCGGTACTATTTGGTATGTTGATCCTCTTTCAACATTGTGTACTTGCTTTGGCCTCGCAATTTAATCGTAAATCATTGTGTAAATTCTTGTGGAAACATTTAAAAGGACGCAGGCAAGTCGAATGGTGAAATTCAAACGGCAAACAAACAACAGCAACCAACGAAATAACTTAAATCGATGCTATGAATCGAGTGTGGAGAGCACACAAAACAAGATTCAAAATGTCTGTTGGCATAAAACGTTTAGAGTTTTTTCTTTTATCCTTACTTATGTCGCCTTCAGCATGGTGGTGGGTGGATAGGACGTATGTGAGTGGGAAGAAAATATGATTATAAGTGATATTCGAATCTTGAAGATGAATGCCCCCCACTCTGACCCAGTTGTGGAGCATGAGTTTGGAAGACACAAGCGAAGGTTAAAATAATGGTATAAGAAGACAAATTTGAAAATTTATATTTACTCAGCAAGAAGGCACAAAGATGAGGAGAAAAGGACGAAATCTTGTTTAAGTATGGAAATAAATGTGGGAAATAGCAAATTTATCTTCGGATTGGAATAAAAAATTGGAGGTTAAACTTTGCAAAACGGGGACCTAGTGTGACATTTATATTCAAACTAAACCGAAGGAAATATTTAAGTAGAATTGTATTGTTACTATGCGGCTTACGTAACGGGCTCTAAAAGCTATGGAATTTTTATTTGACATAAAATTTATTGAAGTGAGCATTTTTTGGCTTTTTTCGTATTATAATGAAGGCTAGCTCATCGGTACTATTTTGCAGCATTTTTTTTCAGCAAAAAACATAGCCCCACAAAAAGTCATCTAAAGAAGTCAAATCATAAGAGCTAGACAACCAAGTAAAAGGTTTACTTCTTGAGAGGATTTGTTGAGCGATAATGTTCGCTCTATTTTCAGATTTGCAAAACAGAAAAATCACACACGAAGGTTATTGACCATCCTCCGAAGAGTGCAACTATCAAGATACAATTTCTTGAGCCGTTGTTGGAAAAATGTTATCCGTAGATGCACACAAATGGTTTAGCTAGAGCCTTGTCCTTAAACATCACTGGTTGGCTTCAAAAGCTGCATCATTTGAATCCAATAAGGGTAAAGACCAACATTTTTCCTCAAAATCTGCTTCGCAGTAAACGGCTAAGGTCATTTCTACAGAGGCGACGATTTCTTGGGATCAAGTTTATACTCAAGAGTGATACTCCTGTGAGCATTGTCGCTCTGTCGAGCATGTTCCACATGATCCTTGGAGTACCTGCACGGACACCTTTACCAGTTTGTGACGGCTACAATCTTTATTTACGGCAGCCAAATCAGAAATTTAATAGCTTTTTGGCGACATCGGGTATGTGGTCATTCCAATTGAGGGTTTTTTGATGCTGATTCCGGAGACGGAAAGCCTTCGGGTTCTACTGATGCAAGTCTCTATTCTTGGAACCCCATGAAAAAAAAATTGCTAATATCGAAACTTAATGAGTTTAACAAAGCTAACATTTAATTTCCATGGCTGAAGATGAGGGACGTGAATCCGGGTTGCAGATAGTGGTTCAATTTTTCGATGAGATATGGCATCAAATCAACAGTGGACCTTTTGCAACGAAAAGCATTCTGCCGGTCGTTAAAAAATGTTCATGATTTCAGATATTTCCTAAGCTGTTGCTTATTTAGGAATGCGCTGAACAAATCCTATTTTCCTTCTTTTCGGGAAAATACAAGAATAATAGAAAAGAAAACATACTCCACGGCTTTGTCAGCGGGATAGAATCACTCCTCAGAAGAAAAAGGGAATAATTTCTTTCTTGACCAGAGGATTTTTTAATGTCAAACCTTTGAGTTACTACTCCATCCCATGGAGTACAAGAGGGAGCAGCATGTTGAGTTGGCGACAAAATGGACTGCAAGAACATTGATTTTAATTACAGCTGGAATGTCGTTGTAAGCAAGTGTTTGGATGGAGGATGACAAACATCCTCATTCGTTGTCTCACGAACTACCAAAAACTATTGCTATTCTTGGGACATTGTAGCCATGATTGCCTTAATTCTTTTTCGCGTATAGCGTTGGCATGGTTCTTTTGAAGCCCCGAAGTTTCAGTCTTTTATTCCGATAGCTTTTTTGCAACTCAAGTCGCACCACAAATTTACCTGAAACTGAAAGCTTTTCTCAATAAATGGGCTTCAAACCTAGGAGTTCAATGTTTGTGACCATATTTGCGTCACGTCAGCATTTAAGTCGCTACCAAAGGAGCACAGAGATGAGTTAAAACTCATTGTTAAAGTCGTTTATGTTGGCCCTCTTGTATAAGCAAAAAACTTTCATAAGTGTTTTTACTGTGTGGTTATGTATGGAACTTAAAGTATAGATACAACTCGGTATCGAATACTAATGAAAAAGATATTTTGAGACTTCGTTATTAAGTTTCCACATTATTTTCCGTAGTAAAAATACATTTGTTTTAGGAACAATTTTTGTGAAAGTAAAATCAAAGTTTGTGTGGTCTTTGGTGTGACATGACAACACCAACACCAACACCACATCGCATACAAAACTGATTAACGTATAACTTAACGCTGATTATCAAGACGTTGCTGCTGTTCTAACAACAGCAACTTTTAAAAAATATTTCCCCGATTCAAGTACTTAAAATAAAATGTTACCTCAGATGTACTTAAAAATGTACCGTCAAGTATTACGTTACTACTTGGTAAAGTAATTGTACTTGGTGATTTTTAAGTAACAGGTATATTGACTTGTGTTTCAAGTACAAGTACAATTACAAAAAACTTGGTAATTATGCAGTAATGCAGTACAAATGTACTTCAGTACTTTACATTTCTGCAGAGAAGTGTGCTTTTTTACAGAAGCACTCGCACAGTCGAAGAATTCGATATTCAATACTCAAATGACGATACTCCTTAAAGTATTGTACTATGATACGAGAAATTGACAGATTAAGGAAATTGTTTTCACCTGCTCTGGGGCGTCTGTGGTGTATTTATCAGGGTTAGAAGTAAGAAAAAAGTCAAAGGGGTTGGCCATGTCTGGAGTCTGTGTGCGCTCATTGAAAAGCTTGGTTAAATGAAAAGCAGCGAAGGTCTCTTTCAGCAGCCTTTCTTCGGCTAATTGTCTGCTCAGAATGTCTGTAATAAAATCACCTGTAAAAAGTTGGAGCTTTTAAAAGTTAGAAATTTCCTGATTGGAACGATTGTGGTAGGAAACATCACAGCGGATATAAATGGTCGAACAGCGGAAAAAGTGAAAACCAGGAAGAATCAGGTCTGACAAAAACAGACACAATGCGCACCTGAGCTTCACAAATTACGAAAACAGCTGGCCTGTAATTGCAGATAAAAAAGTACACAGCAAAAATAAAAAATAAATCGATCTTATGTCGCGAAGGTTTCTTACGAGTCTGGTAGTTGATCCTTGTCAGAGGAGGACATCTCCCTCCACGAAATTTACGAATTTTCTTTTGAGAGGTTAAAAGATTTGCCAACTAGATTACCAAGAAACGGCATCAACATTTGACTTTGAATTGATGTTGTCAAAGGCCCTTTCGATGATTGAGTGTCTTCCGAATTCTAGTTCCGTTTTTTGCATTCCTGGCATCGTTAATTGGTCCTTAGAGGCTGGTTTACTCAAAAAAGTTTCACTCCTTATAGCACCTGACATACATATCCTAATATGTTCTTCAACTCCCTATAGATTTAATTGTTATAATTTAAGGATAAAATCTCCTTTACGAATGGAAAAGACTTAATGATTTCCCCTCAGCATTCATATGCATATGTTAGGAGGCCAATTTGCGAGCCCCCTCGCATTGAGGGAAGAAAATTCACGGCACACGACTCTGCGACCGAGTTCCCTTTTATTTCATACATATGGTAAGTGGTGATGCATGAATTTTGAATGAAGGACTAATGCCAACGATGTTCTTCGCTCCTTTGTCTGATTATCTTATTCCGCTCCTTTTTTTTTTTTATTGTGTATTTGGGTTTCAATTTTTATTGCCGACACAAATGTGAAAATTTGAAATTTAAAATTTAGAACAGAACTTATCCTTTATACTCGTACACATGTATGTATGTGTATTGAGAAGGATATATGCCAAGGTATACATTTTTAACCAAACTCGGGTTGGGGGGTGGAAAATTGAAATGGCGTTGTCTAAAAAATAATAAACAAACGACAAAAAAAAACAGAAACGGTAGAATAAACTTATCTCGTATCCTTTGAGATTAAAACATTGTTGTATACACAAGTGGTGTGTAAGAATTGAAATGTTCATTATGAAACAGGGTGTTGAATAATTAACGGCTACAGGAGTGCAATTTTATTGTGCAATGTGTGGCTCATTTGAATTAAGCTAATTTTTTTTTTTTTCTCAGTGGTGAGCCCACTGGATTGGTCTTGATTTATGGGTGAAGTGGGAAGGTGAGCAATTGAGGTCTCTTAACAGTGTGCCACAGAGGAATTGTTTTGTAATTTAAATTAAGGTTTACCTTAGAGTGCAGGCAAGAATAACACTGCAAGTGAAATGTCTTGCTTTGGGAACATAAACGTAATTTGTATAAGGACGTGTTCCAAATGGGTTAGGAGAGTGAAATGCCTGGCGGAATAAATGTTAATGAGTTTAAAATGCTAAGAGCACAACTCAGACGTGCTTGTCGTTGGAATTTGAATTTTTATTTTGATGTCGAATTCTTATAACCAAATTAACTTTTAGTACGCAGAACGTATTCCGGAGGCGGAATAACAATCTTAAACGTGAATGCTTCAAAATGTAACATGAAAAACTTGACCGATTTAAGGTTCCGATAAAAGCTTACGAGTGTTAGGGCTATGTTTTACAGAGTTCTAAAGTAGAGCCCGACAAGACACCAAGAACAGAGGTGAATAAATCGGGTTTCTTTATTTCTGATCAGGAACCTTACCCAATCAATTGTCTAGGTTCTCAAAAGACTTTTCGCTGCATTCAAATGGAGTCCTGACATCCTTTTATCAACCGGATTTCAATTTCCTTCATTTTACGTTAAGTGCAAACTAAAAGGCTTTCAAAACTATATGCATTGGACCACTGATGTTTTGCTGGCCCGCTAATGCCGTGCTGCTAGGAAGGTGGCTTCGTACCGGATAAGCGAAGTTCGGTTGGCTTGTCTTCTTCCTTCTTTCTCACCAACTAATCGGCGCTTTCATTATCAACTCAACCGCGTAAAAGTGACTTAGTACCGAACTCATTTTGAGCTCGTTATGCTTAAAGAAGAGTACTCAAGCTCTGTTTGAATTTCTCGTCATTCATTTTAAAAAATTAGACTACACTCTGTAGCTTGCAACATGTACAATTAAATGGCAAGTGGCTCTTCAAAACTTCGATTGCAGAACCGAGTGATTGATTCTCTCCATTGCAAAGAATACCAATTTTAAACAAAAGTGGAAGCGATTGTTCTCTAAGAAACTCTATGGAAATGACCGAAATTCAAGCAAGTATGTATTCGTAACGGAAGCGTTCTTATAAGAAGGCGGAATTTCCCAGAAGGCATCATTTGGCATGTGTTTCGATTAGTCGCCGAAGCACGTGGCTTAGGAAAGAACACTCAATGACCACCTTTGTTATCAACGCCAATTTCTGATAACTCTTTGCGAAGTAATTGAAAAAAGACTTCAAAAATATTAGCAGGCCATAAGATCGCGAACAAGAAGTCAATCCAGTCAAAACTTTTACCAGAAAAAAAAAATACCATGAAGTAATTTGGTCTTCGTCCTTATTTCTGGATATGAGTCTCAACTGAAAACTTAATATCTATGAAGGAGTAAGGAGGGCATACAATGGTCTATTAGCACTGTCGGTAAGTTTCCGGGCAAGTTCTAATGTAATTGATCTCCAAGCTTACAGATTCCGTACTCATCTGTCGTACCATATTAGTATCAAAGGAGGTCTATTGCATTGAATTCGGGTGATTTCAGATTTTTCAGTACCGAGCTTTCTTAATCTATGTGCGCCAAAGCTTGCAAAATTGGTTCGGATCATTCGGATTATCAATATGAATTAGACATCGGAATTCGGAGGATGAAAAACAACCAAAAACTATTTTGAAATTACCGACATACTTGACAGTTTGGGCCACAAAGTAGGATTATATTTTCTTCAGCAGACCGCCGCGCTGGTCGTCTCTTTTCAGAGTTGAAATTTGGCCAAATATTTCAAATTTCAACTTATCTGTCCATGAGACTTTCGACCCGTTGAATTTAGCCGAAATGGCTTTCGATAACCCTCGATTAAGGAGGGATTAATCAATCGCAGCTCATACAACCTTGGAGATTTTAAATGAGCAATTTCCAGGCCGTGTGTTCTCCCGTTTTTGTGATTTAAACTGGCCGGCTATATTGACGGACCTGAAGGCGCTAGGTAACTTTTTTTGTGGTTAATTGTAATTTCGCTTTAACCTCGATAAACCACGAAAATTGTGTCATTTGATCGATGTATTTTTTCGAAGCCATAACTTAAGCACCTTTGAGTTTGATTCTTCTGAAAATTGAGGCCAATTTTTTCCATTCAAGCAAAATGACACAAAATGAGATCACGCTTGCCCCACACTATATCCTCAGCCTCATCTACTAGTTTGGATATTTTTGAGAAAGTCTATGGACAGCCGGATTCCGTCCATGATTTGGAGGGAAAGAAGTGAGTACCAGCCATCATTTGGAAATCTTTGTAGTTTACCAACTAGTTTTTGAAATAGTTTCTAATATTCATGGATTCTATGTGGTTGTGTGGTTTCTGCGTATCTTTATCCTTATTCTCTTAAAAAGTTTCAATCACGGTAACGTCCTTAGAATGTGCCCAGTGATGAGTCTTCGTTTGATTGATTCTCTCGAAAGTATTATTATGGGTGTTATGTGGAAAAGATTTTCGTTTTCCATTTCACTTCAATAGGTTCTTTTTTTTTTACTTCCCCACCTCAAGCTAATTGAGCTTGAGGTACTTATGCTTTGTTGGAGCAACCCCACTTATATGATCAGCTTGGCCTAGATGGGGCGTTCACGGCTCTAGAGATAGGCGACCAGGGTTCAATCCCCGGGCTCGGTTCTTTTTATGAATGTCGGGTTTGATGGGCATTCCTTTGCTGTGGGGAGAGTGATCCTGCAGAGGGCGTGAGGGAGAGGGATTCTGCTTGTGCAGCGAGAACCAAGTAGGACCCTGAGTGAGACCACATAAGAACCGCGCGACGGTGATCAGGCCATAGGTCTAGTATATATGGAGCGAACAAAAAAAAAAAGGAAATCGGAAGATTAGGAGGTTCGGCTAAGCTTCAAGAGACATTTGGTTGAGAACAGCGGATCAACCCAGTCTGAGATCAAGTAATATATTAAGCCAAAGGCAAGTGTTGATTTTTTTTGTGTGCGCTAGAGTGCTAGCTAGTGCTAGATTGATCCCTTTGTCCCAGAGGTCCATAGGTAAGATCTCCTCATCTTTTTCCTGAGCTGTACCTGAACCCCTCTCTATCCCCAACAGAAACGATTTTGCCTTTTGGTTGGAGGTTTTTTTTCCCACTGAGTTTTAAACACGCCTCACTAAACGCCAGTGTCCACAGAAGCGAGTCGCCGAACGCGGAACCCAACCAACGTCGAGCACCTTCAGTCGCATCGAGGACTATCAAGAAGCGAGGGTCATCCTGAAAGATACCCATAAATAAGGGTGGCGAACTAAAATAGAAACTAAGATATTCAAATAAATATATAGTCGTTCAGACGTGGCCGTGAAATAAACAAAAAGACATATGGGTCGCGTGGGTTGAATCGTTGGCACGGTCGTGTGCGCAGGTTCGAGTTCATCGGTCGCGGATTTTTAATTTTTTTTGTTATTTTCATTGTTTTCTCTTGGTGTAGGATAGTTATTAAGACAAATGAATTGTTACTGGTTAAGCTTAGTAATTAAGAATATACATGTGTTATTAAAATTGTAATTAGTGTCGATAACCATTGCGTTATTTTGTTTCTTTGGAGTTTGCGGAAGTCGAGGATATAATTCGCGAGGCTCACATCTTTTTCGCGATTTTAGTTGTGAGTTAACCTAAGGGAGGGCAATCGCGTGGCGCCCAAACTTAACATCTTCACCCACGGCCAGCCTCCGCAGTTGGCCGTAAGCTGTCGCGGAGTGAGTAAAATCGGCGGTAACATTATTCGAGTTGTAAAAGTCGATTTGTATTACGAAAACATTTATTACGAACTTAAGGCAAAGTCAAGCGGCTTAATTAGGAGAAAAAAATAACACCAAGACTGGATATCTTACAAGGCGAAAATTGTAACGGCGGACGAGTCGAAAAGTTGAGGCTTTTCGGCATGAGTTTCCATTCGTCATTTTGTGGTTGTAAATATGTTCCAAAACAGTCAAAAAAGGTCTAAGGATGGACTTTTAAGACTCAAAAAATTATCCGAGCTATTTTTGCAAAATTCGCTGTCGAAACGTGCATCAAGACGATTAAAAAGAATAGAACTCTTTTGGGGACAAAATTCATTGTACAGCGTCCTAATTGATGCATCTATAAGGCTGATTTTGGCAATACTGACTTCGATTCCTACTTTATGACCCAAGACTTTTCATAATTTGATAAGTTTGATTTGATATCGAAAGAAAAAATCGTCGTCGGCTTGTGACATCGTCTAAGACATGCTCAAATATATTTAAGACAGTCGAACAAATGGATCAAATTGGAAAAATACATTTAATTCGAAAACAAATCATATTCCCCATCGAACCTTCGCTGTCTGGCAAAAAAAGCCACTTCGTTTGACATGGCAGCAGGGAAAAAATGAATAACAATAATTCTGGCATGCTGAACATAAATTTCATAAATAATAAAACATTAAATTAATGGGACAAAAAGAACTAAAAACAAAAAATAACATTTACGGCAGTGACAAGGACATCATTGACATGGATACGTAATACATGACACAGTAATACAATGACAAAATGACATAATGACAATAACTAGGATAATGATTTGCTTACGATTTTGATTATGACATGATGGGCCTGGAACTATAAAAACGGTTTCGTAATCCCGATAATGTTCGGAATCATTCCTGGGAAATGATTTTACATTTATGTTTTTTTTTGTTTCATTATTGATTTAATATATGCAAAACAAAAAATAATTAAAAACAAATAAATATGAGTTGAAAACAAAAATAATAATCGAAAAAAAAATTGCTGCTTAATTTAAAGGATATTTAATTTAATGAGGATACTCACTTTTTTAAAGGCACTTGACCAGTGGAATTGGAGCCCGTACGATTGGCAGCGATGTTACGGGCATCGGTTATCCTGCAAGCTACCATGTTGAACTCTGTAATCGAATTATTTCTAAAATTAATTGGGTTATAGCATTGGCCATCCTTAAAATATATATTTTAATGCATTTTGTTAACTCTGTTACTAAATGAACATCGAACATTATACTCCACCACCATTACATTCACTATATAGTCAATCTATATAAATATATATACTTTTTTTTCAATTTATTTTTAAGCACAATTAGCTTAATAGATTTTTTTTTATTTACCTGCATTAGTGTGTTTCACAAACAAACATTGGTTTTACATTTATTTACATTCACAAATAAGAAGGATGCATATTTACCATCACCACCAGCACTTTAGAAGCTTTAAATACTCAACTCTAATGTTTAGCACTTTAAATCTAATTCAATGTTAGTTTTATTTCAATTATTTCTATCTAGATACACACATTATAGCTTCAATAATCATTCTCGCTAAAAAGATATCAAATTATTATTATTATTTATTTACTATTATTTTATATTGTATATAGCATATCATGGAGGGGAGCACACACAAAAATATATATTTAGGACACGGCTCTGTTTGAAAATTATGGAAATTTGATGGTCCAGGATGCTGATGATGCCTTCCTTGAAAGTTAAGTAGAACTTTCGAGGATGGTTTATCCGAGTGAAAATTGTTTTTTTTTTTTTAATTTTATTTTTAACTTCTAATTGTTTTTGATGATTTTTTTTTCGGAAGTTTTTAATTTAAATCAAATGTGTGTATGTGAGATTGTGTAAATGTGTGTGTGTTCAGGTGCTTTAAAGTGAAAATTATATGAAAAGGATTTTTTATTTGTTTTAGTTTTAAACGAAATTATTTTATGTGCAAGTGAGGTTTTGTGAAATTCGTTTCGGTGTATATCTCAATGTCTAAGTGAGCTTATTGGTAAGACGAAGGTTAAATGGATATATACATTTTTTTATGATCAAAACTTGGTCTAGAAGAGAGGATAAAAGCTTATTTAGAAATAACTGCTAAGATAGGACGTCTGGATACCGTTTTAAACTAATGACCCGGAGACTAAAAAGCCTCGAAGCCTTCCGTAAAACGCTGTAGAGGTTTTACAAATAACATATTTTTACACTTACAGATCTTATTCGGTTAACAAATTGACAAAAAATAGTTATTATGCTTTTACGGGACTAAATGGAACGATTTCCGATTGAAAATTATTTGTGATATTACTTCCGAAATGCGAAACGGTGCTAATTTGAAAACAAGTGTTCGAAATAATGAACCAACCGCAGTTGGTACACCCAAATTTGTGAAGAAAGAAATTGGGATTATGGGATCAAGTGATTATGACTACCCTTTGAAAGAAGGTGTAGTTTTTCGAAACTCAGATGTATTTTGGTTAACATTGCTCCATGGATATCGATTTATTTGCATTCGCTCACTTCGAAGTATTTTATTCGCAATTACTAGAAGATTTCGCCAGCGGTATGGTGTCAGTGTTGTGTCAAAAGACAAAAGAGCCAACAAATTCATCTTCACCCATCATTGACAGCTTGATCTTGAAAAGTGCCGATAGAGTTATCACTTCAACACGAGAACGCAAAAAGTAAGACAAGTATCGCTAGTCTGATATCGCCATTTGTTGGGGTTAGACCAGAATCGAAAACTAGATAAAATTTCTAGGATTCTAACTTGAACCTATCAACTGAGCCAATAGATAGTTCCATGGCGATGGAGTTTTGGGATAAAAGCCTTACAATAATCGATTTCTTGCACAGTAAGTTCACTAGTGATGTAACCAGTCACATTGATGATATTGCTTGGACGCACCGTAGATCCGATGTGACGCAATTTGTTTTTTTTTTTTATATATAAGGTGCCATATAACGCCGTAGCTATGCGTCCATAAATTGAAAACTAGCAAAACAGAATGATTCCGCATATAGTCAGGACCTCCATTATGGTGCTACATGAACACTTCCTGTGAATGCGGGGCTCTACTATGGATCGATTTATGTCCAGGTATCTAGGGGTGAGTGTCACCGAGGACCGGAGTTTGTCGATTGTACAGTATTTTAAATCACTTCGTATCTGCTCGTTTACCAGGTGGAACACTTTGAGGACAGATCTCGGAGTACACCCGCATAAAGTCCAACTTGTACAATAAAAGTCAATGGACCTTCGTTTGCATCGTATGTTCGGTAGGCGGAAATCTCCTGGAAGCGAGTTTTTATCTTCAAGCTGTCTTCAGTCATACAACTGCCCGTCACTTGATAAGGACAAACTTTTCATTGGCGAATCATATAAAAAAATTGACTTATGAACCTGACGTTTAGGTTGTTTTACTTGACTCCTTTGGCCTTATTTTTATGCCATCAAGTCAAGGTCAAGTCACTTGGGTATGCTTATTAACCGGCTGAACAGTTGATGACTTTGTGGTGATGCAAAACTGAGTAGACAGGATGGCTTTCATAAGTATATTAGAAATTGTTTTGTTTTTAATTTCTATTTACTTGACCTATTGAATATTTTGGGTTACATTTTTAAAAACAACTTATGCATTTGCAAGGATTTATATCGCATCACAAATGGCTTTACGTATTTTTGGATAAACAAAATGCAAGACGCTCTTTTTGACCGATTTCTGTTCTAATAAATTTTTGTTTATTTCATGAATTTATTAGTTCCTGTCAGTTGATACCTGTAAGTTGCATTAAATGCCTAACTGCTGCATTTAACTGCTTGAAGTTTAAGAATTACATTATATATGAATGAAAAGTATGAGTACAGTCGAAAAAGCGATAAATTAAAAACACCTTGTGCACATTTATTTTTAAGAAAACACTTAAATATTACTTAACACTCATGCAACACAAAAGCCATAGGAACACAATGTGTAAATATTTGTTAAAAAATAAATAAATTCCCCATTGGATCAAGTTTGATCATAAAAAATATTTTGTTCATTTTCTGGACCTGGATTCGTATGGAAAAAATGCTAGGATTTTGTGTTTTACACTTTGTGATAATTTATCTAATCAAGACGAGGCACTGGTCTCTTTGATTTCAAATAATAAATATAAAATTGAATTTTCGAGCAGCCAACAATTGCCTCGTCTATCTTCACTACCGAATCCGAAATAATATTCTAGATATAACTAAACTTACCCGGTTCACCCACCGATTTCTGTATTTACAAAATTAAATTTTACAAAACTGAGTGACTTGCTAAACGTCGTTTGTTCCGCAATTATCTTGTTTCTATTTTGATTTTATTTTATAAAAGTTGCGTAGATAGAGTTGGTCGTTTTGGGGTATTTTACCAATTTTGTGCGTGAATTGTTTACAAAAAACGCCTGCCCATAGAGATACATCAAAATAAAGTTCAATACTTCGTAGGATCTTAGTTCTGGGCAGTTAAAACGATTGAACTAAGACCGGTAAGGTTTAGCATATTAATAAAATTTAAAGATCCTTTCTAGCTAATATATCAAAGAAAAAACGAAACTAATGCATGTTAACAAATAATACAAAGAAATATTAATAAATTCATGCACAATATTAACACAATCACCATCGTCACCGAATCATAATAAATGAACGAGTATTTTTGCATGTTTTGTGTTTTCTTGGACTGTTTATTTGCTTTGTAGGATTTTTATTTCTCCATTCACAATTCAATTATGTTTTAAAAACAGGTTTGTGATCATTTGATAAAGAATAAGTCAATCTAATCATCAGAGACAATAAGACAACAATCAACTTATTAGGTGAAATTTTTAAAAAAAGTCTTTTGCATCACCAAGAAGGTGGGCATAACCCAAACCTTGATATGATGGCAAGAAACTGATTTCATTTGAAGCTGTATCAGAGGCGAAATGTTAACTTCACTAAAACAATGTTGTCAAAAAAAATATTGTTTCTCGTGCTACCTCCGTTTAGGACCCTTGACTTTGGTTGGACCTTAAGTTTATTGTTGATTCCATGTGGCTCCAGAGTCACTTGACTTGACATATCTACTTTTCCGAGATACGTCATTCAATTGCGATAGTCGAACCTGAAACTATGTCAGATGTTTCTATTCGGATTTGCACCCGTGACTTCAAGCGGACACCAAGGCGTGCTCAGCATTATCAGAAAAACTAAATATTTGACGTTCGGGCACGACTTATTTTGTCATTAAATATAATTATTTTTTTTTGTAAAATGAATAGAAACATTTTAAAATATCAAAATGTAAAAGAAATGCTGTAAAATGTTGTGGAAGTCTTCTAGAAATATCTTAAGGATGTTGAGTTCTCTTTTATCCGCTTGAAGGCGAGACACAAAGCGATGCTTAATACGTAGGCTGCTATATATTTCAGGCCAAGGCAACACTAAATGTTGCCAGGTGCAATCCGACATTCTCATTGGAAAGTATGACATATTTTAGCATAACATCACTCAGAACGTGTTGTCATTTTATCGTGAATTGTTTTATTTACAGAGACTTGAAAAATTCATCTCGGCAAAAAAATGGAATTAACTCGTGAACGCTTTCGTGTGATCATTTTTTACAACTTTCGACGTGGATTATCACAACAAGAGTGTATTGATGAACTTAAATTTTTGTATGGCGATGAAGCACCATCCTGTAGAACAGTGAAAAACTGGTTTAAAGAATTTAATCATGGCCGACGCTCGCTCAAAGACGAATTCCGTGAAGGTCGTCCAGAAATGGCCGTTGTGCCAGAGAACATTGATGCCGTGCGTGAACTGATAATGCAAGATCGTCATGTGACATACCGTGAGGTAGAGGCATCCGCGGGCATTGCTCCCACCAGCATACATTCGATATTGTATGAACACCTGGCCGTCAAGAAGGTTTGTTCTCGTTGGATCCCTCACAATTTGACAATCGCTCAAAAAAAGGCTCGTGTCGATTGGTGCAAAGAAATGTTAAAATACGATCGCGGTGCTTCAAAAGACGTTTATAAGATTGTCACAGGTAATGAATCATGGATCTATGCGTATGAGCCCGAAACAAAACAACAATCGACCACGTGGGTCTTCGAAGACGAGCCAAATCCAACAAAAGTTGTTCATGGAAGAAGCACTTCGAAGCAAATGGTTGCCTGTTTCTTCGGCAAAACTGCTCATGTGGCGACTGTTCCGCTTGAGCAACGTAGGACGGTCAACTCTGAGTGGTACACCACAATTTGTTTGCCTGAAGTCTTCGGCGAAATTCGAAAAAAGAACAAGAGAAGACGAATCGTTGTTCACCATGACAATGCGAGCACTCACACATCGCCAAAACGTCGAATTGATGAGTCATCCGCCGTACAGCCCTGACTTGGCACCCAATGACTTCTTTTTATTCCCGCACATTAAGAAAAAAATGCGTGGTCAACGATTTTCGTCGCCAGAACATGCTGTTGAAGCGTTCAAAAGCCACGTTTTGGAGGTGTCTCAATCGGAGTGGAAAAAGTGTTTCGACAATTGGTTTGAACGCATGCAGAAGTGTATAAAGCATGTTGGAGAATACTTTGAAAAACAATAAAACCACTTTTGATGATAAATATTCGCATTTTCATTATTAGGCCAGAAATATATCTAGCAGCCTACGTAGCTGTGGTAAAACTTATACCCATTAGATCAAGAACATTTTATATAATAACATACAAAACTAGTATTTCTAGAGTGTTTTCTATTATATTAATAATCATCTCTGACGAACTGTAAAATAGTGTTCATCAACCAAGGAGACTAGCAGCAAATGCATTGTTGTTAAAAAGTTACTCGAACAACGAAACAAAACGTTGATAAATTTAAGCTTAAAAGGTTGCATTTCAAAAGAAGTACAAATGCTTCAATTGTACTGCCTTAGCATATTGACAAAGGCGAAAACTGAGGACAATGCTGTTTCAATAATATGATTTTGAGAATATCTATTTTAACATATGTTACAGCTTGTACGTATTTTCTCAGTATAGCTCATTTGTTATGATTGTTTAACATTAAATATTTAAAAACATTCAGCATAGAAATGCTTAAACAATTTATAGAATAAAAAGCCCACAAAAGTCTACAAGTTTCAAAGTTAAGCGCAATTAAGTTTGGGTTTTTTTTTAATCGATCCAAGGAATCCTAAAAAAAGGCATTAACTAAGCTCAATCGCTGATTACGTAGTTCCGATTCGTATTAAATGTACAATATACAAACTTCCATTTAGGATTTACACACATGGATTTAATATGCAAAAGAAATAAGACTGGGCAAAATCCAGAGCCCAGTGGTACACCCATGCATATCTGCAATATATTGAAGTACTCAGTGAATGAATCAATTTTCTCCTGTCGCTGACATGCATCATTACGAAGCATTAAACCGTGTCATTTTCTTAGGTATAGAACGATTTTGTGATTTCTATAATAAGGGCAAAATTTGTCCTTGTGAAAAGGTACGAATTTTTCAAAAATAAAGTCATAAAATTTGAGGCTAATTAGTATATACAACCAAGTTCCGAGAAAAATGGCAAATTCTGCTGATTGACTTAAATTTCACTCAACGAGCGATAAAAATTAGGTCCAAAAAAGAAGACCAGCCGGAATTTGACGGTCAGAAGGATAATATAAGACATTATACTATAAAGCGTTGAAAATTGAAAATGAAACCTGTTTTGAAGCAAGGGCGTAAGTAGCTTCAAATAAATTTCCGAAGATAACATGTCGCTTAGAGCAGAGAATGGAAACGTGTTTTCTTTTCGAATAAAACAAAGTTTGAACTTGACTGTCCCGATGGTTACAATTTCCGTTTAACCTTGTTTGGCATAATCGTATCGGAGTTGGATTTTCTAACAAATATAACGTCACATTCACACTAATAAGGTTGACAGAGGCTGTATCCAATCATGGATTGCGCCATGGTCGCCCTATTCGCCCAACATAAACAACATCATTGAAAACGTAATGCCTGGGACGGTATTGAAAATACAAAGACGCGTAGACAACCGTTTCTTTAACTGCTAAAGACCTTTCAATTTATGGTTACTAAGCTGTAAAGATTGAACTGAGACATCAAAAGCTGGTGGCACCTAGCCGGCCTTTCTTCCAGTTTTTGGTTTGAAGACCACCTTAACTTTCGTCCATCTTGAGGGTTTGTAATTTAGCACCTGGCTAGATCCAGTTAAATTTAGGCTATGAACCTTCTTGAAATAGAAAAAGCATTTTAAAATGTAAATTGGCAAATGCTTGTGATAGGTAGGTAGGTAGGTAGGTAGGTGTGATTGTCACATCTGAAACAGTTGTGACCCACTTAGATCCTGTTTGGATCCATTGTGTTATCACTTACTGGTGATTTATACACCGATTCCAAATTAACCAGGGGACTAACTGAAACCTTAGAAATACCTGATTGGTATCCAAGTGGTCTCTGAAGAGATTGTCCAATTTATCACCGGTTATAATCAGTTTGTTTTCTAAATGAATTTTGCTATGTTCTGAATCTTTTAATCTGACATATCTTCTAGGTTGCCGAGTGAGTAGCTTCCTAGCGTGCTTTTCCTCGTTTTTGCGAGGGCGGGACAGGTGCCTAGGAAGTGTAGTACGCTTTCTTAGTCTTCCTCGTCAATGAAGCTCCTGCACAAGTCGTTCCCATTCTTAATGCGTGTTAGACCATAATACAGTGACCTGTGATAATTCTTACAACCTTACTTATTATATTTCTGTTAAGGCTAAGGAGTGTACTTGTCTTTTTTTGGATTAATGAGAGGCCAAATTTGCCTCGAAGTCCTACAGGTGTCTAGTTCCACCCGTCTCCGATTGGTGATATTGATGGCATCTGTATTAAGCAAAGTGTTTATGGCTTGAATTGAGGGGTAAGGGGTCTCCTGATTTATTGCCAGTGGCAAGCTCACCCCTATTCTAGCTAGCTCTTCGGCTCTTTCATTGCCTGGAATACCACTATGCCTAGGGGACCCAGCATAGGGAAAGGTTAAATCTGACCGCTATCTCCCTGAGCCTTGATGGCCGCCGGGTTTTTCAGCAGGGACACTACAAAAGTTGAGCAACAGGGACAGCAAACGACGCCATATTTCTTGCCGCTCTTTTGACATTTCTCTTCAGTAAGGTTTGCCATCTCACGATGGAAAGATATACGAGCCAACAACGAGTCGAAATTATTAAAATTTACTACTGAAATCCGGAGTCAGTGGCCTCAACGTTAAGAGCGCTACGTCCAATTTTTGGTCATCATAATCGTCCTAGCAGATCGACAATTGAGCGTCTAGTGGAAAAATTTGAATCCACAGGCACAGTACAAAATGTTCCCGTGCCAGTGAGACAAGGAAGTGCCCGTAGTGTCGAGAATATTGCTGCCACTGAGGCTTCAGTTGCAAAAAGCCCAAATGTATCTCTCGTCGTTCTCAATCGTTGGGCATCTCTGTGACGTCGTTGTGGAGGATTTTGCGAAAAGATCTTGGCCTACATCCTTACAAGATTAAATTGACGCAGAACTAAAGCCGCTTGACCACCAGAAGCTGAGCAACAACTTTAAAATGATTCGGATTTTCATCGAAAAATCACCTTCAGCGATCAGGCTCATTTCTGACTGAATGGCTCCGTCAATAAACAAAATAGCCACACAGCGAATGTCACAATCAATTAATTGTAAACCAAGTTTGGAGAACGTGTTATCTCACGAAATGGTCCAGTCCCTTGGCCGCCTTGGTCTTGCGATTTGACGCCGTTAGACTATTTCCTGTGGGGCTACGTCAAGTCTATGTTCTATGCCAACAAGCCAGCGACGATTGATGAACTTCGTACGAATATCGAACGTGAAATTGCAGCAGTATCGGCCGATTTATGCTTGAAAACCGTCGAAAATTGGGTCCAGCGTCTGGACTTCTGCAAGCATTCCCGTGGTGGCCATGCAAAAGAAATCGAGTTCCATACATAATGGCATCGAACGTACTTTCACAGGAATAAAGAATTTCATTGATATCCTAAACCAGATCGGATTCATTGACAGTAAGCGGGCAGCCTCTTGGATAGCTTTAACCTCTGCCTGCAATATACTGCCAGAGAGGGAGATCTCCAGCGAGATCGCAGATATTCCGAGTCCGGTATCTTCGTTCGTTTTGGAACCGTCCGTGTAAACTTCCAGATTGGCAGATTTTCTTACTATATCTTTCGATCAGTCATCCCTATCTGGGATCAGTATTTTGTATCCCGATTCGAGGTCTAGGATTCTTTATTATTTCCGTATGACCTGGGCTATGTGGTCTGCTCCAGTGGTTACACCACTCAGTCAACCTAAAATGCTTGGGATAACTTTGGCCAGAAAATGTTCAACTAAATAAGCAGGCGATAAGTTTTGTCTTAAAAAAGATAAATTATATTTGCTATCTTCTTTTTTCCAAATTATTTTGTGACATCCTGTTTCCGTGCCTTCTTCGGACATCCGCAATTTCCCAACGCTCGCAATTTGTTTTTGAAATATATTTTTAAAACGGAACTTCACGTTGCGTGCCGCTTGCTAATTGTTTTACGCGTTCAACTTTATTTGTCCTTCAGTCGTCCACAGTTCGTCCTTTATTCTCTTTTTTATAATAATTATTTTCTGAAATTTAAATTTCCAAACAGACAAAAGCAGGGTGGAATTAATGCTTTGCTGCGAGTACGGGTATACTCGTATGTGTACGTGTTTTTTTGCTCCTTTTTCAATTGTGTATTCTGCAAATGTTACTGTCGAGCGTGTCCATCGAATCAAGAGGAACGAGAAAAATAAAGAACTTTGACATTTTGCAGTTCAAATTAAAAATGGAAGTCAATTCGTGGTTCGTGGGTGGTTGTTGGACAGTTTTTTTTTTTTTTTTTCAATCAGTGACCCACCCAGCAGCTGGGACACTTAATTAACATAGAATTGTATTGCGATGGAAATTATTGGAAACACTGGCCGAACAAGGATTGTTAATCAATCGTAAAACATTAATCGTCTCTGTGTCGGACCAATGGATGCATGCAATACATGAGCGGTGGATAAAAAAAAAGGTTTTAAATCAACGCACTTATCTATAATGATGCTGAATGTTAATGCGGATTTATTGCAGTGGAAAGTATGTCCGCTTGTTAAAGGGAAAGGAATCTTATAAACAATCTGTGTGCGGGGATTACATTGCTTCAGGTTATGCAAATGACATCGGCAACCGTCAGCTTAATGAGGGGGGTAGCAAATTAATACTCACCCAATCAGATGACTCAGATGTGTATAGGGTTCATTCACAGGTTAACTGACAATTTGAACAGGGAATCGAATAGGAACGATGTTTTTTCGCATGTAATTTTTTTCCCCAAACATACGGAAGGACATGTGCATACACATTGAAATAATACCTACGTTCTATAAGGGTTGGAAAATGTAGCAAAATAGATTAAGTGGGATTTATAGAATTTGTATCTTTTGTATCTCGAACCTGTGGGGAGCTGTGCAAATTGAAAATTCCATTCATCGTTATTACATAAGTCTCGGAACGGCGCATGGATACCACTTACGTCTGTACCATTGTGGGATAGCACAATGGAATCAGAATTATTGCAGATAAAATAAAAATCCATCATTGGCAATTGCCCAAAGGGCCAACACGAAGTAATGTTATGCATACGCATATTGTGCATGCCGATAGTTCCGGTTGAGTGAAATGGATTCGAAATTCGGAGAGATTAAAATATTTTGCAAATTAAGCCACGTACTCGACGTAAATTTTCATGGCAAAAGTGTGAGGTTCTCAAAGCTCTACAATATTTTCTGTTTTCCAGTGATTACTTAGAATAACTGCCGCCTAAATTTGTTCAGAACAGTCTTGAACTTCTGTGCAGTTCTTTCAAAATTCCATAATACGGGTACAATCAAACTCATTAATGTTGAAATGCACATATTTTGAAAACCATTCTCATAAGCCAAAGAATTCAATGGCCATTCTGTAAGGATTAAATATATTAGAATGCAATAATTTTTCTACGATTTAATAAAATACAATCAATGAATGCAATTATTTGGGAATTCAGTGATTAATTTACGCTCACTTGGATTCTTTGCATTCTTTTGCATTCTTTGAATTCATTTAAATCGATTAAGTACCAAAAGAAGGTGACAATTTTTCGAAGGTTTAAAGAAGCCTTGTACACTCATAATAATTTTCTTCACTTACTTGAAATTATACCTTATTTCATTGTGCTTTTCGAATATTTAAATCAATTCAATTTGGGTAGGGCTCAAATCCATTTGTTATTTCAATTTGTCGAATGATATAACTCCTTTTGTACGAGAAGCGATGCTCAAGTTTAAGCTTGGTTTATAGCAGTTCAAATGAATTGATAATTCTAAAAAAGAAAGCCTTAGATTGACAATCTGGTAGTTCATGATGCATACATAAGTAGTTTCCAGAACCAGCAATATGATCACAATAACGAGCGAGGCGAATGAGAAGACCGCCTTACTTACTTTCTCATTTAAGCTCAGTTATAGAAAAAATTATTGCTTCTACGAAAAATTTTCCTAAATATCTCGGATTATTGGTTTTTAAATAAAAATAACCAACCGCTTCAAAACCGCGAAATTGATGAACATTTCGCTATAGCATGGGATTTAAAAAGAATCATTCTTTTGAATTCAGTAGTTTTTACATTCAGTTTTAACCAACCATTGATTGTTCAATGACTGCAAAGTGTTGAAGTCCGCAGTGAATTCACATCAGATCAGTTGAAGTCAGTGAATTAAACAGAATCAATGAGAATTCTGTTGAACAGTGGGGAATAATCAAACGCAATATTTTTTAAGTTGATTGATGATATATTGAACATTATGACCAACAAGCGTATGAAAAATAAAAATATTCCACCCACAAGTGCAGAACTAAGGTTCACCACCATAGAGGGAATATATTTTTGGAAACTATCACGAAATCTGAACTAAGGGGCGACAAGGTGAAGTTAAGTTCGAAGCTGACAGCTTAAGTAAACTGCAAGAGAAATTGAAAAGTCAATAAGTCAAAAATACAAGAAATTAGGTGTTCGTGTTTGACTTTAAAAGACGCGGCTTCTTGTCTTAAAATTTTTAGTCGAGCACTACGAAAAAAAAAATCACTTGGACCGATGGCAATTCAGAAAAAGAGCTAAATTTTCTACGTACCTAGGTGCTCAAACCCATCTTGAATTATTCCAAAACCCTACTTCATCTCCTCCTTAGCAATTAAGTAAAACGAACTAACAAGTAAATAAATAGGGGCATTGCTTCTTTTAGAGTATCCCCAGAAGCGGTTTTTTAAAAACGATTTTAAAAAAGTGTAATATTAATATTATTATATACAACAAGATTGAATTGCGAAGCTTAAAGTGTGTGTAAGCATGTGAAGATTTGTGTTTCATAATTTCTTAATTATATTCACCAGTCAAGATGGCTGTACGTGTTATTCGTGAAGATTAGTGGCTGAGTTCAACAAGCTGCACACTTTTATTTATCAATTTTTTTATTTTTTTTTTTATTTTCAAAAGCAAAGCAAACACTCATTCTACATCAAGCACACTGAAAATGTTACACAAACAAAAAAAAATATATAATACAAAGCAACATAAAAGTAAAAAAAGCTCAATAAGCAAGTTTTGAAAAATATAAGAAATAAAAAAAAAAATTCAACTGCAGGCTCGAATTTTTATTTAAATTGAAATTTGAAAAAAAAACGAATCCTAAATTCCCTTTATCAATTTTTTTGTTAGTTTTTCAATTGTTAAACTATTTCTAAGCCAATCAAAATATGAATTATTATTATTTTAAAAATACTCTGAGTTCTACTAAAGAAAAATAAAAATATTAGTATTTTTTTTTTTGGGAAATAATTCTTTCTGCTTTGTTTTTTGTTTTTTTTTTTTAATTCGCAACAGCATCCCAGATAATAAGCCATCAAATTGTTAGATTTTTTACTTTTTTAGCCTAGAGTAACAGTTGGTTTTACCTTTTTCCTGTTTTCGTCGTTTACGTTTATTGCAAATTTTTACGGCACAAACCGATAAAATGATCGCAACAATAAAAAACAGGATCCCCCCAACGACACCGGCCGTAATTGCTTTATGTTTGACACGAGCCGGTACCGGGAATTTAACCTCATCGCTGGACTCGTAACTTCTTTCCGAATTTGCTAGAACACGAAAATAATATGTACGACCGCCGACTAAATTCTTAACTAAGTATTGCGTTTCTTCTGGTCGAATTTGGCCACGATTAAGTGTCTTCCATTGGGCATCGGTACGATACTTAATTGTGTAGAATTTAACGATATGGGCACGTTCTAGTGGTGATTGCCATGATATTAAAAAGCCATTTGATACTTCGGTAACTGTCAAATTACGTGGTGGACCTGGTTTCGGACCTACAAAAAAAAACGGATAAACAAAATTTTCCTTCAATTTTATTGATGTTCATGTAAACACAATTTATAGGCAATAGATAAAAAGAAGATACTCATAAACGGAAAGGAACACTCATGCAATTCTACAAAAAAAAAGCATCTCAATCATGTGATTATGAAGGTGTGAAGAAACAATAAAAAATAGAAACACAATGATTTATAGAACAGTAAATAAAATGCACTACAATGTTTAATGTCATGTTGTGTTTATTTCTAAGCTTTTAAACATATGTAGAAAAATGTTTTAAAACTAAGCTTAAGTGTGTATTATAATTATTTAATTCTAGAGCTAAGAATTCACAAAATGTTGTAGAAATGCAAATACACTGCGAATCACAAGTATAAGGCCACAAGTTGTAGCACCGATTTTCGTGTTTTTACAGGGAAACATTTTCTACCTTCGAGTTGGATGGTATTTTTTTATTATTTAATATATATAAAAATAATAAACTTTTGAAATAGTATACTTTAATGTGCCCTTACGTTTGCTGAATTTCTTTCTCTTTCTTTAAAGTTGAAACACAAATGAGTTCCAGTGACAGAAAAAGGAAAAAATATTCGTTTTCCAAAATTTGGGACTCTCAGGCCGAAAAAAAGAAAGGGGGGCTGAAGTAAGACGGTTTTATGCAACTATATTACGTATCCCTTATGAAAAAAAAGAAAGGTCACATAGAGGAAATTCTCTGGCTTACATTAAATTTCACTTAGCCAGCGTAGCGACTCAAATTAGATCTAAAAGCGGAGAACCCGTCAGAAAGATAAGTTAAAATAAGCAAAGCGAATAATATCCAGCGTAGAAAAATGACAAAGAAGGCTGAAGCAAAAGCTGGAGGAGCTTTGGATGAATTTCGCATGAACAGGAATTTCTGATGAACAGGAGAATGGATATCTGCTTTAGATTCACTATTCGTGAACTTTTTCCATGCAGAGATGGACTTGACGACGGATCTGAATCTTCGGATTCGAATGCATGTACATAGTTTCCAAGAATGTGTGACTATCAAGGGTATAAACAAGACATGAAAATTTTATGCAAGCATTCCAGGATCACAGCATTTTTGGCAAGGCGAGTGTTACGGTGAAAGTACTGATCTAATCTTAATAGTTAAGGCGCATTTCCATTTCGCATCTATTGAATTCATTCAGAATGATTTGAAGTCTTTTTGCTAAGAAAGCATAGGAGCTAAAGATAAACATTCTTTTGAAGTCAGTAATTTGTATACTCAGTTTTGACCAATCATCGATTGTCCAATGACTGCAAAATGTTGAGGTCCTCAGTGAATTCACATCAAATCAGTTGAAGTCATTGAATTTTAACAGAATCAATGATATCGTGAACATTATGGGGCCACCTTATATTTCAAAACTGTTTCGGCAGCCAGAACTAAGGTGTGAGCCATAGTCACGTGAGGTTGACCACCGTAGAGGGGAAGTTATTTTTGGAAACTTTGACGAAAGCGAAACAAAGGGGCGACAAGGTGACGCTAAGTTCGAAGCCGACAGCTAAAGTAAACTGTACGAGAAATTGAAAAATCAATAAAACCGAAAGTAATCAATGGACTTCACTTATGAGTTTTTGAAGTGGTATTTGAAGCATATGCTCAGACGGTTAAGGACGAACGCAGGCTTCATGAGTAACAGGCAGATCAGACGGGCTTAAGCATTTCTTTAAACTATAGTAAACCAGAGTTTCTGGTAACAACTGTTATGTCAGTCGTTTCAAAAAATGTTCTCATTTATGCATAATCTGATGTTTGAAAACCGTTTGGTTTCAGCCACGAAAGTGTCATTCATCGAAAATAGCCGAAGGGCATTGAATTACCATGAAAATATGCTTAAAATAATATAAGCTATTTAATGCGGGTTCATACCTGAGTCGAAAGGAAATTGAGTGTACTAATTTCAATAAAAGAGTGAACTACATATGGTGTAGCAGAGAAGATATGAAAACTAAAAAGAGCAAAGGAGACAAAACGGAGCCCTGAGGCATGCCAGATCAATGTGCAGTGTATGTAGCTCGACTTCTATAGAACGACCGAAAAGATAGTTTCGTATCCAATAAGATAATTTTGATATTAGGGCATAGTGCCAAATTCTGTTAAGTACTCCAAAAATATCAAACGCAGCAATCTTACTTTAACCCGAAGAAAGTCGTTCCTCTTTTTGTGAGATATGATACGATAACCATACTGATGGTCAATCTGTTGCTCAGTATATTTCGCAAGCTGAAGTTTTATCATCGTTCTCAAAGCCTTAGGAATAAGGGATGTATGTGCAATGGGATGGAGAAGAAGGAGCCCTCTTTGGGACAGGCAAGAAAAATGTTGTTGTTTGTCCTTTCAGAAGACACCAGAAGATTAGGCTGCTTCCTTCTCGTTACTTAGTTAGTGACTAGCCCTGGCAGAAACAATTGATAACGAAATGTGTATTGGAATGGCAGTCTTAATGGAGTTTTTGAAGACTTTTTTTCCCTCAATTATTGTCCCGAAGAAAACTTCTCACAGCAAGAACAGGCAATGCAGTTCGAATTTGTTGAAACTATTTTTTATCTTCGACAGTTGTGTTGGCTCTGTAATTTAAATTCCGAAGACTCAGCTCTCTTAATCCGTCGACCTCTTTGCGACGAGTTCCTTTTGGATAAGTTGCTTAAACTCCACTTAAAAAAGAGATTTGCATGACTAGAACGTCATCATATCAGCTTGCGTGGAGAAGCAAGTTCACCAGTTAAACTCCCAAAATGTGTTTGAGGCCGTGGTCATGTTGGCAAATGATTGAAATTGGATGATATGCTTCTACGAATCCAATGTATTGGTTGGATAGAAATCCCAGAACTCTAGATCGATCGTTGACAAGCTGAATTTAAGTAGTGAAGATTGTCGAAGATAATTAGAATTTCATAGAAAAAAATTTCCCTCTGCAAGGGCTGACGAACAAAATTTTACTCCTGAATTTAATTGATTTTGATTGATAATTGAAGAAAGCCAATTTTCTTACTAAAAAGTCCTCGAAGGAAACCTTGTTTGAAAATCTGTTTCTGAAAAGATTTACCTGTTTTAACTTAACTTTCCACGTAGCTCCTAACCCTTAGAAACTCAATAAATTTATTTTTTTTTCCTTTCGAGGTTACAAAATTATATCTCAACCACTTCTAAAAAAAAACAGGAACTCTACGAGCAAAACAAAATATATGCTTAGCCTTCTATAACATTCCTTCCGCTTGCACAAGGCACAACAATCCTCGTTACGCTCTTGTGATGATAATTTAATAAGCGGAGCGCAAATTTTCATAATTGCTTAATTAAACTTTTCTCATAAATAACTGCCGTTCGTTCTGTGTTCTTTTATTTTTTTTTTGCTGCTTGCCTTTTGTTGGATTGAAATTCCAAAACTTAAGAAACGTGTACATACAAACTCATATATAAAATAAGGATATTTGCCTAATTTTACCAATTTGTTATTTTTCCATTCTCCAACCACGTTTCCCTCAAGCACTTGAGAACTTTTTGTGGTTTAAAAAAATCAAAAAAAAAATACGGATCATAATAGCGCGTTGCCGCGCTTATCTACACCAACCATTCGTAATTGAATTTGTTTTTTTTTTGTTGGCTGCTTGCTTTCTCGGTCCTCAAAATTATATGGAAAAGGATTAGATGGTTTTAATCTTCTTTACCTCACTCACACATAAATTATGTGCCCAAACACAACATCCTGTAAAAAAGGTGGTGCGGTTAGACGGAGTAGAGTTAAGAGCAACATGCAAATGACATAAAATTCGTGTTAAAAAATAATTAATACTACTAGTACTACGACTACTGGGGGCTGGGTAAAAGGATAAATATAAATTTGCTTCTAAGGTCACACGTTATTGCCGCAAGCATAGGTATGTAGGTACGTTTGTATGTACGACACTGATCCTGCGGTACAAATGTAAATTTCACAAGACTTGAAGGAGAAAACAGAAAAAAAATAACGAGTTGTAGACATTATTTATTCTCCGCCAAGGAGTACAAGGACAAACACATCACATAGGAGGTCGGGATATACGTAAGAAAAAGGATTAGGATTTCTTTCTAATTTTCTGTGTGTTTGTCCTTTTTTATGTTTATGCAAAGCTCTGTAGTGTCCCCAAAAGGACACCATAACACTTGTCATTTCATTCATTTTTTTTTTGTGCAAACCCCATGTCGTTCTGTCAGTTTTGATGGGACAAAGAAAGTCCTTCTTCTTCTGCTTCTTTGTGTTGGCAGTGTTTCTAAATTGCCATGTCGTATCCTTGTCTGTTCTGTTGTGAGTTTGTTTTAAATGTCCTTTTTCAAACAATATTTTATGTCTAAACAGAAATTAAAATGAATTCACACAATAAATTACATAGAATCCTTTATGTCTCCTGCTCGTCCTTTTTGGAATAAAAAAAACAAAAATAAACACAAAACTACAAATATGTCGCGTAATAAATTATAAGCACAAAATGGACGTGCGTGTGTCCAATAATGGAAAATTAAAAGCAAACCCCCCACTCGCCCCCAATCCATACAAAATACAAGGATACAAATTCCAAATGAAAAACAAACACAGATACAATCAAAAAGGAAATTTAGAGCAAAATTTCTACAGAAAAAAAAGATCATAATTAATGTATGGATTTGTATGTGAATGAATTTTTGTGTGTGTGTGTGTTGTGGTACCTCGGAGCTTAAGTTTCGGAGGATAATAAATAACGGAGCCATTCGAATCGGTTTGAAAGTACATTTCATAGAACTCAAATACTGTGTCTGGAAAAACAATATAGAAAAAAAAATAAATGGAAAATCTAGAAAAAAAAATAACAGGAAAAATGGAGGAGGAAAAAGGTGAAAGAAAGAAACTAGGACGAAGGATAACAAAATACTCGTAGCTTTCTTTCGTTGCGTGACAATCAAACATTATGTGTACGCAGTGTGGGTTGGTGTACATCGGGTAATCGGTTGTATCACGTCAGTTGTGTTGGTAATTGTTAACCTTGGGTTTATTTTCTTGTAACTTAAAAGTCATTACAAACCAGGACTTCGCTACTTTGTTATAAATCTCGATCCTGCGGGAGGGAATTTTTATTTTTTCTTTAATTAGCGTTGCACTTTTGTACTTTGACTTTAGAAAGGAACAAGTGCATTTGCATACTACGAGTATAGGGTGTGTCGATTTTTTTTGTTTTTCGTTTTTTTTTATTATTACAAAGGCGGTCTCATGGATACAAGTGCCGCCGCCGCACCGATGATTGATGGTTGAATATCGTGGCGTGACACTTGAAGGATATTAAGTTTGTTTTGTAAATAAAAATATGCATTGCGTGTCGTTGGTTGGAATGTGGGGCACTGAATGCATAATGCGAAACCTTGGTTTATGTAGCACACATAAAGGGTGTTTTGTATTAGGTTTTTTTTTTCTACTTTTTTGTCGTATAAATTTTTCTCCTTTTGATTGTCAAGAGCAACACAATCTTTGTGTTTTTGAAAAACCAATCGAATAATGTTGTGTTGACAACGATAAAGAAGGTTCTTGCAAATGGAAATGGAACTATGTGCGCTATTTTGGATGCAAATTTTCCATCCCTCCAAAATAAAGAGCGGGTTCTATTCTACAGCTGAAGCTTAACTTGAATATATTCTAGTAGAACGTGGTTTCGTTCTGTGACGGATGGTGGTATCGTAAAAGATGGAAAATGAGAAAAACTTCACATAATGTGCTTCCTATCCTATTCTCTAAACTTTAAATAAAGATATACTGTCAATGCTAAGGCAGCTTTCCGAGTGTCGAAAAATGTGGGCGCATCTTTATGGTTTCAGAAATTGAGCTTGTCAGCGAAGGAAAAGCTGTTAAGTGCTCCCCTTTTCCAATGTTATAATTGAAAAATTTAACATGAAGAAATCAATTCAGATCAGTTCTCTTAAATATCTTAGCCGAAAATGAGGGTTCAATGAAGCCATTTCTCGGCGGCTAAATACCATGCTGTCATTCTGGACTCTTAGCTATGTTGAAATAACGACATACTTATTTCTACGAAAGATTAAAGAATCAACTGCCTGTCTGTTACCTTACCGGTGAGATCAACGCAAGATCTGCTGGTGGGAGCAAAGCTCTGTCTACATCTTCTTTTACAATTAAGCATGGCATGGACAGCACTAATACTGAAGGTAACCGATCTTCATCAGCTTTCCTATCGTAATGGAGGGGCATCAAATCCAAAAGGATTAAAGCATCAAAATCCCTTGAAAAGATAAATGGGATACAGTCTTCTTCAATTCGAAGCCAGCCTTTTACGAAATGACCATCAACAAGAATAAAAGGAGAAAAGATGCTCAGTCAGTTGGACAGCAGAGATTCTATTAAAGGTTTAGGGAATAGCGCAATAGGTTTAACTATCGTTAAAAAAAAATAAACACGGGAACAAGGGAACCAACAAAATATATGCGGACGTTCCCGGACAAGAGTTTATCTCAATATTTTTCCAGGTTAACAATTTAAGATCTTTTTTCTTGGTCACTAGCCAGAAGAAGTTAACTCTTTAACAGGGAAAGGACTTCTACCAAGCCAAGGCAAGTTCTGCTGAGATTTTTCGATTTTCCGAGCCTTTTTTTTAGGAGTGTTGAAACCAGCTGCGGTTCTTTAAATGTTGGGCTTGAGGTCTTCATTCACTTCAGATAAGCTTATACCCGCATATTTTCTTGACTCTATCGCTCAAAAATCAGACTCTGTCTGACATTAAAAAATCGATTATGCGTGAAGAAGTCATGGAATTTATTTGAGCTGTTTCTGTTCTTTAAAAAAAGCTTGTAGAAAGAGCCCTGAAAGTGCTCATGAAGAAGCACGGATGAAGGTCATCAACATAATTCCTTTTTGAAGATGAAGAGGAGTAACTTCCCACTTAGGAAAACAGGACATCAAATCGGAATTGATCACTCTCAAGGTATTAAAATAACCCTTTTAATGACATTGTGAAGTGGTTTGCAACTTAGATATATTTTGGTTTCAAGTTCTTTGCCAGAGAATTGCCATCGACTTATTTGCATAAGTCATACATATGTTGTTCTGTAAGATTGGTTCATCACTCTGCTATCAGTTTTATCCCTTTACAGCAGAGACACAGACAATGAAGGCCATCTGCACAAACCATTATTTTAACGTTCTTTAACCGATCATAATTGTGTTTCAAAGTTTTACGGTACGGTTCGAACCGCTCAACCTGTCTGGTCATGCGACCAAAAGTGTATCGAAATCCATCCGAGTAGACTGCCAGTTCCCATCACAAAAGAGAGTCCATGGTGTTTTGGAAATATTGATGAACAGACCAAAAGGTACTGTTGCCCCGACTACTCTTAGGAATACTCAAAAATTACAGCGTAATTAGCAGTTTCAGTTTGAAAGATTTTGGTTTCTTATCAGATAAAAGGTGCTTATAAAGATTTGTAATTCTACAAGTGAAACGAAGATTCAAAGACTGGGCTGCCTGCAGATTACCGTACCGGTGAGTTTGATGCTCGCACTGTTATTGAAATCTAAGCTCTTCTATTTTTAATATTACTTAGACCAGAGAAAGAAGATCATTGGCAATAAAAATCCTTTGGGCACTCGTTCATCATTTCATTATCGAACTCGTCGAAATGAAAGACATTAACTGACCGTAGGGAATTTAATCATCATGATCCCCGGAAGAAACGAAAGGAATCCAGTCTGTTTCAATTAAGAACCAGTTTTCTGAAGACATAGTACCAAGATTATCACAAGACTAAGTGAATCATTTTTTTAAGAATCGAGTGCCAGTCACTTCTGGCGTATGTTGCCGAATGATCAACGAGTTTTAAGTAGCAAAAAATGTTGGTGATTTAGACATAGAATCGACGCTTCCATCACAGGACTTTACATCGAGCTACCTTATTCCTTAAAACAATAAAGAACCGACTTAAACTGTGACTATTCAGGCTTTATTTATGTTCATGTAGGTTAAATTCTATCAAAAAGATAATGCGTTAACTTAAAATGATTATCTAATGGCTTGGAAGCAGTATTTTAAATTTAAACGCAAAAGAATAAAGGATCGAATGACAAAAAAGAAAAAAAAAATCAGAAAGCATTCCTTAATGTATAAAAATTTCTGAAGAGAATTGAATTGAAAAATTAAAAGAAATCCTTGAAGCCAATAAGGCATGACATTGTACATGTTTGCTTGCGAAATAAGGATAATGAGCTTGTGAATGTTGTAAATGAATGGTGAGTGCCAGTGTGAAGCATGCCAAAATGGGAATGTGTCATGAGAGAAGATGAATTGCGAATGAAAAACATATAGGCATGTATGCGAGCAGACATGCAGAGATGAATCTCCATCTGCGTCTGTGATGCTAATCATAAAACAGCGCGATACAAACAATCTCAAATTAACAATAAATTGTTGGTACACAAATGATTAATTGCGTTAGCAATCATCTGTCATTTGTTTGGTTGTCTTACCCTCTGGGCTCTCTGGAAATACAAAACCTGGAGTTTGGGTTGAAGCCTTGATTTTACGCGGCTCTACAGGGCCATCTTTTAAATATACAAAAGATAATCGTTAAGTCCCGGAATTTGTTAGGCAAACAGTCGAAAGGTTGGAAGGATAAATACATATTGAAGGATTGAAGGAAAAATTTGTACTCACCAAGTGTCCGTACTGTCATCACTTTACTCATCATACCATCGCCGAGGGCGTTTCGTCCGACGACCTGAAACTCGTATGTCATCCCTGAATTCAGGCCGTTAATTGTCACCTGGGTACTACCCGATGGAGTCACCGATATCGTTTGCCAATCGGAAACGCCCGCCTCGCGATACCATATCGTATAGTCCTGCTTGTATTCCTGACCGCCACTATATCCGGGCATCCATTGCAGCGTTATCGAAGATTCGGTCGCCTTACCCGTGATGTTATACGGTGCATGCGGCTGAGTTCCTTCGATGACCAGCTGGGTTGCCGACATTAGGGTGGCCACCTCATTCGACACCACACACTGATAATAGCCAAAGTCATCGCGTATCAGGCTCTCGATTGTGATGTTGCCGCCGTTGATCTTGACACGACTCTTTTGTGATTCCGTCAATTGGAGGCCATCCTGTCGTTGCCATTTGATTGTGGGTCGTTGTGTACCTTCGGCTTCGATAGCATCGCAATGCATCTCAACACTGTCGCCTACCTTGCGCTGATACAGCGACTCGGGCTCGACTGTAAATGTTGGTGGCTTACGGACCAGCACCTCCATGGGACCCGACGAGCCCTGGGTGCCTTGAGCATTATAAGGGGTGCATGTATACCTTCCCTGATGGTTCTCATTGACGCGCGTGAACAACAGCGAACCATTGTTCATGATGACAATGTCTTTGGTTTGGTATACCTCGAGCAGACGCTTATCTTTGGTCCACGTCACATACTGTAGGGTTGGATTCGATTTAATATAACATTGAACGACACCGGCTAGACGAAAGGGTAGATATTGTACACTTGGTGTGAAGGTCACTTTGGCAGGATCTACAAAAAAACAAATCATGAGCGCTTGTAAAAAGGATTTTTTCAAGAGCAGACTTACATTCAACATTCAAATAAGCCGAAGCACTTTGCGGATCTCCAATACCATTTGATACTTCGCACAGATACTGTCCGGAATCATCAGCACTAACTGGATTTATTATAAGGGAGCCATCCTTGCGTATGGTGACACGCGTCTCTAGCGAGGCCACCTCACGCACGGGCGAGCCCTCACGAAACCATCGAACGGTGACATTACCAGGCATGGCTTTCGCCTCGCATGAGAACGTCACCTTCTCGCCCTCGAGTTTGGTTTGGTTTGTGGGCGGCACCTATATCAAGAGGCGAACATTTTAAGTATTTTAATTCAATTTATTATTAATAACAACATATTTTTTTAAAACTTTGTGCACATGGAATGATTGGCAATCAACAAAATATATAATTAATAAATTTTTAAAAATGGATCGCAATGGAGGCTATGAGGTTAATGATAAAGCAAACATTATGGACGGTTTTCTTTTTTTTCAATCTTGTTACCAGAAATGGTGTTCTGCGCCGAGCTATTTTGGAAAAATGTATTTTATTTTTAAATTGGCGCTACAAAAGATTGCTGCACATTTTCGTTTTCACCTTGGGTAATTTTTAAACTGATTATATTTATCCGCACGAACGTGGCGAGCTTTGTGCTCAAAGAGAAGTAGAAAGTGTGCAATATTTTTATTTTTAATTATTCAATCCAAAAGTTCATTATAAAATTTACGGAATTCTGAAAAAAAATTTAAACGTTCTGAAGAGAATAGTTTATAAAGAAATCGGTCAGAATTGGTTGAGTATGGAACAAAAGTCAAATCTCGAAAGTTTTCTTCACAACCCTTAAGTGGACTTGAACTCGTACTGATCGGGTCCGAAGAAGTAAGCCTTTTAGAATGGGATTTGGTTAATTCTTAACAGTATTGAGACGATTGGCAGTTGAAGATCAACTTTCATTTCAAGAGTGCGAAAATATTTTTTAAAAATTGGCGCGATTCAAAGGTTTGGATAGCTAATATATTATTTCTATTATTATTATGAAAAGATCAGAAGGATGTACTTTGAAACTACTGAAGGCCGAATTTTGATGGAGAATTTGATTCCGTCTTATTTATATTCGCTTAGTTCGCAGTATTTTATTCGTTTGGTTGTGCTTGGTTCATCATCATAGCAGGGCCAACAATATCATATTCATGAACCATTATTTTTGGCAACACGACAATCTAGTGCAATCTTCTCTGCTAAGACTACTTTTATGCGCAGTAAAATTCAAAGAAAATCAGTATTATTTTCTCGCTTTTCTCGCATTAAGTTTAAGCGTATCCTTTGGGGCTTTAGGGAAGCTCGAAACGTCGACAGTTTGGCCTAAAAATCGTATTTACAACAACAAGTGCTTAATAAAAATCCTATTTACAACAACAAAATTGTCGTATTAGGGCACAAAATTCACACGAAGAAATAAAGAATGCCTCTCACATTTCTCAGAAAGCGACAAAGGCAGAAAATACTCATTGACTGGAGAGCGTAACCGAGGCATGATTCCCAATTTCTATAGCCAATAATTGAAGATTTGGACTTGGCTATGGTTCAAGCAAGAAGAGAAGGCGATCAACACAAGCCGTCCAAAAATGGAACAACTTATCTCAAAAATCATATAATCTCTTGTATTGTTGGCACCGTTGAACTTAAAGATCGAAGCGAAGAGAAGGCAAGCTATGAGCTCAAGCCACATTTTCTTCAGGCTATTTGTAAAAAACTAAAAAGAAATGCTCAATTGACGGCTGGTTGGTCAACTCACTTCACGTCTGTTTAAATTTGGTGCAATTCCTTACCTTAAACATTTTTTGTATCTATTAAAGGAAAGAATAAAGGATTTTTCCGACAAAGTTCAAGAATGTCAAACGATTCACGGTCATCAACAAAAGATTGAAAGAGTTTAAGGTCGTGAAATGATATTTTCGAGTGATCTCCATGAATTCGACCAGCCTTTAATAAGGTACGAGTATGGCATGAAGGTTTGAAAAACAATAAGACACGGTACCTGGAAGCAGTTATATAAGATAATTATTTCGTATTTCGCAAAGAGAAGCTTTCGTGTAAAATACTCCTAGTTCGCAAGCATTGCTGTCGGAGCTCTAAAGGAAGTGCTATCGGGCCAATCCTATGATTCATTTCGAAACTACAAAACAAGTGACCCTGCATCTCATCTAAGCGGGCCTTTAGTATACGGGAAAATGGAACTTTCCCTGCGCCAAGAGTGCCGCATAGGGAAGGTCTTTCGGAAGTTAAGCTCACAGTCCAACTTGTCATAAAGGGAAAGTCTTAAGCAAGTGTTTAATAATCTTGTTTAATGATCTTTCTTAAAAAAAAAGGAAAGCACTTATGTAAGTGCGTCTACAATGTTCATACAAGACTTATCGAAAAAAGCATTATTGAAGAGGAACTTTTGTTGCTAGAAAAATGTTTCTACCCAACCAATTTTTTTAAGAGTTAAACCTGGTCAAGGGTGAAGATGCTCCTTCATATTCTGCAGTGGCAAGATGAAGTGCAAAGTTTCAATGTAGAAAAACAAACAAGTTGAAAAATTGTATTGGATGAACATCGTGTTCTATTACCGAAAAGAGAAGATTTCGATAAGAAGTTCTCACAGCATTTAACAGGATAGTAGAAGTAGTGGTTGTGTAAAAGGTATCCGCGAGCTGGGTACCCAGATTAGCCACTGTGCGTCCGATAAATAATTCGAAAAACTTATTTAAATTGTTTCCAGAAGAACCTTATGGTTTTTCGGCTAGATTCCGAACAGTGAATGAAACATGCCTTCACCATTACTATATAGAAAGTTGAAAACAATCAATGGAATGGAAAAGTAAATCATTTTCAACCTCAAAGAAATTCAAGATAACCGTCTTCTGGTAGGATCATGGATACTGGTTTTTGGGAGAGTTAAGTAGTGATAATGTGTTACCCGAAAGACAGATAATGTCAAGCTACTTCTGTAACGAGAGGCAAAATCCCAGCCAATAATTTCATCATCCTTGGATGATAAAATAACTGAGTGAAGTAGATGGATGGATTAAGTATCTCATTCCATATCGACGGTGACGGGGGTTCGGTCGAGTTCGCGATTTGCTCCCTTATAATAATATCAGTGTGTGTGTAGCAAATTGTTGACAAAGCTCCGACGTTACAAAAGAGCTCAACCTGGTCGAAATGTGGTTCAAGCAAGACGGGGCTTTATGCCTTATAACACACGAATCGAGCAATTTATCTGGTTGTGGACCGATGAATTTTCCGGCTCAATTGCGTCATTTGATGTCTTTAGATTTTTTTGCTGCAACCTTGAAGGATACCAGCCAATGCGTTCGAAACAGTGTGTGAAAAATTGACCAACCGTATGGAATACACTTAACGTTGTCGTGGTCAACATTTACATGAAACAATCCTTATAAGGTAAGTGACAAGCATTGAGTTTTTAGCTCATGAATTTTCCTTAGGCAATAAAACAACCAAACGCTTAAAAAATCAACCTTAAAAATAAGTTTACAGTCTGTGTCAGACGGCTTTAATGACTAACTACTACTCTATTTAAAAAATTAAATAAATCATAGCAAATTCGGTTGAATTGGCCTTTTCATATTCCCAACCCAAAATTGGTTTAAGTCCAACAATTCGGAGTAAACTACCCGCCATATGCGCAACAAGCCACGTGTGGGGCAATAATCGCTTAGCCCAAACGCGAACCTTTGATACGCATGGAATAAAATTGATTCCCATAGGAAGGTCGTGGATCAAATTAACAACAAATCCAATTGAATCGGCCGCCGCCCGCCGCCTGTCCCATCTCTCATCAAAATAACCGAAATTTAATTAGTCACCAATCAATGTCGTATCAATCAATGCCTGACTGACTGGCTGCCAGTCTATTACATCCACCTTTTGATCCTTATTTGAATTTCATTGAAATGAGTTAACCACGACATCGCACGAACAGTGTCGCATAGATTGAGATCAAATTCAAAGTGTCCTTTCGATGCCAACAAAAGGGATACTCAACTATGATATCATGCTTTGATCTGCGATCCGCCACCTACACCTACACTCGCGCGAGATAAAAGAGATTGACTACGCCAGGACCCTTCGTACATATATCTTTTCTGCCCATCATTCATCCTGCTCGCTTTCCGGTTGTAAGTTTTCATCTCATTGGCTCCGCGCGCCGCCTTTGTTGCTTTTATTTTATTTTATTGTTGTTTTGTTTTTTTTTTGGCATTTTAATTAGCCTCCTAGCTAACGAAGGACAATTGAATCGAATCAAAAACTGGGAACAAACTTGTGATTGCGAATGAATGGTAAATAATCAATTTCAACTGTGGGCCGGGTAAGTTTGGTTTTGTGAGTTGTGGGTCCGCAAATAAATTGGGCGGACACACACATACAACTCAAAGTCGTAGAGTATAAGGACTAAGTTGGGGCTTTTGTAAATTTACTGTTTGTTTGTTAGCTTTTAGAAATGATGATGTGGGGATATCCTTTCTATTTTTGGTCTTTTGTTCTTTTAGAGTGTGTGCATGCCTCTCTCTCTCTCTGATCGTTTTAGACAGTCACAGTGGAAAATCCATGGATTGATTCATAAGCAAGGACACATGTATAGTAAATACGTAACGTGCACACACATCACTGCTAATTTGGTATTCCCCTCGTGTTAGACTAAACTCTGCCTATCCTATTTAGGTTTTCGTTTAATTTTATTGCGAGTCAGGTTCCTGAGATGATTTGCTTATTTACTTGAAGCCCATGCTGACTTGGAGGGATTTGTCAAGAGTGTGAGCGTGTGTTTGATATTGACAGTACGCATACATTATAGAGATTTGATGTTTTGCATGGCAAAAAGGATCTTTATGTAAAATGAAGATATAAAATGGAAACAGAGGATGCCATGTAATTCCCTCTAGGAGCAAACAACTGTACGAGAGGATTTTTTGTGTGAACATTGCGTTAATCTTTGAACTCTATAATGAACAGTTGTTGGAGTGGGGCGAACGAAGGGAAGGATTTATGTTAGATTTGGAAAAGGACTTTCCTGATTACGAATCTTTGCTGTTTGAAGAAGAAGGCTGAACAACTTAACAAATCTCGGGAACATATTTATTTATTTCATTCAAGTGGATGTGGATGAATACAATATCAGTATCTTTTTCAAGCACAGCTTTTAAGGATCAAAATTTAAAGAGGAACTCGTAGTAGCTTAAGGGGGTATTCTAGTCTAGAAATTTAAAAATATCGATTTATTTTTTATATTTTAAGTTTATTTTTAAGTTTAACAATTCGAGAATATATCTACAAGAGGATTTTTCAAAATTTAAATTATTTTCGGAGATATCGGTATTTTGCTGACCCGACATCCAAACTGGTTCGGCCGGAACTAATCGAAGAAGAGACCTTAGGGATTCTCCGTCTACCTGAATCCATATTTCTCGTGGACGTACATATTCATTCCGGAACTAAGATGATTGAGATAGCGTGACTTAGTGACTAAGACTAGACTAGAATTTTGAAATCGTGGGTATAGTTACGCGCCAATTTTTTGAGACCCCCACTTCATCAACTGCTAATTTTTGAAATTTTCAACTTTTTTATTTTTTGATTTTTTTCTGTCTTCTTGTTATGTTAATAAATAACTAATAAAAAAATGGATAGTAAAAATATTATTTGACTTTTTTATGACACTTCAAAAACTACACGAGATTTATGCCTCTAGACTAGAATACCCCCTTTATTATTTAATTCGCATCTTATTTGTCTTGTCAGCTGCGAGAGTAATTGGGTAGTTCGACATATCGAGTTCTCTGGAAGAGCGTTTCGAAGCTGTGTTTAGTGGCCGGTGCATATAGCAAACGCCTACACTTTTTCAATCCAACGAGTGCATTATTGAAGACAATTTGGCCCTTTTTAAAGCAATTACCATTGTCGAGGAAGGAGTATATGTGGTTGCACCGTCCTGTTGGAACTCCGTTTCATTTATTCCTTATTTACAATGGTAATGAATCGCTTATCAATCACAGTAACCGTGTCGTCCGTGGTGTTCTTGTAAGCACAAAATTTGCCCGATGACTCGCCCGGCGTACTTGGCGCTCACTGAACCGACATAGCTGTTCGTGAATTATTAGTGCCACAAAAGCGTAAAAATTCGTTGTTTGAAATTCAGGTGGAAATGGGCTTCGTTGAGCACTTTCTCGCTCTAAAGGGAATTTTTTAGAGAGGAGCGAAACGATTCGGAGAAGAATTGAAAAATTGAGTTTTGAAATTCAAACATGTTTTCTATTGCTCCATGGCTGGAGTCAGAATTCGGACAACTTGCATGAAATAATTTGCATTCGTTTAATTCACAGTTTTTCATTCGAAATTAAAAAGTTATGTTCATCACCCTGCCTACCAGTGACAAATCATCTACTCAAATTTTTATGGCACGATAGTTGGAATTCCTTCATAACATAGCGATAAACATAGCAATGATTGCGACCAGTCAGATTACTATCGCTGGTCGACCACTCCAGGTGATTGAATCAGATTCAAAAACGAAATGAAAGTTCAAGACCTACTCTCGTATTCGAACTTGGTGCATATAAATTGATACACTGAAAGGGCAGGACCTATCCCAAATAAGCCACCCAACAGTTTCTTCGAAGCGAACGTCTAAGCGCCTTAGTGGGGTACATTTTTAAATGTTTTTCACAAGTTAAAAGAAACCTCTGTTTTTTTATGCTCAGTTCTTAATTCAGGCTTTTGAATTAAGCTTAAAGACCAAGAAGATACTTTACATTAACACAGATCCTTTTCTTTCACACATTACAAGCTAGAATACGTTCAAGCCTATGCTCACAACCAGATCCCTTAATTATTTGATAACTTCAAAACTCTTTAAACTTAATTCCAAGGTGAGGTTTTGTAACGCCTATACTCCATAAATGAGGTTTAAGTCGAATGGCATGAAATTAAAACTAAACAGAATAAGAAATTAGGAATATCTGCTGAAGCGAAAATGTATATTAGTCCATATATGGACTAATAATGGCTGTTGAGAGTTGAGTGGCCCTATCTTCTTAAGAACACATCTCAGACGCAATCTCGCTACATACTTAAGAAATTTGAAAATATCAATTCGATCATTGCCAAAATTCTAATTCTTTTTGCAAGGACCTATCTCGTTAAAGATAAACTCAAGCGATCTAATAATAAGGTTGAAACGACTCAATCTGTGTTTTATACTTTTCGTAAATACCATTTACCATAAGGACCTTTGCAAGGCTCCTACTTATTACGTCAGTGGGTGATACTTTTATTGTTTTTAAAATTATTTTAATAGATAAAAGATGTTAAAATGTGAAGGAGAAAAAGAAAAAACGAAAATTGTATATTTCCTAAGAGGATTTTTAAAAGAACTTCCTTCCTTAAGGACTCGTCCTACATTTAATAATCGATTGATAGTGTATAAGTTTCACACCATTTAAAAAAAAAAATACATTATTGTATCTTTTTAATGAAACATTACTCTCCATTTTTAAACAAACGATCTTTTTCGAAGTTTTAGCTTTGAAAGGATACACACCTAAGGACATCTTGGTACATACTTCGGTCTTAAGATACTTTTTCTTAAAATGAATACAGCGAGGTAAAAATTTGTTCATAAACAAGGGGGCGATATGTTGTTTCAAAGTCTGAAATTGCCAAAGGATCTTCCAGCCTTGGGCTCATTAAAGACAAATCCAAGGCAGAACTGGTTTAGAATAGACAAAGAATTATGCTAAGAATTATGTAAGCTGCAGATGGTATTGATAATGTGACTTAAAGTTTCTTGAAAAGCAGATGATTACGGCGTTTTCGATTCTATTAGAGAGTTAATCACTTCAAACCTTCAATCCAGAAAAATGGTCAATACAACTTTCTTCAACATGACAATCAAACCAAAAAAAGTTGTTCAAAAATGCAGTCAATAACTTATGAGAAAGTTGGACAAAAACCCCTGTGGCATTACGTTAAAAAATGTTGGATGGTTTTTGAAAGATAAGACATTGAATATGTGTTCCTTATTTTTTGTAATTTGAAGAGTTATGCATTAGAAAAGCATATTTCTTATTTAAAAATATGATACATGCATTGGGAATAATTTATCTGCGAAAGAATTTGAACATGATTTAAACAAAGTTGATCATCAGCTCATATTTAAAGAATCAAAAACAATTTCACATCAATAGATTTCGAAAAATTTTGACATTTAGGCTTAACTCATGCGCAAGCTTAAAACACTGAACGTCCATAGTGTAGAAAAAAAGTGTATAAAAATTGTTAAATCCGAATAAAATTGTAAAAAAAAAATGAAAGATGCGTTTAAGCATTGTTAAGGTAGCTCGGTGTTTACAACTTGCAGCTTATGACAGAACCAAGTACTGAATTAAAATAGTTTGTTTGTTAACTTTTTACTAACTATTTTTTAAAAGAACAATTTTTAGAAGATTAGTTAAAACTTACAGTAATACCGAATTTTTCATCGGCTTTACCGGTATCCGGCTGGAAAGAGGAAGAGAAGAAGAAAAGAAGAAAACAACTACAACTGCCATACCGATTAATGGTATTTAAAAAATAAACAAAATTAAATATTTTATAAGAAAAAATTTGAGAAGTAAATTCATGAGAGGAATATTTTTTTCTGGAGCCGCAGAAAAAAATAAAATAAAAAAAATGTAACATTGGTAGGTGGCGTACAATTTTCGGTGTTCTTGTTTTCAAAAAAGAAAAAGTATTTGTATGTTTTGAAATGTCCAGTGGAGAGATAGAAATGTCATCTAGTTGCGTGTGATTTGCTGTTATGTTGGGAAAGTTCATGACAATGAGTTTAGGATATGTTTTGTGTTTTTGATTTGAAATAATTGCTTAAGTAACCTGGTCAAAATCTTACTCAAAAAATTACCATCCACATATGGCTTCAGACGACATCATAAAGTTTGATTTTCTTTTTTGTGAGTCAAAAGGTCAATTTGAAAAATTATTTGTCCGTGCAGAAAAAAGTTGCTTACTTCTTCCGAAATGAAATAATCATCCCTTCAAATGTCAGCCCAATGGCCGTCAGAATGGGCGTTGTCTCGAAAGAGAAGAAATGGAGACCATAAAGCACTTTCCCTGCGAATGCCCCTACCTACAGGCGACTCGACTTCGGTTCCCGGGGGCAGAAGGCCCAGGCAACTGGGAGTTCTCGCAAAGGTAAAGGTACCACTCAAGGACCATATGAGTTTCATCAGGAGCAACAATTGGCACCAAATGTAGCCAAAACGAAGTTCTTAAAAGAACAAAGTTTGTGATGGGGAATCATAATGGACTTTTAGGCTCACATGGTTACAAACTATCGTCCTGAACTAAAACGATGGCCAAACTTAGAATCCCGGAAGTGTTGATCAAGATGCGATCAACTCTGCATTATGGCCCAAAACCTTTAAATTATTCAAGACTTGCACCGGATTCCAACAAGGCGTTTATTTATCTGGGGACATAAACTAACTGGATTCGGGGAAAACTAGTCCTTGACAATCGACTTGGGTTTCTTGAATTTACTAGGATCCGGGTATTGAACTCGAAGAATAAAAATCATGCTGTACACAACACTCATCTTAACAATTCTATTTGTAGCCAAATCTTGTACAATTTGGCAAGAGGGTTAAGGAACCAAGAGAAGATCGAAACTCCAGTTAAAAGTAAGCAATAAAGCGTGGTTGGCTAACTGGCTGGAAGCGTGATGGATGGAAAGCAACTTAAACTTAGGTCTTAATTTTTCAACGATCGGTTGTTAAATCATGAGCATCGCATACTTTTTACTGACTTCAATATTAGACAATTAATTGATGGTTCGAACACGCAACTTGATGATAGATCGAAAAAGCCGTCTGAGTATATCAATGTACATATGTAGAAAGGTCAGAACCTTTGGCTCAAGTTATGCGTGATAAGCGTATATGGAAAAGGAAGGTTGGGGTTAGAGCTGGAAGAGGCTTCCCCATATACCTCAAAGGCTGCTAGATGAGAGGAATTAATTTAAGAAAATTAATCATTCAGCACAAAGAATACACTGGGCAACTCGGTCACAAAACTTCAGAGCGTGCAGTTGTCGTTGTATCAACGCTTTGCTCTTGCGTGTTCTAAAATTTAAGAGTCTGATTCGGCTGAAGCTTTAACATTGGCAGTGTCTAGCCGCTCGCAACGAAAAGACTGGAAAATAAATGACAGTAGAAGAATTGGAGGACAACGTTATATTCGTTTCAATATAAACACTGCCGTTCATAAGTTTCCGGACAAATTCATATAACTTTTTTTTTCAATTTTAATTCCAAAAGTTTCATCAACATTATGTTTTTTAGAACAATAGTGCAAAACTCTCGCGTCAAAACTAGAGGCAACAACGTTCCAAGTGTGATCTATGGTTCCGCCTGCATTGATCGTGAGTGGAGGAGAGGATTCAACAACGAAGGAGGTGGTTCCGAAAATGGGACCCTATTTTTTTTGACAAACAAACAAATATTAAAGCGCGTTTTGTGGTAATTTTTAGTCGTGTACAACATTTTTTTTCTGTTCGTAAATTTAACGCGACAGGATACCTTTAACAGTCGTCATTTTATTCCCTTCACAATAATATGCTAAAACATCCAAATGGATTTAATTAACCTCCGTTTAATTCTGGAATAAATGTGCACAACAGATCCTTATACATTTTTGATAAGATTAACTGCTTTAGGTTGTTTCGTGTCATCCCAATCTCTGCCACGAATTGAACACGTGAAATACAATACCACCATTGAGTTTCGAAACACAATCCTAGCAACTGCAACACACGAGTTGCTGGACCACAAGGCAAAACTCATTCGGTTTTCACTTCTCCGTAACTCATTAAAAACTTTTTCATTTCCAAACAGACATAAACAAAAACATAATAAAATAAAAACTCATCTGCTGGCCCGCAACAAGCTCGAATTTTGTGGCAAGAAAAACATTTCATACACGCCCACATCCTTGCACGGAAAATATGTTACACATTAGGCAAAACACGTTCAGTTTTCCCGCGAGGTACAAAATCAAAAAAAAAAAAAGTTAAAACAATGACATCGTATGGTGTAGTCATATACAGTACCAGGAGTAGCGCTAATTAAGTTCGTTTCCAGTTCGTCCTTAATGTTATCAGCGGGTTGCTACCACATTGAACGGGAGTTCAAAATTCATTCGCTTTTAAGTATCTCATGAGTTATTTTTGTCTCCCATTGCGATTTTGTTATACAAAAAAGAAAAGAAACTTTTTCATGTTACATTTCCAGTTACGCATACAGTCAATGCCACATACCTTCTTTAACCCATACATGCGTGCATAAATTTATTAAATTAGAAACTTTTTGTCACACAATAACGATGACATAAAATAAGCGAACTCATTACATGAGTTAGAAAAAGTTTTCCTCATTCGGCGTCGCCTTATTTGCGCCACATACAAACCCCTTGAGTCACTGTCGACGATGCGAAAGTCTTTATCTTTTTTTCGTAATGCTCAAACTTAACTGCATCCTAAGAAAGGAGCCCATTCTTGTGGTTCTCCCATGATGAGGGATGCGATAAGGAAGACAACAAAAATGTTTATTTTGCCACCCGACGACGACGACGACGCCAATGCCAAAGCCAACATATGAAAAAGTAATTTTAAAATTATAAAAGATGCTTTTTTTTATCTATCAGATACAAATTCTGTGGTGAAAAGTTTTGCTCGTTATTCTTGTCTACACAATACGCATGAGAGTATGCTCTACGCAAGTCTTTCAAAATAACAATGGAATTGCACATAACAGTATAAAAATTAGTTGTGTTTATGACATCTCTGCTGGAAAGTAAAAATCATAATTGACACAAGTACGTGGATACACGCTTTCGAACATGGACTTCCGGATTCCTGTACGAGACTCAATAGGGTGAATATTTTAAACGAATAGAAAGCAAGGCATAAGTCAGAGAGAATTTGAAAACGAACTTCTTCACATTCTCTTTATTCACGGTATTTTATTCAAAATTAGTTGATGCGCTAGAAAATTGGTTCGTCACTCGGCTGGCAGTGTTTTGCTTTTACAGCAGAGCCAATAACAGATCATCTTCACAAACCATTTTTTGACTACACACACTTTAAATTTCCGTATGACTGGCCGATGCAAAAATCACTGTAACCTGTCTCCCTGTCGACCAATCTAGTGATCCTTTGAGCTGCTGCTTAAGCCGAAATGGGAGATAGAAGCAGCTATTGGACAATTCTGGTGAATTTGAGACTCGCTAGCCAGTCTGTGAATCTCCGCCTTTGAGTTGGTGCATTGTCCAGGTGAAACAGGAGGTAAGCTCAGGGATCGCCCCTCCTGTAGTTCTTATAAGCTTGTCGCAGTATTCTGATTCGTTGTAAGAGCTTGTAGAAGAGGGAATCTAAAAAACAGGCCGCCAAAACTTTTTAAACTACTTGCGACTTTGATCTTCGCCTTTTATTTACATTGCTGGATGGTGTAGCCAGTTTTAACTCCTTTAACCAGTGTGCAATTTTTAATGTGGAGAAGCAAAGTCTTTTAATGATTCTTTCAAGTTGTCGTGTATCAGGCATACAAACCTGATTAAGTTCCGACACCGTTTTTTCTTAATTTGGAATGTTCTGACTTTGTATTTGAATGAATGTAGTTTCCGGGGATGATGTACTGTCCATTCTACAGCAGATGTCGAAGTCGAAAATGGTCGAAAATGCACGGTATATGGTAATCGCTTGTAAAGACCTGAAGAGCCAAAATTAACATCAAAGAAGAAGGTCCAGACTAAAATACAAAAAATAACAGGGATCGACGATTTAGGCTGAAGTTGAACGCGCATCTTGATAAATATGAATCCCTCCTAAACTTAGTTGTTCTTCGAATCAAAACTACAAAGCTTGAAACTTCATTGGACCCCAATTATCAACCTGGTTGTAACCTTTGGCAGTAACTACGCAAATTGGGACATGGCCAATCCCAATCTGGTTGCAATCTTTCTTAAGATTTGTCTTCACTCCTTCCGTAACAAGTAGTGATGCTGCTGAACTATCACAACAACACAACTCTTATGAAGGCTTCGGTTTTTCTCGATACCCAAGTAAAGATGCGCTTAATATTTTTCTGTTTAGAAAATCGAATGCAGCAGGCCCAGATGAGAATAATTCAAAATTCTTCAAACTCCCCCTCCCCTTAATGCTTCCCTTCATTAATCATACTTTCATTTACATTCTTACAACAAATAATTTCAAAACCCTAAGTCCAAGACCAATTTCCCTATTACCATTTCTGTCGAAAGTGTTCAAAAAGGCGATTCTAAACAAACGTATTTAACCACAAACAACTTCATTGGTACCGCACAGTCGGGCTTTCATACGAAAAGAAGTTGCAAAGAGCACTCCTGTTTGTGATCGATGACATCCGAAGAGGTCTGGATTTTAATTGCCAAACATTTTGAACCCTGCTGGATTTTTCTAAATCATTCGAAACTGTAGACCATGCACTTGTATGCAAAAAATTAACGAATACTTTTGGCTTTACATCTCTGCTCCTACCTGACCGGTCGAATGTTATGTGAGACAGAATTTTGTCCTTCCTGGAAGTTGTAGAGGGAGTGCCACAAGGGTCCATTCTTGGCACCTTTTGTTTGTATGTAAATATAATTCCGTGGTAAGCCAAGAATTGTATTGTTCACATAAATGCAGACGATGTCAAACTCTATTTGACATCTTAATTCTCACCAATTAAACTCAATCAAATCAAGTATGGCCCACTCCATATTTCATGACTACAAATGTGAAAATGTTACTGGTGAGGTCGTTGTTATTAATAATTCGTCGTTGGTCGTTGTTAAAATAATTTTGTAAATGACCAATTACTCTAAGAAGACCACGGGCTTTACTATCATTCACATCAATTTTTTTCATTTATCCTGATGAATAAAATTATTCAAACGGGTCAGCCTGAATGTCTGTAGAACTGATTTAATTTTGCCACTTCTCATAGATCGTTTGTTTTAATCCAGTCCAGAAATAATTGTTAATTATCTGAATAAATGTTTTTTATCCAAGTCTATGGAACTCACTGTTCATAGCACTTAAAAGACACATTACAGTTTTAATATCCTCCTCCTCATATATTCTTCTTAAATTCTTATTTTAACTTCTTTCTCATCATGTAATTACTGTCCTCTTGCTATATTTATAGTACTTTTTACGTTTACTTTTTCCCTTCAATAATTGCATTTTGTTTTCACCCGTAAATATATATTAATTTTTACTTGGGCTATTACTAATTACCTTACAGCCTTCAATATTTATAAGACGATAATCTTAATGTGAAAATATTCTTTTAAAATACAATACAAAACAGCACCAGGATATAATCCTACTTTTCGAAAGTTTAATCCTTCTTTCGGATAAGTCGAAATTTGGTGATCGGCGCTCTGCTGAAGAAAATATCTTGTTTCGTCTCGAGTCAAGCATCGCAGTTGTTTCTTAAAAGTCAGACGATGCCGCGCTTCAGCTGGTAATCGAGACCCCATTCGTATCAAGAGGATCAAAAATAGAGAGAAATAAAGGCAAAAAATAGAAAGCTCCCGGAGTCGCCCATTTGACTTACAAAAATATCGACCTCTCGGTTTCAGACTAATTTTTCACCGAGACCAATCAAATTGATGGTGTTGCTTAATTGTGTTGTTCAATTTAAGTCTTTTAAGCCCAACCTGCTTGAAACTAACTTTATGAAAAGGTATCTATGATCTGTCCTTTGAACATGACAGTATCGACTGAGTCGGTCGCAATCAATCTATCGAGTTAAATTCATTTTGTAAGGGCTCATTAGAATCCCCAAACTTCTGAATGAATCGAGCTGTTATACTGCTACTGTTATTCTAGGTATCTCCCTTACAGCTGCTGTAAAATTGGCGATAATTGATTTTCGCGATCGTTGATATCGTTACCACAAGTTGCTTCACATGTGATCAGATATTTCAACTTCTCCGTTCAAAAAAGAGCCTGGAATACGAATTGGAAGTCGGCAAACTTAGTTTAACCAACTGGAAGAAGCATGCCCGGGATCATGAAGGATGGAAAGAAGCTTTCGCTTAGGCCAAGATCTCCAAAGATCAATGGCTTGATTTCAGATTGACTTGGTTAAGTAAGTGGGTAAGGTGAGCATAATAATCGTGAAGTAATCTTCTTTCTATACGTAAAAAAATGTTCTGTACGTGTGTATGTCACTGAACTCCTCCTAAGCGTCTAGACCTTTGTGGATAAAATTTTTTATGTGTTTGAGTTTTTTTTTATGAATATTTCCCCAGAAGTTAATAATTGATCTTCTTAAAATAATTCATAGTTATGTTTAGTTGGCACTGATTTCAATTACGTCGAGTCGTGGCTAAATAATATTTACGGAGTGTAAAATAGCTCATCGACAGTAAAATGAAAAAGTCAAAAGTCAGCTAAAAAACACAAATATTTTTGTACGAATTTCTCTGCTACAGAATGTAGCGTCGGGAGACTTATGGAAGGTAGTCTTTCCTCGTATGTGTATATGAGAACCCATCTCCTATTTTTATCCAGCACTTGTATCTCTCATCGAACTTGTCATAACTTTTCAAACATTTAACATGACTCTTAATCGATTAAGTTTACTTCACACAATCCAGGGATGACCAAAATAAATGTTCCGAAATGTTCGTTTGGTCGAATCCCATTCACCCTGAAAAGCAGGAATGTTATTTATTTAGCTTGTCCTTGTTTGTGAGGATTTCACACAAAAGTTAATTATTTATTTGTTGCTGTGAAATAAATATGATGCTGGATGCGAGAGGTTTCTGTGGTGCGCGACTGTTTCAATTGCTTTTGAGTTTAGTTTTGAAAACATTTATAACATTTCCAAAGTTGCATTGTTCTCCATAGCGAATGTTTTGTTTAAGCGGGGAGAGCAATGTGGTAAAATGTATAATAGAACTAGATTTTGGGTGAATTAAATTAACTGTGCAAGTGGAAAAGTTATCGATGAATAAATTTGAAAATAAGGTTTTACTAGTTTCAAGTTAAGTTTTTGAGTTTGAAACTTTCTAAAATAATGTTTTCATTTTGCACTTTGCGAACTGAGTTTTATTTGAAATAACGAAGCACTTAGATATTTTTATCAATTTCGCATTTGGAAGTTCCTCTAAAGGGTCCGATTTCCGGAATTTAAAATTTAATGCTTACTCCACGTCTCGAGGTCCCTAGAGAGGGATCTTTTTATAGAAGGATGTTTAAGTGTGGTTTTAAATTAAAACTAACTTCGATCGACTTTTTGTTGATGACTTAAAAAGTGTCTCATTTAAACTATTTTTTTTAAAAATGCTTATGGGGCTTAAATATGTTAAAAGGAAGGATATGGAGGCAAGTATCGATGCACATTGTTTTGAACCTCTCTGAATTTTAATGTGTAGGATATACCGAGTGTGGGAGAGCGTTCCACATTCTAGTTGCATACTTGACTTGTAGGCTCAAAATTGGGTTTCGGGTGAAGTAATGCGCATTCCCGGCGACTTATATGAATATTGCATTCAAATTATTTATGAAAAAGACGATAAGACATGAGATGTTGCACCAGTGCAGAAGTGAGTCGATTAATATTCTAATCTTCAATAGCGCATATTCTTGAGCTCTGTAGAGCACGATGGGGATGGTCTTTATAGCACCTACCAAGACGTGTGAATTAAACTCTAGTTTTGGGCAATTGTAAGCTTTATAAATAAACAGATCAGACTGGGTAGTTCTTTCATTTCGCTGCATTCTTTGCGCGTTTAAACTAAGAAAATTAAAGAAAAAGAGTTGGTGACAAAATGGAGCTCTGTGGCACGCCATCACTTATTTGGTAAATTGCAAACTTGAAACTTGAAAAATTGAATCTCAAATTCAACTTGAATTAAAGAGCATGATGGCAAACTCTATCAAATATTTTTCGATTATAAACCGCAACGATCTTACTGCAACCAGAAGGTTATTGAAAATGGTTAATAACACTCATTTCTACGAAAATCTACTGATAGTCCTTGTGAAGCTTTCGTACTAAGAGATATGTTCTTTTTGAGTTGAAGAGTTTTTCAACGGCGTTAGTGTATTGAGCCGATTAATAAAGGGAGAAAAATTTCCCTTTTTAGAGACGGGCGGGCCAAATGCTTTAGCGTTCAAGTACAAAAGGACGGAAAGTATGATCTGGCAGTGTTGAGTAAGCCGCAAAGTGGCCGCGTTCGGGGTTTCTTTGTCCAAAGAGCTATTAACTGGAATTCTATTTAATCGATTTGCTTAAACGGGCTACCATCGGAAGCCTGAAAATTTAACTCTCTTAATCTGATATCCTTATTTCAGTCGCGCCACAAATTCGCCTAAGTTTGAATGCGTTTTATTTTGTGAGGGCTAATTTTCTTTATAACGAGGGGAGCAGAGTTTACGTTCATTTCGGCGGCGGCATATGGCTATAGACGGGGTATTTATCAGAGTGAGTGGGAAGCAGTTATCTGTAGTTTGGGCTTCATGTGAGTGGGAAAAGACTTCACTGATGAGAATAAAAGTGATACCACCTTTCAGATATTTCTTCACTATGAGTAAGAAAGTAGTCTTTATGCATTAAGACACATGTCTTTTAAAGACACCTCAGAGAGTTGTAAAAAACAATTATTTCTAATACATAAATAAGTGGGGAAAAAAGAGTAGTTTCAAGTATTTCCGACTGCAAAAATCTTCAAAATGCCTCACTTACCATCTTAATTTTTCAGGCCTCATCTATGTGGGATTGAGCCGAACAACTACACATAACACTTGACACAGAACTCACCAACGAACAAGACATAGGGAAATGCCAATGACAGGCAACGAACGAATAACATAGGCAAAGATAGACGAAAATGAAGGAACAGAAGAACGGGGTAGTTCGTGTTCATAAATCCTAGCGAATGGTTGACGGCAGAGTCTAGAGTCGATTAATTATTTGTAGTTTTCGAAGTGGCCTTCAAGCCCATATGAAGTTAATCGAAAAATATGTGAATTAAATGATAAGGGGAAAGTGTTTCATTTGAAAAGGGATAATCGAATCCTACAAGTGGGATCTCAACCAGGTTTGAGACAGTGGATTAGTAAATCCTACATCTATCTTAATATATATTAACCATTTCTTTTTCTTTTCAAATCAGTTTGCTGTTCTGAATGAAAAAGACAGAATTCAAGGTTTCCACTTCTGAAACGCTTATCATGTTGGATGTTATAAGAATATTATCATTCAAGCCAGCTTAAATAATCGAATAAAAGGATCAGAACATGGCGTTCAATGGAGTTTCGTATCGATTCGGTTGTTTGAAATTTAGACTTCCATGATTAAATATACAAAGCCTTAGTATTTCGAGCTTTTAGGAAACTAAAAACATAGATAAATACACTTATTTTTGTTCTAATCATTTTCTTTTCCATTTTACGTCGGGTATTTTTGGGACTTCTTTCGTATAATTCAATGAAAACACAATTTCCAAATACAATTTTCGGAATTCCACTGCATTTTCTCATTGATTTAGAAATGTTATCCAATTCAAAACAATAATTTTGAAAAATTTAAAAGTGGTAAAAAACTGCTGCAGATTATTTTAAATTTTCATCACAATGTTTAACTATGTAACTATGTAAATATTTTTCAAAACTAATTCAATATCAAAACAAACCTCCTTTCAGAACTACTATCAATTTATCGAAAAGAATAGAATGAGGCATATTTACGCAGAACACCATTTCTTTGAAATGCATTTACCATGAGATAACAAAACCATGTAAATATTTAAGCTATATATAAACTTATACATTTTTTTAACGAAATATGAATACTGTCGATATGTATATAATTATTATTATTTATTTTTTTTCGATTCAAAGCAAATGAAATATGCGTGATTTGATTTGATTGTGAGAAAAGTCAAAAATATGCTTCCAAATTTCGATTGGCGCAGTTAGAAAATATTTTTATATTTCAACTTTCCTCATGTTTTTGATTTCTGAAAATTTATGAAATAAAATGTGTGGGATATATTTATTTTTTATTTTCCACGCAATGCAATGTGCCTGATGAGGTTTATTATTTTTATGAATATTAATGAAGGGGAGAAGGATAAAAAACACGAATCATTCAATAGGGGGCGACATCAACACAAGAACTACCGAAAATATTTCAATTGATTTCTTTCTAGGTTTTTTTTTTGCAACTTTTGTTGTTAAAATTCTTCTTTTTAGACAATTTTATTATTTTTCATTCAACAGTATGCCAATTCAACAATAATCATATTTTGTTAACTATAGTGTGGAACCAAACGTAAGGGAAAAAATATTTTTTTTTTTAAATTAATGTTTGCCAATAAGAATTTTTTTATATTTAATTGCCAATCACTCTTGAAACGTTACGAAAAAAAAACTAAGATTAAAAAATTAAGATAAGAAAAAATAAAAGAAAAATTCAAACAAACAAAATGAAAATAGCAAACAAAAACAAAAATTGTTTAAAAATTTAATATTAATTTTGGAAATAAAAGGAAAAAATTATAAAAATTTAAATTGTTTCTTGTAATTTAAATTTTTCTTTTGCTTCTGTTTTTTTTTTTTTTGAATTTGTTTTGTCATCTTTTTTCTTTTTACCATGATTACAGCGCCGCCCGCTATTATAACACGGGCCGTATGGGAGACTTGTCCCTCACCATTGCGTGCAATGCAAGTGTACTCTCCGATGTCCTCTTCTCTGATGGTGGAGATCCGTAACTCGGTACCATCATTAAAGACGCCAACAGTAGAGGATGGATCAACGGGAGTAGCATTTTTGTACCACAGAATTTCTGGTGTTGGTGTGCCATCGGCTTGGCAATTAAGAATAATTGAGTCACCTGCAATTAAAGCAAAAAAGAAAAAAATTTAAGAAACATAATTAACAAAATCTTTAATGATTATATTTTTATGACAAAAGAAGTTTAATTGTCGGACCCCTTCACAACCAGAATTATATTGAGGTTCAGGTCACGCAAAAGTTTACAATTTAAACTCATGATTGCCTACGATTTTCAACAATTGAGGAAGTTGAAAAGGGGAAGTGATAAGAGGCGAACACTTTATTTTTAGGGAACCTCGATCTTGAGCTTTAGCTCAACCTCAGTTCCTTGAGGGATTGATGTCTTGAGAAGCCGGTAAGTTTAAATTCAAATTGATTGAATATCTCTGACAGTGTCCATTGGAAATGGTGAGTGCAAGAAACTGAGACTTTATACAGAACCTCAGAAAATGAAACTTCTACTTCAATAGGTCAAGGAGGAGATTGATTAATTTAAAGATAAAAACAAGGCTTATTTCGCAGATGTTCAATAGTAGTGCAAGAGAAAAAGTTTAAAAATATTATTTCTTTCCTTAAAATTTTAATAGCATTTTACAGAGTGTGACGAGTAAATTCCAATATTGGATGCTATCAAATTGCTTTCAAAAGTAAACCCCGTCGAGATCCACTGGTGAATTTTTTTGCAAAATATGGCAAGGATCATTTACTATTACACTGGAAAGGAACACGTTAAGGTGCAAAAATGTTTGACATCAAAAATATCATCAAAAAAGTGAAGCAATAGATAAATGTTGCTAAGATTTCAAACCTCCTCAAGCTTAACAGGCAAAATAGGGTCGATTTTTGGTCTAGGCAAATGCTTTCAAATACAAGACAAACCCATACAAATTGGGAGGGAAAACTTTCAACATATAGTTTTCAATGGTCATTTGAACTATTTCCCATCGGAGATACCCCCAGAGATATCGATTGGATGTTCGATAATAACATCCATTCTGGTGGAATGCAGGATTTAATAAAAAAAAGCTTCGAACCTGGCGGTAATGGTTTGAAAATCCTCTTAGCTGGGGCACTTTTGTGACGAGTCACTGTTGTCGACGTATTTTTGAACTGTTGCCACATCCTGACACGGGTCACATGTTCGCGGTTTTAGCCATTGAATATCCTACGATCGTTCTCCTCACACATGGGACCGAGTATTCGAGAGAGAATTTACTTCCGATTTCCTCTTTGGCTTTACGTAGTAGAATTGGATATATATATTTCGCCAAACTACAGTATCATCAACTTCATAGGGAAAGAAATCAACAAATCTTCATTAAAGCAGGAGTACGTTAGGAATACAAACGCTTTTTGAAGTCGAATGGCCTAGGCGGCGGTAAGTGGATGCTTCTTTCTTTATTTGTTCACAACTTTTAACAGAAAGCTAAAGATTTTATTGTTTTCAATTTCGGATAGCTAGGTTTGAGGAAGGCAATCTTATACGTTTAATATTGCTCCACTTCTTTTTGGGGCAATAACTGCCCCATTGGTGGTTTCTTAGTCGTTGACTGAAGCTGGTTTATCAGCACGCTAGAAAGATTTGATAAAGTTCTAAGAAATAGTTCAAAGGATTGACTCCAAATCACATGACCGATGAGGCAAATTTGCCGCCAAATTCTCCACCACCACCAAATTCTCCCAGTTAAGTAATGGTTACGGTGTCCTGCTGCAAGGACAAATACATGTCGGCGTTAAGCTCCATGGTGGGATGATGAACTCCTCTCAGGAGAAAAGCTTTTTTATCGTGCCAAGAAAATCAAAAAGTGGGACGGATATAGATCGGTTCTGACTGAGTACAACTCTGAGTTGAAAAGATCGAAGCGTGCTGGATGATATTGCTGATATGCCAACTGCAGCACGAAACCACAAAACTAAAACTATTAGCAAGGATCATGTATATGATGAAGGACTACTAAAGAAATCTAATGAATCTTACACGACGGAACATGCGGATACTCTTGAAACATTGTTGAGCGTTTAGTTCCCATGTTCGTCTAACACTGCGGGTGACTCACAAGTTGAAAGCTACCATAGAACATGCTGTTCTAACAGGGTTAAAAAGCCATCCGGAAAAAAATTCAGTATTGAAGAGGTAAAATAGGCAATTTGCTCATTCAAACCTTTCAAAGCACCCGGTGGGGATGGCATCTTTCATGCCTTTCTCCAGTAGGTCATTGACATTATCCTTCCGGGTCTCATCGCTTTGTTTAAAACTATCTATGCTAGAATATCGAGTAATCACTTCCTCGCTTGGAAGTGTGTCAAAGTCAGACACTGCAATAAGAAGTTGTCCTCATGGAGGTATTCTGGTCAACCTCCTTGTAAGCCTTAATGAAGCACGCTATGTCACAATGGGCTATGCTGGTGATCTGGTTATTTTCATAGGAGGCAAATTTGACACTACAATCACTAGCGTTCTTATTCATATTGCATTAATGCAAATTTTAGAATAGTGTAGAGGAGAGAGAGGAGACAACTGACTCTATCTATTGGGGGAACCTCTCTAGAATACTCCAGTGAAATCAAGTATCTCGGTGTTATCCTGGATAAGAAACTCATATATTCAGACGACCCAGCAGCGCTTTATGCATTGTCATCTAATCTTATGGAATCAAAATCTGTCAAAAGTTACTACGACGCCTTACAATCCCCAGCCCAACGTAAAAAGGTTAGGTTCGGTTGGGTCAACATGGAATCGAAGGCAATGAAATTACGGACGAACTAAGCAAGGCTGGTTCAAAAACCGCGTTCACTAGTCCGGAATTTTTCTGTGGCGTTAACTGGGCCAGGACTACAGGTCTAATCAAAAAACGGCAGAGCCAGCTTCGTATCGCCCACTATAGAAATTTCCCGGGGCTTAGACAATCAAAATTTTTGATCAGTCCCTTCTCTCGCAGAGAAACCCTTAAACTCATCATAAAAAGCTTGTGAGGTTCCTCTAAGGCTATTTCCGCTTGAGATCACAGCCAAACAAACTAGGACTCAGTATAACCACCGAATGCCGATTCTGTTTAGGAGACGACGAAATGGCTGTACCTATGTGAGTGCCCAGCTCTAATTTGTCTAAGACGGCGTATTTTCTTCAAAGAGATATGCATCCCATATGACATTAGACAATCCAATGCTAAGGACATTCTAACCTTCATCTGAATTAAGGAATGTCTGTAAGCCTAAACTACCTCCCTAGGATACAATAGGTTCATTCTTTCAGATCACAGTGTCCGCTACTTGGGCAAGGGTAGATATTCAAAAAACAAAACCAATAATTTTGGTCCTTGGTCACTGTCATCCTTTTTGAGGTGATGGCATCTTTTTTATGCACGGTATGACCTCGTATTGTTGATCGGGCATGAATCTTTTGCAAAATATACTAATAAAGCCGGCTCGAAAGATAACCTCATCAGCTTATGCTGTCCATGTAACATTAAATGCAGTGAAAAATGATTTTTCAAAGCCCATACATTTTTGAAAACTACTATTCCCAGCACGATCTTTGTAAATTTAAGGTTAAACGTTGTTTTTTTTTATTCAGATACTAAAAATTTAAACTCTACGATAAGGTGTTTACAATCTAGTCTGCATCTTGTGCCTCTCAATTTCCTTGCGCTCCCATTTTTTTCTTCAACACCCTCTTAAGCGACTACTTCGATGGTCGTAAAAAAAGCACTCAAATCAAGGAAAAGGCACAGAAAACAGGACATAAAAACACCAAGCATCCCTCAGCTAATTACAAAAGCAGAAGGTTTCCACAGGACGGTGTCGAATAAACACAAAATCTATCTCCGAGCTTTTTTTTTCATAATCTGAAAATAATTTGAAAATTATTGCAGTTTTCTTTAAGTCGGACACACAATGAATGTGTCGTGTCGCTTTTTTTATTCCTTATTCCGTCACATTGACGAAAGGATAAACAATAATTATCCCTATCGTATGCTGTCTGTTGTGACTGAGTCTTTCCTTAACCTCTGGAAATAACAATATTACACTCGCGGATCCTTGCAGAAGACACTAAAGCAAAGCGAAACAAAAGCGCCACTAAAGATGTCTGCATGTATCGCAGTGAGTGTTGGAAGCTTTCAAAAAGGGATAATCATTAAGCCACAGGAGGAATTGCAAAAAAACAAAAAAAAAAATGGAGAGCTTGCACAGCAAGAGAACTAGTCGTCCTGGACGTGGACGTCGTCGTGGTTAGCAAAATAGTTGGAGTCGCAACTCAATCTATGTGTGTGACTGGGGGTGGATGGCCAAGCGGAGCATAATTATAAAGCATCCTGTCTGGAGCAGCATGAAATGACACTTCCTTCCCGAGATTACATCCTGCTGTTATCTACTTGAAAGTAATTTCCCTACGATATTATTCTTTTCATCTGGTGGCTTGTTTTGTTTGTCCTTTCTGTGTCTACGAATTTCCTTGTTTTTTTTTAGTTTAATTTCTTGCTCATCCTTTTGGTTTGATATCTCAACCATGTTTGAAGGCGATGCGATATGCGAACGAGTTGCACGAGGATCGAAAGCATTTTTTTTCCTTATCTTTAGAATTGTTCCTGCAGGGATGTCAAAAACGAAAAATGTTGCACGCATTGAAATTTCTATCAAACTAGCAGTGCAGGCAGCAGATTTGGAATGTCCTCGAGAATAATTTGACTTGTGTTCCACTCTATCTTGCATGTGTAAGTGTGTGTTTTTTTCTTGGGTGATATCCTTTTTAAAGAATCCCTCACTGATAGAGAAAAGCTTTAAACCTTAAGTGTTATTTATTTCACTCGTCCTCTTGCTGAGTTGTTTTTTTTTCTTTTTTTGAGTCTATTTGCAAAAAGGATCTGCGTTGTCAGTTGGCAATATGGTAGTTGTGCAAATCTGACAATTGTCATTAGACTTAAGACGATTGTACTATGTGGAGGAAGTGGATTACGCTTCTTGTATGTACACGTACGTCATTATTTTTCGTTTCGTAAGCGCCACACACACACACAAAGCATGGCTGCTTGATGATGTCTTAGTATGACAAGTTGCAATATTATTTGGCAGTATCCTTTTTGAAAATCCACCTACGAGCGTATGTTTTGGCTGTTGTTGCAGCACTTGTGCCTGCACTTTGAGTAATAATTTATGATGGAGCTTATGTTGTTAGTTGGGCTGTTCTTGTTATATCCTTAACGCTGACGTTGACGTTCCTGTCGTGCTTGGGTTCGTTCTTGTTCTCGTTGTCGTTGTCGTTCTTCGTGTTCGTATGCATGAAGGAGACGTTGTCAAATTGAATGGCTGACAAACTAGTACTTGAGGAGTTGGCTATTTATGTTGGCTGTCAGGATAAATTGAGTACAAGTGCCTTGCAATGTTGAATAGAGGAAAGGTGCTTAAAAATGTAAATGGATACCATGGAATTGGGTACGAGCACCTGGGAGAGAAGTGACAAAAATTGACTCGGTGACTTGGGAATGTGAATGTGTGGTGCAGGAAATGGAACTGACATCTTTATGTCAGGATAGGAAGAATTGGATCTGGAGGAATTATCATACAGGAACTGCCGAAAGGAATGCAAAAACAAATTAGGATTATTTTTGGACACTTAACAATTTGCCGCAAGCAAAATAAACCAGAATGTGGATGAAGAATTTGTATTTTGAGAAAAGAATTTGTCATGACTGAGTCAGGAGACCCTGAGCTCTGGAGCTATTTTTAGAGGTTGTCCAGTGGCAAACTCGTAGAATTCTAGGATGAGATCCCTGAGAGGGGTGACGTTCGATGCGCATGATTTACGGATTTGTTTATCGCAAAATGAGCAATATTTGAAGTGCGATTAATAGTTAGTATTTATGCTCGTCGGCAAGTAAGTGTTGGGTCAAGTTGTCAACTTTTCTTACGTAAGATAGAAAGTTACAATGGTTAAATGGTCCACCAGTTCCATCAATGGCAGCACGTCTGGCTTAGGTTCGAAACTAAACGGTAGATTTTGGCCTGTATTGGCAAAATCATTTTAAGAGTCATCAATCAACATTATTTTAAAAAATAAACTGAATTTTCACTTGCAAATCAATTAGTTTTCAAAAGCACTCTCCAAGAAAATATCCGCCGCGCAGTTACTGTCATTTAAATGACGCTTTACCCCAGTATGATCATAAAAAGGAGTCCGATTGAAGGAGTGTCTTGACTTGTGAGGAAAGCAATCCTGGAATGATCAGAGCCTGAGACCGAACTGCCCTCCAGCTTTGACGATTCTGAGCACGCTGCTTTCAGTTGGTTAGAGCAAGCTTTCTAGCTTCCGCGATTACGTTATCCTTGAAACAGAGGTTCCGTCTATCCTGGTGTTTTTTTGTATCTGTCAATAGTTTTGTTTTGTCCTCATTGATTGATTCTTAGACCAACTATGGCACGCTGGGAACGAGCTATGATGTCGATATGGTCTTCGTGTCGTAAAAGTTGGATGGACTTGAAAAAGGTAGTACCTTCCGTGTCGACATTTTCCCGTCGTACTACGTGGAATAAGTCACATGATAGTGCACAGTGCATCGTGCATTTTCAATCGTAATATGACATAAATGATGATGAAACAAATCAGTTTTCCCGGGGTCCCGAATTGAATCACGGCGTTGTAGAGCTCGAGGCGATTTATTTTGTCATATGTGGCTTTGTAATCGATGTATACATGCTTGGTTTCAACTTGAAAATCGTTGATCTTTTTCACGATTTGGCGTACTATGAAAATTTGATCTATCGTTGATTTATCCAGCTGGAAGTTACATTGGTATTGATTGATTTGTATGGAGTAAAAATGCTTTAGACGTTTAAACAGTTCACTAGATAGTATCCCGAAGGCGAAATTAAGTATTGCTATGCCTCGGTAGTTGTTTCATGAAATAAACTCGCCTTTTTTATAGATGGGGTAGAAAGAGCTGATATTCCCGTCGTCGAGCATGTTTTCATCCGCCTTAGCTCGGCGGATGATTTGGTGCATGATCCGAACTAGATTATCGCCACAACATTTTAAAAGTTCAAAAGTTCAGATTTCAATTCATCTGAACCCGCGGCTTCAGCTTTTTTATAGCTGCGCCGACTTCTCCTGGATGGGTGAGATAGCTACTTTGTCGACCAGATTAAGGTTCTTTTCTTGCCATATCTTTCTGTCTATTGGTCATACCAAGAAGGTGACATAGTGATTCTCTGTATATGAAAAGTATCCCGCCCACAACCCGACGAAGGAAGTTTATCGATATGAGTTGCTCTTTTACAGCAATCTCTCTACGAAGACAATTTTTACCGGAAGGGTTCATTTCAAAAGTCGTTCTAACCTTATCCTTATAACGCAACTATACCCTTCAAAAGCAGTCCAATTTACAAATAACTGAACCAACAAATCAAAGAAGTCAAAAGACAAAGCGTGCCAACGGAACTCTCTTAATAAGGCTTCAGTGTCCGTCTCTCTGCCACTGTATCATCTGAACCATTATAAGTAGATACTCGCAGATTCGACAGAATGTGTACTGCTATAGCTTAAACAACAAATAATACAAACAATATATTGTTCAAAATATAAAGATAAAAGGACCCATACGTATTTTTGAACACCGCAAATCAACTTTACGTCAAAAAGCAGTAGAAATTTAAATTACATTTGAAAACACTACTCAATTTTTACTGTAAGAAGTAGGCTTGGCATGGTGGGTGGTTAGAAGCAGTTAAAATAAGACAAAGTGTAATAATCCGGGACATCTTAATTTACAGCTCAGTCTTAGAACAATTCAAAACAAAAATTTCGTTCTTTCGAGATTCGAAACCTTTTAATCCCACGACGAATGTTTAGGTCTTTTCGTAAATAATTCACACAAAAAAAAAATTAGAAAATATTAAATATCACTTACCTAAATTAACGTATATAATATTCTCTGGTGTAACACTAAAACGTGGCGGTGCATGTACATCTAAATGGAACCATGTACCGTTCTTATGCTGTTTTGGATCACGATTTAAGAATACAACTTTACACTCGTACCACCCTTGATCCGATTCCTTGATATTGGTCAAGTTGAGAGATGCCGAACCGAACGGCGAGTCCTGTGACACACGGGACACACGTCCCTTATAGCCCTCTTCGATGTGTTCTGGATAGCTTTCGTACCAAATGTAGATCGGTAAATCAGATCCCTTTAAATGATTGAATTTTTTTTTTCAAAGGAGAAAAAAAAATAATAAAATTAATAAGTTTAAAAAGAAATGTGAATCAATTTTGTTTTTTTTTCAAATTTATTAAATCATATTTTATTTTAAATAATATGAAGCCATATTTATTTAAGTAAATTTTTGTTTCTCTAAACATATAATGCGAAGGCTGGGTTAAGTTTTCATTGGTTAATTGTTATAAGCGCAAAAAAAAATAATTAAATTAGCACATGCAGATTCAATTAATTGAAAGAACAAAAATTATATTAAAATGGCTAGCTTTGTGCTTAATAGTTTTTTATTATAATAATAATATTTTAATTTTATCGAAAATCGTTCTGAATTTGATTTAATTACATCATAATTGTCTGTGTTGTGGATTGAAGAGGACACAAGGAGGAAATGCAAGCCTGTTTTGAAACATCAGCGGCAACTACAGAAGGACAAGTCTCCGTATTGTCACCTATTTTTTGTGTTAGGGCTTATGTCCTTTGTCTTTATTCTGATTGAGCCACACGTAGTTTAAAGAAAAGAATGTCTACATTTGACGAAACCTTCAGGTTGTGGCAGATCTTCGCTAAATCATTTTCTGTGGTTGGAAAAAACTCATCCTCACTTCCCTCTGATGCATGCTTTTACAGGGAGCTACTATTTAATTAGTGGAGTCAGAACTGTGTCGAGTATCAATTCCATTAGAAAGCTATGGATAGACCGACTTATAACAGGACAGGTTTCGATCTGGATCTGAGGCTTTTCGACGATGGTTAGACCTTACAATAAATTTAAGAGGATTTTGTCGAGGATTGACTTTTAATTTTCAAAAATGGATGAGAAGATCAAGTCCAAGGTCTTAAAAATTACGTTCAGCACTAGCGGTCGGAGATCATTTATATAACCATTTATAACAATGATAATTTGACGTAAGAAATCATCGCAGTTTTAGGAATTTAGGTTCCGTTTATCGTGGTTCATTGCAAGACAGTGGTGGTGTCAGGCCTTCATAAAAGGAATTCGGACTCAAACAAATCTCCTTCCGTTCATCTGTTTAGTTTGAAAGGATTGATCAAATAAAGCCCTGAGTTATATATTATTTTGGATTACCGATTCGGTCTTGTAGGGTACATCGATTGCGTACAAAAGTAGACTTTGGTAAGATTTAGAGCTATTGCGACTGTTGAAAGTTAAGTATAACGTTATTTGAGGCCACCAAAAAAGAAAAGTCTCTTTCATGAGATGGGTAGTCACTTGCTATCACTTGTCCTAGAACATTTTGATAAATCCAAAGAGGCTTGAATTTCATTGTGAAAATATACAAAAAAAATTGATCTTTAACAATGAGCCTTGAACAGTTTTCTTCGACCACAGTAGCCTTCGGATTTGCAAGTGGGAGATGGAACCGGCCGGGAAAAAAGAGGGTGACAAACTGTGACATCTATTGGAAGAAACACAGGAGTTTTAAATTGCAAATTGCAACCAGTATAACTGCCGACGAATTTATAAAGCCATTCTTACCAAACTCAAATCTCACCAAGAATTAATGGTAAGCTGATGCTCTATCATGTCTAATTTTTAAGCTTCATTCATCGTTTGAAATTTACAAGTCAACACCAAATTGTTCGAGGGATTATCTTCCAAAAATCTGTCTCATTGTTTCGATAGTTAGAAGATAGGGTAATCAATGATTCGTTTTTACAATATGGGGGTGCACAAAAAACACTCTCAACAACTGAATTTTCAAAGAGAACGCTCGAGGTAGAAATCAATCTTTAGCTATGGTTCAAATAACGACATCACTTACAATAATAGACTAGGCCGGTTCTAGTTTTGTTGGGAAATATATCAGGTAGAAGGTTTCGGATACAATGACTGAATATATAGACCTGTAGAGAAAATAAGACATAAGTTCCGCTCTAAATTTAATTACATTAATGACAATGACGAATATAAGTGGAGAAAGTTTAGCTGGGGGGGGGGGGGGGTTCAATTCCTTGTCCATCCACCATTGGCCATTGGGATAAAATTAATGGCACTATCAATAGATTAGTCGAACAGCGATAAAAGTTTGACTGTGGTTATTGTATCGGCTATAGTTTGTAAATTAATGTGAAGTTGTCACTGCTGTGAAGGAATGACACTGACCGCAGGATGTTGAGCTAAATCTTCCAAACCTTCAATAAGTCGATATCAAATCATCCGTCCCATTTCGGGCTCCAACCACGGAATTGAATTGAAACCAAATACATCTGAGTTTCTAAAACTCACTACAAAATTCTTTCGTTCTTTTCCCAATTTATACACTCGGTCTGTGCTACTTGCATAATAAGAGTATTCATGACCTATTGAGAGCGAGCAAATTATAGAAAAAAAAAACTTGCAGTTTGTTAAGTAAGCTCAGGATACAGGACACTTAAAGGGCACGAAAGACCAAGAAACAAAAAGTTCAATGAGCCGCAAAAACATTTAAAAGTCGTTCAATAGCAATGGGAAAGGACGACGGATAATATTCGTGGCTTAAAAAGATCAAATCGCCAAACTCGTTTTGTTTTGTTAAAATTAACACTAATTTGTATTTATTCTAGTACAACTGCAGCCAGAAAAAAATAATAGCCTCAACCACACGTTTCTCTTTTATAATTAGTCCAACACTGATTTCGGTGTAGCATAAATAATTGCATTCATAAAAAAAATAAATTGCGTTTGGAACATGCGTATCTGTAACGCGGTACCAGGTGTTATTATCCAGCAAGGATATTTACATGAATATATCCTGCGAAATTAATAGGTAATCATGTTATTTTATTTTATTTCTACCCCACGTACGAAGGTATGTTGCCCTCAAAAAAAATGCACATATATATTATTTGGATATCCTTTTCGTGGTTAATGGTGTTCGGTTGAGGTTTATTGTGTATATGAATGCGTGTGAGGAAGTTTTTTGTTGTTTTTTTCAGGGTGCTACTGGCAGGTAAGGATATAGAAGAGTACGAGTGTATCTGTATATAATGTAGAATTGATTTTATACAATTGTTTTTTTTTATTGTACTCCCTGAATAAATATCATGGCTTCCTTGAAATTATTCATAAACCAAACAGAAACGTGTTTTTTGCGAGAAAGCAAGGCTTTTATTTTAGCAAATCAGGCTTGGTTGGTATTTTTCAAAAAACTCAAAGATTGAGTTTTATTTATAGAAAATTTAAATTTATGCTGAATAAGAAGTAGAAATATTTCAATGTTGTCATGGAGACCATGCTTAAGGAGAGCTTTGAATCTGTAACTTCTCATCCGAAACCCAGAGAATTTGAAAATTTGTTGATAAGAAAGCAAATTTTTAGATTTCATTCCAAAACTTAATTGTAGTTGGGTATGTGTTTTTATGTTTAGTATACCTTGGTAAATCACCATGTAAAGATTTATGACTGATGAACGTTTGAACATCGTGGACATTTTTTTCTGGAGTCTTATAGCGCCAAACTTATCGTGTATTGGAGTGACTTTTAAGCAGTAATAAGACCTGATTTATGATTTTTGAACACGTTTAGCGTGCGTTCCTAAGAATTTTGGGGAATGGTCTTGGCATAAGCCCGAATATATCCAACTGGGGCACTCAATGGACACTCGTTTGCATCCTACGTTCGGTGAGCGGACCGAAAAGGAACTAGAACTTGAAATGAATTTTCAATTCACTGATAAGCCTCGTTTTCGAATCGATATGATAGCAATCAAAACTAAGGGTGATCACAATTTTCACGAGTTTCAAGAAACGCCATTTGCATATTCCGAAAAGTTAGGCTCTGATGAAGCATAATTGGTCCATTTTTTTGTTCATATTTTATAATTAAACGTCAATGCCGAGCGTTTCTTCCTGCAAGTTGGAATTTTATTAGCATCAGCAGGAAGGTGCGACATGTCATGCAGGTGGTCAATTTATCAGTTTGTTGTGACAAACTTTTCGTGAGCGTTTTATTTCAAGTTAGCAGATAGGTAGCCTACGCTTTGTGGCAAGACTACTTTTTTTTTGGAAAACGTGAAGTCACTCATGCATACCTAAAGGCCGTTGAAGAAACTCATGTCGGTATGTTAGTTGTTCAAACATTTAATGTTATTCCATATGTGAACTAAGACCAAGATTTAGGTCTTTTCATTTATGTTTATATGTTCCTCTAAAAAAAGCCATTATAGATGCTTATAAATGCTGGTGTTCCTTAGGGCGCCGTTTTGTCTACAATTCTCTTTTTAGTTTTCAGAAATAATCTCTTTTGTTTTCCTATTGAAAAGGATAATACTGTGGCAAAAGTCAGATTTCAACTGCAGTCAACCAGCTTTTCGTTCTGAGAATGTGCATTGACATTGCTAAAGCGGACAAATAACAATGCATTCCTAAAGAAATGTATGAAACACTTTGCCCTATCTGATCGGGCTGTCTTTCGTAAAACCAACATTCACTGCAACCTAAGAACTATTTTCTACATCTGGACAGATGGTCTAGCGTTCATCCTTCTTTTTTTCTTTCTCTATAATATCGCCCGGATTGATCGTAGCTGCCCATAACGAATGTGGAATGCTCTCCCAACTTTCTTAGTCATCACAATTTAGAGAAGTTCAAAAATATTGCGCATCAGCTTCTTATTCTTGAAGAAAAACGTCTGCACCGATTGCAAGAGATTAGATAAATTGATTTCAGAAAAGATTCATACTCTGTTACCTTTAATAATTATTCATGAAAGTAATGCATTACTAGTACTTATTACAAGTAATGCATTACTTTTCTAATTAACTAAGCAGGTATGATTTTTACTATCTTAAAGGCAACCAATCTCAAACTTTATGCCACCTCTAATATCCGTGAGTACTCCTGTTTGAGCACATGCATAGATAGTCGTTTGTTTTATGCCCAACTCGTTAGGTAGTAATGTTAGCATTCAACCATTTATCGTTAGTCGTGCGAGAGCTTATATGTAATTAGCATGATTGGATGTGAGTACACTTAGGGAAACGAAATTTATTAAATCCATCAATTTCATCAGTCAACTGATCTATGTTTGTATCGTCGCGCATATTTACGATATACACTCATCCTCGTTGACTGTGTAATGAATCAAGGATACCTCCCGATCTCTATGCAACCAAAAATAAAGTCATAAATATTTAATATGTTAACTTTTTATGTATTTTTCATATCACAAATTGATTTGTGTGCCCGGACAGGTTTTATTGCTGCATCATCATAATCCTTGGGACAATCCTTTTGAACAGCATCACGCGACGGGTAATAGCTTTTAGGCACAGTCAAGCTGGATATTTTATCGTAAAGATAAAGTCGTAAAAAAATTATATTGTATATGTACACAAGTATACTTTTGCTCTTTTTTGCATGACTTGTGTTTGTGGGGTAATTAAGTAGCTAGAGATATTGGCGGATACTTGCAGAAGTTCCTTCGGTAGCTGGGTTCATTTCCAAATGCCGGCCGTGATCCGAAAGACTTGGTTGTTTTATGACGGTAGATGTCTTAGGGTGGATAATGCTATTTTGGGTTGATAAATCATGAGAGAAATAATGGTCGTGCTTGGAGAAAGATACATTAAGGAGACACGTTTGGATTTAAGACAGGCCTTGCCTTTCAAACAATTTATCATCGAGTTTTTTTTTAGAACTTATGTCAAGGTTGTCTTAGGTTGATTAACCTTACATCGAGCGTACCAAGGGTTTTTGTAATGCGTGCAGAAACTCTTCTGAGGAAATTATAGATGTCAGCTGGACAGTATGAAACACATCACGATATTGAATAGGGACGGAGAAATTTTTATATTGACTTTTTTGTATTCACTAAAGTCGCAGTATTTTCTTGTAGAATTAAGAAAATTAAGAATTAAGCAAATGCAGTTTTTTATGTTTGTGAAGATTTCGTTGTCACTGTGCTGTCAGAGTTATGCCTTCACACAGCACGGCCAATGATATCGCCTTCACAAACTTTTATTGTTACGACACGAGCTTGAAACTCGAAACACAGCATACACACAGCTTTGACAATGCATCTCGATCTTCAAATACAAGTAAATTGAATTGGGTGTTATTTAGCAAGAAATGAAAAATATAAATCTCTGTCTACAAGAAAATTTTTTTTAAGGAATAGAATTAATGCCATTAAGATCAAAAATGTTTACTCGTCAAATAACTATCTCTTGAGGAGATGCACATTTGTATTCGATTTCAGGCGTTTTGAGTTGTTGCTTGCAAAACATCTGGCTCTAAATTGATTCCAATAGCCAATAAGCTAAGTTTTGGTCATCTCGTAAGCTAAAAACTGTGATCGCATGGCTCCTGTATTCATGATTGACAATTTCTTTGGTAGTATGAGCTATGTGAGGTTGCCTCGTCTTATTGGAACCAACGCTGTTCGGGACGGAATTAAGAAACTCATTGAACATATTTCTCTTGAGCTCAGCTCAGAGTCAATCACTTTTTCACTTCCAAAAATGCACCAAATATTCAATTTGAGCTCACCCTGTTAAAAAAGTAATGAACGAGCTGAACGAGCAATACGCAGCTGGCCTTCTCTTGTGACATCTCTGGTGGATCCAGGTCAAATAGGCTGGTTTTAACATTAGCTAGCTATACTCCATTAAGTGTGTTTGTTGCTTGCACAAAAAGTTTAACTACTATTTTGGTGTGGTCATTTGGTCGCAATTGAGCTACAGCTTGAAGCCGTCTGAATTTTTAAGAAACGATTGAGATGCTTAAGAACAATAATGTACATCCCAATCGCGAAATATTAACCGGAATATCGAAGATGTTTTGAAAAATGGGTTTGACCGGCAGCCAGCTAAAGCAGTCATCAAATAAAATTCCATAAATTTTTACGAAGATTATTCTTTTTAATAAAGCAACATTTTGTAGTCATAGAATTCATGAGATTACCCACACCCTTATAATGATATGACGGAGACCTCTTCGGTTCCAAGAAGAAGCTGTGTCCTTTATTAAAGTTTGGATTTGAAAATCGTTCTACGAAACCCGATTTTTGCATTTCCAGCAGATTATCGAACGACTTATAAAATACTGCAAATTGAGCGAATGCAAAAAAAGCTCTTTTCTTTTTCGAAATATTTGAGTCTCAAGTAAGTTCGTAGGTACCAATCCTTCCTTTATTTTCGTAGTATCTGTGAAAAATGCATTATGTCATGATCTCTACAAAAGCGAAAATGATAATTTTAAGCCGATGAAGGACATCATATTTATAATTTGCAATTTCGTTTTGTCCCCAATATGCCGCAAATGCATTTCGTATGTATGAGAAGGGCGCCACAGAGACTAGTGCTTCGAGTGATGCCAATATTCATACCGAAATAGCTCCAGCAACTTATTAACTTCAAATTTAATCAACTTCATTTGTAGTACAATTTCCATTAGTACAATGTATGACTATGCCGATATGTATCAATGGTATGTATTGGATTTTGGAACCCTTCATTACCCCCCTAAGCTGTTCTATTCATAGTACCACACATCATACAAATGCATTAATAAATTATTATTTCGATTACATGACACAGCGGACACAAGAAAGGACACTTTATTCGCATACATACACACATGTGTATTATGCAGAGGGCTCCGGGAATTGCTTTATGGTTCCCCAGTCGAGTAATAGTTTTCCCAGTTAAAGCAAAATTTAGTATCGAATTGTTGTCGCTAGAATTTTGCGCTATCTGAAGGATATCCCTCTTTGTTTGGCATTGTATGGATGTTTGTCCGAAATATTACGACACTCCATCAAAATAGGATAAATTTAATATCGTTATTATATCCTTATGAAGGCTAGCGCTGCGCTGGTGGTTTTTCACCCAATCATTTCGATGCCGGAAAGCCTATGTGCGGCGGCAAACACACACATACAGGCTCACAAACCAAAACCAAAGGACACAAAACTGTAAATGGTGTCAGAGAATTTGTGGTCGCTTTGGGAGAATGTCAATGAATGAAGCTATTGCTGCGGTATGAGGTCGAGGATAGACTCTACGAGTACAACTATGGTAAACAATGTCGTCCTAAATTTTCAGAACAGTGATAAATGCAATATTAATGGTCGCAGTTTTGTTTTAGGATTCATGTTCAGATAAATATGTATAAATTTTTTTTTTGTTATGTCTGTTTATGGGTATGCTCTCCGCAACCACCCCCCTAAGTACTCATATTTGGATGAGTGACAATGATAGTAATCGGCTCTGGCATTCGTAGGAGGGATATTGATGGGTTTTCGAATTTATACATGTATGGTGGCTTGCTCTAGTTTTTTTTGATGGTTTACGCTTGTGGTGAGTAAAAGTAATTTTTCGAAAATTGGTGGTTTAGTGATAAATAAGGAATTAGGAGCTTAAATCACAGTTATTAGTGGTGATGGATATTGGGAGATTTTTATGTTCAACAATTAGCTTTTGGGGAGGATATTATATGCTGCCAAGGGAGCATTTGAACAATTAGCAGGAGAGTTTGGCTTAAATGGAATGAGATCAATTTGTCGTAGAATTGTCTATAGGTGTTGGTGCTTATGAACATGCCCATTAAGTATATATTTGATTAATGAATTTCTTTTATATCGAATTAAGTTATGATTGTTTGCAGGTATGAGTGCCTCTTACAGAAGAACAATGAAATATTTAACGATAGAATATAAATCAAAAGATGTTTGTAATTAAGGTCTAATTCATAGAAAACTTTTTGTATAATTCATTGGCAAAAAAGGTCAGACATGGAAAATGATTGCAGGAACTTTTAAATCATTGCACAAATTTCATTTTCTTGGGATACTAAAGAAATAAATATTTCAGAGGGTCTCGGTACGGTAAAATATTATGTTCTATTTTATAAAACAAAGTCTGTGATTCAATGCTCACAACCGAAAAGTCGGTTACTTTTCTCTTTGTCCAAGAGACCAATTTCTTTTAAGGGGGTATTCAAGTCTAGAAATTTAAAAAATCGATTTATATTTTCAAAGTTTAACCATTCAAGAGGATTTTTCAAAATTCAAATTATTTTCGGAGATATCGGTATTTTTCTGACCCGGCATCCAAACTGGTTCGGCTGGAACTAATCGAACAAAAGACATAAGGAATTCTCCGTATGCCTGAATCCATATTTCTCAGTAAAACCTTTTGTCATTTGTATATATTGTAATACAAGAACCCAAGGTGACTTGTATCTTTAATTTTTGTGTTCACTTACGTCCAGCTACTAACTGTTGAATTCTAACCTTCAAAACACGTGGACGTACATATTCATTCCGGACCTAAGATGATTGAGATAGCGACAATTATTGCTGTTTATATTTTTAATGAAGGCTTCATTCCTATTTTAAAAATAATGGAGCTTATGGGAATGAAAATTGGTCCGGAAGCTCATTCATTTGCTGTGAAACGAGACAACGCCCGGACTAACCGCTCCAAGATACGAGCATCCAACACATCAAAGGAGGCCAGAACTGCTCGATATGAAGAGAGAAACGCGGAAAATAGTTTTTCGAAGTCGAGGAAGGTCTGGTATATGAAGCAGGAATGGCAGATTGAATAAATGTAAGTCTTCAATATCATTTCATGACTTAGACTGTGAAAAATTCTACGCCGAACTGTAGACGCGCTTTTCTCGAAACTGTCTTCTTCAAAACAATACCCACGATTTTTTAGGTTCTACTGAACCGATTTACCTGAAATGTTTAGAGGGTCATCTTGATCGACTTGTCCATGTCTAGAATTAACCTCATTCCCAAATTTTTATTACTTTTTTTTGTTTAAATTCGAAACAGTCAAAAAAATGGTACAAGAATATTTTTTTCCTGGCCGTAGCCATTTTGTGAAAAATGTCTTTCCAACTTTTCCGTAGTTCCAAACATTGCGACGCTATTCGAGATTTATATTTTTTCTTAGTTTCAGATTGCTAGGAGGGTTGAAATCGCCAATTTTTTGAGACCCCAAATTTTTGAAATTTTTAACTTTTTTATTTTTTGATTTTTTTAACGTATTCTTGTTATGTTAATAAATAACTAATAAAAAAAATTGGATCGTAAAAATATATATTGCATTTTTTTTATGACACTTCAAAAATAACATGAAATTCATGCCTTTAGACTAGAATACCGCCTCAAAATCTTCGCACTTATATAAACGCAGAAATTTAGAGAAAAGAAACCGGTCCATTGCGAGTCTGGCAAGCTCATAAAGGATTCTGCACAACCATAAATATGCAAAAACAATTCTTTTTTCATATAAAATTAATTTCTGTGATTTTTAAAACACCATTTTCTTTTTATTTACTACCTATGAGCTTTATATAAATGTTTATCACTTGTTTCTATGGGTTCAATTGAATGGTCTCGCCAGGTTTAAGGTGCTATAACTTCATAGTAAATGTTCAAGATTGGCAAACTTTACAATTACTAGAGCTTCGATTTGCACTACAGAAATAATTTTGCTGGAGATAAGAGGATTGTCTATCTTGAAGAATTTCGTTTTTGAAAGTAAGCTTTCTATGGACACGCATTCATTATCAGCATAATCAACCTTACAGACATTTCCGTAACTATTGTCCTTCATTATTTCAGTTGAATATTCTGTTCCCTCTAGAAATAATTGGGGTTAAAATTGGACAGAGAAGCCGGTGCCTGGCTCTGTGTCTCAATGAATCTTTAAGATACTAAAATTTGGTTGGACAAAGCTTCCAAGCTACAAGTCACTAAATCCTTAGACCTTTAAACTTTCTTCGTAGTTCGGGTCAGTATAGAGAAAGTTACTGAAATAATAGCGGATGAATCCTTTGACTGCAGTAAAAAGATAAAATCAACACGGACAAGATGTGAAAACATGATTTGCCTTTTTGGTCGCCCCAAATAATAAAGCTGTTGCAATTATGAAGAGAAAATTGAAACGAAACCAAAAAGTCTTTTCGGGGTACTACAAGAAATCGCAGGATCAAATCAAAATTTGTGTTTTTTTTTATCAAGATAGTAATTGGAATGAAACTATTCATTGCATAGGCCTTCTTGGCTAGAGCGAAAGCAAAGGGCTCCGAGCGAGCACCTCCAATCTTACCAAATTTAAATTTCTAATTAAGAAATAGTAATACAGTGGCTAAGAACTCTATTTAAGACTGCTGTGACCTTACATTTGGCAAATATTGTATAGTTATGAAGGTTTCTAGACTGATTTCGACTTCGACGCGGGGTAACTACATTTAACATGTAATTTTTATAAAATAGTGCAGTCTCTTCGGCTTCTGATTTCAGGTCTTGCCATAGCCCCTCCTTCATATAGACAATAGCTTTGAAATTGGGAGCTGTCTCCCACCGATTTTTTCGATTCAACTTGATTTGGAAATTGGGATATAAACCAATCTTTTTTCAGGCTTTTTCAACCTTGCAAAATTTGTTAAAGGAAGGTTTCAAGTATATTATCTGCCTGAAATTGTGTGTGTTATTGTACTATTTATTGTATTGCGTTAAGAGTTTGCCTTTAAAAGAGCTTTGTGATTTTCAACTGCTAAAGAATTTTTTGAGTGATTTGCTCTGATTTGATAAGAAATCACTTATTATCCTTTAAGATTGTTATCATTTTTTTTCGAAAGAAATACTGCGAATTAAACGAATGAAAATGAGTCGATTAAAAATTCTCTGGCCCGATTTGGACTCCATTCGTGAAGCAAAAACCACGACACAATCTTTCAATTCCTCTCCTTATTCTTCTGTTCGCTCTGCACGAAATATTATACATTGCAGGGGTAGTCAAAATCCCTTGAGAGTAACCAATGCGCAAAATAAAAGTGAACAAGAATTCAATCTTTTTCTGATGGTCTTATGTATTTTCAATACAATAAAGCTTTGCCCATTGAACCTATAGGCTTAAATTTTTTAAAATTGTTCCAGGATCAGATCGAAAGTATGAAACTCTCATGCAAAGAGAATTTTTCAGTTAAATCCATGTCAAATTGGGACTGCAAAATTAAGCTCTCCGGTTTAAGTGACTTCATAGAACATTTAAATTGTTTTCCAATTGGGACCCGTTTTAAGTTCAATGAAAATCCCTTTACATTTTACGATTGCAGGTTACCCAGCATCAAATGTCCTAAAAAGTGAAATATTCAACACTCTTTGTATTTTCAATACCCCCAGTATTAAAAATGTAAAACAAAAGTCCCCATCCAATCACCTGACCAACTCAAATTTTAATATTAACATTAAAGTCCTTAGAACAAAAAAAAAAAAAACAAAAACTGACTCGAAAAACAAAGTCCAAGAATTCCCTTCGTGATTCTCGCAGTCGTCCTTTTTCATTTCCACTTTCATATTTATTCCTCGATGCTTTCAATAAAAGTATAGATGTATGCAAATGCACACAAATGTTTATGTAGTGCCAACCTATAACAATAACGAAAAAAAAAAATAAAAAATAAAAACTGAAACCCTTTCGGTTCGTACGCTTTTGCCATCCTTTTATTTTTTGCTTTGTTTTTTTTTTTTGTCAACTCATCCTTTATGTAAATTAAAGCCCTTGCATATTTTTGCCAAAGGTACGAATGTTTCCCTCTGTACGTGTGCTGCTCGTTTTCTCAATGTTTTGGATTCTGTTCATCCTCAACACCGTCGTACAGTTTTTTCGTGAAACATAATGAAAATAAAATATTTAAAAAAAAGAAAACGAGGATCCCCAACCAAACAATAATAACAACAAGGACCGTCAGGATACAGCGCCGAATTTTCGTTGGAAACAAACGTTGGCGTGTCCTTGTTTGTGCGGAATAATTTTTACAGGTGTGGTCCGTAATCATTGAATATCCAGTTGGTCGTTCCTTTTACTGGATTTTCAGCAGCAGCGTAGTAAGTTGCAAAAAAAGGTAAGGGAAGGAAAAATGGCTCGCAGATATGTGACAACAGGAAAAATGGCCAAAAAAGGACCAACATAATCCGGCACAGTAGAGATGTGTACATGCTTACACGTAAATACATTTTTTGAGATAATTAAAAGTGCTTGTACTCGTATATGTTAATTTATGGCTAGTGTGCCAGGCTGCGGCTTTGCAAGGATATTTCATATTTTAACAAATTCAATTTATGGGTCTCCATACATTTTCATATAAAGAATAGTATTTCGCTGCACATGGAATGAACATTAATCAGTTAGTTGGTGTTGTTGTTTTTCAACATTCTTTTGGTTTTCCCCGTTTTTACGTGTGATTTTTGTTTTAAATCTAAGGACATATACTTTGTGATGGTAGCGTGTTCTTTTTGGTGTGTGAATTTATTTGTTGTTGTATACAACTCATTATGCGTCCTTGGTTTGACTCCCAGTGACTCAGTGAGCCGTACTACTGAGATTTGAGGTCCCAGATTCAAATCCATGTAAGAAGATATGAATTGTTTTCAAACCTCTAGAGTGATTGGCAATGCTCCAAAAAATAAAACCATCAGTCGAAAGCTTTTGTGGCAATTCCGAATCATCAGTAAATAGTATCGAGGTCCAACCACAGGGTTGTTCCACAGTTACTATACTCTTAAGCTTTGTGTAGTCAAACAGTCTGACTTACGATATTACGGGTATTACCTAATTGCCCTCAAAAATTGATCGCTCATCACCACCCTGTTTGAAATAGTGCTCAAGGGATTTGAAGTACCCTTAAAGTGGAAGGGAGAGAAACGAGGTACCAGTGCACATTGGTTTTAAATTGTTGTAGGTTGCAGTACAAAGGAAAAATAGAGCGAGGTAACGCATTCCACATGCGCATTGTGCGGTTTATAAAAGAATTTCTAAATTTCACAGTGCGCCCGAAAGTAGGCTTTAGGGTAAACTGATGAGCATTCCATGATGTAGGGAGTGAAGTGGAGGGCGGAGAATTGGTGGTAGAAATATCGATAAAACAAAGTCAAGCAAGACACATGAATTGCTTTCGATATGTTGTCATCGTCTATGAGTTTTATCGCTCGCTTTTGAATTCTATCTAGGAGTTGCAAGGTGGTCTTGGATGCACTTGCCCAGATGTGAGCGTTGTACTCCATTTTACGCCGAATAAAAGCCTTATAAATTATGGCTAAATCAGAAGGGGTAAAAAACTTCTTGCACTGGTTTAGAAAACCTAAGCATTTCGCTGCATTCTTGGCAATATCGAATATGTGGTCATTCCAACGTAGGCTAGAATTGACGTACATACCGAGCATTCAAAGCTTTTCGGTGTCTTCAATGCAAATGATATTCATGGACAATGGCTGGATGTTAGGGTTTCGCTTAAATGACATAAGACAGCATTGGGTTTTGGAAGCATTAAATTCTACTCTATTGACTTGTTGACTAACCAAATGGTTATGCTGTCAATATAACGTATGTTAAGCATACGTTGTCGCTCGATGTCCACGACCGAAGAGCAGGGGCGTGAATCATTAAACGCATTTGAGAAACTGAGTGTACTTTCATCTGCGAAGGAATAAAGAGCCGGATGCCAGACTCTGTCAAATGCCTTTGAAATATCGAGTGCAGATTGGTTCCACTTTTCGGTGAGACAAGTCATCAAATCACCAGTGGACCTGTTGCTACGAAAACCGTACTGCCGGTCATTAAGAAGTTTTCCTGATTCAAGATATTTCATAAGCTGACGATTAATCAGCGTTTCCATGACAGAAAGAAGGGACGTAAGTGCTGTGGGTCTGTAACTGGAGGGAGAAGAAGAATCGCCTTTTTTAGGGACAGGCTGAACAAATGCAGTTTTTCATCTGCTCGGAAAGAGACCTGAGGAGTAGGAAAGATGAAAAAGCTTACGCAGTGGTTTTGCCAGCGTGTAAGAATACCTCTTCAGACCTATAAGGGAAATACCATTTGGACCAGCGGATTTGTGTATGTCTAAATCTGTGACTGTGCCTGTGCGAAAATATATTTGTCCCATTGATTGTTCAACGCTCTCGAGCACAGGTGGTGGTAAAGTGCAATCTGAAAGTGTGGAACTGGCCGCGAATTGTGCAGTAAGTAGATTGGCTTAGTCAAGATTATTCACAACAGGGTATCATTCGAAATGAGCGTCGGACTCGATGACGAAGTAGAGTTCCTTATATTTTTGACGAAGGACCAAAATTGTTTACTATCACTGGGACAACGTAGTATTTTTTGCCTTAATTTAAGTCCACGGGAGAACTTCAAAAATCGTAGAAGAGCATTACAGTCATTACGGACTCGTAGAAACTTTTTCCGGTTTTCCTCTGTCGTGTTGGCTTTATAAGACCGAAAACTCAGCTCTCTCAACCTGACAGCCTCTTTACAGTTCAATTCGAACCATGAATCCTCTTTTAGCCTAATTGTCTTCAGCTTGTTTGGGATGAAGTCATTCATGCCTTGGAGAATAATATTTGTGATCATATCAGCGGCGGCGTCCACGTCACTATCGAGGAAACATTGTGACCAGGTAAAACTCCTAAAAAAGTTATTAAGGCCGCCCCAATTGGCTTTTTCATATTGCCAAAGAAGTCTTTTAGGAGTTTTTCACTTAACTGGGTGGTTTGAAAAAGAGGAGTTGGCTGATGTGACACAATGGTCCGACGAACCCAGGGGCGCCAATACATCAATGAAGTATTTGTCAGGGTGAGAGGTGAGGAACAAGTCCAAAGTGTCTGGAATTCGTATTTGCTCATTTACTAGTTGGGTTAAATTTTTTAACTCAGCGAAGATTTCAAGATACAGTAGAGTAACGTTTACTAAGATACAAAAGAAAGATCCTTTGCCATGTGTACCTAAGAACTACCAATTCTCTGCAATTCACTCAACCTTCAGTATACTGGACATATTCGCATCTTTTTGTTCAATTTCTTAAACCAATTTATACCTTAACATAAGTAGATATAACATCGGAACATTGAAGATTACTCTTCCGGTCCGGATGGTTTACCTTTTCATGCTTTAAAACTTAAAAGGTTCTAAGGACGATGTATCGAACTAATGATGAATTGCAAACCTAAACTTTGCGTTATAGAAATCGATTTTTGTAAGGAAGGTTTAAAAACACCATTTGATAGAATCTCGCACAAAACAATCCTTTTTAAACTTCATATTAAAATATTAAACAATTATGACATGAAAATAATCATGCATTTATCTTCGACCACTGACTCGAGCCTCCTGCAAGAGTATCTGAGCAGGTTTCTGATTTGATTCCATCTGCAACGAACCCATACCTCTAGTCTCTCTACTCTCTAAGCAACTCAATCCGCGCTCGCACATTAATTCAATTTACAACAGAGCTAAGTTTTCAGCCTTTGAATGAAGATATTCTAAATACAATCCTCTTATACAACTAATGTTGAACCTAGTCTCGACTATGCTTCCCTATTCCTATTTGGACTTGATACCTCCACGCGCTCCTGAGAAAAAGTTTGGTGACAGATAGACGGACAAAAAAGTGATCCTAATTGGTGGGGTGATTTGTTTCGGACAACATGTTTTTGGCCATTAATCATGCTTACTACGGTAATTCTGTAAGAGCTCTAGAAAAGCTCCATTACATTGAAATCCATCACAATCACGGTGGAAGGCTAATATTATGTCTTTGAAGTACTGAAACCTATTATTATCCTTTTGAAGTCATGCAGGTACCGAAAGCACAAAAAAAGGGTTCCGTACTTGACGTCAAATGGAATTGCAATTGTAAAAAAAAAATATTTTTGGATGGGGACCCTTCTTTATATTTTTATTTTTATATTATTTTTATTATTTGTTGTTATAGTTTCAATCCTCTGAAAATTTAAAGTGTCGACTTTTGAATCAGAAGATACAGTCCTGTAACCGACTTATGGACAAACGGATAGCGAAGGTTTAGAAATAAGTTTTCGTTTGCAGCCTTGGAGTACGGACACCTAAAGAACAAATTTCCATAGATCAATTTTGATCGTACGAAGCACCAACTATATCTGAAACAAATTTGATGTTTCGTCCACTCCTAGATGGTAAACCAAATGAGATAATTACAGTGGGAGTGCAAATAAGTAACTTTTCTGTTGCTCATCGTGACGTATTTTCACAAGCATTTGGAAATAAGGCAACAGTCACAATAAATACATTGTTTGTTCCTGACGGTTTTGTCATAACAACCGTCTGCCATCTAGAGTGGTCTGCCACATTACTTTATTCAATTGTTTTCCCTACTTTCCTTGACCACAACTCCCAAGGTGGATAAACTAATACTTTTCACTTCCGCAAAAAAAAAATATAGAAAACTTTCTAAAACAACTATCATTCTGCTGAGGTAGAAAAACCCGTCATCCAATGCCACTCATATCCTTAAACTTAATTCTCATTTTATTCCATCAAGACAAAGCAAACAACGACACAAAAAAAAGAAGAAAACAAAACACAATAAAATCCTTATGCAAGAAGGAAATTTCACGAGCTTTTTCCTTTGCCCTGTTCTTTTACTGCTTTGGTTTTCGCAAGGATATGCCAAGCAAAAAAGAAGTAAAACAATAATAAAACAAAACACAACTCACACAATAAGTGCGGCCAAACTTTTTTAATTAATCATCATCTCATGAATCCCTTTCAAAAGGAATGATGATGATGAAGAGCGAAACTTCACCCAGACTGTGAAACCAAACCGACCCCATGCCACGCCACTGTCCTTGTATATCCTTCGCACGTATGATTTCTTCAGTCTTCGAGAGAAAAAAAAAACAAAAACACAATACCGAAAAATTAAAATTAATTTATTGTTTTGTTTTTCTTCTCTTCAGGACTTTAGGAGTTCTTGAGCTCATAGCCCACACACAGAGGGTGATCCCATGATGCTGGCAGATTTCTTCAGGAACTTTTTTGCTGGCTTTTCGAGAGAGACGACTCCTCGGTGAGATGGACCACCATTAGGCACTTAGCTTTATCAGACAGACATAATATGTCGACTATGAATATCATGTGTACGTGTGTGTGTACTTAAATCTGACGTCCTGCTGTGCGAATGGAAATACGAATGAAAAGTTTTCGCAGCGCCATGCAAGGATTCAGTGGTTTGCTTTTAGTTTTTATTACACCCAGCGGTTTCGTGTTTGTAATTACCGCTCATGCTATAGAATGGACCGAGTTTTTGACAGCGGGTAAGAGAATAAGATCTGTGAGCCTAGACGGTCGTACTTTTTCGAATTGCGTAATAAAATTATCGCAGGAAGTTTTTATGCACTTTATCCTCTGAGTCGTATCCGGGTGACTGGCAATATTTTTTCTGCAAATATTTTCAAATACGTGAATAAAATCTTTGTCTTTTTTTTTTGTTTGGATTGAACTTTTTAAAGAATCTTAGGTGAATGATTGTTATCGTAAAAGTTTTGTCCTGAAGGCTATTATCCGCTGAGATGTGCTAATGACGACCAAGATTTCTGGGGACGTAAGATGCAGAAGTATTTACCTTGGTGGAGATCTGATAAGGAATCATCCTTGGCATTCAATGCTGCATTATTTTGTCCAAACAACTAAGGTGCAAACTCGTTACAACGAGGACGTTAAATAATATTTCTTTACTCTTGAGGTAGATGGCTTTTTTCAAAAATAAAACACAAAAAACTTAGTAAAATATCATATGGCTCCGAGACACAACTTTGTATCAATTTTTTAGGCAAAGTTTGAGATGGGTTACGCCACATTTCTCTGTCTCTGACATTCCAAAGGACTTCGACATGGTCAATTATGACAATATGGACTTGGTGAGAGGCTTCTAAAATTCTAAAGAAGATATCTTTCTAATCGAATGAAAATAGTTTTAAATGGCAACTGTTTTTTCAATTTTGGGGCCTATACGTGTTGTATCATCTATTATCAACCTGACATAAGTCTGTAAAGATGCCTCAATTTTATGCTGATGATGTTCAAATCTATCTTGCCAAGCCTAATATCATAAAACTTTCCACTGTATTAAACGAGTATGATTCGAAAATCGACCAACATTTTTTGCGCTATATTTTGTCTTTTTTTTCAAAGCCTATCGAGTCGGGTATCAAAATAAATGGTTTCATAAATAGATTTCAAAAACTTATGTTTACATGTTATTTGAAATGAAAAATACCGAAGAATTACGAGGAGAATTGAAAGATTGTGATGTGGTTTCAAACTGTCATCTTTGCTCCTTGAGTAGGGTCTGAAAGTTCCTCACGGTTTCAATGGGATGCATCAGAAATCCCTAGCAAAATATCAGATAGTCAACGAAGTCTTGGACATTTCTAGTTCGCAATAAACAAAATGAACTTGGAGTTTTGAAGGACGACTACGTTTTTCTCAAGTTTTTGAGCAAGTACGTCTTATTTAACTGCATCTTTTCCCGTTCGACTTGATCATGAAACCGCTCCGGAGAACGTGTGTTAGCATCCAAAAAAGATAAACCAAAAAAAATTGAAGACTACTCTTATGATTTACCAAAACTCGATTTGAAGAAGGTTCCGATAACTGGATCTTCGGCTCCAGTTAATACATTTCTTGGTTAACTTGAGCCCGCAGATTTTTTTAAGAAGACCTTAATGAAAATATTTAGGTTAGCCTTTCAGTTGAGAAGTCGTCGCTCTAGTTTGATTTAAAACTTTAGACTTTTTGGCGGAGTCAAGATTAAAAATTTATGCATAAAACCGCCCTTACAAGCTGCATACTTCGTTGTGCTGCTAATCGTTCATTACGGGTGGGACCATGTTCCCTAATTTGAACTCAAAACCTCATGAGCGTCTTATGGAATCTAGGCCCCTTGGAAATGACGCAAGAAGTGGTATTCGTTCGGCCGAAAATATCACTACTGATACATTCGACAGAGTCCACAAACATTGACGACTCATTAATTGGAATAATTCGTTGCCACGAATTTTGATGAAAAGTCTGAAGCACAGAAATGCACGTATAACACGTTTCAAATTTGAATCTCGTTACCGCTTTTTTCCAGCAACCTTTCGAACACTTTAAAGCTTCTCTTCCAACAAATAAGTAAGTAAGTGGTGTTGTAAAATGGTTGATACCTCGAGGCAAGTAAGTGACACCAATTCAAACTCGAACCTAATTTTGTCCTCGATTTTCGTGTTCATTTCGCGGCGGTACTTCAAAGGACAGCATTACACTCGAAGCGAAGTCTTCAGCCGTGTGTACAGTCTGCTTGCTTGCCACAAGGCATTTCACATATCACACAGTCAATGCAGTTCCACCGAAGCATCTGTATTCATCCTTTGGAATTTTATTTTTAGAGCAATCAAGGCTAAAAGGCTTTTTTTGCCTCTCTACTTTCGATAAATTTATTCACAAACCATTCGCAAAATAATTCAGAATTACCTACAAAATTGCTATTTACGATAAATTGAACTTTGCTGTTTCATATAGTCCTGGCTCCTTAATTAAACAACAGTTTTCCATTAATCACTTTAAAAAATAAAAAATAAAACCTAAATGGATGACCATCGATGACACCAAATGCCAAATTGTTTAATGGCACTGTTCATTCCGGTGCCAATTTGGTTATCCCGATCCTATTTTTTCCTCTTAACGCAAATTGAATGCATTTGACATATGTTAATGGCCATCTGTATCTATTTTGTGCCTGGCCATTTGGGTTCCCATGTTTCGCGACGACCGAAGGGTGAACTACATTTTAGAATGGAGCCTCAAAAATTATCGCCCTCTAAAAACATGCACTCGTGAAATTTTTGCTTCGGGGCGTACACAGGACAAGAACTTTGTAAAATCAAAAGCTTAAAAAATAGAGAAAGACAAACTAGTCACTGACTAGACCATGTCACTGAACAGAAAGTATCTAGGTTAATACGTAGCTGGTAGATGTGTCACGAGTAAACTTCATGGAGTCAAATTGAATGAGACGCTTGGTTGTGGCGCGTTTGAGCCCATAGAGCTGAGCTACACGCAACCAGTGAGTTTGTTACAAAGGAACGTTCAGAGTTTGTCTGTAAGAGTGACGGGATAGAAATAATCATTCACAAAGGACATCATGTGCATCTCTTTTGTTGGTTCCACACGTTTGCTCTTTGAATTACAGAGGAGACCGGAAAATTGGAACACTCTGATGGCCAACAGACAAGCATGTGGGTTTGTGATCAATGTTTTTTTTTTTTATTATAAGGGGGTCTTCATTTTTATGGAAAAGCCTGTTTGTATTCATGGATATGGCATATCGTTGCAACGATTGAAGAGACTTTCCCTTATCGAGGTTAAGTACGTATTTGTTCTTAGATCCTTGTGCTTGGCGACCAATGTTTTGTGGGGCCATATCGATTTTCTTTGGGTATCCCTTGGATTGTACATGCTCTGTGGTGTGGACAATTAGTTCCACTTTCGCTCAAGTGGACACTTTCAAGTCTTGAGCAGAGGTGTTCTTATTTCAATTATGTTGACATTTCTTATAAGTCCTTATGGCAATTCTTGTGTATCCGTGGCGATAATCGGGGTCGATGGATTGAGTGTGGCAGACTGCTTTTCAGATAATCAAAAACTTATTAAACGGTCAAGAGGACGACAAAGAAAGGAAATGAGCTTAGATGGGGTAAATCATTTTGTAATTTTGAAAAAGAAGCAATTACAAAAATGTTTGACTTTGATTCAGAAAAAAAAAGCTTTTTTGTATCTAAAATGAGAATGTCTTAAAAAACTAGCTAGAGCAGTAAAAGAAGAAAATATTACACATGACTTAAGTTCCAGCCGATATTCAATCTAGCCACCAATGTTTGTCTACAGTTGTCTACCAATATTAAAGGCATCTGGTTCACGTATCCCCAATCAATAGCTCTATAATGGTTGACCTTTGGCAGCAAGAGTAGGAACATTGTTTGACTCTGATAAGAAGCCATTTGCGTCGAGATACGGAAATGTTTCAGATTCTTTTTTAATGAATTTCTAAAATTGTGAATAAAGATAATACCAGCCCCATACGAGCGCATTCTTTGAGTCATTCACCGACTACACAAAATCATTGCTCATCAGCTCCAGGATAGCGGAATGAGTCCTGTAAGTTTGGAGGCATATTTGCTCAAAAACTCTTTTTTTGTTCATTCAAGGTTGACTTACATACAAGCTTCGCATTTGTCAAAATTGGATTAACAAAGCTCTGCAGCAAATGACCTTCACACCGAATCTTGAAATGTTAAAGTAAAAAAATCTTTTGAAATACAAAAATGCCGAACGTGAGTTTTTAACTGGGCATTTGCATGTTCATAGCATTGCAAAATTCAATCGAATGACTCGAAGCGAAGTCCTTTTGAAGACTTTTTTGCAAAGATTCTCCAATGGGATTGCATGTCCAAATTACGCAGAAAATTGCCAGAGTAATTCCAATTGCCAAGAAGTCTAATGCGGATTTGTGTGCCTGTCAAAGGACGCTTTAAATGCTTCGCAGTGTCAATTTATAAAGAATTTAGTTCTTAAAACAAATTTGAAATGGGAGGCTGCGTCTAAGACAGACCAAATCTTGCCACATTATACTTTTTGCCATTTTCCTAAGTTTAAATATCCTAAGACACCATCATCACCCATAAACGTATGGCATGCCTTCTACAATTGTTGTCATCAAATAGACAAGATGGCTCTCTCAACCTCCCGGTGTTCCAAAAAATGTATTGGACCCTTTTTTCAATCTCTCTCAACTGCATTATATAGCGAAGCATTAATTTAAAACATAAAAATTTTGACAGATGTTTGGAGTCAAAGTGGTTCAAAAGCACACAGTTTCAGGTGAGTGGTGGAAAATCTTCGAATGAAATGAATAAATTGTGATTCAATAGCTTTATTTGTTCTCGAGATTTCAGAGACAGAAAATCCGCACAAACGCACATAAGTTCGAACACAACACATACATATTTTCTTTAACAATCGAATCCGACTCCTGGAACCCTGAAACGTGGAGAACTGTAAAAATCGGACAGAATACAACAGTTTCCAGACAAATAACTACCGCTCTAAACAGCAGGGGCCTACAACACAACTCGACAGTTACTAGTAGGACAAGTTAAATTTGACAACTTGTACAGAATTATATAACACAAAATGACAAGTTTGTGAACACTTCGAGAATTGTTTAATTCCCTTCTTTCTGTAACCGAAAACGGCAAGTGTCAAGAAACACTTCTAGAGTTGTCTTTCACTGATGACAGGCGATTTGAAAATTGTCGAAAGCTTTTCAGCTTTTTAAATACAAATGCGTATAAATAAATTGTATTTCATTCAGAATGATTTTATTTATTTCTGATTTGTTGACAGTGGTGATAAATATACAAGTGAACCTCATCATACAACCTATGTAACGTTTTTATGGCAAAGAATTAATTTTGATGTCAGAAATCATCTGTTTATTGAAGAATCTCACTTATCAAAACTAACCGCTTATAACCTTGCTGAATGTTTAACCAGAAAACTAGAGTGTTCTTCGAATAAAAGTTCTTCAAATAAAAGTTCTTCAATGATCATTTACCAAAAATTTTGCTGTATACTGGTTCGGTCCATGTTTCAAAGGTGACATGAGCGTTTTTTGTTTAAAATAACTCATTTAGTTTATATCCTTCCAAATTCGCTTTTCTTCGAATTTTACCAAGATATGTTTAAATTTTTGCTTCGGATATGTATTTCTTATTTCTAGGAGGTTGTCTATGCCGGTATAACCTCCAGTCACCTATTGCAATTTTTCTTTCATGAAATAGAAACGTTTGGCTCGTAACTTTTCAAAGAAAGATCCTGCAAAATCCGCTTATTTAAATGCTGTTGATTCTTATAACGCCAAATTAAAAGGCTTCGTCCTTTGTTGTCGGCATAATAAGTTGTTCTGATCCAAAATTTGTAGGATCTTATTGTTAACATCATTTATCTAATTGAATCAAAAAGAATACATTTTTCCTCACGTTGTTTTGTAAAAAAAAAGTAATCGTTTTGTCCACTGCGATGTTGGCCATTCTTACTGGTTAAAGTTGAAGTTATTTTTCTGCTAAGTGTCATGACTAACGTTGTTACAGAAATAACAAGTATTTGGCGGGCAAGCAAATTTCGGCAAGTGAATTTAGGATTGTCGCTTTTTGGAACAGGTCCCGGATGGCGACTGGACCCGATCCAAATGGAAGATAAAATTTCAAAACTAATTCTAGGTATCTTAATCTTTCAATTCAGATGCAAAGCATGTGCGTGCAGTTCATTGAGTTCTTCAGACTATTTTTTTGAAAGAGTTACAAGATTTTTATTTCAATTAGTCAAGTTGAAATTCGCACATTCATGGCTACAAATTGAGCTAGGAATATTTGTTGAAAGCTGATGAAAGCTTCTTCGTGTGTCAGAAGGATTCCATGACAATAATTGTTGTAGTCCTGGTTCGTAAATGAGTTATCACAATTTTCGTTCGTCTTTACGATTTTCACATATTAGTTTTAAAGAGCACTCAAAGCTTCAATTAACTGATAAAAGAAGGGTCTATTTAGTTTATGGTTAACTGCCCAATTAGTTACTGTTTTCGCAATACAGAAGTCAGATAGTTCACATTTTGCAGTTAAGTGATCTTTGTACGACTTAATTAAAGAAAATTCTTTCACTATTTCTAAGGATATCAAAACTAAGGAAAAGTTTAAGGGCAATTGCCCAGAATCAATCTGAAAACCATTGGAGATAGAAATTTAACTGCTGACATCATGTAGTGATCACAAAACTTACTTTTCGTGTACAAAATGTTCTACAAAACTGAAAGTTTTGTACTTTTTGGGAAGCCTAGAAAAAAATCACATAAGAAGACAGAAAAGGGCGCAGTTGTTCCATTATGACGTTATATGAAGAAGGGCCATATGCTCAAAAAGTGAAAGCTAGATTGTTCACTTTTTTAAGTAAGAGAAATCCAAGACTTGCAGCTTCAAAAAAGTGTGGAGAGTCACATGTCAGTTACAGCGATAAAAACGCGTTACGCTGTCGCCTTCACGCTCATTTCGCAGTATGAAAGCATTTGTTACTAAGTCGTGCGGATATATTCCGGAGAAAGGCTAAAAGTCGGACGACTGAACGATTCGAAAGGACGAGCCGATTTTTAATTTTGGACAAAAAAGGAGAGTTAAAGTCTGACAGTCTGCTGAATTAAAGATACTCCTTAGTTGCATGGTTCCGGGAGTCAAGTATTGCAGTTGATCCACAATGTTCCCGCGATATATCCCTTCCGCCAGTGATGGAGACCTCATCCGTATGAATACAACGATCAAATCTTAAAATGGATACAGATCTCACTATAGGGAATGAAAATAATAAAATAAAAAAATTTAATTGAAATATTGCAACTTTATTTCCAAAGTGTAAGCGATTTTGGAAGCAACGGAGAAATTGCATCTGTTGTTGAAAGTGTGCGTCCAAGCCCAAGAACCAACCCCAGAATAAGTGGGTTGTTGGCTAGTCCAATTGAATCAGATATGGAAACGAAATGACTGCCTGTTTTGCTATCTCTGATGGCGATTTCGCTTAAAAATATTATCTTTTCAACTGAGGCTCATATACATCTGGACCAGGATATTGAGAAATTGGATTTAATCGAGCTATGTTTCCACCGAAAGAGCTTCGAGCCACACAAACCTTCCTTTAATCAATGGTTTGCCCATTATGTTGTATAGTCGTGCAATTAGTACTTTTGGCGATAATACGATTACTTTGGTTTGGAATCCTTTTTTGTGGGGCCATTGAGAAACTCAAAAACGACATTGACACCCAGTTTGTGAAATTTGGGCCATCGAAAGTCTATTGAAACATTGAGTTTACAGGATAGCTTTCTGGCAGGCATACATTTGAATATGAAACATTGCATAACTAATCTGAACTCTCTTAAATAAAATAGTAATCGATGAAAAATCGTTTAAAGTATTCATTTGAATCCTTGTCAAAAATAGCTCGAAAATATAACAACGCAATGTGCTGTCAGCGAAGGCAACCCTTCCTTGTCTTCACAAAAAAAATTCAGGGAAAAATAAGTTGAATTTGAATGTCCTGTCTGTGTCAACAAAATAAAGAAAATATACTTTCTTGCTACCCAACCTCTCGTCCACACGTGAAACATTTCGTTTCCACTCATTTACGTCGCTGTCACCAGACCCGAGTACACTTCGTTAAATTAAACCCAAGCAAGGCCACCCAAACCGCAGCCAACTTAACCATAATTAAAGTCATAAATAAACTAATCCCTTCCTCGAAAGTTTACACACTTCACCAATTACACACATGGCCACAAATATGCAAATTCCCCATACATCCTTAAGAGAGTTCCTTCGAAAACTTAATTGTGACCATAAATTGAATTCATGATCCTTGCAAAGATATGCCATGCCATGCCAGCACGAAATGGTAGAACTACCACCAACAGAATTGTCAGCCCCGTTCTCTGCCCACTGCTGCCAGTCAGGACAATACAGTTGTCTTACCGAATCGTAATTGTATTTATTATAACATTGAATCAAAACACAAAGGACGATAATACAGCGTGTAAGGTTGGTTATCTCTAATTCAAGTTTTGATTTACTTTCACTATGGGCGCACACATCATGCCAAAGGACAACGACGACGACGAGGATGACGACGTTACTTGTCATATGTACATAAGTACGAGTATGTATGTGCAGTGAGCTTCAAAAGTAACTGAAGCTGTGTAAGGATATAATGCTGGTATTGCAATTGTTATTATGCTGGCAAATGTCTTAACTGTCAGTTAAGCTCTCAGTTATCCAATAAATTGCATTCCCTTGTTTCTGTCTGAAATTTCATTCCTTCCCTCCGATTATCCTTATTAACACAACACAGCGCACACACGTCGCACCATTGTGTCTACAATCTAATTACCTATAAATGAAATCAAACACACACCAACACGCACAAATTGCACCCAGTAGAAGTTTATTATCCTTTTAGTTAAAACAAAAAAAAATATGTATATATTTTTGTTGAGAAACTTTCAACACGTATTACAAAACACAGCTCCCACATATGCAAAAAAAAAACAAAAGAACTAACCATCACATCTATATCCTTTTTCCTTTTTCCACTTGCCGTTGTCTTTCGATTTTCTTTTGTTTGCTTATTATTTTGTTTTATTAGCCGGCATTAAAACTAAAAGCATATGAAACAAGACCAACAAAACGCAAAAAAGGATTACTCACTATGTACACACTCGTAGTGTGCAAAAGGATATGCATATATGAAAAAGCATTATAAAATACAACAAAAAAAAAAAACGAGAAAACAGAAACAGAAACACATGCAGTATGCAAAAACTTTTGTCTGCAGGCAGCAAAAATATTTTCAGATCCTTTATTTCTTTTGTCTTATTATTAGCTCTCGTTCGCCATCTTTACAGGATTTTATTTTAAGGATAAAACAACACAAATTGTATGGAAGAGAAGAAAAACTACGTGAGTGTAGGTAGGGTAGGTGAGAGATAAGTTTCTATTTTCAAGGATTCACATTGAGTGCGTTTGTGTGTAATTTGGGGAGGAGGATTAGGATAACTTACAGTAGTGGGAAAAAGCATATGTTTTATTGGTCCTTTGTGTGAATTGTGGTAAGGATAAGCTTTTGATAATTGTGGTTTATTGCTTTTGTGGTGTGACTTGGCGCTAATGCTTAAAATAAATCAGACTTTGTTGTGTGCACGTTTATTTTCTTCTCTATTTTTATTATTTTTTTTTTGTTTTATTTTGTTTTGTACAGAAAAGGACCTTTAGGTGTTTTGCAGCAAATTGTAATTGCCATTGGTAATTGATTTAGTTAGACTAGAAGAAGAGTGAAGGAATTTTGCGAGTGATCTAAGAATACATTTGATTTTTATTATTTTGTGCTCTAATTAGTCCTGAGAGTAGGTAGGTAATTCAAATAAATGAAAGTAGTGAAGGATACAATGGTATTGAAAAATATTTTTTATGTTAAGCTTTTTAAAAATCAAACTGAAATTTTTGTCGAAAAAAAAATAAATATTATTCTCACGAAGAATTATTCTTACTTTGAAAATGCATTACGCACAGAAGGAGCAGAAGGATTCGGAGAAGAATTTGAAACATAAGATGTTTTCATTGGTGGAGTCCAAAAAGTGACGACATTTGATATCGATTTATTTGCATTCGTTTAATTCGCAGTATTTTATTCGCGATGCGTCAATATGCTTGAAAGATGTTGTTTTAGACTTTTTAATCTCCTATCAATGTCCTTTCGTGCCAAGGCGATACAGTAATCACTATGGAAAGCCCTTCCTCTTGGTCATAGTACTATCGCTGGGCGACGAATTCAGGCACATCGTCTTTAATTTGATCTTAACTAGAAATGTTCTCTGGACTGGCAATAACGTCAGCCAGCCGCGTAGCTAAGGATTTCTTAAAGGTTTAAATATTTAAATTTAAAGAAAGCTCCAGAGCATTTATTTTTATATTCGTATTCAAAAAACGTTATGTTTTTTTGGAAGAATTCTATGTCGGAAAAATGTTTCACATACGCTACAGGATCCCAAAAAAGAAGATGTTTGTTTTTGCTTTTGACAAAAAAGTAGATATGAAAATTTACGAGACAAAATATTCATTAGTTCATCTCAGCCCAAATATAATATCAGTTGAATTAAGGTTGATTCTTATCTAACAAGGTCAGAGAATCAGTCAATAAAAAAATATTCCAACCAAAAAAAAACTTGCTAGTAAATAATGAACGGTTGCGAATGATATGTACTTAGAGATCCTCGCATTTTCCTCGTGAATGAGTCTTCTAGGTAGCACAAGGCTTCGTTAGTTGTAAAAAACTAAACCAATGGGACAAATGTGACAACCTTGTGGAACTCCTTTTTATGTTTTTGGGTCATTGTTATATGTGTTCGAAGAGCGTTTTCAATCTTTGCAAAAGAGTTTGAATCGCGATGAAGCATGGCATGAGCAACCAACTGACGAACGATGATTTCGCAGTGGCTGGCATTTATAAGCAAAAATAAGAATCGACACATAAGAACATGTTTAATTGAAGCTTTCAATAAATAGCCGCAGGAGCTTGTGTTACCGAAGAGATACAATCAAATTTTGTTTATCCCAAGGTGCTGTTTTAAGTCTTTTGCTATTCATAGTTAACATTGTTTATCTACCTGAAGTAAATGTAGTGTTCCAGTTTTACGAGAACTAAAATCTTGAAAACAAATCGAGCATCGCAGAGTCGAAGATACGTTGCGTGAAAGTGAAAATTTGATTGAATGAGACTTTTAAAGGAACGCTTCAAGTCTCGAAAGAGATGGGAGCTAATACACTCAGTTGGTGCTGTCATGTCAAAAGGAATTACAACAAAATTGATTAAACAATAGTCAACGTTCCAATGTTACGTGTGGTTCAAAACCCAAATGTATATGGGTAAACGAGTATTTAAAGGTTTAACCTGCAAACCAATTAGGGTGCAATGACCCCCCTTTAGTTTAAAATATAGACTCAATATATAGGAAGAAGAAGAAAGTTCTCCAATGAGCTTTCTGCCTACAGAAAATGTTTAGATATTTGAATCAGAATATACTGAGAATAACTGGGACATTTTTGTCGTAACTCAAAATATTCCAAGTTAAGGCTTAAAGTTTTTGGATTTGTTTTTAAATATGTAAAGGTAAAGCAAAAATTTAAAAAAATACCTTTTCAATACCATTTCAACTTCCAGGGAAAAAACCAAAATCTAGTGCTTAAACAAACCAACAAAATAACTTAAATATCAAATTTAAGGATAACTTTGAAATTTTTTTTCTTTGCAAGTCACACAAAAAGAGTGATGAGAATATTTAAAAAAAAATTAAACAAAATTATTATTTTGATTATTTTGAATTTAAGAGCTTAAGATATTAGTGTGCTCTTCTAAATTGTTCAACATTCAGTACACACATTAAACAAGATATTTTGGAAACATTTTTAAGAAAACATTATTTGATTGTATTTAAAAAAAAAAAACAAAACTTTGAGTGTACACTCTCTTATTGAACAAATGTGAATATTTTTATGAAAAGTTTAGTTTGAAAATTTTTGTGTAAGAATTTATTCAAAGAGTATACCCAGCTTAAGAGAAAATAACGCATACTAAATTGGTAGGTGTCTCACTCTTAATAAACACTTGTATAAAAGTTTTGGTAGTTGATGTGAGTGTTTCGATGAATTCGAAAAATGACTGATAATCATTGAATTATTTATAAGCTTAAATAAAAACAAATATTAATCTAAAATCATAGTTCTTCTCTCACTCTCTTTCTTTAAAAGGAAACATACATATCTCTCTTTTTTTAGTTTTGTCATTGATTTTGTTTGTGACTCTTTTCTGTATAAAAACAAATGTTGTTGTGTAGTTTTTTCCAAGAAACATTTTTTTTTAAAGCTTGTATGTTGTTAAATAAATATAAATTGTATTTAGTCAAAATAAGGTTATTAGAAAAAGCGTTTTTTAAATTTGAGTGTAACTATAAAGCAGTAAACTTTTGTTAAAATTGTTTTCAATGTAAACTTAAAAGAAAAACTTTAATAAATCAGTTGTTATATCTTTTTACAAAAAGTATTATTCAACTGAAGTGGGTGGAAATGATTAGCTAAAATAAATAAATGAACAACAATTCTTAAACCGCCAATCGAAATTTTGATTTTCAAAGCCAATTAAACAACATAAATTCAAATATCATAACTCTTGCATTATTTGTTTTTATTCCAAACGAAAAGTCTATTTAATTACTTTTTTTTTGTTTTTAATTAAATTTTTTCTCTAAACGACAAACATTTAGAATCAAATACGTTTTATGAAAAAATACTATTAAGATTAATTAAAAAAAAAATAAACCGATTAATTAACAACAACGCGACACATAAACGAAAAAAAAAAACAAACAAAATAATGTAAATATATACTTTTTAATATTTCTAAAATATTTGCAAAATTCTCTTTAATGTAAAATTAAGTTAAGCATCTTTATTGGGGATTTTTGTTTTTTGTTTTAATCAAGCATAGTAAAATACTCACGGAGGTTTTAAAAAAAATATTCGATATATATATAAATATTGCTTTTTTTTAAATTTATTTTTATGTTCTGTATTCAGTTTTATAGTTTTTGTATATTTTTGTTTTATAATATGATTTATTATTTGCTTGGGGATTCGGTATTGTTACGTTACACGCATTTATACATAACGAATATATGGAATAAAAAACAGACGATATTTTTATTAAGAGAGTATAGAGAAGATTTTTGATATCGTACCGTTTCGCTCACCTTCTTGTCCCACTGCAGGACATATGGCACCGGATGATCGTTGGGGAATTCGACGTGACAATTGAATATGACACCTTCACCAAGGATGGCTGTAATGTGTACAGCATCTTCTGCTAGAAATAAACCAAAAGAATGATGGAAGATTTGCGCATTAGTTGGGGTTATTATAAATCATTAAGTTAAAATTTGTATTTTATTTTTTTAAAAAGATATATTTTTTATTGAATTTGTTCATGGTTAAGATTAAAATATATACTACATGCTTATGGGAAAAGGTGGCATCAATATTTTATCCCATGAAAGCTATCAATAGAAAGGATATGTCCAAAAAAATTCTGACAAAATATTCAAGTGTTCAATAAGAAATAAAATAATAGATTTCGTGTGCCAGTTGGAGTCACAGAGTTTGATTGAAAACGAAGTTCAAAAATTGAAGTAATGCTAAACCCTTCATTCTACTCAAAAAGCCAATGCCATTTAACGTTCCAATGCGATCGACTAAAACAGCATGATGCAAATGTGGTCCCAAACCAAAAGGGCTGCTGATATTTTCTTAGACCATATCGGCGAACTAAACAAGCGGAAAAGAGGTAAAGCTTCGTCTTAAAAGACGTAGAAGAAAAGTGATCCCTATTGGTGATAATATTTACCTGCGTTTAATCAAGATTTTATGGCATATGAGTAGATTGTAATTGTAACAATAACACTCTTAGCTTTTAAAATTTTACGCTCTACTTAGAACGATTGTCGGTTCTGTTCGTGGCTCTGAAGCTAACCACAAGAAAGGAAAGTGATTCACAGTACTCCTTCGGGTTTCGTCATTATTTTTTTTAAGGGTTCCGTACCCAAAGGGTGTGCCAACGGAATCTTATTATTATTCTAAGCCTCCGCTCACCGTCTATTCTGACATTCATCAACGAATTCCAAAATATTTTAAGCATGAAATTGTAGAAAAAAAAAACGGAATCATAGCTTCACACATTTTTACAATTTGTCAGCATGAAAAGTAATTTTTATTGTTACACTTTTAATTCATTAATGATCGTGTTAAAAATGTTTGTTTTTTTATTTCTGTTATTGGAATTGCAATTGCCGGACAGGGTTCGGAAAATCACTTTCAGGTGTCGCATGACTAAATCACCAATCTTCAATTGGTTTACTGGTTCATTTGTTTGATGGTACAACAAATCTAAAATCACAGATATATTAAGTTTTGCATATTGTAGGGTGGAACGGAACCTTTCGTGAGAAAATTAAGCTTGCACTCGGCCACTTTTTTTTATCTTACGTCGAAAAGAGTGCCGTCTATTTCAAATATGATTGGCAATATCCCTTTTCTGCCACACAATATACGTCTTCATCATTCCTTTTTTCTCCTGCTTCAATTTCACCGACTTTCTTTCTTGGTGCATCGTTGATAGTTTTTTTATCGTCACAGAAAATCTTCATAAACAAACACATTAGAACGCTGATGACTACGCCAACTTAATTGCATACACAAGTAACATCACAGTTGATGAAAAGTGGCTCGTCAACATTGTCCTGGTCGTTTCCATGCTTCCTCTAACTGACCTAACCATCGTCACCTTCGGCGAGATGGACTCAAATTGGAGATGAAAGTCTGGTGGCCGGACTAAGAAAACCAACCCAATATATTTTCGTTGTATCAATAAAAAAGTATTCTATTATTTAAGATGAATCCCAAAAATCGTTTTTCCGTAAAAGAGATGATAGACGAAGAAACTAACACATACATAAAATATTACACCCGCTTGCGCGCCCATTCTTCGGATATGAAATGATGGTGTGTGTGTGTGTGAGTAGGAGTTGAAATCTGGGGATTCCATGGTACCCTCCACTCACTAAATCTATCCTTATTCGTGTCGTTCGGTTGTCGTCTCGTCCTGGTGCCTCTGTCGTCACATATCCCTGCGGAATGGCTTAAATTACCACCGAAGATTGGTGCAAATGTGTATCCGTACGTGTTTGGGGTGTTTGGGCGCCCCAACGACGACAGAGATACAAACCGGCGCAGCGATGACGACAAGTGGCTGCACAGTGGCGTAGAGACAGAGAAATGAGCACAGCTTATGTGAGCGAATAATTAGAGCAGAAAATTTATGATTCACTGGAAAAGTTTTACTGCTTTCGTCACCAATGCCACGCTGCTACCGCAGCCCACAAGCACCTGCGATGGGGTTAGTTTGAGCACACTTGCAATGCACACGAAGAGTTTCACAAAGGCGGTAATTTTTTAAACGAGCTGTTAAAGCCAGTTAAGGGTTCACCTAAATTTTACTAAATTAATGGCCATTCAAGTGTGTGAGTATCCACCTACATACGTGTTATATGTAATTATTGGACGAAATGCAAAGCAAAGACTCGGGATAAAATCGTTTTGAATTAGATCGGACACAATTGGGGGGTGGAATGGGACATGTTTTTGAAGTTCACATACTACACATGTTCAGGAAGATGTGTGTTTTTTTTTTTGCTTTCAACCGAACTTCCATTGTATCGTGGATGGATAGACTCAATCACCATAACGTGATGTAATTTACAGGTACGAGTACAAATGACCCTCCAACTGAAGGTGGGTGGGTGGCAGTTGTACGAGTACATGTGTAAGGAGTGTTTTCCTGTAGAATTCGGAAACACTTTGGTGTTGAAGGAAATAGAGGTACTATTCATGAGAAAGAGTGTGAATGTATTTACACAACTGGGTTTTCAATACCCAGTTGATTATCTTCCTGTCAGGTGTCAGGGAATGAAAAGATGAATCTAGTTGTTCAATTTGTTGTTTGTTGAGTACTGGAATTGTTACTGGATGACATGCTCGGATGCTTTCACCACTAGAGCACATCCATTGTAGTGGATAGAATGCCATGCATGTTTACCTGAAGAACTATATTTCATTTGTGATTGAAAAATTTAATTTAAGAACTCGTTCAAATGTGTGCGTGTATTTTCTACGGTTGGAATGTTTGTCTTTTAAGGCTGGATCTTTGATTGAAATTCAAATGCTTTTGATGAATGAACAAAATGGTTTTGCTTCTTCTTCTGTGGAAAAGGAGATTGAATATAACTTCAAAGGGTCACATTGGATTTTGTTGAAGGACGTTCGGTAGACAGTAACGCAAAAGGAGCTGACTGGCTATTACCAGGCGACTAGTATCGTGCAAGAGTAACACTTCAAATAAAGACGAGTTCAAGACTGATTTGATAAGCTTGGGCGTTTGGAAGTCAATTTCTATTTTGAAGAGTCATCCAATTCACGGTTCGAAGTAGACATCCCTGCTTTCAGCGGAAGTGAAACATCATACCGCATTCTTAACAGAGATTGCATGTATAAAGTTAGACGTTTTACAATTGCTAAATGGACTTAAATTGTGAGAACTTACTACAAAATTAGTGATTCTGTCGTACGAACGATTCGCTCGTGATAAGCAGATTAAAGCTCTAAAAAATTCGAAGAGATGAACTCTCTTACAAATTCCTCAAGGCCACGTTCAAAAGAAAATAAAAGAAGGCCGCCGTATGTGAAAGTGTTGAAGCAGATCCAAATATATTGGAGTTTACACTCGCTAACAAAATTACCTAAATTAGATTTATTCTGTGTAGTTTGATCTGCAGGTGTCATTATTTCATACTATTTCGAAAACGAGGAAGGCATAACCAACGCCCCATCGGATCTCATCGCTAAAGCTTAATGTGTTTCTTGATTATAAATACTCGCTTTGAAGGAATTTTGACTACTCTTATAATTCAGAGAATAAAGGATAAGAAGCCGATTTGCCGGACTTTGTTTAGGTTTAATTTTTTAATTTATTTTGGTTTCGTGCAATTAGAGATATGAATTATTTCCATTCACTCAGTTCACAGTATTTGGTTCGCCATTATTTTACATGGAATTTTCCTCTCCTAGAAGACTTTCTCAGTACTCTGCTGTCAGTGATTTCGTTTAACAAGGTAGTATTAAAAATAAGGTCTGGGCTAATTGGGGGATTTTAGATTTTCCAAGAATGTTTCAACTAGCTCAAAAGTTAAACTAAACATGACCACGAGTAAAAAGAAAGTCGACTTTTTTTAAATCTTGATCCTCAAAACGAAGCAACGAGACAGAGAAGAAAACTCTGTTGCATCGGTGTTTAGAAGAGGCTAAACAGGGATGATAACAAAGGATAAAACAATGCAGTTTGAACGTTCTTAATCAAGAATTCTCCAGGAAAGGATTCGCAATGTAATACAACACAATTCGACCGGCAGAAAACATCAAAACATGCAAAGGGAAACACTCAACTGATCACCAGAAAGAACTTTCGCTCCACATAAGCTCAAAGCTCAAATATCGAAAGGAGCGAAGCAGCGTATCAAATGGCGGGACGAGGATCTGCGATGACAGCTTAAGAAGTACATACATAGTTTATTAAAGCCGACGATTTTTTTAAAACAGTACACGTGCTCAAGGGATTGTGCGTACCCTTATGTGAGTTTACACAACACGTGCAGAAAGAAGATTATTGGGGAGAGAAAAAGATACCAGTGCACATTGGTCTAAAAATTCTGTAGATTGCAGTGCGAGGATAAATAGAGCGAGGTAACGCATTCCACATGCGCGATGTAAGGCCTTGAAAGTACTCCCCAAAGTAGGGGGGACCAGACGTTTGTGACTCAGCATAGCTACCCCGATCTTGAAGAAAGCAATTCCTCTTAACCACGAACTACAGCAGGAAAAGTCTTTTTAAGATCGAGTATATGATCGGTTTTGCTGTACTAAGTGAAATCTTTCAATCCCTCTTCAATAAGCTGATTATTGCAGATCAGGACTATTTTTGGTCAGAAAAGTCCACAATCGATCAAAACTACTTGTAACGGCAAATCCTGAAAGAAAAACACGAGAGCTCTAAGTCAAAACTGCTCACCGATTCATCAATTTCAAGACTGCTTGTGAAATTGCGACTGCGAAAAAAATAAAACATATTTCTTGACTTACAAATAACAAGACCGCAATCATCCCTGTTGTTCTTGGCCGTTTCTACAGAAAAATCTAGCGGGTGATATTTGGTAAGTAGATGGATTGTTGAAGACATGGTTCAACGTAGAGTTGTACGGGCTGTAAAGCTATTTGCGGGTACAAAAACATAGGTGGCTGGGGCATCAACGTTCCAGGGCAAATATTTTTCAGATCTGTATTAGATCAGAGCAAAGGGAATCAACCAACTTAGTGTGAAGGTAGCTGCTGGGATCCAACCGGTCAGTATGTTAGAAGCTCAATCTGCATTTAAATTGGGAGACTCTGCTGGGATATATTCACATAAGTCTTTCCACACAAAAATTACATAATTAACGCATGAGCAGTCAAAGTAACCTGACAATCCTTGTCATCATATTAAGAATTTGTAATTTCCTTGATTGCTCACACCTCCGTAGGCATGTTGTCCTCATTTACAAACTTTTCTGCCTATTTCGCAAAGATTTTGTAGACGTTAATTTAATTTTTCATTAGCTTTACCTTTGAGCTGACTCAAATGATTGATTTATCGCCAACAGGCTGGTCTAAGTTAAAATATATATGCACTGTTGAAATTTTAACACTCCAACATTTCTCGTAAATCATCAAACCCTATTTTTTTTGTTTTTAATAAAAATCCCAGACCCAACCATATTGTGGTGACACATAAGATTTTTTTTTTTCAAAACGCAAAAACCTATAAGAAGGTTCAAAACATAATTCATTTCTGCAAAATCATGTTTATTAGAAATAATTTATAGTCCAGTTGAGTTTTTCAAAAAAGAAAAAAATATGCCGAACCCCAAATAGGTACGTACTCGTACAATTCGCCTGTTGACCCATTGCGTATCTAACTTTTAAATAAACATCACTCACATCCCTGTCAACGCGTCACACCATTGTGTAGTTTTATTTTTGTTTTTACTGGACGATGCTTATAATTTAGGTTTTTTTTTGTTTTTGTTGTTGTTATTTGCCAACACAATCCTGCTCCATGGATTAAATATCAATTTTTGGGTCCGTGCATCTAACTCATTTTAAATGGACTTTGGTACTTTGTGTTGGGAGCCATTTTTCTTGTCACAACCAGATGATATATTTGAGGCCAAAAACTCAAAATCTACAATGGGGAAGGGGGTTGCTGGGATCAATAAATAATAGGATTTGTTGTGTTGTCCACACGGATTCGATTATTTTTCATTTTGCAAAATTAATTCGAAATATTGTTCAATACACTCTTGTCTCGGACACTTGATCAATTAAGGGTTTTAGGGGTAAATTCGCTGGCTCATGAATTTTGTTTAAATAATTCATGAACAATTTTTTTTTTTTAAATATTCATGTGTATTTTAGGATTTGATAATCAATTCTATTTCGCTTATACTATATGTACTTGAAAACAATTTTTGAAAATATATTTTTAAATTGATACTTAAATATTAAGATGCCATGAACTGCAGGTATTAGCTGAGTATTGAGTGTTTTTGAGTCATTCTGATAGTAACTTAACGATTTGGTTTTAAACCGAGAAGTGGTTCTGTTCCCACTTCTGTCATTTTTAGGGTTCCATAAGAAAGGGCGCCAACGAACCCGTGTGTCATAGAGCTGAAAATTGCGTGATGTTTCGGTTTCAGTTTCAGTTTCAGTTTCAGTGTCAGTTTCAGTTTCAGTTTCAGTTTCAGTTTCAGTTTCAGTTTCAGTTTCAGTTTCAGTTTCAGTTTCAGTTTCAGTTTCAGTTTCAGTTTCAGTTTATTAAGTAAATTTACAATTGAGGATGTAAAACAAACCTGGTCTTAAAGCACAAAACAAAGTTTTTGAAATAAATAGCACAAAGAATAAAATAAAATAAATAAATACATATAACATATAACAGCAAGTGACAAGATTAAGCATGAAATATGTGAAAAATATGGGGTATTATACTAATTACGATACATAAATAAATAAATAAATAAAATAAACTAGCCGACGGTAGTGGTTACATAACCAGAGCAAAGTTTTGATTCACAGTTCACACAAATTTAATTTAATAAAAAATAGGAATGCAAAAAAAAATATATATATTTATTTATTCCTGCATTGCCAAGTGTTCCAAAATACATTTTTTAAAGCGTCCCATATTTACGATTCCTTTTGTGGGAATTCCAAAGTCTAACAGAAAACAATTAAAATGGGGATGACCAAGGCTTTAACCAGTCTAAGCCGAGTCTACATAGGCGTAAAGCTCGCAATCAGTTTTTTTAGACACCCGTAGATATGTCCAATAACACCATTGAAATGGTCAATGCATGATAATCGTGTATTTAATCGAAAACCAAGACTTTGAACTTGACTCAACATATTTAATTTTGCATGATAATCGTGTATTTAATCGAAAACCAAGACTTTGAACTTGACTCAACATATTTAATTTTTGAGGATGAAATAAAAATGTCAGGCAGAATATTGAAGTCCAAAGTTTAATTGGATATTGGAATAATTTGTGACTTAGCTGGATTAACGACAAATAGATGACAAATCCACATTAAATCTACACTGCAGCTCAGTTTAGTTGCTCAAAGGCCTGGATAAGTATAGCTCGACGTCATCAGCATACAAGTGAACATTTACATGATGGTAAGTCATTGGTAAAAATGCAAAACAGTAGTGGGCCAAGAATCGAGCCCTGCGGTACTCCTTGCCTGACAAATTTAAAAGTCGAATATTTATTACCGACTAACACCCTCTTCTGCCTGTCACTTAGATAGCTGTAAACTAAATTGACCGACCTCTCACTAAAATTGAAATAACGCCGCAATTTCCAACACAGACGCTTGTAGACGTGTGGCTACAAGCTTCTCAAAACCCTTCGAAAGGCAAAGTAAAATGCTAATCGGTCTGTAGTCACTAGCTGTAAATTAGACCTAGGACTTTTGGCAACTGGAATTACCCTAGCTGGTTTCCAGATTTGTGGAAACGTGAAGGACATTAAACATGAATTTATAATTTCAGTTAAGTCACCGACTACTTAAGGAAGAATCAACTTTATGAATCGTAGTAGAACTCCATCTTCACCAATGGCATTGGAATTTTTCCATTGCAAGCACAAAGCAATAGAGTGTGGCTCCCTGTGATATGCAAGCAGCTAAGAAAGGAGCTATGAGACGCCTTGAACCAATCAGTTGTCTCTCCTGGTTTTCTCCGATGTAGATTACCAGTTCGGCTAGTTTAAGGAGCGCCTAGTTGATCACCTGTTGCCCAGGAGACGCCGCAAATCAAATTTCACAATTTCAACTTCGATAAAAGCATCAAATAAGACAATCAAAATGCTATGAACCCGTTCTGTACCAAACAGTCTTCTTTCACTTTTGTTTAAGAATCGATCAAAACGTCAAAGATGAAGTGCAAATGGCACAACCGAGTTCCGACGTGAATGATTTATAACCAACAATTGGAATTGGCTGACAAATGGCAAGTCCTCGAAAGTTTTGCAGCCTTCCAAAGTCCTTTCGAAGTCCTTTTATTTTTTTTTTCTTTTGTTGAAATCTTGTTAATGGAAAACTTTCAACAACTTGTGATTGCGTAACCGCAATCAATTCGGTTGACCGCAAAGTAAGTATCCTGGCTGGTGTCCTTTCGCACCACTGCCTTCGCTTGTCACTTGAAATCTCAATTAAAGTGGACTTTGAGTGTCACACGAGCGCAAAGTGCAGCATCTTAACCTTCTTACTAGAACGGATAAGAGTACCGGGTCGCTACAGTAATTATAAATTATTATTATTTGTTGAAATGATAATCGTGTAGTGCAGCCAATTAGCGCACACATATGCACGCATAAGGATTCTGTACATACTGCATTTATGCATATGCGTTGCTGGAGTGCATAAATGTCAACTGCCGGGAATGAACGTAGCGCTGGTGGGATGTTGGAAGACGTCACAGCGGAGAAACTGCTGATGCAGATGACAATGTCGCCAATGCTAATGGTTATCGTAATGATGACGAGGACGATATGAGGACGAGCATGAGCATGATAGTGATGATGACAGCTTTTCACATTTTCCTAATGGGCCACTCGCCTGCACCAGAGAGCGGGACCTGCAAACACACGTGTATGTACTTAACCTAATCTCATGGAGGCCATCGTTGCCCCCTCCTCTAAGAGAAGAGTCAATGAGTATGTATATTCTTCTTCATTTTTTTATCAGTCAAGTAGGGAATGGGGTGACTACTAAAGCGTGATGCTGTTGAACTTAAGGATGGCGTGGTTATAACGATAGCCTGTATACAAGGACCATGGTGTCGATGTCCAGGTATATGTTTATTCATTTTTTTACATAGTAAATGTCACGTCATCTTCACCAGGAGTAAGTGTCCTAGATGATGATGATGATGATGATGATAGAGGCTGTCGCTTTAATTATAACTCGAGTTACAGAGGGTACTTAATTTTAGATTTTGAATATTTAAGTGCAGTGCAAATATTGCTGGGGTATGTTTACTTGTGCTTCACTTATATAGGGCAGCTATTAATAGTCCTACCAATGCAGGTGCTTTGAATATTTAAGGAAAGAGAATATTCCAGAAATAGTATCGCTTAGAAAAAAATCTTTTTTTCCTGCGGAAGTTTTTGTTGCTTATACTGGTTACGTGACACATTGAAGGGATGTGATTGTGTTAAGAGTCGACCAAAGGGTTGCTCTTACAGTAAAGTTGTATATGCAGGACAAATGGCTGATAAGAGATCTTTTCATTGGAAATACTGTTGGTTTTTTGGTGACATTTGTTTCATTTCAACAAAGATTCATAATAAAGATCTTGTTTCAATTTACTATATGAATTTTATTTAGTCACTAATGGCCGATCCTTCTTTCTGTTGGAAGCTTAAGGATATGAATTTTATTTAGTCACTAATGGCCGATCCTTCTTTCTGTTGGAAGCTTTTCTGTTGGAAGCTTAAGCTTTTTGAGGGTCGACTCAAAACATCCGAGCAGTTATTGTCGAACAAATCACTGAACAGGACATTCTGCAGTGGGGTTTTTGATCCCATTACCGTGAAGGCTTTGATGCATATTACTTAAGCACTAAGAGAACTCTTACCTATGACATGATCAGCTATAGTTTAACTTGGCCAATGACAAAAATGGACTTTTTTAAAATGTTTATTTTATTTAAAATGTTGGAACAAAGCCAAAAGATGAAAATTTCCTTGTTAATTCTACTCTCATAGAGTCATAAATACAAAGTTTGTGGAATATGCTTTCCTGCAGGTTAAAAACAAAGTAATCTTTAATCATAGCGTGTTCCATTCAGGGCGTTCCCAAAACCATCTTTGAAAAAATACGGACCAATGATTCCGCAGCACTACGCAGTGCATTTTTATGGATGCACTTGGTGAACTTGTACTACATTTCCTGAGTTTGCCAATCAACCAGGAATGAAGTTTGACGTCGAAATCAATATTTGCGGCAAGTTCCTCCGGCTTTTCAAAGGCCCACTCAACAACAATTCCAAGTTTTGAGAGGTTCTTCGACTTCAGCTCTTGCTGTATTTTGTAAAAGGTCCTTGCGTTAAATCTTCCATTAAGTCGAGTAACACAATCCGAATTGCTGTAAAAGACATTTAATAGAAAAATCACGGTACAGCAGCATTATTTTTCTCGGTACGTGGCTGGATGTCCAATGCCATGAATTTCGTAAAAAAATTGGACATTATGGCTTGAACTTGCGCTCAGTACATCGATTATGACGATTCTTAAATGGTTAAAGCGCTCGAAAAAGGTTTTCAAAGAACATGAACACGCAACAAACAAAAAAAGAACGAAAATCATGTCTTTCAGTACGAAGACAAAATAACCCGAATTACAATTGGTTTTGCTTTCGTAGACACGCTTTTCTCAATTTTTGGCTCCCAGCGACTTTTAACTGTCCGCAGAACAAAAAAAAAATTACTCGCCAGAAAGAGATTTGAGGAAAGACATGTGACTTTTTCTTATATTGTTTTGCGTAACTTGTGAACTGCTGGTTAGAGTGTTATGAAATGTTGACACATGTCGTTTGAAGGTTGGTGCTTTGTTAAAAAAAAAAAATCTGTCATCTGTCAGACTATATAATTATTTTCTTTTTCTCTGTTTATTAGTTAAGCCTATAGCTCTGATAATTTTGTACTCACCTAGAGAGGATTATAAGGATGTCTTGGTGACGTTGAATACCATATTGTTTGATGTGGAAATGACAACACTGCGCACCTACTGGAATGCCTTCAAACAGCCCCTTTGGCTTTATATTTCACACAACAAATAACCGAAGAGTGATCTCAAAATGAAAAAAGGCTGCTTAAATTATTGAACATATTCTAGACCTATATAAATTTCTCAAGGGTATCTCATTTTTGACATTGCATATTTTAGTTGTAAAGCTTTATTTACTGACAAATAGCATGGCTTTTTGAAAACAAATTCACTGCTGGAGTTTACTCTCGCTTTCTAATAAAACTCTGGAAGAATGGAATCAAGTTGACTGCATACACATCGTCCTCATTAAGGCTTCTGATTACCTTGCAAAAAGCTAGGAACCTTCAAAATGGTTTCCTTTTTCTTTTTTGTTAAATAAATATCCTCGAATCTTTACAGGCGAAAATATTTTATCTTGTTAACGGGATCGAATTCACGTGCCTCAGGGTAGCCAACTGCGTCCTCTATTGTTTATTTTTAATTCGTATGTCGTACGTATGCTCAAGAATAAAAATGTTCTAAATCATACTGGCACCGTAAAAAAATTTAAGAAACTTCACAATCAATTCGACATTACAACGACCTTAATTCCTCACTAAAATGGGGCTACAAAGATTGCTAAGATGCATCAAAATGTGTTTATCGAATAACTCAACACGTATTGACCGTATCAAGTCCATCTTCATTAAGACTGGAGCGATCTTCTTTTTCTTTAACCTTTACAGGAGTGTCTTTTTACTATCGCCCTTGAAGAATCAAGGAGGCGCTATAGTCTGAGGCGGACTAGGGCTTCAACAAAGACATTTCGGGCCGCAGCAGTGGTGTCCGTTCGCTCTATAAGCTCGTTTTTGTGGATGCTGCCATAGGCGGCCTTGAAAATGAAAAGATGGTGGGTACAGATTTGTACCGCCTGTGTTTTTTTTTAAGATCTGCCGTAAATATTTGGTCTTTGATGCAGTTTCCTAGTCTTAAGCCACTCTGATATGAACCTTTTAGGTTTTAACGAACCTTAGGTTAGATATTTCTATCTTTACTCCGTCTGGTTCAGGTGAACGGTCTTATTGGTGATTGTCGCCTCCTTTTACCCCAACTGAAAATAATCTATTAATTCCGAAAAGTTGTTAAAAAGATTGGATTCGGACAAATCTGTTTACTTGAGTCGGCTGGAGTCATAAAACCGCGACCAATTTTCGTTAAAACAAATTGGGCTTCAATTACTCAAACCAAAACCAATTTAATTTAAAACCAATTTCCGCCAGAGTACTTTACACCAGTGGTGTGTGGTTTTCAAAAAATCACATGAACGAATTTTTATCACATCGACTGTATGGCGCGGCTTCTTGGTATCTGTTCGAGCGCACAACAAAAGTTCCAGGATACTCATTCGGTAGCCAAGGCGACCGGCATAGTAAAGCTTCATCTTCATAAATTCTCTGACCAATTTTTGGGGAGGAGTGTCTCTCACTGGCAAACATACAGCCAACAACTGATAAAAGGATACCAAGGATACCAGGAGTCCATCGCAAAACCTTACTCGCCGTTTATTCTCATTCCATGGTTGGCTGTCGAATTGTTGCCACCTACGGTGTGTCAACCATCGTTATAAACAAGAAGGACGTAAGTCCTGCAACACACAGCTCTCGCCATGGACTCAAGGATTACAATAATTGTAGTGGTAGTCGTGCTATAGATTGGTTTAAGGAGGATTTTTCGTGTTTTATTAGTTTTCTCCGATACCATCAAACTTGTATATCCTTAAACTATTCCATGAGGGAGAACCTCCATCTTTATCCTTGGGTTGTTAAAATTGATGTCCCTTTTATTCAGGGATGGGTTTTTGCTTCGTTCTTTCTTATTATCCTTAAAATTTGAGGAGTTAATTAAGAAGTGAAAAATAATAAATATAAAAACCAGAGATGAAGAAAACGGTCAGAGGCACCGAGGAAAAGGTAAGGATTAATCATCCTTCGGATGAGCTCCTGAGACCGTTTACATTTTGACAATTTATATCGTCGCGTATCCTTCTTACTCCAACATATTTATATATAGTCTTGACTTTCTTTCTGTTGTTTAAATTTGTGCCTTTTCTAAAAATTGGCTGTGTCCTTTAAATCGTCCTTTTCTTATTACCGCTTGGAAACTATTCGAGAGAGAAAAGCACTTTTTTTTGGCAAAAGGAAATAATTGTCATAAGCACCTTGCCGGACGCCATTTATCCTGTGTATTGTTTGTGTATTTAATGAGAACGCAATTGGAATTTTCAAAATGAACCGAGCCTGAAATAAAAGTGTCCTTGTGAAGGATATTTTCTTCTCTGGCGTTGTTATCACGATTCTTATTCTTTTACCGAGACTGGCATGAGTGAGGCTATTGCGCCGTATAAAAGGAAAGTGTGGAGAGGTAGTTAAGGACACTCAAATGGTTGACTAGGGTAATTAAAATTTTACGATTTATTTACTGAAGTGGAAGAAGGGATAAGTAAGCTGGGAAATGTCCTCGTCGCCTGCTAAATTGTTATTCCAAATGAGAACGGAAGGTGTTTTATGTTATTTCACCTATAAGTAGGATACTTCCTAAATGAGTGGCGGAAAACAGGGCGGGTTGGGGCTTTTTCTGTTTTATATTTTGATGATTATTTGATTTTCTAATGATGTTGACTCAGACATAACAATTAATGACAATCAACATGTACTGGAAATGAGTTGCTGGAAACAGCAAATGGACAAATATGGAATTAAGTTAATTGGAAGTCCTGGCTTTATCAAACCTTTAGTTATGTTTAGATATTGTGTAGCTTATATTTTGAGCTTTTGCTATATCCTTGGCACTTCAATTAGTATTACTGACTTGCGAAATTGAAGGATGGTTAGAGGTTTTTTTCTCGGCTTTCAAACTCTCTGAAAATTCACACGTTGTTCTTAAGAACCCGATGGAGACGGTTAAGGTTGTTGTTAAGGGTTAAGGTCACCGCATTATTGGCCTATTTCGATTTTAAGACGTTGGCGGAGAGAGCTACTGAAGCATGATCACTATTTTTGATGCCTAGAATAGATGATGTGGACCCGATCATACAGCAAGTTAGAGTTACCTACCACGGAAGATTTCCAATTGACCCATGCATACAATCCAGAGATGGTTTAGGCTCTATCAATATCTATACTGGTTGAGCTTTTCGTGAAATAGTGGCATAGGAAATTGAATTTTTGGAAAATTCTGAACCATAGAAAGACGATCAGTTGAGTGCGACAACAACAATTTACTTTTGTGAAGACAAGTTTAAGGTTAATGCAATCCAACGCATACATACATGCAACCATTGGCAGGAACACTGTAGAGCTTTCTAGGCGGAAGACTTTCTCGTCTTTAGGAGACTCCCTCGAGGATTCACATTATATCAGAGTCAAGCCGCTCTAGAGCTGGTTAAATCGCAGAATAGGAGCTTAAAGATTGTGGTAAAACATTGGGATGCTCTTTAAGTAAACGGGGCAGCTGAATTGCGCAGCTGGTTAAGCCCCTGCGTTTCAATTGTATCGACTAAAAGGTCAAAGGATTCGATTCCTAGAGTAAGTCTAATTGCAACAACTGCATCTTATTCTAGTTGTTTAATTTGACTCAGTCATTATTTGCCATTGAGAATAACTGAATGGCGCTATCACTGGATGAGTCTGACAAAATCGGCGTGCGTTGTGCTTACTCTATCAGCGTATTTCACTATCGTGTAGTCAATGTTCCGCGAAGATGATGTCGATGACTCTGTTGGAAAACATATTACACTGTCGAAATCCCTATTAAGAAACGAATAAAGTACTGCGAACTGGGCGAATGCAAAAAAGAAGTTATCGTTTCTGTTGTCGCTATTCGGACTTCAACCATATTGCAATCGAAACCAGAATAAATCTCGGTTTCAAACCACTTTCCGATCTTCTTTTCTCTTCTTCTCGGCCTTTGCTTAATTCATTAGTAGGGTTGTAATTATTCATTAGGAAAGGATAGAGCCCGAGTTTGAAAGGGGCTATGGTGAATGGTGATCTAACATTCTGGAAGTCCGCAAAATTGACCGTTGCTAGCAATAGCAGGCTAGGACGGTGGTAGATGCCGACGGCTTCGAGGACATGTAAAAATTGAGACAGTCTACGAGTATATGATATTGAGTATGCATTAGTACCAGTTATCAAATGATAAATAAGGGCAACGAATGCAAAATCACGTCCATTTTCGAGGCTTTATAGTTTGTCAGTTTAATCTGGTTAACGTTATAAGGAAGGGCGTAACAATCAGCTCTAGATAGCTTGCGGAATGCAACATGGATAACCCTTTGTACGCTGTACATATGGTAATATAGTAACCTGTGACCTGTGTATTCGAGGATTGGTCTAACAAAGATGTCAGAGACTTAGTGAGGTATTGATTCAGAAGACTATTCTTGACTATCCAAGAACAAAGTTTGCTCCGTTCAAAAGCAAATGATTTTTAGAATGAGAAGTGAGTTGATATCTAAGAGAACACCGAGTCTACCATATGAATGAAAAGAAAGAAAAAAAGAAAGCTACAGAAAAAGAAAGTTCGTGTTGGAGAAGAAAGATGTTTCCTTTGAGATTCTCTTGTAATCGGCCTATGTTATACTTATAGCTCAATATATATTCAATTCAGATAATTATTTAAAAGCTGGGTGGCGAAGTTGGTAGAGCCCTGCCTTTCAATTGATTCAATTGATAGGTCCAAGGTTCGATTCCTAGAGTAGTGGTCTAGTTTTTCGAATCTGGTCCAGTCACCATTTGCCATTGGGATCAAGTTAATGGCACTATCACTGGGTTGGTCGACCAATGATAGTTGTCTGACTAATGGGTGGCGATATTGTAGTGGTTGTTGTATCGGCTTAGATCCTAGTTCGTGTTTTCAAAATAGCGGTTTGTGTAGATTGTGTGTAGATGGCTCTGCTGTGAAGGCATAAAACTGCGGTCTTAAGTGACTACCTTTAGGGACTCCACTGCATGGGTTGCAGAACCCCGGGATTTTTGACAAGATGGCGCTACTAAAAACTTATCAGTTATGTATGTGGTATGAAGACATTTTGTGCATTCATTGGCGAGGTACAGTTCATTGAGTGTCGCTTCTTTCGCTGGAATAAAATGAAATGAAAATAATGAAAAGTAGGAGTATCAAGCATTGTTTTCTGATCGGAACAAATTCCGAACAATCATTGCAATGGTATCAGAAATGTTATCCCACTTCTGCACCTTCTAGAACAGAAGTTTCATTGTGGTTTAAGGAATTAATTTAAAATGAGTCGAAAAGTCACCGAAGATACATCTCGCGTCAGCCCAACGTTTTGTGATGATGGGCGGAACGTGGATCCAGCGTGTCTGGAAGATCACGAAAAGCAACCAGAACGACAAAAAGATCAAAACATTAAGAGGAGAGTATGGTGCGTCGTTATTGTAAAGCGATGGCCAAGCCCAACGTATTCTTCAGACTTGGCTCCCAACGACTATTATATCTGTTGCCAAACCTTCAGGGGTTGCTCCAGGGAATGAGATTCAGATCGACTAAGGAAATCATCACGTGAACCGAGGTCTTTTTATAAAGCTCAGCAACATTTTGCTTCAAAACGTTGAAAATAGGTATACCAAATGTATTGCTCTCAAAGGCAACGTTGTTGAAGAATAAATATAATTTTGCCTAAAAGCGCTGGTATTCATTAAAAACCCTGTGATTTTTTAGCACATGCAAAGATGTTCTAAATATATTTTTGAAATGCCTATTTTCTTCTTGAAATCTCTTTTGCCTAAAGGAAATATTCTTTTTATGGTAACATGGCTTCCAGATAAAACATCTCCGATTCCCGAATCGGAGATATGGGAGGCTTTATTATTTTTCCGATTAATTTGCAAAAGAAAATATTTTGTTTTTTTTGTTGCAAAGAATATGTTAACCATTCGAAATAAAACCTTATAAATTATCCTCGGAAATGCTTTCAAACCAAAGTGGATTGCATCATCAAATAAGCTCCATGTTATGCTTTTCCAGCTTGCTTCCACAAATCGTAAGCCATCTTACCAAGAAACTTCAAAGAATTACAAATACTCGCTAAATCCTTAAGCCATTAAAAAATAGAGTTGAATCGCAATTCTCAAAGTTGAGGACGCATATTACATCTTTCTGACCACTGCTGAATGGTAACCATGGCAGAATCTAATCTAATCCCTTCAGCAATCTGCTCATACTCCTCAGTCATGTATCGTAGATACAATACTCAAACAAAATAAAAAACACATCGAACAGTCAAGAGAGATTAAAAAAAAAGCTGTACGGACAAAAACAAAACTCCGCTTTGCACCACCAATCTCCAAGGACCTTTAGCCAACAATCCAAATCGATCCAGTCACTTGTCCAACATGCAAAACGAACGTCCATGTGGATTGATTCTCAAGCGTTTCCCCCACAACAGGCAGCCACAGACAGTTTACTTGAGGAATGGAATCACAGATGTCACTAAGCAAACTTGAAGTTCCCATAGCAATGCGAATGGATTTCAAACTTCAAACTTCAAAAGCAACGCAGGCCATTAACACGTGGAACTTTATTAAGCACTCGTCGACTCTCTGAACGGAACTGTGCAGCAATTCATGCGGATAGATGGCAGGATTATCTCCGGATAGAGCCCAGTCAAGAATTCATCAGCTGCGGTTACCTCATACGCGCGATTGCTTCTAGTTGAGATTTAATTAATTTCCTGCTCCATTTCCCAATCAATGAAATCCAAATCCAAACGGAATATAATGCATCAAATGTAGCCCGGATTTTAGGGCTGACGACGTTATAATTTACGTTAACATCATTGGTGGATCCTTGAAATAAACGGAATTCCCTTTTCACACTCAATCCAATAATGTATCTGCTTCCCCACTGGAAGTATCTATCGCCTTCCCCGAAATGAAAATGGAAAATTATCGACTTCGTGTGACAAGGACCATTCAGCACCAATTGGGCTACATTCGAGTGTCATCAACTTTTAACAACTGTCATCGAATTGAAGGACCATAGAAACGTGGATGATGCTGCCTCTGCTGACTGTTGACAAGTGACAACTGGTTGGGTTTTGTCAAAATTGAACATTTTTGGACACAATTCATTTGGGCTAAGGGTCCTTGCTCGTCAAGAGAATGGGTGGGCGCTGGTCAAAGTTGAGTGATGCCTGCAAACGTGTACCTACAGCTGCCCTACTAGAGCGTTGCCTATTCCAAGGAAGGACACAATTTTCATATTTTTTGTTTTTTTTTTTGTTGGTTTTACAGAACTCACCTGGAATATTGGCAAATGTGGTTTTTGCAAGGATTACAAAAACAAAAAACACCAGCTCCAGGGACTTGAAGAGTTGTGTTAGATTTTGCGTTGTTCGAGATATGATTGAATAGGTTTTGCGATACGTTGTTGTTTTTGTTGTTGTGGCGAACGATGATCGCGACCGGCTTAATGCCTGACACCACCGGTAAGACCCAGGGTCCGCACACACGCCCATGCCTCTGGTCCCATAGTCAATGCCGCTAACGGATCGTCCTCATTGCAGCGGCGTCACCTTAAATAGAAAAGAAAAAAAAATTATTTCACTGAAATTATTTGAAAACTTAAATATGCAAAATAAAAAATGTTGAAAATATTTTACAAAATATACTGATTGAAATTTGGGCATCGTTTTAGACTGCAATATACTTCAGGTCTATCTTGCAACCGCATTCGAAAATTTTCAATTTACAAATTCAACTAGGAGTAAAATAAATAAGGTCCTGCAAGCATTTTCTTATAAATTTCGTCCACCTTCAAAGCAGCAACAAAATTGAAAGAATGAAAAAAAAAATTGAACAAGAATGGCGAGGAATGAGTAGCTTCTTCGCCGGATGTCTAAATGAATTGTTATTTCAAAAGGACAGAACAACATTAAAGGGCCGACGTCTCGACGACACCAGCGACTCGTCAAGATTGCATAATCGCAGCGACTGACACCGGCAAGGCAAGCTATTACGTTCGTGCTTGACACCTACGAAAAAAAAGTCGGGTGCATTTTTAAAAGATTTGTTACCCCTAAAATGAACTCTTCATGGATTTATAAAAACGACACTTTTTGTAAAAGAAATCGGGGCTTCAACTGCAATTCCTTCCGAGGTGAAGAAGAGCGCCATCACTCTTATCTGGCTATAAAGGGTCTAAGGTTACACCTACGTTGTACAAATGTGAAGTGAAGAGACAGAGACTCAGCCAAAGTGCGAAATTCGAAAGCTTGAAGCAGAGAAATAAAGTAGCCCCTTTGCCACAAGAAGTCACTTCCGAAAGCGATAGATATAAGGAAGATGTCACCTAAAAGGTCGATGCCGGAGCAGCACAGTGAGTCTGCAGTTCTCTCCAGCTTGCTGTAGTGGCCTTTTATCTATGTTCAACACAATAAAACTGCCTCAGTCAATATAATTCTTCTTCCGAAGAAAGAGCCACTAGACTAAGCCCGACTCAAAAAACCACCGACCTACAGAAATAGGTTCTCTCGAAATCGGTGGAGCCGTTTTCACATAAGTTAGAAAAAAGCTTTTTGTTCTACCTTCTGTGGTGCTGAATGGTTATTTGAAAGAAAACCAAAGCTTTCGATTAAGGACAAACTTGACTTAACGTTTGATAAACATTCAAATTCTTGCAATTGTCCAATCCGCTGTCCATGTGAATTTTTATAATAAAGCTTGATCTCGAAGACTTTGAAAAATCATAAGATTCACACAGAAGCCTGTGTCGAAATATACCCAAGTACTCATGTATTTGAAAATCATCATAAGAACGCAGTTGAGCTTTTTGTTCTACCTTCTGTGGTGCTGATTGGTTATTTGAAAGAAAACCAAAGCTTTCGATTAAGGACAAACTTGACTTAACGTTTGATAAACATTCAAATTCTTGCAATTGTCCAATCCGCTGTCCATGTGAATTTTTATAATAAAGCTTGATTTCGAAGACTTTGAAAAATCATAAGATTCACACAGAAGCCTGTGTCGAAATATACCCAAGTACTCATATATTTGAAAATCATCATAAGAACGCAGTTGAGCCAATCCGTTTTTCCTCAAAGCCTTGATTTCGTTGCAAATTTTAGCTTTTCAAAAGGGAATTGCTAAAAGATGACATTAGTGTTTTACTTATTCTGGTAACATTGCTTGATGGCAAAAATGTTTGATAGATGATTCACGCGGTTTTTATTCCCACTGCCACACCACGAACGACTGCAGGTTCTCTTTATAACAAAAAAAACCACTGAAGGATTATCAATAAAACGTGACAGGATTATGGTATAAGCTGTAATTTCCTACATTTGAGTTATGAACCCTCTGCTCAGTTCTCCAAGGCATTTATGACTAAGCTGTAGACATCTACTCAACTAAACGTAACGTCTTGCAAGGTAATGATGCTACTTGCCACAAAAGTAGCTCAGGCTAACTTAGAGCTCCGAGATTTCTCTGCAGCTGAATAGAAGTGCAGGACTTTTTTAGCTCTTAAGAACGGACGAAAATATGAAATTTAGAAGGACAACCGAAATTCTGAATCGAATTAGTTTTGAAATGTATTTATCAACTTTCGAAGTATTTGGTTCTTTTGTATAAGATGATAAAACTGACTGAAGTTTCTTATCATGGAAAGCTTGAGATTCTGAAAGTGGCTGCAATTTTTGAGACTTTTCCAATAGCTTTAACAACTAAATCATTGTTATAGGAGTTTGAACTCATTATGTCCTTCAGAAATCTAAAAATTTTCCATAAAAAGCAAAAAACAAAGACCTGCAAACACGATGTCTTTTTTCGATTCCATTATTTGGAACCACAAAACTTTTGCTGTGCATAAATACCTGCTTCCGGCTCAATAGTGCTTCGTTATCGAGTTAGCTTTTGTTCAGATCGTTCTCTGTTGGATTTTAATTTCAACTCGACCACAAATTGAATCCTACTGCAATGCAAACACACGCAAATGCAATCGCAAACGTATTCACACATGCATTTACACTGCACTCCGTAAGTTTTCGGGCAAAATATTTTTTTTTCCACAATTATACGATTATAATTTTATTTGGTTGAAATGATGAAATGTTCTTCTCATATAGGATGTCATGTAGAGAATAAAAAGAAAAAAAACTGCCAAAAACCTACATTAAAACGGAAGAAAGAAGCTTTTTTTTAACAAAGTTCTTCTAAAAACTATACTTTTTTGGTAAAACTCGGAATTTTTCTAACATTTAAAGAAGCTAATATGTTGAATTTAGATGAGTGAAGTTAAGCTTTGCCGGGAATGATCTAGATAAGCTTAGAATATCCAAATTGACAGTACACGATTCCAGACTCTTTACACTACGGAAGAGAAAATTTAAAGATAAAAATTATCTTTAAAAGACGAGAGCCAGAACACAAAATGAACAAGGAAGAAGGATCCACAACTTACAGCTTCAGATGTGTGCACTATGATCTTGGATTGACACTATTAGAGCTTCTTCTGTTCAAAACATAGGCTGTTTTCTAGCTTCTAGATAGTTTGTGTCGTCGAGAGAAATAAGGCATTACAGAATTTCTAAGAAAGCAGAAGCAGCAAGAACGAACTGAAATGAATAAACTTTCCGCAGAGAAGCGATTTGCTGCGACCTCAAAATATAGGCCGGATTGGGGAAAAGAACAACAACATTGACTGAATACCGACTAATCGGAAATCTTTTGGACGGACGGTGTCAAAATTTTAAGTTTCTGGACGCAAATGAACGTTCAAGTTCACCGATCAGCTGAAAAAAAATGCCCCTTAGCTGTGCTGTTGGGATCACACAAGGCTTACACCAATGTTGAAGATCTCATCTGCATCTATCGAATCATTGATAAGGAGGAGTATAAAGAAATGTAAATTCATATTAAAGCAAGATACCGATCCTCCCCACCACCCCCCTCTTAACCAATATCTTTCAAAACAGGTAAAAGGGGGAAACAGCGGGCCCAAGTGAAGAGCAGCTAAAACTTACCCAAACCAACCAGCCAACCAAGATACGATGAAAATATTCTTTGACCAAAACATACTAGAAAGCAGCAGCAGAAACGGTTTCCCATAATCAGCCGAACTCAATCCTATAGATATCCTATAGATTAGACAGAGAAGTTCGAAAAAAGTTTCAACATTGAACCACTAAGTATGGCAGATCCTTTGACATAAGAAACTATCAAGTAGTTGGATCGGTGTCAAAAGCCGCATACGTTCGAATTGGACTAAGAGGTCCTAAGTCCTTTTATTTATTAGGATCGGCTAGTTACTGAAACGCTTTCAATTGGATCAATTGATAGGTCTGGTCCTGGTTCTGTAACAGGTGGTGATTTGTTAAATTAATGGTTAGTGTAGATTGTAGACCAAATGAGCTCTTCTGTGAAAACATAGACTGACGGCAGAGTGATGACCCGGTCTTCAGAAAACGCAAATTTCTAAAATTTCTAAATTTCTAAAAAATACTGCGAACTAAGCGAATGCAAATAGTCAATACCAAATCCTTTGCCCCAAAATAAATCTGAGTTTCAAACTACTACACAACCTATCCATTCTTCTTTAAATCCTTTTGTCGCTCTGTGCTGCAATAATCAAAAAGAGAGTAGTCATAGCTTATCTGAAAGAACGTCCGAAAACTTCTAAGCGGCATTGTTTTATTTTCCAAGCGCATAGCTTTACTGATGCAGAGCCGCTGGGAAATTAATCTCGGTCGAGATTATTTGATTTTCATTTCCGTTTGCATCACTCCGTCAGAGTATTCATCCGGCTAAGGGTTGCATATGGTCGATACCCCCCAATATACGTCTGAAACGCAGGTGTCCCCTTATCTATTATAAATGAAAGGGCTCCATGGCCACTCGTAATGAAGTTAATTATTTGGGAAGCCCTCGCCTCATGATGCTATTGTTCAAGTTGTTCGAGTCCTTTTTGTCCATTTGTGACGGGCAAAAATGGAATAGAATGCAATTGGAGGGAATCGAAGGACTCTATGTCAGTCAGGAATCGTCAGTGTGCAAATTTTTTTACATACATCAATGAGCAGCAATCAATTGGACATGGAAATGCCATGCACTAGGAAGGAAGGAAACAGTAAATATGATTAGGCTCATGGTGTCTGGATCATGGTTGGATATAATCATTCATTTCCATGCAGGAATTCATTTAAGTTCTTCTCTTTGTTTGGAAAATCTATTGATTGGCAACAGGGTATTTTGGAACTTAAGGTTGGGTGTTTGTACAATGATTGGCCCGTATAGATTTCCTGCGAGGAAGAAATGGTTCGACGATGCTCAACTTCATTTCAACTTACGTCACGGTTTCAGAGTATGAGAAAAAAGTAAACAGCAGTTTGTGAGCTATAAACTTTTTAACTAAGGATAAGCTGCATGTAGAGGGTGCACTATAAATCGGGTTACATCGAAATCTGATAAGCTCGTTTGTTCATCACTAAAACAGTAATCTTCCGTGGAAATTACATATTTGATGCCTGTGAGGACTGATGGAGATGTGAATATTTTAACGAAATAAGTCCTAAGCCCTCGTAAGTCTGTGCCTTAATCAGATGAAGTAACTTTTAAAGCAGCAACTTTAGTTTTATCTCCCATTATCTACTCGTGAATAATTTAATAACATTGAGCTTTGGAGGACTATCGCAGAATTATCCTGTGGAAAGACTGTCATATTATTAGTTTTACTTACTCAAATATAAATGCTTCTAACCAAGTTATTTTTGAATTGAGTCTAACTCAAAAAGCATTCAAGTATCAAGATATGTTATACTACAGATATGTTATACTTTTGGACACGATTTTTCCGTTTATCCTCTATCCTCAAGTTCGTAACATACTCCATACAAACATATTCCCGCTTTAACTCACTTAGTAGGAGCGTTAATAAGGATGATTAAATAATCCTATGAACATGCAAATGAACTGAATAAAGCTCTTCTACTGGCATTCAGAAGTCTATGAGGGACGGCAAAAAAGGATTAAACAAACAAAAAAAACACGACACAAATAAGATTGTAAAAGGACAAACAAATTGCAGAAGTAATTATGCGATGCGGAGTGCTGCGCGTTTGTAAATTTTTCACTTGTAATCATGTATATAAAGGATCGCATGTAATTGTGAGTTGTTGTTGATGGCAAGGACAGAAATTCGTATTAATTGCGATTTCTTTTGTATTTCAAGCGAATCCTTTCACAAACGTACAATTTTTCATTCTCTCTGTGAATGTATTTCCTTTGTAAGTTTTTTGTCACGTGATAGAGAAAATCCTTAAATCGCGTTTCGTGTCTGAAATGAAGAAACGAATCTAACTATATGGCGCCCTTTGAGTCATTATAATACATTCGAAAGGTTCTCTTTTTCATTTGAATTTCGAATTAAAAAAAAAATATATGTTTTTGAGACTTGAGTTTAAGAGGGAATGGTGGTATGATGTGAAGCCCTTAATTACATGTGCTGGAAGATTGGAAGCAGTCACGGAATGCTATAGAGTAGTCAAGACTTAGGCGAAGTTATTCAGTAAATAAATTCAACTTAACTTCTAAAGTAAGTGCTTATGAATTTTACTGAATATATTATTGGAAATGTATAATTCAACTCCTATTTAATATTATTTTCTTTACGTCACTTAGTATTTTAACTAAAATTTAATAATTGATGGTGACTGATTAATATTATTATATAAATATACATGTTCTTTTCAGGTTTGAGTAGTCCCTCGTCGGGCGCCAATTTTTGCTCAGCTCATCGTCTCACTTTGAGTAAACACTCGCCTGTACTAACTTTTAAAATTGAAGCTGTCTGGAGTTCACACTTCTAAATTGACATTCAAAGGGTCTCTTCGTTCTTCTCTCGAGAGTCTCTAAAATTTGTTCTGATGTTTTGTTGATCGTCTTATATGCGGCTCCGCAAGGAAAAACCAGCAACCGAAACCAGAATGAGTTTTGATTTTTTTTCCCCAGCTTGGAGTTCCTCATTACTGGCGAACTCTCTGACCAATGACGTCATGTTGGTTGTCAGCAATCATGTCATTATGGTCTGCTTCCGCAATGAAACTTGCCTGAAGAAATTACATGGTAGCGTATCTCTCTGTGCCGGAGTCCAGTGCAAGTTTCAGTTTTTGGTTCAAACTGCACATAAAATCGCGTACTTTCCAGCATTGCACTTAATGTATGTGTTGCAAATAGGCTTCAAAAGTTCCCACCCAACACTGGATAAGCGACGTTTATCAGGGATGTGCCTCGATAGAAGTGCAAAAAAAATAGTGTCAACATTTTTGTAGATGGGTCTGAGAGAGCTGATACTCCAGTCGAAATGATTTCATCCTCTTTTACCTGACAGATGATCGGAAGCATGTTCCCCACAAGAATAAATTCCCATGTTTAGTAGTTTTTATAATCGTACTTACTTTTCCCTCAGAACTACTTCTTTCGCTAAAGTGGGTTTGCTTCATACCCTTTCACTCTTTCTTGGTCAGCTACAGAAAATGATGCTTGGATTCATCTTAGGAGAAAATGCTCTCTTCTTCTGAAGTGCTAAGGCTTCCAATATTGAAGATAATTGTTACCTGGTGCAACTTACTAGCATTGGTCAGTTGGACTATAAATCGAACTGCTGCTGACTTTCATTTGACAAAAATGCTTTCTTGCAACTTCAAGGATGCCAAACATCTTTTTGTCTTTATTTTTTGCAGTCTAAGAGAAACAAACATACGTTCTGTTATTTGATTCCCATTGGCTATTCTCTGAATACATATAGCTCCAATGTCCATGGTTTCTTTGCCTTTGGCTACAATTCTCTATAAAACAAAGAGCCTCTTTGAGGCGACTGAAAGATTAAAATGATAAAGTTGTAAATTCTTAAATGCCCGTTTCATCTTTCCTGTTTGTCCATATCGATGGGTCCTTGAGTCTCATTCCCTATATTGCCAATGTCCTTAAGGGTACAAATACGCGCAGACTGTACAATATCCCAAGGAGCACGATCTTTCTAAGAAAATAAACTTCATCGTTTATAATATTACTATACTTGTGTATGCGTGCGGCTGTATGACTTTTAAAGGATCTGCAGCAATCCCCCAAACCAACAGACTGATGAAAAGTTTTTTTCTTATACTTGTCTAATGTATTTTTTGTGTCTATGTTCTTGTGTGTATAAGTGGGGTGGCACAGCACAGAAAATTAATGGGAAATCTTGCAGAGCAGAAAATTGCTCCACGGAGAGGGCCAATTTTATTACCGTCATAAATTACTACGAACCAATACACTTATTACACACTGATGGTGACCTTCTTTTAAGGACAATATACATACATACGTATCTTACACAATCTTGCATAGACACGGCAATATTGTAATCCTGCCGCTAGCACTTTTATTTTTATTTTTATTATTATACTTTTTTTTTTTACTTTTGCCTTTAGTTTAAGTATGTACACACCCGGCTGGAAGGATATATATTTTTTTCTCAACATAGAAGCACATCATACACCCTGCTGGAGCTGGATATCCTAGGTCGTATTATACAGCATTGGATATCCATATCCATTTCTACCGGAGCGAGACTTTACATGCCAATTTGAAGTTGTTTATTAGTTCGGTTCTGCTAAGACAAGGTGAACGACTGAACGGATACAATGAAAAAAAAAAAAAAAATAGAACTAAAACTTTTCAGATACGAGAAGAGTACTGGTACTCGTATATGTATGTGTGCAAGGACTTGTATGCTGATTTATGGTTAATACTCCGATTTATAACATGTAATCGAAAAAGTTTCATTTCGAAAACATTTTCTTCGAGTTTTTCCCGACTCAGTTTTTATTCGCTATTTGTTCGCAGGGTGGCGCTGAGATGATGGGGGTGATGCAGTTTTTCATGCAAATTTCTTGCATTTCTTTTTTGTAAGTTTGTGCATGTGTGTATTGATCCTTGGGATGGAAAAAAATCCAGAGTATGTACATGATTTTGTGTTTGGCCACGATTTGTTTAGTGCTTGCTTTGAGGATAAACTTTTGTTGAGTGCAGTTTGAATTTGTATTTTTTTGCTTTTTCGAAAATATATTCGCAAAATGAGACAGACGATTACATTGGAGTTTTTAAGTCAAAATTTGAAGGACATCCCACGGCGGATTTAAGATATTATGAGCTAATAAAGTTTGGGCTACTGTTGGCTTCTTTTTCAATCATGTGTTGTTTTGACATCGAGAGGTTCATGCGCTCAAAAAATGGATCGAAATTCAGTATTATATTTTCGTAGTGCGAACAAGATCTATTTTATTACTTCAAAATGTACGATAAGCAAAATGTAGATCAACTACGTTCATGCTTCTTCGATTGGGCTTTAGAGCAGCTCAAAATTGACAACAATTATTTTTTAAAAAATCATCTTTTCAGATGATTCATATATCCAACTCGGCGGCTTTGATGTTATGCAAAGAATCCACAGAAGATTCATGCACTCGAAATTAAAACAATATGAATTGTAATGAAAATGGCGCCGAATCCATCGAAAATGGTCTCAAAAATTGTTGACAGGATAGCCTACGATGGCAGTCATTTAAATGAAGTGATATTCAGCAACGATCGGTAACGAATATCGAACAATATTTTTAAGACAAACAAACAAATTACTCACTTTAAATGAAACAAAAAAGATTTGGTTTTCAATCAAATATTCATATGCAGAATTAAAGGTCGTATTCACTCTGTTAAGAATGATTATATTTTGTCGGTCCAAATCGATGTGATATCTGAAAAGTCATAAGGTAACCAAATGGCCCTTAGAATGTGTACTGTTTGCCGATGACTCTAAAGATGATTGTTGTTTACTGCAGGCAAACCCCACATGTATGAAGATAATTTGATTGCTTTAAAAAAAAACTTCCCTGAAAAAGGCTGATCGAAATCAAATTTTTGAATGCAATTCTTTGCTTGGATCTACTATGCGTATATCTAGAGATTCCTCTGGTCCTTAATTTTCTTGTGAGATCTTTTGGATATTGCAGGACTATTTGGAAATTCTTTTCTTTAAAACTTACAAGACGCTAAACATTCTGAAAGTATTTCGCTCTTTTGAGTGAAAAAATGTGTTCATTGTCTCGTTATTTGTTGACTTCAAAACCGAAGAATTTCATTGAATTCATAAGACTTAAAGTTTAAGCTTTTGAATCCAAGTGAATGGAGTGATGAAAAAATTGCATTCTTAAACAGCTCCGATAGATACTATGAAAGATGCATAATCTTAATTTTTTTTAAGAAAATACCCACACAAAAATGCACATAAAACAAACTCAAGAAAAAACTATCCTTTAAAATTTTTCTTTTAAAACTTGCTAGTAGACGAAATTTTCATGAAAAAATATATTCCTGAAAATGTCCACCAATTCAATTAGCGCGGCATATTTTAAAGTATTGAATCTTTAAAAACGATTTACAGTAAAGAGTCTCAATGGAAAAAGAAACCATCCAAGAGTTTTTCAACTGTAAATGAATAGACAAACATTGGAGAAGACCATAGATGATCCCAACTTCATTCCTTTCAGATGGCTGTGCATCAAATCGAAATACAATTCATTAGTTCGATTCATACAAACAAAGCCTGGCAATGTCGACGAGCTTAAAAAAAATCATTCCGCATACCTATGGTAGACCATCCACATATGCACAGAAAAAAAAATCCATTGCAATCAACCGAATGAGTCTATTCCACATTAATCTATTAGAATACCTCTGAATCCAGAAAACAATTCATTAAGGAATAAAAAAAGGATAGAATACCACTCAACTTCCACACAAGAAGCAAAATCGATTTTACGTTCTGCACATATCCTGCTGTGGATATATGTACTCGAACCCGCAGAAAAAACTACTACGTACACCGGGTTCAATTTATCGATGCAAAACTCCTCCAGGATACCTTGCCTCCTAAAACTGTTTCGAAGGTTCTTTTTGTATTTGTTTTTTTTTTATTTTTTTTTAATTGTTCAAAGTGCTTTCTTTCAGTGAAATTGTCGGAAATAAAAACAGCAAGCGAAGAAAGGATAATGCTGACAGGAACAATACGTACGTGCTCCACACACAACACAACATACACTCACATAATAAAAACGAGGATACTAAATGCCAGCAACAAGTACACATTCATACAAACAGGGAACCGCAGGAGTTTTGAATACAAATAAAATAACCTAAGGTCGTCATCAATTTTCTAACTGACATTTGTAGTTTCCTTCTATTTTTTACTCTCTCTAATATCAGATACCCATTTGAAGGATATCGAAAAGGTCCAACAAAATACAGTATGTTATATCGTTCCAAATGCAATTAATCATCGATTGGAAACGTTTTTGAAGGACATGGTCTCAAAGTATCTGCCGCTGGTGTATTTTTATATCCTTTGAGATTGGCTAATAAGAAAAATGGCAAAAACAATAAACAGCCACGATCGCCAGCTCACTCGTCGCCTTGTCCTGTGCCATGGCAAGAGGAGCTTTAAACTTTTCAATTATATCTGAAATTGAAAAGTCTTGACGTTCTCAATTGAATCTAGGAGGTCCTGGCTCTCGTTAAACCACACATGTGACCAAAGAAGAAACAACCTAACCAGGAACCGTGTTTATTTTAGATTTTCAAAAAACACATTCACATACGAGAACAATTTCCCAAAGGATAATGCACGAATGCACTTTGAGAATCGACGGATTTAATTAAAGAAATTGATCGGGAACAACGTAGCTAAAAAAGAAAACACATCCACGGAGAAGGAACAAAACAAAAAAAAAAAAATAAAAATAAACGACACACGATGAAATATAAAAGAAATTGCAATCTTCCAGAAAATTTCAGCGCAATGTTTTTTGTATCCTTTGCATTGGGTGTTCAGTCTCATCCTATGTGGTGTGATGCCTGCCTTTGGGAAGTAGTTGAGGAATAAAAGAATATTTCAATGCCTTGTCAAGTGTGAGAAGGCTTTAGTAGAAAGCGCAAAAAAAGAAAAACTAAGGAAAACTAGGATAACAATTGAAAGGAAACAATCTTCAAGAAAGGATTCACTTGCAATATGTTTCTTGTCGATGAAAGTAGAAGAACGAGGTGACGAAAAGCACTTAACAATAAACGAAACTTTCAACACCATGGTTATTCGAAACAGTTCGAACATTATTGGTAGAAAGTTATGCCGAATATGTGCATGCAATTCAGTGCTCAAAAGGATAAAGGATATCATCATTATCAAACAGCGTTGAGAAACATTTCTCTGATGGCAACCAACAACCGATGCTGGATGAGAGTATGAAACAAGGACGCACGAGGGAAAGAATAGTGTGTTCATCGAAGGAAAATGGATTCGAATTGAATATTGGCAAACATCGTTTACTTTTGACTGGAGATGAAATCATTTGGATAAGGATTCGAGACACAATTTGTTTTGTAGTCTGGTGTTAAATTTTCTGACATTAGAGCAAAATGTGCAAGGATACGTGAACTTTTTTGGATTTTTTTTTATCAAAAGGTTTTGACGTCAAAGAAGAAAGAAATTTTATATCAAACGAAAGGATAATTGTGTGAATTCTTCGAAATTGACGACACAGAAGGATGGATAAATTTAGAAAAGAATTGACATGCACTATGATCGAAATTTCATCAAGTCAAGAAAATAATAAAATATCTTTCAACTAACATAGGCCGTGGAATATACTACTGTGTCCAAAAAATAAGGTGACATTGTATTTATTTTGAAAATTCTTTATTTATTCTTCCAAATCAATTTCATCCCCTTTAAAGTAATTCCCTCCCGATGCAATGCACTAATGCCAACGGATTTTCCAATCTTTGAAACACTGGTTGTAGTCACTTTCCGGGATGGCCTTCAGTTCCGTCTTCGCTGCGGCTTGAATCTCCTCTATCGTATCAAAACGGTGTCCCCGGAGCGGTCTTTTGAGCTTGTTGAACAGCCAGAAGTCGCACGGCGCCAGATCAGGTGAATACGGTGGTTGCGGAACGATATGGGTTGAGTTTTTGGCGAAATGATCACGAATTACGAGTGCGGTATGGGATGGTGCATTATTGTGGTGTAAAAACCAAGAATTGTCTTTCTACAATATCGGCCTTTCTAGGTGGATAGCAAACGACGCATAACGTTCAAATAATATTCCTTGTTGACTGTTTGGCCGGTTGGAAGGAATTCATAAAGCACAACACCACGATAATCGAAGAAAACAGTCAACATGACCTTGATTTTTGAGCGACTTTGGTCTCGGCTCTCCTTTGGCACGATCTTCGATCGATTGATCGTTTATTTCGGGGTCGTAAGCATAGATCCAAGTCTCATCGCCAGTTATAATGCGTTTCATGACATCCTGGTAGTCAAAAAGCATTGTTTCACACACTTCAACGCGACGCCTTTTTTCCAAAAAATTCAATGTTTTCGGTACCAGTCGAGATTTGACGCGCTTGAGGCCCAAAGCATCCTTCAAAATGGTATTGACTTAGCCTTTCGATAAGCCAACATCATCAGCAAGGTCTCTAATCGTTAATCGATGGTTTTTCAACCCCAAATCTTTGATTTGTTGGACGTGAGCTTCATCGGTTGAGGTTGATGGTCGCCCAGAACGCTCTTCGTTTTCGACACGTTCACGGCCGGATTGGAAATCACTATACCACTTGTAAACATTTTTTTTAGACATAGCCTCATCATCAAAGGCTTTCTGCACCATCCTCAACGTATCCGCAGCAGAAAATTGATTCCGCAAACAAAATTTAATGCAAATTCTTTGCTCAATAAATTTCGACATCGCAAAAAACGAAAAACTCACTTTTAGCAGCTCACAAAACGACGCGTATCTCAAACACTATGAATATATTTTGACATGAAATTTCACATAGATGTCACTGACAGTACTACCAACCTAAAAAGAGAGAAAAATTTCCAAATCCTTCGACGCGCGCAGTTTAAATTCATATGTCACCTCATTTTTTGGACAGAGTAGTAAATCAATAAGTAAGTTAAAGTGGTATCCTTTTCATAGACTTCATTATATTAAGATCTGGAAAGAAGTGAAACGTCATTCATTTGTCAATCAATTGAATGCATCTATTTTCCAAGCTTTCATCATCAATCATGTGTGATTGCATTCAATAAATTGAATGACGAATGAATGTAGTCATGCGAACGAATGGCGATTGCAGTCTTTTTCTAGTATCTTGGCAGGATCAGATATGTTGATTGAGTACAAAAGACGAACAACCAAGACTAAGTTAACACTGCCTAATTATAACATACTTTTGGTGACTGATACTAGCCCTTGAATCTGAAGAATCTATCTAAGATTAGAGCTACGGGTCTGTTATAAATAGAAGATTAACGATGCGCCATTTCTGTGAGGAATAAGCAGGCATCGCCGATATTGATAGACATTTCGGCTCTTTCAATCATTTTGACAAGAGGTTCGGGCAAAACATTATTGCAAGTTATTGCACTCTTTTCGGATTTTCTCTTTGAAGGACTCCTCAAAGTCCATAAGCAATAAAATTCGTGGCAATGCATTCTTCAGCTGATTTTACAATTGTACTATCGTATCACAATCAGATATCCTTCAGTCCCGATTTGTCAATTTGCGGCAGTACAAAATTGTCGATCATGGTTTTTAAAATTGTAAAAGAATTTTATATTTTGAAAATATAATTCTTTTGATTTCAACCAGAATGATTTGAAGTCATTTTGTTAATAATTTAATTTTTTTTAATTATTGGTTGGTTCTAACAGTTAACATTAGCGGTAGGCCGCAGTGAATTCACATAAAATCAACTGAAGTCACTGAATTCAAGACTGACAATTTGAATTCATTCAAACAGTGGAGAAAATATTTTTCAGTGGACTTTAGTTGTCTTGAGCCGAGCTACTTATGTGTATGCGAGCCAAATGAATGCAGCTCTGACAAGCCGAGGTGAATTTGTGGGCAAGGCGAGTCAAGTGAATTTAATCTGTTTCGAAATAACCGACAGCTAGACCAGTAGGTATGCAGCTGAATGAAAAGTTTATAATTCCTCTTGGCTTGACCGCGACCTCGGGGATAAAATGAGGGAGAGGATATTTATTGCAGAACTATATAATTTTGAATTAAAAACATTTACCTATTTGAATTCACTGACTTCAATATATTAAAAGTCACTGCTGATTTCAACTTACTTCACATGAATTCAATTGATTTCAGGAACATATTTCAATTTAACGATTGCGAAAAATTGTTTGCACTATGCATTAATTTCAAAAGAATGGTGTTTAAGGACCTTTTAATTCGCAGTCTTTTTTGAATTCAATTGTTTCAATCAAATGATTGAATTCTTTGACTTAAATTCCATAAATTCATCCCAAAAGAATGCATTCTTAAACAACTCTGATGATTGTTTGTCAATAAATTGCAGTGGTATTGACGAACAAGAAATGGGCTTTTACGTTACTCGACCTCACCGGTATCATCTACGGAGCATTCTCGTCGGAATGAGCCTCCCAGCACATTTCAGGTATAGTTTCTGTCTCTTTGAGGCGAGAGGCTTACCGCTCTCAATTGGTAAGTAAAAAAGGATGCGCATTTATCTGAATTAACAAAGGACATGACATTTTACAAATCAAATATTTCCGTCTTAGTCGGGTTTTAAAAAACTCTTTCGGAATTTATTGCTTTGAATCTTTTAGGCCTCGATCAATTTATTTTCTTATGACAACACACTAAACAAAGTTCTTTAATCACTTAATATAATGCTGGTAATTTTTAATGGAAAAAGACAAATCCTCTGAGAAGAAAACAAGACAATTTTATGGACCTTCCGTCCTTGCCTATAATTTGCAGGATCAAAAATAAATATAATAGAACCCCAACTAACTTCCTTCTCAAATTTATCATCACACAAAAGCAAGTGATGAGCAATTGACAATAATTATCAGCTTCACTTTAACTCCCCCGCTGAAAGCAAATAAAACGGAATCCATAAAAATCCATTGTACCTTTCATCCGAACGTCCGGTGTCATAAAAAAGGGAAAACACCATTAATTAAAAAGAGGGAAATCCTATTTTTCTTTTTTTTATTATTTATTCCTTGTAAGAGAGAGCGGGGTTTGCCAGGATTCTCTATTTGATGGGTACCGCGTAAGAAAGTCTCACGGTGAAACAACGATGCACTTCAAAGGATGTACTTTTAAAATGTTTCGATGTCCTCACACTTCTTCTGGAGTTTTTTTTATTTCTCGGTGATTATGGAGCTCATTTCGAATGTAGTATCCTTGATGCGAGGCGTTCACACAGTCATTAACAATCAAAATTTATTGTTTTCATTGGTTCCAGTGATTCGTTATAGAAAGAAAACGAAAAATCAGGACTCTCTTTTGGACGTCTTTCTTTTCGCTTTTATAAGTCAAATTCAATGCACCAGAATTCGTGAAATTCAATGTATCCTTTCAGAAACAGGGGAAATCTGCGAAATGCACTAAGTGAAATGGTGCCTACTAATACCTCCCGGATAGTAGTCACCTGTGAGCTAACTAATGCGTTATGTACGTCATAAATAATTAAGTGCAGAATGAATCTTCAAGGATTCTATGCTTTTGACGTTTAATTTGAGGTAAAGATTCTCATATAGGTTCATTTGTAGTACGCACCGCTTTGGAAATTTCTCGATTTTTCATCACTACAGTAGGGTGACTGAGGAAATGTTCGTGGTTTTAGTAATTAACTCAAATGCACCTAAAAATGTCAATCACAAGGACAGTTTTCGATTACAGAAAATTGTTCTTAAACAGCTGAATAGTTTTCTAAGTTACCACTTTAAGAGTCGCGTCACAAAGTTTTCAGGACTATAATAGAGGCGCATTTTCATATCGTGCTCGTAACATATAGACGTAGTCTTGAAAAGCCAAGGCATTCTTGAGGTGTACATGTTTGTTGTGGTTTTTAAGGAAGCGGAATTATAGCCCCAGTTTTATTCTTAGACAATGAAAAAAGAGGTGTAGCTTCTTCACTCGACACAGCTAGAATTCCGCAGGACCTATTTCATTCGGCTAAGCGGACAGACTGTTTCACTGTGCCCCAAGGATAGTTCACTTAAGCTGGACCATGATATTTTTGCGAATTAGAATGGTTCTTTCAATGCAATTTCTGTATTCGATGGGGCAATATCATGGGAAGGCTAGTTGAATTCAGAAGATCTACAAATCTTTCAACAAGAGTACTATAGCTTCGATGCTGTTTCCATTCCAAGTCAAACTATTCGTCACGGGTCTGAAATTTGCGTCGGTTTTGGTTAAGTATTATCTCTCTTTGTTCGTACATTGTAAAATATTTTAATCCTGGTTGCTTTAAAAACTATGAAAATCTACTTTAATATTATATTAGATATAATCTGGGTTCATCGATGTGGAACAAGGCGTACCGCAAGAATTGATCCTATGTGCACCTTTGTTTATAATTAACATAAATGATATACCAACCGTATTCAAATTCTGGAAATAATACTTTATACTGAAAATACTCTGATATATGATGAGGGAGAGGATCCAGCGGAATGTATTCTGAAACTACCACAAAACACTTAACCGATACTTCAATGGTTAAACGTAAATAAAGTTAAATTAAACGCGAAAAAAATGGAGATAGGGAATGAATATTGACAACGATTTCAAAATGCAACATCACTTTGATAACACATGTTTGTTTAAAAAGTTTTTGTTTGTTTTTCAAAAGGATCCGCAAAATTATGGACGATAGAATAGCCTTGAACGTTTACAACATAATTATTAACCTTCACTTTGACAGGTCGAGATGCTTCAAAAGAGAAGCATCCTACGTTGCAATAGATATACACTTATAGGGACATTGCTTGAAGCCCTTTTGATTTTAAATATTAAGCAAAAGCTGCAAATGAACAAACTTTTGGTTGTCTTTTAAAATGTAGAGAGGCACCGGAGTATTTGACGAACAACCCTTACATGCTGCGAAAAACAAGCGATTTAAGAGTGCACAATCAAATCACAACAACAGCGCAAAATACACTCATGTAATTATTTAGGATATAATTTTTCAACACATTACCAGATGATATTAAAAACGAAAGAAATAGCAGATTCTTCAAAAGATAATGTATTAAATATGTAAGAAGGAATTTTTCAAAAAAAAAAATCTGCAAAAAGACTGAAGTTTTTAATTATTTAATATTTATTCCATGTAAATAAAAAAGTATTAATAATACTTCTGAAGAACTTAAATCTGCCTATTTATCTAAGTTTATAAAGAGGTAATGTTTGTAAGTTTGTGCAAAGAATCTGAATCTTCTTAACTTGTCACCATATTTAAACAATTTATATTTTATCCCGTTTAGGAAAAAGGGCCTCCCCTGGCTCGATAAAAAACGGTCGAGCCAATGTCTTCTTTTCTGCGAATCCTAACTTAAAGGTTAGATTTATTTAATTATTTTCGAAAGAAAAATTGTAGAATTTAAAAAGTTCATTAAAAATGTCCGTGATGTCATATCTCCAGGTTAACACAATTTGTTAAAATATAACTAAAAAAAAATTTTTAATTAATTTCAATATTCTAGGGGTAAAATAAGAAGGTAATGTTAAATAACTTACTATAATTTGTTAAAATTAATCTCAAGTAGCCACAAAACATAGCTAGCTGAATATTTATGTACATCTTGGCCTATAATTGTTCACTAAAATAATAAGGCAAGTTAAAAGACCCTTAAGCATGCGAGTGTTTTATGGGGTTACCTTAATTCGAGTTCTTACTGCAAGAATGGCGTTGATGCCTTTCACTCACTCTCGAATTAAAGAGTCCTCTATATGTCGAAAGTCATGGACGGAATTTGGAGGAATTTAAACTAAATGGTGCAATTTTAAGCACCTTTTGGTATAAATTCATTTATTTAGTATTTAACGTAGAAAAATTCACTAGACAATTTTTGGATTATGTTTTGAAAAAATTGATTTAGCAGTTAATACATCCCGAATGTATGTATGTATGTTAATTTGGGTATCGAATCCCCAAAATGGACTGGAAAGTCGGGGAAGTTGGTTATTATGCTCAGTATATCCGGTTGCGTGGAAAAACGAAAAGTTATAATTGAAATTAATTTGTCTGAAGAAAAATGGAAAAATGGTGCAGGTTTTGAAACTGATCGGACAACAAACATATTAAAAATTTAAATTCAATTGATTCCCCTCTTTCTCCCTTATAGGTTTGCAATTTCGCAAAATTATTCCTCATGTTTAGAACACCCTGTTAGATAAACAATTTCATTTCACAATTAAGCACAGCATAAGTTCAATAAAATTGATTCACATTTAAATTGTAAAAATACTTAAAACCACTCCAATTGCTCCACTTCGAGTGGAATTTTATTTTACAATAAAAAATCGATGTCCTGAAATTGTTCACATCCTGAATTGGATTTTTTTTGCCTTATTCTACATTCTTCTTTCAACAATAGATACTCATGTGTATAAACAGACCATGAGGCAGATAGAGTGGAGGAAAAAAAACGTATCAAAAGTCGAAAATATTTTCCAAGAAAATTTGCCACAGAAATGTTCAAAAAAAAGGACCAACCAACATACCCTTAATTTTTTTTCCGGAATACCAACAAACCCCAAAAAATTAAAAACCAAAGAAAAGTATCAATTGTAGAAGTATATGTATATCCAGACCGACAGCAAGGACTTGGCACTGGCGTTGCTCACTCACTCGGTGCTCTATTCCGTTGTAACCGCCACCCTAACCTCACTTACTTTCATTCCGCGGTTGCAAAAGGAAAATACAAAAAACAGGCGAGCGAAAAAATAACACATTTCTCGTTCTCTGTTGTCTGTGAGTATTTCCATTTTTTTTCCTTGCTCTTCCATTTGGCAAATTTCCAAATGATTGAAAACAAATAAAAAGTATGAGGACGTATGTGCTCAAGTTCTGAGGACAGGATAGCCATCTTCATCTATTTATTAAATAATAACGGGAGTGATTAGAAAAACGGGAATTCGAGATCTTACCAAATCCCCCAGTGATGTCCTGTCATTACTTTTTCCCATTTCCGGATAAAAAAAGGTTACCAAAAGGGGATAAAACTTTTCTCGAAAACAAAAAAGCAACAAAGCAACATCACTCCGACATTAGATATATCCTTTTTACTACCCACAGGTGAATGTAATGTTCCAAAGGATTCAAACCTTTTAAGCACACACATATAAGTTGGGGATAAAATGGCGGATATGTTCCGCTCAAGAAGTTCTCAAAAAACTATCCTTAAACAATAAAACGAATAATCATGGGGCGTGCAGCACTCCTCACCAACATTTTTATACCAGTCCTGGACAAGGGACCACAAAAACTCGTAAAAAACTGGTGTCGTGAGTGTCGAGGGGGGTAAAGATGGTAGCAAACATAAAGAAACTCCATCAGTGAGGGATATATATTTGCTTTTTGAACTTTATCCAAACTTTTAGTGCACATATCAGCAGGGGGCACATAGAGCTTGCAAAAAGTAATCGTCCTTGCACGAAAGTGCAGTAAGGAAAAAAGGAAAACCTGAAACTGAAACGAAAATATATAATGGAAGTTATAAGTTTTCATTTCCATCCAACTACGCAACTAAATAGTTAACTTTTCTTTTTATTTCTAAGTTGAAATATTTTCCAGTTGTTTTTTTTTTTGTTTTTAGTTTATTGTTTAAAACATGAAAACTTTTTCTTAAACTCTTGGGTTATATAAATCTTTTGTGATTTTATTTTTATTTTTTAATATTGCTTTTGTTCTTCGTTGATGGATCCTTGAAATTGTGAAGGAATTCAAGACTTAAATTTTTAAATTATAAAAGATATAACATTAAGTTTGGAATTCGCTCTGAAAAATATTTATTTTCAAAACGTATGTCCTTCGTCTGCAATTTTCGAATGAATGGTTATGCAGAATGTAGTTGAAAAATAAGTTCTTACATATTTCAGTTCACCGTATCTTGGATTGGATCCAAAAATGTTAAAGGAACTCTTGAGGAATCGAGGTTTATGGTCTTTTAGCGCAAAGTTATCAAATAGGGGTTCAGTCTTAACGGCATGCTAAGATGACAGTCCGTTCTTTAAGCAGAGGTAGTCAAGCCTCTCTCTACGGTAAAGGATTTCATAAAAATGAGTCCTTCTTTGTTCGTACTAAAGAGCCCACGAGGCTTCTTGATAAAATATTCCTCGGTTAGTCAAAAAAAAAGTCCACATTCTATACGCATTAAAAGGGTAATGAATATCCTTATAGCGGTAACACATGACGCGAGTGAATTGGATCAGAAAGGAAAGACACAAAAGTAGTGTGCAGTTTGTTTTTCGAACTTGTCAGAAGTCAAATAAGCAGGAAATACCGAGTGTTGGGTAGAGAAAGATTAGAATCTGTACATGAAGCTGTTCGATCAAAACTGGACTTGAAGCCGAACTTTGGTCATGAAGTTAGTCTCAAGATCTAGCATTTCTGGCACTTTCAGAAAACCTAGAGACTTTGGAGTATTTTCCACGTCATCGGCTGTGTGGTCATTCGAATAAAGGTTCAGGAGTTGATGAGATCATATACAGCAGAAAAGAGTTTTTTTTTAAAAAAATGTTAAAAAAAACGACTCGAGGAAGGGAACTGGATACTGAGTAAAGACATGCTGAGCAGATAGTTAATTCTTCTCCGAGGTAAAGCTCAATGAGCAACTTCATTATCGCATGGACCGATGGTGTAATAATAATCACTTCGAGGGAAAGTTACAAGATATGAATTAAGAGAAATCACGAAATCGTCGAAATCCAAAGAGATGAAACCCTTAGAAAAATTATTTGACTGTTCTGCCTCAACCGGACTTCGCTGTAATTTCCAAATTTCTTGCCCGGAAGGTATTCCTTCAAGCGAGGAAAGATGAAGAAATCAGTTGGAGCTATTTTTGGCGAATAGGGTGGGTGCTTAAGCACTTCGAATCCAGTTTCTTTGAGAGCAGCCATGCCAACTGCAGCCTTGTGAACCGGTGCATTGTTATGTTGAAACAGCACTCCAGCTAGCAGTTAAGTCTGGCCTTATATAGTGCCTTCCTACTACAAATATTGCAACATAATAATTTCTTCAGTGCCTCAAAAAACTGGTGCCATAATCCTGTCGAGCTTGACATTTTGAATTTCTTCGGCGTAGGAAAATAGGGGCGCGTCCGGGATGTCGATTGTTGTTTGGTTTCCGGATCTAAATGGTAGATCCATTTCAACCTCGAAATGTTGACTCGTTTCTTTTTTTGTTCGTCGGTTAACGTTTTCGGAACCCAACGCGCATTCTCCTTCTTCATGTGTCATTCGAAGGCAAGGGATCTTGAAACAGTGCTATACCTATGAGCATCTTCATCATCGCAAGGACCGATGGTGTAATAATTATAAATGCCTGATGATCACATTTCGATCTGCTAAAATTTTCGAGTTTTTTCAAGTTTTCTTCAGTGAGGGACGTGGATGGAAGATCATCGTCAGTGAATGTTCTTATCAGCTTGAAAGCCTTGGCCCAATTAGCAATGGTCTAAGTCAAAGCCAAGTCTACCTTTTTTCAAATAGGGACACTTAATGACAGCTCTAATCTCCGTGTTGATGTTCTCTCTTCGATGGTTCTTATTCAAATGAATGTGCATAAAGGGTCGGTCGGACGATTTTCTTAACCTCCAACTGCTTGATCTACTGAAGAGTTTTCAAGATCTGGGCTGCAAATCGGGTAGACTCTGTTATCTTATCTATCGGGTCTGTCAGACCACAGCACTCTAGAAACACATTCAAGCCATGCTTTAGGCTGCAAAATTGCTAAAATTTGCGCAGAAATATTATTATTTACATAAGCACTCAGGGTCCCATGAGGACCGGGACCTGAGCTCTCTTATTTCAAGGCATCACACGCTCAGAGTCTGGTAAGACGTTGTTGAACCCCGGTTTCGAAAGTTAAGAAAGTGTTGCTAAACTTGCATGTTCTGCAAGTTCAAATGTGCTGAAAGTGATAAATCCCTCGCACGCTTAAAAAGCACCGGCGCCGCGTAATACAACAAAGTACACATATAGTACATATAAAAGCGACCAAAGGTTTTGATCTTACACCTTATAAGAGTCCTTGATATGATGATGAATGCGTTCTCGAGAAAAAAATGACACAGAAAATACAAAATGGACATGATATCGCACCGGAAGAAGGAAGTAGATCCTGCATTAAAATAACACTGAAGAGTCCTTGAATATTTACAGCAAATATATTCAAAAATGTTTTTAAGACATCATGCAGATATATTGGTAGGACGCATACACAAATATCGAATTTTAATACTGTACATAGGATCCTATCCTAAGATAAGAACGTCATAACGTCTTCTGGACGTGCTGTAAGAACGGTTTGATGAAACAAATGGGTTCGAAACTGCAAACTCTAAAGACTAAATTTATGTCCTACAAAACATTCTCTTGTATCGAACTGATGAAAAGAAAAGCAAATTTTGACATGGATTACTTTCCGAAGAAAAAAATCTTTTTGGAATTCTCATGTTTTAGTTGAGACTCCTTCAATGTAAGGCTTTACGTTTAAATAATCAGTTATTAGGCGTTCTGACTTAATTTTTGAAAGCCGAGCGAAGTCCAGTTGATAATTTTCAACTTAAATTTATAACTGATAAGCTGAAGGAGCTTTCATTAAGGGCGTTATAGTTTTGAGTTTAAATAATGCGACCAAGAGCTAAGATATGGAATTCGATCTCGTTTTTGGAGCCATTTGTCAGCACTCTTCAATTCTCATCGACTAGAACTGTGGTGCTGTAACGTTCTTAGATTCTTAGTAATATTATTATTATTTTCTTCTTTTTGTTATTCAAATATTTGCATACAATTCAATATTGAAAAAAAAGAATAATTGACATGACTAAATTGTTCCGTCCTTCCAAAATAATTTTAAAATAATTCAAACAGTTCTTTAAATCTAAACTAAATAAAATATAACGATAAATTTATTTTAAATATACACATTACAACATATTTTTAATTAAAATGAATGCGTAAATAAAACAAAAAATGACACAATTTTGGAATGATATTTACACTGAGAAACTTAATTCAGAGAATTATAAATTTTTTGTGATGGTTCAAAATTTGTCAATGCTCAGATCCTTTGTCAAATAATTATTCGGACCAGGTGAGTGATTAAGTGTCTTACAATGGGCTCTCCTTATGTTTTCTTGGTACGTAGCTTCGTCCACTTTTCTTATGCAATTTGAATTCCCAAGTTTCCAGTTTACTTTCTGTAAGGCCAAGCACGGTTTTATACGACAAAGCAAGCTCATTCCAATCTATGAAGGGCGAAAGTACACTGCATTAATCGTTTTTGAAAACTCTCATCAGTCCTACGCATAGCTTCAATAATATAGTCGGCATTGGCTTTTAGATTTCGTAGGTAGATTGGGGGTTTGACGGACTCGATATAGTGTGACGGGGATTTTAAAGATGCACTTAGAATAAGCATTGAACTATTTTAAGCTCAGCAACAATAAACTTCATTCGCATAATAGAGACAACCCTTTAAAGTCGCATTCAAAACTTTACATTTTGAATAAAATTCGTAGTATAAGCCAACGCCTGATCAGAGCCCCATAAAAAAGGCGTTTAGTCCCATAAGCAAGGTGGTCATTCGACAGGACCTTTTCTCGAAATTACCAAATTACCGAACATCCTTTTCAATAGATACAATCTCCATCCAATTTAGGCCATCATATTCTTGAAAAAAAAAATAGTTTTTGAACAAGGCACGATGACACTTGACCTTGTAAGTTTTAATTTTTGAACTAGGAGATTTTAAATTCGTATGAACAGTGTGGATTTAACTACATTCGACCATTTCGAGCTAAGATAACTATGACTACAGTGTTTTCGAAACGGCGACCAATGCGTTGCGTTGTCTTACTGGTGCAGTTTGTCGTGTGGGACGATTGGTACTGACGAAAATTGGAGTAAACGCTCTTAGAGTTGCGATCACCCTGACTCAGAACTACATCATGATAAACGCATACTTATTAGGTTCGGTATAATATTAACAGTAGAAAAAAAGAATTCGATTGTGCGTTTGTATTGAAAAACAAATTGTTACATCACTACTGAAAACCCCAATATTTTCTAAATCTTACTGCAAAAATTCTACCATGGAAGCAAAGACTCATATTTTAACAGTGAAACTTAGTTGATTTCTTGTTGAGATTCAACCGCTTTAATGTTTTTTTCACGTTGACTTCAGGGTCTTCTTAGTGACGTATCAATGGCGAAAAGTCTCTAAAAGTCATAATAATTAAAAATTTATTTGTAAAGCCTATTTCATAAATTTTCTTGTCTCATGGAGAAACCAATATTCTATTAAAAAACGTTTCATTTCCTTCAACAAAAATGATATGGACACAAATCCCCAAGTTGAAATATCAAAAGGACTCCCCCTCGCATGCTAAATAACTACCTTAATATTACTTGAAGAAAAAAAAAATTTGTTTGAAAAGCAGCTTCACTCGACCTTCCGAATATAAACAAAAATCACTTCAATCAAAGAACCCATACTTCACATCAGACTTCTATTTCATCCAAACAAAAAAAAGAAACAAAAAAAAAATTAAGAACACAACATAAGTACACTTCGCTCAAAATTAGAAAAGTTTTTGCCAAAATATGAGGGAAAACACGAGGCAAAAGAAGATGTAAAAGTTCTATTATTAATTTTTCCGCCCTCATCTCTCCCCAAGTCACATATAAGCGAAAAACAAAGAAATCAAAATAATGTAGCAACTTGAAAAAGACACCGAAGAAAACAAAAAAAAAGTAATGCAAATAATAAGTATCTATGGATAAAATAATATGTATCTTTTCTGCCACTGATTGCTTCCAAGTATCTATCCAAACAGATACTGTTTCCGAATGTTGATTATCTATTATTTTGAACCTTATTTTTGTGGGCAGCAAAGCTTTGGTGCTTGAATTTCGTTGGAACATTTTTCTTTTGAGTCCGCATAGAAAACCGATTTTGGGGGTAGTAAGCGAACATGAAGAAGATGGGTTTTGATTGAATTGAGAAAACTCAGAATAGTTTACTTCTGGGCTTCTAAGATATTGATACTACGTTGATAGATATTGAGCGGACGGCTTAACTGCCAAACATTTCAAAGCGGAGGCGATGACTTGGTAAGGAGTGTTGACACACTTAACTGAAACATAGCTTGCCTTATAATTGTAATCCTCAATATTGTTTGCCCAATTTTGAAGAAAAAACTATATTATGTGAATGTCTGAAGCAGTTCGTCAACAGCCTGATAGGTCCATATCAATGTGGCTCTTGACCAATAATGTCTACCATAGACCAAATATTAACATCACGACAGATATTTGAAAAAACCTAGAAGCTCCAAATCGACACCACCAATCAATTTCAGATTATCTTTGACAGCATCCACGAGCCATAACTAGGTTTGACATCCCTGCCAAGCTCGTCCTTTTTTGCAGGATGACGATGGAGAGCTGAGGCTGCTCCACTAAGTTCGGCAAAAACGTCACCGACCCACTTGATGTCAAACAACGTTTAAGACAAAAAAAGTGTGCTCTATTAATGCAAAATTCGCAAATCTTATGCTTTAAATGATTCAAAAATGCGAAGACAAATTTATCTTAACTTATTTTTTTGTTTGCAATGCATTTGTCTAGGGAATGAATAATGTTTTCAATTTTATGATGGCTGCAAATAAAATAACACCTACATTTTGCTTTTATCTTGAGATGGGATGGTATGGGCAGGCCTACTCGCACCCAAACCTTTTTTTTTAAAGAAATTCCGTAAAGATAAAATAAAATCCTAAGGTATAAGCAACAGCAAACTAAAACAAGATAATAAGAATTAGCTTTCGACGACACAGTATTAGCAGTTTTCTTTTTCAAAGAGACTATTTAACGACAGATACAACGTAATTTTGGACAAATCTCCATGTCTGTAATTTTCTGTAGAAAAACAAAAAAAATAAACTAAAACTTATGAGTTTCAAAAATGTTGATAGTTTTCGAAATTCGACAAACAAAAACACCATATATAGTATTTGATCTTTACATTGCTTTCAGTAATGAGAATAGAAACGAAGATAAGAAGTAAAGTGCTTCATTCAGCCAGGTATAGCTTCTCAACTTTGGAGTACCACAAAGCTCAAAACTGAGGCCAAAACAATTTATACTTTAAACGACAATCTATCAGGTTGGCAACTGAGTAATTGCGGATTTGTTTAGAAAAGAAAAGACAATTTTTTCATGGAACGAAATAACTTTATTCTGTAATTTTTTTTTAGCAATGACCTTTTGTCATCTTCATAAAGCTTCTGATTTTTATCAGCAAAAAACCGAACCAGGTACGATTTGACATCATCATTATTATTGAAATTTTTTCCATTCAAAGAGTTTTGCAAAGATCGAAATAAAAAGTAATCAGATGGTGCAAGGTCAGGTCTATATGGTGGACGTGGCAAAACATCCCAACCAAGCTCCAATAATTTTTGCCGAGTGACCAAAGATGCGTGTGGCCTTGCATTGTCATGATGGAATACAACACATTTTCCATTTGTCCATTCGGGCCGCTTTTCTTCCACTGCATTGTTCAATTTTGTTAGTTGTTCAATGTAGACATCTGAACTGATCGTTCGGTTGGGTGATAAAAGTCCAAAGTAGACAATTCGTTTGTAATCCCACCAAACTGATAACATAACTTCAGTTTTTAATGCTGTTTGAGCTGGTTCACGATCTCTACCGATTGACATTGTTGTAAGCAACCCATTTTTCATCACCAGTTATCAATAGTTTTAAAAGTTGAACAATTTCATTAAGTTTCTTTAACAAATCGCAGATATTAATGCGTTGTGTTAAATGATTTTCTTTCAGTTCACGAGGACCCCATATATCGAGTTTCGTACATAGCAAAGTTGTTTTAAGTAATTTTCAATGCATGTATGTGATACATGAAGCTTCTCTGCAATCTCACTCGTTGTACTGTGAGGATGCGAATCGATCATTGCTTTGATTTGGTCGTCATCAACTTCAACTGGACGACAAGAGCGTTTTTCGTCTTTGAGTGAAAAGCCAACACAACGAAATTTGGCAAACCAATTTTGACACTGCCGTTCTTTTAAAGCTTCGTCCCCATAGACAGCACATAACTTTTGATGAGCTTTCGATGCGTTTTTTCCTTTTCGGAAATAAAAAAGCAAAATATGACGTAAACGTTCGTTTTGATTTTCCATTTTTCAACAGATGCCAAACAAAAACTACACAGCAGATCAAAAAAAAGTTTTAACTGACTGACAGTTGAAGTAACAACTATCAAAAAACAAAATGTGTTTGGCATTTTGATTACGTCAGCAAAACTTAAAATTCAACTAAAACCATCTATGAGTGAAATCCGCAATTACTTTATTGCCAACCCAATATTTGGTGTTTTAAAATAGGGTAAATTATTGCAGATTACCCACCAACTATTGTTCTTCAGTTCGAGACGGCGGCAGTTATAGTACAAGAAGAGTTGTGTGGCATTCAAGTTGTGCGATGATATGAGTTTGGTATTAAACGTGTCTAAAGCCAAACTTATGTTCATCCGAGGACCAGAACACAAACACAAATATTGTTGTTTGGTGGCACTTACAATTTACAAATTACAAAAGATAAGAGTTGATGTAAAGAGGGCAATCTTTGAAATGACATACCTGTCGAAAAAAATAATTAAATAAATATTATTATGGTATAATAAAAAAGCCTTGAAACGGATGTACGATAAGGACGCATTGTATATTGGCATGTAATTACAGTACAAGTAGTTACAGAAAGAATTGTAGTAAAAACTGCAATATTCACAAAACAAACGATTGCCTTAAGCTTGGAGAACATAATGCAGCGCAATGAAGAAATGTGAATCTAAGAGCCAAACGTTGCAAAATTGTTTGAGCACCTTCGTACCAAAACTTGGCACTCGTTTAGTTTAGTAGTGCAACATTAATCAACAGTATTATTTTTGATTGGTTTTAGATACTCTCCTTTTTTCAGGTTCCGTTTATGCACAATTCTATTATAGTGTTAGTTGCGTAGTTGCGTTGTTACCTAATTGATCAAAACATTCTGATGTTTTCGTGTTAAGTGTTCAGAGTTTGATATTGAAGAACTCGATAGCCCCGCATCATTCAATAAATATCAGTGTTCCTAACGATCTACTGGAAATCTTAATCAACTGATATCATCGGGTGAAACATAGTAAAGAGACAAACTCGGTCATCAACCCAGTCAACTATTGTTGACGGAACAGCCAGGACCTTATTTTAAATTAAAAAAATTATTTATTACTGTCTAGAAATTTCATACTGATTGAGTTACAAAAAAACGTCACGTTCACGCTCTGCGAAGACGAAGATACTGTTAGTTTAGTTGATTAGAAAATAACACAGGAGGCATGTACTTAAGCCATTGAAAATCTTATCTCATGATGAGTTCATACCGAATGTTGAAGTTTAGCTTTAAGTTGTTTCGAGAATCCTTGGTCTGTCTGAAAATTTCTAATTTTGAAGAATCTTAAAAAAAATTAAACAGTATCCTGGCTTTCTCAACCATGTGCTTAAACATCCTGGATTTGTGAACATTTACGACTTAAGTTGACTCTTTTAAGGGGGAGATGAGGCCATCGCAGCTTCTAAGAAGACGCTGTTTAGGAAAACTCGAGCAGAATGAAAAGAGTATGGAGCTAGACAAGAAGAAAGTTCTGCGAAAAATTAAGAGCCTGCGGAGTTTGTCATCTCCCCAGATTTTCAATATGAACCCGAATTTTGAGCGATTAAGATAGCAGAATAGATTTCGGTCACTTTCAAGAGAATAATTTTCTGTCCATTTATTGGGGAAGAGGATCTACAGCGCACTGTAAAAACTGTACCAACATTTTAATCAAGCTTAAAAGGCAATGACCGTGCTCCAAAGAAGACCGAACCCTTTTATCGAAGATCAGACAATCAGGGATAAAAGCGAATCTTGCGCTCGAACTCCGAGTTCCCATGTATGAAAAGCCTAGCATATGTTCATGTCACACCATTCTTAACACTGGCATAAGTCGGTGACATAATTCACGATGAAAAAAAGCATACTACGGACTACAAAATATGTTTAAGTTGTTTCGGTTAGTTCCAAATGTTAAGCCATCGAACCATTTTCAGCACTGAACGTTAGCCGAATGGATGAATGAACCATCCCATTCTGGAGACGATTTTTTAAAGAATATCTTATTCAGTGAATGGGCCCGTATCTTTTGTGACGCAAACTTTTCATATTAATAAGCAAAATTTTGTATAAATGCAAAATTTTATATTTACTATTGCTGAAAACCTTAAATGACCCACCCTTTACATATTTTCCATTATATTTCATTTTCAATTTTAAATTTTTGTTGTTCTTGGAAAACAAAACACACAGATAAAAAAAACAAAGTACAAATAAGAATCCAGTAGAGAACAAATCGACCTGATGACTTCATAAATCTCGATTCAAATTAGATGCGCTGCGGGCAGTGCCCACATTTCTTTCCCTAACCGTCTGACTATGTCCATTTACCTGCTCTAGACTCGCCTCCTCAGCTATGACCATTTGTTTTTATTATTTTCTTTTCACCAAATTTTCGTAAGCCCTCTCTAAGGGCATCTACCTGAGCAAAGAGTCACCTTCTTTCCCTACCTTCTCGGTATGTGGACTTTGTTTAATTTGAAGTGGAAACTCGAAACTGACTGACTTGACCAACAGCGACGCGGTGTCTGCTTGCTGACAATAGCTCTGTTGCCTATGCCATAAATTATGTTGCATTCGTGAGCTAAACTCGTTCCGAACCTCTTGGAATCTGTCAAAGTATCTCATAGTTTATCCATAAATACATAGTTAAATTGTTTTCGTTTTTTGTTTCTTATGATGAGTGATCTTTCAATTTAAATGAAATTAACACTTCTGTCCCTTTGATAGAACTGCTCCATCATCGACTTTGAAAAGTTTTAAACAACTTTCTGGAGTATGTCAATCATCGGCAGCTAAAGAACACCTAACATCCATCTGATCCCTCCAGAGAGATGTCACGAACAATAGTCCCTATCACTTCCGCATTGAATTCAGAAAAGGATGAGAGTGGCGCTTCTAAAAAATCGTGGATGAAAAATAAAAATCAGGTGTGTGGCCTTTTTTTAGGTTTTGTCCAATTCTCTTATATTTTTTTTATTGTTATCCTTTTATCGCTTTTTTTCGCAATCAATCAACGGATGATTGTGTAGAGCTGTAGCTAGTTGGTACTCTCTGGACTCAAAAGGTCCATTTGGGATGTTTGCGAAATCCTTTTGGGCAATTTGCCAGTGGGTAGGGTGTTAGGGTTAGCGTCCTTCGGCTTCTGTCCCCATCTATCTGGCATTCTCTTTATTCACCTGACTGATTTATAGGTTTTTCTCTTTTTTGCTATATGATCTATTGTCGGACAATAATAAAGAAATATACTATAGACTTGGCACCATTTTTTTTTACTATTCTGTTGCCTCATAACAAAAGGGCTGTATTTTTAATGTTAAAAGAGTTGCGATTAATCTTTAAATTTGGGAAATGAATTTGGTTCTTCTATTCGAGTCAGAGTCACTTTGGAACGTTTTTTATGGGTTCGTTTCGTAATTTACGGACTCGAGGTATCTGTCGTTTAATACTGGAAGAGGCGTTTTGGAATGAGTCCAATTTAGCTGGATTATGTAAAAAGATTTTGTTGCGGACTTTAAATAAGTAGTATCAAGACGATACTAAAAGCCAATGGGAAACCTTGCATGTTGAGTAATAATTTTGGGCTTGCTTAAATTTCATGAATTTCAATTGAATCAACCATGAATGCGGTAGATTCCTTTGAAAAGTCGAACTTCGATATGAGATAAAACCTTGCATGTCCTAAAAGTATTTAAAACGATGTCTGAGAACAAGTACTTCTTATAAAAGTTAGATTTGCTAGAATGCGACTAAAAATGTGGTAGGTACTTAGTCTTCTTCGTTAGGGAAAAAATTTAACGACATGTTTACGATCTGAATAAAAGATCTCCACATCCTTCCTTTCTGCAGTTTAATAGCTTATATAAGACTAGAGTGTGAGAAATAACACCCATTTATTTGGCATAGTCCAAACCTCTTACGCTGAAAGCTCCCGGATAATGCAAAAATATGTGAGTCGAAAAAATCAAGAGCACGTCATAATTTATTATAAAACACATTACATTTAAGTTGAACCTCTCCAGACTGGAGTTAATACCCCACTTTTGACTGCTAGGCAGAATTCAAAGTCAAGTGACAAAGCTCATATGGGAGACGAAAAATCTCCAGCCTAACTTTTTTTTATAGTTCCTTTTCATATTCGTTAAATTAACACCATGGCACCCACCTTATCAAAAATACCCACCAATACAGCAAGCTCTTGTTATCAAACTCGTACTTCAATCGCGTGGTCAAATATAGATTTTTTTTGGCGGTCAAACTGATCTCATTTTCCTCCCTGATCTTTTCTATTCGCGTTAGGTGCTAGTTGTGTACCTTTTGAAAATGATTCAAAAATATATCTGTTTGATTGTGTTTCTGAATTCTTCCTTTGTGTGGATGCACATAGAAAATATTGGACTGTACTTAACAAAATAAAATTGGACGATCCAAGACTTGGAGTCAACCTAGGCACCAGGGATCCACCAGCAAATACCGGCCAATTCGTTCTATTTTGATACCAGCGGAGGATCTGTGTTAAGTCCACTTTATAGGCAAGATCGAAATATGTTAAGCTTTCTATAAAACAGGTTGCAAAAATGCACGAAAGGGTGATTTTACAATAATTTGCGCAGTTTTGATATTATGCGCATATGGTTGCGTCGAAAAACAGTCTTTAGAGTGAAATTAGTTCTTTGGAGAACTTCAAGTTAAGCTAAATATGAATAACTCAAACCAAAAATCCTATGATTGCATTAAGAAAATTGATGAACCAATGCACCGGGAATGCTAAAAAGGGCATAGAAGAGACTTGGAGATCATTAAATCACGCCCTAAAGACTGAAAGTTATTTTAAACTATGACCTGAATGTTGACAAAATAAGTATTTGGTTTTAAAGTGAGAATAGTGAGATGTCAGGTCTACGCATATTGTGCACAGAGTCACCGTAAAAATTCCAAGTGTCACAGAACAGACCCGTCAGAATTCAAAAACTAATTGACTAAATTTTAACTAAATTTTCCACTGTGGATGCTTATATAAATAATTTATATATAAATTCGTTGCATACATTTTTATAAAAATAATCTTTATTGATTTTATTTATTTATTAAATTTTATTTACATTTGGTCTTTTTTATTAGTATGTTTATTTATTTAACTGGATATATATGTGCATAACATTTTTTGTTTATTAATTTATTCACTTATGACTTTAAGCACTTGCGTGTTTATTATTTGATTGCATGTTTTTTTTTTAATTTCAATTTTATTTGTGGATTTACAACTAAGTGAATGTATATGTTTGTTGATGCAAAAAATATTTTACCTACATAATTCCACGGACTAAAATCTAAGTTCGTACTGTTCTTTGAAAACTATATTTAAATTTTTTTGTTGTTCCTCGTGTGAAAGTTTTTTTCGATTCGCTTCGTACTATGAAACTTTTTCTTAAGCATACAAGTCTAAAATAATGCTAACAAAATACGTTTCAGAAGTAAAGTACAAAAATACCGAATGTTTGTACTGTAAAATGTGTAGTCACTTCCATATTGTTAAATTTATTTAACAGACAGGACATGCATCCAATATGAACCTTAACATAATGTTATTGCTTCATATTTGTCTGATATCGCTAAAGATATGTTAACTTCACCTAGGAAAGAGTTTCATTACACATCTAAAACTATGAGTCATACGTGAAGATCAGGCCTGGAATCTGTAATCATGCCCGATCTCATCAAATCAGTCAATTCTTAAATTACAAACCTACATAATTCCAAAATGTTTAAGATTTCTTTCCTTTTGTTTTAAAGTTCCTCAAAATTTTAAGTAATAAATTGCAACTATTATTTATTCACTTTTTTTTAACTTTACTCATGCGGCTTGAGTTTCTTTTTTGAAGAATGTTTTTCTGTAAAAATTATTGATATAATAAGATTTATAATTCCAAAAACTGTTTTACAGGATTGTCCACCAAACAAATTATGATGTTGACTGAATGTATCATTCATGTTAGGCAAAGCAACTGACTTTATGGAATGACCGGCTCAATTTCTGGTCCTGAATTCGATGCGAATAATGCGGGAAGTTCACGCACGCATCGTATTGAAACCAAACCAATCTGGTCTGCTAGACTTTCCACGTCGAAGCCTTTTCTGGTTTAAGGTTCAGGGTATATGATAAAGACAAAAAAAAAATCTCGGGTTTCATGGGACTCAAGGGTAAATGAATACCCTTATAATACTTATAAGAAAAAAAGCCCATAACCCACATTGATTTTTTAGCGGTTATGAAAAGGAAAAAATGATTCTCGACTCGCAATTCGGTTTGAGGGTAATTGTGTGTAAAAATTTTTCTTTGATGTCTTTAAATATTTAAGTCCAATTAAACTTTAATCGTTTGATTTCACACGCTGTTTGTGAAGGCGGCGGTTTGCACTCGAATTCAAGTTTTGCATCCCAAAAAGAACTCTAATCCAGAATTTTATGCCATTTGCTCTGCCGTAAAGCAGAAATATTCTGAACCAAATAGATAAGATTTTCAAACGACCACACTTCTCACTCTGCCCAAATGTATTATAAGGGTAGTCACATCCCCTTAAGGACTTATAAAAAAAAGATTCAACTTAATGCACTGTGGTAGTTATAAATATATTTTCTCAGCTTGATACCTATTATGACATTAATGAGTTAGTTATTCCAACTGAGGCACATCACGAAAGTGTAATACAGGTTGGAAGATGCTTACATTGTAGGCATAATAAGACCTAATGTTCTTTGAATGTAGTGCAGGCTTCTCTAAATATGACCGAACGATGTGGAAGGTCATACTTTGGGGTTCCGGTACCGCCGAAGGATCGGAGTGGATTAGCTTAAGCCGACACAAGATCGGGAATTGAATGAAAACCTCTTCAAACTCTGTGGAATGCTTTAGTAGCAAAAAGTGAAAAAAATATCACATCAGCGTTTGGTGTGGTTTCCAGGTTGGTGGCACAAATTGTACCATTTTTTTTTTTCCTAGGTGACAAAAAAGTTACGTGACACACAATGGACTCAATTAACTGACATTTCATGACAACAAATTGAGGATTTGGACTTGAGCGAGTAATGGTCCCAGTCAGATGGGTCTATACACCACATAAGCTTTTCAACAATCGACTTATAAAATATTTAGCTCTGTAAGTGTGTAGTCATTAGCTTTGTAACATTGCTTTTATTATTCTTTGCTCACTCTTAAGGGATTATGACTACCCTTTTGTTGCTTTTGCACAAAGTCAATAGAAGGATAAGGAGACGTAATAAAAGTGTTCCCAGTGTTTTAAAACTCAGATTAATTTCGTACTCGATTACTCCTTGCACTGAGTCCGCATTTGACATAGAACTATTTGCGTTCACTCAATTCACGGTATTTTTTATTCCAAATTAGTTTATACACTAGAAAGTTCTGTTTTGGAAGATTGGTTCATCGCCTTGCTGTCAGTTATATTATGTTATGCCTTCACTGCAGAGACAACAAGTCCGACCACTAGGTTAGAGTAATGTTGCTAGTTGACCACTCCAGTATCTTTGATCCTAATGGCAAATGGTCATTCGATAGGTTTTGAAAACAAGATTTGTAAAGGATTCGAACCTTGGGCATTTCAATACAATTGACAGGCAGCGACGAGATGCGATTTGACGTTGAGGGTCTTTTTGTCGCGGAGTTTGATCGATGCTTCGACACCGAGAGCATTATTTCTGTTCGCGAAAATCGCTATGAAAATCTAGGATAACAGGAAGACCTACTGTAGCCCGAAGAGGCATTCAGTTGAATGAAATAATATTCAATAATAAATCAAAAGGATCAAAGTCCATAAAAACTTTGTTACTCGTTATCTAACAGATGGCCCGCCCTTTTTTTAACTTTATTTATGAAACATATACCATCAAATATTTCTGGAAAACATTTTCGAGTGCGAAAATCCTTCAGATCCTCAAGGAAACACTTTAAAGCGAGAACTGTTGTACCCACTAAAAAAATAGTGCAATTAAAACAACACGCAAAATGAATACATCCGCCGAAACAATTGCATTTTTGCCCATTGTACTCGGCGCACATTGTTCCGCAGCTAATCAAAAATACAATAATAAAAAAAGGATAACAGCAACAACAAAATATGAGACAATACCAAATGTAATCCTACCTTTGTTTCATATTCATATCCACTCTTAGAGAAAATCAGCCTTGTTGTTGGTTGTTTTTATTCGAAAATTTTCCCACACGAACAGAAGATGAGGGCGACTGTAGCTGTTTATTTTTTTTTATGCTGACAAGGAGGGAGCGTTGAATTTTCCGAACAATAAGAATCAAACAAAAACAGGAAACACACTCGAAACAATCTTCTTTCTTGCCAAATGCGGAGGCTTTATGCTAAATTTCCATTCAACTTTCACTCACTTGTGAATTGATTTGCTTTTTTTTCTCTCTTCTTCAAATTGATACACTTTATTGCACTGAACACGTAAGGATAAAAAGGACCTTCTAGTTATCCATTATTATTATTCATTTATTTTTTTTTTGTGTACTTGAGGTTTTGTTATATTTTTCTATTTTTGCGAATGGATTCACTGTGAAATTGGAAAATTCAAAAAATTTTATTTGCGAACGTCCTTAGAGCAGTCACAAGCACACACATACACACAAAAACGCGTAGCACAACACACCCTGATGGAGTTTTGACATTTGATAAAAGTGAACATGAAACACGTTTTTTTTCTATTTGTTTATTGTGTTTTGGGAAGCCGCAAGGACAACAGTAACTGGGCACAAAATTACACAAAAAGTAAGAAGAAAAACAACAAGATGAATAATCTTTCGTTCGACAGGAGGAAAATATCAATAATTAACCAAACAGGAACACACAAAAATATACACACAACAGTGTACAGAAGAATTCAGGACAAGAGCAGGAAAATTCACCACACTGCCGATGGAAGAAGCTAGGAGCACAAAAAATATGGAAGAAATGTGATGTGTGTGTTGTGTTCCTTTTGGCAGTAGATTCAGTTAAATCCCGCAAGTAATAAGCGAAAAATTATATTCGCTAGCAGAGCCCGAAAATCCTTACCGGACAGAAAATATTTCCCAACTTGATTGGAAATTCGGCGCTGAGAATCGGCACAGCCATCGAGAAAAATTTCCTCTATTTTGGTGGATGAATTTCGAAGGGGCTGCTGGAATATGGTGAATTTCGCAGAGTATAAATCATAAGCCCATACACCCCCTGCTGAACACCGAGCACTCAATGTTAAATGGGTGGTTCTGCAGTATCAGTGGGCGGTGGTGGTATTGGTGGTGGCTTTACCATGTCGTGTGTGTCGAATATCCTGCCAAAAATTTCGTTCAGATTTGGGAATTTCTTGCTAGTGGGTGGATGGGCGGTGAACGCTGGATGATTGTGTGACGTTGGTGTGGTGGTGGCTCTGGGTAAATTTTCACATTTTCAACGTGTACACGCGCGCGGGTGTGGTCCTCTACACACAAAAAAAAAACAAAAAGGAAAAAAAATACAATTCTTATTTCACTTTGTAAATTTTAACCGAATTTTTTGATTCAATTTTTGTCGAGGCTCCCAAGCCTGTACAAAATTACAAAAAAAAAAAGAATTTCTTCGAATTTGAATAAACACTAACACACACAGATTCATATTGAATAACTTACAAGGATAATAGAGGATGTCATTCTATATGAATTTATTAACCACTGCAGGTGTCAAAATATAAATTATCCTCACGGGGACAAATTTAAATTCGATCGCTTAATATTAGACACAAAAATTAAGAGGACCTTTTTTCTATATCCTTTTTCACTGCAGAGAATTTCTATTATGGGGGGAAGTTTGTAGGTAATTTTTTTTTGTCTTCTGTTTTATTTTGATGAGGTAAAAGACTATGTATTCGCGATGGAGATCCGTACGTATACACGCTTAATATAACGGCACAACACAACTGAGAGCTGAAACTGGAGAGCCCACACAAGAACCCGTATGCTTGGTTCTGCTTCGGACCGAGGCTATGTTGGGAAATTTCGAACCAGGCATGGAAATTCCTTACCCTCATTTGTGTGTTGTTCTTCTTCTTCCAGATTCCACATGAACCTACAAAAATGAAAATTGTATCGAAAGAAAATGAGAGCGCATTCATCGAGATGTGTTCTCTGGAGAGAGCGAGAGAGAAAAAGGGTAAAGTAGGTTTAGGTTCTTTCCTTTTTTATGAAGGGGAAGTGTAAAAATGAGAAGTAATGACCAAAAGGAGAAAGAGAATGGAAAAAACATACACGTGCGCAGAGTTTGACAGTAGATTTAGAAGAATACAAAAAAAAAAACCCGCTCAATTGAAGCTGAAGCCAGGGGCCCGTCTTTAAACAGAGCTTCTTCGTCGCAAGGAACCTGTTTTGTATTCTGCCATTGGCATCGACATTACTTTTATTCTCTCACTTGTGCGCCTGGTCAACTGACCAAACGGTACCAAAAAAGGGTTAATTGACATTTTTTTTTTTTTTTTTGATTCGAACCTGTTTCAATGTTATGGATAGTTTTGGGCCAGAGTCGAGTTGCCCTTCATTTTGAGTGGATGGTAAAAATGAATGGGCACATCTTCTTGGGGGGCTCGGTTTTAGTGCTTTGTGCACTTCCTGCAGAAGAGGTGCATAATTGACGACGCACGACCTCAGCGAACAGAACAACCTCAAAGATATAATTCCCACGGTTCATTCATGGGCGACGAAGGGTAGATGGGTCATTATCACTTGAGTTGCCCTACCAGTAGCTGAGCGAGCGAAACATATCAATGGAGAGCAGCAAGTAGTTGAGATGGAAATGGTTTTCTCAATTATTCACCAATACAACGCCCAGAAAAATTTCCACGATACAAAAAAACTTCCAATGTAATGGAAGAGGGAGAGTGAATGGTTGAGAATATGAATCTTATACCTGCAGTGTGAGAATTCCCAGGATTAGGAGGGGAATTCGCTTTAGAAAAAGGACGTTTTTCGCATGATGAAATGAGTGATTCGAAGTTTACGTAAGGGGTGAAATTCGATGTCGCAAACAGGTGTTGTCGATGTACTGCGATTGCAATCTAAAATAAGACTACTGCGAGGACGAAAAGCAAAAATTTGAACATATGCTGAGGGATGTTAAAATTTGTTAAAGAAGAGGGGAGAATGCGTTTTTAATATTCGATTACTTGAATCTCCCTTATTTTGGTTCAATAAATCACAATTACCATGAAAGTTCTTATCATGAATGAGGGCGATTCTTGTTTTGGGAAAGCCGCTTTAATTTTTATCGGCATGCATTGAGTGGGACGCGTGATGATTAGTTTATGGTATTTTCATATCTTCTTGTGTATTTTACAGTCATAAATCAGTCATTACTTTCGGGTTCGAAGAAAGAACTCATTAATTTTTGTTTAAAATGATGTTTGGGCCACGAAATGGACATTTAATTATTTAGTTGTTGAATGATAGAACTTCAAAATATCTTTCTTTTCCATTCAGCCGTAGCATATGTCATATGTCAGAAAAAAGGAAAGTCATTCGAAAATATGAGATGCCTTAGATAAATATATTGTTAATAATAATAACAATTATAAATATTATTTAAATATAAAAGAAAAAGGAAAGGATATTTGACATTTGAACACGTTATTTCTACAAAAAGCCAAGAAGTAAAGAGCCTTGCTGCAAAGTGACTATGAAAAAAGCTTAACAGCAACAAACCTAAGAGTTCATATAATTTACAAGCTGACATTGTGAACGTATCCGCGGAATTTTAATGAAAGAATTCACTTTTGATTGATGGAATTAAATTAAAAAAGGCTCAACGAGTTGTGAATTTAATTTTAAGCAATCATAGAATTGCAATCACTTTTGGAGAACAAATGAGTTCACTTACTTTAATTTGAATTCAACAGTGCATTCATTTATTGCTTTGAAGTCATTATTGAATTCACATATAATCGGTTGAAGTCAGTGAATTCAATAAACATTCTTCGAATTCATTTAAAGTATGTGAGTTCACTTCACTCGATTGAGCCCCTTTTTTCGAGCCTAAAGGTTTGTAAAGAAAATGGTTGGACCTTCGAAAGGGAAAAGTCTGCATCTGACAAAAGGTTCCAGTTGCAAATAGGGTGAATGGAGGAAAAACTATACAAAGATACTGATCCAGGTTGGGACGCAAAAATTTGCCGATAACATTTCCTTAGCAACATTTCAGCTAAGAATTTCATCGATTGTAAGCTTTTATGTGGACGAAAATTGACACCAAGATATTATATCTAAGTACTTGTTTATCTCATTAAGATGCTTTTTGAAATAAATAAATTATACATAAAAAAATTAATTTCGACGCCATTAGATGTCCATAAATAATCAACTTTAGGAAGAAAATTTTAGCATCATTTTTTTTACTTAACTGCACACAATTCTTTTACGTTCGCAACACTTTTGGGGATTTACGAATGATAGTGTTCGTGGGAGAACTTTCTCCTACACTCTGTTGATTTAAGCCATCAAAATGCTTGATGAATGAGCCAATGCTTTTCACTTGAAGTTGTTATTTCTTCAATTGACGAATTCAAATGTTGAAATAAATATCTTATTTGACGAAACTGACTGTCCTATTCTTCTTTAAAAAATTGGGATCTAGTTTAGACCATTGCTTTTCCTGATGTTCATCTTCAGAAGTATAATAGTAGACCAACGATTTTTCAATAGTTTTTTCATCATCACCATAATTATATGTTCGTTTCTCTTTGCAAAGAGATTTTTTTTCGAGATATTCGTCAAAAAAATTTGCTAGTTTGATTGAAGGGAACTCTCGTCCCCTTTAACTTGTCATAAAAATCCCAATAAAATTTTCAATGTTATTTACCTGGATATTGCATGTAGATGAGTGGGTTTCAGACACGTTAATTTTTTACTTCGTTTTAAAAAATATATCTTATAACACATGTGACCAGCTTTTGATAAGACAGTACCTACTTAAATTAAACTCCGAGCCATCAAATGTGCATGCAATATTGCTCATATTTTTAATAAAAGATGTCTTCCCTGAATCCATAAAATGTGTGGATGTGGCGCCCTAATCAAAAAAAGTGTTTCAAATGATGTAAGGAACTAAAGGCCGATCTCGATTCTTCATCAGTGGGTATGGAATTTGAAAAAATTGTGAAAGATAGGAAATTTTTTATTTACAAACAATATACTTTTATTTATTTCAAAGCAATGTGCTTTTCAAAGAGGTAAAAGCACTACGGATGGACTTTTGTGAGTTTGCTCGCAAATTTTTAATTCTATTGATATTAAATTGTTCCAAGCTGCGCTATTCGTTTAAATATGTACATAACAATATATAACTATATCTTACCATACGGTTTTGTTTATGGTTATAAACATGGGTGAGCCTCAAGGAACAGTATTAGGACCAAGTCTTTTCTTTGTCTACATAAACTCGTTGCTTGTGCCGTCATTAAAAGGTATTCTTCCCGGGTTTTTAATGATGTAGGCTTAAAATATGGTTCGATAAATCTACTTAATTTGACTGCCGATATTAACTCGGATTTGGAACTAATTAGAGAATGGTTTGCTGCTGATAAGTCCTAAAACAAAGGTCATGTTCTTTAGGTTATCAACTAAAAGTTATCTTAGTTTCCTTATTTTTGGCAAAAGTTTTATTTGTTTAGTTACTTTTGTGGCTTCTGTTCCTGTAATTAAACTTTCTGCTAAGGTCTTAATTGCACCGATAAGTGTTTTCAAATTGAGTATGTCTAACAATAGGTTGCAAAATATGCTACATAAAAAGCCTCAGACAATACTTTCGTTAAGAGATTTTTTTTTATCTGAAATGTGCCTGCCCTGCAAAATTTCTTACTAAAATTTAATACGTATTTATTCTTCCAAGCTGCAAAACGGAATCACCACCTTGCCTATTCCAATGAAATTCATCCACTCATTGTCTTACAAAAATATATCTTGAAAAAAATATGTTGTCAAAAATTAGTCTTTCATTGTTTTACATGGTAAATTTTTTCCCTGTGCGCCATTTGTATTGTTATATGCGGTCTATTTAAGATCTGGTAATAGGAACATGAGAGTCTAAGAAGTCTTTAATCTCCGCAGTTATCACTTGGACCTATTAGTAGCGCCTAAATGTCAGATTCTCGCAAAAAACTGGCTTCTTACCCATGATATAAAAAGCCTTGATTTAATTCTTACCTCTTACTCGCAACTTTTGAAGTTGTTTTGGTGTTTTATACAAATTTGTGTTTGGATAGCCTTATGACTATTTTATATCTACTTACTTATATTACCATAGCATATAAATAAATAGGGTCCTACCCATTATTATCACTTAGTACTTTTATTAAGTATTATTACCACTTATTATTATTTTTACTTATTACATATTTTTTCTTCTAGTTCATATTTGTTAATTTAGAATACGCTTGAATTGTTGTTATATACTAGAGGTGAAATCACATTTATATTAAATTAAGTAATCTGAAATATCTTTTTTTTCAATAAGAAAAATGTCAAAGGCGCACTACCATTAAAACAACTCAATATTCGGAAATAACAATACATTTGTAGAGAAATAACTCATTGAAGTTTCACTCAAATAAAGACTTACTCATTCGATGTTTGAATCACTTTTCTCGTACCAAATGAATCGAACCTGGATTACTCTTTTATGGTCGATTCTGCGTACTTAAAATGTCCTTTTTACTTTCCCACAAATAACAAATTCTCTCATTCTTGCTCTCACTGTCATCTTCCATTCTTTCCAAAGCAGTTCTGATTTTGAGAGCATCTAAAGTTCATCCTATTCCAAAGGAAATTCTATAAAAAATTTCCTTTATTCATGGTACATCAAAAGGTGTGTACCCATCTAGCTACCTGTGCTATATCATCCCTTAATTCGATAGGGATGAATTCCAAGCGGAGGGAATATAACTCGTAGTAACATCAAACTTATCCAACAGAAGCCAGATACTACCTGTTCTCTGTGAACGCGATGCGTTCGACTTAAGGACTAGATTCATTTTCATAAAAGAAGAGAACGAATAAATGTAAATTGTTTACAAATCCTTTCTAAACTATGCAAGGGTAAATATCTCCGCGAGGTTGACCCTGTTTAATGCGTCACATGTGGATATAAATAGAAATGGAAATACTTGACCCAGTTCTGAATGAAGTGTACCTCGAAACCAATTATTGTTGATAATCGGTGTTTAGTAACTATTAATGATTTGGCCTTATGAAGGTGATAAAGTTTTGAACAAATTTGGTGTCCGAAAAAAACGAAGACAAGCCATTTACATAATTTCCGTGACTCTAAAGTCCGAAGCGGTCAAATTAAATTCAAAATCAAGACACAAATGAGTTCTTAAAAATTTCCTGACAAAACCTCATAGTCTTGAGACCCAGTTTATTAATTTCGGGCAACAAAACTTCATACTTGATGGTTCTGATTCGCTCTCCGGTCAAAGAAACCGTATGGTGTTCTCGAAAAAAAGAGGCCCCAAGGTACCTTCGACATACAAGGTGCATTCAGAAGAGGCCTGGGATATAATGGCTCTAAGGTTCTTAAAACAACAAATTGTGCTAGCACACGTTTCCGTTCAGGTGAAAAGAGGCCTCTTGGCGTTCGATGTAAGTGAAATCACCGCTTACAATATTTTAGCAACATTACTTACATTAAATTACACTACTTCTCGGAAGGTTTACCGGTAAATTTTTTAAGAAACAATATTGGTGAATGAATCATAACTATCCATGAACCCGCTCAAATACACCCAAACAATTATATTTAAATATCTCCAGCTTTTAAGGAGGAGTTGAGCGACATACACACTTTCAGCCCACCATTACCCTTATTTCTTACCGGGGAAAAGAAGTTCGAGTCAATGAAGTATGCGCAATTTGAAACCTACTTCTAATTAAGCAATTATTGCATTTTAAGCTGTGTTTTCTGATGCGATATTTTAGGGAAACCGGACTCCAACTCGAAGGTTTGGCCATTTCTTGTTTTTGTGGCTCCCATATCCACGCAATGTCTTATAAAAATTCACTTGACATTTTGAAAAACACATGACATAGGCTTTGGCGCTGAAACTGCGACTAAGAATTTTTTGGGACACTGTTTTGTTTCAGGATTATAGTGTTGGAGCAGGCCGTATCTATTGTTATGAATCACCCCAAACCTCTGACTTTGTTTCTCTCCAGTTTCGTTTTCAAATGAATCTTATCGCCAAGAAGGATAATGTTTTTACTCCAATAAGAGTTTTGTACCCGAATCTTAAGTGTAAGCAGGATTGCAACTATACAGGCCCACAAAATTCATCATACGATGGGTACATAAAAACATTAAAAATGAATTAGTCACCCATGACGTAAGTACACTTTGTCCACGTCAGCCCTTTAAGAGTTTGGCGAGAGAGAGTTACAGATGTGGCCATGTTCGAAGAAAAATCCAGCATGACTGGATCCCAGCTGCGTGTTTTGGCAAAATAGCGTTTCTTAACATAGAAAACGAAGGCATGGTTGTAGGACTATGCTTTAAGACATTTAAAGTCTACCCGCAAGACGCATTTCGGGACCATTAAGCCTCGTCTTTTCTATGCCACGTCGATAGCGAGTTGTCTTTACATTTGGTGGAAGCCGCACAAGACAATGAAAGCCGGCCCTCTTTTTAAAAATCAGTTTCGAAAGCTTTTATGACTTTAAATTTTTCTCTTTATTTAAATATTAAGAAAATAAAGCTTTATTTTTTGTTGTGATCCTTAAATTTTCGTCCTTTATCGCCTAATTTTGTAGACACTTCAGAAAACAGCTTTTTCATTTATTTGCATTATAAGGCAAAATATATCTCCTCTGTGACTTTGCTCAAGCCCTCGTGTGCTTACCTGGTATACCAGAAAAATTAGCCCGAACACAGTATAAGCTCATCGGCCATCCAGGTACTTTTGAAAGCAGAAAACTCCACTCAAAGGATTATTCCTATTTTCCTAGATTTTCATTTGCTATTAAGTCTTTAAGCAGCTTATTGCGCGTCAATGGAAAACAATAACCTCTCGGGGCCGGCAAGCAACAGAAAAGCATCCCAAAGGTTATAAAATCCCCTCCCCCCAGACCCACTCCAAACATCGGATGAATCCAAAGTGAGATTAAATTGATTCGCGCGATTGAAGTTCCACACGCCGCAGGCCACATTATTTTCAATCGAATTATCCTATAAACCAATTCCGAGTCAAACATCCCCTCGAAAACAGCATAAGACAAAGACCCTCGGGAAAGACATCATCTTAGCATATGAACACAGCCCTGTGCGCTTGTTGTGCTCATTTCATAACCCAGCTATCCAAGCAGACATGTTCAATGTGCGGCCATTAAGCCCACCCTCTATCCACATTTATTCTCAATATGTTTGCGCCCTTGTTTCGAAATGGCGCAAGGCGTGCTCAACCCTTTGTTGTTTGTTGTAGTTCTATCTCCTCCACGCCATAAAGATGCTAGGACATCATCTTGTCTTAAGTGAGACATAAAAAATTAAATACATATGCAATTCCCACTATGGAGTTTGCAACATGCACACGCATCTATGGACCTCAGGGATGTTGGTGGACCCCATTTAAGGTTGGCAACTTAAATGTCAAGTACTCGCACCGCCAAGCTTGTATTCGTACGTTTAACAAAAATCCAATTATTTTTGCATAAGGCTTTCGCAACTTCAATCCGCAGACCCGCGAATTCTACTTTATTGGAAATTCAATTCCTATTTTTGGATTAAGGACGTGCATAGGTAAGGGGTGGGGCCCATTCGTGGCAACCCAATGCCATTTTTAGCTATAAAATCGAAGGCTGTATAAAATACCAGCACGGAGAGGGAGGAAAAAGTGAATAAGGAGTAATTCAATCACGTTGCTGTTTTTCATGTGAAGCGGTTGTTGCTGAGTAATTGCGGTGTAGCGAAAAATAGACAAGCAGCAACCCTTTCAGAGGGATACACTCTTCCCGTGGTGGTTGAAATGGATTCCATAACAAGTACTCGTACATACATATTAACCTTGATCCAATATACCGTCTGCCAAGACAACCATTCCATTCCACACTGTGCCCCTAAATCAGAGTGAATAGTCCTTTTTTTTGATTGTCCTTCGAAACTTTATGTTTGCAACCATATGCAGTGAGGAGAAAGGGTTGAATTGAAGCAGTGATTCTATGGCATTTATCGCTTGACAGGGTTTTAAATTTCTCGCAGGCTTTTACAAGTTGCGTGCGTTTAGATCATTTTCTGTGCCAAGGGTTTTGCGGATATTTTGAAACGAAATGGTTGAGTTGGAATTTTGTCTCGTAAGGAATTTGGTGTAACTACTTGATTTTCGATATACATATGTCTTCAACAGAAGTTTGGCAAAGTTCTATCACTTAGCAACTGGAAGAAATAGAGGGGGCTCATGAATTTATGGTACACAATACATTTCTTATGACAAAAAAGAAAAAATAACAATGTTTGAATCAATAATAATACAAAGAGCATTATGGTTTTACGGACTGCGAAAAGATCTGAGGTTCGACTCTCTTCGAATTCTATCAACAATTCTATGAAAATTTGTAATTAATAAGGTTCTGCTTTTTACAAACCGTTTTTCCTTAAGTTTAACGCTTGCGGTCTTTCTGTGTATTCTGATGTAAATGAAATTTCATCAAAACCGTGGGCTTGCGAGTAACACCGAGCTAAATTTGATCAATATCTAGAATAAGTCTTGAATTTTCATCAAATTCGATTGCTTAATTGGCTTGTCACGTTGAAGTTCCAAGTTCGTATTAACAAAATTAAATGTTGTGATAACAATGTTATTGGCTCTATCTACTACGACAGCATAATGATGATGCAATCTCCCATAACACGAGAAGTGTGCTTACTGGTATATCAACTTATTGCGTATAAAATACTTTGAATTGAATGAATGCAAATAAGTAGATATCAAATTCTCCATCTCTTTTCGGAATCTAAACATGTTTACCAAAACGCACCCGACTTCCAAACCAATTAATAATGTTTCAATATTTTCCTGATCCTTATGCTCACTCTGTGCAAAATATTTTATAAAACTTGCATAAACCTACGACACGCAGCAATTTAAAAGACATCGAAAACGATTGGCTTCAGATGTTGCAGATGTCAGTTTTCAAAATACAAGTTTCTACCAAGATATATCTTTTAGGAGCTATATTGTTGCTATACCACCGTACGTGCGGGTTACATCGCAATGAGTTAAGACATGCGTTCATTTAAACGGAATATCTCAGGTTATCTTCGGTTCACTTAGAAGTAAGAAATCTGGGGATGTGATGGATAATCTGCTTAATTTGTACAACACTCAAAAAACGGCAGACATTGGTAGTTGCTTGCTTGGAAACTAACGAGAGTGCAGCCAATTTCTCAAAATAATAAAAACAAACCAAAGGTGTGGATGCGTTAACTGATAAGTTTTTTTTTTCGAAAGTCATATTCGATGTCTAAATTGACGTAACGCTTAATGTAACTAATACAAGTCAATAGAGAACAAACCTAGCCTAAACCGGGGGAAGAAGATGGAATAAGAGCGAAAGATCTTAAACCTAGTTCTAGAGTTTTGGCAATAATTATCTCAAAAACAGTCAATCAGCCGTCCCTTGAAAACATCGATCATTCGCCTTAAATATAAGGATGATAAAAAACTATATGTAACTATATGTAACTATAGACCAATTTCGATTTTCCCAGTTTTAGAAAAGGTATTCTCCCAGTTTAAGATAAGGTATTTGAAGAGGCTCTATGACTTTGTCAAAAAATAATAACTTTTGGAAAACAACCATTTCGGACTTCGGCAAAACAAAAGTTTGAATCGCTTACTTGGAGACAACATCTCTATTTTTCTGTTCATCGACACAAAATCCTTTGACACACTATTTCATAAAAAATCTTGATAGACGAGGATCTTTATTGAAATTTTTTGAAAGTTATCTTGAAGATTGAAATTACATAATTAAAACTAAGGAGTACTTAAGCGAGGATAAAGATGCAAAATACGGAGTGCCGCAATTATCTAGATTGGGCCCTCTCATTTTTATAATATATATAAATGACCTGGTTTCTGTTTTGAAGCACAGCAAGGTGATGAAAAAAAGAAAAGGTTTGCATATTCGCTCAATCCATGAGCGAAATTTAAAGTTGCGTTGAAAATGCGTGGAGTGTTTGCACAAAGTAGGTAGTCACCTACATCCACAAAAAGAGGATGATTGCGTAACAATAATTAAAACCGTGTCAACGTGTTAGTACCTTGGGGTGATCTTAAACTACAACTTGAAAGGGTATTATCACATAAACGCCCTGACAAAGAAACTCCGACAATCAGCTTTTGCTTTATTTCACCTGAGCTGATGTTCTGCGACAATACTATTTTGGACTAGTTGAATCTCATCTGATATATAGCATATTAGCCCGGGGAAATACACCCTAGTTTCAAAATCTTATAAAGCTGCAAGCGAGGACACAAAAAATGGTCTTACGATCGAAATTCCACCTACGTGTCCATATAAAAGATCATTAACTTATTTATCCCATTGAACTACTAACCATGGAACTACTATTTGAGTTAGAAGTTCTAAAGCTTTTCAAATATGACAGCTCATACGAAATCCCATCCCAAAAAGCTTTAAATACTAGAAGGAGACAGCAAGACAGATTTACCATTCCGAGATACTGAAATGCAAATAGTCGGCGAAAATATGATGTTGCAGTTCCAACAACATTCCACGAATTAACCGATTTTCGGAATTATCCCAAACAACTATTTTTAAAACAGTTACGAACCATTTACATGTCTTTAATTAATACGTAAAGTTTGTCCAATAAAAATTTTGATTCAAATGTGTTAGATATTATTTTGAGTTCTACATATTATTACATTCAAATTCAATATTCTGCAGACCCATTAGGCTTTGCAGATTCAAACCAATGTATTTATTTTTATAATTGGCTTGCTCTTCAAGAGGATGTGAACATAGAGCGCGCGGTCTGGATCCCAGCTGGATGTTTCAGCAAAATAGAGTTTCTTGACATAGAAAACGAAGGCATGGTTGCTGGACTATGCCTTAAGACAGTTAAACTCTGCCCGCAAGACGCATTTCGGGACCATTAATATTTTATTTCTTCAAAGGCGACTCAAGCAAGATCTTTAAAGAGAAAGAAATCTACTTATTACTACTCTTATGCGCTTCGAAAATTGAAAATTTTGGCTGAAAAGTGTTTGTTGAAAAATTGTAGTATCGTGAAGAGAATTTCGAACAAAAGGTCCCAAAGTGCTCGTCTACTAAATTTAGAGAAGTCAGGATTTAAATCAGAGAGGCCCACCCGCTTGCCGTTTTCCTTTCTCTATTTAGGCTTTAGTGTACCTGGAAATTGACGAAAATTGTGCTCAAAAAATTTCTATCTCTCTGCGTACGAAATTAAGGCTCGAAATATCCAGACGTAGTCAAAGAGGAGCCAGCGCATATTGACTTGACTTGACTATTTGGTGTGGTTTTTGGACTGGCGATAATAATATTCTTTTTTTTTCCAAGAAGGCAATAGAAGAAATGTCAAGGAGAATGCAACCGTGGCATTATAACCGATCTTTTATGGTCGGCCATAGTTCCAGCAAAATGGGTTAAGGTGCCACGTTAAACTCAACAATCATGTAACAAGTCGTTTTGGGGATATTGCTTGGTCGTTACGCAGTTGCGAAGTTTTCAGTTTTCAGCAGTGGTTTCAATCTTGAAATCTTAGGCTCTCTAGAATAACATTGCTCAGACTAATTGTCAATGTACTATATGATAAGTAATGCAGTGATCACACATTGGATGCGTACTTGAGCTGCGACCTGACAAATGTAGTTGAGCGAATTGTACACCAAAGTTCTTTATCAGTTTAACTTTGACCAGCAAAGAACTATTTATGGCGTTCTGAGAGGACAGAGGATTGAGACTTCTCGAAAAGCACCATTTTACAATAGAACTAAGGTCATCCTGCAAAGCGATGCAGTCAAAATGGTTGTTGATAACCATAAATAATTTTATGTTGTTAGAACTTTTGAATTCTTGAAAAAACTTACAACATTGTTAATGGATAGAACGAATAATACAGAATAATTGTGGCTACCTTGAGGCACACCTAAGTGTAATGTATTAGAGGTCAATCCCCTTAACAAAACTTGATACGTTCGTCCGTCAAGAGACGAACATGTCCAGTCCACAGGGGAAACCGAGGGATTCAATTTAAAAAGCAATAAGCTAATGGGAAAGCCTTACTGAAACCAATGTATACGCAGCCCTGAACTTCTTATAGGGTTTTATTAGTAAATGAAGTAAACTCCAAAAAACAAGTCATAGTGGATTTGTTTTTAACAAAGTCATGCTATTAATCAGTAAGGAGAGCTTCACAAATGAAATGAACTGACCTGAAGCTTAGCAATAGGTTTGTAATTTGTGCACCGGAATTATGAAACCATTTTTTGGTAAATAGAGACTTGGAATATTAAAGCCAAAGGAGCTGCAAGAGAGCTACAGCAATACTAGAATTCGAACACTAAATTTTTGATATAACACTTTTTCTTAGCCTCTTTATCGGAATGACAAAACTTAACCTCAGCCAACCTATGCGCTGACCGCTCAACGACGGACTACGAAATTTATCTCAGTATCGGTCTACGTCACGTTTTTTTCCTCCCTTGACGAGCTACCTTCCTGAAAATCAGAAGACCCAATTATACCCTTGGGAAGCTCTACTCATACTCAATATTTTGATGCGCATTCAACCCTCATAGAACATAAATATAAATTAAACAATGCCGGCAGGTGAAATTTTAATGGCATACTTGATGAGGTGTTAACGGAAGTTATAGCTGCGGTCCATTTGGCCCCATCGATAAAGTACATCTTCCAACAGAAGGGTAACAGGCTTGCGCCGACAAATAACAAATCGCATAATTAATCAAAACCAACTGAAGTCATTTAAAATCACCCATAGATAGGGGGATCATCTGTGCGACTGGAGTTGGGGCCAGTAAGCGCAAGCTAGGTCATTAAGTTAGTTTGGCCCATTATCTTATCCTTTGCCTGCGGCACCTCTCCCCCTCCAAGGATATATTGGGCAGTGTCCTCTTCCATAACGCCAAAATGAATTAAGACTAGAAGGACAACAAACAATTTAAAGGATTTATTCAGTCTTAGAGCGCAAAGCTAAGCCCAGACCATCGCAACTCGGTCACAGTCAAGATCCTTAGAGGGAAGAGTCTGTGCCCGTGGTAGTTGGTGGCTTTAGCTGGGACGAGGTGCTTACATAAGTCGGATTCCATTTAACAAACTCACACTGTGATAATACCTTGAAATTAATACCTTCTTGTGCTTGTTTAACGCTAAGGATTATGATTTAAAGCTGCAAAAGGATAATAGCTTCCACACGCCATTGCCATTGCCGCTGCCGATGCCGCTGCCGCCGCACACTCAAACACACACATACACCCACACGTATAAAAGTGAGTGACCTAGCATGAATAATTATACGACTGCTTTAATTTGTTGAGCAACCATTAAAGGACTCACCATTTGGATAGGATGTACTTTTAAAGGAAATATCTTCATTTTGTTGGACGAATGAAGGTGTTTGTTGTGTTCTATTTAACCCACCACCCCCCAACTCACTTGTGCTTGACTAATTTTTCATTTGCTATTTTTGCTTTTCGTAATTATTATTATGAAGAGTCCTGTCCTCTTTGGCGCGCTAGCTGCTGTGGCCCTTGGTTACGTGAAGGATTCCATGTTCATTATTCATTTTTTATGTTTTGTAACAAACCACAGGCATGGATGGTTCCTTCCAATTAAGACATTTTAGGAGACATAGCCGCCACCCAACTCTGGCCTTGTTGCGATACTGCTCTGCGGCGCTCTCTCGTAGTTCTCAAAGGATGGAAGGATTTAAAATGTTTGAGATAATCAAGTTTTTATCCTTTGGCCTTGTTATTAGTGTTGTTTCTACTACTGCTGCTGCTACTGTTGTTGTTGTTGTCGTTTTTACTTGGACTTTGGCTGTTATTCTTGGCAGTTTAATTACTGTAAATTGGGGCACGGACATGAGTCATTTAAAGTAGAGACACAACCGACGACGCAACGGAGGACGACATTTTTAGTGTCTTGTTATGTTGTTTTATTATATCCTATTCGGGAGGTCTTTGATGATTTTTTTTTTCTTTTTCTATTTGCGTAGAAAGAAAGAACGTGTAGACGAGAGTTTATAACTTAATAAATTTAAAATAACTTTATTTATAGCGTGCCTTATTGCGCAATAACTTCTTCATGAATGGTTTTATGGGTTTTTCGTTTTGCGAGATGCGAGTGTTGGGTAGTTGGGGCTTCGAGTTTGGTGCTTTTGGGGGCTGTAAAAAGAAAGTTGAGCAAACTAGAAAAAAGTATATTTGTACTGGGATAGGTAAACAGTAATCAGAAGAATTTAAATTGCATGGCTTTGGGATAAACGGAGGAAATCGTAGATGTGGGCTACCAGTTTATGGTGAATGCCTCCGCAGTGGAAGTGCCAATAGTTTTTTTTTATGGAATCGGATACACTTTGGCACCATTTCGAATGAATTTCCAGCCATCAGAAATATTTGAATGGGGAATTAATGAAATTATTCTTGTTTTATTGGAGTAAAATGATAATATTAAAAATGGGAAATTGGACGAATCCGTTGACTATAACAAAAAGGAACTCTACGAATTATTGTAAGGAGCCTATGCAGAATAAAAAAAAAAACGATGAAGAAAACACGGTATTCAAAAATATCAACAGCTTTAGGTTTCCGACTCACAAATCCTCACGAAACAGTCTGGAAAGCAAGCTAGCTATAAACAGATAACAGTCGACAACGGACTGACTGAAGTTAGATATTCATCGAAATTTCTGAAAGTTAAGAGAGGCTAATGTTGACGGATGCCGGAATCACAATGCCGCATTATCATTTAGGAAACAGTTGAGTGCATTCTGTAGAAGAACCGTCTCGAATGAGCAGCAAAGCTTGGCGATGAGAAGAGAGAAAAAAACTGGTAAAAAATAGAAGAGCCTTCGCTTTAAGCGTCGGAGAATAGTGGTTCAGAGGAGGTGCCACTTAGAGCATCTTGAAACGTCGAAGGATGATATTGTGGTCCATATTTATGTGCCTGGTACTCGAAATCAGATATACGACCTCTTCTTGGATTATTCAAGGTTAGAGTCGCCGGATTTTTGAACAGGAAAAATATTTTCTGCATCTTAGTTTGTTGACTGTTCCGAAAAGGTCGTTTGGATGTACTCCCAAAAAACTTATAAAATTGCTTTGGGTGCAATTTATCCTGCCCACGCCTTCAACTTCCCAGTTGATCGTGCAAGAAATGATTATTTTAAATTTGTATTTGCGTTTGGTTAGATGAGGTTTAAAAAGATAACGTGAAGAGAAAAAATCGTGTTCCGATTTCTGCATCTATGATATTTTGGCTTGTCTTAACTTTGCTACTTCCTGCGGCGTTCCTTGAGTGTAGTGACAAAAAGATTCTAGATAGTCTCAGCTTTATATTCAGTAGCGCATATTCTGTACATACTGATGTGTAAGGTAAAGATATGAAAATTTGAGGAGTATAGTGACAGTGGCTGAATCCACTGTTAGAACTCCATTTGAAATTGGAGACTGCCCTCCCATTTTATTATTTGCCCCCTTTCGCTTGGTCACCGAACTGCGGACTCCTTGAAATGAAAGGTAGTTCAAAAGGCACATATTAATTGTCCTTACATTGAGTCCTTTTTAAAGATTCTCTTCTACATAATATTGAGTAGAATTTATGCAATAACTACCTTCAATTTGCTTAAAAGTGTCAAGGAGTCAAGCCGATTGCAAACAAAGTGACCTCAGTTAAGAGTTTACTAGTCGTAATCCCGAGGATGTTTGTATTTCTTTCACAGTAGGGAGAACAGAAAGTACAACACTCTATACTTTACACTCTATAAAAGTCGTCAATAATTTTTAAGAAGCGGATTTTTCTAAATGATGTCCGTTCTTATAAGGTATGTAAGTGTTTGAAGTGATTCATGGTCATTTTAAACAATTGACCGAAGACCAAAAAAGTCGAATTATTGCGCTATTTTAAATGGGAAAGCCGACTGTTATTGAAATCAGTAAAGGAGTTAGGTGCAACAAGTCGAATGTGAACAGGTCACTACGCAAAAAAAAAAAAAAAACGGGCACGGTCTTACACCGAGTGACAATGAGGAACTGATTTGCAACAGCGGTACAAATAAGAGCACAGTTTGCGAAGTCAAGCAGAACTGAAATTTGATATATGTACATAAATTGCATCGGAGGCTTCCGGAATTTGGCCCCATGGGCTTGTTGCCAAGCAAAAAAATCCGCGTTGACATCAAAGATGATGAAATCTCGGCTTGCTTGGGCAGAAATGGATTGGAGAGAGGTCCTATTCTTTGATGAGAGCAGATTCAGCATATACGGATCAGATGGAAACCAGTACGTGCGGCGAATAACTGGAGAGCGTTGCACTAAAAATTGCCTTCAGCGAACAGTGAAGGATTCGGCAGGGCAAATGTTATGAGGGCGTTTTTCTTTCTACAGAATAGGAGATTTATGCTTCGTTAAATGAACTGTTAACTCGGAAGTATACAAAAATATTTTGAACAGTCATTTGACACCGTCAATGAAAATGCATTTCGGAGAAATTGGCAATATGATTTTTCAAGACGACTTGGTTCCATGTCATCGTTCCCAAATGTCATCCACATTTTTTGTGCACTTCTGCTTTAATCCCTAATTAATGAAGCCCAACAAATTAAAAAAAATCCATTGAATACTTTCACAGTTCAAAGAATTTATGTTCTTATTCCATTTCGTTAGCCAGTTATATCGGTTGCAGTCAGTAATTTCGCAGATTCACGGATTTTACACGTGTCCAGTAGGGTTCACACTTTTACAAGATAACGATACAAAATATTTGCAAAATCCTTGACATATCTATAACACATATAAAATATCAAGAAGTTGAGCGATTGAATGTCAAGATTGATGAACAAAGTTTGATAATTTAAAATTCAAAGTTTAAACTTAAAACAAAGTCCAGCAGCTAGATTGAGGAAAAAAGCATCAGGATTGGCTTGATATTTAAGGACTGGATTTGATATTTAAGGGTCGCTTCCGAATTTCGAAATGTACCAAATTGAAGCAATACAATTTTTTTCACCACCTAACCTACTACAATCAGAACAAAATTTTATGAAGAAAAATCCAATTTGCAGTATTTTTTGGAATGGCAAAATTGACAGTTGATTTAGAGCAACTTGAAACTTTTTTGGATTTTGCATTGAAATATATATGTTTTATCATTTTGGCGTGAACGTTATTTTGTACATAATATGAAACATGGATACTTTTTCAAAATGTTTTTTCAGTAAAAATCCGTTAAGAGAATTGATTCTGCAAGATATATCCAAAATTTTGGAGCTGCCCGAAACAGTGTCAGTTTGACAGTTGATAGCGGCCATATTGTTGAAGCTACATCTGTCAAGTTGGCTGTAATTTATTCAGTCTGTTCTACCAAATCACCCTGGACGGATTAAGTATTCAACAGCACTTGCAAGTAATAAAATTATTTTATCATAATCCATCCATCCGAGAGGACTATTCGCATAGTGATGGATCAATTTGAGTCCACTGGTACAGTAAACGGTCAGCCAATACACGTAAGTCAATAAAACGCAAAGATTTGCCGAAACTATCGCCGCTGTCCTTGAGAGCTTGCAGGAGAATCCAAGGCAATCACGTCGCTCACAAGAAATCGTCCTTTCGCGGAGCATAACTCGGCGAATTTTGCGTCGTGATTTGGGCCTGCAGACCTACAAAATTCAACTCACCCTGAAGCTAAAGATTAACGACCAAAGACAACGACGTGTGTTCGCTGAATGGGGCTCTGGAGCGGTTGGAAACTGACTCTAATTTTCATCGAAAATTGCGTCAACAAACAAAATTGTATTTTGGACGATAACAATCTACGTGAGATCCAAGAGCGTCCAATGCTTACCGAAAAAGTCACTGTTTTGCAATTTGATCCCCTTAGACTATTTCTTGTGGAGTTTTCTGAAGTCGCAGGGCTATGCGAATAAGCCACAAACCAGAGCGAACCTCAAAGCCAACATAACCCATGCCATCGGTCAAATTGAGCCTGATTTATGTGCAAGAGTCAGAGAAGCCGCGGCGGACTTTTGAATGATATTGTCTTCCATACATAATGGCATCGATAGGTCTTTAAAATGAATAAAAAAATCTCGATGATATTTCATACCCACTTTGTTTTATTTAAGAAAGGAAGCGCTTAATGAAAGACCGTTTAGAATTGAATCAACTGAAGAAAAATAATGCTGATTAAAAAAAAAAAAACAGTTTTACGGCGAGTAGAAATTTTTTGATCCAAACCAGCAAAGCTGCGATTTTTTGTGCAAAGAAGCTCCCAAGGTCAGTGGGCAAAATTTTTGTTGCAAAAGGATCAAACTTCAGGGCATACAAATGGAAGTGCGATGTTTGCATGGGGCATATGTACGCATATTTAAGCTCTTACAACTTTTTGTTGAAGTGTCTTTAAGATTTACGATCACAAAATGCTTTTCAAAACTGAAATATTGCAAATGCAATTCGCGCAGTGATTTCGTTGAAAAATTGGAAAACTGTGAACGGGGTTATGGTTGACTGGAGACGACACTTTATCCTAACTCCACACAAATCTGCCCAACCAGGTGCTCATTGCCAGCCAGTTAAAGCTGCGAATATCTGGATTGTTTGATGCGCCCTCCGTAACATGAATAGATGTTCGTAAATGGGAGAAAATGGACAAATTTTTTAACAGTGATGAATATAGAGAATTTTTTTTGGTAGACTGAAGGAAACAGGATCAAATTGCACATTATCCTCTTCAACGAAAAATGAAATTAAAGCTAACAAAAAGATTTGATTCCAATTAATATTAAAGCTAAAAGTTCACTGTGCTAAGCTTTAATTTAAAAGGTTTGTTATTCATTTAATATAATAGCCAATATAATCAATTTGATATTAAATCAATCAACAACTTACTGCTTTGTTAGAAAAGTGATCACAATTCCTTCTTCGTACCGAGTTCCTTTACCTGAAATAAAAAAAATCAGAAAAAGTTCAAGATGTGTTTAAAAGTCTTTCTACAATAAACAGCTCAAAGAATTCGAACCGAGATCCAGAATTGAATAAAATTTCATTTCAAAGGCATTATTTAATGGTTTTCGTAAAAATAAACACATCCACATCCTTCATCACTCAGCACGAGAAACCAAAGAAAAACATTTCAAAAATTCAATCTTCAAAGGCGAAAGGAAAATTAACACTTCAAATTATGGAAACATAGAAATTCAATTTATACGATGCAAGGGAACCAGAACACCAGCGCCGTCGTCGTCATTGTCGTCGTCGTTCCCAATGTAAACATTCCATGAAAGGATATGTGTGTGTGTTGATAGATTAAGGGGTGGTGTGAGAATTCCAAGGCAATGAAGGTTACAATGATGACAACAGACCAATCGACACACGATACTCGTACAATGGATGAGATGAGTGTATATTGAAGGGAACGCACGTGAGACCCTCTCGAGTTGCATTTCAAACACTTGTGCTGGACATAAAAAAACAAACATCAACATTGTTCCCAGAAAGATTGCCTAGCGCATCATCAGGGAGAGGGACGTGTAAGGCGTTAAACCTCTGATCGTATTCAATAACATTTAAGAGGACCTTCATTCTGCAATCCGCTTGGGGACACGAACGAGCACATCCAACGAATGTCGTCATCACCATCGCCATGGTTTAGGTGGATGTGAGTCTCTGGCGAGGGTGTTATGCTTCTTCTTTTGGTTTTTTGCAAGGCTTGCCAAAACAAACAATACCTGTGCCAAAGGGGAAATTTTCTTTTCAGAGTCCTTTTTTTTCATTGTGGACTTTAGCAAGTTTGAGCAAGAGGATTTGTTGATATGTCGAGCGTGTGCTTGAGGCTAGATGCAGAGCAAAGTTCAACGAGGAAAATAATGCGAACAATTATGGCCAAGGACGTGACATATAACCTTTATGTTAAGTGTGTTTATTCATAGTTTTTTTTTTACGGATTTGCTGTCCTGTTAGCGAGGAGAATGAATGAAGGAGAAGTTCTATTTTGGACGCTTATGAGCTATAGATGGATTTGGAATATTCGTCTATAACATTGGCTCGGCTTTTGTGGACGAATGGACAAAACAGATCCAGCTAAAATGTTCTTCGAATAACAGACACCAGGTGCACGAAAAAAAAAAAGGAAACAGACCAAAGACTTCAACTAGCAGTCGTTGGTGTTAGGAAGTGTATATCGGGTTTTTCAATAGGGACATGACAACTTTGAATTTAATTTGTGAACGCACCCTTTCGCACAACATTTTCATCGTGGTACAAAGTACACGAACGAGTAACGTCTAAAAATTATAAAATTTTTTTATCGAAATTCGGAGTCGGTGACCGCGTTAACTCCAATTTTTTTATTTCCAATCTTCAGTGATGAAGCTCATTTTTTGCCCAATGGGTTGGTCAATAAAAAAAATGTGGGTTATTGGTTGGGTGAAATTCCACATTTGCTTCATGAGTCACCACTTCATCTTCAAAAAATAACTGTTTGGTGCGGCTTACATGCCGGGGGCTTATTGAGCATGGTCGTTTTGGTCGACGATAACGATCGTCACGTTGTTGCCAATTATTTTTGGCCCGATTTGGAAGATATGGACTTGGAAAACATGCGGTTTCAACAGGATGGAAGCCACACAGCTCACCTAACAATCGATTTATTGAAAAGTAAGTTTGTTGAGCGTGTTATCTCAAGAAATGTGCCAGCCTCGTTCGCGCGATCTAACGCCTGTAGATTATTTGCTTTGGAGCTGCGTTAAGACATTGGTTTACGCCAATAAGCCGATGCCGTTGAAAGAGCTCAGAACCAACATTGAACGCGAAATAGAAATAGGACGTTTCGGACTAAATGTGTGGCTGAGTCATCGAAAATTGGGTCCAACGAATCGACCGCTGCAAAAGTGTCCTTGGTGGCCATACGAACGAAGTCGGGATCCATTCATAATGTTTTTTTGATTTTACTTTAAGCCGATAATAAAGTTTTTGAAATATCTCAAATGTCAAGTTGTCAAGTCCTTATTGGAAAATTCTTTATGAACAAATGGAAGCAGTATATAAAGCTACATAAAGAAGCCCCACTTCGTCCTAACAATTATTCTAATCTATACCAGATGATGAAAGCCTTTGTTGTTGTATATTTAAGAGTTTAATCTATACTTACAAAATAAAGAGGTAAGTTTTGTGAGTTTGTATGAGGGTAAGCTAAGCTACTAAGCTACTCAGCCGATTTTAAAAATTCTTTCTCCAGTATCCCGAATGGACATTCAGGGTGAACATGGGGTATACTCCTAAAGTTTTCCGCTTAAATAAAATAGTGTTTTAGATAGATATATACTTTTTATTTCGAAAATAAATTTTACAATATGGGAGATACCACACATTTTACAGTACGGAAATTCGATATAATATATTTATAACTTACTGGCGAAAAATTTTTTGTAAACACTATCAACTTGTCTATTAAGGAAAAAAGTAACACATACCGAAGGAAAATTCGAGCACATCATTCAAAAAAAAAAAAAGTTTAATAAATAAATAAATATATTATATAATAATAGACACGATTCTTCCTTAAAATATCGTAGGTTTATTTATGGTTATCAATATACAAACATTTAATTAACTTTAAGTCAACAAATAAATATGTACATAAATAAAACAATATGCAATTAATTAAATAAACAAAGACAAAATAAATGAATAAATAAATAAATAAATAAGTAAATATTGATGATACAAAGTATTTTTGCGACTGCTTCGGGAGATCTAGATGTTGCGCGGTATCGGTTATGAAGTTATTCGAACTGAGGTGATTATTGAAGTACAATTCGAGGACGGAGTGTTTTTCAGTTTCAGTGACCCATGTGTCATTCAAGGCGACGGTTTCATAGAATGTTTAAGTGACAGAAGACAGCACTCTGTTTTAAAGGCATAAAAATTTACTCTGTTCTTGGAGCCCTCTAAAAGTATACTATTAACATTGAAAATTAATGCTGCCGTTTCATTTCAGTGGCCGAAGATTTGGACCGAAAAACTGATGGAACTGACAACAGTGAAGTAAAACGAGTATATGGGGGATTTCTTTAAGCCGTCGAATTCAACTTGAATAAAATTGGACGAAAGGTAGATTCTGATCCCTTGAAAAAGAGATTTGTCGATTTCTAATGCAAGCTTTTTGTGAAAAGAGCTTGATGCAAGATTCTGCCAAATTACTTAGAAATGGGAAGTTCCAGAGTTGTTTCGTTTATCGTTCCGCCATGTCATCAAAGAACCAATGGAACTTTTTCTTCGAAAACCCTGCCGGGAAAAGACATTTTTTTTAGTTTGAGATATTTCTTAAGCTTATGATTTACCAGCGTTTCCATGACCTTGGAAAAAGAGAAGTTAGTCCAATCTGTGGATAGTTGGAGAGCGAAAAAAATTCGTGCATTTGCTGGGGACAAATGCTGTGTTCCATTTACTCGGAAAGAGACCGGAAGAATAGGGCAGATAAAAAAGCTGACGCGATTTTACCAGTGTTGGGGATCATCTCTTCAGAATACAAAAGTTTAGCGGGCTGTGTGAGCTCTGGCTCTATCTAATTGGAACTATAGCTTTGCATCTTTCTCCAGGCGTTGTTCTTTTAAAACAATTCTTCGAAATGCCGTGCATATTGATTGTGTTTTGTAGATCACTTAATTTTATCTCATCCGAAAGAGACTTTGAAAACCTCGCAGACACAACTACATACATATATGCTGGATATTGCTAAATACTTTCTTCTCGGGTTATGTGTCAGCATTGCAAGGGCATTCGTAACGCGTGGTGAATGGAATGAATTTTTGTGTTGCTTAAACTGATGTAGAAAGGGTCATTAAAGGCGAATAAAATGAGAAAGCAAAAAAAAAATGTACTCATTAATTAAGCTATGCGCTTGTAGTTCCGCTTGAATACTGAAAGCGTGAACAGTAAATTATTCATTAAACAAGTCACTTCGCACAAATGTTGTTTCCGTGAAATTTTAAATGTATTTTTACAAAAGCTCGAACATTCCATAAATGCACTCACGAGCTCCGGGCCGAGTTCTGTGTGACTAATTTAACATCGAAACAAAAAACATAGCAACACAATAAAAGGACATTTGCCGAGGTATGCCATGTGTGTTTGTTTTTATATGCGAGCGGATTATTTGACTCAGTTGCTAAATTTTCCATTCCCCCGTGTCTGTCACTGCATTGAGGATTAAATTACGCTTCCGTTTGTTTTCATAAAGGATATGCGCATATAATATAGAATTTTGCGCGTTTTTTGTTTTTGTACCTTATCATCGGCTAATACCGGACATGTGCTTTGTATATTTTATTTATTTCCTAGTTGTTCAGGATGTGTGCATTTTTTTTATGTTTCTTCCTTATTTATACAAAACTAGATGAGCAGGATATTTCGCAAACGTTGTTATGTTTGCTAGCCAATACTTGTCCGCACAGGATATTTGTTTTTTTCCCCGGCTTTGAGTGCTTTATTTGGCCAGGCAATTGCAATTTTTTGTGGGTGCGAAAAATGTTATGATTGTGAAATGCATACCACTGTTTTCATGAATCAAATGCAATAATTCTAAAGAAATAAAAACAGAGAAAAATACGGAGCATGTTTTTTTAAGGATGCAAACAAATTGAATGTGATGAATATTTACTGCAATAAATTCGAGTGTTGTATTTGATATTCAAAAGCAAGTTGGAAAAGACTGCCACTAAAAATGTTTGCAAAAAAAAAAAAACGTGTTTTGGGAAATTTAATTAAAAACTAGAAAAAAAATTTATCAATAATTTTAGCGAACTAAAGGAAAAAAAATACACGTAATTAATCATTGAACCGGAAGGGAATTTTTCCTTGAATCCGTTTCCATTTCAGAACGAAAGCCAAACAAAATATTCCCATGTCAAAAAATATAATAAGTCGCATCTTCTGATGTTAATATCTGTGTGCGATGTTTCATTAAACACATCCGTCTACTATTTATCCGATTTGTACAATTTTTCCTTTAAAATTTTAATCCATAATTATACTCCAATTGAATTGTTCATTTGTTGATTTAAAAAGAAAAATCAATCTTGTAATCCATTTTCCATATTCGGACGGAATGGAGGATTTAACTCATTTAATGGAAAAACAGACACAATCCCTGTCGCTGGTCAACTCACGTTGAAGTACAGCCTGCACGCGGCGTTCTGGAAGCCATCTTAGCAAAAGCTTAATTAATGGTGGACGAACGTATGCAGCGAATTAACCAGTCCGGATGGTCATTATGCGTTAAGACCCCAACCACGTTACATATTCTATATAATGAAAGATCAAGCTACCATGGAAACGAAAAAACCCTTTAAACGAGGACTTCGGCACTCTCGTAAGCTCTTGAAACGTAATACTAAATAAACGAAAACAGTTGAGGTGCCAACCAATCGACTGACGCAAAACACTTGTTATTAAAATGCAACTCCTGACGACGAAGTAGTTCTTACTCTCACCAACGTAGACGAACGGATTGGACGTTTTCATCAGCTTCAAGACTGCACATTAAAGCATTCATCACCGGTTTCTTGATCAAGGTAGAACTGATCCGGTTATATCACATTACGTTCAAAACCAAGCTACTGACTGTCCAGTTTGGAACATGAACTTCCAAGTTATCCTACACCTGCAGTGGATACTGGCAAGGACTAATCTATGAATATATATCCTTTCGCAAACACCTTTTGTTACATAGATAAAATGGACTGCCTATTCTCAAAGAAATTTCGAGTACTGCACCCAAGGGAGTCTCAGCCTTTAACAAAAACCCAAAAGCTTCGCCCTGATCTAAGCTATGGCATTGCCACGCATTTAAGTGAAAGAGTTGGAAATGTTCCCTTGCACATCGAGGACAATCTGTCAGTCACTGTTTGTCCATAAGTAAGTGGTCAATCAATCATTCAATCATTTCATCATTCCATCATTTCATCATTCCATCATTCCATCATTCCATCATTCCATCATTCCATCATTCCATCATTCCATCATTCCATCATTCCATCATTCAATCATTCAATCATTCAATCATTCAATAATTCCATCATTCCATCATTCCATCATTCCATCATTCCATCATTCCATCATTCCATCATTCCATCATTCAATTATTCAATCATTCAATCATTCAATCATTCAATCATTCAATCATTCAATCATTCAATCATTCAATAATTCAATCATACAATCATTCAATTATTCAATCATTCAATCATTTAATCATTTAATCATTCAATCATTCAAACAATCAATCATTCAATCATTCAATCGTTCAATCATTCAATCATTCAATCATTCAATCATTCAATCATTCAATCATTCAATCATTCAATCATTCAATCATTCAATCATTCAATCATTCAATCATTCAATCATTCAATCATTCAATCATCCAATCATTCAATTATTCAATCATTCAATCATTCAAACATTCAATCATTCAATCATTCAATCATTCAATCATTTAATCATTCAATCATTCAATCATTCAATCATTCAATCATTCAAACATTCAATCATTCAATCATTCAATCATTTAATCATTCAATCATTCAATCATTCAATCATTCAATAATTCGATCATTCAATCATTCAATCATTCCATCATTCCATCATTCAATCATTCAATCATTCAATCATTCAATCATTCAATCATTCAATCATTCAATAATTCAATCATTCAATCATTCAATCATTCAATCATTCAATCATTTAATCATTCAATCATTCAATCATTCCATCATTCCATCATTCCATCATTCATCATTCCATCATTCCATCATTCCATCATTCCATCATTCAATCATTCAATCATTTAATCATTCAATCATTCAATCATTCAATCATTCCATCATTCCATCATTCCATCATTCCATCATTCCATCATTCCATCATTCAATCATTCCATCATTCCATCATTCAATCATTCAATCATTCAATCATTCAATAATTCAATCATTCAATCATTCTTTCATTCAATCCTTCAATCATTTAATCATTCAATCATTTAAACAATCAATCATTCAATCATTCAATCATTCAATCGTTCAATCGTTCAATCGTTCAATCGTTCAATCATTCAATCACTCAATCATTCAATCATTCAAACATTCATTCATTCTATCGTTCTATCATTCAATCACGTATCATTCATGAAGGTCCACTTTCAGTCCTTGTGTGTTGCGCAATCATCGCACGTGTTATGGGCCAGTTAGGTAGACCGTGGCTGACACTTTTACTGTGACTAACTAGCCATGCAGTACCCTGATCAAGGAGTTTTAAGTGCCGCAAATTGATGAATTGGAATTCGAGGACGCGTGGTTTCAACGTGCAAATCATACTTACACAGCTCGCCTTACAATGAACATTTTATAGAATGCGTTTGCGGGTCGTCTAATTTCTCGTTTTGGTTAGTCGCAGAAGCGAATCCGAGTTGACTGCTCCAGACTATCTGTTTAAGGCTTTTTAAGGCATGAAGCTTAGAAAAGAAAACAATCCTCAAAGCTTTCAAAGAGAATATCCGACAAGATTCCGAGACCTTATCGCTCGAAGTTCTCGCTAAATGGACTGAAAATGCTGATCCCAAAATGATCATAAATAGCGGCGGCGGTACTCCACCTGACTGATATCCACTTCAAAAAGTTTTGATAAAGCTTTACAGTTTTGATTAATTTCAAATCAAAATTTCATTCTCCAAATACTTCAACATGATATCGGGTGTACCTGATCCATTTCATGACAGACCTATAATTCCATTTTTCTCAAACCGTAACTTCATCAAAAAACAAAACAATAAGAGTCGTGAATGAAGTAAGTTCATCTGTCTTAAGGTTTCCCATTTAAAATTATACAAATGAACTACACTCAATGCTTACTTTCTCCTTGCTAAAGAAACCATCCTTTAAGTACCTATACCAACTAAGAACTTTATCTTAGAGTTTTAAGGACTCTAGATGATACCGTTCGCTGTTAATCTTTTCTCTTTCTCGAATTCATATCCTCTCCCTGCAAATCTCAACAAAAGCCTCGTCAACAACATCACAGCCAAGGCACAGATTTCCCATCTCAATTTAAGTTGCGGCTTACAAATACTATGTAATTGAATTAAAACTCTTGCCTTTCGCCATGCAACTTCTCGGCAAAAAATAAATAAAATAAAAAAACAAAAGCAAATTGAATCCACCAGTACACCACAACCGCAAAAGATATGATCTCTGTGCAAAGTCCTGAAGAGCCCAGACACAAAAGCAGAACCAAACCCAACGAAATGAAAACAAAGAATCCACTTCAACAAGGACAAAACGATGAAGAGAACTCGTGTTGAAAAAAAAGCAAAACAAAAAAAAAAAAAAAATCACAAAAAAATAAAAGTATCCTGAAATGTGGATTTGAAGAAAGGATGCCATCAATAAAAATTGTTTTGTAAGGAAAGAAGAAACTTTGCGTTGTCTGCTTGCCTTCCACATTCATTCCGATTTCTCCTCAATTTCTGATTCTTTTTATTGAACAGGAATTCAATCACAATCGCTAGCTCCAATCCTTGAGGTCAAAGTTTAGGAATTGAGAAGGATAAGACGCCGAAAAGTGCATCCCAAATGAATCCATAGATACAGCTGCTTATTTATGCGGAACTATCTTATCTGAATTATAAAAAGAGACTTAAAAAAAATCCAAAAGTTCCTTGGAAGTAGTTTTATATTTCCAAAACACTTTTAAGGACTTTTTGAGATGAGATTTAAGAACTCATTATAATTGAGCACGTTCCACAGGCATCAGTTTGGGGAATAGAACAAATTTAATATCCAAAATACGTTTCCATATTTGCAAAAAAAAAAAATTGCAAGAGAAGAAAAGTTTTACTCGCCTTCTTGTTGGACGGTGACAAAGTTTGGCCACAAGTCTTGGCTATCAATCATTATGTGAATGCGAAAGGGAGTTGAACTTGGTCCTTTCTATTTCGACAAAGTTTTCGTTTTGGCAGACCGGGAGCTGTAGAAAAAATCACGAGTTCTGAGTTATCCTCGAAAGAATCGAATGAAATTTCCAATCAGAAGCGATTCCATTGAAATCCTATTTGTAATCCAGTTGCAGCTGGGGTTTGTGTTCTGAAGGATGTGCTTTCACAGCGGTCATGCGAATAATACAATTTACTATTTTTTCTCAGTTTCAATAAAGAGTTCTTAGTAGTTTTGTAGAGGCGATGGTTGATTGAATATATGATGATTTACAGAGAAATGAATTTTGAAAAATTATAATTGCTGCTATATTATTGAACCTGACTCACAATAAACAAAGAAATGATCGTTAAGTTAGTGGATCTTTCTTTCTTGTTTCACAAAACGTTTTCCAATACTCGTTCTTATGTCGAAGAACTATTTTCCTGTATCGAATCGTAGAAAAGGAGCAATTTAGCTCTAAGCAAAAAACCTTTCATCGAAAGCATCTTGGTTTATTGCCCTTACAAGCTGCTAATCCTTACTGCTCCAGATGGAATGGATTTATTTGCCGTGTCCAAAATTTTGGGACCATAAATTCTACTATAGTGCTTTAACATCATGTCTCGAAAAACGATTAGTTTATCGCAAGGAATGAATTATTTTTAGTTGCTTGTTTTCGAACAACGCCAAGAAACAATTTAAAGAATTTACTAAGAACGTTTTCAAAGTAGCAAATATATATTTCTATATTTTATTTGTTTGGGTTTTTATTGAACCGATATTTTTATTATTTCTTAATGTTATTTTTGATGTGTCATAAAAAAAGGCAATTAATATATTAAGTATCCATTTTTTAACATAACAAGTATACAGAAAAAAATCTAAACATAAAAAAAGTTTGAAAATTTCAAAAATTAGCAGCTGATGAAGTGATGGTCTCAAAAATTTGTCGCGTAACCATACCCACGATTTAAACCCTCCTAACAATCTGAAACCAAAAAAAAAATAAGATTGTTAATCTAGAATAATGTCGCAATGCCTACGGAAAAGTTGGAAAGATTTTTTTTTCACAAAATGACGACTGCTTGAAAATAAAAATTGTTGTACCACTTTTTTTGACTGTTTCGAATTTAAAAAAAAATAAAAGAAATTCGGGGATGAGGTTAGTTTCATAGACAAGTCTATAAAGAAGACTCTCTAAAAATTTGAAGTAAATCGGTCCAGTAGCACCTGAGAAATCGTTGGTATTGTTTTGGAAAAGACAGTTTCGAGAAAAACGCGTTTAAAGTTTCGCGTAAAGTTTTTCGCAGTCTAAGTCATGAAATGATATTGTTAACTTACTTTTATTACTTATTTATTCTGCCATTCCTGCTTCATACAGCGGACCTTCCCCGACTTCGAAAAAACTATTTTTCGCGTTTCTCTCTTCATATCGAGCAGTTGATGCGTTGGATGCTCGTATCTCGGAGCGGTCTCGTTTCACAGCAAATGAATGAGCCGATACACTCGTAAAACTGGTGTCTTCCTGTGCTGTGAATCTATTGCCGTGAAACTGTCTTTTTGTTTGTTGATCTGGACGCGTAATCCTTTGCGCTGAGGATTTTTTATCCATCTTATTAAAAAAAATATTTCACAATATTTTTATTTCACGTACATTCGTACGTCCACGTGGTTTGAAGGTTAGAATTCAACTGTTAGCAGCTGGAGGTAAGTGAACACTTAATATAATAGATACAAGTCACCTTGTATAACAATATAAACAAAGGACAAAAGGTTTTACTGGGAAATATAGATTCAGGGGGACGGAGAATCTCTAATGTCTTTTGTTCGATTAGTTACGGCCGAACCAGTTAGGATGCCGGGTCAGCAAAATACCGATATCTCCAAAAATAATTTGATTTCTGAAAATATAATTTTTAATTATATAGTAGATATATTATTAAAAAGTTAAAAAGTTAGACTAGAATACCCCTTAAACTATTTTTAATCATCATACCTTCAGGCCATACCCATTTAAAAAAAAAACCGTATTCGTAATTCGTTCTGTGTTTCTTGAAGTAAAGACGTTCCATATAGTCTAAGTACCATAGCTCCTACATAGTCAGAAATGATTCCTGCTCCTGTTTCCAACTCCGATCCATAAATAAAAGTCTGTACATTTGTTGGCTTGTTGGAGCGGTAGATGACCAGCATTTCTACAAGGATTCAATAGTTCGGCATAAAGTGAAACGTTTTTTCTTCTGATGTGGTGCATCTCAAAGTTCTTCAATATTGTATATACTGTGATGCAATTCAGCTATCCCTAAATGTTGAGAAACTCGGTGTTGGTCTTATTACTCTTGTGATGCTTGTCAAGTGAGCAAGTACTGGCAAGAGTGACTTTCGTTCTTCGTAATGAACAACATTTGTTGTTTGACCCAAGGCTATGGTATTGTTGACATAGATTGACGCTTTTTTAAGATAGCTACCCAGCAATTTGTAATTTTATCACTTTACTTTAAGCTTTAACTTCTTCTAGGTCCTTCACCTTGGACTCTGATTATAACATTGGTAAACATTCGTAAAATAAGCAGAATAGCTGCAGTATTCTTGGCAGTGAAAACTCCTCTCAAAGACGAAAGTTAACTCTTGCGGCACCCTTTTAGATTTGATATCTCCACGACTTTCCAAACAAGTAACGCAGTGGACTCGTTCAAATTCGATTCTTGGCAGAATGGTAGTCAATTCATCGAATGCCAGTTTTTCTTTCCCGATAGAATAATATAGATAAAACAGAGACTTGCCGCATCTTAAAATAAGGTGAAGTATTTTTTCCCCATTCGAACAATGTTCTGGTGTCAATGTTTTCAAATAAACAGAAAAACCTGTATAGTCTTCAAGTCGGGATTCAGCTCTTAAAATGTTTGACATGAAAATAAAATAAAGAAATCTCTGATTCAGGTCAAAAGCTTAAAAACTCTGAATAAAGCTCAACCATCTTTGATCATGGTCACGTTTATAATACATTGAAATATGGTCTAAAGTGTCAACCGCCGATGAATTTTTACCTCAAGGACTTTATGCTTTAATTAAATGAGTTATGATATTCTAGGTCGAAGATCTAGTTTTACTAGTCACCATTTGCCGTTGGTCCCATGAAAAGCGCAATCAGTCAAGTGGTCAACCAGTGATAGTAATGTGAACTACAATAGTAGGCCCTGTCTTTTTATGTGCTTGCCATGCTCAAGCTAAATGTCATAGTCTGTGAAGGCATTGCACTGGCAGCTTCCAAAAAGTTAAAAAAAAAAACTCAAACTCCTCTTCATCTCTTCATGGTGTATGATTTTATGTCAAATTAAATACTGCGAATAGAATGAATGCAAATAATTTTAAATCAAATTCTCTTTTTCTTGCCGGATTCCGCGAATTGAAACCAAAGATGTATCTGAGATTAAGAGTCATAAGCCCTTTGCTGTACGTAAATTATAAAAGATAAAAAACAGCTTTAACATTTTTAAAGCCCTGAACTTTGTTATCCTTCATGTAAGTCTATCGATTGTCTTGTAAGAATTTCTCATACGAAGCATGTAAAAGTCAAACTATTAATATTTAAACAATTCAATTTCCTAGTTTGCAAGTCAAACAAAAAAAAAACGAGGTGGAAATCCGATAAAAATAATAACAATTCCATTCACACACGCACACAAGCATCCGCCTTGCCTTAAGGAATCGGGACCGGGAGATCAGGAGTATGAGGAGGTGTGCTACCAACAAGGAATATTGCCCCAAGGATCAACTTGTAAGCATTCATTCGATTTTGTTTCGCTTGCTTATTTTCATGTTGCCGCCTTCAAATTACAGTGTGTGAAGAAGTTGCCGCCTAATAATAAGCACGTACACAGGCTGCCAAGACTGCCTAACCAGTGTGCCATGCCATCGCATCGCACACGTTCACAAAACACCAAATAGACATTTCTGAGGAAAATCCCCTAAAGGATACATTCCTGCTTTTGTCACAGGCTCTGTCTCAGGAAATTATGCATCTCTCTTAGCATTTCACACAAATGTCAACGTAACTGTACAATATCGGTATCGTTTTGTCGTCGTTTACTCTGGCTATGTCTGCCTTGTGGATTGGGCGGGTGTTTTGGGAAGAAAGGACATTCGACAGGCTCACCTTTCCTACTCGAGAGCCTGGAGGATGAGTTTTATATTCGGAACTAAGTTATCCATGTTCCATTGTTCTGCTCAAATCATTCTTATTTTTGCTTCTTGGCCAGCTCCATTGAAAGTTGGTATGTAGTTCATCGGAGAGCATGAGGGGCACAAGGGAAATCCTTGGGAATCTTTCGCCAGAGACAAACAAAGGAGACATAGAAACTGTATTCGGTTTCGTGCTGGTTGGTGCGTCCGAGGGTTGTTCCATATCCTCGATTGTGGGTTACTATGCACGAGCTAGGCAATTTGCTTCGCGGTCCGTTAGCGTGAGTCCTGGCAACGCAAATCGTTTTCAAGGAACTCTTTTGTTTTTATTTTGGTTTGCCAAAATATGAAAGTTGGTCCACCCCAAAGGCTGGCATCACCACCTTGCTTCTGGCTGCTTCACATTGACTGCGAATGTGTTCCGCGAACGATTCCATTTGGAGCGCACTTGAGTTCAGCATCGCTTGTGTTACGGATTCGGGATGTAAGGACATGTATGGATTTTACAATTTGTTATCCTTGACATTAGGTGTTACGTAGCTGCGAATTATTGATCAATTGAATTACGCATGCAGGGTGTTTGGAGGCAGAACTTCAAAAAGGATCTCTTCTGGGAATTTGGGTATGTGTAAATGTTGAGGGAACGGGGAATGAAAGTATGAAGAGAATTGCTTAAGGGTTAATATACAATACATAGTTTTTGGGATGATGGTGAGACTTTTAGGTAAGCTCAATGGAGGTAAATTATAATTGAAATGCTTAGTTGCTATAAGTACCTTTGGGGGCTTGGATCAAGAGCGAATGCCATGTGTACACGTAAGTATTTGGATATCGCCTTGAGCTTTGGAGTAGAAACTTTTTGATTGTTCTTTGAATTTAAGAAACGAAGAAACTCGTGTGACTGTGCAAGATGTGTGCTAAATGCCAAAAGGCTTAAAGACTGATCTAAGAACTTAATGTAATGCTCTGCTTAAGGATACACGTGTACTTGAATTTTGATTTTAAACATGCAAAAAGTTCAACAATATTCACCAGATGTAAGACTTACTTGTACATATCAACAAAGGTATCCTTGAACTCAGGAATTTGTTGGAGCAAGGATATCCAGGCAAAATAATATGGGTGCCTCCACTTTTTAAAGTTCAAATAACATTCTTTATTTAAACTTGCTTGTACATATGTATTGGATATACCATCTGTTGAAGTGGAAGCTGCGATTTTTGGTTAAAATAATACAACAGTTTTTGAAATACGCAAGGCCTGTTTGCTGAGTGATAACCGCACAAATTTGGCATGTCCGCAGGGTTTCTGAAATGGACGACGTAAGCTGAGTTTTTATAAAAAAGGTTACGAATCTGGTGATACCAATTACACATTCTCCTAGTCATACTTATTGGAAAATCGGCGAACCCAATAGCTAACAGGCGACCTAGTAGCGATGCCCAAATGTGTGAAGTTTTTACTTCCTCTTATACCGATCACAACTTCTCTGATGAATTGAGGAAGAAGATTGAAACTCAAAAATTGAATTATATTGAATCAAATCCACTCACTTTAAAGGAATTCAGTAAGTTGAATTCACCGACTTCGATTTAAAGTGAATTCACTGACGACTTCATGGAAAAATATGAGGTCACAACTTATTTGAACTTAGCTTTCGCGTATGCTATTGATTTGTGAAAATGATTTCAATTCTTTTATTATTAAACTTGAATACACCAGTTATTAGCTTAAGAAGAATGGTGATTTAATTATATTTAATTTACAGTCTTTTTTTATTCAATTGCAATCAATCGTGGATGCATTCTTTTATAACTCTGCTTTGTTTAGCATATTCCATGTTGACTTCACATTTCGACATGCTCCACAGCGTATGGTATTATAATGGTACTCTTTTTTACGACCTCCTGAAAAATGTTTGACGTAACGCAGCATGAGTTATCGGTAGCCTCAATAATTGAGTTTTGATAGAAAATTCAATAATAAATGATGACGTTTTTAACATCGACATTCCGATAACAGGTAAAATTATTCCAATGATAAGCAATCTATCGGAGATCGAAAAAGAGAGAACTACCAGGCTCTGTAAATGGTAGGACTATCAACTTGCCTACTGAGATCACGTATCTTGCAATCATGTCCTGCTTTGGTCCTGCTTAAATTTGTCATGCTCATAGTCACTGATAATTAAAGCGCACTGTCGCCCTTAGAACTTCTTCATTGAAAATGACGATTACAGCAGGAAATGCGAATACACGGATGAAAGTGAAGAATATATTTTTTATCACTTGTTTGTACTTTTTTTTTTGTTTCAAAGCATTTTTATTTAATTCATTAATTTTTCTTACTTGATAGTCAAAAACGCTTAAAGCTAGCTTAATTAACTTAACTATGTATGTATAAATTAACTTACTGGCCCTCTTCGGCCGCTCTTAGCTAAACCTTATAAGTTAAAAATATGCCTTTCGACTTAATACTAATTTTAAATTTAAATTTTAACAACTAAATATAAAAAAATAAGGAAAAATATTAATTATAAACAAAAACTTAGTGAATGGACGTTTTTTTTATGTTTTTTAAAACTATACCTAAATACTAAACTGCAAACTTATCTTAAATATAAAATCTTAACCTAATTTAAAACAACATTAAAACTACTTACACTACCTTAAACATATGTAAGCCACCCAAGGCTAACAGGACATTCCTTCCAATTTGCTTTAAAGGCACTCAAGTTGAATACCACAAAAACGACTGAGTTTTACTCGCCGTTTAGCCACCAACTAAGTCGGTATTGCCTTTCGACATCTGCTCTGTCGCGGTCTGAAACCGCCCTACTAAACCAAAGAGTACCCGCTGAGCTAATTGCGACTTCTTGGTTATAGTTGACTCGCCCGTCCACAACTTTTCGCGCCACGTGGAAGATTAACGGCACCGCTTATCACCAGACCTTTTCTATGTAAATAGAGGGGGAATAATGCTGTTAAGGCGCAGAGTGGTGCATATCATTGGTGTACTTGCTTGTACTTTGGACTCAGCGCTGAATCGGTTTGTGTGACGAAAGATTATCTAAGTTACAGTAGGCACGTGGTCACAGCACGTGGTCTATAAGCATGAGTACCTCAGGGATCGATTCTGTGACCAATCCTCTTTTGCCTTCTTATAAATGATCTACATAATGTATCTTCTATCGTATTAATACACCTTTTATGCAGATGATGCGCCGGTTTATTTATCGAGATTTTTTGGACTCATTGAGGACCTTGTCACCAGTTTTAATGAAGGCTTATCAAAAATTGCAGATTGGTCTCTGAATAATGGCCTTTTTCTGAGTCCAGCTTTAGGTCAACTGATACTAATTTCCAATAAAAATTATTACACTGCAGAAATACCACCAATTTTCTTTAACTCAAATCGACTTCATTTTATGGATAAAGTGACCATCATTGAGTTTAAAATAAATCGTACTTTTTCCGCTACCGACCATGTAAGCCATGTTATAGGTCGAATCTATACAGGATTTTGAAAGTTTTGTTTAGTTGCAAGGTTCACACCTGTTTTTACAAGGCTTAGACTAGTATGTTACTTACTAGTTCATATTATTGAGTATGCTATAGTTGTATATTGCAAGATTGACTCGCAGTCCATGTTTTATTTATACGTGGCTTTTTATGATATGGTCAAATACACCAATGGGCTCCGATTCACAAAGTCATCCAGACCCGTTCTCTTTCTTATCTGTTCAACAAATTGCAATTCACTCAGTCATCCGGGAAATATAATCTGATCGCACCCCCGTCAAAATATTTACATTCCGCACTCCTTTTCTTTGTCCACTGTTCTAGACTTTGGAACGCGCTGCCCCGAGTCATCAGACAAGTAACGGGTGCTAGTCACTTTAAAAAAAAATCACTTCTTACATAGTCTTAGTTAAGCATATCGTTCTTTTCCTATCCATTTCCTTCTCTTTTCTTTTCGCAAAGACCAGCAACTAATTCATCGAGCGGTTTCTCGGCTATCTTCGATCGCAGAGACCTAAAACAGATTTTGGTATCTTCTTGCAGAAATGGCTATTTTTTTTCTTTTTTTTTTAACTAATTTATTTTCCACAATTAACACTATAAAATTCTAAAATACTAATGAGAAATACTTAATTCGCTAACTATTAAAATACTGTGTAAGACCGATGATCGGTTCGCAACACATAAAAATTATAAATTAAGCCTTATGTATATGTAACCAGTATTAAATTAATAATATTTTTTTTTATTTATAAAAATCTTGAACTCTAGAAGGAAAAGTGGAGTTAAAAAAAACTTTCTCCTTTTATTGTTATTTTTCTTACAAAAAAAAACTAACCTAATTTAACCTAACTTAACCTAATTTAACCTAACTAAACCTTATTTAACCTAACTTAACCTAATTTAACCTAGCTTAACCTAACTAAACCTAAGCGTTAGCTTCAACCCAGTCAAGCCACCAATATTTTGCTCTGTTTAATCTATTAATATTACTTAAATCTCTTTCAGGCACGCTCATGCAGTACCTCCAGTCAGCAGATCCATCCCCCGAGTACCTTGGCACACCGTGAACCCTTTTGTCTGTTTCTCTTCTAGCAGCATGGTATATAATAGGAACATTGTTCGAGTCCGATAAGTAGCCATGTGCGTCCAGATACAGGAATGCTTCAGGTGGTAAATGTCCGTTTTCTAATGAATTTCTAAAATATATATAAATTGAATATCCAGGATTTTTTTTTAGCCACAACATGGTGCGGATGTTCACTCTGCAAGGCCAACTAAAATTAACCTGTTTCTTGAACATATTGAATTGACTGTTCAAAACAATAACTCAAAATACGGGCGCCAATCGATAAAGTCCATATCAAATTCACAGCACACCCTCTTTCAATCGCTCCCAATTTGTGTCATCCCCCTGGCTTCTGATCCACCCATTGTTACATTATAACAGCGGATATCAATTGTTTGTAACACAACATTCGATTGCAAATCATTTTCGGATATCGTTCACTTTTTTCACTCTTCCATTGTAAAACCACCCTTAAAAAGCATAAAGAAAAAAATCAAACAAACAACAGCGGAATATCCTTAAAAAACTCCTCAACACTTAATTTGGTATCGGGTCTTGAGCAACAAAGCACGAGTTGCTACTCTGATTTTGATACAGAATCCTGATTTCAAGTGACGAATCCTTCGTCCTTGCTACTCGCACACATAATTGGGAAATAAAAGCGAGAGGAATAAAAAAAAAAAACAGACGAAAAAAATGCATAACGACAGGATTCAAATGTTTTTTTTTATTTTGGTACTTTCCCTCTTCCGATTCCGACAAATCACGAAGCGATTGATTGATTGAGCAGCTGATTAAATTCTCAAGGAAGCCATAATTAGTGTCAGGATAAATGAGAAAAGTGCTTTCGATTGATTTTGACGCACGAAGGAGGAACATGCCTGAACGGATGGACTCCTCCATCAATTCAATACTCTTCCCAATCGCGAAGCCAATAAGAATGAGAAAACGAAAGGACAATTATTATCGTAACGCTCACTCGCAGCAGATGGTCATGGCGAGGCGGGAGTTTTCCCAACGCTGGCTGCTGCCAAGAGTAATTGAAAGCAAAGTCCTTATCGAGAGATAGGGAAAGGAAACTTGAGCTGAGATTTACGCCTAATTGGCAAACGCGAATAGCTTCCATTCATTATGAAATTACACCGCGTTATGACGCAATTTATGAAGTCTTCCTGTATGAGTGTATCTGTAGTACATACGTGTGTGACATGTCCTTGGCAAGTTAACTGCCTTTGGGTGCATAAATGAAGCATAATTGCAATTAATACTCAATTTAGTGGATTGCGGTGTCACGAAGCTGTCGGTTAATAGAAAAGGAGTAAACACAAAACGGAGGGTACATAGGTGTACTCTTCAATGTAACAAGGACGATTTTGTTTTTATGTCAGCTGTGCTGATGAAGGCCCATTTGTAGAAGTTATGTGTGTAACATTTTGCTTCTGCTGCTGCTGCAATTAACTGCCTTTAAGGCATATGCCATGCTCGAGATGTGACACATTCGAAGCGAACGGGCTTTCATTGCCATGCCAACAGGATTCGTTTTGTCGTTGCGTTGTCTCATTTTATGGGTTCCTTCTGGTTGAGAATAAAAATTTACTACAAATTACAATGACGGCCACGTCAATGATGATGGCACACTGGCAATGCTGATTATGATGTTCACAACGAGTGCGGACGCGACGCTGATGGCTACAAGTATGATGACGACAATGATGATGGTGATGATTCCATGGCAACATTGGCCGGAAGACTTAATTCCATTTTGACCTGGTTCGCTTGGAGAACGTTGGAAGATATTTCAACGCATTTCTGCATCGTTAACATACTTTCGCGTCGGCGGACGGCGTTAAATATTTAAGATTGTAATTTATTTGTAACTCGGTTTTGTGTCCTTTTTTCAAATGGAGGGACGCAGAAGTACATTTTCACTCATCCTACTGGTGGTCGACGCTGTAATGAAGCGTGTTGTTCCAAGCTGTTATTCGAGACAGGTAAGTGCTTGTAATAATTTTGCCTTATAATATTCCGAACGAGGCAGCACTGAGTGGATGATGGGTAAAGGACGATGTAATGTGTCGCGCTGTAGAGACAGAGAGGGATAGAATGAGTGCTAATGAAGGGGGATGTTATCATGTAATTCGTTGTTCTTGTTTTTTTGTGTTTCTCTCCTTGTTTGCTTGTTAGAGGTGTTGGCTGGCGGAGAGGCGGTAGGCTAATTGTGGGCGTTTATGGGTTGACACTGGTAAAGTAATTATGGATCTGGGGTTAGAATGTAAAGGACATCACGAGGACCATGTGTATGGCACCGATTTGAAAGAGACTGTATTTTAGAATGTTTTTTTGGTGATTGCTGCTTGGATAGAAGGTTGGCTCGGCATTGTCCTTCACGCGTGTAATTTTGACTAATTTGACTGAATCTGTAATTTAGGCAAAATCCATTTGATTAGAAATTGTAATAACATGGTTTGTTTCTGGTGAAATAAAAGACAAAATATAATCTTTTTTGTCTTCTCCTAAGGCGTGGTTTTGGTCTGAACAGAGAAATTTTGAGCCCCAACATATTATCGAAATTTATTTAACTTCTCTATTTTATTTATTCATTTATTTTTGCAAAGATTATTTGCCTGCAACATTTTTGATTTTTTTATTCGAAAAAATGTTCTCCGAAAATGTTATATTTATGAAGGGGTCTTATATTTGAAAATATTTTTTTTGAATTTATGCGAGAAAAAGAATTTTTCTCAAAAATTAAGTTTCACTTTGACACTTTAGTAGTAGTTCCATGCCTGATAGAGTGTTTATAAAAGAATGCCTATTTGGGTACATTCTAAGGGTTCCAATCCCAAAGGATCTTAAGGAACCCTATTACTTAGCCTCCGCTGTGCGTCCGCCAGTCTGTCACAGAGCTGTTTATCCTTCACCGTTCCAGGGAGACACTTGCAATTTTCACACATGTGTAGTGCAAATGTGTCATCGCAACTCAACTTGATCGACAGGAGAGAACGCGAGGCGGTGTTGCCATATGTTGCGATCAATTAAACATAAAGTACTTCCAATTGTTAAAACAAAATTAATTGAAAATATTGGCATTGAAGTTCCATTCAATAATGGGCGTTCAATTAAATTCTTCTCATTTTATTTCTGTGGACGATTTACTTCGGTTGGTCAGTATTAAAGATATTTATTTACTGGGCGGAGATATAAACTGCAGGCATAGAGACTAGGGATGCTTAAGAGGAAATACGTGGGAAAATATACTTGCGGATTTGAGTTCCAGACACCCATTTCCTCCACGCCCCACTTACATTCCCGCCGATAGCCGCAAAAATCCTTCAACGCTTGATATTTTCCTCACCAAAGGCTGGGACTTTTTAGCCAACCGCTAGTAGTGAACGAACTTAGTTCTGATCATCTGCCAGTCAAATGTGGCCTGCATCTGTCGCCTACAGAAAACACCGCCAGGGTTTTTGACTATAAAAATGCTTATTGGAATCGATTCAGAGCCAGTGTGCGAATCAAACTAAGGAATGTGGGAGAAGCTGTTCCTGACGAAGTTAATAAGTCCTAAATCAATGAAGTTGTAAGCTCCTTTACTGCTTCTGTCCTCGAAAGTATCCAAAATTTGGTACCCAAAAAAGTTATTCGCAGAAATGGATCCAATTCTCTTCCCCCACACATATTGGAATTAAATAAACTGCGAAATCGTGCTAGTTCCAGAGATGGATAAGATCTAGGGTTGATTTTTCTTAACTGAAGCAAAAGTGTTAACTGCAGTTACAAAGGACATGTTAGCAAGTTACAGAAATAAATCTTGGAATAGCAAACTACAAGGCCTTGATAAAGCTTGCAAGCCTTTCTGGGACTTATCAAAAGTTTTAAGGAACAAAAAAAACGGTTCAATTCCTGCCCTCTAAGTTGGTAGTACGATAATGCTGCCCAGCCATGAAAAAGCAAATGCGTTTGCCAATATGGTTAGCAATGAAGAGGCTGCTGTTGAGCATTCCATTTGCTTAATTGATTCATATCCAATCCGCATCGATAACAACGAGATTACAATGAGTGATCTGAAATTTTATATAAAGTACCTGAAGAGCTCAAAATCACCAGGATTTGATGGGATGAAAAATTGACACCTTAAGAATATTCCCGCTAGTGGTTTTGCATTCCTTCTCAAAGTATTCAACGGTTGCATCAAAATACGATACTTTCCCCGCAGTTGGAATATGACTAAAGTAAAGCCAAATAGTTACAGACCAATTAACTTACTTAGCTAATTAAGCAAGTGCTTTGAAAAATTAATAAAAATGAAACTATCAACAAACTTAAATCGTAACGATGTACTCTTCGTGGAACAGTTTGGTTTAAGACCATTTCATTCCACAGTGCACCAAATACATCGAATAACCAAGCATATCAAAACCAACTTCGCAAAAGGATGAAGCACAGGTATGGTCCTTCTCTGAGACAGTTCCTTTATCTCAGACAGTTCCTTTAAGGTTTCCTTGGGCAACTGGTACTCGAATGCATTCTTAGCTTAGGCCGGGGCACCTCAGGGTGCGGTTCTTTCACCCATCCTGTATAACATTTTTACTTCAAATTTCAAGCGGCTGAATAATTGTGAACGTTCTATCTTCGCAGATGACACATGCATTTACTCATCAGATGCAACTGGTTTCAACATTGAAACTAACTTGCAATCTGCTTTAAGCACAATTCAAATTTATTTCAACAGTTGGAAGATTAAAATCAATGCTTCAAAGACTCAGGCTACCTTTTTTTACTAAGAAAAGAAAAGCCTGGTTTCTGCCGGCACACAGTTGGAGTGGAGATCGAACACCAAGTACCTTGGGGTGCACCTGGACAAAACATTAACCTTTGGCCTTCATATACAGGAAACTTTTAGGAAAATTAATTCAATAATAAAAAATACTTCACCTTCTCATTAATCGAAAGTCTAAATTAAGCATTGACAGTAAACTAATGATTTTCAAAGCTATATTCCGATTCATTCTCTTCTGTGGGTCCCCTGTATCGGGTAATTGTCTAAAAAGGCATATACGAAAATTGCAAGTAATGCAAAAAAAGCTTTTGAAAATGATTTTGAATTTACCATGGTTTTTTGGAACTGACGAGCTGCATTTTATCGCAAATATAGAAAAAGTTCCTGATAGACTGAATAAATTATCCGAACGCTATGTTTGGTCATGTGGTTCTTCTGACTTGATTTGACTTGACTTGATTTCAGGATTAATTTAAATTAATAAAAATTACCATATACATATTTATTAATTGTTATTAACGTTATTACCTATACGATCATATCAAAAACGCACAACGGTGTTTGCAAATAATCTCACTTAAGTATAACTATCTTATCAGTAGTCAACATTTTTTCGTGTATGCAATCCAATTATGGAACCTTCTCCCTAAGGACTTAAAAAGTGAATTGTATTGTATAGTATATAAATTATTATGAAAATTTTGCCATATTATAAGACTGTAGATGGTTTTAAAGCTTTAAGCTTATTAATGTACAGTGATGCTTTGGATTAATTATTGAAATAATTAAATAAAAATAAATTAAACAATCAGGCTCTTTAATTATATTGTAAATTTGCATTAAATATTTGCAGTAGAAGATTAAAGAACAAATAAAACAACGAAAGATTTATATCAGATTTATATCAAGCTTTTAGCTGCGGTCCGAACTTCAACCAACAATTGACTTTTATTCCAACATCAAACGACCATAGATCATACTTATTCCACTTTTCCTATTCGATGATGGCTATCAGTCGTCAATTTGAACAATAGTGCTGTCAGAAGTTCGCCTTTTCACAACCACAAAAGCAGAAAAGCCTTTTTATAAGCACCATTCACGTGTATTGAGTGGATAATTCCACTTCAATCAGTCAAACGAACAAAAAAAAACGTATACACAAACAGGCTTTCGTTTGATTATAATAAAATCACAAAAGTCGAAGAATCATATCCTTCACCGAGCATGGATTAACTACGAAAATTCCTGCGCTTTTTCTATTTTTATTTCGCTTGTCAATGGCTGTGTTGGTTTCCATTAGCCAGCGTCATCATCATCGCTAGGGCTAGGAGCCTCAAATATAAGTAAACAATGATTCCTGGTATCTCCTCTGCAACCACTCATCCGCCAATATTATTGACGCCAATCCCTATGGAGATCACTCGAATTGCAATGGACAGCGCTAGTTCGTTCCAGTTTCAGGTACCACCATCCCACGAGTATAAAAATCCTGATGGTTAATTGTATATGGTGTTCGGTATACACAATAATGCCATTCAGTGGCAAAGGAGGCAGCAAGGATGTGATGGTCATTTCCCGGGGGCTGTGACGACACAGCGACGGAAAGGAAATGAATAATCCTGTCAGTTTGCTTAGAGTTTGGATTTCTCGTGGGCTTGATAAACGATTGTGGTCAAGGATAAGCTGCCTTAACAAGAGGAAGCGTTTCGGTAAAGGCTGACAATGTGGACACGATGGCAGTTGATTGGAACTGATGTGTATTGGGAATTGTATTTTGACTGTCGTGGGGGGATCATTATTTATTTTGGTTAGCTATTTTTTTGTATTCCCTCTAAGGGAACAATGAGGAAGGGAAAGCTAGAGAAATGACATGTAAAGTTGCACGATTGTTGTTTTAATTTGTTTAATGGACAGGTTTTATTTGTCTTCAAATTTTGCAGACAGATTTTTTTCTCGTTTGTTGCTGATGAGTTAAAATATTCAATAAAGTAACACAAAAGAATTTATTCAAGTAGTTTACATTTATTGTCTAGGGGGCGTAACAGCAGGTTTGACGAATTTCAGTAAAGACTTGTTTTTGCATTGATTTAATTCACGGTATTTTTTTCGGACTGTAGTCATATCTATCGATGGTTTTAATTGTTCACAGTCAAGTTAATAGGATAAATTTCTAAAGCGTTTTGGCTCTGGAGCTGATGTGAATGTTGAACTCTACCACAACAAAGCAAGAGTGAAACCAATTTCATTTGAACTCTCTCTCCCATTAACTTAATGCCTTTTCTGAACCGTTCTAAGCCCTCAAGCACTTCATACACAAAGGCATCAGAATCTTAAGGACTCTTACTCTCTCCCTCGATAAATTTCACTTCATAAGACTACCATCTCAGCGAAGATTGGCAAACCAAGCGAAATATGTTAAACTCCGTAAAGTCTTCATTGAACATCACGAAAATGTCAATACGCCTTATAATGAAACGACCATCCTACTTTAACTTTAAAATGCTTGTTACGCCTTCAAGGAACTTGTTCTCTGGACCAGGACACTTATTCCGAACCTGTTCCTTACCCCTTTGAACAAGTTTATTTTGCTATGAAAAAGGTCAAAAGGTTTTCAATCCAAATCTTTTTCATCTCCTCTCGGTCACATCTCAAGATGAAATATCCATATTTGTACTAAAGACATTCTTTTAAAAAATGTTTTTGCTGGTATCAGTCTCCACAAAATATGACATGAGAAGAAAACTTTTATATCCGATCCGGAGAGCTCAGTTGTTTACCGGGAGTAGTCACCTTCTGTCTTCTGTTGGATCAGTTTTGTCGCAACTCTCTTCAATGAACTCAATAAATCTCCAATATAAGAAATCTGATATATTGGATGTCCTTTGCCTAGTGGCCACTGTTACGCTGAGTGTGATGTCTCGGGCTCAAGAATCATTTGGCTTTTGTTCAGGCACCCATCTTTTGCAATTAATTGGCAATTTTTCGCAACGAAGCCTTTGTTTATTTTAGGTTCAAATTAAACCATTTGTGTGAAAAGTTTATCGAACCTAAACGAATAGTGAAGCTAGACCCTACTTGCCACAAATACTACTGCGTGGTACAAATGACTGTCTATCTGTCTCCCCTTGGAATGAGTTTAAAGCATACTTCACAACAAGAGGAACAAGACATGGCTAATTAATCTTAAATCCCGATCCGTAAGTGACCATCAGAAGTAGCAAATGGCCTGCTTCCATTTCTGATCCTTGTGAATTTCCTTACAAAATGTATATCAACCGAATGAAAATAAGTCTCCTCACTGACCCACAGTAATGGATTTTCCCAAAAACATGACCAAAATTATTTTTTATTCAATAATGAATGAATTCAATTTTTTTTATGATATTGAGATATCAGAAAAAAATAATAATAATGAAGTTAGAAAAAATATATAATTGAAGCCAAAAATAAAAAAAGAATGACTAAGTGGCGCAGGTTACGTACAAACTTGTAAGTCGACATGTCAGTCTTGCGTCCACCACGGGAATCGAGTCTCACTGATCTTACTCCCTTTGGTTCTATAAACCTTTAGGTTTTGATTCTGGCGTAAAATTGAGTAGTGATTTTGAAAAACTAAATAAATTTTGTTATGCACCTTAAAATTTTCGGATTTTTGCTTTATTTATGTTAATATATAAGACATTGCTTATTCTGTTATTTCATGGTACTAGGTCAAAGGGAATAGGTTTGGTTCCCATAGATGAAAAGGTCATAACTTTTGACTGCGTGAATTGAGAAGCTTCATTTCATAGCTGTAATGAATATCAGTCATAAGAATTGGGTATTCATTTTTATTTGATACCTTCACCCGTTTCTGAGCAACAGAGTGGCGGCAGACAGATGGACAAAGAACTGATCCATCATTACGTTTCCTTTTTCCGTTTTGAGGTACGGAACCTCAAGAAAGAGGAGAAATTTTCGAAAAAATGCAATTTCAAATGGGAAGCTTTTCGACAGCTTTAAACTAATTTAAGGTGATGTGATCGAGTGTATTTTGTAGTGGCGATTCTGATTCGTTTATGTTTAAATTTGCAGGATAATTTTTTTTCACTTCTCCCTTAACATTAGGCCTCAAAAAATATTCTTCTTAAGCGGTGTATGGAATTATTTCGATATCGTATTTTTCACAATCTCTTTGGTACATTTTTTCGTGTGTCAGAGTTGAAAATATCATATTTTTCATTGCAGTGTATTATCTACTAGTATTATTTATTGTCGAAGTTGCATTAGCTCAAATTCAGAGCGCAGCTCTTCCGTTTTTTCGTCTTTTGGATCTTTCACTCGACAAAGTCAGTTTGTGGTCGTCCAACTTCTCCATGGGCTCGGCATGGCACGATATTTCGGGCTTTATTTTGGAAAGCATGGTTATGTTTTGGTTAACTTTCGAAGTAAATGTTCACTTATAAACTAAGTTGACATTTTCTTAATTTGAGTCCAAATTTTTCACACTCAGATTATTTCTTGATAGAAAAATAAAATTTGATTGTGAGCCAGCTCCAAGAAAAAATAAACAACGAAAAATATTTATGGAGGCGAATTTGAATTTTAAATGTTTTCAACAAATTTCCTCTACAATATCTTTCCTTTATATTCCACAACACGATTTTGCCGGAGATCTTAACATTTCCTTTGTAACAAAAAATCTTTTTTTTTTAGTCCCAAAAAGGCTTAAAGGAAAGAAAATTATATTATTCAATTTCAATTTATTTATGGCAAAAGTTTCTTTATAAAGAAAATATTTACTCAGTCAAGGAAAAAAACCGAAGCCAGGTGATCTTTTTTTGATTAAGAGTCTTCTCGTCTTACAACAAAGCTAACTCTCTCTCAGAAACTATGTAAATCTTTTTAGAAACACCCTGTTAAAAAATTATTTTTGTTTTCATATCTAATTAATTCCATTCGTTTAATTCGCAGTATATTTTTCACCATAAGTTGATACACTTGTTAGTGCATCACTCGTGATTAATGCCTTCATTGCAGAGTCAATGGTAAGTTTGACAATACGAATTCAAAAGCCTCAGAATTCCAAGCCAATAGTATAGGCAATATAACCCAGCTCCCATATTAGGAAGATTTTGACACTTACGGAATCATGAAAGCTGATGGCTCTCTCTCTCTTTTAGTAAGTTTCAAACTGAATCATCGACTTACTTAACAAAATCCGAGACCTGATTGCAATTTGCTGTAAAAAAACTTTTATAAAGTAAAAACACGTGTAATGAAAGCAATTTTTTAAAAACGTTTACTGAAAACATAAGTTGCTATTCAAAATGTTTAATACGCTAAATTCATGACTTGAAGCAGTTCTGCTCTCGTAAGCTCATGGAACCAGTCTTCTATGGACAAGTGCATTCAAAATTATAATATGGCTTAGCATGTTGGGGTGGCATTCACTACATCAAAACTCAACTACTCCTGATTATTCAATAGCGCATTCTAAGAACAATGTGCCGGAAACGATGCCTGGATAGTAGTTAAAATTTTCCTCCAATTCGGGAAAACTTCCTTTAAAACACCTTTACTTAAATAAAGTTTTAAAATGGTTTTTCTTAAGGAGTGGCTATTCTCTCAATGGTAATTCATCTGAATATGGTTAACAAAGTAATAATCAGTACTAGACATTTGACCCACCACACAAGACTAGCCACATCTTAAAATTCTATACATCAGTCGCTCCTCAATCTTTAACTCAATCTCTGTCCTTAAATCGAGAGATCAAAAAATGACTTTTTAGCTTTAATTTTAACGAGATAAGGAACCTTATAGCAATAGTGGTTTGAATGTAATACTTTAAAATGGAAAAGAAAAAGAAAAATCAAAAATGCAGAAGTCCACCCTCGCCACTGGTCTTAAAAAATGATTTTGAAACATAACATTCGACATTAGTTCTTTGTACAGAATGTACTTACTCTTGAATTTTTGCTTATGTTATTTGTTAAATTTATAAAAATTATTTCTTTTTGGCACCAACCAATATTCGACTCTATGAATATTTATCATATGATTGTATCTATTGAACTGAAGAATAAACGATAATGAATTGATTTGTTTTGTTTACTGACCACAAACTGGAGGAATAAAATTTATTGTATAGATACGGAGACTGTCTTTCGGAATATACGAGACTTTGCGGCATCTTCATGTTACTGCCCTGCAAGGAAATATGATTTCATACACTTTATAGCAGAGTTAAGAGAAGAAAAGATTCAAGGTATTCCCAAACTCTTTCACAAACTAGTTCGTTAAAGTGAACGGTTTCAGATATTTTCGCCTGCAGAAGTTGGTAGTGTGGACAGCCCAAATCTCATCCGAATTCAACTTTGTTCAACGAAAATGTTAATTTTGTTATATTTTCAAGATGTATTGAAACAACTGCAATTGTACTAAAAAATTAGGTTAATGGGATAATCTTCCGCCAAGTAAGCCAGTGAAATAATTTTCGAAAATAAATTGGATGTTTAATTTTTTCAATAAAACAATCCTTGAATTTTGTTAAACTGTGTAGTGGTCTTTTTAAAAAGAAACCAACAGATGACCCACTCTATATTTATGTATCATACTTTTTTATTATAACCATCCTGCATATTTATGCAATTTTTTATTATTATTATTATCCTAAGGGTGCGATGCAGAAAAGTTGATCCGTTTGCACAGCAAACAAAAGCTGTCGACGATATAAAGTCGATTTGTATCGTCCAAGTGCTCATCATCATCATTCAAGGAATATTCCAACATTTCCATTGTGATCTTTTTTCCCCTTTTTTTTCGTCGATTTTATTTATATATACTCCATATTTGTCCTGCGTAAGGACGTGTTTTGTTTTCTTTATCCTGTCGGAATACTCTGCCGGCATTTTCGGTTTATATTGGCTTCTCTGTGCTTCGGACCTTATTATAATTATTATTGGAAAAATTGATTGACATTCCTTTTGAAAGTTTTCCAAATACAAGTGGAGCAAAAGAGATCGTAAAAGAAGAGAAAATAACCAAATGAATTGAGATGCGCCGCCAAAAGGAAGGACAGCGAAAAAAAATAAAAAAAATAAAGTTTAATTAAATTTGCTCCTCCGTTAAATTCAAATTTCTCTGACGTCTCGGAAAGGCATTCGATATGGGAAAATTGGAAAATTCCTTATCATCGACGGGAGTTCGTTTGTTTTTAAAGCACACCATCATCTTTATCGAATTTTTTGTCCTCTGGATCCTGTGCCGCGTGCTGTCCGTCTGTCGCTCTGTCGCCTGGTCGCTTGGTTGCGTCCTCCATCCTTAGGGTAAGATGTTATTTTCGAAATATTTTTTTACAGATGGAATTGAAGAAGTCGTCGGATGGTGGTCGTTGTTGTCGTCCTGTCGACATTTTGCTGGTTTGTTGTAGTTTAAGGCTCTTATGTTGGCAATTTGTATTTGAAAACTTTTCTCTCGCCATTAAATTACGATTGCTTGCTTATTCGAAGTCTAATTGCAAAAGTTGAATCAAATCTGTTTCCGGTACTAGATTAGCGTCATCCGGGTAAATACATAGATTTGGAATCGACTTGATGAGTCCAACAGTATCTGGTGTTGTGGTTTTCTTGAAGTTCTGACATCGATGCAAGAGGTTATGTGATTAAGTTATTTTTGTACCAATAACTTTTCCAGCTTGGTTTTTGTTATTTTTTTTATTCAGTTTAACTGTTCTAGAGTTTTAAAAGAATTCATTCTTTTCGGAATTCAAGTCAAAGAATTCTTACTTTTTATTGATCGATCGAATTCAGAAAAGACTGCAAATTTAAAAAAGACTTAAATCACCATTCTTAGGATACTAGACTGGTTAATTCAATTGAATTGAAATCATTTCATGAAATCATGATATGTTGAATAAATCGGTGAATTCAAATTTATCTTTGAAGTCATTAGTGAATTCAATTAAAGAAGTCACTCAACGAAAATTGTTTGAATTCATTTGAAGAAGCTTGTTTTGAAATAAGTATCTCCTTTCTCATTTTATCGTCGAGGTCGCGATCGGGAAAGAAGGGATCACAGCCTTCATTCTTCGCTACATTCCTACTGGTCCGCATGTTGTGTTTGCCCGCTTGTCGGGTTTGCAATATGTAAAACTGGGTCGTAGGCAGTATTACTTCTGAAACGAAAGACAATCGTTGCCCACTAGCGTATATTTTTGGTCATAATTCAAAAGTTTCGTATTTTAGTTTGTGCGTCTTGTTAAAAGGGTCATCAAACCATACCGTAAATATGATCATATTACACTGTTCAAAAGTTCAAATTGTTTCTACTGAATTCAATGACTTAAGCTATTTGTATTCAGCACACAAATTTCAAGTGAATTTACTTATGTCAATAAAAAAAATGCAATCATTTGACTTTCTTCAATGACTGATTGAAATTAATCAAACTACTTATTGGCTTCAAAAGAATTTTGAATGAAATGTTGTTTTTAAACCACAGTTTTTTTTGGCAAACGACTTCAAATAATTCCGGATAAAAACAATAGTATAACCTTTGCAAAAGATTAAATTATTTTTCAACTTGGATTAATGGATTGGATTTTCTTCTGTCCGTCCGTCTATCACATTGGGAGACATTTGCAATTTCACAAAAGGTGTACTGCTATTGCCACTACAACAACAAATAATAATATGAAATGATGTAAAGTGAAAAATAATTGTGGATGTCCATACATAGAAAGAGTTTTATAAAATCGCAACTCAACTTAACACCTAACAGTAGACAATGAATTTCATGGAAAAACTTAAGAACTTTTTGAAATGTATAAGTGTTTGGCTTTGGTGGCGGCATTTTGCTCAATTCGAAAAATTTATTACTATATTCTTTTAAAAAATAGATAAACGTGTTTCATGTGATTTTGATTTGTGTTTGAGTCCTGAGTCTCAGCATTTTAATAAATCACTTTAAACAGAGTGTTGCAAAATTTAGAATAATGTAAACATTGAATGACATTGTGTGTGCTGTTTACGCATTTAAAGCACACTGTCACATTAATTATTTAGATACATTTTTTCTTTTTTTTCAATATTTTCCAATCCCTTCTTTAGAGCAAGTTCTTGTATACATTGACAACTATAACTAATACACGCTCAAAAATCACATGATGCACTTGTCTATAATTTTTTATTTTCAAGAAATGATGTTTTATAGTCTTAAGTACGGAACCCTTCATGTGACAGTCATCTTCTTTTTATAGTGCTTATTTAACAGTCTCTCTTTGTTTTAGACTAGTTCTTAAAACCAAAAATGGATGAACGAGTACTGAGAGCTTTGGTTGTCGGGAAAATGAAGAAGAAAATATTAACTATCCGGACGAAATCAGTGAACATTAAGAACACATTCATCAAATTCATCACTCACACGACTATTTACATTCTACATTCTATCAGAATATGATAGCACAGTGTAGTCACAAATCAACAAATCAAATCGTCCACAAAGAGCAGGGCGTAAGGTAAGTTAGAAGCTTGATTATTGCTCGTGGATAAAGAAATGTTGCACTACATGAATTGCACGAACAGAAAAATAACATCAATACCAATAAATTACGAAAGTCAACGAGACTGCGGGCTAACTGACTTGACTGAATTGAAAGCTTTGGTGGGGCTTGTGTATATTAAAGAAATACACATACCGCCATAAACATGAGTTTATAATATAAACTAAGTTTTGATTTTTTTCGTTCTGTTTTGCTAAGCAGCGATTTCAATATTTACTTTGGGCCTTCAGATTGGATAAAATATATACTCGTCAGACGGTTTCATGAACCATTTGTCAAGAATTACAAGAAAAATTACAAAAATAAAGTGTATGTTACTGTAGATTCGCAAAAAAAAAACTTAATATGGAATCAAACTATTTTCTTTAGCATATGCTATTACATTTTATAATAAAAAGCTTGAGATTTATGTGGGAAAACATCCTGAAGGATCTTTTTATCAAGAAATCTCAACCAAAGCATTTGTCAAACGCCTATGGAACCGGTATCTGGCACTGGACGTTCCCTAGTGTTCCTTTGTTTGAAGAACTACTGAATGAACATAAACTGACCAAATTGGGTACGATTAGAAAAAAAGTAACCTTTTCAGTCTACGAAGACTTTGCTTTCTTATTGCTCTTAGAAGAATAAAATATAGTCTTACAGCACTCTGCAATTTTTAAGTGTTAGATATTGGTACTGAAGTTAATAATGACTTGTTAAAAATGTTATTTTGTTTCCCTAAATCAAGGTTGTATTGTTATTTTGTAATAGTCCTTTTAACCAAACGTCATACTTATAAAAAATACATAAAATATACGTTTAAACACTAACAAAATGTTGTTTAATTCTGGGGTCCCTGAACATTCGCCTTTGTATATATTAAAATGTGCGCCGGTCCGAGAGTTAAATCTATCACCAAATCTAAAATAACAAAGTTTTTAATTAGAATTAAATATATTTCGGTCACATCAGCATGCAAATATTTAAATGGATTTTGCCTACAATAAGAGATTCTGGAATTCCTGCTAGAGAGTAAAATTTTTGCAAAGCTACTTACTGTATTTCAGAAAGTCCCCTAAAATGTTCCATTGTTTTATTTATTAAAAGTACTCTCGTACTCGTACTCCTACGAGTTCGACTAAATTTCTACTTAGGCCTGCGTAAATGCATTTCAATCAAAAAACCATAATCTACCTTCAAATAGCACCGCATTCAATCAGCACCGGCGGCGGAACAATAAATCTCTCATTTTATAAATATTCACACATATTGCCACCTGGAACGTGCCTAAAATCCTCGTCCTCGTTCTGGTAAAAGGCCAGCTCAGAGTTCAGCGTCCATAATTAATAGGATTTAATGGAAAAATCATAGCACATCGCAATGGGTTTAAATATGATTATTATTCGTTGGGCGGGCAGGTGTTTCAATAGGCGTTACCCTAAATTGCATGGATGTTTTCTAATAAATGCCCAAATGGACATAGAGAGTGTGAAATCGACTTTGGCGTGCTCCATCGTTGTGGTCGCTGCGATACAATAATGTTTTGTTGATTCCTTTCCGCGTCTAAAACACTGTCGAAAACTTAATTAAAATCTCATCAAATATTCTATACAATTTCACGTCCGAAGGTGGATTTCATTCATTTTGAATTGAGCCGAACGGCCGGCGGTTGGTCCCGAAAAATAATATCCATTCAACGCTTGGTCTCGACAAAACCCTAAAAGTTTTCCACCTTGTTTTTCTGTTTTTTTTTTTCTCTGCTCAATGGAGCGCCACCTGCAGTGCAAAATAAAGTCAAAAAAAAAACAAAAAAGCAACGGAATGAGCAAATAAAAGACTTGAATTCCTAATTCTGATGTTGCTGATGAGGCTATAAATATATATGTATATGTATGTGTGAGGGGGATGAGAGCGTGCTTAACCGCCATTTAGTTGGGTGAATCGATGCTGTGCTTAGAATTTCGAAAGGTTCTGCATCCTTCCGGCCGACATTTGCTATGATGATTATATTGTAATTATGATTATGCTAGCCCTCATTCAGAGTCGTTTACATTTTGCCTCATATTTTGGGGCTATTATCGATTTAATGAAGTCTTAATGGTTTTGCAAGGTGGGGTTGTAGAAAGGCTGTATTTTTGACAACCCTTTTCAATTGGCAGATGAAAGATTTTTTAATGAGATGAGCGATTGAAAGGGGTTTTAATTTTTGGAAAATACTTTTATAGGCCGATTTATTTTCGAATTACCAATCGATATCTTCTAATGGAGTAAATTAGTGGAAGGATTTGTTGAAGCTCTCCCTGTTGCACGTCATTATAAGTTATAATTTCTTTTTAATTCTTTAAATAGCTCTTTTCAGAGAACTAGTTTATGAATCATTTGCTGATTTTGATATTTTCGAAAATATTACCCCTGTTCTGCTTTTTTAATTTTGATAATTTCAGTTGTGAAAATGGAAATCGGAGTTCTGAACTTGGGTCCACGACAGTTTTCGTTCGAATTGAATTCATGTTGGTCTTATGAAATTATCTGTGGCACGTTTTGAAAGATGTATTAAAAATGTAAGTGCAAATTTTGTTTCTTTTTTTGTTGAAAAATTTATTTATTTATACATATGAGTTGTAAGGAAAAGCATAAGAAGCCTAGCCAGGAAAATGAGAATAATTCTCTACTTAGCCAAAGGGTTTATGGAGGACATATTTCAGTCAGAATTCCTTTGGAAAAGTTTGACAACGAAATTGAGCGATTGTCCACAAAACAATGACGCTTCAAGTAGGAAAAGGATGATTCCTTACAATTTCTATTTGATATTTTCCTGTAGGTTTGGTTTGATTGGAAATACAATAGGAGGAAACAAGATGCACACCACAAAAACGAGTCAAAGACAACAATTGGTTGGATCAATAATATGCATGGAAGGATCTCGGGGAAGGATCGGGCATTCAACAATCAACACCAACCATGGAAGAGACAAACTACAGCTATGAGGTTCCCCAAACATCAAGTACGCCGAGGGTAAGAAGGAATGTGCAAGGGACAGATATATGAATACACAAGAAGCAACTCTTTTCATGATATCGAGCAATTTAGGGCAGTAAAAGAATTGGGCAAAGAAATTAAAAGTAGTATTAAAAGAACCATTGAAAAATTGTGTGATGTCCTAAAAGATCAAAATGATGAAACAAAACACTATGATAATTTAGAAATAGAAGAACGTTTTAAAGTGAAAAATTAAATAAAACGAAAAACGCATAGAAATTGGAGAAATAAGGCTTAGGTTGCAAATACCTGTTGAATCTGAATGTGATGAATTATCTTAGTTTTTTGTAACATGTTTTTTGCTTTTATAAATAATTTGACTTCCTTAAAACCTCCTGAAGTACCTATTTTATTATTTTTGTTTTATGAATTAATAACGTTAAAATTCGAAGATTAAATAATTAAGTTGGTATATTATTAATTATTAAAATATATTTTGTGCAATCGAATCACGGATTGTTGCTGCTTCTTATGAAAATTCGCATAAATCTTCAGTTTTGATATTTATGTCAGCTTGTGCATAATGTTGTTCTTCCATTTTATATTATATTTTGAAGAGCATAACAAACGTTAATTATTTTTACAACCACACTCGGCTTGGAATATAATATAAAACATTTAAAACGTACTTTTAAATAACGGATGGCTCTTTCGACTATGTTTTTAGCTGCGGAATGCTTCTTATGGAAACTGGACTTCATTGTCCCCGATTGCGCAAATCTATTGTGTACGGTGTTCTTACGAATGGCTCAAGTGCTTAGCCAGCATCTCCGAGCCACTTCACCACTTTTAAACTCTGTAAAGGAAACATTTCTTGTATCACTCATGAAACAAATAAGAGCACGTGGCTTGAACCTGAATGAGAAACATCAATAGCTCTTACTTTCATTTTGTTATCGCAAATCTAGATCAAATTTGGACTTGCTTAAATTTATTACAACACTTACAATTATCGCATTTATACTATAATATTCTATCCTACTGAAGTATAGTTTAGGATCTGTGTGGGGTTTTAAAATTCTGATGTGCACAGAACATACCACAGGACACATCCCACAACACCAGGAAAACCATACTTCTCCATAAAACATCGCTTTGCACTTTGCGTTTTAACCATTTCTGGCAAATTCTGGATTCCATAACACAAATAATTTCGTGAATGGCTTTGCTTATTGTGGCCCTGACTAATCCAACTCCAACATCCAACATCCATCCGGAGTGATGCCGCAAGCTTGTGCATCAAAGGAATCGATGAATCTTCGTTTAGCAACATCTAGAACTGCACAGAAAACAAAAATTTCTTACTTAATTTCACAGTTTACAAACAATTCATTGAACTTACTAAGCTTCTGTAAGATCAAAAATATTATCCCTAAGAATTATTCTCTCGAGCTTAACATTTTTATTTTGCTCACTTTTTTATAATAAGGAAAGATAGCAAAGACACTTCTGGATGGAACGATATCTGTAAAGTTCGACAGATTTTAAATCAGGGACTGCCTGTCTCTTAGACTATGAGGGCCGAACCTTTGAACACTCACTTGGATATTGCTAGAGCCAAGTACCCAAAAAGTTCATGAATTTCCTGTCTAGAATCTTTCGTTGTGTCACCTGAAAATTTGCACTTCGCTGTTTGAAAAAAAAAATGTTTACAACGTAGCAACTTGGTGGAGATATAAGGGGGCTCTGCTCCTCCATATTCCACCGTTGAACGCTGTGCCAAGCGCATCCACTAAAGACGATCACTGCGAAAAAAGTCCATCCACGACCCTCACAGAAGGCAATGTGAAAAATGTCAAAGATGTAGTGTTGGCAGATTGAAGAACAATCACCAAGCATGTAGTTGAGGTCACAGGGGATCTCGTATGGCAGTGGTAAGAGAGTCGCTGACAACGAACTACAAATGAAGAAGTTCTCAGCCTGCTTGGTGCCGAGTATATTAACGGCTGAGTAAAAGAAGAAACGAGTCTACATGCAGATCAGGAGAATATTATAGTATGTCTCGTTTCGTTAGCATGGACGAGACCTGCATACACCATTTTAATCTAGAAACCCAACAGAAAACGCTGACTTGAAAGCAACCCTCTTTCCCGACGCTGAAGAAATTCAAAGTGTCGGGTTCGGCAGAGAAGTTTGTGGCATCAGTTTTTTCGAACCCTGAAAGAATTAATATTGTGGATCATTTGGAAAAGAAAGTAATTTTATCAGTACTACGTATAACTGCGAGATGGAGTGCTTATTTTTTTTTTTTTAATTTTCAATGCATTTTTTTTCACTCTCAATAACTGGACTAACTGCCCAATTCTGGTGCTCTAAGCGGATTCTAATAGCCCTGCTAGACCGGAGAAAATGTGTGTGATGTCTCGATTGCAGTTGAGCCGCCTGTCTATACTTGAACGGGCGACGTGGATGATAAGTGGGTTTCGCCAGACAACTCTGGATCAAACCTTTTGAATCGAAGTAGAGGAACGCTTCTGAAGGGACAACGCCATTAATGCGCACACTTTCGTGATACAATAAATCGGGGTGGAAAGCCCCGGAGATCAGGCTGTTGATCAATATCCTTGAATTTGCAATGTGCCTTCGGATAAGTTAATAATGAAATTGTCCACCATTATCAGATTGACCTGATTATGCGATTGAATTTTTTATATTGGGACTCTGGAGTTCAATATAGACGGAGACAACCACTCAGAAATTGTCTTTCAAGAACTCGAATCTGTTCCATCGAATTCGCTGTCACATTGAACCACACATGGCAACCATAAGTAACCATAGGCCTAACGAGGGCCATAAATCAGATGACCTTTACACTGGCATCTGCTGTAAAACAGTCTCTTTGTCATGACAAAAGCCGCTTTGGCTAGAGGGACATCTATATGTTTGTTAAAATATAGAGATTGATCGAGCCAGAGCCCTAGGTATCTGAATACACTTCCGTTTGTAAATGGTTGCCCATATTGTCCCACGATCAAGAATTTTCCCAAGTCGTCTGTGTACGCTATAACATGGTGAAGAGAACCTATAAGATCAATAGTGAAAATGCTTAAAAGTTTTGGAGACTTGACAGCACGTTGTTGTAGACCTCTAATTAACTTGAAAATACAAATAGAAGTAACATTATCATTCTTCACAACGAACAGTCTATTGGTAAACATTCAGTAGTAGTTTGCTTATGCCAAGTCAGTTAAACTTATAAAAGAGCGCTTCTAACCAAACGGTATAGGAGGCCGACTCCAAGTCAGACAGGCATCCGTGCATTGTTTCTTAGCTTTGCACCATTGAACATCTGAAACCAGCTTGGACGCGGGAATGCCGTGTATGAAATGGCGATTTGCCCTGTCATCATTGAAAGCATTATTAGCATTGCAACATACTGGTTTCCGAAGCTTCAGTTGCGATAGCTTCAATCCAAGAAAGTCCCAAAGACTTCTACTTCTTTCAGCTCAAAGAAGACCTTCGAGGTAGCGATGTGATGTACACTGTTGAGGCCTTTTTTGATAGTCAGGATAAAGAATTTTTCTTTAATTGTATCTCGGGTTTGGAGAAAGATGGAATATGTTGTAAGATAAATATTTGTTTCTTAAGTTTAATCACCTTGGTTTACATATTTATCATTGCCATACCTTTCAAAAGTTTTCGAAATGATCATTATTATTCTTATTAAGATGAGGGTTGTAGCATCATGGCTTTACATGAAGACGAGAATACTACTTCTGTAGAAGAGCTTACTTATAGTACTCATGCGTCGCTAAAAAAAAAAACAACATGGACCTTAATAAATAAGGGATCGTCGGCTTACGATTAAAGGAATCAGTTCAGAGTTAAACCATGCGTATTTAAATCAATTTATCTAACGCAAGTCTTCATGGTCGAGGGACTACTAAGGTTGAGGTTGCAACCATCTCAGAATAAAGTCGAGCGGTTGGATTGGGGAAAATACCTGCAGGATTGGCGTGTGGGCACATAACTCAAGCATGTCGGTGACTTGACAATGGTATACTGATGTGTTTCTTTCCTCAATGTCGATCTCATTCGTGTTAAGCCAAATTTGACAAAGATAGGACAAGCAGAGTAAATAGTTTCACTGTGAAGTGATGTGAATCTTGTTGTGAGCAGCTTAGAGGCATCTCCGATATAGACAAGGAGAATGATAATAAGCTTGAGGATGCTTAGCTGAGCTCGTTGGCAGCAGAATCACAGCCTCCAGGTTCAGAAAAAAAGTGGAGACCGATAGTCCGGACCAAAGATCTTTGATGCTACCGAGAAACTTTGTGTAACTGGTAGAAGAAGTAGAAGAAGAGAAGACGTAGTAAGGAAGTTTCAATACATTTGTCATTTCCTGTGCTCCCTTTTATTTTGAATAAATTATTTCCAGAAAAAAAATTCCTCTATTAACATAGTAAGATTCTCCACGAAACTAACACTTTGATTTGGTACTTTGACAGATCATCTTGCCACCTTGCCAAACCTGTCAAAAATAACATTTACCATGGTTTTTTATTTGAGCAACTCGAATCTAAAAAACATTTTTTAAACAGCTTTTGTATTTGTTCTCCTTGCCCCTTTACAAAAGATCGGCAACAACAGTCGTTAGCCCACAACAAAGAGTCTGTCTTATTTAAAGCCTAATTGGACAGTTTTATTTGCGAAGTTAACCCCCATAGGGTGCCATTTCACTAAATGAAAACACGACTGCAAGGCAAAGCACCATTTTTAAAGGAGCCTCTTTCATTTTCAATGTTCCTAAGTGTTTCCTTGCCTCACAATTTGGTCACTAACCTACAAAAGTCACATCCTGCACCAGCCTTCACCCAAAAACACACACCGTCCACGCACAGAGGCATACACACGTGAGGCATGAATTAAAAGAACAATAACACACTTTAGTAGGTACGAAATGCAAACAAAGGACCAAACATAAAGAAGGAAAAAAATGCGATACGAATCCTGCCAGAAGGTTGCACGGTGCAACATTTTGGCGTGATGCAAATAAGACAGCCAAAAGAAAAATGGCCATGAGCATATAATAACCTGCTTCTCTCCTCTCACGTGAGTTGTCTGTACCAACAAGAGAATACAAGAAGGCTAAAGGATAAAAGGATAAAAGAAAATACAAAAAAGGGAAGTTAAATTAATATTCCAGGTCAAGTGAAAATGCAGTTAGTGCAAATGCAAAAGGATAATACGAAACTGGGTTGGCCTGTATATGTGTACTCCACCGCTGCTGCAATTGTTTGAGAGCACGTCCTTCTTTAGCACACATTCATGACTTGTATCCTTCCACACCTGAATGAAATGAGGTGAATCATTGTTACTTTAGCACAGAGTTCTTTTAAACAACACAAAAAGAATCATGTGCAAGGATAATACAATATTACATTCTCTTGGCACAAAATAATGGAGTAAAATTTCGAGCACCATCCCACCCAATCCCCGCAGCAGCAGTAAAAATTGCAACAAATTTTTCATCTGCATCCTGCTGCATGCAGATTCTGATACACAGACGCACAGACAGATATTCTTTTCCATCCATTAACATCTCACATGCAGATTTCTAGCACCGAAAGGCAACCACTTTAGGACTCGGCGATGGCACTGGTTCAAAATTCTCACTCTGCCGGCTGACTCTTGTGCTGGATAGAAACAGAACACATGCAGATGGGAGTCCTGCTGCCTTCGAGCAATCTGAACTTAAAAGTGTGAAAATAAGTAACGTATCCGCCCCCGAGTATGTCACGAACGAATATTGTGTCCCATTTTTTTTTTGCTTTACAATAAAGTTGTTCTATTTTTTGTGGTTAGTCTATATCAAAGGTTTTCCAGATCTAGCTTCCACCATTCGCACTCAGAGTCGATTGTCTGTGTCAAGAAAAAAAATAAAGTAAAAAAAAGGGGCTGAAAAAATATCAACAATGTTTGGAATTTTGCATGAAGTATCGGAGGTGGGTCCCCACTATCATGGCCTCCCTCTTCTAGTCCTTGAGTGGCAAAAACTGAAATCGAAATATCTGCCGAAGGAATACCAATTTCGAGTTGAAGTTCGATAGTTGCAATCGGTGAATTGGTAGAGAAGTTGTCGCAGCACGAAACTCTAGAAACAACGACAGCTTATTTATGAGTCCAGCTATCGCACGGAGGAGTTCCAATTGTAAGTTGCTTCCTTCTTTTTCTTTGAACGTGTCCTTTTTGTGGTAGGAACTGATATCTGTCTCGTAGTTTTTTATTTCGATTGTTTTGCGAAAATATCTCAGCGGATATGAGATGTGCGGTTCGGTTGAGTTTTTGGTTGCAACGAATTTTTTGTCCTTGGGATTAAGGGGGTATTTATGGAAGTTCTGTAACAAGAAAGAGTGTTTTAATTTGTGATGTTTTCGAGGAAAGAAATAACGTTTTTAATATCGAAGAACTCAGTTGGGAGTGCAATTGAATCAAATGATTTCTGTGCGACATGCTTTAGGGGTTATGTATAACCTTATACTTTTTTGGCCCAAATTGGGCTTAAGGACGAATATTGATAAGGGCACGAATCCAGCTGGCTTTGACTTTTATTGCTCGACTTTGGACTCTTGTCGAGAAGGATGCAGAGCATTTTGGAATACCAAGAACAAATGCTGGATAGGACGGATTGAAAAGCTTGAAGAAGATTGAGGTGATAACCATCTGGACCGACACAATGCTGAATGTCAAAATCATTGAGTTCTATTGATACTGCAAGAGTACGCAAATATATTCATCCAGTTGACGCTCACGGCTATTAGAAGTGACAAAGCAAGAGCTGAGTGGGTGAGCTTTGGCAAAATGGGCCGCGAGCGGCCGATAACTCCTCTCGTAAATTATTGGTACCTTACCTTATTCGACTTCATTTGGTGCCGATGGTTTTTCTAATAGTGTACTTAAAAAATTGATTGCTTCATGTGGATGTCTTGGCAAATATTTTTAATCATTGTGTGTTCAAAGGAGTCTTTCCCGAAGGTCCTTGAATGTGCAGATTTTTCATTTACTTAAAAAAGATTCCGCTAAGGAAATCGGCAGCTACAGGCCCATCTCACCTCTTCCTGTTTTTAACCACATTTTGCAAAAACAAATGAAAAATATAAAATTATTTTTTAAAAGACAAACTTTTCAATTTCAAATCGAAGGAAAATGCGCTCTTTCAGTTTATTTTGTTCGCAAATAATGTCACACCTCGAAGGAAAAAAATGTACGTCTGGTTTATAGGTTGACATAACCAAAGCTTACGATCTGGTTAACCATAATGTCCTGTTGAGAAAACTAGAAAAACTATAGAAAGCTGGATTTCGAAGTTTCATGCTCCACTGGTTTTGATCGCATCTTGAAAACAGGTGGCAAAGAGTCAAGATAGATGATTTGTGTAGTGAAGTAAGTGTCTCTTGCCTAGGTGTTCCCCAAGGCCCAGTGTTTGGTCCGATTCTGTTTTTGGTTTTCATAAGTTCACTTTTGGCTGAACTTTTAGGGTTCACCAGCTGCTTTTGCTAATGAATATTATTGTAAAGGAAATAAGAATGGACGAAAGTTCCAAAAGAAATTGTCAAAGCCAACCCATCAAGTTGTCTCGTATTGCCAGACTTATTTCTCAGGAATTGGTTCTTAAACCGATCGGTTGTAGTATAAGAAACGAGCCAATATGACCCAATGGTACGATAATGATGATCATTCTGAGAGGAAATATGCATGTCTAGGCTATAAGCTGCATCGCCGCTAAAAAAGGGGACAAAGCAAAATCATAGATTGATTGGGCTGTCATTTTTCAATTGCCATTCCAAGACTTGCAAGATTTGTGGTTAACGTAAGATTTAAAATACCCCCTTAAGGAAGTAGTCCACCGCCCTTTATGTGTCGTGATTATGGCGACCAGGGGAGATCGGTAACTCAAAATCTTCATCGCTGCCTGAACTGCGTGAGCGGGAGCTCCATCCTTTTGGGTTCAACGTTGCTAAAGATAAACCATTTACGATTTTGAAGTTGCCATCGGCATCCTCAAAAAATTAATAGCCAGTACCTTCTTCGCTGCAAATGCAACACGGTTCATGGAAATATTTATTTTTTTTTTTCATTTCATTCATTCGCCATATATTATTATCAATCTGGATAGCAATTATTAACCTCCCATCTACAAGTTCTTGTTTGGATTGGTAAGTTGGTTATTTTCAAAAAACGTTGGATAAAAGGACCCAAAAACGAAGCGCCAGAGTGGAAAATTGCACGCCCACTTCGCAGACCTTAAAACAAAAAACGGTATCCATTGTACAGCTGCGCCTGACTTCTTTTTTGTTCTCGTGGGTCAAGACCACACTTATCAGTTAACAGCACTGAGGTTTTCGAAGCTGAAGTGGTATCAGCCATTATCTTCGATTCCATCGAGGACTTCAAAGCGCGTACTGAGCATGGAAGAGTACGTAGAAAAAATGTGTTTACGACCAAAAAAGAGCAGTTTGAAGATATTGTAAACCGTGTCTAGTTTTGCTGTTGAATTTCCATTGTTGATCCTCCGTTTTCGAATGGACTTATGTGACCACTACAACAACATGTAATAAAAATAATATAAGTTTCAAAATAAAGCAAGGTCCATAAATAAAAAACGAACTTTCTTAAGACCGCAACAAAAAGTAGCCAAAAATTTAGCATTGCAGAGTTTTAAAATCGCAACTTAATTTAAGACGTAGGTCATGAGAAATAAAAAGAAAAATTTATGTATAGTTAAATAGTTTGAGGTACGGAACCCTTCGTGTCCGTATCAGACTCGTCGAGTTTTCTTATGTAGTATCATCTAACACCTTACGTAATAATGGCAATGACGTCACACGACATAAACAATCACTAAACCAAATGCGAAGGCGCCACACAGCGCATAGCGTTTGTTTTGTAAACAAAAAATCTAATCCGCAGTGCAAGTGTCGCTCGTTGGTCATCGACCCCAATTGCCAGATGTGCAATGCGACAAAATATTCTGCGATATCGTGAGTCCGCCGAGTAAACGATATTGGGAACGCTAAGGAGGGTCAATTAGTATTTAAGGAGAACATTTTTCGATAAAAATACAGAATTATTTTGACTAACAATCAACTTGTTTCTCTCAATGGCTAGCACTATGGCATATTGAGCCTGCTTCGCTCTCTTTTCTTATTGACTCATGTTCTGGCAAACTACTTTGGCAAATCTGCCTTGCCTGTAACACTGATCTAATATTCTTTAATCTCAACGTATCTTGAACCATTATACTAGAACAGGCAACAAAAGCAGAAGTATGGTTTACATATGTGCCAGCATAACAGGATTGTATCCAAATTGAAAAGCCGGCTATGAAACTGACAAATCACTCCCCCACAAAGTCTTTATTTGAATTAGAATGCCGAGAATCGATTACTTAAACTAGATTAAAACTCTAATTGCAAATTATTAGAATCGCTTTGAATATCTTATTTATGAAGTTCATTCATTATTGCTATTTCTAGGAATAATCTGGAAGCTACAAAATCGCCCCTTTAAATGTAATGCAATTATATTTATGGAACTCTGATCATTTGCTGCTAAAAATGAAACTTGAAAAATTAAAAAAAAAAATCAAGAAGAGATATGTATTTTACGCTTCAGCGCGCCGAGTACTCTTTAGTTACTCAATTCTGAGGCATACGATAGCTTGAAGTAAATTTAAAATAATCTATTCCCCAACGGAAATACACGCATGACTACATTATTCTAAAAGTTCCTTTGATTTTATTTTCTGGATTCCCCCACTCCTCTTAACGCAATGATTGAAATTATTATTCAAATGTCTGAGCAGGGTTTCATTTCTGCTCGAAAGCTCACCTTTACGGCCCACTGCCGCCGCCACCGACTCTTATCACTTTCACCCCACATAAGTAAGCCTTGTGATATTTTCATTTGACAAAAATAAATCGAATTAATGTGACAAAGCCTCACGCGATTTACCAAAGTAACGAGCCTACCCCCGACCCTTTTTTGGAGCCCATACGACACGAGCACACACATGATGGCGGCGGAGCACAGCAATTTATCTCCACCACAATTTGAATGAGTCTTAAAAGCAAACTCAACAAGAGGAACCATCATGAAAAGAGTATCTACGCCAGTAAGCCCCGACCCCCCTAACAATTTTATTTCTTGATATAATCGTTCAATACACGTGCAACCCAACAGGCCAAGGATACGACAACAAACGAAAAATAAAATCGTATTCAAAGCCGCCAACCATTTGACATTTTTTCCCAAGCATTTTGACATATAAACCGCCCTAAGAAGGAAAAATCGGTAAATTTGTACCACAATGAGCCAAATGTGTGTGTATCCATCAAAATGCCTAAAAATTACTTACAAATTTCATGTTCCAGCCTCATTCCAAATGGAGACGTCATCCAGTCGAACGGCAAGCGTGCGGAGAACCAGGGAGGTTAGCCAAAAATGAGGGAAAGAAATTGTCAAAAAAATTGCCTTAAGGGCTACCGAGTACCGGGAAAGGTAATAAATTTTACTTGCTGAGGGGTGGCCGACATCCATCCCACAAAAGAACCAAAGCTGTGGATAAAAGAAAAGACCGAAAAATTAACGGGAGAAAGGTAAAGCGCAAGAAGCATAATCAGAATACGAAACCGACAGGTTGTCAAAGGTTCACAATGTGCCCAACCGCCGTCGCGCCGATTTATTCGATAAAAAACCAAAACAGAATAAGAAACGAAAGACGAAAAAAAAACAAAAAATGGTTAAGTTTGAGGCTTCAGAGCAACGTGCCTACGGCCTACGTGAGGGTTAAACTCCCTTTCGTATTCGTTTTTTTTTTCTTTTTACTATTTTTCCTCCCCCGTTGACTTAGAAAGGGCGCGCGGTGCGGTAACAAGAGAAGTTGGAAATTACGTAATTTATATCCTTGCGTGTTACAAGAGCACCTCCAATCCAAACACATCCTTACTCATTCGTATTCGCGTACTGCCCTCACCGGTACAATGTTCTACTCTACCAATACCCGGTTAGAACATCCGGGTGTAGTAGGAGATCCTTTTTCCCCAAATTGGGTGATAATGATAATGGGGAGAGATGCGAATAAATGGCTGCTATCCACGTAGATGTACCCGTGCCATCGACCCACAAGGACGATATGAAGGCTGACGTTAGATTGTCCAGTATTCAATCATGCTTGGGTCGAGATTGCAATGGAATTACATTTTCTCGTCGAGGCTTTCCTATGATTTATTTCGTGAATAATTGATTGGTGTTTCCCCGAAGAAGGAAATTACCGTTAATTTGGTCACACTTCATTTAGGTGCTTTCGAACGCCTAAAAGAGGCAAGGCAAGGACGTGTAAAACGATTCGATGTGTTCGCACAGTGGAATTGCCGAAACGTGGAGTGGTCAGATGGTGTTCTCATTTGGCAGCTAATGAAAGAGGATAGTTTGTTGAATTTCTGTTTACTGAGGATTCCATTTGATCATCCTTGCAGAATGATTTTTAGCCTTTGTTCGAACAAACATGCCACTCTAGAGCAATCAATGAGGTGAGGGACTAACACTAGCAATAAGGGTCCCCCTAATAGTAAGGGCTAGTTATCATAGCATCCTTGGAGGAAAAACAATTCTAGTCGCCAGATAATATTAATGCTTTCTAATGGGCGTGATCCTTTTTCTTATAATTTACTCGCTCTCAAGGGGTTATGACTACTCTTATAATTAATTTCTAGAAAGCGAGTAGAAGGATTTGGAGAACGAAAGGGAAGATTGTTAAGTGGTTTAGAGTTCAGCTGTTTTTTGGTTTCAATTCATCAATTCGTGGAGTACGAATAAGGACAGAGAACTAGAATCGAATCGAAATAAGTTTATAACATCAAAATCAATGATACATCATCTACACAAACCATTATTTTGGCGACACAAACTTGGAGTTCTAGCAAGGCAAGCCGATACAGTGATCACTTCAGCAAGGCCACCCACCCGGTCAAACAACTATAACTGGTCGGACCACTATAACTGGTCGGATACTGCTACTGATACTGCTTATTTGAACTCCTACGCCAAATGATGACTGGAGTAGATTCGAAAACAAGATAAGAGTTCAAGATCTACTCTCGAATTCGAACATGTGACAAATCTATTCAACCCGCTTAAAAAACAGGCGCTCAACAGAGCAGAGGTTCTTTCTTCGGGTAAGATAAAATCGATGGGTTTTGGTAAATACGATTGGCAGCATGAATGGATCCTGATCCAAACTCAAGATTCTGTTTTCCGACAAAATGTTGTTTTTCATGTGAACATGAATAATGTTTTCGGATGAGAGCCGGAGCAGAGCTGGCAAACATAATGAGTAGAACAGGGGCGTTTTGAGAATGAGGCGAGAGCAAGAATCATCGCTTCGCAACGCGAGGATTTAGGAAAATCGAAAAACTCCAGCTGCGTGACGGTGTGTAGTTTGTTCCTCTTTCAAACAGAAAAGATCGCGTATTTTTAAATTTTGTTTTGTTGCGTTTGAAATGAATAAATGGAAGGGAATTTCCGATTGAATAATAGGAAAAAGTTTCATTCAAGCAAATCTAGAATACCTTATTAATTAATAAAGGGTGATTTTTAAGCTATTATCTTTTTGTCAACACTGCTTTAAACAGCTGACGCACGTTTTGTTTCACTGTCAAACATCTTCAGTTTGGTCTATAATTTAACCATGAATCCTATTGTGGCTAAATTTCGCACGTAATTTACATTGTTGGACATTAAACCACCAACACGCTTACGTAGAGTGCGAACTGAAGAAAATAACGCAGCTGTATCGGCCAATGTTAATGATGACCATCAATTATCGATTCGTCGCCGTTCGCAGCAATTGGGCCTCTGTTACTCAACAACGTGGAAAATTTTGCGGAAGGATTTAGGTTTGATGCCTTTCAAAATACAGCTGTTGCAAGAATTGAAGCCGAACGACCTACCGCAATGTAAAATTTTTGGTGAATAGGCCTTGGAAAGTTGGCCGAAGATCCACTTTTTTACCAAAAATGAGCGACGAAGCTCATTTTTGGCTCGATGGGTACGTTAATAAGCAGAATTATCGATTTTGGAGTGAATATCAGCCAAAAGTATTGCAAGAGCTATCAATGCATCCAGAAAAAGTCACAGTTTGGTGCGGTTTATGGGCTGGTAGCATCATTGGACCGTACTTCTTCAAGGATGATGCGAATCGTAACGTAACTGTGAATGGTGAGCGCTACCGTGAGTTGATATCCAACTTATTTTTGCCCAAAATGCAAGAGCTTGACTTGTGGTTTAACAAGACGGTTTCAACAAGACGGTGCCACATGCCACACAGCACGCGCAACAATGGACTTATTGAGAGGCGAGTTCGGTGAACATTTGTCGCCTAGATCGTGCGATTTAACGCCTTTAGACTATTTTTTGGGGGGCTATGTTAAAGCGCATGTCTATACAGGCAAGCCCGCTTCAATTGACGCATTGGAAGACAACATTAAAGCATTTATTCGTGAGATACCGGCCGAAGTGTTGGAAAGAGTATGCCAAATTTGGACTAAGCGGATGGACCATTTGAGGCGCAGTCAAGGTAAACATTTGCATGAAATAATCTCCAAACATTAAATTCTTTTGACCGTACTATCGATACCGTTTTTTTTTTAAAACTTTCCTATAGCTTTCAAAAAATCACCCTCTACGAATAAGTAAAATCCGTTAATGAAAGAAAATTTAACCATTTATTTTTAAATAGAGATTACATTCAAGCAGGTCTTATATAGGCTCCTTTATACATTATTGCACAAAGTTTAATAACAAAATAGTTAGTTTAATTTTGGTTGAAAAAAAGGCTTAAATTTTTTTTCTGTGACAAAGTTTGAGCATGTTAATTTGTCATTTTATACTCAATATCAACAATAAGTCTTTCGAGATCATTGCACCCATTTGAAAACCGTTTTAAAACGGAAAGAGCAATAAATGCTCTGCTAATAGTTGGCTTTATCCATTCTTCTTGATCCAGACTTTCGTGCAAATTTTCGACATCGAAATCGTCATTTCGTTCATCGGCGAACTGCAAATCCACTTCATAAACAATGTCATCATCCGTTAAAAAACAGGAAAGATTTATATCAAAATCTGTTAGAAAAGCGATTTATTGTTGAAGTGCGTTCAAAAAAACATTTTCATTATCATTTCAGATTTTCAGAAGCAATTTTTTATAGAAGATGGACCTACCATCCACCAGGCCCTTTTAACCATTCTTATTGCTTGAAGAAAGTCGATTTTTTTTGAAAACCCTGTTAAAGAATCCCCACATTCTAAATATAGAAGTTGTTTGTTTATTTGCCATTTTTAGATACATTTTATTTTTTTCATTTAAGCGAATTCTTTTCTATGAGGAGTTATACATTTAAGAAGGATTCTTTTTTCACTTATCCGAGTTTTTTACTTAAGCGGGTTTCAATAAAGCGGAGTAGTTGGTATGAAATTAGTGACGGGACAGATTATATTTTTCATATAAACGGGTTTTGCAACTAAATGGATTTCAACTAAGCGGATTCGTCTGAATACATTTTTGAGCTTGCAACTGAATCTTCAGCTATGATAAACTAAACATATTTTACCCAAACCCGAAATTATTATTCTTATTCTTATGACAGATTTGCAATTTGACACTTAAATCTGACAAATAAGTTTTTTTATAACCTGGCTTTAAGTAGTACATTGGGAACATCCTGATGCATTGAAAGGGTTTGACAGACAGACTATTCGGTTATTATAACGTGGCAAGTTGTAATTTTCAGTTGATCTGAGACCTAAAGGGGGAATCATAAAGAACAGCTTCGATATGATATGGGAACGTATCGTTAAAGCAAGGCCGCTCTTGACTGAATTATTTGAGAATCGGTCTGACAAGTGTAGTTCATGAATACCTTCGTGAAGCATCAAATCTGAATAAACTAACAGGAGGTGAAATACATAAACATTGAAGATGAAGACGCCCAACTTTCAGAGCCCAACTTTTAGCTAGTTTCAAGTCTTGGTTTTTTTTATTGCAGGAATTATAAAAACTTTTCAAGTCATTTTAATGTGCAGTCTTATCGGGACGTCGCGATATGTATGTTTGTTCGTTATTTATTTCACATTTATAGGACCGAAGTACGCACTTGAGGAACTCCAAATCTAGCAGAGAAAGGGTTGGACACTGACGTGCAAAAAGGGACACTGTAATGCAATGTCAATTTTGTAGAAACTATGATATTTCATCCTGTCGATAAGAGTTGGACACCACCAAAGTCAGTGGCAATAGTGTCGACATCTTAACCTTCTTGCAAGACTTGTTTTGGATCATCCGTTTAAAAATTCAAGTTGGTTTATGCATAAAATTGATGACCGATCTCTGAGTCATATGCAATACTTTTAAAGAGCTTGAGTATGGAAAAGTTTCTAGAATAGGATGATAATTTGAGATATCATCAATTGTCAAGCTACTGGTGCAACTTACTCCACTTAGGCTTGTCACATTTGAGACGATTTAATTCTTCTTTTATTTTATTGAAGACCAAGTCGCCCTTTCATTCATTGATCTTATTCTCATAGTTGCGCTTATATGACTTCAAATGAAAAGTGACTCAAATAAATCTGCCCCACCCTCCTGTGCCATTACCTCAAAATGTTAAATTGTAAAAATTTCCTTATCCTTATTTAAATTTCAATAAACAAGTTTTCTAAAGTGAACTTTCTGTACTGCAAGTTAGGAAGACACAAATTTTGTAAATAATTGTCCATATTTGAGACACTCATATCAATGGTCTTTTGGATCTAATGAAGCATCAACCTTTTCAATCGTCTTTGTCATCCGTTAGTCCTAGTAACACACATAAAGCCAATTATAAGCTCGATATGCTAATATGCAAATGAAGCCCACAGATTTTATCCGACACCAATGTTCCTGCATCTTGTTAATTTGCCACAAATACGTCCTTTATGAATGGATATTATCTCTATAGATCCAACCCCACTATTCCGAATCCCGCATTCAGATTCAAAATGTTTCAAACTCATCAAAGTTACACTACACCCTCCGGAAGCAAACCGCCAGCAATGCCCCCGTATCGTGAGTATCATTTACATTAAAATTAAATCTACAGTTCCCCCTGCGTCCTTGGACATATTCTAAAAACAAAACACTATCGCATCACGGTCGGGAGTTCATCGTAGGAATAACCAAACCAAAGGATTTGGTTAAAACTCCGACTCACGTCCGTCCCGGTCCGGCGAAACCAAACCAAAGGTGTTCAGCGACTGCTAGATGTATGCACTCCGAAGCGATGGCGGTGGGAAGTGGTATAACATACCGGCGGGGTTTACGCCGAACAGGATATTAGAATTTGGTATATTGTGTGGTTGAATCCTTGTGGCCTTCCTGCAGATCGCATTGTTTAACGCTGTATGAACAGTGCCCCGCGCGCGCGAAACGCTTCAGTTGGGCTCAACTCGGCTCGGCATTGCGCTTTGCCTTTTATTTACGAATTATCCAGCACGAGTTCAAATACTGTGCTAATAAATTTCGCCATGGATGCCTGAGCCCATACATAACCAACCAAAACCGTACACACAATGGGTGCTGCCTCAGCCTTACTAAAGAAACACATATATTTGAAAGTTTCTCCAACGACCACCCCCCACGAACCACGGAAGCGACAGGACGCACCGTAAAAAGAAAAACAAAAAAAGGATTGCCTGAAAATTGTTCAAATTCCAAAACTGTACTCGGTACACATTGTTGGATAAAGGAAGGACGACGAATGAAAGGATGGTTTGGAATCCATTGCAGCAGGATAATATGAGCATGTGTGTTTCATTAAAGTTCCAACCATCAACGCGTAGTGCGGTGGTCGACAGTGGTGGCTGTTGGCGCAGGCATATCCTCCAAATCGACTCTGCTTGATGCGGCTTCCATGCTTCCTTTTGCCAGTTCGTTTCCTGGTAGCTACTGCCATTAAGATACTAAGGAGCGTCAGTGCGAACAATTACAACGATTTTCGAATTGTGGTTTTCGCAATAAGGATTTTTCTCCATTCAATGCTACAATCCACACGGACAGTAATCGCAAAGATAAATATTTTTATTTTTTTCCATTTCAGGATGTAAAAAATCCAATTTAGCTTCATTAGAAAGGAAGAGAAAAAATAACGCGACTGTAACGCGATCTTTTTTCGATGAATGTTTGCAACTTTGGCCCAGTTTTTGGAAACGGAAAACGCAGATAACAAATAAAGGAGTCAATATTAATCAACAAACATTCTGTTAGAAGACCTGTCTTATTTTATTGGAATCACTAGGAGTAGGAAGCACTATGATAAAATTAAAATTTTTTAAGGATTCACATCAGAGCATGCCTAGAAGCAGGAGCCTGTAGTAACAATGATGTGGAAATGAGTTCCAGTTGGTTTGTGCTATTTTCCAGTGATTCAATTGAGGAATAATGTTCCAGGTCCAATGATATGGACCATTTTGGAGTTGGCATTCGAGTTCCCATGCAATCTGGTGAAGTGGTAAGCCAAGTGTTTTTTCCAATTTGTTCTAAAAATAAAAAACCAAATCAGAAAACCGTGTTTCGGATCTGATCGCAGCCCTAAAAAATAGAACATGTTCTAGAGGAAAACAGAAAACCGAAATAAAATGCCACTAATGGTAAGGGTGAGTTTTAAATGCAAGCAGGAAAGGTCTCGCAAGGCAAAAGCAATCTCCTAGACTTCACGCTTCTCAGTAGTTTAGTTCCAAAAAAACAGGCAGCTGGGTAGATCGTAGCACACTGCTTTCAATAAATGCGGATCTTTTTCCAAACAAATGCTCTGGATCTCTTCAATTTCCAAGTCGTTCTGCTTTTTTGTTTATCACATGTTCTTGATGCCTTTATTCCATGTTCTGTTTCTCACCTTAGCTCAAATTAAAGTAGAATTTACCTTCAGTACTTTGGCCCATTTGGAACTGTAAATCCTTTTATAGATTTTTTAAACATGTACGAATACCAAATTTCTTCTAAATTTTAAGACTCTGGAGAGACGCAATTCGATTCTTTACGAAATCTTAAACAATTTTTCAATATCAACGTAGTCGTAAACCATCTAAAGAATCTTCCAATAGGGACTTCCAAAAGTTGAAAATTGAAAGCGGCCATACTGTTGAAGATACAACTGTGAATTTGAAAGCTTTTTATTTAGTAACTTTAAAATGTAACTTTCAACAACACGTACAAATAAAAAATTATATTATCAAAAAGGGTGTTCTCTTCTGGCAACGTTCGCGCGCTTCTCCCATTTTACGGTCGCCTAAATTGTCCTTCAGAAAGGATTATTCGCACTGTGGTGGATAAATTTGAGTCCATTGGTTTTATAAACGGTCAATCAACACACGTTCGTTAACGAAACCCAAGACCTGCCAAAAACATTGCCGTTGTCTATGAGAGTTTGCAGGAGAATTTGGCAGTTGGTTTCGCGTTGCTTTCAAGAAATCAGCCTTTCGTCGTGAGTTGGGTCTGCACTAGTACAAAATGCAACTGACCCAGCAGCTGAAGATAAACGATCATAGACAAAGACGCGTGTTCGCTGAATGGGCTCTGGAGCAGCTGGAAATTTTCATCGAAAAATCATCATCAGCGATGAGACCCATTACTGGATAAATGGGTACGTCAACAAACAAAGTTGTAGAACTTGGGTTAATACCAATCCACATGATATCCAAGAACGTAAAATGTTTGCCGAAAAAATTACTGTTTGGTATGGATTTTGGACTGGTGGCGTCATCGGCCTATATTTCTTTGAGATCGACGTTTACATGTTGATGATTACCAACTTTTTTTTGGAATGAATTAGATCCTATGGGACACCACCATTTCAACAGGATGGCGCTACGTAGAACATAGCTCACACCACATTGGAATTTCTGCAAGAGCGATTCGAGGGCATGGTCATCTCACGTGGATGCGAATAAGCCATAAGCAACATGACATAAAAAAGGCGAACGATATTCGAAAGTAACGCCGAAGGCTAGTCCAACACCTGTTAAGTGGAATATTAATTGTCGGGTTCGAAATCGCTCATTCACAATGATCAATGAAGTAATTTTTCCTCATATATACACTCAAATTCATCAACTAAGAAGCTTTGAAATGATTTACCGTCGATTTATGTAGGGAAAGACGTAAATGCATGTGATACGTATTCGTATACGTATAATAGGTACTGACTTAAAAGAACGCGACAAGGAGTTTCTGGCTATTGGTGGAGTCGACACAGCCTTTGTGCGTTATCCCAGTTAAGTTCCGGATTTTTTTAATGTTTTTAATTTCAAGGTTATTACTGAAATTTAAGTCTGTTGTTAAGTTGGTGAGAATGGAATACCCATTCAATTCGTCAAACTGATTCTTCCCTATCTACTCCATCATTTTACACATATTTTAAATATTTGCATTTAATGACCTGACCTTTGCCCATAAGCATTCTACCATGCTATTCTTGAATCTTTTGTTCGACTGCTTTAGTTAAGGTTCTAGTCGATTGAAGGATGCAATTTAATCGAAAGCATTTTTTTCTTAAGCCTTAAATAGGGCTTTTCATACTACTTAATGTTAAAAAAACGTTCTGTAAGGCGTATTGCGAGTTATATATCGAATAGAATCCAAAGAGTGTCTTTGCGTTACGGTACTTCTCAATGCCTGGATCTATTAGCAGAAGTACCTCAGGGGTCTATTCTGGGACCTGTTCTATTCTGCTTATAAAAGACCTACCAAAAATTACGTAAAAATGAGTAACTATATCTCTGACCAATGATGGTCTATCCCATTGGTCTAGTTGAGGACCTAATATGCAACCTTAAAGAAGACATGAAAAATTCATTAATGGCCTATGAGCAATGGTCTAACGGACTTACACCCGTTTTTTTAGCGCAAGTTTATTGATGAAGTTACCAGCCTCGGGCTTTAGATTAATCAGAAGTCCCTTAGCCACAGACCATGTTAACAATACGTTTGGACACACTAATACACGTTGGTTACAACGCTAATCGGTCCAATGTTTAGTTATGCTGCGATGGTTTATCGCAAGCTTGTTTCCCAGTCCGATCATAAGTTGCTTGTCGCTTTTAATGACACTATAAGACACGTATTTAGAATGCGAAGATCTGGCCATTTTGAAGAATATCGTAGGCTTATACAAAAGTGCAATTTATGTGAATTTATTAATGATAGATGCGGCGTATTGATGCACAATCTCACTCACCAATTTCCTATTTCCGAAAAACTTTAATATTTATACTCTTCACGGCTTTTCTTCATCCAATTGCCTTGCCAGGCTCTGGACCTCTCTTCCATTGAAAGGGTTGGAGCATATTAACACGCAATTATTTAATACTTTGGTGAACAGAATTAAAAACAGGTTTTGATTCCTTCACATTTTAGCATATTATTTCTCCTTTCTTAGCTTAAAGATGTGGATAGGGTCAGTACTTTTTTTCGCTTTGGACTGTGGATTAAAATTTTATTTTATCTTGTTTAACATGAAAATTACTTCACTGTAAGCAGTTTACACTTACAGCTATAAGCCGATTTCTATATGCTAAAAGGAAAGGTCCTATTTGTATTTTTGAATAATAAATTGAATGCTGCAATCTTTTCAGTTTCACATATAAGAAACTATTTAGGACGAAAGATGTTGATTTCAGTATCGTTTGTACACATGCCACCGATGATGAAGCTGAAGACTCCTTGAATTTGGAATCTTACGAACAAGAAACTCGCCAAATATTGTGGTTAAACGAACTCTCAAAGGCGTAAGAGTCCAATGCTTTCAATTAATAAGTACAAGCATTTTTGAGATTGGAAGCCTCAGAAGAAGAAGTTGCAAGGAAAATTTCCAGCGGCAGAAGAGAAAAAATTTCTGCTAAAAACGTAACATGTTATTCTGTCAAAAAACCTTGACAAAAAAGGTTTCTTTTTTCGCAGTATGAGAAATTATTATGGTCATTAAAAGTAAAATATCAAACTGAGGGTTCAGACAGTTTAAAAACTTAATTTTTGACTTCCCATCTGGAAGTTCTTGTAATCGGTCGGATTTTCGGAATTCCAAATTTTTACATAATAGCTCCACGTTTCGTGATCGCGGGATTCCATGGTTTGTAGAAATATATCTGTGTGTTCGTAAGTGCATTCTAGGGACTTTCTAAGGATTTTTCACCACGGGTATCTCAAGGACAAATCAAGCTATTACACTATGCAGAGTGAATACATGGAAGTGTTTTGATTAAATTTGATAAGCTGGTTTAAGTTGTACAACAGAAAAACTGTCAAAAATCTTACAATTTCACTTGTTCAATTAAAATTAAATTGACCAGTGGAAAAAATTTCCAAATCCACTTAACTTATAGTTTTAAACTTACTGATAAGATCTTGGCATTCATTTATAAAAGTAAATACCCTACCTTTCATAAGTTTCCGGACAATAAAGTCAATCAAAGAAATTTAATAAAATTGTTTGCCATTTTCTTCATTTACTTTAAAAATTTATTGCAACTTGCTATATCAAAATAACGTTTATGAAGCTCGAGGTTCAAATTAGGTTTACCTTAAAGGACTTTGAAAATAAAATCTGGTTCGTCCTCATTTTCATTTGCACCAATTCGGCTGTCAAACAAGACGTTCAGTCGATCTTCTTAATGTTTCCCAATTTTATTGATCTTGAGACGACTTGGAAGATGTCCCTAAATTTATCTCTCCTTATTTGGATTCTAGCTTACAAACCTGTCTTTCAAGTTCACCCCAAAACAGTTCTATTAAATTGTGGTCAATTCATATTTTGTAGTGATCCTTTCTCTTTTTCTTGAAAACATATATGAAGCTTGAAAAAAATATAAATCGGAAATGTGAATCCAGAAAGCTCATTATATATTTATTATTTTATGATGATGATAAGAGAGGTTGAAAAAAGGGCTCAATACATTTTATGGATCTTCAAGACGGTCAGAGTTCATCGAATAAGCGGATTTCTGCATTGTTTTTCATTGTGGGAAAATATCGAAGTGCCATAATTTAATATTGTTGAAGTTGAAGAAACGTTGCCGTCAAATACTGTGGATGTTGAGACAAAGGAATACCGAAGGAAAAAACACGAATGATAAAACAGCAAGACAATTCTTTGAGCTTCAAATTTCAGACTTCAAGGCAGAATTCCGTCGACATCAATATCTTCATCACATCATCATGATCATGAAAAAATGAAAAACCGAATCCCGGTTAACCAATTGGAACAAGTGTGTCGGGACGGATGGGACACAACCATCTTTTCCGATAGATCAGGCTTAGATTCTCCAAGGATCGATGACCTAATAGTAAAGTAAAACATTACCCTATATCTCAGCTGTTGGCGAAATAAAACCGCACAACTATTTTACCTTGGTCCTGTTTTCGGAGTCCTGTACATTTCTCAAAACCTAACAAATTAAATGTTTTTTCGAATACGAAATATAACGAACCTTGAAGGTAAAGGACAAAAAGTTTCGACTACTCCTTCAAACATCGCAATCACCCAAAGTCCATTATCAATTTCCGCTTCCCCATTTTTGTGTGGAGGGACTACAGTTTTCTCTCGATAAATTAAAATAATTCTATTGAAGGCGAAACGTTTTCACCATAAACTGGTCCAGCTTAAACGCTTCAACACTTTCCGAGGTAGGACCCATCAACCGAAAGCTCGTGTTAATGTGTGGGCTTAAAATTAATGACAAATCTTCAAGGATATGCATTTGAAGGGCAATCCGTTCACTTCGGAGCCATAATGTTCTGTTTGACCAAAGATGGTGCTGAACTGATGGGCTACTCCTGAATCTCTCATTCAACCATAAGTCACTGTGTCTTGACACACAGAGATTGAATAAATTGAGACAAAGTCCTTGTTCGATGTTTCCGGGCAGATCCTTTTCCTTTTTTGGGTGATTATTATTAAAATTCTCGTGTCTGGTATTGGAGTAACAAAACTTAACAAAGGCTACAGCATGAGGATAAGTCCAGGTTAAATGGCTTAGGATTTAAATGTTCAATTTGGAAAATTGAAATGTCACTGAGGACAGCATTTCAAACTGCCAAATTGAGTTATTGAGCCTTCGCAAAGACAAAGAGATAATATGAAATTTTATTGGGACGAGTGTCGGATGAAGAGTAGAAGGACAATTTGGTTTTGTGATGTTGTTCGATTTTGTCTTGTAGCTGGACTTTTTAGGATTTTCCCCTACCAAAAGAAAAACCATCTGAATTTTGAAGTGTGATTTGAACAATGATTGTCCTGAATCTAATTCAATTCACAAATTGAGTTCTCGTGTCGATGGACTGAATTTTAAGCCGATTTAGTTTGATATTTTCCTCTTACAAAGGATGCAATGATACAAAATACTTCTAGAGGGAAGTCCTCAAGTTAAAAATATCTTTAGTCAAGTTATTCGACAATTCATTGCCACTCAAGTCAATACCGAAATGAGCATTAAAAACATTCTTAGGGGTCGCAGAGAGAAGCACAGCTCGATAATTTGGACACATGAGAGATAAAGCGAGACATGGAAGGGGTAAAGGTCGGAATCGTTTCTAGAAATGTTATATAGTCACAGCATATACAAGACACTACCTACCTTTTTACAAAGAAGCAAGACGTTTACTTCAAAGGAAGTTCCGTCGAAACTCTTTCACATAAAAATTCGAAAACTAAAAACTAGTTCTAAGATAAAGAAATTTATAGCAGAGGAGTTTGATCATCAAAATATCTAAAAAGCAGACATCTGATGTTGTTTTGTAGTCTTAACTTTTGAATGGAAAAAAATTCTATTAGTTTTTGAAGGTGATGTCAATATTAAGTTAGCGCCGCCTTTATTGTTCTCGGTTCGTAATCACCACATTTTCAATCGTCTTGGCAAAAACTTTGGGCGAATATTCTCGTCCAAAGCCTGTTCTAGTAGAAACTTGAATACGAAAACTTCAAAAGAACGGAGATGTCCAATAAAACACTTAAGCCGGCCGACAGAAACCACCGAAACGAAAAGACGGAAGGCGATTTGGAAATGCATCCTTCTGTCTTCGCGTGAGCTGCATTTGCATATCCTCCAGCACCAATACAACAGCTAATGGCTGAACACATGGTTCCTTATCCATTTAAGACACGAATTCGGCCTCGACTTTGCTGATGGTCGGAAGAAGACTGATTGGCTTTAGAATTGACGGATCAGAGTTATCTTTTTGCATCAATTAACTGGTCCACCATCAGGCGAATCATTGACGACAACAGAAATAAAAGTGCTTGGGTTGTAATTTTGACGAAATTCTGAGTCCTAAATGTATCGAAATTGTATAGCAAAAATCATGAAGATTGCAATTTGTTAGACATAATTTCAATAAGCCCTCATTTTTAGGGAAGACTTCTGTGGGTGGACGAACAGCTTGTTCTTTAGGGGATTTTTTAAAATTCAAATTATTTTCGGAGGTATCGGTATTTTGTTGACTCGGCATCAAAACTGGTTCGGCCCGAACTAATCGAACAAAAGACATTAGGGATTCTTCTTCTACCTGAATCCATATTTCTCAGTAAAACCTTTTGTCTTTGTATATATTGTAATACAAGAACCCAAGGTGACTTGTATCTTTTATATTTAGTGTTCACTTACGCCCAGCTGCTAACAGTTGAATTCTAATCTTCAAACCACGTGGACGTACATATGTGCTGTCAGTGAAATAAAAATATTTTGAAATATTTCTTTTTAATCAAATGGATAAGAAGTCCTCAGCGCAAAGGATAACGCGTCCAGATCGACAAACAAAAAGGCGATTTCACGGCAATAGATTCACGGCACAGGAAGACACCAGTTTTACGAGTGCATCAAAGAAGGCCAGAACTGTTCGATATGAAGAGAGAAACGCGGAAAATAGTTTTTTCGAAGTCGAGGAAGGTCCGATGTTTGAAGCAGGAGTAGCAGATTGAATAAGTGTAAGTCTACAATATCAATTCATGACTTAGACTGCGAAAAACTTTACGAGAAATTTTAAACGTGTTTTTCTCGAAACTGTCTTTTTCAAAACAACCCACGATTTCTCAGGTTCTACTGGACCGACTTACCTGAAATTTTTAGAGAGCCTTCTTTATAGACTTGTCTATATCTGAAACTATCACCATACCCAAATTTCTATTACTTTTTTTTTTAAAATTCGAAAGTCAAAAAAGTGGTACAAAAATTGTTTTTTTTCAGGCAGTCGCTATTTTGTCAAAAAGAAATTTTCCAGCTTTTCCGTAGTTCCAGACATTGCGACATTATTCTAGATTAATTATCTTTTTTTTGGTTTTAGATTACTAGGAGGGTTGAAATCGTGGGAATGGATACGCGCCAAATAAAAAACTTATAAAAAAATGGATGATAAAAATATTGATTGCCTTTTTTTATGACACTTCAAAAAGTACATGAAATCCATGCCCCTTAAAAGCAACAACATTTTGATTACTCTGATTAAAAAGAAAAATCCTAGTTACTTAAATGGAGGGAAGGCAGTGGTTGGGTCTCTCATGGGGTGTTCCGATCATTAAAGACTACTACAGATACTAAATGAAGTTGCATTGGAAGCATAATCAATGTTTTTCTAGGGATACCTCATATAACAACATGCACTAAGCCCGGAACAACAGAAACTGTCTGCCCAAATTAGGCCAGGAAATGTTAAAATGTTAAAATGGTCTCCACAAAATCTTAATTTTTATATTACTGCAAATATTTGGCATCTAGTCTTTCTTTGTTTCCACCAAATATTGAAAGATCAGCGAGACCTTCGACTTTCAGGCGTCTTAACAAAATTAAATGGAATTTTGCATACCTTTGTTACATTCTTTTAATGGATTTTATCCAAATTAAAAGCGATTTTTATTATTGATTGAATATTTAAAAAAAAGGTCCCAAGTCTGTGTTAAACTTGCACACTAAGGGCTCCGTATTACCGTACAATAAACGATGGAACTAAAAATGTCCAGTTTTAGAATTTATCCTTCTGTACTTCAAGATATTACTTTCTGCAAAACTTAAAGATGCTAGGTTAAGCGTTTCCCCATATCAATGTTTTTTGTTATTTGTAAATTCTTCTAATGCAATATTTCCATGTTAATATTAACACACAAAGTTATTTCCACAATGAAATAATAGTGACACATATGGCTTTTTTTTAATAGAGGCAATGCCGCTTCAATTTTTTATAAGCCACTTTTACTATTTTGAAGGGTGAAACTTTAATTTTAAATTTTATATTTAATTTCTTATAGAGTCCACAGCAGAAAAGTGAACATAAGCGAAAGCGGACCACTTAACAAAAAAAAAACCGGCCAAGTGCGAGTCGGACACGGGCGCCGAGGGTTCCGTTCAAATCTTTAGGTATATGAGTAAAAGTTCACCTATTGCGACAATCGAGTCTTAGTTATGTATTTTTTAAAGACAAAGGTCTCTTTATCGTTTTAGTAATCCTTTATTTTAAATAATCACATATCATTTAATTGATAATGTAACTGATATACCTAAACTAGCCTTGCGCACCAAAATATTGTAGGAACAATACAAGCAAGCTGTGTGATTATATATTTGACAATATTATAATATAATATGAGAAGCTGTTTGAAAAATTGTTTACCCTCCCCATACAAAGATATACTGCAGTCAGTTTTGAATCACAATTTCAATTAAGGTTTTGATTCCCTTGTGTGTGTCGAAAATTTGCGGCATAAACAAGGGGCAGTAGACTTGAGTAATAAATATAAATTTCAGCTTGATACCTCCACGCGTTCCTAGTCTTGGGTTCTGAGAGACAGACGGACGGACATCAACAAAGTGAGTCTATAAGGGTTCCTTTTTTTCCTTTCGAGGCACGGAACCCTAAAAAGAGCTTCAATACCTCTAGAATAATTTTTTGTGGCTTGCTTAAATCATAATGATGTCTGAGTGCTTTGAGAGAATTCAAAAGTTTGATAAAAAATCGACATGAAACAATACTATAAAAATTATGGAACGTGGTAATACGAAAAGCCTGAACTCATACTTGATTCAAAGAATTACCATATGAGCTATAACAATTGACTAGTCTGAAGATAAAAGTTCCTGATCTCATAAAGAAAATGTTAAGCATTTTGTAGCAGGACAAGTGTTGGGCTGGAAGAATCTTTTAATGTTTAAACAATGGACAACTAACAAATTGTTTGAATGAATTTTATTCTAGTAATCTCCTCTCTAATCTAGAATGAAAAATTCCGTATCAAATTCATCAATAGTTGTGTAGAGCTAATATTGTGCAGAAAATGAACCTTTCTGGGGATGCCACGAAAATAGTTTTTTTTCTTTTAATTTAACGTGTGGCTTTGAAGGCTCATCCTCAAGTCAATGGCAAGTCCCAAAATTTTAAGATTCATAAAATTTTTAAAGAACTGCGGCCACTGCGAAAAGAACAAAAGGGCAAGCATGCTACAGTGTCCTAGTTTATTCTAATGTTGAGAAACTTTACTTCTTATTACTTCTTTTTCTCTAGATAAAGAAATGTGTATCTTTTAGCAAACGGGAGAGGGCATCCACAGGATGTACAGGACTGAAAAAAATGTTCTTATTAAAAAAAACTCACCATCCTATTTTTAACAGTTTTTCAGTAGCTCTTTTCACGGCTATTATTTTATTAAGAATACTTTCTACTAGCTGCCATCCATCTCTTATATTTAACTGAATTGAATGTGTAACTGAAATGAAGTTTTGACATAAACAGCCGATCTAAAAGCTTAATTTTGTTATATGAATTTGATTTTAATTTCAACATGATACCTCAACGCGATCCTTACAAAAAGAATTTTGAGGTACGGAACATAAATATAATTAAAAATTATCAGTTAATTAATAGATTAAATTAATGTTGAAACCCTTAAAGTGTGAACATTATACCAACTACATTGTGCAAATAATGTTACCATGCACTGCATTCAAAAAAAATCAGTTTCATTTTTGCTTTCATCGTCTTTAGAAGCCCCTTGAAATGGCTTCAAAAAATCGCAGACATTTACAAATGATTATTTTTCAAGGTTCACTGACTAGGGTTGAACTTCAACAAAAAAAATTACGTATACGCCACCGCAGGCGTATGTTATCCATCCACCCACACTCATCGGCATACTTAACATAAAAGATTTAAATATTATATCTCGCGTATTAATTTTGTTTTTTTTTGTTGTTGTGCTGAATGAACAATCTGCTGACTTTTCGATACATTAATTCACGGGATCATCATTTGATATAACAAGTTTAAAGTTAAACATTACGAGCACATTATCCATCCTGTCATTTTGCTGGCAAGGACACACGCTACTTTGTCGCCCACATCTGCTTATAAAGCCAGTCGTCTGTCTGTCGCTTTTTATCTGTTTGTGCATATCTGCGCCACATAGAATCCTGAGCCAAAAAACGAAAAAAAAAAACAATAAAATAAAAGATTATATTCAGCTCAACCCACACACTTTTATCTCGTGTGTCAGCCAGCGAGCGAGTGAGTCTATTTGTCTGGTTTATCGCTTCACATCGACGAAGGTTGAAAATGCTAATATTCCAGAGTCCCTTTCTGGTGGCACACACCACCACAACTACCGTGTGTCGCCTCGTCGTATTGGTGCACTCACTCAAATCCGGTTGGCAGACATTCAGTCGGACAAGAGGGGGTTCTCACATCCTTGCTGGGCCCGCGTGCAGCCGCCAGAAAGTTTCACGTTGGTAAAGCTGCGCGCAATAAAACTTATATGCAGATGTGATTTGTTATGGTCGGATGGAAGGAACCACCGGCATTAAATTTATGAAATTATTATGCGCATTTACCTGGCATTAACATAATACGTATGTGCCATTGTATGGAATGAATGGGACCCAGTCGTCGTGCTTGATGGCGGAGATCCTTTACTATCAGAATATTGGCTGCTGGAGTACCTACATTTTTTCTGTATGCTGCTGCTGCTCTTATCTATGCGCCTGCAGTTGAACAACTTCCACGAGTAGAGAGTTTTTCTATCCTATGTATTTTTTTTCTCTCCCGTCAGAGTGTACTCGCCAAAAAAAAAAAAAAACAAGAAGGAAGAACGAGGACCTGAATTGGATCCTTTCGTTTTCAATTTGCTACAATTTTTTTGCATGTGAAAGACGAAGTATCCGCAAAGTCGAGTGGTGTATCTTTTGACTGAATGAATGTCGAAGCTCTATTAGATATTAGATTTTAATTCAAAAATTAAATCACATTAAAATGATTGAGGCACGGCTGATGGAGATGCCGAGAGATGGCGCTGCGGGGCTGAGATACTCCTATTTGCCTTTGAAACGAAATACACTGTATCTGTATCTGGAGTGGCTTCTATGCTATGCTGTGTGATGAATCGAAAGGGATTTCCAGTAATTGGCTTCGTTGTTTGCAATTATTACTGGAGAATTGTGTGCAGCTATGTGAAGAGGGCATCGAGATAGGAAGCAAGCTTGTTGATGGAAGCACACTCAGGGTGCGGCGCTTTTCGGTCCGGATGGGTTTATCTTTTGAAAATTTTTAATTAAATCTTTCGATAAAAGCCACTTTGACTTTGTCGTGTGTATTATTCGAATTGTCATTTCATAAGTTATATCATCAAATGTGAAAGTGATTGTAAGTTCTTTGCATTTCGATAGAAACGAGTATACAAGATAAGCAAGTGGCAAATTGTCAAACTTGGCTTTGTGGGATGGAGTAACACCTCCACTAAATGTTCATAAATGATGGTCTTAGGAGGATATTCTGTCTAGTTGGGTTTTCTTACAAACCTATTGAACTACACAAGTTGGAATCTTTGGAAATCGTCGACCATCAGAGGCGGAGCAGCAAGAAAACGGCGAATGAAATCTGGACTTTCTAAAGACATGATACGAGTTCATCAGTAGAAGAAAGCGAAGCAAAGATTGGTCCGATGAAAGCGAAAAATTATTGGTTGAAAACGTAAGGCGAGTTTACTACATGACAGCGGACATTTTTATCGAGTAAAAGGTACGTTTTTACGTTTATCAAGTGCTCCAGGCAGGCAATGCTTCAGTGATTCGGGAGTCCTTTTCAAATGTCCAAGTTATCTGATCTCTCTCTGAGATCAGCTAAGCTATGCTTAGCTTTAAAATTTATTTGTTTTAAAGAAGGTAATTAAGAGTTACATTGCAGACCTGCTTAGAGAAGTGAGAAACGCTGTCATATCTTCGCAAACCAAACAAGTATCGAGCTACATTGTTTGAGACGAAATTGAGTCTACGACTTATAACCGAATCACACTGACCGAAGACCTCGCATCCGTATGTAAGTTAAGGCGTAATGAGGGTCTTGACTGCAGGATTCGTAGTCTTATGGGAGCGAAATATTGCCTCGCCCTTAAGGAGCGTAGATGAAGTTCACTGATATGTTTAAATGATAATTCCAAGTTCAAGTTTAACTGAATGTCATACCCAAATTTAATTGAATGTCATACCCATACGACTTTGTTAGGTAAAACAATGAGAGAAAATAGATGTGGAACTCCTAACATACTGCCAGCTGTGATCTTTCTATTATTAGACAAATTTTATTTCCTTGAGAGTTTATTGCATAAGACTGAGTGAAAGACAGTGGCAAATGCCTTAGAAAAATCAATGAGCATAGGGGAATGTGACTTAGTTATTGTCCAAATTCTGTCTTATGTCACGAAAGCCAGATTGATTAGTAGTCAGAAGATTATGCTGCTAGAGATACCTATGAATAAATTTCTGTATAGTTTTCACACTTTGGCGGTAAATTTTACCTGTTGTGCTCTAAGGTCCAGGTATGTTTGTGACTTCTTCCACAGCGAGGGAAGTACTCCCGTAGTAATATTATGGTTAAAGATGTGCATTGCGTGTGGCAATATTCGAGTCAAATTAATTTTTAAAATAAATTTTTCGATCAGCAATTAAAAATTGTAGCTGTACTCCATAACCTTCCGCCAAATTTGATTTAATAGAGAGAAGGCTTTAAAACACATCCGCCAGAAATACGCCAGATAAAGCGATTTCTTCCAAAGGTAACGCAGCGGCTTAGCAATAAGATTGAAGATTCAAACGCTTCAAGTAAAACTGTATTTTGACTGCTCGAATTTTTAAAACCGCATTATTACGGAGAGTGCGAAATGTTTTTAGATATTCTTCTGCTCTGATGCGTTTTCAACGCCTTATTGCGTTTTTTCATAAGCTCACGGTTATCACATATGAACCATGAATTAAGACCATGCCAAGTCGCTTCGGTTCTTAAAGGAATATGACTATCGAATAGAATAGAATAGAATTCACCTTGGTTTGTAGAATTTTAATTTGTTAGTCTGGTGATGACATACAGTGTATTTGATCGCAGATTGTTATTTTTAATTTCATCTCGTTACTAGCCCACCTGATCCTACTCATATCATCAACTTCTGTTTGTTTCTTAGTTTTTCTTTTCAATTCAGCGGATGTTAAGCCACAGAAAACCATTCCGCTATCGGCGTGTACCGCTTAGTCCTTAAGCGCTGCAAGAATTGCTTGCCGTTCTGACTTTCATCCGTGAGGCGTACATTCGGTGGAATTAGAAGACCGAGTGAAGACACATCTGTACAGCGGCTACTTTTACCAACTAAGTCTTTCTGGAGAGGGTTCAGAATCTTTATGATTGCTATTCTATGGGTAATGCTCCAGAATGAGAACCTGCAAAACCATTCGGTAAGAGTGCTCATCACTTATCATTAACCCCAGTTACGAGTATTCACTTTGAATTTGGAGTCTATGTGTTTCACCTTCAGTACAATCTGAAACAATTCAAGAACAAAGTGCATCAGTAACTCTCTTTTCATTCGTCTTGACTTTTCGTCTCATGTTGCATTTTCAGGCAGCAAAAGGTGAGTTTATGTACCCTTGAATGCATGAAAATTGAATTTAAAATTTTCTTAAATTTCTAACATGGATTGCAATGACCATGAAGACGCTTTCAAACGAAGATCGTTATTTCATCTTCCATAAAATTATAATATTTGAGTTCAATTTAGTTACTACAAAAGCATCTTTCAAGGAAAAATTAACTTGAAACTTTTCTAGATAGGTAGCTCATCGCGATTCTTTTTCCAGTGGGCTTTCCATTTTAGCCTTGCGAATGTCATTAGTCCTAGATAGTTAACTAGAAAGTAGACCTCAAGTCCTTATGCACCACTTGATAGACGTGAAGCCACAACGACGTTCATATTATTCAAAAATTCTCTTTTGGTTTCGATGGTTTTTCTGTAAACCTGGTCGAGTGATGGATACTGAAACCAAATTGATGGCCAAAGATAACGTTTGACGTTTCAAAATCATCGTTAAGTGATTTAAGGGCGACTTTCCACTGGCCAGGAATGTATTGTAACTTTATCATGGTATTTGTTTTTTGGCAAATCTTTGAGGAATTTTTAGTTACTGAATTGTACCACTTCTTAAATGTTCGAACAAGGTAGTCGGTTTTGTCTTTATTTTGACTAGCTGGTCCATCCTGAAATTTCTTAATAGAGGCAATTAAAATTAAGTGTTTTTGAAATGTTCCACAGCTTTTCAATGTGATCAAGATATGTGATGTTTGAAAAAAAAATTGCATTCGAAGTCCCGACAGTATTTTAAAATTTTAAGGTGGATGCAAGACGACCTTCATGTTCAGTGCACTCTCCTCCTTCAAATAGATATGTATATATGTAGATCCCTTGAACACGACTTATTTTTCAAAGCGGCGATCTACTCGTAGATGATCTTAATACTTTCATCAAGTTGCTTTTAAATTTAATCCGACGATTTTAAAGATTTGTTGTTTTATGAAAGTTCTCTTCGCAATCTTTTATGAAGCCTTTACAATTAATTCCACAATTGATTGGCCTGGGAGCTTCTTCTCATTACGTTAGGCCTGAAGATATTTTAAATCGAAAGAAGTTGTCCTTTAATGCAACAACACTACGAGTCGCAGAATGCATGTGTTGAGTTCAAAATATATCCGATGACAAACTTTAGACCACGTGAGTCGTAGTGACTTAAGGGGGGAAATCACAGTAGCACACAAAAAAAACATATTTTCGGGAATTAATATTGGCTGAATAACAGTATCAATCGAAAATCTGTAAAGTAGGTTTTATAGCAATACTAAAAAAGTACAAAATTTTTTCAATAAAAAATATTTAAAAATGGCGGCTGCGCAGCATATGCCCCAAGGCGCCTATTTGTGAATGCGTGTCGATGGCCGAAGACGTAGACTCCTTAATTTTTGAGTCTTTAGTTCGCTAGCTACGTAGGTAGGATTTTTTCGATATATTGATTTTTTACAAAATGGAGCATGTTTGAAAATAAAGTTACATTTTTAACAAAAAAAACGCCATAAAATCGTCGATAAAAAAACATTAAGCCATACAAAACAAAAATCCTACGTTGCTCCTTGGAGAAAGATATTTCAAAGCTACTGTCAAAATTTCAAATCGATCGGTAAAAATTTGCTCGAGTTATGTCTTCGGCGAGCTCAAAAAAAGTGGTTTCGAGAAAAACGCGTTTAAAGTTTTAAGTACTACTGAGAACCATATGAAAATATATGAGCATACCGGATATGAGTTACCGCAGAGTGAAAAATTTGGTCACTCGGACAGTTTTGCCGTATTCCATCATTTGGTATATTATTTTTAAGACCCTTAAGCACCTTCAAAGCGAAAAAAATTTTACTGTGATTTCACCCCTTAAGAAGTGATTCACAGCCAGGTTTACAACATTAAGGTTCAATGTTGATATACTTTCTTATTTTTACACTTCATAGAATCTTTGATGGATAAAGAGGAGGAGAAATGTGAAAGGATCATTTTGAAGCATTTTGTTTATCAAAAAAATAGGTTCGCCTTAAGGATTCAGGTTTGTGCTTACCGATGAAATAAACAAGAAAGCAAAGATGTATTTCAATCCAATGAAATCCGATTTCTTTTTATCTTGACTTATTCTTATTTTGCAATGTAAGAATATATCAATAAATTCAAGATGATCCCAATTTTCTTGGGAACCTGTAAATAGACAATATTTATAGGAAAACGTGTTTTGTAAGGATTGCGAGGAAATCATAAAAAATGGAATCGAATGCCGAAAAATGAACTCGTAACAAACGAAATAAACAAGGTAGTAGGACATTCTTCCTCGCTCCATAAAATGACTGCGATTGCAGAGCTCGATTTTTTTGTTCCATCATTTCGCCATTCTTTCTTTTGCTCACGAAAGGTTCTTTATCTTACATGTTTCAATGAAGTCCGCTTAGAAGCATATCCTTAAAAAGTTCATAAGGCATCATGATGGAGCATTGAGTCCTGAATCAAACACCATTCCCTTTGCAGATTGCAAAAAAATATTATTCAATAATATTTCATTCTTTAAACGTCCTCATCCTTTTCGCTCCAACACTCCTTGCTCTGTGTACTGTGTTACAAACGAATGAATGGTACATAGGGTTATAAACTAGGATACAAAAGAATGTATTTATCTCCCACAGACGGAAAGACTATTAAATGCTAGAAAATAAGTTCATAGTCCTTCCGTAGCTAAGAATATGATGCTTTGAATCGTATAGAGTATTAATATATAGGAAGATGAGTGGGAGAGGTATATGTCTCTGGTGTTTGTCCTTTTTGCATATTGATTCGGAAAAAAAGGAGACATGCTTGATTATCGTTTCCTTCATGCTAATTCCTCTTTGTTCGTTTCAGCTCGAGGGGATGTTTTATAATGCAGAGCAGCAATCAGATAGATATCCTCGTTTTTGTACTGAGCTTTGCCCGACTTGCTCCTTCCCGAAGGACAATCAAGATTTCCACTTGGAAGTTCATTTGCTATATTTTATGTGTGCTCACTTGACTTCTGTTATCTGTTCAGATTCTAATTAATTTTTTTTTTTTACATTTTCTTGGTTTTTTTTCTTTATAAACATTGATTGGGTCTTTACGAGTGAAAATTTATGCATGAAGGGTTCCATGGACTTGAATAAAGTTTTTAAAATTTGAGGTGTAAGGAATTTCCATAAATTTTTCATACATATTTTAAGTAAAGAATTGTCTTCCAGCAAACTGAATAGGAGATTTGAATTGATGTCAGCACCTTAACGTGATGACGTGGCTGATTATACCGAATAAATACTAAAATACATTTTTACGTTTTTTTCTGAGTACGATACGATACGATATTTGATTCAATTTATTGTTATTTTGTTATGATTGTTATTTAGATTTTATGAACAGGGACAATTGCGATGATTAAACAAGAATTTATATTGTGGTAAAGGATTTAAATTTGTTTTGTTGTAAGTAAAAACAATAAAGCAAACTTAATCCAGCACCATTGTCTATCTGTTTATCAGAAGGTCCTTCCTATATAACACGAGAACGAAACCTTTGATTTTTATGTTTGAAACAACCCATTTCGACTTAAACGGCCAAATGGTCGAAACGTGAGATGAGATGAGACAATTCGCAACGACACATACAGAAGCTGCGCTAATGAATATGAAGATGACTTCTTCGAGCAGATTTTTTAGCATCAAATAAGAATTTCATGGTGCGGAAAAAGTACACTTCCAAATTTTTTCTTAGAAGGCATTCAGTAAGATACTATCACCCATCTGCCTTGAATTTTTTTTTATACGTTACCTGTATTAAAAAATTGCTATATTCAGATTCAATTATTATGTATTATGTTCTAATGACAAAAGTAAGAAATCTATACATTTTTATCTAATGAATTGAAGAAGGGCAATATTGAAATGATATAGTAAATAATATTATAAATGGGGCAAGTTCTCGTGTACCCATCTCTGTATTGACAGAAATAAGTAGGAATTTCTGCGACAAGATTATTTCAATAAACTCTTCATTTCGTTGTAGCCAGGTCTCCAGACCTGACTGCACCAGATTTTTTCTTAAGGGCAAGATGATGTCTAAAAAATCAAACTAGCAAATATAAATTAATTAAAGTATTTCATTAAATCAATAACTGAGTCGATTCCAATCTCAATCCTCAAGACTCTGATGAGCAAGTTTTAAGTAAAATACCACATATGCTTCACTCAGCGAAAAGGCCATTTGAATGCATAATATTTTCAAAACTATTTCAATAACTAAATAAAAGTGTATTGAAATATATTAAATAAATATCATGAATTTGAGAAAAAAAATAATTGAGTTTCTTATTGAAGCAAGATTAATGAGACACCCTGTATAAGATAGACTTGTTTGTGTTTTTTTTATTACTGTTGTTGTCACTCAAATTAACGGAGAAAGGTATCTACTCGCCAGGGGCTCTTTAGAGAGTCCTGTGATAGCCGCAAGGGACACATTTGTTATCTGAGTTCTAGGATATTTTCCATCAGTTTTTTTTTCTTCATGAATATTTTATTAATAATTGAAGTTGTTTTGTCGTTAATGTGGTGCTGCTAAATTGTTGGCACTTGTTTTGAAGTAAGTTTTTGAGGACAGAAAAACTTTTTTTTCGTCTTGGTTTGCTCTTGTATTTTTCACTTTTCTCAGCAGTGTTTTGGTTATGAGCAACAACAAATCCTCATCTGAGCTTTAGCTGTGTTAAGATGAATATTTGAAAAGCTATAACTTGTGAAATGAGCTACAGTGTGTTTCTTAAATAATGTGACGTTGAAGGGTAATATTTTGGGGCCTTTTTTGATCACCTTTTAACCCCAATTCAAATCGTGTTTCGAGAACTTAGAATAATAATTTCATTTCTTAAAAACCTCGTAGTGAAAAGTAAGCGCGTACAAAGAAGAAACCACCTCGGTCTTTGTTCAATTTGAGCAGTCGAAATCCAATCGTATTTCGAAAAATGGCCTCAGATGTTTTCCAACGTGACAACGTTTGCGGGATGAATTTTTAAGAAAATTGATATAAAAATTATAAAGGCGATTTCCGGTGAAGCTATTTATGTATGCTCGATAGACTTTAAGAAAAAAATTACCAAGAAATAATTTTTTTTTTGCAACTAAATAATAAAGTCACATATAGGAAGCTCAAATATCAAGAAACTGTCTTGGGAAAATAAATAAATTATGTTGTTTCCAAAGGGCTAGAAACGTCAATATAGAAAGGGTAACATCATTTTATACCAAACTCACAAATTCAGCTTTCATTTGGTTTTTTATCCAAATAGAAGAAAACTTTACAACCCATTTGTATTAGCATTGTTCCAATGGGATTATGAAACAGGGTAAGCAGAATGCTAAGGAGAGGAAATTAAATTTCGTGTAGTGGTTTGAGACTTAGATTAAATTTTGATCTATTTGGTCCATTGACGAAGTCCGCATTGAATTTTTAAATTCATTTAATTCACAGAATTATATTATAAACTCGTAGAAACTTTCATTGGTAGCTCTTTTTCTTCTCTTCTTGGAGCATTCATGTTGGCGAATTTAGCCTTTATATGGAGTGCATCGTAGTCTTGTTTGAGTATGTTCCCGATCATCATTAACCTTAAAATGGGCTCATCTAGCAATCACCATAGTAGATGTCACAGTTCTTCATTGTTTGCTTTTTGCGGGCCCTATTCTATCGCAGGAATTGCTGCAGTATCTGTTTTTGACCAGTATTTCATAAGAAACTAGAATAGAGTCGAAAAGTTTTCCTTTTTTTATAAAATTTCTGAAAAGGCCTTAATCGATTACTGTGCCGTTTTAATACCCATCTTAATAATTATTGACAGATCACGTTAAATTTTACTGACAGACAATGTTGAATTTTACCTCTCAAATTAATTAAGGTTTAATTTTTGGAACATATTAACTCACATCTTCATGAACTAGTTACAATACTTAAGTTATTTTAAAATAAATATTTTAAACAAGAAATAAAGCTTCATTTCGGCACACTCAACGTCCACGCAAAATACCCTGGAAACAAAGTGTGCTCGAAATCCAAAGGGACCTCCAATACGAGGTATTCCCTAATATAGCAAGGATTGCGATGATCCTTGGGGGAATATAAAAAAGGCTATCCAACGAGTCAAAAATCACAAACTTGTGCCAGCCAACAAAATAAGCCCTTCTGCTATATACTCCAAGGAATATGGGCTTCAATTCCCTTCATTTGATACATTCATTTCAGATATCTTCAAGAGGATTGTAACCTTTTTTTGCTCTTAAATTCCTTTATATAGAAACCATCTCAGCATGTGTAATTTTGTCTTTTTCCAATTTGCCTTGCACACATCTTTAAAGAAAGAATGCATGAAACGAATGTGCTTCCTGGGCGTCCAGTCTTATTTCAATTTGTTAATTTGTTTAAATGGATTTGCATAATTAAATGCGCGTCACACCATGGGATACAAAACTGGACAATGGAATGGTTTGGGGGATGATATTGTTCCATTTGGAGGACAATTGGGGGGAAGGAACTCATTACAAATACGTGCAAACAACAATAGATTTATATTTGCAGAGGACGAGTTGAATAATGTAATTAAGGGATGCCAGGAAGTCCTATGGTTCTTTTAAGTAGTTGGCTTCCGTTTGTTGCTTGGCGCAGAAATAACGATTGGAATGGTTCGTAGAGTATTTCTAATTAGCGTAATGAACTCGAAGTAGTTGGTAATTGGATGCAACGATTTTTTTTACCAAGATTTTAGTTTTTCGGAAGTCTTAAATATATTGAAATGGAATTGGATGTTCTGCTGCTGCAGAATTTAAATTTTAGCTTAAGTAAAGTGTCTTGGTCTGAGATAGAGATTGGATAATTTTCCTGAAAATTGTGCAACTTTAGTGAATTTTACGCTACAAGCTAGTGCATACCTGATTGCTTAAGAATTAAGAAAACATGGAACGAGCGTCCAAATCTAATATCAAAGCAGAAGTGACAAAACTTTCTTACCAGAAGCCACAAAGTCTCGTTAAGTAATTTACGAAGAAATTTGATCAAAGTGGCATTATTTTTAACTCTGGGGATTCTATTCCCTTCTTCACAATGGTGAATTATGAACATCGTAGTCTCGACATAAGGTTTTCTATTTATATGTAATTTAATGCATACGCTTTGAAGGAACAAAGACCATCCTTATAATGCATTTTGCACAACCACAACACACAGCCTTTTCGATTGTTCCAGGGGCGAAGTCAAACATAGAGATGAAGAAATGTAAGTACCTAGATTTAGTTGGATTCACTCAATTCGCAGTATTTTATTGGCCATTAATTATTATCTACATGATCAATTTTGCCATCATCTCTTGCATCAAACGTGCTGCCAACGAACCTTTCATGGCTTAAGTGGATGTGGCTTCTAACCCTTATCTGGGTGAACGGAGGGAAGTATACCATCCCCAAACTCTATAAGCTGCAGAGATATGTGGATCCAGGACAGCGGTGCTTCAAATAAGAATGGCTTCTAATGGCAGAAACTATATCTACGAAAAAACCGCTTAATCAAACCTTCGGTTCAAGGTGCGTTTATTTCCTGGGAAGCTTTATGTAAGCAACTAGCAGTAACAAGATCAGAAACGTGAATTCAACTACGATGCTAAGCATAGTTATTTTGCATCTGCATTCTTTACCGTCAAAAAAAAACGTAAAGAGCGGAAGCATACCTGCTTACCGATCTGGTTTTTAACCATACCTTGTTAAAGACGGCAAGAATTCTACAACCTTTGTTCCGAATTCAAACAGTCAGCGGCAATAACATGAAAAACTAAAAATGAAGTCGGAGCCGTAGTCATATATATTTCTGTTGCGATCTGGTGCAAGTATTTAGAGCTGAATAGAACACCCTCAGCAGACTGGAGCAACAGAGAAACGTTGTAGAGATCTCGTATAGAAACCAGACTACCTTAACCGTTGAACAAATGAAGAATCGAATTGATTTTTCACGAGGTCAAGAACTGAGCCTATTCATCACCACGAACGAATCCTGCATACCTCGATTGGACCTCAAGGAAAATAACAGTTTAATTCAGGAAAGACCGTCTTAACCGGCAAGACTTCTTCCAAAAGCTAGTTTTTATTGATCGGCTGGTCTTTTTATTGTGTCTTCATTTCTACAGGACCTGAGTCAGGAAACTGGACCACTGACTCTAAAATACAAAAACCATTCACTGTAAATCAATCTTTCGCCTTTGACAAGTGTCAAAGATATCGACATTAACATGTTGGTCCATAATCCCATCGATTTTGCGAATTTCGCAACATAAAAAATGTTCCCAAACCGTGAAATACTAAAGAACATGATTGACATTTGAAAAGATTAACAGTGCACTGTATTTTTTGAATGTACAAATCAAATCAAATCTTCACAGCAAAAGTAGCTGATTTTCTAAGATATGTCTTCTAAAGTTTTCTCTATTTTTCTGCAGCTTGAGATCACCTCTAACGAATGAGTGAATTCATTTTCAATAACCAAGTTCAGAACTTAAAGTATTCATACATTTGGTAATTTTCATAACACTACTGCAATATTCGTATTCACAGCTGAAGATTGGACAATTTTCCCCATAACCTTTCGACCTTGCAATCTTATTTGCACACTTAATGAGATTCATATCGGAAACATCGGAAACTCCATACCTGATCTCCTTCCTTCAACACATCAAAATCTCCATTCAATTCAGCCTTCCCAAAAAAAAAAAAAACAAAATACACAAAAAGGAAATCAAGCATTCGTACATCATCTGTGTGTCCTTAGCCTACATAAGCACACACACACATACATATATATAGTTTCTCTTCCCCGGACACCTACCAACAACCCAAAAGCAAACAATAAAAATTGCATGACAATATTACGTATGCAAAAGTCAAGGACATTGCTGATCAATCATACGGAATATGAATTTCCTTCATCGTGTCACTTTCTTTCTTCCTCCTGTTTGTTTTTTTTTTTGTTCTCATTTCTCTCATCGTTCCCCGTGAAATTCCCATTTTGTTTGGTATATCTGCGGCAGGATGTGTGTTCGCCTTGCTTCACGGGATAGACTTGCCACATTTACATCACTTCAATTGGCATACAAAATGAAAAAACAGGATATGTCTTCTGTACGTACAAACACCGCAAAAGGAAATCCCCTAGAACAAGGTCATCAGTTCATAATGTCCTTTTTTATTTTTTGCTCTAGTCCCCTTCGCTGGAACGTACCGCTTTATGTATGCGCCTGTGGTGTGATGCTAATACCACCATTCACCGGAAAGTGAGGATGGATAAAAGAAAAAAAAATAATGCCCAGCAATTTATTTGGATTGTGTCGAGATGAGGGATGGCATGAGATTTCGTGGCAGTCCTACAGAAGCTGTACATCATTATGTGAAACGGCGGGCGCCCCCACTCCCCGTAGCCAACCGTCTAATCATCCATGTATCTACACGGCGTTTCCTTTCGATGGATCATGAAAAGTAGCCACGTTATCCTGAATCAAATACGCACACAGAGTTCATATTAAAGGAGAACACAAAAAACGTCCTGTGGAAAGCAAAAAAAAAAAAAAAACAGAGGCATATTCCCTTGATGATTGGCATTCGGTGCGTATACGCTACACTCTCGACAGCAAGAAGAAAATAAAGGAGCATGATTTTTTTCTGTATTCGAAAAGAAAAATCGAAAGAAATTTAGCAAACTCATCCTACACAGTTTCCTGCCCCCATATCCCGATCAGCTTTGTCTGCTTGAGATACACACTTACTATCGGGCTTAAGGATGAGGAATCACCTACCCATTACCTTCTTCCACACATTGCCTCATTGATATATTGGAAATTTATCTGTCGAATATACACGTTCGGCTGGGCAATTGCACAGGAACGGGTGGTGTCCTTCTTTGGATGAAACCCAATTTTTATTTTTTTTTTCGGGAACAGGCTTAACCAAATTTGAAGGACATTCGGGGTAAGCTACGAGAAAAGAAATTGAAATACAACAGCCAGTGGAGTGACCTTAGTTCTTTCATTTTGTCTCCCCATTGGAACGTCCGGTCTTCTGCAGAGTGAGCTCATTAAAAGTAAAACTCCTTAGCCAGGATTAATGAAGCGGAAGGATTGATGTAGGGCAAATCATTTTTCCATGTCCCTTGTTATTTGGCTTTCAAGACCAGAGAAACAAGTTGTATCGTTGTTTTGTTATTATTACTTTTTATTTTCTTTTTTTTTTATGCTGACTCCCGCTTGGGTTTTGAAATTTAATAAGGAGTAAGGACACGTTTGCAGGTGAATGGGGATTTTTCGAAGAAAATTTATTGAATGTCATGCTTCATTTGTTTCTGACCCAATGGACTTTCAAAGTTCTTATTAGTGAGGATTGGGGTTGTGTGCTGAAAAACCAAGGCACGTACCGCAATAATCGATGATCGAATATTCATCATTTTTCATTGGAGTCATGTTTCCAAGGTTGATTTTTAAATGAAGGAAACCTGAAAGTGATGTGCAAACAAACAAAGGACTCACTACAAATTGGGGAAAGTGAAGAAAGGGAAAAATAAAATTGGAAACCATAACGACAGATGCGATGACAAATCCATAGAGAATTTGGCGTAGGCCAGGACAATCCTTGTCAAACTTAAGGGATAACAACACACGATTTATGTGTTGTTTTTTTTAAAGATTTGTCACGGTTACTTAAGTAAAAATGTTTGTAGATATTAAAAAGAAGAAGTCGTTCTTTGCATGTTACAGATGGAGTACCTCAAGGCGGAGTGCTTTTACCAGTTTTGTATAACTCTTACACCTATTAGCTATGGAACTGCTATGATTGCAGATGACACTTGGATATTTTCATAAAATCATGGACTTAAAATGTCCTCCACGCTGAATAACGCATAATAACATCTAACATAATAACATGTCTCTTAATGTGACTGACCGTTTTAAGGATCCTACAATGCCGCTTGATGAAGCAGAACACTTCACTGTTGCTGAAGTATTGCCGTTCAAAGTGAGCCAAGTGCGAGTCGGACATGCAATCGAAGGGTACCTTACCACCGTTCAATGACTTTGCCTCAAGCATCCTTTGCTCAACGCATTTGTTACAACTGAAAATGTGACGTTATAAAGGGTGAGTTTTAGCAATTGGGCCTCTGTTACTCAACAACGTGGAAAATTTCGTGGAAGGATTTAGGTGTGATGCCTTTCAAAATACAGCTGGTGCAAGAATTGAAGCCGAACGACCTACCGCAACATAAAATTTTTGGTGAATGTGCTCTTGGAAAGTTGGCCGAAGATACACTTTCTAACGGAAAAATTGTTTTCAGCGACGAAGCTCATTTTTGGCTCAATGGGTACGTAAATTTTGGAGTGAATGCAAGAGCTTGACTTGCATGACATGTGGTTTCAACAAGACGGTGCCACATGCCACACAGCACGCGCAACAATGGACTTATTGAGAGGCGAGTTGAGTGAACATTTTATTTCACGTTCGGGACCGGCCAATTGGCCGCCTAGATCGTGCGATTTGACGCCTTTAGACTATTTTTTGTGGGGCTATGTTAAAGCTCATGTCCGTTCAGACAAGCCCGCTTCAATTGACGCAATGGAAGACAACATTGAAGCATTTATTCGTGAGATACCGGCCGAAATGTTGGAAAGAGTATGCCAAAATTGGACTAAGCGGATGGACCATTTGAGGCGTAGTCAAGGTCAACATTTGCATGAAATAATCTTCAAACATTTAATTTTATGGACCGAACTATCGATTCAAATAAAGATTTTATGCATTTTTCTGAATTTTATATATTTTTTTTTTTTTGAAAAACTTTCCTATTGCTTTTAAAAAATCACCCTTTACTTTACCAAATTTTTTGCGTGTTGAAGAAAACTTAACGCAAATCCCTAAAAATATCCCTCGAATTTCCCCCTAGAAAGGTGCTCCCTGTCGCTATCTTTCTGTATCAAATTTTTCAGAGCCTACTTATAGCGCAAAATTGAATTGCCATTTTTAAAAACAAGTTTTTTGTATTGGGACTGGGAACCTCCCTTTATGTTTAACTTTATACTTTCTTTATTACATGTTGTAGTGGCCATAGTAGTTCATATTTTGTCCACGACCTATGTATTTTGGTTCAGAAAAAACAGACCCGTGACATACGGATGAACAGACGGACGAACGGACCGTAGAGCGGAAAATGGATGCTTAGCAAAAGGGTTTCTTTGGCACTTTTTGGGTACGGATGAACTTAAGCTTGGTTTCGTCCTTGTTTACAATTCGAAAAAACTGTTGGAAAAATTTCATGCGGATATGCAAGTCTTTGGGGCTGAATTTGCTTGCTTTTTGAAACCTTCAGGCAAACAAATTTAAGTCCTCGGTCAAAATTTTCTACAGTGACTGTCTACTGATACTGATATTCGAGCAGATAAATTCCTTGTCGAAACATACGATTCAGGAACATTATCTAAATTCTTGTTTCATCGTCCCGATTGTCCATTTTCTTTATATCTGAAAAAAAAACAATATTTTAACTTAAGTAATTTATAATTTGTTTTGCTAGTGCTTTTCATCAGTCGCCCTTTATTTTAACAGTTTTCAATTTTTACAACATCTCGTTTTGAGTTTGTTTTTCATTTCAATTGAATTTTAATTAGATAGAAATTCGACACCAAAAAGAGTTCACAAAAACAAAGTCCTTTTCGAGTGAATTTCAAATGAAATTATAGGAAAACAAAAAATTGTATTTGTTTTGTCCTGCAACTAAAAAAGTATAGTGGACAAAACGACAAACAAAAATGAAAGAAATTCCGTGAAGAACGAAGCAAAACAAATTTTATGAAAAATACACATAATGATGCGAAGGAATGAAAAAGGATAGCAAAAATGTCCTTAAGTAATCCTTCCTCTAATTAACTAGTAATTTTCTTGAAGGAATAAGATGGAACAAGATCAAAATAAAAAGAAACAAATAAAAGAAAAAAAAAACAGATACTGTAAGGAAAGGTTTAAGGTGGGGCATCCTTTGACCTAGGTCCACTATCATTACTTTTTTTTGTTCTTTTCGAGCGCTACTTCGTCATTGAGAGGATATTTTTTGTTGTTTATTTTAACTAAAAGATTGCATTAATATTTCGAGGATATTTTAACTGTCACAGCAGATGGCAACGTTGGACAAACGACTTAATTAGTTGAATAAGTGGCGTCTAGAGGGTTGCGATAAGATCCTCTTGAGACGGCAGGCAATTTATTTGCCTGGTTTTGGAAGCCAAATAGTTTCTGGGCTTTATGAGTTGTGTTGGGGTAGCATTTTGAGGGTCTTTGTTGTGAAAAATGAAAAATGAAAGGGTGTACTCCTGCGGTAAGCACTTGTTAATCTGACATGCCCAATGTGTATGAAAATATCTCATGATTGAAGAGGTGAAAGACGTCTTGTATATTCGAGTAAGATTTCTTCAACAATGAAATAAATATATAATTATTTCTGGACCACCAAGTGGTGGTAAAAAAATATCTTTGAACGAATTTTCTATACTCGCAACTACCAAAATCCAATAGTCTCATCCAAATTTTAAACATGGACTTATCAACCTAAATCGTCTTAATGCAGATCAGGAACTCATGCATATGATGCAAGTAAAATGAAAAGAAAATACAGCGCTCCCAATATAAAGCGAGTGGCTCTTCTCAACTTAAGAAAACTCCTCAATTAAACCCTTTCGTTAAGAACATGTTTTTTTTTTCTTATGATTGTGAGGCCATATTTCGATCAAAGAGTATTTCAACGACTGCGAACTTGCAATATTATTAAGCCTTACAACAATGACCACATTCGGAGAAAGAGACCAGAAAAATGGGCAAAATGGCTTTCTTCATCTTCACAACCACACATCGCTTCTGAAAAATATACTCATACTCTCCGGATTAAGCACGGTGCGATTTCTGACTCTTCTCAAAACTAAAAACCGAAAGAGTTTTGACACCATGCCCTGGATAGTAAAAGCCATGACAGACCAGCTGAAGGACTCCAAAAGAACCCTTTCAGAAATGGTTCCAATCATAGAATCAATGTCAAGTCGGCAGGGGTACTCACGACGAAAGAAAATTGTATAACTGCGAAGATTCTACTACTACTACAACTATGAATCAGCTCTTGTTTTTAAGGTTCCGTATATCAAAAGAAAAAACGGAACCGTATAAGATCACTTAATTGTCCGTCGGTCTGCTGTCAATCTGGTGATGCCGTGTTGTAACTGTTAACTCTACACTCTAACTCTGTGGTTGGTGTCCATCCTGAGCCGACTGCTAAACTCAGGAGCGCGACAGACAGACAGACAGAGTCAACAATTACGTCAAAACTTCAGACGGAAACAGAATACACTTTATTTGGACTGTTTTGACATATTCGGAACTCAGTCCGATAAATGTTTCCAAGAATAAGTCAGATTTTTGGAAAAAGAGATAGTAGCGGATTTGGTCTTATTTGGACCAACTCACAATCCCGAAGCCGGTTACTGATATCGCTTTAAACGGGCCCCCCCTCCTAAGGTGTTTACGAAAATGGAACTGTTTCTCCAGGTTGAGAGTTGTGCCGTCGTGGTAACTACTTTGTAACTAACGTAAAAAAAGTCATGAGAGCGAAACCAGCCTCGGATAATAATGGACTGTTTCATTTAAGATCACGATCCGGAACGTCAACGGACTACAAATTGGAGATTGCCCCTGGAATGTACGAACGCTCTATACTTCTGGTGCTGCTTAAAATCTTCAATCTACCCTCACGCGGTACAAGGCAGATATTACCACCAGGATCCAGGAGATATGATCGATAGGATAAGCTGTCAAAAAAACATTGCACATGTTGAAATGCAGATTCCTCGAAGGAAATCGGCTACGCTCGATGACAATTATCAACGCCGATCGTTGAGTAAGCCGATCAGCAGTTCCTTAGAACTTTTTCAAACATGCGCTGGATTTTGGCGACGATGAGCGCTATCATATGACATCTTTTTGAACAGAAAGTGCGCAGTGCAGGTAAAAATACGGAAGGCGCTTTATTCAAAAAATCTGTCCAGCTGCATCAATAGTCGCTCCCAGCGCGCCGTCCTAGATGCTTCTACGGTAATTGGAGAACAGGTGAAACAAGTTGGAAGAAGTTAACCTAACCCGGTTAAGAAGTTAACCTACCCCGGAGGAAATTTCGACTCCACTCCACAGATTCGGCGAAGACTCACTTAAGGAAACCGTTGCTACTTCGGTTTGGCGAAAGAAATTTGTTCAAAACGCGTTATTCAGAAGACGAAATGTTTGCTCTTCAGAACTTTGATCCTACCAGTTCTCTTATAGGAAGCCGAGTGCTTCAGTAAGGAGAATTTTCGAATCACATCGCCCAGGTTCGAGACGACATAGACGACCGACACTCCATTGTAAGGATCGAGCGATCGCCGCTGCCCTTTATCTATATTACTATATAAGCAGCATGCCCGAGATCGACAAGACAAGACAGAGACTTAGAGCCGGGCAGGGAGCCCGTTTAGTTAGCAGTTACTTATGACTGCGATCCTCTAAGGCTATAAAAAAGCAATGTCTGGTGTCCATTTTGCTGAGCTAGAACCATGGAATTTGGCAGGGAGGAAAGCCTTTAAACAGAAGTAAACGGAAAAATCTGAAAACCGTAAATTTGTAATAACATTCTAAAAATTTTTCTTTCAAAATCGCCTTCAACCCAATTACGAAGTTTCTACGGAACCTTAGCTAGTCAGGATTAATCTTAATTTTCTAGCCTGTAGAGCATTTTGCGAAGAGCGAGCAGGAGGACTAATTTAAGACTTGAAGGGCTATGTAGTGGTTTGAAACTCAGACATATTTTGGTTTTAATTTCTTTCCCAAAAGGGTTGAAATAATTTATATGAATTTATTTACATTCAGCCAATTCGCAGTATTTCATTATCGGAATTTTTAAAGACTGCCTCATAGCTCTGTTGTTTGTGAACGAATGACAGATCATCGACTTACATAAATCTTATTTTTGGCAATCCGAACCGATCAATCAATCCAATGATGGCATCATTTATTTTGATCACTAAAAGTAAGTTCTCCCAATTTTAACCCTTTCAGTAGTGGTCAAACAATTCATATTTTAAAATGTTTAGCCTAAAACTGAACTTCGGTTCTCTCAAATGACACTTCAGATCAACGTTTATGTGTGAAACAGGGATGAACACATTAAGCTGATCCTTACCTCCGAAAGATATCTTCCCCAGATTCCATTCCAAGAAATAAAAATCTAAAAGCGAAACCTTCCATTTAACGATTTCATGTCAAACTTCAAATTTGGGGACATTCGGCCACCGTTGGCAACCATTACAAGAATTTTTCGGTTTCGGAATGAGATTGGAAATTGAAATCAATTCGACAACGCATTCCGCGAGCTCAAGTGCGGCGATTTAGTCCTTTTTTTTACGTTGTATTGATTCCCGAAACTCGCTGAAAGGAACGAAATATTTTCGGATGACCATCTTGTAGAAGATCTTTGTCCTATTCTTCCCTCTGTCATGTGCCAGAGCACAGCATAAATTAATTTTCCAAATCATAAAATCCAAGTTGAAATTTGAGAAAAATATAACAAAAAAAAAATAAACGTTTTTTTGATTATTTTCGAGCTACAAATTGAATTCTGCTGCGGAGAGACTTCATCATCTGCTCATTCTTTGGAGTTCCACAAAGCAGCACGAATCAGTTTTTTTACGTGAGGGGAGTCTACCCATCGCGAAGGCACAGATTGCTTTCCCTACGGGCATATCTGGAATGAGGTTGCTGGGACAGAGCAACAGAAAACCGTTAGATCAATAGGGAATAAAATTTTCTCACGAAAAGTAATTTTTACGAAGCTTTAAGAATGTCCCATGAAGTTCTATTCCTTTTGGATTCGAGCTGAATGAACAGATGGTTTTTTAAATGATGAATGGTAAACTTCATGGCAAACCTAACAAGTTGGAATTTATTTTTCGTCTGCCAAATGTTAAATCACAAAAAAATAAAAATCATTTAATGTATGCTAAAAAATACAGTAGACCATCGGTAATCCGGATGCGGTTGATTCAATGTCTTTAGCCAATTGCAAGAGTGGTTCTTTTGTTGTTCACCTGAAAACACACTTAAAACATAATTACAATAACATTTTTTGATTGGACTTTGTATTCTTTCGTGTTCAGTATGCATTAAAGCTTTATATTCTTCCCGAGTTCATACGCACAGTTCAGTTGTGTTCTCGTAATTGCTGCAGACCCTAATCCAAATAAATCTTATTCAAAATTGGTAAAGCAATTCTTGACGCCACTCTGCGGAACATACAAATCTTCTTAACTACACAGTGGAACCTTATAAATCCGGAAATGCCGCAATGCACACCCATACAAGTAAGCGTCTCGTACTCGGTTCACAGGACGAAAAACTTGCATCGTTTGTGCATTAAGCTTGTAAATTTTTAATACCTAACGAGATAGCAACATTTTCAGCCCGTGGATTACATCAGTCCTCGAGTTGGTTGTTTTGTGAAAAATACATGCATACAGAGTAGACTTGCCGCATGGGTTGGGTCGCAACAGGACGAAAGGGTGGCTGTTCTGTAGTATTTACTTCACCGATCAAACGAATTAGATTTGATACCTGATGCCAAAGTGAGTCGTCCTCGGATGTGGAGCACTCGTAAAGTGCAGTCTTCGCTCTTCGTCCTTGGCGTTTTATTGTTGTGGGCAAACTAAAGGATCAAACTGCAGAGATCCTTTTTTCCTACAGAGAGAAAGGATTCAAATTTGCAACAATGTGCAACATGTGGTACATTGCATGCGTATTCATGTGTTCGTGCGAGTAATATGTTGTATCCTGGTTTTTTTTTGTATGTTGTGCACTTGTATTTTTTTTTTGTCCTTGTTTTTAGAGTTAGTTGTCGATGCCATTTTGGTTCTTTAACCCCCTCTTGGAATCGGATGTATGTGTACCGTTGGTGCAAAGGATGCGTGGATTTAAGAATCAATGCGGGTGTTGGAATCATGCATTCCGGACCGAACAATAACAACAACTAAGGTACAACAGTTTGGATTGACGAGAGTGAGGTCTGGGATATGTATGTAGTTAGATAGACAGGACTTATAGAAACAGAGAGATATTAGGAGATAGCTGGATACCTTTGCATTCAATGGCATCCTGCCGGAACGGAGTGTTTGTTTCGAAATGAACGTAATTTTCCGGTGTTTTCCATTGCTAAACCTTCTATGTTGGAATAGTTTAATGGTGTCTCGATTGTCGTCATCCTCATTTCATCCATTACATGTACGCACACAGGTAATAGAATCACTTTGTTTTCATACATGACAGATGTGTTCCACAAATGAGTTGGACGAATCTTACCAAATAAATTAAGGAAATAATAACATTAAATTGAACACAGAGTTTTATCCTTGGAGACTCTGTACTGATGTACAAAGTTAAAAATTGGTTTGGGTGCGAGTAGACCTGCCCATACCATGAACTTCCATCTCTTGATTAAAAAAAAAAACATTAAGGTGCTATTTAATTTGCTCTCAACATCAACTTTAAGATACTCACTTTTTAAGCTTTCCTGTAAGTTTATATTTGTTTTCCCATTTTTAAGTTATATAAATTACGATTTGCATATAAAGTAGCATATCAAACTATTTAATTAATTAAAAATATAAATATAAAGATTTAAACTAAATTAAAACAAATTCATGATGAGATATTAGGTTGAATCATTACGAAAATATTCTATGATAGTTCAGTTAAAATTCTATAAAACTAAAATCACAATTATTACTTGAAATGGAGATAGATTGGGGAATGGTAAGATGAAGGTAAAGTTCCATATTAAACATTAATTTTAATTCAACATTTCTGTAATTACTTACATACGAATGTATTATTTCAAGTGATCAGGACAACAATTTGGAAATAATCGTTTTCAATTTAATAACATTTATCTAATGTTGTCCACAAGATTGAAAAGTTTGCTCATTGTAAGAAGTTTCGTCTTGGTTGTAAGAAATTACTATGGCTTGTAAAAGCGTTTTGCAAAAAGCACGAGTTCTATCTTGTCGAGCTTCATGTTGAATCTGGCTGGCTGTCCATGGCTTGCATTACGCGACTCAAAGAAAGCATATCCTGCTGTTTAAAACAAAAATATAGGGCCAACGAAAAATCTTAGTCAGTCTTCTGTAGGCACTTAGTAGCACACGACCATCCATTTTAGAGTTTCCAACTCTACGAGAAGATAAGACGTTTCAAATTTAGAGTTGGGAAAATCGATTCCATAACAGCAACTTTAATATTGGAAATTGAATTTGTATTCGCTTTTGGCCATTGTTTTTCAACTTCACCTATAGAGTGTTATAAATCAGACAGCCAGAATTATCTAATAGTTCCAAGAGTATTTCATTTTGTAAGAACTCTGTTTATAGGCATTCATATTTTTGAAGTTGGAGGAGAAAATAAATTTCGAGCATGATCAAAAACTCGGTCGTAATCATACCTGAACTTTATTTTTTTTTTTTTGGGAACTAAAATTTGTCTAATTCCTTGCAATATACGATTACTGCAGTTTGAGCGATGTGCCTTAACTTTGTCATTTAGCTTTCGCTTTATGCTTTTTCTTTGAATTCAATTGCCTCATGTAAGTTGCGCCATGAGCTTCTTTTTGCCAATATATTATAACGATAAAAAAGCGTCAAACTATAGCCGAGCAGATTTTGAAGAAACAAACTCCATAATTTTCTTAGGATGTTTTCATGTTTCAGTGTTGCAGACGTCATTCTGAGTCTTGAAAAATGGGAAAGAATTACAGGATTCACATTTCTGAAATAATTTTCCAAGAACTTCCGTGGAAATTTGGATCAGGAAATAGAGAAAGGGGCACATCAATGTATGAAATGGCTTCAACTTAATACTGTTATAGTCTTTTTGGTAGTTAAGTCAATTGGCTAAATAAACATAATATTGATGAAACTTTTGCCATTCAAATTGAACAAAAAAAAAACATTTTATATGAATTTGTCCAGAAAACTTATGAACGGCAGTGTATATATTTATGCATATTTTTTTATCTGATAAGGTAGCTGTAAACTATAAATTTAAATAATTTTGAACTTTTTTTATTGGAAAACTAAATTGGTTTTAATTGAAGAAGTGAAAATGTCCCTTTTTTTGACAGTTTTTTCGTCATAAAATTCAAACCATCCTGTGGATCAGGTGATCTTTATGCACATACGCTTTGAATGAAACCAATGAAATTTGATTTCAATCCATCATTTCCTAAAACAATGGAATCCGACTAATGGGACCGCGAAACGTGGAGACATGTAAAAATTTTGAATTTCGAAAATCGGAACGAATACAAGCACTTCCTGATGGGAAGTCAATAAGACAATAATCTTGCATATAAAACTACCTCACATATTGCATTTTTTTTCTGGAACATACTATAGACCTAGAGAGCATGGTACGATTTTCTATCAATACATTCAAAGTGGCCATACTTTTTTTAGCAATTTTTTTTAGTCGATTAAAGTTTGTAGGCAACCCGATGTGTTTTTTAATTTTCAAATTTAATTGGTGCATGTCTTTTCTCTAGGTATTGGCATTCATATTGTTCAATTGTCATTTACTCCTTGTCTACTTTAATCAAATCCATTTTGATATTGACCAAGCCTAATACACTTTAAATTTGTCTCCTGCGGCAATCATACCAAACCAGACGAGAAGCGAAAAAAGTCTTAAAACAACAGAGTGCCTTCTATCATTGAAGAAAGTGCCAAAAAATATGTATAGTATGTATCTACTGGTAAGTATGAAAATTCAAGGATGAATATTTTTTCATCCGCCAGCCGCTAAATAAATACCATTAGGCTCCCCAAATAGACACAGAACATGAAGGACTAAAGGAAAGGACTCAGAACCCGCATCGTCGCCAATTTAACCAGCGGCAACCGAAAGTTCTCATTTTAGCCGAGAGAAGTGAAAAAAGAAAAAAATATTAACTTAAAAGTCACGAGTAAATTTGTATACTTGTTCCGGCAACCAACCAACCAAGGGTAAGGATATTCGAGTAAGTTTGTACATTGTAGATGCACGTGAACGCTAGCTTCATCTCTTATGTCTGGTTACAGCGGAGCAGCGCTATGTCAGCTTAACCGAAACGTTATTTGATGCTGCCCGAGAAATGTTTCAATTTTGTGTTCTTGAGTGAGTTGGTTTTTGAATTTCGAATTTTATTCCCAGTTTCGGTTGGGGGTTGGGCACTTGCCCCTGGGCAGGGTAAGAGTATTTTTCTGTGTGTATCTAAAGCGCAGATACTTTATTTATTTTCATCTCAGTCGTGTATTTGTATGTGCTTTTCTCATCTGGAAAAGTAGACTGTTTTGGAGGGTTTTTCTTTTTACCCGTTGGCTTTTGCTTGTTTTTGTTATTTTTTTGGCCTGAAGGATATTTGTGGTACAGCAAACAGACAGGAAATCAATGGTAGATCTCTGCATGAGAATATTTCCAGGACTGTTGTATCTTTTTCTAAGGATTGGCATGAAGTTTATTTTGCATTCGTTCGTTCTAGCATTGAACGAAACAATCTCGGTTACGAGATGCACGTAATGTAATCATGGTCGTGTGGGATAGTGATACGCCGGCCACTTTTCCGTTTGGAGAAAACGGAAAAAGCATTTCTGTCTGCTGTAAGGGAAGTTGAGACCATCCTGTCAGGCAACCAAATCTTTCTGGGATATTGAGATAACATTCTCTTTGGAATGAATATGTCCGTATATATGAACATTGCATATGATTGTATGCTTTCAGGAAATTGTATGAACTATAACCACAGTGAGTTGCTTTAAGGCAACGTTGAATCCATTACATTGAATGTCCTGACACCCATCTGGTTGTGTTCTGTTTGATCGCAGTCGTGAAATTTAATAATTGGTTTAAGCTGAACGTAGGTACATGTACGATTATATGTTTTCTCTATGACTCTGTCGAAAGCATACACATGACTTTCATTTATATATTGTGTTTGTGGATAAACTTTACACTTAGAGCCGCAATATCCTGACAAATAAAACAAGTCTTTTTTACTATAAGCTCCAACCTAAACATATTTTTTTGACAAATTCAACGGCTTTTATTGGAGTATGCATTACATAGAGTAAGTAGGTTGAAGAAAAATTGTCTGCTGTCGAATTCTTTGCATTCACTCAAAACGCAGTATTTTGTTTTTCATTGACTGAAATGGTTTGATTTTTGATATATTAATTTTGATTGTTTCCTTGTAGGCATTTGGACACAACTTCCGGTCTAAACATTCAAATTCTTAAGTCTTTTCTTTTCTTTTTCCAGATTTTGGATACACTTATTCTAAAATTTTTATACCAACCACCTCTTTTGATTTTTCTTTCTGCACCTAATAAAAAAGTGGTGGATCCTGGATTCAACATTTGTTTCTGCGCTTTATATTTTTAGACCAAATGTGGCACTTACATATTCAGTTTTTTGCCGACCGATGTGACAGATGCATCCTGAAGTAGAAGAATACTGCCAAGTCCACGAAATGTATGTCTAGTTATTCATTTTAAGTTTATAAGTAAGACTTACTTAAAAGATTGAGTAGCGTATATTGCAAGAATTGCAGCTGGGCTTTAAAAGAATGCATTTCTCATTGACTGCATTTTACCAAAATGCAGTCGTGGTTATTTCTTTCTTTTAAGTCAAATAAAAGTACCTCAACGCAGTGCTTTAATTTGCACCATTTGCTTGGAGGTCATTGAATTACGAAGTTCCAAAAGTTTTCAAGTAACTTTTAGATTTAATGAATCATTTTAAAGTCTTTTTTAAAGGCATTAATTATAAAACTGAAATCCGCTGATTTCGCTTTTTTATAGCAGTTTTAAAGTTTTTCGAAAATTGCACGTTTTCCGACTGTTTAAGTAACAAAACGACTTCAAAAGTTAATATGAAAAGTAGAAAGTCGAAGTCATAGCCGAATTTAAATTTTGGGCCAAAATAATTACTTCGAATGCGCTTGCTTACATATTTAATCAGGAAGCTATCTACTCGGACTAGGTTGACCTTCTACCACAACGTCGAAGTGGTTTGTGTGAAACAGTATCGTTGCTAAAGCTGGTGGCATCTATGTGTTAGATACTTATATAGCCTGGCAGTAGCTGTCGAAATTATCCCACGAAAGAGAATGTTCACTAATTTCTTTTAGTATCCCTAAAGGATGCAGGAAATCCTGTTTGAAACAAAATCGTTTTGCACTTTTGTAAGTTGATTGACAAACATTCATGCACTGTTTTTCTGCTTTTGATTTGATGGTTAGGATTTAGATTTATTTATTTCTTTATGATACTGCTTGCACACATTAAGACATAATGTCTTTTTAGAGTGTGGCAAGAATATATATAGGGCCCACAACCTGGGCACCCTGTTTTCTCCGAACAGTTATCTACCGTTTTTGCTAAAGCTGCATTGCCCCTCCTGCGATGAGCATTGTCTATTCAGCCGTCAAGCAGATCAGCCGCATAATTTCATTCCTACTTTTGTGAACTACTTTTTTTTTATATTTAATTATTCAATTAACTTTAATTTTATATTTTAATTAACTTTACTTAATTAACTTTAATTTTATAATTTAATAATTTGAATTTAAAAGACTAATTAATTTAGGCTCAACTGATTCAATGACTTCCACAGTCACGCTGCGTTGATAAAGAATTGAAATGATCTGTTAGAAGAGACCATCCTTATGCTCTCGTAGAGATATGCAAGTTGACGAGTCAATAGAATATCCGAGAACAAAAATGAGGTTCACCGTCGGTTGAAGCCAGACATATGATGAATCCTGCGCAGACCAAAAATATAACGTTTGATGCTGTTGAAAGCAACGTTGAGACGTCTTTGACTAATAGCGTTGCAATTACTATAAATCTCACAACCAAAGGTTATGACAGGGAGAACAAGCAAGTAATTGGAGTAAAGGACTGTGAGGCCGACAAAGCATGAAGTACTCCATAATACTTGCCTACAACACTTTTTAAGTGGGCATCCCAGATTAGAGACCGATTAAGCTTCATGCAGTTTCATTGACATATAACGAAAATAAAATCGGACCCATAAGAGATCCTTGCGGGACACCACTTAAGACTTGAAGTGGAGTAGACTGATTGTTGTTAACAGCTTGCATCCTTTTGGTTAAGTATGATGAAATAGTATGATGAAATAAGCTTCACTGCATAGAGCTTGACTGCATAGAGCGAAAAGTTGTAATATCGACGGAGTTTGTAACAAAGTATTGAGTGGTTGACGGTGTCAAATGCCTTTGAAGAATCGAGAAGGATTAAAAAGCTAATTTTCTTCTCGTCCATAGCCAGTCTTATATCATCGACCATGTTTTGAAGATGTTGTGTCCGTCCATGTGAGCTGATTTGTTTTTATAAAATATTTTCGAAAACTTTTGAGAGACATGGCAAAATGGCAATCGGTCTAAATTCATGACCCTTAGGATCTTTAGGTATGGGCTAAAGTATTAGCTAATTTCCATTGGTTAGGATAGCTGCCAGATGTTATGATGGTTTTGAAGATATGATATAAAAGACAATAAAACAGGCAGTAGAGACTTGAAAAACTTAGGATGTATGTCGTCAAGGCCGACAGCATTCGACCTAATTGAATGGAAACTCTTTACTATATCGCAGCAGTCAGTATTGGTAAATTTGAAATATGATCAAGAAGTTATGTTATCAGAACGACTTGCTTGGGTTTGATTAGCAGTAGAGATGGGAGTAATAGGACTACCGGTTGAAAATGTCCTTATTGCAGACAACTTCATATCTTTTACTCTGAGGTGAATTTTGATCCTGAAAGCTGTCACATCAGAAACTTCATGTCACTGTCTTATTATTTCAGTCTAGGTTATTGGTCATTAGTGAAAACACACAAGTTTTTGTAAAGCCGTAAAATGTCTACTTTTGTGCCATCAAAACAACATTTGCGGGGAGTTTTAATATGCTTCTTTCGAAGCGCATCAATTGCTTACCGAAGCTTACCCGGGCTATACTATAGACGTAAGAATGTGTCAGCGGTGGTTTAGGCGGTTCAAAAATGATGATTTCGACACCGAAGACAAAGAACGCCCCGACTAGGTGAAAAAGTTTGAAGACAATGAAATGGAGGCATTGCTCGATCAATATCCCTCACAAACGCAAGAAGAACTTACAAAATTACTTGGCGTCACTCAGCAAAGCATTTCCGATCGTTTGAAAGCAATAGGAATGATCCGAAAGGTAGGACATTGGTTGCCGTATGAATTGAAGCCACGAGACGTCGAGTACCGATTTTGCATGCCCGAAATGCTGCTTGAACGCCACAAAAAGAAGTCTTTTTTGCATCGAATCGTCAATGGTGATGAAAAATTGGTACATTACGACTTCGGGCAACGTATGGATACCCCGGACATGCCTCAACATCGACGGCCGTTCAGAATATTCATGGCCTGAAGGTTATGCTGTGCATTTGGTGGGACCAGAAGGGTGTTGTGTATTATGAGCTGCTAAAACCGAATGAAACAATCACAGGCGAGGTCTATCGACGGCAATTGATGCGTTTGAGCCGAGCACTGAAGGAAAAACGACCCGAAACGGTCGCAAGACACGATAAAATTATTTTGCAACATGACAACCTCGGCCGCATGTTGCAAATGTCGTCAAAACTTACCTTGAAACGCTCAAATCGGATGTCCTACCCCACCCGCCGTAAAGTCCAGACCTTGCGCCATCCGATTATTGTCTCTTCCGATTGATTCAACATGGCCTGAATGACCAGCACTTCCGTCATTTCGATGATGTCAAAAATAGATCGATTGCGGCCAAACCGGTCTAATTTTTCAGAACGGGTATCCATGAATTGCCAGAAAAATGGGAAAAATGTGTGGCTAGCGATGGGCAATACTTTGAATATTGAATTTATATCTATTTTTCCTCATTTATTTTTGAAAAAAACGACATTTTCAACCGGTAGTCCTATTAGATTGCGATGATAAGGAAATTCGATTAAGCTGATTGCAACCAACATCATCAACCGGGTTTTATGAATGTTCCAAGGAGGTTTATCTACCTGATATTCGCCGGATTGGCAATATAGTTATTCTTTAAAAGGTTCCGTACCTCAAAAAGAAAAACGGAACTTTTTAAGCTCACTTTGTTGTCCAAGTACTAAGTTGAAATAGATACCAAATACTTATGATTCGCAAGGGATTGAAAAAAAAATCTTATTAGATAAGTTAAGGGAAAACCAAAAACCGTAAAGTTGCTATAACTTTACAAAAAAAAAATATTTTTTTAATTACAGTTAAATTTTACGCATTGTTTGGTGAGCGATTTCCCACAGGAAAATTAAACACTCCCAAAGAATCTTGTTGCACTTAATTCATGGAAAAAGTACGCTCTAGTGAAACATATAGCAACATGCAATCTGCAAGGAACTCTTCGTAATTGAACCATTAAAACTGCTTTTGAAATATGTCCATCACGTGGCCATAAACCGAGTCTGTAAATTACAACAGTCACTGCACAAGCATTAGCATAGTTTTGAGACCGAAACAGAAGAATGCCTTCATTACCAAGTCCTTCGGCAAACAAGTTAAAAATTCTTCATCTAGAACAAACGACTTGCAACTTTTTTTGAGTTCAGGATCAAAAACCCGAAACATCCTTGCAAAACAACAAACAGAAAAAGAAAGAAGAAAAAGAAAAGATCTAAATATCCTGTGTTTTCAAATTTAGGTCGTCCTTTTTTCTTTTTAACCCGCGAATACCAATTCAAACTTCGACAAATTGTGAATATCAAGTATCAGCCTTTTCGTTGGCGGCTGTATTCAGCCATCTATCGACGGATGTGTCCTGATGATGATGCTATAGATATCAAGAAACCACCAGCATCGAAGCCAAAAAAAAGGAGCACAACAAGGACGAAACCAGAAAATTTCCACACCCACCACCATGTCGAACGAGGTGGATGATGATGAAACTGAGAAAAAGAACGACAGGACAATGAAGCGAACAAAAGTCGGTTAAATGGAAAAAGTTCCTCTTCCGTGATTTATGCTAAATAGGCTACTTTACTTCAAAAGTAACACAGAAAAAGGACAATTTAGCGGATTCATTGAATTCCTTGACTGATATCCAAGGTGGTATCGCCGACGCCGCCGCCACCAATACCGTCATAGCTGCCGCAATGGGTGGGAACAAGTAAAGGAGCAATCTGTTAAGCAGACTGAAGGATCCTTCAACTTTTATCCTGACAGCAAAACCAAACCAAAAGCAGAACGCGAACGAAGAGGAACAGCACAAAAAAAAAGAAGAAACCTCTGACTTTCAAACTTGTGTATAGTTTTGTAAAGCAAGAGTTGACTTTATCTGCGGTAGGTGCTGGTCGGTGGTTGGTGTGGGTGATTTTTGAAAACTTTCTTTCCACTCAACAGGACCTGCGAAAGCGAGACAGAGCTAGAAAGAAAGAGATTCAACATCGTGATAGTGACAGGTTGGTTTTAATCTGTGACAAGTCCTTTTCTTTCTCTTCTTGTCACGCTTATTCCGAATGCTGATGAGGAATGATGGTGGCTGGTAACTGGTTGCCATTGCAGTTTAGTTAGAAATGGCCTTAGGGACACAGCTAGGGATAAGAACTTAAAACAAAACTTGAAGACGATCCTTTTCGTAATTTTGAACTTCAAGTATGAGTGTGTATCATGTCGACGTGTAGGTATATGAGGATTGGATCCTACGATTAAACTTTAGTTTTATGATTATCTTTCGACTGGCATTTGTTTTATTTCAGTTGGAGGCGTTCGTGGAGGGTGTTCAAGTGTTATGTTTATATCCTTTGCTGGTCTGGTGTGTGTGCGTGTATTCTTGTACTTCATCAAGAAAACTCATCACTCTTTTGGTTGGCAAATGAACCACCACCACCGTTGGCATTTTTGAAATTAAAATCTTGATGATAATGATTTTCTCGTTTGCTGCATCGTTTATTCCTTCGTCCTGCTGCTAGTCTGTTGCCCTTCGTCCGCTTTTCAAATTTCTCATGCATAATTGTGGGGTTTGGGAAATTTTCCTTTTCTTTTCTTCGTTGATTTTCATCGTTCCTCGTCGTTGTCGTTATCGTTGTCTTGACTAAGCAAGTTGGCGGCATAAATCCTTCCGCTCTTGTACGTTCGCAAGTGTATAGGAGTGAAGTATATGCATTTGTGTGTTAAAAAACAAAGTTTTACCATGTAAATTGCAATTTAATGATCAAAACTTGATGAGTCCTGCAGAATTCTTGCGGTCCAGTTTGTCGTCGTTTGGTTTTTAGGGATAGCCTCAGGCTGTGTAGCCTTGGATAATCAAAGTTGCTCCTTGTTATATGTCAGACGACGATGACAACGACAGCGATGATGATGATCATGATACTGAGGATGCTAAGAGCACTGTGGCTGACGGCTAAGGCGACGACAACGGGTGGTTTTTTGTAGTATCCTGTTGTATGTACGGTTGTGGAAGGGTAACAATGTCCTAAGTGATGGCAATTTATTGTTTTGTTGGTGTTTCCTTAATGTATACATCCCTTTCCTTTTCAATCGATTTTGCCTTTTTTTTACTGTCGAGAAATTTAAATGTGAACAGGAAATGGTTGGTGCCGGAAAAAAAAAAATCAGCATAATTTATGAGCAGGCTAAATGTTGGCAAATGGGCGGTCGATTAGGAAAATTGCTTGCACCAGCAGTGCTGACGTTTAATGCAACACAAGCAGTTGGTCAGGAAAAAGAAACAAAGTGTCACAGTTCTATTGAGATTTGAGTGGAAAACAATTTCACAAAAGGAAGGATGCCTGTCATAATTCTCAACTCTTCTTTTTGTTAATCATGGTTAAGGAATTAAACTGATGAACAGTTGTTGTTTTCAAAGGATACTATTTTTACTTGCTGATTTTGACTTTTTTAATATAACTAAGTAATATGCTAATTTTTGGACAACAAAAATTTTTTTTTTGTTTATATCTGTTTTCTATATTCTAGAATAAATTGGAAACAGTAAAGCCAAAGATTTGACGACGTTCAAAGCCAATTCCTCAAAATAGATCACCCTCAAACGTCAAATGGATAACGAGCTTACAAGAACAGTTGTAAGGAAGCAAGGCACAACAGAGTGAACGTAAGACTGACTGGTCCTCATATAAAATCAAGCTTAACTTCTTAACGATATACAAAAAAATACAAAAAGTGAACCAGGGATCAGATTTTCTCCAAGGAACCTTAAATTCGTGTATATTTAATGCACCCAGATGGCGTGTCGACTGAATTGAACTTCACTACATGATTTGTTCTATATATGATATGTTCCCCATTTCAAGATATGCTTCTAGCTTCTAAGGTTAATGAATGAAAGCGAATCGTATAAATCGGAAGGTCCCGAAGGTAATATTTGTGCTTCAGGTTTCATTAGGAATGATCAACTCCAGTGAGTCTTGCCACTCTATCGATTCGAAGGACGGAAACACTGCTATCCTTTTGTGAAGATCGCAAGGGCGCAACCTATGAAACTCAACATGTGTTCTTATTTTTTTTTAACGAAGTTTTAGTTAATAAAGTCAAATGAAAGTTATTGAAGAATGTAGAAAATGTTAAAATCGAACCCAGCGGTAACACATGGATTACGAATTCAAGGAAATATTTGCTGTTCAAGACAATCATTTACATTTGTACTGGTGCCTCCTCTTCTCTCTAATCAGAGCATCGTGTGAAATTATAGCAGTAACACTGATCTCCATAGGCACTGCAGCCACACTGGCGATCGGAGAACACTGGTTTTACCATGTTTAATGACGATAATTTGGCAAATTATGTCATCGCCTATGAGGAGGTTCATCCTCCGTACATCTCAAAGGATGATCTCCTGGTCATATTCGGTTCACTGAGAAGTAAGAAATCTGTGGGATCGACGACAAACCAAACATTTTAACAATTTGCTGAATAATGCACATTATCCAGCTCATTGGAAGACGGCGGTGATGCAACCAATTCCTAAACGGAACAAAGACACATCCAATCCGGCAAATCTCCGGTCGATAAGTCTCCTTCCCAACATCAGCAAAGTGTTTGAAAAAGTGATCAACAGAGCCCTGACCGAGTGGGTTGAGGACAAAAATATTATTCCGGATAACCAATTCGGTTTCAGAGTGGGACAAGCCGCGTCTAAACTGGTATCGGATAGCCAATGGAACAAAGGTAAGAAACAATGCACGGGTGACCAACTCGGCATAAGCAAACCGCTGCTGAACTTAATCTTAGATATGCTCACCAGCAGACAGTTTATTGAAAAAAATGGCAGTGTAACGTCTGCTGGAACTTTTGAAATTAACAATGGTCTACAACAGGGTGTAGTTATTTTGCCGATTTTATTTACGATCTTCACAAGCGATCTTGTAGGATCTCTCCGCCTCTCCATAGCGTATGCAGATGACTTGATCGCGTACAGGTCAAGTCCGAAGATCGAGGTCATTATAAGTCTTTTGCAACATGACTTCGAAAAGATTCAGGGAAATTGCTATAATTGGAAATTGAAGATCAATGTCCAAAAGAGCCATTCTGTTTAGGACTCCGCTGTCTAGAGCCTCTTTAAATACAAAAAAGAAGTGGCGAATGTTCTCTATCGTTGGACAAAATGGGCAACCACTGGCGAATCGTGTTGTCAATATCTATATTTTAACAAACATATATATACTGCTCTAGCCAGAACCAAATCGGCCTTTGCCTTGACGAAGAGACTGTTTCACAGCAGTCAACTCGATGCCAGGGTAAAGGTGATCTGCTACGCGGCCCTCATTCGGCCTGACCTTGCCTATGGATGTCCCGTTTGGTTTAACATCGGAACAAGCTTAATGTAAAAGGTTCGGGTTTTCAAGAGACGATGTCTTAGGGCTTGTCTCCATTTATATGGAACTTCAGAGTCTGAGTACAAAAAAATCGATAGTAATGAGGTCCTGTACAACAGGGCCAACCTGATCTGAGTGGATAACTTTCTGATAAAGCTTATTCGAAGTCACATTGGAAGAGCAATGACTTCGAAAAACAACTTGATCTTCGGGGCTTTTTACCCCAATGATATGCACCACCAGACAGTGCGCCTTAACGGCCTTTTCCCCCCTAAAGCGTTCCTCTGTCCTGATAGAAAATGTCTGGAATAGATTAGCGGTACCATTAATCTTCCACGTAGGTCGAAAAGCTGTCGACTCGACGGGCGAGTTAACTACGACCAATACGTCGCAAGTAGCTCAAGGGAGACCCTCAGGTTAAGTATCGGACCGCGACAGAGCTGATATCGTAAGGCAATATTCTTACTACTGGTGGTTGGACGAAGAGTAAAACTCAGTCGTCTTTATGCTATATATCCTGAGTGGCCTTAAAGCAAGTAAAATAGGATGTCCTGTTAGCCCTAGTGTAAGTAGTTAGAAATTAGTAAGTAAGTAGTTTTAATTTTAATTTTATTTTGAGTTAAATTAAGATGTTAGGGTTTAGATTAGTTGTACGTTAGTATTTAGGTCTTGTTTAAGCTAAAATGAAAAAGTCCCTATTCTCAGTTTTTTTTCGTCTTAACTAATATTTTTTTTAGTTCTTAATTAACATTTATAATTTAAATAAATATGCAGATGTCGAAAGACATAATCTTGATTGTTAGGTTAAGCTTAGAGCGCCCGTATATGGCCAGTAAGTTTTTTTTTAAAAATAGTTAAGTTAATTAAGCTAGATTTAAGCATGCATTAAAATTGCTAAAAAAGGCACTGCAGCCAAAAATTATGGCGAGGTACTCACAGGAATAATTATTACCTTACTAGTCATATGAGTATCAAGCGGTGACTTACCACTGATGGCAAAAAAAGGAGCCATGCTCCATGTAGGATGTTATGCTCCCACATTCGTGATTCCATTATAATCAAATGAAAACCTGCTAGGGGTTGTGTGTTTTTTTCCACCCTTCGACTGATTGATGTGGAAGTATGCACTCAATACAAGTGCTTGAATAAAAAGGCTTCTAATGTTCTGTGGTTTTGAATAGGTAAAGTTTTGACAGCGCTATTGTTCAAATTGACGACTGAAGACCGAGTAGAAAAATGAAACATATATGGTCCATTGTTGTTTGGTATTGGAATGAGAGCTTGCAAGGATTGAAGGACCAAACTTTCACTAGGAATATTTCGAGTAAACTTTCAAAATGGTAAACAAACTTATTCTCCAATCGTTCCTTCTCATTGATGGGAATTAAAGAACGAATTTCTGTTCTGTTCTGAATTTCCTTACATGTTTCACTGATTAAATGGACTTAATTTTGAGCATGTAAGACAGTGATAACCTTTCGAGAATCTGCAGAACAAAAAACGAATTCTAATTCGGAGGCTGCTGGTGTGAGTTTTGTTAACAAGCCAAAAAAAATCTTTTCAATAAAATCAGAGCAAGTTAGTAACGGAGGGTTTTCAGGACTCCGTAGCCAAAGGCGGAAAGACGGAACCCTATAACTAAGCCTCCGCTATCAGTCCATTCGTCTATTACAGGCCTGTATCAACTAAACCGCAAAAGGTAAACATTTCAGCTTTCACAGTATTTCTATACCTGACAAATAAAAACTGATATAAAAAATATAAAGTAATAAATATGAAGGGTACCCATGCAATTTGTTTAAGCATTGCTCAATTTAACGCCAGGAAGTTGGATATCTAGTACTGTGGCACGGAACCCTCCCTGTGCGTGTGCGACTTGCTCTTGGCCATGGTATTAAGTAACAATCCTTCTGATAAGGTCGTTTGGCTACGTGCTTTTAGGCCTCGTACGTGTCTTTGATATTTATGTATTTTCGCTCTTTTATTGCACGGAGCAAGCAGAAAAGGAAGAAGAAAAAATTGGCCAAAGGGAGGGGCTCCCGCTGTGAAGATTCCAACTCGTACAAAATCGTGCATATGTGAATAGTTCGTCTGTCACGGAAATCAAATCTCAAAGAGTTTTCTACTTTTGGGTTTTGATTCCTCTTGCGAGTATCAAAATATGCAGAATAAACAGACATAGCTTCGGAATGCGTCAATGTGATCCTATAATGGTTTTGTTTTTCCTTTTGGGAAACGGAACCTTTAAAAAAATGGAACTATTCTGAAGTGGTTCGAATCTCAGATGTATGTTTGGTTTCAATTCTAGTCCATGGGTGGAATTGGGATAGAGAATTTGTCATCGACTTATTTGTATTCGCTTAGTTCACAGAATTTTATTCGATATGCGTTTAAATATTAAAAAAATTGTGTCTGGTGGAAAGTTGGCTCATAAGTGCATTTAACAAATAAAGATCCAACAGGCGCCTTTGCTTCGTACGTTAGGTGAATGGGGCGAAAATGAACTAAAAGTTGAAGCGAGTTTTTGCCTCCAAATCATATTCATGTTTGTATCAACTGACAGCATATACGAGACTTAAAGATGTCCTCTTATGGACAAATCGCAGAAAAGTATATGCACTCAATTTAAATTTTTTTTCGCCACTCAGCGCAGCGAGGCAAAAAATATTTTCTACCCCAAGAAGGTTGTCAGATCTAAAGTGTTAAACTAGCAACTACGCACACACAAACAGACAGACAATCCAATTTCAAAAGTATACAAGGATAAGAATGTCTGCCTTCGATATGAAGGTTCTGAGTCCCCCATCATCCAATCGTATCGTCGTCGACCACACAATCAGCCCAACGACAGGTGAAAGACTTCCTTGCCAAAGTCATTGACACAAATATGAAAGAGAAAAATAAGGAAATGACGCTTTCGCAGGTAAGCGTGTGTTCAAATCTTCAACGCCTCCAGCTAGTATCCGAACGAAGGATCCTGATGAAGATGTTAAATTGAAGGAGCAAAATAAAGTAAAAAGGAAAACTCCTCAACCAGCTCAGAGCAACTGGAAAAAAAGTTAAGCAGACTAAATTGTTCGTTATTCGTCATTGTCATTATTTCTCCCGATGACAAATAGTACTCCTCCTGGAGGACCTCATTCTTTTAACAGGAAAAATTTATAAAAAAAAATATAATAATAATAACATGTATTTTTTATGCTTAAACGGAGGTGCAAAGTTTGTCATACTCTCGAGTGGCGGAAGGCAGGGAAGAACGTATTTCGATGACGAATTACGTGAGAATCTTTGCACACTCTAGAGTAAATTGAAGTGTTGAATCAAGACAAGGATAAATGGGGAAATGTCGAAGCAATATGTCCTCACGTGCAGTGTAATTAGTTTTTTTTCCCCTGAAATTGCTTGGTTGAATATCCACTTGGGTAGGGAAAAGTCTTCTAGACCTTATGAGGACAGGCAACGAGAAAGTGAGATCTTTCTCACCAAAAAACGCCTCACATAAATGAGGTACTATACTTAGGTTAATCAATAAATTGTTCAGTTACAAATTAATTTCGTGATGGGCTGGATAAATTTTCTCTGTACAAGATTTGAAGAACAGTGTTGTTGCAATAACTCCGAAGATGGATACTCAGCTTAACAGCGCCATATCTCATATCTTCCTGGGCTTTCAAAAAAAGCTAAAATATCAATATTGTTCGCAAACTTAGCTACGGTTGCGGCCATAGAAAAAGCTGCCACCGCTTATATCTTAAGCATTCATGCCATACTTTGTCAAAGGCTTGATAGACGTCAAGGAAGGCACTAAAATACTGTAAAGGTTTTCCTTTGAACGCTTTTCCGTTCATTGATTGCACTGTAAATCGTCAAATATTTAATTCTGAAGCCAAAAAGTATAATTAGGGATAAGGTAAGTTTTTCTTTAATGATCGGTTGCAGACAATACAAAAGTTCACCAGGTTAAAAATACAAGATCTTCAGTGAGACCTTTACAGGAAGAGTTGATTATGAGCAGCATATTTGCATACTTTTGAAAGGTAATTAATTAACATAAGAAACAGAATGGGACCCAATACCGAGTATTGAGGCATTCCGATTACTATGCGTCTCATTTTGAGTAAAGGTTGATATATATAGTTTTTTTTTTTCCTTAACGCAAAATACTACAAAAGGAAATGCAGGATCATTAAATGACATTGATGAAATTGTTTTCTTTCATCATCCAATATCTTATCCAAAGTGGTTCGGGAATTTGGTTAGTTCTGAAAACAAATTGAAGTGGCGTTGAACTAATTATTTTGGCGCAGACGAGTCATATTCCGAATTATCCAAGGCTTTGGATTTCTTGGTCTACACCGTCTCTACCGTAAGCAACAGCAACACCACACTTTCGTCTGCCATACAAAGTGCTACAAAGGGCTTTCTAAGCTAATTCCGAGCTGTAACGTACATCAGCTTCGAGGAAGATCGGATAAAGTTTGTGTTTTGTGTTTGCGCCGGAATAATCCTTCCTCACATACGAAGCCAATAATTCTCAGCAAAATTTTCTGTGTGAGAAATGGTAGGAAATTGGTCTTGTACAGCCTAAAAGTTATGAATTCATTTCATGACAGACTATAGTAGGATCTGTTGGATTTGAGCCGCTACCCGCGTATTTGTTCTTCCATATTGTTATCAGCTGCTATTATTAACGTAATGTATGAGTAGGATTGCACTACTTCGAATTCATGCTCCGCTATCCTGATCGTTTGACCAACTGTTCCGTTCGCAAACGACGCCACCATGTACTTTGACTTTCTTTCAGTAATAATTAGCCCCAGATTTTGTGCCGCCCACTCGATCTGGGTGATGGATTCGTGAACAGCTTATTCAGTTCTTTCAATGATATCGATGTCGTCTACTTTAGCCATTATCTGGCTGGACCTTGGTGGCAGGCAAGAGTTTTGGATTGCTTTCTTAAACGCGATGTTGAAGAGGAAGTAGGCAAAACCACACCCTTGTCGGAGGCCATAAAAGATGTTGATCAGTCTGGATAGCAGCTATTTATTTAGTCATAGTCAACCTGCCTAGTCGTGTCAATTAATTCGGTATGCAGGCTTTGTATAGTTCTACCCTGGCTAAGATTTCGTAGGATGCTTGAAAGTCTATAAATAAATGGTAATTTGGAATATTATATTCTAGACTTTTTTCCATCATCTGCCTCAGAGTGAAAATCTGAGCAGTTGTTGAATATTGCAACAACATTTTCGAAGTCCTTTTCAAATTAAGTATGGCGATTCTAGCGATGCAACAATATTATCTTCACGGTCATATGAAGCCTTCCCGATTACTTGCAAAGTACTTTTCTGGTGAGACTGTGATTTAGTAGAATTATAAGTGAAAATTTGATCCTCCTTGAGTTTTGCGAAAAAAAAATTAAAAGACAAGGGTTTGAAGAAATAAGTAAATATGCCTTTCAAGCATCTACACTTTAAGCCCCAGAATTTATTTTTTGAATTAAAATCACTTTCACTAATAAACATTGGAGCAATAGATTCGAATCATATAAATAAGTCTTTCTCCTTCAGCTAAGATCGATGTCGGAACGAGCTTCATACGTTAACAACTAATTTAAATTATCCGCATTCCAATACAAGCGATTTTTTTACTGGTGAAGTGCTTGGTAGAGTCTCTGACGAATGACTCTATCATATCCACCGAGTGATGCGATAGAGTCACTAACATTCAAGTGACATCGAAACAAGCGAATAAAAACTCTATTCTTTATTCGGAAACTTCGGAAGTCTTTATGTTTTATCTTAAAAATCAGCGCCATAAATCACACGATCTTTCCAACTTGTTCTGCTATGAGTAAAAAAAAAAAAAGAACCCACAAGAGTTGAACCAAATAATTTAAGCTATCAAGTACTCCCTTTTCATAAAATCAGAAACTAGGATGCGAATAAGACAGGCGTCCCTTTTATGCAATTACATAATTCCCTTACAATTGCGAGGAGAGGCTCCCTGTCTCCGGTATATGTATCTACGAGTCCACCCATAAAATCCGATTTCGTATTCAAAGTCCAAAAACTCCGACTCTCCTCAACCATTTTGAATAATTTTCAACTTTTCCATTTAAAATGTCATTTGCACAAAATCTCTGAAGGACACCAAGGCAAATCCTTCCGCATCTCTATGTTCCTCCTCACATGCATTCAGCGTCTGTCGTAGCGTCGCACCAACCAACGATGGTTCCACATTAAGTCCCTACTTCATTGGAGTTTTTCATTTTTTGCATGTACGTTATTTTTTTGTCAGGCATACTACTCGCTGTGTCCTTGCGCTGTAACGTAGTAGTTGTAGACCAAGAAGGACTTTTGCAAATATTATTCAATTGGGATGGTTGCCTTGAAATATCCTTGCGCCATTGAATGAACTTAAATTTTGTACGCAGCTTTTTCATTCCGTTCCATTTGGTTCCTGTTTCCTGAAATGCCTCTCGGGATTTTGCAGCACTATGCCATGTGCATGTGAGTATGTGTCCTTAGCGTTTCCCATGCCAGTGGTAGTCTGCGCTACCATAAGTTGCAAGGATTCGTGAAAATGTCATTTCCAGTTCGTAATGTCGTTAAAATCCGAAAAGCGCACGAAATATTGCAAAAGGATCAGCCTGAAAGGACGAGAAAATGAAAAATATATTCACAAAGTAAAGGACCGACCGACGCTAGCAAAAATTGTGACACGACAGCAGATATTGCACATGTCGTCTGCAATTCCCTTACAAAACAAACTCACGTTCATATTGAGTGGCTCTGTGAATGCCTTCAGGACCATCGAAAACTTAAAGTAGTACGAAGGGGTTTGCATTATAATCCCGTGCCAAATATCCTTGTTAAATGTCTTATCAGTCCGAAGAAGAGGTAAACAAACGAAGTTCCTTTTATTTTGTTTTTTTTTTTTGCTTTTCTTTCGATTACCTTTCTAATGGTCGTCATGAAGCTTGTGTATTTTTTGGACTGTAATTGGCTGGGTTTAATGAGGGGATAAGGACGATTGAACGCTCGGACTGTTTGTAGTAATTTTGCGAATTCCAGAAAAACTTGTTATAAGACTTTCTCTACATTTGAACTTGGTGTTTAACTTGGTGGGATGAAGGGGGTCTTTATCTTTTGCCGGGTTAATGGATTTACGATCATCGGGTCAAAAAGAAAAGCAGAGACAAGTGAAAGATTAGAAATAAATTGGGAAAATGAAAGTAATTGAAAAGTTACGAAACTCTACAGACTGAGCTGCAAATATTTCTTTGCATGGTCTTTTGAAAATTTGTTAGCTAAATTCCACTACAGCCTGTCCGGTGACGGATTTATTTCTCAAAATACAATAATCACAAAATATAAAAAGTCGTACGAAAGGAGAGTGCGATATTTGAAAAAGAGTGTGTGTAAGTTCATCTTCAGTCGAAGCGTCTCAAGAAGCACCAGTATTGAACTCTACGATTTTTATAATGATGCGGACTAGTTCTAATGAGGTCAAACACAATGGCATTAAGCCAATGGACCTTAGGTCTCCGTCAAACTTTTGTTTGTAATCCTTTTCACCAGGTTTATCCCATCGCCACTCTAACTCAAAGATCAAGTTTTCGCTGATGCCAGGAAGCTTGGCCTTACCGACTTGAAGCAGAGTACGTAGGACCACGAGAGAACAAAAGCGGGATTAGAACAGACTTCGATTCTCCAAGGATCAATGCCATGATAATGAAGAAACCCGATCGCAGGCTTAAGAGCGCTTACTTTAGTTTTCGGGTCGTAGTAGTTTTGGGTAAATTTATGTCAATTCGAGTCCTGAGTTCGAATGATGAATGAGGCAAAACATATGTCATAGTACCAAAAATATTCAAAATATTCAAGCCGCATATAGTTTAAAATGAGACAAATCTCTTTCAATCCGAATGGCGGTACATTTTTTGTTCCTTACAAGATCAAGAACCAAAGCCTCTTGATAATTTGAAACACCAAAACATCTTCACTTAAATTCTGAACACTTTTAAAGAAAAGCCTTAAGTTCTTCGAGAACCATCTACAGCGATTAAGCTAGTTTTTTTATAATTTAAGATTCTATACACAAAATATGCAAATGTGCTTCAAGAGACTCCATTGCGTCCGCAAAGGGCGATCGTGTGGATTTGATGCCAGGGGCGTATTTGGACCGTTTTTTCCCCCATTCAAATGCAACATTGCAAGCGTTTTTAGGCAAGACACGAAGAACTTGACATCAGTGATATCAGGTTCCAACAAGATGGTACCAAATTTCGAACAGAGTTCGGTCAATGTGTAGCCTCGAGAAAAGGACCTGTAAGATTTAAAGCTGTTGGATTCTTTTTCTCGATGTAAAATCGTAAGTTTATGTGCTGGTTATATCGAAAACAAAGTTGATATTGGGTATGTTTGGAAGAGTGCTGAACAAATCGCTTTAAAGTTTCGATCCCTAATCGAATTCAATACTTAAATTTTACATATTTACTACACCTAGAATAAATTTTAGCCCGATATATCATTGGAGATAATGGAAATACTTTACATTAAACTAAAGTGAATTAAATACTGCGAATTGAATTAATGCAAAAAGGTCGATCTTCGGACTCCATCCATAGCGCTTATTGTCTAATTGAGAACAACAAAATACTGCTCGCTCTGTGTGATGTGAATTATTATGGTAGACATAATGACTTCAGAGCGGGCGAAAAAGATCAAGTACCAAGAGAATCCGGGGTTAAACGAAAGTTGGAAAGAGTCAATAGTAATGCATTGTTGTGATAAAAATTACCTTAATCAAAAAATTTAGAAAAGAATAAAATACATGATTAAGCGAAATATTTTTACTGGATTACTCCAGTGTGGCTAATGAGTTTTCCAAAGGAAAAGATTTTCCAAATTTTGCAACATATTGATGGAACTATGGATTCGTTTGTAGTTGAGGGTACACTGACCTTATCAGATAGACCTTATCCTTATAATATTTCTCTCAGAATGTTGTCAACACTTCATCCTTAGTGGGTAGATATTGGCATGTAGATTTATGCAGGCCAAATTTTTTTTATGAGGTTACCGGTTTTGATTTCTGTTTGTTAAAATATGTCTTACCTGAAAGTAAACAAGAGAAAAAATATGTATATTAGCAATGGAAAAAAATTTAAAAGAAAACTAAAATAACCCAAAAAGAATCTTACATTTTGATTTCCCAGAGGATTGGTTTTACTAAACATAATCTGGAGCATTTGCTGCCTAGAAGTGCTCCGATTTGCTAACCGCAGTGTCTTTTTGTAGCCAAAGTCAAAGCCGAGTTTGCCAAGTGAATTTCCTGATATTGTTCTAATTATGCAACTCGTTGAAGGTAGCGCAGTATTAACGTTACGGGATGTGGTTTGGGCATTCATTAGACATGAATAGGAGCAATGGTTACATTGAGGGATATGATATAGTCGTCGGGTGAGCCTTCCTGGTGAGTGGAGGTATCCAACAATATGACCAAACACTTATATTTCGGGTGTTTTAGTATCCTGTGCTCAAAAAATAAGGTTGACTTTGGCTTCTCTTGAAACCCACGTAAGTGATACAGCCGAAGTTGGCCAAGTGTTACTTAATGCTAAAAATTTTGGTCTTTCCTGAGTTAAATGACTTAAAAATAGAGTAATCGAAATTGAGAGTTTTTGTGTTTTTAAGGAAAGTAAAGAAGAAGATGGTCTGATAAAGCCAAGCATAGCGTTTCCTTTGTTCATCGTTTGTTCAATAGGAATTGAGAAGTTCAGGTTTTGAACATGTAGCTGCCACAAAGAGAAGACAGAAGAATAATTCAAGCCGCTGCTGGTTGCAGCAATTTCATACAGTTCTCATTCGTCACACTCCATGGTCGAAAAAGGACTTAAAAAAGATATAAATACTGTTTATGTAACGTCTGCAAAAATGAATTCACTTTTAATGATCAAGTACTTGGGAATAAATTTCAGTGATCGCTTCAAGTTCAACCAACATTTCTGCGATGTACTGAAGAAGACCAATTACGCCCAGCATCCGGTACAACCGTTACTGATGAAAAAAAATGCTCTTACTTCAAGCACAAAACTGCTTGTTTAAAAGCAGCTCATCATGCCAATTATAAAATACGGTTACCCATTCTGGTTTACTATATCTGCCAGAAAAGCGAGAAAGATCTCAAGGTTTGAGAGAAGAATGCTTCGTTCATGCACAGGATTGTGGCGACACCCAATCACTCGGAAGTATTACCCTAACACCATGTTATATGAAAACGCAAGGAAAATCCCAATAGATAGGTTAATGTGGAGACTGAAGCAAAAATTCATACAAGGACTACAAAACCACCCGAATGCGGAGATACAAGACCTAAATCAGCTTACGATCGAAACATCACACAGATATCTCAGCCCCCTGCTGATCATCGACCAAAGATTCGATAAGGTAATAAATTGTGAGGAGAAACAATTCTATGAGAAAGTAGACACCCGATATTACAGCGGGTAACACCATGTAATAACTATTATTTTTATTATTATACATTATTCATTATTTTCATCATCAATAGAAATTTTCTGAATGTAAGAAAATTTTCTTGGAGTTAAAACTATGATTAAGTCGTCAATATTATTATTTTGTTAAAAAAATTTTGTAAATTCAACAATCAAAAACCGTCGGAGCCCTTTTCTTGAGCCGGTTATATGCAACCTAAGTTAAAAAATACATATAGGACGAAAGTTACCTTTTTTTGAGCACCAGGATAACAACATTCTTCCCTTAATTTGTCTGCAGTATGAGGTGCTGCCAGAAAGCTTCCAGAGTGTTATAAAATATTGCCATCTATTCCATCAGTTGCTTCCTCATAAGTCGAAGAAGATGATCATCCACGTACAGAACTTAAGAGCATGAAGCTTTTGGCAAAACTTCTCAAATTTAGCGAAATTGGAAATGTAGGGTTTGAGGAATGGTTTGTGGCAACATTATTTAAGGCTGCTTTACTGTTTCGAACAATTCAGTAATATGTTTAAGAAAAGAATACTAAGTCAAGTTGTCCGCCAGCACAGTTTTTCATACAACTAATTTATAGTAATCCATATGACATTTATGCTTCAATGAAACATCCGACTGATGCTCAATCTTTCAAACAAGTGTCGCACTGTCGGGTAGCAGCAAAAATCAGTTCCCCTCATAGACGAAAGTTTCGGACCAATGATCATCCTTATTCTGTCAAACACACCCCATTATTGCAATGCAATTACAATTTGTATTTCAATCATTACTTTCACACAGAATAGTTAATCCTTCGCTTCCTGATTGACTCCATTAGCTTGTTCATTAGACCGGACCGCATCTATTCCCTGCAATCATTACCAAGCGATGAGACTCAAGCAATAATGACGTCACTGGCAAGTAATTGCAAAAGAAAAATGATTTCACTGATCAATGAGCTCTAACGAAGTTCAATTGCAAAGCAAATCCAACAGAGTAACGAAGACACATACGCGTGCATGCCTTGAACCCAACATCGCAACAATCCTGCAATAGTAGCAGCGCGTAAGACTCCTTGCTAACCTCTATTTTCAATCTGCTCTTTGTGCATCTACATTTCGAATGCAATGCTTTGAATCCTCCGTCTAGTTTGTTTAATCGATACGTGATGCTTGTATCGAGCTCAGGATATAGATCCGGAAAGGAAGGACTCATCTTTGTGCAGCAAACAAACATAATGATGAGAGTTATTTCAAAGATACGAGCACAAGCTATCGGCAGCCGGATGCATTCATTATGGCAATGCGATGACGGTACTCTGGAATATGGTAATGTGAAGTGAGCCTGCTGATAAAGGACGACTATGTACCGCGCGCTGACGACATCAAGGACTGCAGCGTCAGTAAAAATCGATGAGGCGCATATTTATTGTAATAAAAATTTCATATGATATCAATCGTATGTCCTTAGCGTGAGTATGGCGCAACTACTCCTGGCAGGATAGAAAAAATCACTGCAAATGAGTTCCTTTGTACGTTTGGCATAAAATAGGTTAGCCTTGAGCCAGAGAATACAGCTGGAAGTCGCGTTCTGTTCGATTTTCAAGTTATCGGGGGTGGATAATATTTTTAATGAAATTTTGCCATCAGTGATTGATTAGTGCAGAGTATGCAATGACAGATATTAGTTTAATTGAAACGGGGCATTGCGATACTTTTGATGGAGAGAACACTTAACGAAACGACATTTTGACACAAACTGCTTTTTAACAAATTTCAATCGGGTCATTTCAGTAATTAGAAATATGATTCAAGTAGGAGATGAAAGATGAAAGGTTTAAAGGTGTGAGTAGATTAGTTTTCTCATGAAAAGAAATCGATATGAAACATTATTTTTACTGTTCTCTTTTAAAAACTATACACAGTTCTTTTATGAAAAAAAAAATCCCGCCCAAAATGTTTCTTAGCACCCATCACCTCGCTGTTTCCTTCCAATTTATTTCCGTTTAGTAGCTCGTTAGGCCACAGAAAGAACAAAAATCGCTGGGACCAAATCTGGAGATAAAATCCGAATCTCGAATCGCAACTTCGACTTTGTGTGCTGGTACGTTGCTAACGCGAGGCCTTCTCATTTCATAGACAGCTTCCTGCAAGCTTCCCTCTTTCATTTAATCTACCATTACAGTTCCGTTGGCATGGATGTACATTCTTGGTAATAAATCCCATCGAAAATCTGCCAACGTTGGCTTGGTAGATATCAAGACTTTCTCCACGAAATGTTAACACGTTTTTGTTTTTTTTTGTTCTCTATTTTTATCGCTTAAAACTATGATACTACTGTGTCCACAAAATAAGGTCACATTGTATTTATTTTGAAAATTCTTATTTTTCTTCTTATTTCTTATTTATTCTTCCAAATCAATTTCATCCCCTTCAAAGTAATCCCCTCCCGATGCAATGCACTTATACCAACGGATTTTCCAATCTTTGAAACACTGGTTGTAGTCACTTTCCGGGATGGCCTTCAGTTCCGTCTTCGCTGCGGCTTGAATCTCCTCTATCGTATCAAAACGGTGTCCCCGGAGCGGTCTTTTGAGCTTGTTGAACAGCCAGACGTCGCACGGCGCCAGATCAGGTGAATACGGTGGTTGCGGGACGATAGGGGTTGAGTTTTTGGCGAAATGATCATGAATTACGAGTGCGGTATGGGATGTTGCATTATCGTGGTGTAAAAACCAAGAATTGTCTTTCCACAATTCCGGCCTTTTTAGGCGGATAGCGTAACGCAAACGACGCATAACGTTCAAATAATATTCCTTGTTGACTGTTTGGCCGGTTGGAAGGAATTCATAAAGCACAACACCACGATAATCGAAGAAAACAGTCAACATGACCTTGATTTTTGAGCGACTTTGGCTCGATTTTTTTGGACTCGGCTCTCCTTTGGCACGATATTCGCTCGATTGATCGGTTGTTTCGGGGTCGTAAGCATAGATCCAAGTCTCATCGCCAGTTATAATGCGTTTCATGACATCCTGGTAGTGGGAAAGCATTGTTTCACACACTTCAACGCGACGCCTTTTTTTTCCAAAAAATTCAATGTTTTTGGTACCAGTCGTGATTTGACGCGCTTGAGGCCCAAAGCATCCTTCAAAATGGTATTGACTGAGCCTTTCGATAAGCCAACTTCATCAGCAAGGTCTCTTATCGTTAATCGATGGTTTTTCAACACCAAATCTTTGATTTGTTGGACGTGAGCTTCATCGGTTGAGAACGCTCTTCGTCTTCGACACGTTCACGGCCGGCTTGGAAATCACTATACCACTTGTAAAATTTTTTTTTAGACATAGCCTCATCATCAAAGGCTTTCTGCACCATCCTCAACGTATCCGCAGCAGAAAATTGATTCCGCAAATAAAATTTAATGCAAATTCTTTGCTCAATAAATTTCGACATCGCAAAAAACGAAAAATTCACTTTTAGCAGCTCACAAAACGACGCGTATCTCAAACACTATGAATATATTTTGACATGAAATTTCACATAGATGTCACTGACAGTACTACCAACCTAAAAAGAAAGAAAAATTTCCAAATCCTTCGACGCGCGCAGTTTAAATTCATATGTCACCTTATTTTTCGGACACAGTAGTATTAGGCTGACGAAGTGTGTGCTATTTGCTGTAGCGATTAATGTATAAATAAACAATGTTTTGTGTATTGCTGTTAAAGCATAGAACTGGCCGCAGGGTGATGAACCAATCTTTTAAAGCACAACTTTCAAGTATATTAAATTATTTCGAATAAAATACTGTGCATTATGCGAATGCAAATAATTAGAAATAGGCATACGACGCGTGAAGTTAGTTTTGAATGAACCTATGGGTGAGGTCCCTGGTGGTATCTCTTTGTAACATTTTCGACTTTTTTGGCATTTTGCTCCGTTGTGGGATATGAAACACCATCGTCGGTAATGGTTATTTTGTGAATGTCCTTATCAGTATGTAACTGTAGCATGCATGTACAGCAGATTCCCCCAAGTGTATGTCTCCGGACAATTTTTTTAAACATAGATATTTAGATGGCTCCGACTTATCTCGCTAATTACAACTGTAATGTTATCTTACAAGCCTGCAAATGAAACGGCTACTCTATATGGACGAGTGATTTGACATATCGATATAAATAAATGGCCTCAAATGGAATCAGACTGCATGGCGCTGCAGGCTGGTTCAATTGGTTCAGCGATTCGCTTGCTGTATGGCACGTAGCGTCGTCTTGCTGAGTCCACATGGCGGCCAGGTTGAGGTCATGTATTTTGAGCAGCAAAAAGTTCAAAATTAACGGTCACATAGTTCTCACGACCATCTTTGTTATTATACCCGCCAATGATTTCGCACCATTTTTGTGACCAGATATGGCAGCCTTGTTTATAAGCAACCAGCCAATAAGTAACCATAAATTTATATTATCCTCCTCCAGCTTTTCTAAGATTCACTCAAAGAAAATTCGATTCGCTCTTGCAAAAGCTACGTTTTGAAGACCTAAAACCATTTTCCTTTGTGTAAAATTGTCCACATGGCCCAATATAACAATCCGAATTGCTGCGAACGTCGACAAATGGACAAATCACAGTCCTCGTTAAAATGGGCAGATAAGTAATCAATACTTTCCCCCGTGCAAACTCTAGACATACGGGTAGGTGAGTAAATGTCCATAAATTTTGGTCAGCATGGCTCGAATAGCTTGTTCAATATGAAGAGTATGGTCGGATAGAAAGACCATGAGACATGTGTTACAGAGCCTGTCTCTGTTGCGATCAGATAAGCGAACAGTCGCAAATGACAGCTCGAATTGATGTATGCAATTGATACAGGGATGTCAAACTCGCGCTCGATTTGAATATTTCTAGCGGTCATAAAAGGTCATCTTTTTGGACCACCACTTTCATACATTCCCATCCTCGAAATTTCTTAAATCTCCCCTCCTTGCTAGATTCGATTGAAAATATCGTAATCCTGCATACTTAAGACACATCTTTAATCACCAACAAGAAAACGAAAACTTTTCGGAATATTTTCGCAAAACAAATATCCTGTAGCTTCTCGGCATTTGAACAAATTCAAAGATAAAACATCGCTTCGTTGCACAAAACCGATACCAACTTGTCTGTTCAAAGTTCATTCCTTGCTTGGCCAACGCAATTAATCACTGCCAATTTATTCAATTTATCAATCGCAACAAATTCGACTGCGGGCTGACCCTTCGGTCATTACTCACTAAATTCCGGGCCATCCCTGTGCAAGCACTCGAACACACTTGACTGACATTGACTTCTAGTATCGGTTGTGTATTTGCATCTTTAAGCATCCCTTCGAGTGTATAAAAACTCGAAACTGAAGCCTCTGAATGCAAGGACGTGCAAGTCCTTTTTCATTTGTTTGCTTTCAGTTTGCCTTTCACAAACAAAAGTCTTATCTCTTCACATGGCAATGAAGTTCAGAATTACTGCAGTTAGTTTGTTTGCTTGTTAAGCTGCAAACTGTCCATCTGGAGGGTGCCAGAAGGGATTGTTTAAAAATAAGTGCATGCTTCAAATGGCCCAAAGCAGCACAGTAAATGGTTACACTAAGTTTTTTTTTTTTTTTTGAGTTGTTCTTTCATAAACGGCTATGGGAAAGTTTTTATGTTTTGCTTTTGCACTGAAGAGCTGATGGAAAACTTAGATTGCATAAAAGTTTTAAAAAGTAAAAAAATTGTAAGTTGATTTAAGATGGGCGTTTTTTTTTTTTGCTCTCGAAGCGACACAAGTAACTGCCGAGCTTATTCCGTAAGGCAGAAAACACACCGGATCAATCAAAATATATTTGTTTCATAAGACAAGAAAATGATTTTTTTTTAAATACGCCAAGCGAAACAAAGTGTAACAAAACAAGACGTTTTGTTTTCTTGTTCATTTTGGCGTATATTAAAACAAAATGAAATTTGCAACTAATTTTTAATTTTTAGTGTTGTTCAGTTACATGTCGTCGAAGACTTGCTTCTATTGGAAGGCAGTAGACTCATTCACTCCATGATCTGATTCCGTACTTTAAGCAGCCGTATGACGTGACGAAAATAGTGCATTCGGTGTGCATTGCTCGCAAACATTTATTTTCGTTATATTATTGTATATATTTCGATAACCACAGTTGAACGTTGCAAAACAAAAACATGCGTTATGTTTCGATTGCTTTGGTGTATGTTGTCTTATAAGGACCAATGTTCTGTTGTTTAACATGGAAAAATGTGGAAACGTCATTGATAACAATTTTTTTTGATTGAAATTAGTCTAACCCTTGACCCAATTGAGGATGGCCAAAAAAGTTGATGTCCAGATGTGCATTAGTTGAATTCGTTTGAACCAAGTCTTGTAAATATCCATTTTAGTGCGATACTTCGGCACCTGATACTGTTAATGGGAGAACATATTATAAGCTTACTGACCACGAGTTCAAAAGTTCAAAAAGTCCACTATAACATGTGTCAATATGTTAAGGTGATACAAAATTGTTAAAATATAGCTTAATTATAAAGTTAACTTAATCTCAATCTGTCAGGAGTAATTAAATCTTAAATCAAATATGCAATTTCGAAATTTAACTTCTCACGAAATGGAAAAAATAAATTATTTTTTAAAGAATCTTATTATTAAAAAAATTATTTTTGACTTACATTTTGAGGCCATTCAGCAATCGAAAGTGACAAAAATATTTTGATTAACTTAGCAACATCAGCAGGAAACATTTGAGACTCATTGTTATGAAATAATAAGGAGATATGCTCTTTTCGAAATTGCTTGGCGAGGAAATTGTTTTTATAGTGCAATTTTTATTTACTTTAATCCATTAAGTTGAATTAATTGCCAGACAAAGGAGCTTAAAACTAGCTTAGATAACAAAACGTTTGTATCTAGCTTACTGGTCATTTACAGGTGCTCTAAGTTAAACTTGCTTCTTAAAATATGTCATTTGACTTAAACTTACATATTCTTGTTAATAAACAAAGAAAATTAAGTTCTAAAATACTTAGTAAAAAGGTGTTTTGTATTTTATTTAAAACTATTATAACAAACTTAAAATAATCTATAACTTAAATCTGACTTAAATTCTTCAATAACTATACGTGGGTTTAAATATATATATATGGATGTCCCCGTCTTGCACATACATAGAAATACACACTACAAACTAAAGGACCTTAACCTATTTAACTCACCATTTCTACGACAAAAAAAAATATTATGTAAAATAAAGACGGCGGCCAACAATTCCCTTATGGACTACTCGTCAATGGAAGGATGCGACGAAAGAGTTTCATATCGCGGCCTGAAACCGCCCTACTGAACCGAAGACGCTCCGCGGAGCTACTGGTTCCTGAATCGCTTATACACAACTCTTTGGGCAATGCCTCTGTGGGGATAAAGCCGTCAATACGAGCACTTTCGTCATTTGGGTAAAAAGCCTTTGAGATCAGGCTGTTGACCAAGTTCATTGCCCTAGCAACGTGACTTCGTGTCAGCTTTATAATGAAATTATCTACTCTTATTATTTCTGCCTTGTTGTATAGGACCTCGTTGAGATAGAATTTTTTGTACTCAGACAATGGAGTTCTGTATAAGCGTAAGCAAGTCCTATGACATTGCCTTTCAAACAACCTAATCTTTTCCATTAAGCTTGCTCTCACATTGAACCACATGGTGCATCCATATACGAGCATAATCCGAATGAGGGCCATGTAGCAGATCACTTTTACCCTAGCATCGAGTTGCTGGCTATAAAACAGTTTCCTTTTTAGGGCAAATGCAACTTTGGCTCTGTCAAGAGCCGCATCTATATTTTTGTTAAAATACACATATTGTTCCAGCCAAATCCCAAGATATCGGACTACACTTCGACTCATCAGTGGCTGCCCATGCTGTGCTATAATTGAGAGCTTTTGCCAACGGCGTCCTAAACAATATGGTCTCGCATTTTCGAAAGTTAATCTTGAACTTCCAGTCGTCGCAATTTGTATGAAGATCAAAATCGCCTTTTACACAAATTTGTTTAGCCAAAAAGTACGTTTTCGTGTTAGGGGATCCTTACAACTAAAGAGGCACAAAGAAGATATTACATTCCATGTTGACACCTGTTTAAGATTGAGGCAAAAGATACATCATAAAAACACATCTCTTTGCCTCGGTTTTCTTGTAGAAAAATTGAAAGCACTAATACTTCAGTGGTCTTGCGAACCTGACAGATGAGCTATAACATCTCTGACACATTTAAAAGTGCATATAAATTTTATCCATAAATCGGAAGGTTCTGAAAGCCTGATTTGTAGTGGTCAGCAAGCTTTTGTCTTCAGTGTGTTATATTTTTATTTATAGATTCTTCAAGATTCTTCAAATTGCTTTCACTATATTGAGTGTGAAGAGGCTTCCATTGTTGCCTGGTGCGTCTTTCTGATACTTGAAAATTGAACTCTTAATTGAGCTTCACCTATAAAGTGATCAAAGTCGGTATCTCTTCACGGCGATTACACATCCTTATATGTGCAATTTTTTGTGCCGGCTGGAATAACTTTTGCATTCTTTCTAGGATCGCAATACTATTCGCATTATAGTTTCTAATTTTCGAGTAAGTCTTATGGTGACGAGTCGTCTAATATTCCAGGAGCATTCTCGTATATCGTTGCCATTTTCCGCGCAGTGTCATACTCGTTATTGTAGTCCATTGAAATCCGAAGCATTGTCTCTTATTGATATAGTAAAGTTCTATATGGCTCAGTTGTTAACCTGGCCTGGTTCTCTGTAAACAGTCACAATTCAGTGGTTTCTTAAATGGTTTTAGAACTTTCAAGCGGCACCTACTGGTGGATAAAGATTCAACCCTATCATTGACATTTTAGTTATTACCAACACAATCAAGAGCTCTTTAGCTACTTTATTTGATTGTATCCCTGTGTCATAATTTCAGGATTGATTTAATTTTTCACGCTAAAAGATTTCCTTTAATTCATTTCAGTCAAACCAAATCCCCCATGGCTTTGTGTCAACACAACTGCCTTAATTCAATAGTGTGGTTGACGCCTTTGTCAGCAGATAACCGTGACCAAACCGCATATCCGAGGTCAGCAAATTACCTTTGAAATTCATTTCATTCACTCACTCATTCATGATTACCGAGACCGAAATCTGCAAGGATAAGATTCCTATTTAAGAATTACTCTTCAACTCGACAACCACTATTTATGCTCCCACGCCTATCAGGCAATCTTTCATCCAAACTCACTAAATATTGAAACTGCGATTGTTTAACGAGACTCTCAACCCCCTTCCTGATTTCACAGAACCTACTTCCACAGGCGCACATCGGTGTGGAAAGCTCACATGAAAAGCCAGGAGGCTGAAGCCTGATGGCTGAAGGCATCCACTTCATGATGATGAATTTTTAATAAGAGCTTAGGACCGGGGCTATGAAAAGCCAAATTCAAACGCCTCACTGCCATCATGTGCACATTATTCTCAAAAGCACTGATATATATGCGCACACCCCGAAAAACGGCGGCGGCTGGTTATATGACAATATAGAAATAACCACCATCATGTTGATGACGACAATGAGTCCTCACTGCAGCACATTTGGCCTATGTTTGCGGGTATGTGTGTGTGCAGTATCCTTTGCTCCTTTTCGCTCAATTCTGCTTTTGGCAGTCAACTCTCTGACCTGGAAAATATCTCAGATATATCATTGCGGGCTGAAGCTGCTTTATTGTGATTAATAATCCAGTAGAAGATTTCACAGGAAGCACAAATACACATCCTTACAGTAGAAGGCAGGAAAAAAAAATGTACACTCATATAACAGAGAAAAGGGACAAAACCGGAAGAGGGACTAAAGTCAGGAATCCAACGACGAATATTTATCTTAATAAAACATTTCCATGCCTTTCGTATATAGAGAGGGTGCAGGCGCTGAGGCTCACAACCCATCCCCGTGATGGGGGTGACGCCACAAAAAAAAAGGACCTTGAGGCATCTCACTTCCTAATGTGCGATCAGAGTGCACCATCACACATACCCTAAACAACGACTCGTCCCTAAGCAGTTTATGTGCCAACATGGAAATTGATTATGCAGAAAAAAGTGTTTTTATGGATTTTGCACCGTGTATGGCGAAGAGGGAGGGCTTTGAATTGCGACAGGATAAAAAAAAACAGCAACAACAACAACAACAGCGCTTACGATGGTGTTTTGTTGTGCTCATTTTAAAATCTTGGCGTATATCCTGTCGCAAAAATATGTTGAACTATGTGCGTGTGCTACCAGCTGACAGTCAAGGACCAACTTTGTGAGCGTATTCGTCTGTGGACTTAAATTGGAGAAAGTGGTGCATAAAACGACGACTTAATTCCCCTAAAGGATATCTTTTGCCACATTAACTAAATACGAGTGTATGCTTTATTTCGAACCGTTTTTTTTTATGGAATACTTAAGCAGATGTTAATGTCCTGTGATTTATGTCCACCATAATGCAATTGAAATGTAGTCGCTCGTTGCCTACTGTGTGGGGAGCTCTAGCAGATAGTGACAGTGGTGGGTAGAAGATGTGGAGAACGACATTCATTATATCATTATGGTTCTAAAGGACTATATAAGTTGCAGGAAGTAAAGTTAGCGAGGGCAAAAGAAAGAACTCTGACTGATGGAGAAAGATCACTGCAATAATCCCAACAAAAGGCGTGGTGAAAAAGTCTGCAAAAAGGGTCCATTGTAGTCTCTCTTCCAAATTTCCTCAGACTCAGGATTACTGATCCTGAAAATATTTCACCAAAAAATTGTTTGAAGAATTGATTCCTCTTTTGTGCCTGCGATCATAGCCATCTGACGATTTAACAATTAAAACCAAATCTTTGCTCACCCCGCATGTGACCCCTTGATTCCAGGAAAGAAATGTCATTGCCTGATACCGGTGGAGTTAACTTACTTGACACGAAGGAGGTTTAAAACTTGTGCAGTTCAAATACGCCAAGAAGATCCTCAAAATCATCAAGTGAGGCAATACGAAATGCATTTTCAATTGATGATAATCTTCTATAATCATGCTAGCAGAAATAGTCTCAAAACTTTTTTTCCAACGAACAAAGTTCATAAACCTTGAGGCTTATGAAATTCAATTCATAAATTTCCCCCCAGTAACTGCTAATAAATTGATCAAAGCACACTTAACGCTTGACAGCACTCGAAATAAAGCTTTGAAATACGCTTTTTCTTTACAATTTGTTATCTTCCTGATGAAAATTGACAATACACCGAATGCGTTTGGTACTACCCTTCAAAGACCCCATAGTTCGGCTCTTCCGAAAACCACCAGGAAGAGGCCTTCTTTCACTCGCTTTAAATTGAAAGTCCGCTATCTTATCTATTCCAACAGATCCCATTGAAATACTTTTGGACATGATATTGAACAGCGTTCAAGAAGGAATCTGAGGTACTCTCGATTGAGATCGAAAAAACTTTTACTTTAACATATCTTCTAAGTTTTTGAGTGAAGGTTGCTCATGGAGACGAATGAGCAACATGCATTTCTTTTGGTAATGCAGTCTGCTCTTTCATTTCCTTGAAAACCCTCATATCTTGGTATCTATCCATCAAACACCTGCCAAATTCTGACTTATTGGATTAGAGTGGAATAACTTTGGACTCTTTCCAAATCAGCGAGAAGGACGACGTAAGAATAATTGTTTTGAATAAATTTGTTAAATATGGCAATATGTATGGTAGAATAATTTTAATAAAATAAGGATAAATTTCTTCAAAACTGGTCGCTTTTGACTCTACTTTTGAAATCGCATTAAGAACATCATATTCGTCTATCCTAGAGAAATTAAAGCTTCGATTTTTGCCCAAAGCTGTACTAATTTCTAAGAATCCATTCGTCGAACTCTTGTTAGAAGAAGAACTCATGGACTGTGAGTCTAGGGTTTGTATTTTCCCAAATTCTTTTTTCAACTGATTCGGATTCACCTAAAACATTAATGTTTCCCCAAAGGGTTTAACGTCAGAGAGCAGTAATTCAGTGTATGGAGTAGCAATCCCGTTTAGCTCCCATAATTTTAGCCATCTTCTGACCGTTGTCCCAGATAGCTTTACATTTCAGAGTTCCTGAAGCGAAGCCGCTATTACATAAGAGTAATACTTCGAAGACTTTTTAATGACTCCCCGACAAGAATCCGATCTTCACCAGCCGAAGACTACATTTTTCTGCCTTTAAAGCCTTAAGACCATTTGAATGTCTTCACGCAAATGCTTTAAAGTTTTCAAAATTTGTTGCTGCGACGTGCCTTGAGAGGCCAAAAGAACAATTTGGGCACTCTCAGTATCACTTTCACTTTCGTAATTCGTCATCATAATAAAGGCCTACGTAGATAAGTAAGATCTAGGGACGTTTAAAGGTAAATATAGATCTTTTTATTATGTCATAAAAATATATATTAGGTCTTTTCGAATATACCAGAGGCTTTGCGGTAGTGAGCATACACCAGATTATTTTTGGCAAAAAGCTAGTTTTTAACACATAATTTTCTAAGCCATTCTTTCCTTATTTAAAACCGCAATTCTATGACGTGCATCACTTATTGAAGCATATCCGCGCTTAACGTCGTTTAAAAGAGCATATCTAGAATATTGTGTGAATGTCTTAAGCCATTTTGTTATACATAATTCCGACAAAGCGGGTGGCTTCCGATATTAAAATTAACATTAGACGAAATTGTCCACTTGCGCCAAATAGTGAAAGTGACCAACGAATACTGATACTCGCCACCAATTCATCTGCAACAGAACCACATATAACAGCATTTCTCGCACTGAACTACAAAAACCTGATCAAGTTATCTCAAGTGATGCCCGAAAGCTTTCGATGAACTCGAACTGTGTAGTTTGGACAAAGAATCCCCGAACCGAACCATAGCTGCACCAGATCTGAGAAGGAGATGTGATGTCTTGTGATTGTATAGTTCGGGAACTAATATTTGGATAAGCAGGTGAAACATAATATCTTTATCAAGTCTTTCCATTTGTCGGGATGGACCGACGACATTGATTTCATCGCTCGCACACATCGTACCGTCGCTTAAGTTTTCGCTCAACTTCACAAACGACACGTTGGTGGAAACTCATCCCAGACCATCGATGGTGCTTTTGTTTGTCTCAACATATATAAAATAAAAACTTCTTACTTCAAGTACGGAGAGAATGCTTCATAAATTTTTTTTATCTTGCAAGTTCTTCCATATGGCGCCGCTTGAAAGTTCCGTGTTTAAAATGTGGTTGTATCTGCAAGGAGGACTAATGGAGGAGAAGCGAGTTCTTCGATCTAATACGGGAGCCAAAAATCCGACGAATACAAAGCTATAGTGTCTCGAAACCAAGCCAACTGGTTCATGAAAAGAGGGAAGACCGAAGCTTGGCCTAGCAGCTTTTACATAGGCATGTCACCCTTCAAGCGATGATTTGAATCTGACGCTGTGACTAGTTCGTCAACCCATTTTCAAATCTGGAAAGGAGCATCTGTTATTTTTTTTTCGGCTCATCCCTTTTGAGTGAAAGTCAATCTTTCGGAAAAAAATCTGTCATGAAAGAGCTTCAAAAAACTGTCGTTGTGACAGGAAATTCGGTCAAACTGACTATTTAAGGGATTCAAGCTTGACTTGGTAAATCCTAGATAATTTTCTTAGCACGTTTTCGTTCATTGTTGTCAAAGAAAGCATATCCTTTTTGCATCAATTGAGGTTAACCATACAAGCCCGGAAAGCTGTCAACACAAAAGCGGCTTCTTTTCGTGAGATTTTTTTTTTCTGAGCACTTACTATTTTCAGTGGTACCAAAGGAGATCTCTTTTATGGATGTCCTTTGTCCAAAGTCATAACACAAAGTAGTTCCATTGAAACCATAGTAAGTCCAAACATGCTGACCTCTTACAACGAAAACTTGTCTTTCAGTCAGGATAGAAACCACTCAGTACATCATCCCTCCCAACAAAATATGTCATTTAATTTTCCATTTGCGTTTGAGTTCATTTTCATAGAGTCACAAAAACATTATCCTTCAGTTGACAACTCAAAAGATGAAAATGGTCCTGACAGTTCAACTCAACCCTTCACAATGGACCAATTCAATTTCAGACCTCAAGTTCTAGGCAAACACGCCCAAAATTTTCCATGTTTTTCATTATAAGTGCATTTGAATGAAAGTGTGCTTGCCATATTCCAATACAATCACGATGACGACTTCACTTATTCCAAAAAAGGATGCACCACAAAACTCGGCCTAAGGATATTTGCAGAGCCCAAAGTACACACACGACGACGATGATTGTTTGCAATTTTGCCTTTCGAAATTGTGCAGGCCTTTCTAGCCAAATGCAATTTGCAATCCCCCAGAAATGGTGCATTTATTATAATCCTCCAACTGTATGTGTAGCTGTATAATGTTGCACACCAACTTCTCCTTGAAATTGTTTTCTATAGACTGTGTGGCAGGAAATTGATTTCCTTCTAACTAACGTTGAGCGAGACTGTGAAATCGCTTTGAATCAGGGCCGCACTTGAGAACTCATTTGCCTTCGCGATATATGCAAAGCCACTTGTAAGCCAAACTCGTCCCATCTTTCTCTCGTGTGCCCCCTAATCCGGCGCTACCTTCCGTTCGAGACGATGATGACTTCACATAAGGACTCAATCATGCATAAGAAACTCTCAGATGGGTATTATATTGCCTTAAGCTGAGCACTTCTGTTGAGGCTTGATAGGCAAACCACCACACCCTATAGGCGAGGTATACGAGTACATAAAAGAAATGTAAATCCGTGTAATAACCTCAAGGATGAGAAACCTTCGATATGGAAAAAAGAAGGAAGCAGGATAAAAAAAAAAACAAAAAATAGAAGAAAACATAACTCATACTCCCAAGTTGCCATTCGACCACAAGTAGACGCCCACCAATGAATATATCCTTGATGATAGAAGAAAGGGACCTTGTCAACTCAAGAGACATGACGTACTAGCTGTGGTTTCCTTAACCAAATCAGGGGGAGGGGGATTTTTTTTTTTTGAATTGTTATGCAACACTTTCCATCGATTTCTTACAAACACACACCAGCCAAGTCGTCCTGTTCGCATCATTGTTGTACTCCAATGGAATATTTTATTACAAAAGTAACCACAGAAGTCCTTCGGGGCTATGAATCTTTCATGATTTCATGCTCGGAAAGACGTAAAAAGCATTTCGAATACTACAAGGTGAAAACTAGCTAACACTCCTGTCAGAACTGAAGGAGGGAGTTTTCCAATCACCTTCCGATTGCCCGAAAGGACGTGACACTTATGGTCCAACTTTCTGACACACCATCACGCGCCGCACCGCACCCCACCGTTCGTCTCACGAAGGTGGATAAACTATATTTTAGCATTAATTTTGCATTTGATATTTGAAAATTGATGAGTTGTGCTTCTAAGGACGAAGGACGTTGTGCCCTGCTCTGATGCAAGGGGTGCCTTTTACAACACTTATTGCATAATTTCATAATTTGATGTATGTGGTACTTGGATGGAAGGTTCCTATATGTTAGCTGGGAGCAAGGAACTACGAGTAGAATTCAAGAATTGACGGGCAAAAATTCATATGGAAGTTTCCGAAGGATTGAGTACACTTTGATAGTGTTAGGTGTCAAAATGGGGGTTTGCTTGTTGCTGCTGACTTTTATGCTCAATGCATCAATCATGAGGTGCAGGTGGATGTGATTTATGAGTTTCTAGTCACGAATATAATTCAAGATATTGTGCGAGGAGATGGTTGAGAGAGGAAAGAATGAAAAGGAATCAAGGAAATGTTGTTTTAATAATGAAATGTTGCTCTTTGACTGATGATGTTTTTAAGTCATGATTTTGTTGAAGTTGTTTGTAAGTTTTCATCAACAAAGGAGTTGTAGATACTCGTATGAGTTTCCAGATATTTTAATTTCATTCTCGTATGATTATGCTGAATATTTTATATGATGTGAGATGTGTGTCAAGGATTTTATCTGTCTAGGATTCGCAGTGAATTCACATAACAGCACCAAAGAAGTCACTCTTCCTGAACGCTGTTTCTTTGGGCTAAGAAAATATTCGTGCGAATAAAAATATTAATTAAAAAAAACCCACTGCGTTAACTGAAAATTTTGAAGTCAGAATTTTCAAGCTTCTGAAAAGATAGCAACATTTTGACAAAAAAAAATATATTTTTGGAATTTGACTGACCATGGGTGACAGTGTTCATAGTAGGAGTCATCAAATATCTGTCATACGTTGAACGATGAATGACTAGTGATTTTGTTGGTGATATGAATAGACTTAAAGAAAACCAATTTGGAGAAGTTCCAATATCTTAGCTCTTACATCATAAATGCAAAGAGGATTTTATTATTTGTTTCGATTTTTATTTATTTTTTTCAATAATATTTTAAATTGATTTTTTTTTTTGTTTTCGTAGTAAATAATTTTATCATTTAAATATTAACGCGTTAGTAAATTTCCTCCAAAGTAAAGTTATGTAAAAAATAGGGGTTTAAAATTGATGTTAAAAATTAACTCGAGGTTGCGAAAGTATCCTTATCTTAACTTATAGGCTCTTAGTTATCAGTTCAGAGGATTAATTTCCTCTTTAATTTAAGCTCTTTCAAAGAATTTTGATCATGTGCCTGATTTATTAAATTTTTAAGGATCAATGGTACTGAAAGCCAATCTAGCTAATGTTTTTACTAGTCTTAGAGGTAAATACGCTTGACTTTTTCAAATATATGTGATCTGGAAATTCTACTAACATCGAAGCATCTCTTGTATGTACAAAAGAATCGTACCCTTTGGATCGTCTAGGATTGGAGTCCCCTACTGCGACATTTGTTTCAAATGTAAAAATTCAATCCCCGATGGAAATTGTTGAGGAAGACAGTTTAATTTGATATCTATCTCTTTTGCATATACACAGTGTTACTCTCACAGTTTTGAAAAATTTAACTATACTTCTCGCACTGAAATCAATCGATCCGTTTAGGCTACAAATTGTGCTAAAAAATATAAAACCGTGTATGTCAGCAAGGACCTCATCAAAGGCGAATGAAAATTCTTTGGGTCGAGAGATTTAAGACATTCGCAGCAATGAATGCAATAAAAAACCTTAAACTAAGTATTCTTCTTCAAGGTCATTGCAATAATTCTAGCCTCCAAATTTTGGAAACTTTTTCGTAGACTTAAAAAAACCGTTTGACTTTGCATAGTAAAGACTTTCATTTAATGTCGATGTACGCAGGTGCTCTTGCTCGAAATAAACTTTATTGAAGTACCACTCATGCAGCTCGTATTGTCAGTTCTCATCTCTTAGTTTGCCTAGACAAATGCGATCTAATAGCGTTATCTAGTTACATAGTGTCTTAAGAACTCAGATTTGATAACACGAACTAAAAATACCAGCAGCTGATGCAGAAACCACCCACTCAGATTACCGTCATAGGTCGACCACTCCAGTGCCAGTGCCATTTATGATACTTGATCCCAAAAATAAATGGTGACTGGAACAGATTGAAAAACTTAATAAAAGTTGAAGATTCTTTCAAGTATTCGAACTTGGGACCAAGAAATTTATCGAATCGAAAGAATACAAAACGGACTAAGCTTTTGTTGTTGACACGAAGCCTAAAAGTCGTGACGTTCTGCTACTTCTCAACCAGTCAAAGCTTTTTTCGCTTTGGCAGGTACCATAAATTGAACTCATAGTGGCATTTTAATGTTTACAGCAAGAAAATGTTTGACTGAATTTCATTCCATGATTTTTCACGGAACGTTCTCTATTGTTGTCTCGGCCATCTGAATTAGCGGAAAAACGGATGGAGTAACGTTTCTTCTGTGAGTCAATTTTAGTGCACTTACAGAGTCTATTAATCGTTGACCCGTTCAACATGCTAAGAAGACTTTCATTCAACTAATAAGTGGCTTCCATGCATAGATTCAACAATCTTAGGTAGCTTTTTTCAAGCAGAGCAAGAAAAGATTAGGGTCAAGAATCGACAACAATCATTCGGTTTCTCCTTTGAAAGTAGAAGAGTATCAGCTTTGTTGAGGGCAGCAGGTCAGAATAAATATAAATATTGGCTCATAAAGTTTTTAGTGATCTTTATAAGGCTGTAGTTTTATGCAAAAGACACCGAGCAATCGATCTAAAATCCGCATTTGCTACAATTCTTTTTTATACAGAAAGGGAAAAATTAAATGGGAAGTTTAGCTTCCATACAGTAATTCAAATCAAAGGGAAGTTTTAACAATTTTCACAGTATTAATAGAATTTTCAGTTCCAGTTTTAAAGAAGCCTAATGTTTGAAATAACATGTTTACAAATGAATTAGTGTTGAGTATGAGTAAACAGGATGACTGTGTCGAATGACTTCAAGAGGTCAAGAAGAACTACGATTGAATCATGATTTATGGCGAAAGCGTTTTGATTCCCTCAGCGACCAGTCGAAGGCTGAATCGAAAGTCCGCTTTGTGTAAGACGAATGGAAAATCCAAGATAAGACATAAGGCAGAAACTAAAAAATATGTAGTAACTTGTACGACACTATGAAACACTTCGTATGCGTGTGTCCAACTCACACTTGACCGCTTTTCTCGAAGGGGATTTTTACATTTGCTTAAGAACGATTTTATCAAATATCCTGATAACATGGGGACGGGTTTATATTTTACTGCAGAAGTATTTGATATTTTTTTAGGATCGGAATGAATTGAAACAAAAATAGGTGGTGTAAATATCGAGTGCTAACATAAGCTGGCGCGACAGTGCATATTTAAGTTAATCGGCCAAACAACACATTTTTTTTTGTCAGACGTCAATTAAATTCTCAATTTAATTTTTATTTTTACACTTTTTGGGACGTTACACAAAACTACAATAGAGGATCTTGCTAACCGAAGTTCGCTGATTTGAATAGGATTATAAAAGGCCATTAGTATAATACATTAAACATTAGCATACATACAAAGACTACCCAACCACATTGTACTATATCAATCAAATTAAAAACGAATAACGACTCTTTTGTTTTCTATACCATGGGGCCTCGAACATCATCTATCTAACACCTCCTCATTGTGACAATTCTTATGAGCCTTGAAATTAATTTTAGTCCTATTTTAACAGTTTGTGTTTTAACCTTAACATTTAGAGTTGGGTCATCACAGGCTTTTTTGCAGAAGCTTTAAATTCCTTAAAAAATTTAATGAAAATAATTAAATATATTGGTCACCAGGAAAGACACTTTCATTTAAATGAAATAATTTAAAGCCTATACTCATGTGAATTTTGAATGTCCTTTTCAAGTATTGGTGGAAGAGTTTTTTAAATCGGATGAGATGTTTCGAAAATTACCTTATAAATACAAACTTACAAGCAATCGTGACAACCCGTCGATTTAATGCTAAGCTCTTTTTTTAATAAGCATAGCAAAACTACGTAAGAACTTTCATCTTGGATGTATCATATGAATATACAGTTCCACCAAATCAAAATGTATGAAATAAAAACACAAACTTAAAGCAGGCGTCATCTTATTATTTTTGCACGGAAAACACATCTTCTCCTTTGGCGTACATTGTTGAGCAAGTTTCCTTAAGTAGAGACAGCACTCAAAATATTTTTCCATTAATAACATTGTACCCACAAAACCTCGAGGAATGCACTCAGGCGCGCACACACATCCAACAAATAATACCAACAAATTCGTACAGACTAACAACAAAAACAGGAAGCATTGCCTCGAACATAAAAATGCCATCTTCTGTTCTGTAATCTTGCCAAATAGTGGAAAACTTTTACTGCCCAAAACATTGTCTTTCCTCTGGCTCTCTGACACCAGGACGCGAAACCAAGACCCACAAATACGAATATTTGGCCACAAAAATGAAGCAAACACCAAACGGGGTGCACCGCATACATGTGTGACATGTCCTTGCGCCTATGGCAGCGAAGTGTCTGTAAAACATCCTGGAAATAAAATTCCATTGCTGGTGCAGTCGAACACAACAATGAGAGTGTGTTCAACAGCATTCTCAAGAACAACCATTCCATAAAGTTCCACAGACCGTTGCCGTCGTCGCTGCCGCCGACCGTACACAATTAATTTTTCGTCCTTGGTCGGGTTTGGTTTGGGATAGTATCACTTACGACAACGGCAAAAACAAACAATAAAATGCGAATACAAAAGGACTCGTGTGTACGTACGAATGTACACAAATATGAGATTTTGGACCATGTTTCAGAGGGGGTTGTTGCCTGGTACGCCCCCACATTCGGCTGCCCGCCCACCAATCGCATGAACCGCTCCAAAACAAAAACTTGTCATAAATTGCAAAGGATTTATTCACTTAATATTCGTGTGCGGATGTCGATGTCTGCTCCTGCTGTTGCTCGACAATAATAAATTTGCTTACTAACTCTCTTTCTCTTTCTCTGTTTGTGTGATCCTCTTGTTCGAATGTGTTTTGTGTTGTTTTCTATTTTTTTTTTGGTATGTGAATTTTTCTTGTTTTGTATAGAAATGTTAGTGTAGAACTAGATTAACAGGAAACAAGGAGTGTAAGGATAAAAGTACACTCTGGTGGTGGACTAGTTGTTATCTGAATTATGGTGAATGTGATAATTCAAAAGCAGAGATGAGAGAAGCTGGTTCCACATTCCGTGGTGACACGATATCGGTGTGACGATATGGTTCTTGGCTGGCTGGATGTGTCTGCGTGTGGATATGTTTTTGTTGTTCCTGTTGCAGGATAATAAACGGGTGCGCTATGTTACAGGGAATGAATTGTCCAATCCTGATAGCCACCATGGCAAAATGAAGTTATGGTCGAATGAGAGAACAGAAGAGAAGCCAATAACTGGATTTGGGCTGCAGAAAGGGTTTGCTTGTGTTTATGAAATTGGAATAAGGAAATCCATGTCCAGAATGTTGATATCTGGTTGTTGATAGAGAAGGGTACATATTTTGTTTTTTCCTTACTTCTAGGGCCGAAAGTTTTGTAATAAAGTCAAAAATTTATGGGATTCAACGGACTATGTAGGCAGGACACGTTTATGCTTTTCTTTTTTAGTCGCAAGGAAATGTGATTAATCAAGGAAATCAAACATGTAGAACGTAACTTTTTTGGTTTCCACATAAAATTAGGTTCCTTAGGAAAGGGATATGTTTGAAATTAAATATAATTTTAACTTTGTAACACATGTGGCTACACAAATTTATGGCAAGGGTAAAAAGTGTTTGTATTTGATTTATGATGCAATTAAATATACTCGAACAAGACTAAAACGGTCTTTCAATTTAATACGATAAAATCCTTCGTTATATACAGGAGATGTTTTATATTAACTTCTTATATTTGATGATCGGAGTAAATTGCAAATCTTGGTTTGAAAAAGCAAAGACTCACTTATCAAGCCATCGATATTTTGGGGATCTGAACTTGCTGCTTTTCATTGCTCGGTTTCTTCCAGTAAGACCGAGCTTTCTGGCATCAACTCGAAGCGGGAGCATTTGACATATTTAAGACTTCCGATCCAGATCCACACCATTGTACAGCTCCAAGGGTTTGCTGTAGTACATTCCTCCATCCGTTCTTTTCGCGAAAACGATCACACAGCCGAAGGAGAAGCGAATATAAGGTTTATTAAACCCGTTCTGTTGACCTGCTTGTTATCGTGCATTCAGCCTCATCAAGGAGATCTCTCAAGATGAGTACTTTGAAAACTGTGACTGTGCCCTGAGTTAGGATCTTTGATCCTGTTTGCTACCTTCCCTCCATGTCTTACGGATTGAGGTCCCTGATGCTGTGAAATTTGTAGAATTCGTCTTTTTTGGTGTCTTAAGATTTATGGGCTTATGAACTGAAGTTATTCATCCTTCCGTTTATGCGGCTCACAGTCTGTTGATCGTTTATCGGCGAAATCGAAGACCTTCATTCTGAGAGGTGGCGAGTGACAACATGTGAGCGATAAATCATAATTTTGTAGAAGATCTTCGGGCTTACATTTTATTTTATGTCGCAGTGGCAGTGGCTTAGGGAGTGCTCCAGATCTTCCTCTTCCTCCTCACAGTATTCTATATAACTGGAGATTTAAGTAACTGTGCCCTGTTACCAGTCCCACCATAAACAGTAGATTGCTTTATATGGAGTTCAGAGCTCATCTCGCAACCTTGTTAGTCTTTTTGTCTATTATTGATTTCTTTTAGTGACTTTTGAAATCCTGAGTTTTTCAGTCATTAGCCAGAGTGATGCCTTTTTCCTTACCAGAGTTTCGGTCTTTATTTTCTGCTCCTTTCCTAGCAAATTCGTTTGTAATAGCTTAGAGGGTTGCACTACTCTCGGAGCAGACTAGTATTTACTTCACCCGACTATTGAGATCGGTGGGCATTTCTACTCCAGTTAGTATTGCGAAAACTTGCGCTTGAAAGACAGTGGCGGAAGGTTCAAGATGCCTTGAAATTTCAATCGATGGTAATGGGCAGACGATAGGGCTTTTAAGTTCCCACTCGTCCAAAAAAAAAAATTGGAAAAATTGTCCTGAAGTTGTTTTTAAAGGTAAACATTTTCTTTGCTAGATCTCGTTAGCGATCAATTAGTGGTGCCATCGCCCGTATAATGTTCATAATTCACACTTCCAGTTGTACTGGTGTAATGTTTGGAGCAGCTTCGAGGACTGCGGTCGGCGTGGAGTTTTGTTCACTTGTTATCCGAGGCATGCCAACCGTTGCATTTTAGAGAGCCTATCGCTTTCTGATTTTTTTTAACTATCATTGGCCACTATACTAAAATGCCCTCATGAAGGGTTGGTTTCATTCCCCTCGACTTTCCAAATGCCCTCCTGCATATCCAATATGCCGCCTTAGTTTTAGTAGTACATTCTTACAGATTTTTTTCGCAGTTAAGTTTTTTGTCGATGATCAATCCCAAGTACAATTTATTGGATTTCAAGTTTAGTACATCCAATAACAGGGATGTGAAAGTCACTCATTTTGGTCGCTTTCGTGAAGAGAACCAAGACTGTTTTACTAGGGTTAAATTAAGTTCGTTTTTAACGGTAATGAGTATGTCCTGAATTATTTCCCCTTTTATATTAAAGTACTTTCCTTGAACCAGGAGCGCTAATTCGTCCGCATATGCTATGCATTTGGCGCATGTCCCTCCTAGTTTTTTAAGGAGCTCATCCATCACTAGTACAGACGGAGGAGGTGATATAATTCCTCCTTGTGGTGTCCCTTTACTTCTTCTGGTTTCATCTCCGATGGGAACTGTGCTCATGTAGTTCGATAGCATATGTTCAATTTACTAAGTAGATCGAGTACTTTAGAGCACTGGTCGATTTTGTAACGAAGTTTTTCAAAAACTTTCGAGTTTGCTTATTAAGTTTGAAGTATTAGTATCAGAGAATACCTTCGTAAAAGTACATGTCCTGAACCATAATAGGGAGACATAACTGCTTTAGCAACAAAAAGTAAAGTAGATATTTATTTTATTTGGTAAAAATTTACAAATTGTATTGTTACCGCAAATTTTACATACAAAGATTTGATTATTTTAGTTTCCATATCTTTCTACTGAAAAACAATTTAGTTCCTACACAATCATATTAGTCAAAGAAAAAGCTATCCTGAAGGAAAAGGAAAATAAACTTCAATATTATAGATAAAAAATTATAAATTAAAATAACAATTTAAAAAAAAGTAATATTAATATTAAATATATATGTGTATGCACATAAAAGTTTATATATATAAATATGAATACAAAAAAGAGATGTCAAACTTTAAATAAATATAGACTTTGTATTTAAATAAATAAAATGATAACTATAAATAAAATAAAATGAACAAGAAACGTGAATTAATAAAATAACACCAAATAAAAAAAAAATTATTCAAGGTGAAAAATTAATGGGGATCTCCGTACAAACTGTTTTTTTAAAATCGCAATTCAATTTTGTGGCAAGAAGTAGCATATGCTTAAATTAAAATTTAATTTAAAAACCAGCTATATGTTCGATGGACCAATGGCAATCACTAAGTATATAACATGGCAATTATTAACTCCAAAGACAATACGTTGGATAATATTCATTGAAGATTAGTCCTATAAACAATCTCTTTTCTCGAAGCACAAGCATTATTCTTTACAAAACTCTTAGTTCTTCTATATGGAACCATATATACGATCCTGTTCGCGAGGATGATGCCTGGAGAATGTACAACCCGGAACGAGCTGATAGTTTTTAATAATTTATTGCAATATCTTCACCCGCACTTTCAATACAGCTTGATGGACATACTGTGGCGTATGTGGAACATTTTTTTAGTTCTCTGATTTACTGTATAAAATTAAATTCATGCATCTGTCAATCCACTTTAACTTTAATGATTTCCCGATGTGTAGACATAAACCTTCTAAGACTGTTGTGTTCGTGTTTACTATAAATCTATTGCCTTGATTATGATTTCGCCTTTTGTATACTTTTATTTTTGATTAACATCATCCATAAAACATTAAAGAACTTTTACGTTATTCCACATCTGTTGTCTCACTGTTGCCATACATTTATTGTTGCAAAATGGCGACTGATGTGATCCTCCCCCTCATGCATTAAACATCCTGGAATTTGAAATCAGTAGATTTACACTTCCATTGTGAGTGTATCTTTATGAGTGCAGAACATCTGAACGACAATGTTGGTTATTGATTTGTCCCCATTCTAATTATTTTCTATTATCGACTTTCAGAATTAAGAGATGTTTTTTTTTGGAAAATAATTGACTCCTTCTAGGCATGGAATGAAAAAATTAAATGTGTTTGTATTGTTATTATTTTGGTAAGGAAAAATCCACAAATGAAAGCGTTTTGATGGAAAGAAGTACACAGGATATGACGGGGAATTATGCTCGGGATTCATAGAACTGACACGAGTCATTTGGAAATTTCTTAAATGGAATGAAATCACTAAGACATCGCATACCAGTCTCAAAAGTTCCAGTAGATGTATACAAATTTTTAAATTCATTTTTTAACAAAAAATCCGTTTGGGTTGCAATACGACCTTTCCACACCGTATACATTATCGCCAGTTAATAGTTCGGTTCGATTTATTGAAGTGGGACTGATTTGACTCTATCATCATTTCCATTTGGCCAATTGTGAAACCGTACCGTCGCGGATTCTTTCAAGCGCTCACTTTCACTAACTAGTTCGTGAAACTGTTGCTAATCTTTACAAATTTTAGAAATCCGCCATCGTCACAAAAGAAGCAAGGCGTGAAGCGTCGTTCTTATTGGTCGGACAATGAAAAGTCTATGTTGAATGTTCTCGAGTACCCAAGTTCTGAAGATATCATACCTGAATACATATTTTGATTGAGTAAAGGTTTATCGACCGCTTGCAAAACTGGTCCTATCCTCAGTAGAGAGATAGATAAAGGGACATGCCATCAACTTTCTTGACAACAGATCATTCCTTAATTCTATGCAGAACACAGAAAATGTGCTCCATAGTTTTTGCACAAATATTTACGATATTCTGAACAAAAAGCAATTAGCTGCCTCCATCCTCTATGAAAAAAGACCTTCCTAGTCCAGAAAGGCATTCTCTATAGAAACATATAGAGCAATTGTGAAATCGCAAACTTCTGGGATGCCTAGTTCGTTTTGATGCATGAGATCAAAAAACAGAAATATTAAATCCGAACCACAAATTTGATGACTTCTTAATTTTCGCTTGAGAAACGTAAAACTTCAGAAACTACATTTTTTCACGCTCTCACAAGTCAGACATTCATTGAATAACAAACTTGGTCGTAAACGAGCAGGATCCGGAAACCATTCTATTATAATCAATGGCACCGTGAAATTGTTATCCCGTCCAACATAAAATCGACAGACACGTGTTAGGATGAGCTTGAATAAAAAAAACAAAAATACGAAAATACGAATTTTCCACAGCTTAACACACAAAAATAGATTTCACTTTGGAATTTTCCTCTCTCATTCGAAATCCTAAATTTTTTAACCACGCCTTTGTAGCTTTTGTTTCTATTTTTATTTTTTAGTTGTTGTTGTTTTATTTTTCGACTATATTCCAAAGAAATAAATTGCAAAGGAGGGAATTCTGCTCACTTGGAAAACCAATTTTCGGGAATGTGGATACTTTCGTTTTTATTATTTTTTTTCTGTTTTGTTTCGCTTTTTGTCTGTTTGAATCCATCCGTCTTCATCCTCAGGTTTTCTATCAAAAATTCCCACACAATATCCGGGGCTTATGTGCCAGCATACATATATAATGTGGATTGCGTTGTTTTTTTTTTTGTCGTACAACCCAACACCTAGCATGTCCTATGGAAGGTGTCCTTGATGTGAAACACGTTATGCAATAGAAAATGAAAAAAGTCCTGAATGAAAAATAGAAAAAAAATAAATTTACGTGTGTATTGGAATTTTTCCGGATATCGCAGAGGAAATATTTGGCAAGATAGAAAAAATATTTGTATACGTTCCTATTTGTGTATAAATTGAAAGGATATGCAGGTTATTTTCACCTTTGTGTAGATTGCATGCTTTGCAGGAGCAAAAGACGAACTTTAATAAAGAGAAAACAATTTAAAGGGTTATCGAAGTTGATGCCTGAGAAAATTGGGGCTTTTTGTGTGTTGGACTGCTTTGAAAATAGCTCATGGAAGGAAGATACGCAGTGATCTCCACATAGATTGGTATCGGATCAATCTACAAGCTATACTTTATGACTCACTTTGGATCACAAGGAATTGGGTTCTTTTTCGTTTCGAGCGAGCGAAGGACTCAGATTTGCGAGGAATCTTATACTAATAAGACTGCTAGAAAAAAGTTGGATAAGAGGCAGGTCTTTCGAGATATCAACATGTAAGAAATATGTGTTTGATGAGTTGACCACTTTATAAAAGAACAAACGCAATACATTCGTATTCGATTTTAATCTCCTTCGGAAAAGTCCGGTAAATTATTTTATTTTCAGATTTGGTTCAGTGCAAAGAGACAGAGTGAAATGAGGTTGGTCAGAGGATTACACTCAACAGGATAATGGTGTTTTTGTTCGCTGTTTGATGGCAACTCAAGGTAATATGCAGCGTTCATTCTGTGCAACTGGATAACAATCTTTGACACCACAGAATGGTGTTCTTATGCATGTATGCACAGAATCGATCCATCCATTCGGTAGTTGTGGATTAGGTTAGTACTTCAATAACGCTAAAAATATCAAGTAATGAGGAACCAAGCTTCCACGGGTACTAAGGGATTACGATGCACGAGTATGCGTGTCTGGAATGCAAAAAATTATATAGAGTATACTCACGCGATGCGAGACTAAATGCTACTTCTAAACATGCAATATCCTGCAGTCGCAGGATTAGGTAATGTACCACGAAGAAATGGCTCAAAATGAATGTTATTGATTTCAAGCCGAAAAGCGATCACCTGTCTTAGATGCGTACCGATGGAGAATTCTGCAATGTCAGCCTCAGAGGTGCACAGGCCCCCTACACACGATGCTTAAATCTTTGAAATGGGATCGCATGAACGATTGGGCGATCGAATTCTATGTCAAAAGTCAAAATCCTATTTGGCATTTCAATCCAGAAATTCGTAAAAAAAAACACTGTTAAGGTTGAACAGCCGAATGTGTCTAGGTTTGGCACTGCGTTTTATTTAATAGCTTACATAACAACTGCTTCTTCCCAAGCAGTTGGAAATCGTCGGAGGTTTTTCACCATTTAAAAAAAAACATCCACCTGATCCTTGAAACTGCAGACCATTTTAACTCCTGTCTATTATTGGCAAGATTTTTGAGGTAGTTTTAAGCAAGTCAATTTAATTGGAGTGAAAAAAGTAGAGAATACTGCAGGATCAGTTTGGATTCAAAAGAAACCATTCGGCTGTGCACGCTGTTACAAAATTAGTTTCCGATATCAATTGGAACCTACATGCTTAAAGTACTGCTGTCTCTCTGGTTGACATCGAGAAAGGAGGGCGTGTATATGAATCAATCAGATATGGGTTTCCCCGTCATCTGATAAAAATGTTCAGCTCAATGATAAGCCAGAAGAAATTTGTTGTAATAGATGTTGTTTTTGATGTCACTGGAGGAAAATTCATGTTTCTGAAACCGCTAAGCTTTGTAAATGAAACATATTCCCACCTGAATTATCCCTCTATCCTAGCGAGATAAGGATACTTAACTTGAGCGAATGAGATTCAATTGGCAGCAACTAGAAACTTTATTTTGGTAACGAGCAGAGACTTTCCGTATTAATAATTTATTAATAAGCCAACTAAGATGGCCATAGGAAAATTTAGTTTAAATAGACTAACAGATGAAGAATGACGAAGATCGCATTGGCGATCACGCTCACACCAACGAGACAAAGGAAGAATGTAACCTAATTTGCGAATTGCGGAAAGATGGAAGTGGGGCAAGTGGTGGCGTTATTCAACGATAAATACATAAAACTTAGTTCAAAAACTGACAGGGCGACGAATAATAAAAAGGAAACTAAACTGTTTGCTATTTTTTAATTCATTTTCCTTGGTTAGATAGTTCACTTAAAAAGAATTTTCTCTTTATGTAAGATTTATGATCTATGGGGCGGTGCGACCCTATTGGGCGGTGCGACCCTGGATGACAGGACTCTCTAGGTAAGCTTAACTTGAGGTTATTTAGAGTAGCTAGGTAAGTTAGTTTAGTTCATAACTAGGATAGGTTAAAGGTAGATTAGGAGTAAGATAATTTCAAGACAATGATTTTAATTAAGCATAGGAAAAGTTTCAGTGTAAGTCGGTCTTCAATTCTTTTACTTGTCCCAATAGAGCAGGAAACCCTGAATACAATTTTCCGCTTTCTTCCTTTCTTCATATTTTCTATGGCACGACCTTTTTTTTATCCGGCAAGAAATGTGTGACAGGATGATGAGTTCGTGCAGATGAGTAATTTCAGTTTGTTTTCTGACACTGAAAATCTGGATTTGACCACATTAGCAAAATATCCAAAGTTCTGGAAAGACCGACGAATTTCAACCTTTTTACCGCAATCAATAGCCGCGTATATTATTTTTTTTTTAATTATCTCAAAACTGATTCTATGTGAGCCTGATTAAGTGACATACAGTCTCAAATAGAAGTATATTTGAGTACAATGTCAACAGAAGAAGCTTAGAAAAACATCAAAATAGTCCAAATATTATTTTCAAATTGAAACTGTTCGTGAACCACTATAAGAGTTTGTTACGAAATCCTTTGCCGTATCATTAAAATTCCTATCACGATTTGGAGGAAATCGTTTTTAACGTATTCAAAAGCGAACCCAAATTAAGGCACAAAAACTACGAATCCTTCTTTTTAAACGAAATATTGTAATCAAGGAAACACTCGTACAATTTGTTTAGCGCATCCTTCCATGCACTTTCGCGATAAACTGGCCAAAGTGTTACCTAAACATTGATACAAAAGATGGTCTGGGAATTCTTATCCTGGTGTAAAGCTTCGCAGTTTAGCCGCACGCGCCTCAATCAGCTGCGTAGCCATTGATCTTTTCCACTCTCGCGTTGCTTACGTTATAAGGATATCGATAACTCCTTAAAAGCGATAATATACTTTCAGTCAGGAAACGTTTTTGAACAGAAATTTGAAAGATTGTTAAAAGTGCGGTGCATGAAAAATGTAAGGCGGTTGTTACCAACTTTATATGTGTGTGGTTTTGTTAAACCTTTATGTAAATGCAGTCTCAGGGACTTTTGTGTATTCAAATCGAAGTGATATCATATCACGTAAAAAATCTTAAGCTTGCGTTTCAAGTGAGGCCCCTTCTTTAATTATTTCACATGAAACCCATTCCCAAAAAAAGTTAAAAATAAAGTGTTACTCTTGTCTCTTGCAACTGTATCTCCATATCCTCATAGACGTCCTGAAACTGCTGCTAACAAGTACTCACCATTGTGCCTTGAAATAAATATCAAATAATAATCGACCTCAACTCACCTCACGGAAATAATTTTCATAATAAGCAAGTAGGTGTGCAGAAAAACTCTTTGGCGAGAACAATTGTGAAATATTTAATTTCAAAATTTCCCTCTCAAAGGGTATTCAAAAATGGCACCTAAATATTCACTTTAACCATCGCCTTTCTTACAGTTCAACCATATCCTTCTTTCCATGCCTTTTTTATGGTCCCCTTTGAAAGCCAAAATCGTGTCCCTGTCACAAAAATTAAATTGTTTAAACGAAATAATCCCAGTGAAATTACATGGATGCAACGTCCCCAGCTGTACAACAACAATAACAACGAAAACAAAAAGCATCACAATCGAACGACATTTCGGCCATGAATAAAACGCAAAAAGCACAGATCTTCTGCTGCTGTTCTATACACCCATAATGCGAAGCGAACGGAGTTTTGGTTTTGCAAAATTGAAAAGGACAACAAGAACTTTTGCCTGTCCTACCTTACCTAACAATGGCGAATTAAAACTTTCTCCCGCTCAGTCTTTTCCCTCGAATTTCAAACCTAACCCCTTGCTATGTTATGTATCCTTGTTGGGCTGCTGGCTGCCCGTGCCGTGCAAGGGAACGAGAGGCGTACTAAAACTTTTGTAAGGATTTAATTTCCTTGCGGTAAGGTGTTCCGAGTTGTGTTTCGTTGTGTTAAAAAATGCTTAAATGACATTTGTTGCCATTTGTGCGCTTTCAAAGGGAATTTACTTTTCAGAAAACACAAAACAAATACATTAACGCAAAGTTAATTAAGAAAGAGACATTTCCAAAGTGAAAGTCAGGTTTTGGAGCTCTGTGCGGAACTTTCATATAAATGGATTAGTTGGGCTTAAGGGGGCGACTGAATCTTTTGATATTCATTTAGTTGACTTGTAATAAAACGCGCTTGTTATTCACAAATGTTGCCGAAACTATTATTGCAAGTAAGGAAGGAGCCATCTGCGGGGTTCTTTCAAAACCCTTTTGGGTATCCACGCACGCTTCCAGCGAACGTTTAAATACGCCTGGAAACTCAAGATAGCAAGTCAATGTGTTTCTTTTTCTACCAGATCATGCGTACATTTTTACGAAGTAGAATCAAATTTTTCGCATCCAATGCAGCTTTATCTCATTTTCTGTCATGCTTGAAAGGACATTTTTATTGACGACATTAAGTAGGTGATATACAAATGTACCATTTGTTCTCTGTTGGGTGACTTTATATCATGTATTATTACAATGAACGAGGACGAAGATCAAGGGATCTTGGAGGAGCAGTTTGATGATGGTGCTAGAGAAGATGAAATTTGCTCCGGACTTGATGATGACTGCGAACAAGAAAATTAGCTTCTGATTACAACAGAGTTTCGGAGATGGTGAAATGGAATGCTGTACCTTACATACGAGTACATGAAAGTTTCCCAAAGTCAACAAGAGAGGCTGTAGATTTTTTTAAGTCTGGACTTCGGTTGATAAAAAAAAAGAGTTATCAGTTTGAAATATTATTTAACAACGCATAATTCACTTCACACCATTAAAAAAAAACATGCAATAACTCCAAACCGATTAACACTGCTAACATCGAAGATGTATTTCGCTGCTCATGAAAAGTTCATTGCGTAAAAGATGTTTGGTCTAGAAAAATCATGTCGCCGGACGGTGGGAGATGCATTTCCAATGACTGTTCAAAATATTGTTGTATATTTCCGAGTTAAAAGTTCCTTCTACGAAGCAGGAATCTCCTTTCTGTTGTAGAGAAAAACAATCCCATATCATTTTCCCGGAAGCTTCACCGTTCGCTGACGGCAATTTTTAATGAAGTGAAGTACTGGATTCCAACTGATCCGTTTTTGCTAAATTTGCTCTCATCGGAGAATATGACTTTTCTCAAATCAATTATTATTCAATTTTGGTATTTTTTTGCCCATCCTAGCCGAGATTTCATCATCTTTGATGTAAACGTAGGTTTTGTGCCGGACGGCGAGCTATAAGACGAATTCCCGAAGCCTTCAATGCACTGTATGTACACCAATTTCAGTTCCGCTTGACAACACAAACTCTGCTCTAATATGTATCGCTGTTGAAATCGGTTTCAATCTGTTGCTTATCGTCGACGAAACTTTTTGTTTATAAAAAATTGTCTTTTAAATAACTTTGTTTGGCCAAGAAGTACGCTTTAGTGACAGCGGGTGGAGAGGAGCATCTTTGAGTTCTTAAACTTTTCTACGAACACGAAATCTACGCGGACGAAGTCGCGGGCAACGGCTAGTTAACTACATATACAGGTAAATTCTTCCCTAGAGACAAACGATGCAAAGGAAATCGACAAAAGAGATCCTTGAAGCCATAAGAATTGCTAGTGAAGATAAGTGGCAACGTTGAGCTATACTCAGACCTCTTGAAACCTAGGAAGAAAAACGCCAATATAGCATTATTGGGTAACAGACGAAATGGGCATCTCTGCAGTGGTGCCCGAAATGGAAGGTGACTTCAAACAACTTTGACAAGGCCGCTCACAGTCAATTCGAATGAACATTGAATTGTAAAGTTCTTAACAATCTTGTAGCTCTTACACGTAGCAAGAAAAGCAATGGACTAAGAATCGTACCCTGTAGTACTCCATGCCTTACTTGGTATGGAAACAAGAAACCCATTAACACAACTTCTTCAACTCCTCGATTTCTTCCTTGTAGATCAGAGGGCACAATCGTTGTTGAGAAAATTAAAGTGGTTGCTTGTGTTGAGTGGTTTGGAGAAGGTGAGTAGAGCCAGGATTTTAGCATGATTTTTGTCCAGAACCTTGCAACATACTCAACGAATATATGTATGTCTGTCTCGCAAATAAGTTTTTGGCCTATAGCCCACCTTCCAGTATTTTTGCATATTATGCAACAGAATGTTTTTCTAAAATAAGGTAAGCTTATAACCCACTGCAAAAGTAATCGATTTTTTTACGGGACAAATACTAATGTAAACATCACGTTGAAAAACATGTGCTGTGAATGACAGCATGAATGAAAGTAGAAGTTCAAAAATTCTTGGATTAGAGTTGCTTGGCGATATGAAATTCAAAGCTGATCACAGTCAAAACTGATGAAAAATTTCTGGTGCAACATCTCTTGAGAGCACACTTCTGATTGCTGCCTTATGATGTTGTATTTTAGCACCAAAGTTTCTCTCTTTGTCGGAGTCTGAGAAATCCTCATTCCAACCTTTGCTTTAATTGGGCGGTGGTCTACGGTAATGGCCCCTTGGGAAAGTTGTAAAATGATAACTTTAGTGCAAAAAATGTCAGTAAAAACTTATTCCAATCTATTATACACCTTTTAGTAGTTAAGCGATACTAAGAAAATATTTGTTGGTCAAATTCTAGAGCAAAGTTCTCATCGCACCGACTTGATGCCCAAAAGTTTAGATGGCTTATTTGGAGTTTGCTGGAATTACTTAGAGCACAGACTCGGGCCTTTGTCAGGTGATTTTTTCTCTTAATATGTCAAATTATTGTGCATGAACGCAATTAATGTTCTAGGTGAGTCCGATACTTCAGGTTTGGAACGGCAGAAAATAATGCGAATCGTCAATGTTCTGAAAACATGTTCGTACGGATGCACAGCGGCAGTACAGAGGCATATTACATATCGACAAAAATGTGGACGCCTATTCCACTTCTGATTTGTCAAAACATTTACCTTTATTATAAAGAGAACAAATTAAATAATTATTTCTGTGTAACTAGGGGAAAGTAAGATTATTTAAAGGGTGAAACATTTTTGATCTCAACAGAGAGAGGAGATGCTCCTTCGACGACAGCTCAACACCAACTGACTTCTCCCTTTCCGGTTGACGTATAAACGGCCATCGGATTGTGTTCTTTAATTTAGCCGCTGGTTGGGTGTAAGAGTTGTTCGGCCGCTGTGAAGACATCATTTATTTTTACTCGGGTTTATTTTTTCCTATCCATTGTGAATTTCGCTCAAAAGAGATTAAATGGGAGGAAGGACCGCGATTTAGATGATTGATCCCAGCGCAAATGGAATATAGATTTGTCGATAGAAGATCGATCCTTGGGTGGAAACCTACCAAGTTGCAGTGCTTCAATTCGATTCAATTAAATGTTTTTACTATGAATATATAGTACGTATAGGACTACGTTGTTTTAGAGCACTTTCAAAATCAATATTATACATTGGTTCAAAAACTATAAAAAAGAAATGATGGAACAAATAAATAATTTATCAAATTTGGAGAATAAGTTATTATATGTTATTTTGAATAAATAAAGGTTATTCTTACTCATTACAATGAACAATTAATTCAGTAGAATTAACAAATCGGCTTCAGTAAAGAAAAACTCAAGCATACAAGAAAAGTAACAGAAAAATTAAAGAAACATTATGACGAGAAAAGGACTCAGAAATAGACTGGACGGAACAGCATTTGAAAATAGCACTTTAAAATTTGGATGTCTCCATGTTCATTTTATTTGATCAGGCTTTGGGATCCAAAAGCTTGTGCTTTAAGTAAAGTACAGCCATGCTGAGTTCAAGTAGTTAAATGGTTTAACTACAAGATTTCATATAGTATAGGGTAAAGAATTGCACCCTGAGGTACACCTTCAAAGTAAAATTAAATTTCTGAATAGTTTTTACCAATGAGCAATCGCTAAGACTGAACTTTTAGGTTGAAAACCAAGGTTTTTTAAACAAGATCTCGTGACAAACCCTATCGAATGATTAAAAAATAAGAATTTTGAAAAAATTACAGTTTGATGTTAACCTTAATCGCATAAAATCTTTGGAAGGCATAAAGGCATAGCATACTCATTTGCAGATAAAAAGCTCGAGAAAATGTGTAAAATGTGATCATATCCCCAAAATCGCAAATACTTGACCAAATGGATCAACAATTGTGCAAACTGATGACTTAACCAAGCCCAGCTACGATGTGTATTTGTCTTCAAACATAAACGCAGCCAAATACCAAAGGCTCAAACAATAGCACTGCAAGTGACCTAAATATTCGTTCGTATTATACTAACATGCACCCTCAATTAGGGACATTCAGACAGCAACTGCAGAAACAGTCTTAGAGATGCGAAACACTGTGTTTTATGTGACATGCAAATCGGGCACCAATACTCTATATATAGTCGGCTTTGGATTTTGATGCACACCAAATATGGAAACTGTATCGGTATCAGTATCAATTCAAACGCAATAGAGTCCTGTACAATATTTATGAATGCCGAACATGCCAGGCAATTAATCATTGTCGCCGACGCAACATACAAGTACACAGGAATCCAGGACACTCCTCATACGTACTATCATCGTCGGCATCATTATCATGAACAGAGCGTGATGGCGGGGCTGTTTCCATCCATCGGTCAAACTATTGCTTCGGACATGCCAAATATAAATATTTCAAAATTTTCAATATCTACACAATGGCCAAGTGACATACACATAGATACAAGACAACACATTTGTCTGGTACTGGCCGGAACTATCATGCGGAGTGTGATTCGGACATGGACACAATTTAGAGACTCTGCATCATTTGAAGCAGTCATCGCATGAGATGTCCAATATATCAATTTGACAGGGATCCATAATGTAGGGCTTCGCGTTGCTGGAGAAATGCGGGGCGAATTGCAATTTGCATTTGGTGAATGCCCCCAACAAATAGTTTAGAAGGACTTTATGGCACATCCGATGCAGCTAGCTGGAGTTTGCTTTGTTTGCGAGATCAAAGATGATTTAATCATTTGCATTTGAATGATGAAGATTGCTCCGTAAGGCAAATAGATCAGGCTTAATTGTATGCAATCGAACATTTTTTCATCCACCAATTGGGCGTTATGAATAATTGGAAGGAATAAGTCCTTTATGTGAACGCTTATCGATTTAGTGCGTTCCAATTATTTGCATGGCAATTGATTTCACAAAAGTAAACCAATCGATCGAGTCATGAAACCCCGGCAACGTAAACAAAGACCACAAATAAACTGAGTAAGTACTAAACATTTTAAAGCAGAACTTATTTGTTTCCGGTCGAAAACAGGGCCGATATATGAAACTATTGCCGCAGTATCTGTTATCCTGTTGACTCAAGCAAAAGCCGTAAATATGTAAGTCAAAGCTTTACTTTATAAACATGTCTTCAATGACTTAACGCTACTGGTCAAATCTTTGTTGTGTAAGTTGTTACGAGGAACGTGTAAACAAACACCCTGATAACCGAAAAATTAACATCTTTTGGATTCTTTTTTATTCATACGAAGAACAGTGCAGCCTTAAGCTTGGTGTCTAGTTCTAGAGAATGAAAAATGAGCTCATTTTCAAACATTTATTTCTCGGCTTCTATGCTTGATAATACAATCAATTTTTAACCAGGATATTAAGTTGAGCAAATAAAGCAAACACCAAAAACCTCATTTTATAGAGGAAGGTTTGTCACGTGGTAATTCCCCACCGTTTGTCAAAAATCTTTACTAAAAAAAAAGGCGACTTTTGAAAAATACTGTTCAGAAATTGACCTATTTTTGCACCGTTCATATGGTGTAAATTTTGAAATAATGATTTTATTTTTAAGTGTTGAATTACCACCCAAAACACTTTATAAAGTATCGTACAAAATTTTATCGAAATCGATCGAAAGGTTTCGGAGATAATCTGTCCGCCAGTTAAAAAAAGTGATTACGAGGGAAACGCCTTTAAAGTTTTCTGTACGGACCTATTTTCGAACTAGATTTCTTCGGTACACTGTCAAAATCACACTGAAAACTTATAGAGAGCCAAAATAGAACCGACTGTGTATAATTAAACCGTTGCAGGTAAACGTAAACAAAGAAAAGCGGCATTTTCGAATTTGAAGGGATTCACAGTTGGCGCTCGGGGCTCCAGCTGCCAACCGCGTGCTCCCAATCGTCCCTACACAAAAAGCTGTAACTTTTCATCCATAGCGAATTTCGTCACTAATTTTCGAGAGGTGATTATTGATACTACAAGACGTTGGAAAAAAATCAAATTTCTGAAAATTATAGACTAGACACCTGAAATGAATCTGTGAGCCAAACTCGAGCGTCGTACTTGCGTGAAGAGAAATTCCGGATTGTTCGCTGTAGAGGTCGTTTTTACACAAGAATTAAAGAAAATAGATCTCCCACTCCGTTTTCGATTCGTATTCTGGACTTAAGAATAACTTGAACTCCTCTACAAATGAGAAGTATTTTCATTCCGATGGCTACATAAACATAAGCAAAACTGCCATATTTCAACGACGTCAAAGCATCCTGATCATGTGTTTATGGAATGGCAGCGGTTTAAGTTTTTCTTCAAAGACGAAAAAATGAAAATGACGAGAATCAAAAAAAATGTCACAAGCAAATGGACAAGATATGGTTCCCGCAAGGCTACTTGTGGCACAAACTGTCCTACAATCAAGTCACTTTCAGCGATTTGACGCCTTTAGACTAGACGATATTGGTTAAGCCATTCGTCAAATAAAGCTCGAAAGCCATCGAAAATGATTAAAAGTTAGGTTTCTAAAATAGCGTACTCTTAAGCCAGCCGACAGAGTCGTTTAAATGGAATAATTTTCCAAACTCAATGTTTTAACAGCGTTATTTAAAATAAACAAACAGATGATCCACCCTGTACTATGAATATTTTTGTTCAAACGAAAGGTCCATCAATGTTTCTTTTCAGTGTGAGTTTGCTCCGGACAATATTAAACTTTTAAAATTTTTTTAAGGGGCTATGAATACCCTTACAACGCTGAAACAAAAAGCGAATGAAAAGGATAAGCAAAGAAAACAGAGACAAGTTCCGAATATCATTGTTTTTGAACTGATCCCATTGTTTTCTTGACTTTAAGGAAAGGACCAACCCAAAGACCTTCTCAAAATAAGTTTACGGTCGAAAAGTTAAGAAACCTGGCGTCTGTTGGGTATCTTCTAGGACTGCTGCCCTTGGAGTAGAGACATAAAATTCCTGCCCCGGCCTGAGTAAAGTTGAAGGGGTACTAACTCCTCCGAAATACTTTATGATGTCTTTTTCACCAGTGGAATAACATCAAGCTGTGAGGGAAAAGTCATTACTGGCAATATCATGAGGGCGACTAAATGTCTAGCCATTACAGATCACGGTTTTACGGATTCACTGTGAACCGTATGGCGAAAGGAATATGCAGGAGTCGAAAAACAATCCGCAAGTTGCACAACAATTCACCCAAGGTCTTGTTCAAATGCATTAGATACCGCTTGACAATGGCATGCTCATTTAATTCAAGAGGCATAACGTTTAACTCGTAAGATCCTGTGCCAAATAAAAGTGAAAATTTCCTCGGCAGCCATACTTACTTGTCCGTACTCGTAGTGAGAATGTCAAATCACATGAATTCGAAAACGAACAGTTTTGAGTTGTGTTGTGGAATTAACAAAGTTCACAAAAGGATATTCGAAACTGAATTGGATAGTTGAAACAAATTCAAATCCAGGATTTGCATATAAAGGGATTAAGGAACAATCAGGTGAAAAATATTTATGCATGCATCAAAATTAATCCTGAGAAATACGAATGAATATAAGCAAGAACCCTTTGTTGAATTTGGCCCAGACAAAAGTTAACATTAAAATACGATCAAAATGTATCTAAATAATTGCAAATTCCTTTGCAGAGTTGTAGACAGAATGTGTCCATTGTAGTGACCCTCAATTATTTCAACTTCACCTTCGTTTCGACATCAATACAATACGTCCACCAGTAGCTTTCTGATAGCGTCAACAAGAAAAACGATGAACACCTCTGCTGTCTGCAGGCTTTCTCTCTCTCCCTCTTTTTTATCTGCCTTTCATGTCCGACTAGATGTGTCTGTCAGTGCTGTTGTCCTTTTGTTGTCCAGCCATGTCATGCCAACTGGAGATGTTTTATGATTATTGCACAGAAGCGTTCCAGCAGCATACCGATCTACGAGCATGTATTGTACCGCCAGAGAAAAATGCCAAAGAATCCTTTGTACTTAAGTCTATTCCACAAATTATTGTATCCCACATCGAGTTGAAAAATGATCCCGACCAACCAATTGAAACATGTCCACCCAGATCCAGTCCAGCATCTACCTATACTTTCTTTGCTCTTTCGTTGTCCTTCTGCTCCATTGTTTGGGCACAACGCATGTGGAGGATTTTTGCTCAACAAATTCCTTTTTCCCTTTTCTCGAAAAAGCCAAATGTGGCTCTTAATCTTGAACTTTTTTTTCCTTGTGTTTGTTCACATTGCTGCAGAAACCATTAGAACAGCTTGTCAAACAGCAAACGGTAGGGCGCAACCCCTACACTCTACCACCGCCAATGCTTTTGGTATCATGTCGTGCGGCGGTAATGGCAAATGGCAATATATACTGTCGTTGAAGTAGGAGTCCTTGTTGCTTTTTATGGGTTCACTACTCGAGCCGACTCGACTGTTGGATGATGACATTTGCCTATCGGCTTTAAGGTTTAATTTCTGTGTCAGTGTACAACATATTCCCCACCGCGGGGGGTATTGATATCCCTTTAACCCATCGAATTTTTGAATTATCCTTTCGGGAATGGATCCTTCCTCAATCGTCTCTTTAACGACACATTATTGCTTTTTTTTCTGTGTACAGAGCAGGGCTGTATAACACACAGGAACACAGAAAGAACCCCCAACAGACCGATGATGGCCTGAGTTGTTGCTATCCCGGAACGAGTGAGAATGAGCCGAACGAGTTAACGGTGTGTAATGAAAAATTTAATTAAAATTAGGATTCTCGGTTATGAGGCTGCCATACATTTTTATTTTAATGTTTATTACCCAGTGCCAGTCATATTGAAATTAATTACACAAATATGTACATGTTGCCAAAGGATACGTACATACACAGGAGTGTATTGAGTACACGCACGCATTGTCTGTGGGCTTTGTGTTTTGCTGTCGGGGATTGAAGGGCTCCTTTCATTTGGGGGATTAGAGATCCTGGATGGTGATGCTGAAATGGATATGGAAGACAGCGTATAGCCGGTTGGGTGGATTGTGTGAAAGGTTGACGTAAATTAACTGGGTAATGTTGCGTTATGAGTGAAAACTATTGTAACAAATGTTTAGCGTGACATATGCTCTTGTCTGTATGTAGTCCTGATGTAATTAAATATAACGAGCTGCTTTTGAAGCTGGAATTCCTTTCCAAGCTTAATGGAATTTAATAAAAGGAAATACCAAACATATACTCTTTGTTTAAAATTAAATTCGAGGAACGTGGTTTCCTACAATGGCAATACTTTATAATTCATTCCGTCATCTAGGGGAAAAAACAACACTTTTATCTAGGCAGAAGGTTCCAGATACAAAGATTGGACGAAAACCATTGCTTCAACAGGAAGCACGTAAGAAAGTTCTTACTTTCGTTGGCTTACGCATTTTGAAAAGGACCTCAGTCAATTTAGTGAACGAAATTAGAGGGAGTGCCTCAAACTAACACGTCCGGGACTCTAAGAACATCGAAACGATGAGTTTGTGCGATGGACTGCTAATAAGTACTGATCTTAAGAGATTGAAACTCAAAATTGTTAATATAGTATCTATCGACATGAGTACATAGGGTATTTTTTACGTGGTATAGTTATATTGACAGGATAATAAGTCGAACAGGCTAATACACCAATCATGGGCATCTATTCGAACAACATTTGGAAATCGATTGTCTCAAACGAGCTCTTCTTATGCGTTGCGAAGGAAGAAACCATCGCCTCTGAGTGTGATCGTGGACTTCAGTTTATAAATTTAACGTCGTTTTTAGCAGGAAGTGTTTCATTTTATAATTTGTCTCGCTCTCAAGAGACTAAGACTATCCTTTTATTTCATTTTGCACAGAATTGCCACAAGGACTAAGAGAGGAATTCATAGATTGTTTCGTGGTTTGAAACTCTGATGTTTTTTGTTCCCAATCGCTCTTAGGTTGAATCAGTAACGATAAAAATAATTTGTATCTTTTTTGCATTCACTTACTTCACAGTACTATATTCTTTGCTGAGCCAATGACACAAACCATAATTTTTTACAATACAATAAGAATACCAATAGCCGATACAGCAACCATTATAGCAAGGCCACCCATCAAGCCAAAGATGGTGATCCAGTGCGAGTGATTCCATCCTTCAGTTTCGACCCTGAGACTTATCAATTGAACCAATTGAAAACAAAGCCTGAATTATATCTTTTTTGTTTATGGGAAATGCTCTAGTCGTTAAATGGCACCCTACAATTAAAAACAATTCAACGACATCGAACTGCACCTCCTCGTATGTCAAGCAAATTAATATAATTACACATTTTTTCAACTTAGTGAATCAATTGTGGGGCACTTTGTGCGACATGTAGCCCCATCTTACTGGAACTGTTGATCCCGTAAGATGGAGCTGTAACAATACCTCAGTAGCACCCCCAATTGACCGGACGTATTGGCTTCCTTTGACTTCCATTTCTCTAAATCCTCTCTCAAAAACACCCTTCATTCGCCACATTTCCCCCCAACCTCTTGGTTTTACGTGTTCTGTGCTTGAATTAAGCTGAATAAAAAGTGCGGCGTGTTCCAAGGGCCTTTTTTATAGTTCGCTTCAGTTTGTTTTGCCTACGTGTATATTTCTCGTGCTCCAAATATGATTGTAATCACATAAGTCTATAGAAGATGCTCTCCTAACTTTTTACACTTTTGTCTTTGAAAGCTTTAATAACAAAAGAGATACAGCATTTGACAAGAAAAATTAGAAAGAGTGGGATTTAGAAAATGTATGCTGAAGTGGTTTACATCTTTTCCAACTAGTAGAAAGCAAGTGGTTAAAATATCCGACAAATTTAACGACTGCCGTGAAATTCAAATCGGTGTGCCTCAAGGTTGGGTACTTGGTCCAATCCTGTTGCTAATCTTTTTCAATTGCATTTTGAATATTAAGTTTAAAGGAACTCAAACTGCTTTTGTGGATGAGATAGCTTGCTCGTATTCGAGTTCTTCGGTGTTTGAGCTCATCAATAATTTAATCACGACTTAGAACAACTTCGACACTGAAGGACTAATAGTGATAACACAAAGGTCATATATTTGAATTTACCATATCCCGAGTAACTTTTTTATGGCCATTGTTGGAAAAAACTTATATTTATTTTTAAAACGTTTTCTGAAAACAATAGTTGCTCTTCAAAATGTTGTACTGTTGAACGCGTTGCCTGCTTTAAGTACTTGCGCCTTGAGTTTGATTGTAATATGAATTGAAATACACAAACTTCATTCATAAGAAAATATCTGTTGAAAGCAACAAGAACTATGTACCACTTGAAGCAGTTTTGCTCTATGGACTAGTGCACTTAAAATTAATATACAATATGGCTTAGCATATTGAAGAAGCGCTCATTACATCGAAATTCAAAAACACATACTCAGAATAATGTAGAAGAAACGACGCCTGGAAAATAGTTTTTTACTTTTCTGCAATTCGGAACTACTTCCTTTAGAGCACCTCTACTTTTATAATGCTCAAAAATCTTTTTCTAAAGAATTAACAATTCTCTTTATCTTTATTCGTCTGAATATGGTTTACGAAGTATTAATCAGTACCTAGCATTTGTACCCACTCCTCGACTCTATAATATACTACCAATTGAACTAAGGCGAAGAACTTAATGTTTACGTATCCTTATATCGAGAGATTAAAAAATGGATTTTTTTCTTTAATTTTATTTTTTGTGCAATATACGCACAGAAAAACTCGCCAATATATTCGAAGGCCAAGCAGGAAATCAGTAACTTTGCTTTTCCAAGTATGCGTATGCGTATTATTTTGACTGCAATTTTCTTTCCAAATTCGACCTTTTTCCGCATTACAGCATTTACTTTGGAATTACCTCGAAAATATAATACACGCTGTAAGTATCAAAGAAGTATTTGATTAAAAAGAACTCCTTAGATGATCGACCATTTACATATTTTTTGCATCATTCCTCACTATTTCACTATAAGCAATGGATCGTGATCGCAAAACAATTGCACGAAGAGAAGGTCCCGATCATCAACACATATTGTTCGATTCTCCCACGAATTATGATGATCGAGAGAAAAGACGAGAGAATAACGCCTTACATCTGGTTAGTTTCTTAAACCATTGAAAGTAGGACATCTTGTCAACCCAATTTTTCAATACATTTTCTATGGATTCGGATGCATAGCTTGACCTCGAATGGCATAATCGTCTCTCGCTTGTCCACTTCGAATCGATCTTAAATGGAGCCGCAGAAGCATCATATCTCAGCTCCATGGAAGCCTAGAAACGCGATTATTGAATTTAGTGACATAAATCTTGGAAGGCTTTTGTTGTTCGTTTTACCAATCATATGTCGTCCAAGTGCAAATCCGCATTTTCTGGCCACGAAAGATTGCCTATCCTGCCACATAGCGCTCTGCATCAACTGTAACGTTACTTCCATTTTCGTCATTGAAGAAAATTGGACTAACAACGTTTAGCATATTTTCAGCTTCCCTTTGTGTCTCTGCTTCTCAATGACTAGAAGGAAGTAAGCGTCATTTCAACGGTTTTTTTTTTTGTTTTTCAAGCCGCTCTTAAGGTCAAACATAGAAGCTCCCAATTTGCGTATATCCCTGAATCAATTCGACATTGAAAACGGTTACTCTGAGATTTTTTGCAAAAACATACAACAACGAATAAAATACTGCGAATTGAGTGAACCCAAATAAATTGATATCGGACTCTTCTCATTTTCGAAACATCACAAAAATCGTTCATGCCCATGATGTGCTCAGTTGCTGAGATATTTTCTGCATTGAGCCTCTCGGGTTTACACTTTCGAAAAAAGGCTTTCAAGCAGGTAACCAGTCTAAATTTGTTTCAATATATTAAATTTTTTCCTACTTGAAATTAAAAATAAGTGAAGTATTCAAAAACCTCACATGAGTTTTTAAAGAAAAAAAATCTATCTTTTCGAATTGATTTCCTTCGTCCGTTAGTTTAGTCTAGACATTCAAGGATCAAATCTTTTCTGTGCGCAAAGTCTATATGGTTCAGTCCAAAAGCTTCTTATACATATCTTCATTTAAAGCTTAGCATTTCGTTCACAGACAATCAAGCCCTAAATGCTTCTTCCACATTGTCCGTTCTCATTCAACTAAAGCACAATCTTCTCGTTCAACCTTCCACTCGAATCCTCACCGCAACCATTGAAAAAGCATTTATTCATTCCCATTTCGTATGCTTGCCTGTCAATTAATAACCGATTCCTTTGAGCACAGTATGTGGCCAAATGTACCTAGCCAGCTGTCAGTGCCATCGATATGGCCGACCGCAAAATTCAATTCCCTTTCTTTGAGACAGAGTTTCTGGATTTATAGTATGTATACCAAAGGGACCTGAATACTGTATACCCTGTCCAGTCATCGCCTTACCAATTATCCACCCTGCTGCCACTCTTTCATATCCTTTTAATTTTCCCACATTAAAAGCAATCATAGTTGGCAACAACAAAGTCCAACGTAAAGCCCCCCACTTCAAGGATTCAATCAATCGTTTCTGAGTAAAAACAAAGCCATGGGGATTGAAGTGAAATTTAATAGACGACGACGAGAACGACGACGACGGGCGGCAGGAACGCGTAGCCTATTAGATGGGCGTTAGGCGAGTGGGTGGCAACCGGCGAAGACGAAAATTCACTGCTTGATGTGGTCCTATTGATTTGAACGGAATAATAATTAGCGTGGCACGCCTTCATCGTTCTGCATCAATCCCATGCAGGAGTAAGAGTAATTGTGTAGCTATCGATGCGAACCAACGGACCCGAGAATAAATAAAGAAATTAAAAGGATTTCCCTACTTACTGGCTGCTACTAAGGAGGGTATCGTTTCGTATTATGGATCAATAAGCATATCACGTAGTTGCGATAAATTTGTCTTATTCGTATTCCCTTCTTTATTTCGTCCTTACTCGATTTTTCTTTTATTTTTTTTTTTGTCGAAATTAGGACACATGTATATGGAGTCCCCCCTAACCATGTGATCCTTTATTAGAAAATAATTGTATTAGGGTTGAAGGAACGTCCAAAAATTCTAAAAACATTTGGAGTGGAGCCAATGCTACTGTAAAGGAGTCCTCTTTCGTCCTCTTCAATTTGAGCAGCGAACCTGCCTAATCGACTCAGACTCAGACTGAAGGGGTGGACATATGTATGCTTTCTCTTTCGCATAGTTTCCTTAACTGCAACTCAATCCTTTCGCAAGTCCTTTTTTGGAAGTTTCAACTTGATTTTCCAATTTAAGATCCATTAATCTGCTACTCTTCACACCCCTCGATGTGGATGCGAGTAAATGAGGAATTAAATTTCACACAGGTGCACCTCCACACTACCACCGTTCATTAAACTAATTGACTTGAAGGACATCACACACACATGCATATTCCTGTGGCTTTTTGACTATATACTATATATAGGGATGTACTTTTGTATGTTTTTTTTTGGGAAATCAATTCAATGTGCCGACGTGTGTCTGTGTCCGAAATGAGAGCATGGAGGAAAAAGTTATAAACCAGCGCGGTTAACCCGACATTTCATCAGCGACCATGGACTGGGACAATATGTGATGTGATATGAATCAAATCGAATTCAACGGGTTTGCCGATGATTTATTGGTTGTTGGGATATTTAATGTGTCGAATTCCTGGAAGAGATTTTTGCCAAAATATTTGGATCTTCTGCGGGGACTGGGGAACGGTAGAAAATCAGCAGCAAAAATTTATTCGAATCGTGCGATGCGACGTGGACGATGATTGAATGGTAAACGAATGAATTGTTGTGGTTACATTTGGTGGTATTTGTGGATGGGTTTGCTGATTTTATTAGCTTTTATGCTGCTCTCGCCTACATTCATGGAATTCGATATTTTTGTTGGCGTGTTCCTAAACTATTATTAATATTTTTTTTTTATTCGTTCTTCTGATTTCTGATTCGAGTGGAGCAAAATTTCATTTACAACAATATCAACTCTTAAATAGCTCGTGCGATTATAATGTGACTGAGCAACTGGAAAGCCACGAGTTTTAAAAATCATTTCAACCAACGCCCACTTTGACCTTAAAAAAATATCTACCACTTAAATTGTTCTTTACATACCGCTCAACATTATCATCCATATTTCTCTTGCAAGGATGGACCGGATTTGGGTCATATCCTATTTATGAGATCAAAGAAGGTTTTAATGAGAATGGTTTTCCATTTTGTAGGACCGATTGAAAATTTTAAGAAATTGATTGGGGTGCAAATTGGCCTGCTAATCACATCATTTCGAATTAATGGCAAAAAATAAATAAAGGTAACTGTAAAGAAGGGTGTGTGGTGAGTATACTTTATATCTCTTTTCAACTCGGAAAACGGGAATCCCTGAAGTCTCACACTTGAGTAGCAAAGTTAGATAGTCAGAAAGCCCATACCATCAAAAAAAAAGTGCTATGTAATTTGCCTCACCAATTTCAATTTGAAAAAAAGATGGTTGATATTGCCATTTTGGCTTTAAATTTCTTTTTGCTTCTGATTTTTTGAAGCAACGCAGCTTTGATTGCGAGGGCGGCAGAAAACGTACAGGGATGGACCACCACATCCATCTCAAACCCAGCTAAATCACTCAAAATTTTAAACAATCTCTTTCAAAAGAATTTAATGTTTTTTTAGGGTTCCATTTTCAAAGGATCCAAAGGAACCATATTACTTAGCCTTCGCTGTCCGTCCGTCTGTCACAGTCAGTGACAGTCTGTCCGCTAAAACAATAAATAATCTAAATAATAAAAAGTTAAAAATTAATGCATGTGACCATACAAAGACAGTCTTTCATGAAATCGTAACTCGATTTAACACCTAATAGTAGACAACGTGTTTCTTCAGTAAGCAATATCGAATTCCAATAAAAAAATTAAAAACACAAAACTTGTGGAACTAAAAAAACAATGTCATATTCCAAAACTATATTATCAAAAAAATATTTCATGAGTTATATTCGTTAGGGGAGTGAATTGGACTTTGCTCTAGCACTAGTAAATTTTGATGTCGGAAATTGAACTGGTTTGCGAGCATATGCGGACTGTCCCAAAATGGTGTTCAGTCAATATGCAGAACTCATACGTATCAATTTCATTATGACGAAGGAAATGTCATGACTTTTTGGAGTCAAATTTAAACCAGATAATGATCCCAAATATTCTTTCAAACTTAACTAGGACACATGGATCAAGAAAATGGGCACTGCTCAACAAGAAACAGTTCGCTTCAATATAATTGGTTTGGATTGACGGCTTTATTTATTTTCCCAATTACAAATGCTTCCAAATAACAAGTTATGATTTATCTTCGATCAAACTTTAACTTCAATGTAGTGTTTACATTTTGAATTATAAACGCGATAAAACATCATTCGAATATCCTTATGTTGGTTAGGACTCACTTCTAACAAAGAAATTTTGTTAACTATTTATAATAATATGGTCATAACTTCATGAATTATCGTTTAAAAAGCGTTAAATATAACGAATACAAAACATACGATCCTAGAGGCTAGTTCGCATCGAAAAAAATTGAAATAACTCTTCCAGAACTTTGTTTTTTTAATTTTGCTCAAAACATGTCATACAAGGGAAACTTATGAGACGAAAATAAAGCAAAATCATCTGCAAAAATAGCCGCCTCACACTCATTCAGGCTCGGAAAGTCAGATGTGAATAGATTGTATAAAGGACGTTGAGACAAGTTTAAAGGATGCGGTGAAAATTATAGAAAGCTACTACAACAAATGGAATATTAAGCTGAACGGTTCTAAAACGCAAGCCATTTTTTTTAACCAGAAAATGAAGTCATTACCTCCATGTTAAGCCTGCATAAATGAGCGAATGTTGAAATGATATCCGTAAGAATCTTACAGAAAGATTCATAAATAAATGTGCTTATGTAGAAAATATCCTTGTATCGTTCTCTAAAACCGTTCACAAAGTTAGAATTGCAACAAAAATATTATACCCATTTGCTAACAGAAAATCTGCGCCAACAAATGAAAACAAAATCATGTTACATAAAGTCATTTTCCAATCGATACTTCTTTACAGTTAATAAGTATGGGGTAGTTGTGCACATTGTTACATCAAAAAATTACAAGTGTCACAAAACAAATGGCATCACTCCACGTTAAGCCTGCATAAATGAGCGAATGTTGAAATGATATCTGTAAGAATCATACAGAAAGATTCATAAATAAATGTGCTTATGTAGAAAATATCCTTGTATCGAATTTATGCTCTTAAACAATTTTGTGTTTAATATTTTGTCAAACCCTTTCTTAATTAATTAATTAATTATTTATCTATTCAGTTAATCTTATTACTTATTGATTCGTTTATTATATACTATAACCACTATATTTATAATTTATATAATATCTATTTGTTGATAAATGAAAATAAATATTTCTTTCTTTATTCATAATTATACTTTCCTGTTTTTTTCCTTTTTTATATTTATTTATTTATTTATTTATTTATATATTTATTTATTAATTTATTCATTTTATTCCCTATTTATTTAATCATTGTATTTTAATATCGATGTCAACAATTGTTTAATATTTCTGTAATTCATATCATTCCTGTATCTTGTCACTATTATATCTATATTATTGTATTTTTTTTGTTTAACAACTATTCAGTGAAGGTTTTTTTTTTAATTTACCTTCGTGATTCTGTTCATATAAAAATTAAATATATAATATTTCAGGAGAAAGATAGCTTAATATCGAATAACTTTAATGTCAAATGTGTGGTAACCCCTAATATTGTAAATAAGTTTCGAAATAAAGATATCTATTTATCTATGTCATATAATGAGGATGTGGTACTGTCTTCTTGAAACCATGTTTCAACACCATCTTCATCTTCGGAGAAGTATTGGCACCATTTAGTGACATTATGTGGTTGCAATGCCCATTGACGATCAGATGCCAGGTTTCAAATGCCCGTATGGGATCATTTTATTTGTTAACGAATTGATTGAGTGACAATTTTTACTCATTACTCAAGAAGATGATGAGTGAAAATTGGTGTGCAAAATTTTTTAGGCACTTTACATTTCAACAACATTTTTGTTTTGTCCTGGATGCTTAAAACTTTATGTCCTGCAAAAATCAGTCAAGTCATCCAATGATTGAAATTCTTTGTTTGATTGATGAGGATAGTTCTATTTTCGTCGAGTATTCTTTTTCCCAATCGATCAATTTTACTTCGCTTATGTTTTAATTTTTAACTCAGTCAAGCTTGCTTTTATAAACAGTATCGAATTCCGAATTTATTTGTTCTGATTGTGTTCGATCAAAGGACAATGGGTTTGAATTAACGATTTGTAGACAGGATGTCTGGATATATGATAAATGTGATGTTGTTTTGTTTAGTTTTTTTTCTACGCCGAATTAAACCTCAATTGTCTTTCATAAAAGAATAAGTTTTGTTTCTGCTTTCGAAAATGCTATGGAACAATTGTGATGGATTTAAGTTTTGTGTTCAAGTCCTGTGCTCCTTGAGGTATGAATTTCAAGAATTAAATTTGAAAGGCAAAATTGGTTTGATGATCAATTGTTAGGTTCCGGATTAAGTCTTCAACTCTTGTATAGCCTGGAATAGTCCGCAGTAGACTTAAAACCTTCTTCACAATGCATCCTCTACCGGTAAGCTCATCTGCTTCTTTACTGTCATAGAATTCGTAATGTTGGTGTTGAATCAATCAGCTTACCGGGAAGTGAATTGTTTTTTGCTTAACTTACAAGAACATGTTTAACCTCATGTAAAGAGGTTTCAGCGTCCATCGTATCGCTTGAGAAGAAGTGGACCTGGGCCTCAACAAACAAGGCTTTCAAACGCGAATCACGATGTCCTTGTGATGTAAACCAGGATGGAAAGAAGTTAGTCGGCTATAGCTGGACTTGATTACAGTGTAATCTTTTGAGTGGTATTGCTGCCGGTCAGCACGAATGTTGATTGCTGGTGAATTGCTGTTCATTGTCGGCTTAGAGCCTTCAGAAGTGATCTTTCTACATCGTTCTTATTATGTTGCCGTCTTTATGGCTTTAGACTTCTCTAATTGGTCTAAAAGCTTTGCATCTTCATTTTAGCTATTCGTAAAATGTTCAACGATGAACGATGTTCATGCTTTGTTTTGTTGCTGGCGGCATTGGATCTTTGCGAGATAATGGGATACGCGATCATTTCTAGTAACGTTGTATCTCTTCATTAGTGATTTCGGCTTTCTCAGCGCGAAAATTCGAGGGCTAGCTGAAACTAAGGGGAAGTACAAGTCATTTTCAGCTCCTTGAAATATTCGGATATCCAGACTGCTTGAAGAATGTTTCGTTCGATCGCAACGCGATCAATTGTGATGATCGTTTATGCTGTTACGGCAAGGAAGTCTATCAACCTTTTCATCGATCTTCGCTTTAAACATCATTTTTGGGACAAAAGTGGTACGTCTTGTCGAAGAGCTCGCCGAAGCCTTTTCTTTAATTTCGTTGAATGAAGAGGGTTCCTTCCTAGGTTTGCCACTGATCATAAGAAAACATCCAAATGATGATTGATAGAGCAATCACAATAGTAGATTCGATTCCTCTTTTGCCATCGCCATTTCATCTCATTTCTAAGACGGCTGTGAAGTCCGCTCTGTAGCTAAACGGTTGCCTGTGGATTTTCAAGGTTCATTGTAGATCTCATTTAGAACGGAAGATCATTGGCCAATTTTTCTTTATTCTTCGACCACATAAGAGTGTTTTGGCGTTTGGAATTGTAAGCCTCATTATGGTATGCGGGTCCAAAAATATTGCTTATCCGCTTACCTGCATTGCAGTTCCATCAACAGATTTAAGATAGTCCAAAACGAGTCCTTATTATACAAAAAGAACATGAGTTTAGTTGGTTGAAGGGCTTACAAGGACTTCTACACATATAAGTAAGTAAGAGTTTTTCAACAGGGACGCTACAAAAGTAGAGCGACAGGGACAGCAAACGACGCCACATTTCTTGCCGCTATTTTGACATTTCTCTTCAGTAAGGTTTGCCATTTCATGATGGAAAGATATACGAGCCAACAACGAGTCGAAATTATTAAAATTTACTACCGAAATTCGGAGTCAGTGGCCTCAACGTTAAGAGCGCAAAGTCCAATTTATGGTCATCGTCCTAGCAGATCAACAATTGAGCGTCTAGTGGAAAAAATTGAATCCATAGGCACAGTACAAAATATTCCCGTGCCAGTGAGACAAAGCAGTGCCCGTAGTGTCGAGAATATTGCTGCCGCTGAGGCTTCAGTTGCAGAAAGCCCAAATGTGTCTCTCACACGTCGTTCTCAAGCGTTTGGCATCTCTGTGACGTCGTTGTGGCGAATTTTGCGAAAAGATCTTGGCCTACATCCTTACAAGATTAAATTGACGCAAGAACTGAAGCCGCTTGACCACCAAAAGCGTCGTATGTTCGTGAATTGGGCTGAGCAACAACTTGAAAATGATTCAGATTTTCATCGAAAAATCATCTTCAGCAATGAGGCTCATTTTTTGCTGAATGGCTCCGTCAACAAACAAAATATTGGTCAGGCAGCAATCCACACGTACTCCATGAGTCTTCATTGCGTCCCGAAAAATTACGGTTTGGTGTGGGCCGTACTTCTTCCGTGATGATCAAGACCAGCACGTTACTGTGAATGGGGATCGCTACCGTTAAATGATAACCGAATATTATTGGCCCCAATTGGATCTTGGAGGACATGTGGTTCCAACAGGACAGCGCCACAAGCCACACAGCGAATGTCACAATCAATTTATTGCAAACCAAGTTTGGAGAACGTGTTATCTCAGGAAATGGTCCAGTCGCTTGGCCGCCTCGATCGTGTGATTTGACACCGTTAGACTATTTCCTTTAGGGCTACGTCAAGTCTATGGTCTTTGCCAGCAAGCCAGCGATGATTGATGAACTTCGTACGAATATCGAACGTGAAATTGCAGCAGTATCGGCCGATTTATGCTTGAAAACCGTCGAAAATTGGGTTCAGCGTCCGGACTTCTGCAAGCGTGCCCTTGATGGCCACGCAAAAGAAATCGAATTCCATACATAATGGCATCGAACGTACTTTCACAGAAATAAAGCATTACATTGTTTTGTTTTATTTAAAACTTTTGTAGCGCTCTTATTGAAAAAACTCTTAGATCTTTTTTTAAAATTCCGAAATGTAGATAGCACACAAATCCTTGGCTTCATTGAGTATTTGAAATTCAAAGCTTGCATTTTACCATTTACTCCTAAAATGGCATAGTCCACTTTGCTTATAGTTGATAATCAAAATCAATGACATATAAAAAACTAGTCAAACATTATTTAATTGATTTCTAACGAAAATTTGAAACAACACAAGTTGGTCTGGACTTCTTAAATTAAAATAAGTTTTATTTCAAACTTTTCAATTTAAAAACTCATTTTCAAGCAGACACAACCTTAAATCTCTCATTTTTTAACTTTAACACTTAACGCGACTCCATTATGAGAGATAATATAAATGCATTATGTAAGTCAATCCTTGCGCACGAAACCCCGAAAAGGATCCCATGTGCACTTAATCCGCAGCACGCCAACCGAATAAACCAGTTTGCCTTCAAAACAGTGATCGCATTAAGGACTTTCCCCGGCAAGCAAGCAATTTGCAGCACAATGCACTCAACTAACATTTGTCCCAGTAATGCTCTCAAGTGCATGAACATTAACAAACCACACTTTTCCAAAAAGCAAATAAAAAAATAACCTAGTGTTCCTCAAATTCCACTCGAATCTAACCTAGAAACTGAACACATTAAAGCTGTAAAAGTTAAAAGCATTGCTGAATATTTAAAACCTCACCGTCACGTCGCGTTCCGCAATGAAAGGAACAACTGCGCCTCCGATAATGCCAGGGAACCAAACCAAAGGACTAGGAGCAATTTATCGTTTATCAGAAATCTTCCAACAATTGGACGTGATAGTTGGAAATTTTAAGCACGTGGGGGAAGAGCTTTTGCATTACAAACTTTATTTAAATACGAGTTACCACAAAGGACGAACAATTTTTTTTCCTGATTTTTTTTTACTTGCCGATGGTGAGGATGACGCGACGGAGGATGAGTACGCTCATAGATAAGTGATGTTTCCGGGTGGTATCTGTATGTCCATCTGGGCTTGATGCGCCGCTCGCCGCCACCACTAGCGCCATCTTTCGTATGGGAAAACCTCACAAACAGCAATATCAATAAATTTTATTGGAGAGCATAATGTCCTTGGATGGTCGCGTTCTGTTTCGAATGGATTTTATTATTCTCCTTTAGCTGCCGCTACTCTGCTTCCTTCGATAGTTATCTAATAATAATTTTATTTTTTTTTATTGGTGAGGAGATCCTCTTGGAGGTGGCTCTCGTTTATTGGTCGACGCGGACGGTGCGGTGGTAAAAGGTATTCCTTTCATAAATAATAGGAAGATTCAAGTTTGTACGTGACTCCAGATGGTTTATGACTGGGAATTTTTTGTTTTTTAAGCTCGTCCTTTGCATCCTTGTTCCCGTTGTGACATAAGCTTAAATAGATGGTTGGAGGAGATAGTGGCGCAAGGAAAATGAAAAATTTTATTTATCCGCAAAAATGGAAGGGAGGAGACTTAAAATATTTAAGAATGTTTGGTGGTTGCTAATGGGTTCCATTTACTACTTAAGCGAGGAAAGCAGTCAATGAAGAGGGGCGACAAGTATTTGGGAGCATCTTGGCATTAGCTCTTGCCCTATGAATAATTAAGATGGTCAGTGTTGTTGGCACTAGATTTGCTTGGCTTCTTTCATGTGCACCTGAGAAGGAATTCAAAAATTTAAATAGGAGGAATATTTAACCTACTTTTGCAAGGTAGGTGTGTCTACTTAATAATTAAATACATTCATAATGTCAACTTGGATGTAGAACTTTACAAACTATGATAGAAATGTTCGATGGTTTAAATGAGTCGCATTCGACCAGCAAACAGAAGAAGAGTGTTTCTCGAAAATGACAAAGTATGGACATGATGAAGGATGCACTCCTATCCAGACAAAGATTCATTGAGCACCACCTTTCTCGTCGTCAATCTATCCTCCTTCGAAATTGATACCAAAGTGAACCGAGTGAAACAACTAGCGGTCGTCTGCGTAAATTCGTGAACGTATCAATGGTGTAGAGCCAAAAAGGTCTATTTGCCAACCGCGTTAAAAGAACGGCAGTGTCAAAATTGGTTTGCCAAATTTCGTTCTGGTGATTTTTCACTCAAAGATGAAAAACGTTCTAGTCGTGCAGTTGAAGTTGATGACGATAAAATCAAAGCAATAATCGATGCGGATTGTCACAGTACAACACTTGAGATTGCAGAGAAGCTTCATGTATCACATATATGCATTGAAAATCGTTTAAAATAACTTTGCTATGTACGAAAACTCGATATATGGGTTCCTCATGAACTTAAAGAAAATCATTTAATACAACGCATTAACATCTGCGATTTGTTAATGAAACGTCATGAAAATTATCCATTTTTTAAACGATTGATAACTGGTGATGAAAAATGGGTTGCTTACAACATTATCAATCAAACTTTGAACTTTTACCACCCAACCGAGTGATCAATTCAGATGTCTTCATTGAACAACTAACAAAATTGAACAATGCAGTTGAAGAAAAGCGGCCCGAATTGACAAATCGAAAATTTGTTGTATTCCATCATGAAAATGCACGGCCATAAATATATTTGGTCACGCGGCAAAAATTATTCGAGCTTGGTTAGGACGTTTTGCCACATACACCATATAGTCCTGACCTTGCACCATCTGATTACTTTTAATTTCGATCTTAGCAAAACTCCTTGAATGGTCAAAATTTCATAAATAATGATGATGTCAAATCGTACCTGGTTCAGTTTTTTGTTGATAAAAACCAGAAGTTTTATGAACGTGGAATTATGATGCTGCATGAAAGATGACAGAAGGTCATTGCTCAAAATGGGCAATACATTACAGAATAAAGTTATTTCGTTCCATGAAAAAATTGTCTTTTATTTTCTAAAAAAAACCGCAATTACTTACTTATAAACATAAATTTTCGTAAACAAAAGGGTAAAACGAGCCCTTTGTATTTATTTGTACTATATGTTAACTAAGCTTTGAATCTAAACTGATTGGCCGATTTTCAATGGTTTAAGCCGCCATTAAAGTTTCCAACTTTTTTCACGAGTCACTTAGCCAAAAACTTGTTTACAAAAATTAAGGTCATCATGCCTCTTTAGCACTCACCATTGGCATGAACGTTCCTTATATATGGACCAATGCCACAGCCACTCCGAAAACGACACCTTTTGTCTCACTTTCAGGGTCCTTTGTTTTCCCCATGGTAATGTGGATTTTCCGAGCCCTAAATATAGATTTTGCTTGTTGCCGCCGAGATGAAAATGCATGATTTGAGATGGTAATTTAGTGGGTAAAATGATCGTCAATATTTTCCGGTGTAAGGAATTTCTAAAGAGTGCTCTCACGAAGCCATTTAGGATGCGATTGCACGATGGCTGTTCCTGGAATATTCCTCCTGCTTTATTAAACTTCTTTAATGTGAAATTTATGCTCATTTATTCTTACGTTGTGATTATAAAGCCTTTATACCACTGCCTCTGAAGATCGTTCGCTTAAATTTAATTCTCGCGGTTTTCTAATTCCACTTTTTAATGCCATTACATTGATTACATTTAAATTAAAAGATACTTAAAGCCGATGTTAGTAAACATTTTAGAAAAGTTAAATTGATTTAGAAAGTAAACGAGAATATTCCATTCTTATATAAGCAATGAATAATTATATATATACATATAGAATTATAAATTAATTCATAAAACCTATTTTAAGTTTTCATGGAGCTCGTGACTATAACTGTGGGGCTCGTTACTGAAAAGATGTAAATGTTATTTTTTTAGGAAATAGTAAGCTTATAAGTATCATACTAGCGGAGAAACAAACGTTGACCTGTTCGAGCTTTAACTTGATTTCAGCAAACGTTTTGTCGAAGTTCGAATTTTTGATTTTGATCTGTCAAATATTTTTCAGAAAATTGTAGAGGATTTGATAATTCAATTTAAAAGACTCGTATTTTTCATTGTTTCACTGATCTGCAAATTATTGTGATTTATTATCAGAATATAAATTATTTGAAGAGGGCGAAATAAAGTTTATGCTGTCGGGCAGAAACCGATCTGATACCCATCAACTAGGACAAAACGTCCTAGTTTTATAGGTATAACTTATTTCTGCCTTAATATATCTTCCAAAAACGACACCACATTGTGGATCGGATGGAAACTTAACCAAGGCAACATTTGCCACTGCGGTTTGTCAAACAAATAGGAACAATAAAAAAAGACACTGAATTTGCTTTTTCTGCTTTCTGGAGACGAACGCTGAACGATCAGGAAAGCAGCTAAGTAAATATCGGAATCCTTCCAAAATCGTTGACGGAATAAGTAAGTAAACAAGCTGATATCTGCTTTGAAGTCTGCATTGGAGCTTAAGCTTGTCGTTCCCATTTTTTGCCTTAACTTTGGTTTCCGCTTCTGTCGGCATGCAAAGTAAGCTTCTCTCTAACATACCAAAATGCACCTTTTTGTCAGAAAAATATCCTTTTTTCCGAAAATTCTCTGAATTGCAGTTCCTATGAGATTTTAAGGTTTTGAAGTTTTGTTTAATCCACATTAAGTTATGCCTTGATGCCCCTCCTATAAAGACTCGTTAACTCGAATAAGGGCTTATGTATATTGACGCTTAAAGTATGTGAACGAATTTTGTTCATTAAAGTCATGCTACGGTTTTGCTGCTTTTTACAAAAACATTTAAACAATCTTAAAGATTCCAGCTTTACTCTGCTCCACTTGAGTATCTTCCCCAATTTATTCACGAACATTGTTTTCTTTCATCTCAATTTATTCCACCCCCTCAACCAGCTATATGCTAATAATATAATAAAGCATCCATAACCCTTGAAAGCATACAATTTTAATCAATTGTTTCCATTCGTTCGCATCGTCAAACCGAGCATCAACCCATAAGCCTTGTCACAACTCTTTGCGTCTCATTCCGTGCTGTAACATAAGCCATCCCACACTGTACCGCCTCACATTCAATATCACCACTTGAACTCACACAAATAACTTAACGCGACGTGCGAAACCAATCAAAAAGTCAGCAAGGATCATAAATTTGCTGTCAATATTCCAATATTGAGGTTGCCATCCGCAAATGTCCCCCACAAATAAATGACACAGCATCTCAGACGATCAACCACCATCGGAACCATCGGCACCACCGTCACCGTCGAACCAAACAGCCATAACGCATCTGTGCGATGCAAGCATGCATCCATCGAAAAAGTATCTTCATAACCCCAGCTGCTTAGAGTGCTGGTGTAAATATAGTTCTCCAAAGTGCAACCCTTCAACTTAATCCCAGCACTGCTGTTGAATAAAAACTGCAGGCTTCGGCATGCACCTCGAACAGGACCGAATCCGCCACATTCTAAACGATGCCGTGCTATGTCTGCCACATTGTGTCACATAAATGGATATTGGCGAAAGTTCCTTAAGGGTAGCGCATATATTTCGTACATATGGGGGCTCTGTCGGGAGCCAAAAGGATTACGGAAGTCAAACAGCTGTTGGGTTACTTTCTCTACGAACCAAGAAAATCTCAGAAACTGCGAGACGAAAGTTTTCGATTAAAAACTTCTGCACGACGACCTTAATTCAGTTTCGCCATCTTGTCTGGGCATAAGTCCCCGATGTCCTCTTTCACCCGACCTGCCACCACCCCACTAGAAATGCGCATCCCTTCCCATGCGAGTGTCTTCAAAGTTATGCTTGGAGAGGCGATGGGGATGTTTTCTATTGTGGCCTAGGTGCGGAGCTCAAAACAACAAAATTGTTGCACAGGTGGTTGAGGGTTTTGTTTTCCCACACGTACGTACGTGCAATGTCGGTATCTGTGTAACCAGACCAGAAGGAGATTCCAAGGAATGTGTGTTTTGCCAAAACGTGAGTCGAGAATATGCAGAAAACTTGGAGCGTATCCAGGTGCAACATCATCAGCATTCTCGTACAAGTCGAGTCGTAATGATGATCATTATTGCCGTTGTCTTCCTGTGGTATGATAGATAGAGGCAGTGCACAGTGTCCTTTGGCGCCGCCTGCCTGCCGACTCTTTCTTGCGGCAACTTTCCATAAATATTGTACATGTGCTCCCATGTATGACAGTTGAATAAAGGATTTTTGTGTTTGCATTTAAATGGGAAAGTTAATTGCTTAAGAGCTTCCGGCTCGTTTACAGTCCTGCCAGTCATATCCTGTCGGGGATTAGGAAGCTCATATGCACGATTTAGACAGTGTCCCGGACAGGCATTCGGTAAACAAATCTGATTTTGTTGGTCACACAAACACACACCCAGGCATAGTCATTCGTTCAAGGATAAAGTTTGAAGAAAAAGGAAACCTGTTCTTAATGTCATAATTTACTCAGCTTATTGTTAAGGATACTCGACTAGTCCTAATACTGTGAGATGTATCCAGGACAACGTGCAGGACGCCGCGCCGACCAACCGCCCGTCAACGTCGTCTGGATAACAATTTTCTACTTAAAGTTACTTGATGTGTGTGTGTGCGTTTGTTCTTTCTTTTGTGCGGTTTTAATTATTGTCCTTTCACTCCAGGATTTTCTATTCAATGTGATTTTCTTTTGTGTGTGTTCTTCAATGTATATGTGTTGTTTTCTTTTTTTTCTAAAGGACGTCTGCTCGTCTATTTAGCAAGCGTTTAAACTACGTGATATTATTGCCTTCCTCAATTGTGTCGAATGTTAAGCCATACTTGAACACGGAAGCTTAAGTGGAGAAATTATTTGTTAAGGACAACGAGGAAGAAGTCAATTGAGTGGGATGACGACGACGTTGTTAATAACCCAGAACAATGAACTTATAAGCACCAACATGGAATTCGGTGTATTGTGGGCGAGAGTTTCTTTTGTTACATGCAATGAACAATGAACAAATATGTAGGTATCCTGTAGGATGACGTGCGTCACATTTGCAAAGGTTTTCATTTTAGGAAAATTAAAAAAAAAAAAAAAAACACTTTTGACTTGTTGGAAGAATGATTTAGAAACAGTTTTATAATTAAAGGGCATTTAATGAATTAAAATTTTCTGACTGAACTGTAGAAGAACACTTGTAGAAGCCTTAATGTAGACTTATTTGAGGCGAAACCGAAGTGGCATACTAACAGACAATTAAACGCAAGCGAATGGAACAGCTATGACTTCTTAAATTCAAATCATAACCTCTCATCGTAGGAGCAGGAAGAAGAACACGGAAATAAGGATGAAGCTTAAAGACCCAAGACTTTCAGAGAGTGGCCCATAAGTACTACTTAGAAGTATATTTTCGCAATACGTGTGGATCCATCTACGCTGAGAAAACGTTCGAAAACAAGATCCTGTTTTGTCGAAACAGTGCGAATTTTAAAAATAAATTTTTGTCTAAGTAATGCAACAACTGCACCTGGTGTGTGCAATTTGTGAAGAAATTCCGTGATATTAGTTTGCTGATTAATTATCAAAAATATTTCTTCGTTGTGTGCTCAACAGGTGATTTGCACCTTATGGTGAAATTTTGCACTAAAATCCGAGAGCCCCAACACGATAAAGACTGCAGATAACTGCATTTCGCTTAAAAGGTCTGGAATTTAACCACCCGGTTCGTAAAAGCTTCGCTGTTTGAGCGAAAAAAAAATCATTCCAGAGGAATTGGATTTTCTTTTCGATTTTCTAATTTGGAGCCTGGGAAACTCGCACGTAGTCAAAGACTTCACAAAGCTTCCTAAATGTGTGGCTTTCAATTTAACATTTAAGCAGTCAAGACACTAACGTCACCTCGGCGCAGCTGTATCTTTAATACACATACAAATATATATAGAAATAAGTTTGCGGACGAAGTCTTCAGCGGCAACTTTAAATAAAATAAGTCATGAATCAGTTGTTTTTTATAATTTTAATAAAAACTGATGGCCCTTGAAAATAAAGGGTGCGAGTTTCTTAAAATGCGTTTGCTATGAAAGATGTCGAGAGAGTGATTGCCAAGCACAACCAACCTTCCGTAGCTAGTGCGAGATGTCAAATAATGAAGGAAAGATGATGTCCGAAGGTTCGATGGGTTTGTGAAAATAGGGATCAGCCCAAGGAGATAGGAACAGTAGAGACAGTAGTGCCAATTAGCACCTGGTCTCCGGAAGGAGGTAGATTGAGACTTTTATTTTAAGGAACTCTCCGAAATTTTGAATCTATGACAACTATAAAACTGTGCTCAGTGGCGGAAACTGCGGGCTGAAAGAGTAGACATTTCGCACCTTGCGGAGTTTGTTTAGGCTTACAGACATTCCATCTTTCTGATGAAAGTCAGAATATCTTTACCATTGGACTGTCTAGTGCCCAATGGGAAGCATATCTCTTTGAGGAAGATACGTCTTCTTAAACAAATTAGAGGTGGAACTTAACAAAGAATATGTACAGCAGTTTCGTCGTCTTTCAAAAAGAGTTGACATTCTGTGGTTGTACTAAGCCCTAGTTTGGATAGATGTGGTTTTATAGCTGTGCACTTATCGCCACTTAGTTTCAATAAGTTTTTGTTGCACCAATCAAATTGAGTATCATCGTGACAAGTGACTAAGTGACAAACTTGAGGGACGCCAGAAGAAGAGAGAAAAGGATAATATATGAATTCGATAGGGTAAGTGGTTTGCAATCTTACTTTCAAAATTGAACATTATTATTATATTTTATTTAATATTTTTTTTTTTTTTTTAATTGTTTGGCAATTCGCAAGGCGTGAAGAGTTTTGCTAAATATGACATCCTGTCCAGCTTTTCTTCATCTTCTAATATTATCTATGATTCCTCTTTTTCGACTTAAGCAGAAACATTAGTGCATCCAACTCTTGGGAGCTAAAAATGTCAAAATTTTGGGTTCCGAAAATGGGACCTACTAAAAAAACTTTTAAGACAAATATTGAGTCCTCATTGCGACGAAAAAGAGAAAATTCGATCTGTTTATTTAGGTAGTCTGGTTCATCGTTGAAAAGAAGGCATTTCTGGCGATGAAGTTGGACTCGTCATCTGAATTGCTTCAATGAAGATGACGAGTCATGCAGAGTCTCAGATAATGCGAATTTGAGAACATGAGGCTTATGATGAGGATGGTTAAGGTTTTGCTCCTCATGTTGTAAAATTCTCTTTGATGATGAAAGTCATGCGCGGGTTAAGTTTAAGGCATCTACGAGGTATGGTGTAGGCATCAAAAAAGTATGAAAGCATACATATATACTACTGTGTCCAAATAATAAGGTGACATATGAATTTAAACTGCGCGCGTCGAAGGATTTGGAAATTTTTCTTTCTTTTTAGGTTGGTAGTACTGTCAGTGACATCTATGTGAAATTTTGTGTCAAAATATATTCATAGTGTTTGAGATACGCGTCGTTTTGTGAGCTGTTAAAAGTGAGTTTTTCGTTTTTTGCGATGTCGAAATTTATTGAGCAAAGAATTTGCATTAAATTTTGTTTGCGGAATCAATTTTCTGCTGCGGATACGTTGAAGATGGCGCAGAAAGCCTTTGATGATGAGGCTATGTCTAAAAAAATGTTTACAAGTGGCATAGTGATTTCCAAGCCGGCCGTGAACGTGTCGAAGACGAAGAGCGTTCTGGGCGACCATCAACCTCAACCGATGAAGCTCACGTCCAACAAATCAAAGATTTGGTGTTGAAAAACTATCGATTAACGATTAGAGACCCTGCTGATGAAGTTGGCTTATCGAAAGGCTCAGTCAATACCATTTTGAAGGATGCTTTGGGCCTCAAGCGCGTCAAATCTCGACTGGTACCGAAAACATTGAATTTTTTGGAAAAAAGGCGTCGCGTTGAAGTGTGTGAAACAATGCTTTCCGACTAACTGGCGATGAGACTTGGATCTATGCTTACGACCCCGAAACAACCGATCAATCGAGCGAATATCGTGCCAAAGGAGAGCCGAGACCAAAAAAACCGGGCCAAAGTCGCTCAAAAATCAAGGTCATGTTGACCGTTTTCTTCGATTATCGTGGTGTTGTGCTTTATGAATTCCTTCCAACCGGCCAAACAGTCAACAAGGAATATTATTTGAACGTTATGCGTCGTTTGCGTAACGCTATCCGCCTAAAAAGGCAGGAATTGTGGAAAGACAATTCTTGGTTTTTACACCACGATAATGCACCATCCCTTACCGCACTCGTAATTCGTGATCATTTCGCCAAAAACTCAACCCATATTGTTCCGCAACCACCGTATTCACCTGATCTGGCGCCGTGCGACTTCTGGCTGTTCAACAAGCTCAAAAGACCGCTCCGGGACACCGTTTTGATACGATAGAGGAGATTCAAGCCGCAGCGAAGACGGAACTGAAGGCCATCCCGGAAATTGACTACAACAAGTGTTTCAAAGATTGGAAAATCCGTTGGCATAAGTGCATTGCATCGGGAGGGGATTACTTTGAAGGGGATGAAATTGATTTGGAAGAATAAATAAAGAATTTTCAAAATAAATACAATGTCACCTTATTTTTTGAACACAGTAGTATAAACTAGATACCACAAGAAGTTTATGATGCTTTTTGATTATAACATAGAAAGCGCTAAGTTTCTTACGAGCGATTTTTTCTTGTTTAAGTGTATCAGTTCCTTCAAAATTGTGTACCCCTGTGTTTTGTGTAGCTAATACAGCTACCTCTAATGATTTTTATATATCAAACGGGCTCCACGCGCTTTTTATTTTTGCTCTATCAAAAATACATTTTTATCGATGAAACTAATCAAAACAATGTGCGCAATCTTACTTTAAATCTGAGGAAAAGAAAAATCTGATCGAATTTCCACATCGGCTGATCTACCACAAGCAGCAACAGCAATGCATTTCATTGACGATTTAATCGCATCCTTCGCTCAAAGCAGTAAATAAACTCTACCCACTCCATAACAAATCCAAGGGATACTCACAACTTTGCATTGACGGCTTACACTTACACCAACTACGCGCCATGAATCTTAAATTCACCGTGACTCGCTGCAAATGAAAAGGACCAAAACAAGCAGCGTTCTACTAAAACAGCGGCGAAAAAAACGGTAAAAAGGATGCAGAAAGCTAAAATAAATAAATTCAGAAAAAAGAAAAAAAAAATGGCGAAATGTGTTTTTAAAAGGATTTATGCCTGTACACCCGCAAAGAAACACACTCATGCGTATAGCATGTATAGTAACCCACGCAGAGCATCAAACTGAAAGGACTTCAGCTCTTGGAGCATTTTTCTTATTCACTGTTTTCCGTGTTTTCGAGAAGGAAGAAGAAAAACGTTTCCTGTTTACGAACTTAAACGTCGTCGTCGTCCAGGACATTAGTTTTCATACACGTTACTGTTATGCATTATCCCTTCAGGACATGAAAGGAAAATAACACCAGTTTTTTTTCTACTCTAAAGAAAACCAGTCCCTGAAACACTACGGGAAAAAGACGGATGATGACTCCAGAGGAAAAAAAAAACAAGAAACCTCTCTAACCTGGATGCACTTGTGAAGAGAGTAGAGTCAAACGCTGATGGAAAGCATGACGATGGAGAAAAAGCAACATTGAGTGAGGAGACATCTTAAAGGATTCGACAGATATACTCACCACACACAGCTTCCTTCCGTGCAACAGCAAATCTGGCCAAAGTCATCCAACAACAGCTAGAGCAGGCTCCAGCTGGAGCACTGTTCAGCTTGTGTATGCAATTCGCGTAAGTGCAACGTTTGACTGGAAACGATATCCTTGTACTTGTGCTTCTTCTTCCATTGCCTTTTGATCCTTTTAATCCTTGTCATTTCTCTTGGCTGGATCTAACTCAACCGCCAAGTTGAAATCCTTAGGCGTACCGATTTATTACGACCCCTATACCCAGCGCGGTGTACATTTTTCAAAAAGAGGGACTCCGGCCAGAGGCTGGAACCATGGTAAGTCAAGTCGGGCGAGCCAAACGATGATGGCGGCGTGCTTATCAAATAAAGAAGGTTATTAACGTTGTGCCATGTAAACGCTATGCAAACAACAATTCCTTGGTAATAAAGGATAAACTTTTACAGTTTTGTTTTAATATTACTTTTTTTTTGTTTTTCCTTTTCGGCTTCTTTTTTTTTTTTTTTTCTTCTTCTTTTTTGGAGAATATTTTGCCTCCTTTCGTTGGAAGGACGACGAAGATGTTTTTTCCTCTTTTTCCTTGTATTTCAGTTAATGACGGGTAAATGACTTACAGAAAAAAGAACGCGCCGACTTTGTTGTATGCGTATGGCGGACGAGATATGAATAGAACATTATTTTTGCGGATTCATGCAAGGATATAAATAAATTTGGGGATTTGTCAGATTATGTATTTGTTTCATTAATTAAAACAAAGCGAAACGCATGAAGGAGCTTTTGCGAAGCAGGCGTTTAAGTCTATTTTTTGTTTGTTTTTTTCTACTTTTTGGGGGAGGAATGCATTTAAAGCGTAAAAGCGGTTAATTTATCGCATGTGATATTTGCTTAAGGATTTCCCTGACATGTTAAATGGGAGGAATATAAATAAAATTGGAGCAAAGTAAGGAAACAAGAATCGGAACAAAAGTTGCAGTTTGAGTGTAGGACATGTGTAATGAGTCAACAGGATTATTGCTCTATGATTAATGGCTTCGGGAATGGAGTTGGGTCTTACTCACACTCTTTCAAAAAAGACAATTGTCCCACAATCAATTTGGAAGCTTTTTTGTTTGAATGCGCATACATCTAAGTGCTTAAACGATGTGGATTCTTATAAATTTTTTTTTATTGAAGTTTACAATCTGATGAGAGGATTATAAAGATGATGTATCATCGTCGACGATGCGTCTGATGTAGATTTTCCGGTAGACCTGCCTCTTAATCACAAATGAGAAAAGGTCCTTTTTAGCACGCAAATTCTCCATCGACACCGACGTAGCTGATTGTTCTTAATTTTTTTCGAAAATAAGTTAAAACGACTCCAGTAACGATCCTTGCGTCTGTAAAATTCAAGGTGACAAACAGCCTTCAAGAAAAAACTGTCCAGATGGAGGACAAGTGTTGGAAGAAAACTCTCGCCCCGAGCAACTACTCAAAAATCGAAAGCTATTACTGCGAGCCAAAAAGTACGTTGGATTGGATCGGAAACAATGAAGATTGCGACACATAACGGCTGAGAACGAACTTCATCGATTTAAATCCCCATAGAGAGCAACTTTTTACAACGTCAGTTTCATAAGTACCGAATCGTACGAAGTTTTGGAATGGAGTCATCGAGTCTATCCGAAGCACGAGGTAAACGGAACGGACTTTGCGGAAGCAAAAGATTTCTTCAAAAACGGACAATCGCATCAACCGGTCCAACAAAAGACGGATTGACAACAAAATCAACATCGTGCTGATTGATGCAAGGGTCTCTGCGAACAGTTCGAATATGCGAACATTCAGATGCTCGATTTGGACCATGCAATAATTGAAAGCTGCACCAACCCAAAAACAGGAGGTTCAATATAAGATACATCCAGATGGCATACGATAATGAACAAGAAAGAGCGATGAGGTATTAAGAAAACCAATCATAGCTTAAGCTGATCTCGGAATTGAAATAAAAGTTGGTTGCCAAAGAAAAGCTTGAACATATTTAAGACATAGGTTCAGATATTTAAGATTGGTGGAGATCAACCTCTTCGACAAAAAGGCAAATCCCACATTTTGAAAGAATCATTGAGGCATATCGTGGCTTAACGTCACTTTCAAGACGCTATCTAGTTTATTTTTTAAGATGAATGGAGGTGTTTTACCAGCTCATACCACTGTGGATTTCAGACGGTCGAAAGAAGACCAAATTTTCAAATGCCCCAAAATCAACATTGAAATGAAAGTCTATACTCGCTACCTTTAAATTTTAATTGCAAATTGCTGCAGATACGACGAAGATGTAAGGCAATCGATGCTTCTTAGGTTTTTCCAAAGGACTAGGATACAAATTCGTTACTCGAAAAACAGGTTATCTTTTAACCGCATTTCTTCTTCATCGAGCTGACAGATTTGAGGAACCTTTAAAAGAATTATTCTCCGTCGGATAAACGGTACTACGAGTCTACGAGGAGGAAGTTAAGGCCTTAATCCGGTTAAGCGCTTGCGTTTCAACCCTTCGAACCCTTGAGTTAGTTTTGAACTTAAATCAAATTCAGGGAGCTATCACAGTTGTCTGAACCGTGCTGCAGCAATTTTTTTTATCGGCTGGTAATGTTGGAATTTCAAGTTCGTGAAGATATAACAATGAAATCATACTGAAGTTTGTAGCATAGCGACTAATAAAATAAATAAATAAAAAAAAACCGCGATTGAGTAAATAAGTCGACACAAAGTTCTAGATTCTTTATCTTTCCACTCTATCGCTAATCTTTCTGCGCGCTCACTGATAAATGGATTACATGGGCATTCATTACCCCTTGAAAAAAAGTAAAAAATAAAAAAATCGATAGCTCTTGTGACCCCTTATTTATTAATCCGAGAACCATATAGTCAAAATTTAAAAATAGCTCTGAAAAAATTCCAGAAATAACTTTGAAAGGATTTATCCAATCCTTGTAAACTGACGACAACCGATAAGCAACACACTCAAAGCCCAATAAACCTTCTTTTCTAAGATATTCTTCGGAGAGTCATTGCAACCATTTACAACTTGATCTGTCGGTCAATGTTAAAAAAAACTCATTTCAATTTTGGAGGTCTTACGAGTAAAATGTATAAATCAATCGGGTTAGGATCACTAAAAATCGCTTCCTTGAAAAAGCACTATTTTAAAATCTTCAAAAACGTACAAAAACTCACCCATAAAAAGAGCTCAACTCTTAAGATGCAGAAGAAAAGTGGAAGGCCAAATTAACATTAAAGTAGAACTACCACAATACAAAATTAATAGGCACGATTAATCAACGGAAGAAAGCTCCAATAATGTGTACAGAGTTTAAATTTTCGCATTCAAAGCAAGCATCTATGTTGTTACAACGATAATTCCTGATGGGAAGTTAAAAATTCAGGCCTTCAAGTTCGAGCAGCGGTAGGATAATCATTGGTATGACCTCAAATGAAAAGTCCAGAGGATTGGATATGGTCGAAAGTCTCATGGACCGACGAGTCAAAGTATGAAGTTTTTCCACAAATATAAGAACAGTTTCAATGGTGTTTCTAATCCGCGTCGAGCTAAGAGTCAAACATGGTGGTGCCTCAATAATGATTTATATGATGTTTCTCTTGCCCCAATGTAAGCCCCGCGCCTTTATCCATGAAATCATATATAAGAAGAATTATAGAAAAATATAAGAGGACTTTGCCGACCTCAAACTACTACTGGTAGGTATCCACAAATAGGTTTGTTTTGCATATATGCCCAAAATTTGGAAAATAAATTGAACCCATTAAAATAGTTTTTAATTTTTAAACTAAAATATTTTCGAACAGTCGATTCCGTTCCCCTTCTTAAAACCACATTCATTAGATTGAATCTATATGCAGGGTCTTTTTATTTGGTAAGAATAACTAAAAAAAGCGGCAAGGGGTTCCTAGTACATAACTAACGACAGAATTGTCAAAAAACTCAATCATTAAAGAGTATAACTTCATTTGATTTATCCCCACAAATATTTTAATCATGTGTTCACTTCAAGACTTCAACTGCAAAATATGAAATCAGCATTAATTTTGGATTCACTGATAGGTCATCGAAGTCATTGTAGTGATTTTGAAGTCTTTTCAAACGATTATGATAATTCGAAATAAGAAATATACATTTATCATTTATTTATGATGTTATTTATTTCTCAAAGACATGCACATAATATAATATGAACATAAATTTTTCGTAATAAATCAAATAAGTTTTTACATCTTTTCTTATAATATTTTAAAGAAGTAAAGTTTGTACTTTTTATGAGTAGGTGATCGAAAGTACTCAAAAAGTCTTTCACAAGAATTGAGAAGAATTTTGTGGCGTGCAATTATATAACTAAGGTGTGCGAACGCTGCCGAAAGAGACATTTGCTTTCAAAGATTACTTGTAAAGTATATATTTAAAAATCTAAAAATGTATCAATATTTAAAATTTTCAGGTAATGAGAAAGATTAATATTTTCTTAAGAGGCATCGTATTTAAAAAAAATATTTTTTTTACTAACATTTTGGGGCCAATTCATAATCAAAACTTGCAGAATAGTTTTGATGCAATAGGAAATTGATAAGAAAATATGTATATGTCGAGATATACCATATTCAAAATTGCATACGCATATTAAATTCTTATCAAATTTATTTATATTTAATAGTCGAGGAAATTGTTTGCATAATATAATTCATTTTTACACAACATTGTTTTTAAATGTAGTAGCGGAAAGTAGAACTAATTGAAATCTACAACTTTTCTTTTTATACGGAATCTCCGCAGATGAAGTACCGGGCAACCGCTAATATTAAATATCTGTATATTTACAAAAAACTCTCCAAAATTCTGTTCTGAAAATGGCTCAGGGATGGTGTTTTCGAGAACTGTTTTTAAGTTTTCAACTTTTTTAATGATATTCAACAGGTACGCGCTTATTATTTGCGCACAATTTAAGAGCCCAACTCAAAAAATGTCCGTTGTAGATTTTTCAGCAAAAACCTTAACATAATTTTTAATGAATTTTGAAAAAATTTATTTTCAAATCGTTGTCAGATAATCACACACAATGCAACAAACTCCACTGTAGAAAGCAAGATTTTTGCATCATTACCTATCAAATACCTCCACAGTATTGAAAATTGAACCAATTAGCAACAAAAGTATCTTTGTGGAGTAATACATTTCTTCCACAGAATTGGAGTGTCTATTTTCAGTCGGGTTGAGAAGTGGCCGACGTGGAGCACTTTCAAATGCGAATTTCCAAAAATTGCTGCTTTAAAAGTTAGTAATTTTTTAAGATATATGAATTCAGAAATTCTGAAAATTTTTGTTTACTCCTACAGTGGTTCTGTGACTACAAAATGACTTCAATGCCCTCTATGACTTCACAGAAAAACCACAAAAACATATCTTAAAGTGATATATCAATGACTTCAAAATAAATGGTGCTTACATATTTTGAAGTAAAAGTATGATATTGAATGCTTTTATTGAAGTCAATTCAAAGAAGTTTTCCCCGTGACTGGAAGACAATCTAAAATGATTGAATTCTTTGTACAACTCTGGCTTATGAATACGGGGACCCCGATTTATTTTTATTTTTCTTATTTGTTGTTAAAGTTAAAGGCCATAGTAATACATACCTATTATGGCCAAGGCTTAGTTATTCTTTCTTTCAATTAAGTGACCCCCAAAGACTTTCAATTGTTTTCTGCAACACTCTAAAAGCGTGAAACTGATTTAAGGATTTACAACGTCAAATACTAAATGCACAAAAATATTTTTAGTAAAAACTAAGACATCAATTGGACTTTTTCTAAAATTTTAAGACTTTGCACTTTAAGTAGAATATTCTACCTTTTAAAGATTATTTCACTCATATTTCTCAGGCTAAATCTAACTCCAAGGATATACCATAACACCACCACATTTGCCATCACTGAAGTACTGTACTAAAGCTCATTTCAATGATCCTCCCAACGGTCCTACGATTTCCTCAAAGATTAACAAAAAACATAAATGCCACATACAGGATAACATGAATGAATCTCCTTCACTTCTGAAAAAAAAACCCAACCCACGTCATGCCTTCCACACAGAGGCTCCTTCGAGTCTTGGCCCAGTCTCATATTACCATGAAAAAAAAAAACACTCCTCTTCATATGAATTTTTTCCGTATTTTCTTTCTCCACCCACACTCAAACAAAGCAAGTCGGTCCTCAGGGATGCATTATATATCCTCACATAGGCTGATATATGCAAATTCCTCGAGGCAATTTCAAAACACCACTTACACAAGAAAAAAAAAACCCCCAATCCAAAGTAAAAACTACAGAAAAATCCTCCTCGTCCTGCTCCTACTCCTCGAACAGAGCAGAGGAACAGCGGCGCATAAAACAGAAACATTGCGAGTGTGCCATTACACGAAATCGTGGAATAAATTATTTAAAAAATGCCAACTTGTATAGTATTTCGGATTCTGCACTTAAACTTTTCATCGTTCGTCCTTGCTGTAGCAGTGAAGCAGGCAGTCCTTTTGCAGGCTTCGCATTTCGTATTGTGACCCGAAATATAGAATCAAATCGACCAACGAGAGAAAAAACAAGAAAATGTCTTTCGGCATTCTTCCATCTGCTTTTCAAGGAGGCTCCAATGCAACCGGAACAGGCTAGAACTATTTAAAGTTTTAAAAGCTCGTTTTTTTTTTCTCGCGTACGGAAATAGGCGAAGGGCGTTCGTGAACTAAGCCTCTGTACATCCATATGGTCCAGATTGGGGTTTCGTTGTTTGGCAATCGAAAAATAGAGAAAGAGAGAGAGAGAGATTGAATTTAATATTTAAATGAAATGAAGGGAAAAGCGGGAAAAACAAAGCCATTTTCCTATGTAAATAAATTCGAATTGATATTATGGAAAATAATTCAGTCTCTTTGATGAGTAAAACCGAGGAACTTCACGAGGGAGGGATCGATCGAGTAGGAGCACAAGGATGAAAATCGACACAGGAAATAAAGGATGAAGCGAAATTACCATATTAAGTCCTTGAATTTTCCCTCTCAATTGATTCATTGGAATACAATTTTTATGGCTTTTATGATTGACGATATGATAAGGACGGGTAGCATTGTGTAAGGATACGCCAGGATCTGCAGCACTGGCATAGGAGAAATATTTATGAGAAATTGATACCAAATCCTTGGCGCTTGTTCTTCGTTTTAAAGGCAAACGGGAAAAGAATAAACGTGTTTTCATGGAAATAAGGAAAGACGTCACATAGAATGGAAAATATTGCTGAAGGATTGTTTACAGATTGACAAGGAATCCTAAATAAAAGATGTTAAAGGAGAGCTTTCGGATTGGTTTTTATTCTGTTTCTTGTTTTGTTTCTTAATTGACTCAATATTCGCTGTATTCATTGTGGAATGAAATCGATAGGTAAATAAATTAAGTGTGATAAGGAAATGTTGCAAGGCATAGGATATCCTTTGACAGGAAAGCGATGGGAATTAGGTGGCAGCATCTTATTCATTTAGTTCATCTGTTTTTATTTGACCAACTTTTTCATGTTTTGGTGTTAAAATGAAGCATATTCTGATTTTGTGGGTTTTAAATAGACGTCCAGTTCAAAGGAAGCATGTCAGAAAAATTATAAAATTATTCTTATACGCTTTTGGAATGTTACAATGAATGGGTATTTTGCGATTTGGTGAAAATACCAGTAATTAGACAGAGACTATAGCTACACTTACAAGTCATTTGCTCGGGCTGATCAGAAGGATTATGCAAAAAATAAAAGAATAGTGGTTCGAAACTTCGGTCTATTTAGTTTTAATGCACACATGATCGAGTATGAGCGTGGAATTGTTTACGGATTTATTTGCATTCACTCGTAATTCACAGTATTTTATACTTTCCGTAAATACCTAAAGACCCACATAAAAAAATTCGGAAAAGAACAGTTCTGAAGTACACACCTCAGTGAGATATTGAACAGTCAATCGATAAAGGAAGTAAATCAACAGAGAAATGCCAGTAAAAAAGAATTTTTAGATCCCTGAGGCCAAATTTTTTTACTCATTAAGGATACAAAAGAAGCAAAATAATTCTACATCATTCGACAGACTTTCTTATTAGCATTAAAATTCAACGATGTTGAAAACTTATAAAAAAAATTGGTTTGGGTGGGAGTTTGTCTGCCCATCCCATGAACTTCCCATCTCACGAAAAAAAAAACAAAAAAATGTAGATGGTATTAATTTGCTGCCACCACCAAATTCCATTTGGGTTATGATAACATCACTCATTCCCCAGAAAATTTTCAATCAAAAAAATAAAATACATATTTTTTTAGCTTTGAATGATTTAAAAAAAGATTTGCGAATTAAAAATTAATTTTTCACACTTTTCTTTCGAAACTATGATACGGACCTATCAGATTCTTGACGAACGGTTTCAAACGTTCAAATAATATGGCGGGAAAGATGTTATAGGCAATGTTGAAAAGAGTGATACGTCTATAATTGGTACAGCTTAGATGGCATCATTTCTTCAAGATTGGGCAAACAATATTGAGATAACATTCATCTTTGATGCTATATCGTATCTGCACAAGTGGCTTTTCCATGTTCTCAGAATTGACTGCGATTCTACTGTGATCTTTCCAATTAAACTTTGCAGACTTTGGTGTTTCTTAATCTCTAAATAGCTTGAGAATTAAAACAGCCAATTAGATCACTTGAAAATTTGTCACGCGTGGGTTACGTTTCCCAACAAACTGTCGATTGCATTTAGTGTTCTGGTTAATAAATAACAATAGGATACCTTCTGAATTTAATGCTTATTTTCTTAGTGACCACAGTGCTTTAAATTTGTGCAGGAGTTTTTACCAAAAGTATGGAAAATGTGCAATCAGATTGTTACTGAAATTTTCTTTTTCTGTGACCAAAATGTCGCATTTCCAGTTAGAAAAAATATATGATCAATGACCCAAATTCTTAGCTTGTCTTCTGTTGGCACAAAGTGGCACACAGGCATCGCTCAGAGCATAGAACCTTTCGTTAAGATAAGATGTGTCAAATTTGGAGTTATGTTACGACAACTTTTACTCTGGAAGTAAACAAACTAAATCTTCAGATGTTATAATCATCCTTGAAAATTTTTTTGATATTATCCACTTTTTCATGTGTCAGTGTTGAAGAAGTCATCCGGAATCATAAAAAACGAAAAAGGTTTATAGAACTCACATTTCTGAAATAATTTTCCAAGCACTGCCGTGGAAACGTGAATCAAAATGGGCTAAACTTAATAATGTTTAAGTCTTTAAATTAGTCGTGATAGTTCAGAACTAACTTGATTAAGTCAATTGTTGTTACATAACATAATGTTGATGAAATGTTTGGAACTAAAATTGAACAAAAAAACTATTTTAATGAATTTGTCCGGAAACTTATGAACGCCAGTGTATATATAGATAAATATTTTTTTTGTCCGGCAAGGAAGTTGAAAACTATAGATATTATTAATTTGAAATTTTTTATTAGAAAACTTAATTGATTTGATTGAATTGATTATGACTGTCCGACTATTGGGATCTCCAAACGTGGAGATATGTTAAAAATTTGGAATTTCGAAAATCAGACCGATTACATGATCTTCATCATGGGAAGTTAAAAGTTGTGGAAAAATATTATGTATTAAATGTCCAATCCATTGCTTCCATTAGGACTTCGGTTGAAGAGCCAATAGGCCTCAAATTATTTGTATCAAAAAGGAACAATAAAATAACGGAGTAAGGTCGGTGCACTAATTTCGTCCCTTCGATGCGCCCAATTCACTGAAGAATTTTATCGTAAAATCATATTTGCCAGTTAGGGCTTCTGTACGTTTGGTCTTCATATGCTTTCTTCTCAAGTGACAAAATAAAATGAGTGTCGATGCGATACGCAGAACTTATAGCATATTCCAATAGGATAATAAAATTTGGGCCAACAACTTGTGTTTTGTAGTATCACATACTGCTTTGAACAAAATATTTGATTTAAAGGAAACTCCACTAGTCCTTCCTAACAAGCCCTTATATGCTAAGCCATGGTTTCGGGATAATACGCAAATAAGTTCTTACAAGTATAAACAACAAAAACCGGTCAGAAAAATTGTGGTCACCTCAGTAGTGATTCGTAGTGTACTATAGGACATATTGCACCCTGCGCTGTTAATAAAAATAGTAAGTCCCGGTCGAAGATATTACGTGAGTACAAAGTGAAGCTAAGAGTGCTCGCACAATTGACATTGATTGATGATAAGATTCATCTAATCTTCCTTTCTAGAAAGATGAAACGCAGTTATTTTTTGGGTATTACGACATTCAGATCTATAATCTAACCACGCTGCTTTATGGTCTGTGTAGTAGACACTAAGCTTTATAGTTCTTTCTTAAATACACTCTTATTTTTTTCACATACAAATTTTAAGTGTGCCCATTTAAGCCTGCACTCACTCGTCAGCTCCATTTAGCTATCATTCACACAAAAAGAGTTCACTCTAGTTGCAATTCCGGATAAAGATGATGATTTTAACAGATCTTATAGATCTTGAAATTAATCCACACAGTATAAACTTATTGACCAAATGCTCAAAATAATGATAGTCAATGCGTCCTTGCGTCTACTATGGCATTTGGAACAAATCAGTTTCAAGACAGTAGGGTGAGCTGATGATGTAGCCATTATCACATCAGGCAAATTCACAAACACTTTAAGCGCCCCCCTCGGTATTGAGTCATCCTCAACTCAACGTTAACACAAATAAAGGGAAGCTTATGTACTTCACACGGATAAAGAATATCTCTCTTTTCAATCCACCTTAAATAAAAGGAAATTTTCAAATATTATTGTCAAACTGCCATAAAATCTCTCGTTGGTGTAAACACTAAATCTACAACTAAACAAGACAAGGAATGCCGGGTTTCCCAGAACGAGGTAGCGGTCATCCGTGGAATATGCAAAGCTGATGAGCTTGCCCCTGCAGATACAATGCACCCAGCGGATGCGGTTTCACAATGTGCCAAGACATGATACTAAACATTAAAAATAAACAAGAACTTTCTGATGAGAAGTTAATCATAATTTTCGCCAGATAAACTGACTCCTCTTTAACAAACAGAGAACCAAGAAACTACAAATAAACGTTGAGTCGCAAGTCCTTAAGCGTGCTCTATTCTCACGGGAAAATGTCTTTGCAGAAAGGTTAGGCTTGCATTCAAATGACTTCTGCAGAAGCTGCCACTCGGAGAAGAACGAGGAAACCGCCACCCATACTCTCTTTGAATACTCGGCCCTAGCAAAATCAAGACTAGAAATCTGGCTTTCCCTTTTCTTTACATCTTAACCCGAACTTGACAAAGCAAATTTAAAATATTACATCAAAAGCAATGAAGGTGGTCCAACTTTAGCTCCAAGACAAAACCTAAGTCTAAGGCTTACATAATGCTGTTAAAAGACTCGAAATTGTAGCTTCATAAGACAAAAAATATTATCAATTCAAAATTTCTCGAATAGTTTTGTCAAACCTCCAAATCTACTCAAAAAGAAAATCAAGCCTTGCTTGACTAAAAGCACAACTTTGGCTTTCATAAGTTTTTTGATAAATTTTCATTTATTCATCGCGACACTCAATTTCAGTCCTTCTCCTTTGACCTTCAAGCATCGTCAGTTTCGGGTTGCACAATTAAAATTTCATCAAATTTGAGCATTTGACGAATCAAATCACTCGTTCAATTCTCAGAGCCTTCGGCAATTTAACTTTGGTCATATCTGTTTATTCTTCCCACTTCTAAGCTGAACCGACTCCTCATTCCTATTCAATACATCCCCATTCACCTGATCATCTCAAGCGAAATGAGAACTGATGAATCCGAATCAACAATGAGGCAAACTTCCTTCAAATAGAAAGAAAGGACCAAAGAATTCTAACAGATTAATTACAACATTAATTCAGGTTTAATGACGATAATAAATCAAGAGAATCAAAGCCATTTCTCAACATTAACCCGAAAGACCAGCAGACCTATGGAACACTATTGTGGATGTTACGAAACAAATAAAACGGCTTGGCGCAAAGCGGCAAACGTGATTCTGCGATGGACAGATGGATGAATGGAAAAAGGATCATTATTTCATTTAATTTTCCACGAAGGACTTGTTTTAACTTGGTACCCCTTTCTACACCATTAAGGCGCTCTATACTGACATTTGACGTCAGGGGAAAACCTTTTAAAGTTAAAAGTTGAAAAGAGTCGTATTTGCTGGATGAGATTAGGTGCTTTTTTTGCCTTGGACCTTTACCTCCAGTGAATTGGTTTCTGAGTTTCCCTGAGACTATTTTCGTGTTTAGCATTTAATGGAAGGCAAATTAAACGAGACAAGGCTTATGTTTCCATTAAAGTTTATCACAGAGCTGTATATATTTATATATATTTCCACTGATGAAGCTTTTCCATGTTTGGCGATGTGCTATTTTTGACATAAAGCCGTTTTGTAGAGCAGATATAATTACAAGATATATTTTGAGGCACAGGTGGTTTGTTGTCGTTGTTTGCAGGGGTCTTAGTAAGAATCTAAAAAAAGTCCAGCTTTAAGCAGTATCTGTTTTTGTTTTAAAACAAGGGTAGCAATATTAAGCTGTATCTTAGACATTTTCCACCAAATAGTCGCCAATGTAATTCCGGATTTCAAATGAAATAACTACGTACGACCAAAATTATCTTCCATTAATTTAAATCATTTATATCCATTCAGTTCTTCCTTAACTTGGCATCGATTGAAAGTTTTGCTTGAGTAGCGGAGCGACTGCGCTGAATATGAGCTTATATCCTAATCGATATGACAAAATGACCAAATTAAGTGATTTTCATAGACACAAAAATAATACTTGGACTCTTTCGTAAATTAAAATTCATTCATACTTGGACCTTCCAGAAAACCTCTGTGCCAAGTTCATTGAGGTCAGATGATTATTAACCCTTTGAGTCACAGTTGTACTGCATTTTGGTATGAATATTTGTACACCAGGGTTTTCAGGTCCGTAGATCACAAAACCAAAGTTATATTTGCAAAATTCAAAATGGCGGATCCAAAATGGCGGAAAAATGTGTGAAATTGAACTAATCATTCCGACAAACCTATCAAACTTTATTCCACTGCATATTTTAGTCGATAATATATCGATAAAAAAAATGTATTACTGACAGTCGGAAATATTGGATCCGCAATCTTGGACATAAAAAGTACCGAAACACTAACATTAGACTCGTGATCTGTGACCTGGAAAACCCTCATAAACCATTTTTTTTTTTTGGAATTTGATTGAATTTTACAAATTTTGTCCGCCATCTTTGATCCACAATTTTATAATTTGTAGATCTAACCTCAAATTTGTAATTAGTCGCCACGAAAGGACAATCGAGTACAAAAATTCAGACCAAATTTTGCAATAGAATTATGTCTGATCGGTTGGTCTAAACGATTCAATTGCACAAAATTTGCCATCTTGAATTTGCAAATCTAAGCTCATATTCGTGATCAGCGTCCCCAAAAACCTCTGTATACCAATTTTAGTGAAATTTGATTCACAAATTTGGTCCGCCATCTTGGATTTGAAAATTATAAAAATATAACCTCAGATTCGTGATCAGCGACCCAAAAAACCACCGAGTACAAAATTTTAGTTCAAAATATGCAGTAGAAAAAAGCATGACTCAAAGGGTTAAAGTCTTTTCATATTTTGCAGTGTTCCTCTCTTTTTTTCTTCTTGAGCCACGTTTTCCCGACAAAGCTTGGAAAAATATTTTGGATTATTGTCTTGTAGAAATTGTGAGTCCTGAAAGTCTATACTTTTCCTTTACCACGAATTCGGCAACTTCGACAGAAAAGAAACATCCCAAGATCATTATGGAGCCATCATTATTATTATGTCTCTTAAAAGCTCTAATACAAAAACGTCAGATGGAATTTAAAATAACTTCGTCAAAAAATTAGCTTTGAACATCAGTAATATCTTATGTCTATTATTTAACAGAAGTATTAATTGTGGTGTGTTTCCAAATTATTTAAAACTAGCTGAAGTTATACCTCTGTATGAGTAAGGTGATAAAAACTTAAAGAACTACAGGCCTATGTCGTTGTTGTCGGTTTTCTCGAAAATTTTCCAGAAAGCTGTAAAAATAAGAAAAATAAGTTTGGCTTTCGTTCTGGTTGTTTTAAAAAAAAACTCTACAAATGTGGTTTTAGCGGCATGATTCATGATTGGTTTCGATCTTAATTATCCATTACAGTACAAAAAGTTAAAATTAGTGGTGTCCATAGTTCCGTGTGTTCTGTCTCTACAGGTGTTCCTCAAGGTTCTGTTCTCGGTCCTGTTCTATTTCTTATATTTATTAATTCATCATTTTTGCAGATGATATGACGTGTGTTTTCACTAACAATTCACCATTGAATCTTTGTGCAGATATCGTTCATGATATTGGAGTACTGAGTCATTGGTTTATAATACACAAAATGGTTATAAGTGACAAAACAAAAATTATGCGTTTTAATTAAAGTCGTATAGAGGCAGACTATGGACATTTCCCGTTTCACTGTGAGGATTGTAATAGATTTAAGCATAGTACTAGTATTTGTAATTCTGACGAAAACTCGTACACATATTTTGAGAATAATTTTTGTTCTGATAAATGTTTCAATATAGAGAAAGTTAATCAGTTCAAATATCTTGGAGTTATGATTGACTGAAAGATGAATTGGTCTCTACCCACAACTGCACTTCAGAAGCATCTTATGGCAGCTACTTGACAAATCTATTTTTTAAAGCCTTATTGTTGACACGATCTTCTTAAGCGTATATATAATGGTCTAGCGCATTCTGAACTGGAATATGGTTAATTTTCGTGGGGCGAAACTTACTATAACAAAATATTTCCTCTTCTCATTAACCAAAAACATGTTATTCGTCTTTTTTATAAAAAAAAAAAACCGATGATATGATAGCTTAGAACATTTTAGAAACCTAAAAATTTTATTCCTGAAACATTTATATTGCTATAAAGTTTTAAAGGTATTCTTCAAAAAATCTAACTATTTATTCAATAGACGCTGATCTAACTACCGACTTCGAATAAATGAACAAAATCTCGTCCGTCAAACGCTCGCAGACGCTCGACTGTGATCTTATGTTCAATGCAAAATTAAGAAAATATATAGAAATTTGAAAATATACGAGTACTCGTTTATTCGGAAAGAATAAAGCTATAAGAAATAAATAAAAAAATTCACAGATTAAGTTAAAGGAACAAATGAAGGTGAAGCACGACAAGAAAGATCCAAATTCCAAGTTATCTCAGTTCTCATGTAATTTCTTAGCACCAACGAAAACCTAGATTTAAGTATATGAATAGACATGAAAATACCCGTTTGTGGGGATTACTTAGCTTTTCCGATGAAACAGCACGCGACAGGAACTACAGAAATCCGAAAGCAAAATCGCACTGAATCCAATCGCAAAGATTTGAAACACATCTTTTGACCTTTTGAACGAACTTGGTACCAAACTCAAAAGCAAACTGGATGTTGCGATTGAATAATTTTTTTTATATTATAATATGTGGAAGTGAGATTAAAAGAGGACCCAATACTTTTTCTGGACCCTCGGGGAAAAGATTGAGCCCGAGTTCATCGGGCTAGCAAAATCAAGACTAGAAATCTAGCTTCTCATTTCTTCACATCTTTGCCGAAATAGATAAAGTAAATTCAAAAGACCCCGCTATTACATCAATCAATGAAGGTGGGCAAGCTTTGGCTCACAGATAGAACATAAGATAAAGAGCCTAAACTGGATACCCCCTTTCCTTCTCGAATAATCCTACTAATCTTTCAAATCTTACTTGAAATGAAATGGATACTCGCATTCAAACCCTTCTTAACTTCATCAAACCAAAAGGTAATAATTTATTTTTCACTTTCAAATTGGAAATGCTCTTTCTGCATTGGAATGCGGACGTACTGTCATGCCTCCTGACAGCATATGGGACATCCCCGAAATAATTTTACTTTATTATCTAAAATTATAGCTGACTTATCTTTCTTCTAAATCTTAATTTATGCTTAAAGGATTCCATTCCTTCTCACAGTGACATCCCCGAAATCTTCGTGCAAAGAAAAGACACACATAAATCCCTTCATACATTTTCTCATCACGAAGCTGTCTCTCAAAGGACGTCTACATCCCTACATACATTCGCAAGATATCCATTAAGCCCATTAAAAACTGCACAAGCAATCCATCTAACGGAATAAAACATCAGCACCTAAAAACGTTATTCCATTTAAAGTCCCTATTGTCCTTCATTCGCTCTTTCGCCTAAACACATTCAGAATTACAGACTATACATTCCTGCAAACTACCTTAACGCCAAGGATACGAGAACACTTTTTTTTTTATTTCGTTGATTTTAATTATAAACTTCATCAGCAGGTACACCGAAAAGGAGGGTGACTTACGGTAAAGGAGCGCAGCACAAAAAACCAAAAACGGAGAAGTGAACTGCCACTATTAAGAAAAATACAGTTTTATACAATTCTCTCGGTGGATAAGGATACGTCAGCAACACTGGACAAACATTCGTTTCTTTTGTTGTCGGCCGTCCGGTGTAGCTTTTGCACAATTTAACTCACACAAACACACAAATGCTGCAAAGGATCTGAAAATGAATTCTGCTCGTTTTTCGGATTAACGAAATGCTGCTTGGCAAGGATACATAGTCTCAGTTCGTACACTAACTTAACTGGTTTCAATAATTTATAAGACAGGATATATTTTTCATAATTTCAACAACAGCGAATTGTTATCCTTTTGCAAATGGACTCACGATCCCTTGGGGTATAGCTTATAGCAGTAAAATTGGGACTTTACTTTGGGTTGAACTCTGAACTTTTGGATAGACTGAGGGCAGTATTTTTGGGATGTGAATGAATGAGAGCATCCTTTAGGGGATATTCGAAGATGCAGGATGCCTTTGTCATGGTTAATCAGGAGAGTTATTTTAAGAAGGTGGAGTCGTTTATTATAGTTGACACCTTCTGCTGTTTACGATAGGAAAACTTATAATCTTAAAATTAATTTATTGGTCCTGCGAGAAGAAAAAGGGGTTTCTTTAAGAAGATTTGGGATTGCGACAAGGGAACTGCTAAAATTGTTGAAACCAAATAAATTAAATTTTAAAAATTCAAAACTAAAAAATAACAAAATGCTGTTGTGACATAGTAATGCCTACGAACTTACTTATTAGGACATCGATCCTCGAAAAATGTGTATTTTGCTTCCATGCTTCCACGATTTATTTAACCTTGAACCGGAGTCTTCTCAGTGAAATTCGGACCATTCATTCGATGTGTTAGAGCCTTTGCAGTTGACGGATTTAAGCATTCAAGACAAGATCAGCTTCTCTGGGAAGCTCGAGGTAGTAAGGACTGATCTATCTTTTGGGTTTTGGTTTCTTTTTGAACTATAGGAACTTATAACTTTTAACTGACAAGTCGAAAGCCCTCAAAAAATTTACCGAACTATTCTTCTATACTTCTGCTGGTACGAAATGGATCAATTTTGAACAGTTTTGAAATTTTGGAAAGTCGATGCTATGTCACCCAAACAGTGCGGAACAAGGCACTTAGAAACAAAAACTGGTCTTGTGATCGAAAACCGAACATGTTCCCGTATTCGTCCTGTGTATGCAACAGAGAATATTTCAGCTATTCCCTAAAGTATGTATATTTCTTAACCCGAGTATGGCAAGGTGACAAAAATTGCAGCAACAATCAGTGGAAACCGAATCAGTAGCCTGAGGAGAATGACATCGAAAGCGCTACCGAAATATGTTGATTTTTTGTGACCAGAATTTAATGGGGCGACGTATTCTGGTGATGTTACTTATCTGCAGTTGAACTGCGGTTTGACACTGCTAGACTGGTTTTTGGTGGTTGCTATTCAAACCGTACAAAGATGTTTCAGTCAATAGTAATAGTCTTGCTTTTCGTGAAATTGGAACTGAAGCTATCGGAAATGTATTAAGAAATTGGTTTGACAGCCGAAGCAGTCATTTGACTGAAGCAATATTTCTTTGTAAATTAAACGGCTAACTCTTTCCAAAAAAAAAGAAACATCTGAAACTATTAAGAAGAGACCTTTAAGCCTGTTCTTATATCTTTGGTTGGTTAGTTGGTTTGTGAGGGTGAGCATAATTGATCACCGCTTATGCCTCCGATTGGGCCCGTCGTGTTCCCTTATTTTCTGTAAGGAAAAGATGGTATTTGAGGATGTGGTCGGGAAATTTATTGCTTCTTTGAAAGTATATTTTGAATTTCTGACTTGTCCAATTATTTACAACTCGTCAAATGGCTGTCATGGCGACTCTTATTTCCTTTATTAAGCGCTTTCTAACTTTAAATTTAAATTTAACAAAGTGTTTATGGAATATCATCGACACTTTTTATTCGTTTGAAAGGCCTATCGTTGCCATTTTGTATGGAATATAACATCTTTCAAATGTCCGCCGCTGCTTCTCTGGGTGGCGCACACCCGAAGTCACTCTGGCGCATAAATTAGGTTAGGAATTTAACCGATAGTTTGTGTAATGCTGGCTTTGAGGACACCCTTGGATTGTTGCTTATTCGCATAGACCTACAACTTCAGAAATACCACAAGAAAAAGTCCAACATTTTCAAATCGCACGATTTCAGTGGCCATTTCACATCACCTCCACGTGAGAAGACCATGCCCCCAAATCGGTCGCTCAAGAATTTTCAATGTGGCATGAGCTGTGTGGCACGTAGCGCCATCCTATTGAAATCACATGACGTTGGTGTCAATATGATCCAATTTAGGCCAAAAGAATTTTGTAATGATCGACCTATTAAGTTTCCCGTTGACGGTGATGGTCTGGTGGCCAACGTCGTTGTCAAAGAAATATAGACCGGTGACGCCGCCAGCCCAAATCCCACACCAAACAGTGTGTTTTTTGGAATGCATTGGACCCTCTTCGATCTCGTGTGAATTGGTATCGTCCCAAATTCTACAATTTTGTTTGTTGACGTACCACTTCATCCAGAAATGGGCCTCATCGCTGTAGATGATTTTTCGATGAAAATTAGTCACTACTGTTTTCTGTAGCCGTTTGCCTTCAGCTCGTGGGCCAGTTAGGTTTTGTACGGTTGCAGGCCCAAATCCTGATGCAAAATTCGCCAAGATCTTGTCTGCAGAATGCCGAGTTCTTGTGAGCGACTCCCACAAACAGCGGCTTTGTTTTCGGCAAATCTTGCGTTTCGTAGACGTAAAAGTTCGGAAGTTCCTATTTGAAGACCCTTTAGATCCCTGCCCCGATTATGAGGATAAGTGTGAGGCGTCTGTGTGTATGATTATTCCTTGTCGTATTTCATTTCATTCGTCCAAGGGAAAACTGTTCCTCTATCTTACTAATCGGTCAGCATTTTTCAAAGCACGAGATTTGTCCTTCGTGTTGAGTTCCACTTTTCGGTTTCAGTAATCTTTACAATCGAAATTTTCATAGATTTCCCAGTATGATCATGGTGTTATTTATGGACATGGTGTCCCTGTCGCCATTGTGTTGAACGCACACTTTGTTGCATTGTTCTTTATTTAAAAATCAACCTCTAGGCCCTTTCTTCATCAACAGTGTATTCTCAATTGTTTGTGTATCTCAAGTGCTGAACTGACTTGAAAAACATATTACTGAGAGTGAGGTTGAAGAAATCACCCGACAGTACATTCTTTGCCGGCATACGATATAAGGCCGGCATAATAAAAAGTTCTTAGATCAAACCTATTTAGACGATTTGACCTCTTCAGGCTTATTTCTTTATAAGATTTTGAAGTCCTTATGAGAATAAGTCACAAATTAACTGCGTGACCATTCTTAACAAATCCATTCAAGATTTCACAATCAGTGAGCTCCACATCAATAATTTCGGAGCTCACTAAATAGATTTCAAAACTCAATTGAACAAAATACAATGTTTTGCTCACATATCAATTTTGCTTATTCACACACCCATACAGACAGGGATGAGGCTCATAACTGAAGATGGTTTCATGTTTCGAATTCGGCTCAGCTTTCAGGTGAATTAAAGGCCATTCACCGAACGTAAGACGCAAGCAATGGTCCATTGGCTCCAACTATTGCCCTTAAGGGGTTTAAATGAATTTCCTCAAAAAGCAGCCGAGCTGCTGCGAACAGAGCCGAATTGAAAAATTTTGGCCCTCGCCTAAGGCGATAGACTCTTCGGTATGGTCAGTATGAGCTGAGCTCGTGTTGGATGAACGTTATCCATAAGTAAAATAATCACAAGAATCGATCGAAGGTTTGGCTCACAAAACACGAGTTTTGGAAAAAAAATTTCATGAGTTCATTACGTTGTTCGGAAGTATTAAAAGTATTCTATCCATAAATATCAAAAACATAGTTTGTAGCTTCATACCTAAAGTACACTTCAACAGTAGAGAATTCGACATAGACAAACTTGGCCCAAGTCGCAAAACCGCAGAGTACCAAGCAAGGCGATTAAAACAGCTCGACGAACTTTGGGTGGATTCAATTAAAACCATCAGAAACTCATACAGGTCGACAAGCCAGATACCATATACTATATATTCAAGGGGATACAAAGGGACAAGTGAGACAGCTGGTCGAAGACATAACGATCAGCCTCAAGGCAATTTCTTGTGAGGGAGACCAAAACAACGAATCAGAGGAGGAGCCCGGAACTTTTTTGGAAATCTATCCCTCCATAGTTACGAATTATATGGAATCCAGATCTGGCAAAAAGTGCCAAAAAGTGTCAACATATCAAAGTTTTATAAGGATGGGTTCCACGTCATCATGTAATCGAAAGCAATGAAATTGCGGATGAACTAGCCAGAGCTGATTCAAAAAACAGGTCCACTGGTTCGACAACTTTCTGTGGCGAAACTGGACTTAACTGGATGAATTTACCATGGCTTAAACAGTTAAAATTATTAATCAGTCCCTTCTCTGACAAATAAGTCCTAAAGTTAAACAAGAAGAGCATTGGTGAGCTTCCTTGCAGACCATTGGCGCTAGAGATCACATCTAACCAAGTAAGGGATCAGTACAGTCGCCGAGTGCCTACTCTGTTTGGAGGATGACAAAACGGCTAGACACATTGTTTCTGAGTATCCAGCACTTATTTAGTTAAAAGGCTGATCTTCCTCAGAGGAATATGTTCCCTATTGGATATAGGACAGTCCAATACAGACCATTTGGGCAGGGCAAGATAAATAAAAAAAAAAACAATTTCGGAAATTATGACAAATTATTTTCTTATTTTACCATTTTTGTCTGACATTTCAAAAAGTTATTAATTGTGTTTACCACTAATGGGGTGTGCGCATTTTAGTTTAACCTACGATGGAAAATATTCGACAACTATTTTGCACGATTTCCGTGCAAAAACTACTCAAACCATTCCTAGAACGTTAAATTTTACAGCCTTTGTCAATTTGAGTGTAATTTCTAAGCATGAAGAAACCGAATAATTAGTTTCCGTGTTGTTAATTATAATCCCGACAAATTTGCCTGCCACCTCGAAGTCAACTATTTAAGTACACACAGTAATCCTTCAAAGTCACATGTACACATGTATGTACGTAACTTTTCCCAACCACGCACCCTCGTATTGGGTGCATTATTAAGCTTCCCTCCTCACCCAACGCCCACAATTCTTAAGGTTTACCAAAGTATCTAACTGTCTATATCGTAGATGCCTGTTTATCTACATATCTCTGTTCTGATCGATGTTAAATTTAATTTGAAATATATTTGAACAAATTTACGCCATCCGCACGAGGGAGTGCTGCAAAGTGATAGACAAACAAATATCCTTGCACATCCTTACGCACACTTTGTATCTATGATTCCAATATACCATTGTGCCATTGCTCAATCGGCAATTTCACACGATTTCCACGATTCGCAAAAATAAAGGACAATAAAAACACCCAAAGAACAACAACAACAATAACAGCAAACATCAATAACATCATCATCGCGACGACATGTCCCCCATAACATCCCTCCATTACGAGATCTCTCGCCGAAGCACCACCTACGCATCACCCCTTCGACGAAATTGAATTTTGAATCCTTGAGCCGTCACTTCAATTTTGTCATGTTGTTGATGTTCCTTGTTGTCTATGTAGTTTTGCCAGTTTCTCTATTTTTTCTGCCTCTATCCTCATTCGGAATGATGAAATTCTCCCTTTGAGTAGGTAGGGCAAAAAAAATAAGAAATGGAATCATTCTTTCACCATCCCCTCAAGATGGAGATATTCCGAAACCTATGCAAATATGAAGCAGGCACAAATTGAATAGGACCAAAGTCCTTCGTATTCCTTGTGTGCGAAATATTTTTGTGCCCCAACAAAAGGCAAAAAAAAAAAAAACAACCAACATGAAATTCGAAAAAAAAGGACGAAACATAAGTTGAAATGTAAATAAACAACAACGAAGCAAGAACAAGGGTTATGTGCGCATAATGCTAGTGCTGGCGCTGGCGCTGATGCCGATGAACGCCAGACTAAGAATTACACGAGCCAGGATATTATTATTGTCCTGCCACATAGTACAAGCAACGAAAGAGGATGTACTATGGGCACACATAATATTTGTTATTTTTACTACGTGCCGTGCGAAAAAGAAAGTGGTTGGGATATTTATTCAGGTCGTGCAACACTTATTATCAAACACGTACAAAACAAATAAAATAGGATAACATCCATCCACCTGAAATGGTCTGATGACATAACCTAAATTCTTCATACGACTGCGTGCATAAACATTGCCATTTTATATGTATGTATGTAAGTATGTGTATCGGCGAGATTCGTCCTTCTCCGACACAGATCACACCTTTGATGGAAAATTAAAGGAGAGCGAGAGTAAGATCCTGGACTAGGAGAAGATGGGGTTTGGTTATGAAAATAAGGTGATTTCTTGCGGAGGGATCCTTGCTTGGAATTCATCTGAGTGTGTGTGTGTGTGCGTGTGTTTTTGGCTGTGCCTTCCTCTCCTCTCGGCATTATATAATGGACAAGGTGTTGTTCGTTGTTGGTTAATGGCATGAGTGCTTTCCTTGTGTTTCTTCACTTTTTTTGTGAAGTTTACCTGGCATCTTTTTCTACGAGTCCTCCCTGCATTAGTTTAGTTTAGTGCTGAGCTCGAGCTGAGCTGATGTCCTTTCAAATGAAAGAAGAACGACAAAGATAGAAGATATTATAACCGTTAGGATGATGAAAAATGCATGCTTTTATCTGTAGCCAAACTTTTGTGAATCGAGGACATTCACGCATTCACAGCAACACCGAAGGAGGAGCAGGAATAATCCTTTCGTTAGATGTAATGGGGTGAAGAAAATTGTTATTCACCCCAGTATCTTTGATGCGTTTTATGTCCCTTCTGCTTGGGAACGGACACTTGGAAAATAGGGTTTAATGCTCGGGTAATTTTTATTTAATGGTCTCGAAATTTACAGGTGCGCATTTAAGCTGTCACACTCCTATCGTGTTGCTCCTTGTTTCCAACTGGCTAAGGGATAAAGCGTTATATTTTGTTTTTTATTTATTTTTCGACTGGTTTTTATGCGACACGAATTCCATCAATGTTTAAAGTGTGAGTGGATTTTTACTGCGACGAAAATCCGCACTTTTCGGAATCACTCGAATAAAGTGGACTATATTTTGAATTTATTTTTATTTGCAAAGAGATTTGAATGTTTTCTTGGAGGAGGAGCAGTTGAGGATTGGAGAATGGAATGTTATAAAATTTGTTTCAACCACAGTTGACGTGATGTGAATTCGTGCGCCAGTGCGTTGCTTTATCACCATCAATTAGCGTGTTTTCATTAGTTTTGAGACTTATGGAAGAATTGTGTTTACCCGGAACAGGGGAATGAATTTTCTCATGGATTTGTTTCAATTAATGGTGCAGGAATGGCTAAATTCTTAGTTCTCAATTTTTTCGGTTCGTTATCAAAGAGTGCCAACGGAACCATTTTACAAAGTCTCCACTGTCCATCCAGTTGTCTTTCACAGGGCTACCATGTGGGTAGACATTTGCTATTTTTACAAGGCGTGAAAAGGGGTTTCCATGCAAACAAAAAAATGTTTAATTAAAAATATCGTAACCGAATTTTAGTAGTTTAAGCTTAGTAGTTTAACGGTGGGAAGACGACAATGTACAATGATACGGAACCCTTCGTGCGCCTGTAAGACTCGCACTTATCGGTTTTTTTAAATTTATTGAATAATTCAACGGTAAGTTTTTAGAGAGGCAAATATGTTTTCATGATCACTTAAGACTCAAGAAAAACTCGAACTCCATTGATAATTAATGTCTTAAAAGTATTAAAAAGTTTAAGACAGAGCCTCATTGGTGGATGTCGAATTGGGACGGAGAGCTTGGCATCGATTTATTTGCATTCGGTTAATTCACAGTATTTACAATTTTTTTAGAGTAATTCACCGCCATGTTGTGATTGCTATGCCTTCACGGCAAAGTCGAAAACTTATTATCTTCATTTCATAAATGCGAACCAGGATTTCCAGCAGCACATACAGTTCCCGCTAAAGCAAGGGCCCCCACAGGGTCGAACTTCTATCCTTGGACGACCACTCTAGTATATTTAATTTTTATTTTTTTTTAATTCCATTTCCCTTTGAGAGATTGAAGGCTCGAGGGCGTCTAAGGAAAACCTTAAAAAAATCTTGAGCAGTAAAATTGGGTTCTCTTGCAAGACATCTTAAATCACGTCGACATTGACATATGACTACTGGCTGAACATCATTATGGCAATTTTCTTATTAGCATTAGCACCTTTAGGCTCCTTCTTGTATCACGTTTTGGTTCAGTCCTTTTGAGGTAAGTGCTTAAACGTCTTAGTGTGATATATTCGCAAGAATGAATGATGTTTTGAAAAGAGAATTGCATTTTAACATTTGATTGCTAAAAAAATAACACAATAACACTAACACCTGAAGCCATTTGCGGAGGTTATAGCATATGGAATATGAAACTATTTTGATTAAAGATATGATTTAAATACTTGACATTTTTAAGGAAAAAATACAGGAAATTTTAAGTCTGATATTTCGAACATCACTATCCTGTGGTATCACAATTCACACTTGTATAACATGTCATGCCCAAATCTCAAATTAGAACAAATGTAAGCCTGCAGGACCAGCTTCGGCGCCTTTCTACTGACCCTAAACCGAAAGAAACAATTCAATGTTGATCAAAAGTGAAGGTGATGTTGATAGTTTTTTGTAATGCGCGTTTTGCGAAGTTTCAGAGATAAAATTCGTCGAAAAAGATTAGATTTAGGGACAGAAAACTCATGGATTTTGCATCACGATAACGCACCATCTCGCTTGCCCCATCCTAAAGAAAGGAGAGGACAGAGAAGAGTTGTATGGAGCCATCTCTAGTTTTGCATCCCTGCCAAGCTCGTCCGTTTATGCAGAATGCAGATAGAGAACTCACGCTGCTCCACTTAGGGAAGCAAAGCACTCAAAGACCCCTTTGATGTCAAAATATGTTTAAGACAAGGTAATGCGCTCTTCTGCGATTTCTTCAACATCGTACTCCCGCGTCAATACCAGATGCACTGTTTTTCAAAAGTCTGTTCAACTACTTGCATACGCTGATGATATTGATGTGATTTAATCGCAGCGTTATGTCAACACTGCCTTTGTCAGTATTGAGGCAGAAGCGGCAAAGATGGGCTTGGCGGTAAGCGAGGGGAAAATGAATTAGTTTTCATCAAGAAAGGACACCAAAGGGAGAGACATCAACCTACGCTCTACTTAATATACAGAAAAAAAAACAACAGCACTGAAATCAAAAGAAGAATAGCTCTTGCTAATCGCTGCTTCTCTGCGCAAAGAAAGTAATTGATTAGTAAGACCCTCTCTCGAAAAATTTAATCATCCCGGTCCTGCTTAATGTTGCAGAAGTATAGAGGTTAGCATATAAGAGCGCCTTAGGTTCTTGATTTATTGTCCTTTCTGCATTGATGGTGAGTGGAGGAGAGGATTCAACAATGAACTGAACTGGTTGTACAGCGACACTGACCTAGCTAAATGACAGAGTTGGCTGGGTTATGTAGACCAAGTTGACACCAATGCTCCGACTCTGAAAGTTTTCAAATCCAGCACCGAGGGAGGGCACAGTACAGAAATACCGCGACTGAGGTAGCACACACAAGTGGAAGAGGACTTCGAGCAGCTTTGCAAGCTGTGCGGAAAAACCTGTTAGTGGAGGCCCTGATCAACTCCAAACTATAGCGCCACCTTCAGAACAATAACGCACCATCTCACAAAGAAAGAATTTCTGTCATAAAACTCAACAAATTGTAGATATAGCTCCGGCCGACCCTTTGCTCAAGCTTTCGATACGAGGCACCTGATTTCAGTCGATAGATGAGATAAAAGAGAATATGCGGCGAGCACGAGAGACAATTTCAAAAACAACGTTCAAAAAATGTTTAATTGATTGGGTTAATCTTTTGCGTAAGCGTATTACTTCAATGAGGGCCTGTTTTGTGTTTTATTGACCAGTTGTTTTTTGACATTGTTTATACCTCTATTAGTCTAGCTCATGAAAAAGAATACCGAGCGCTTAAGTACATCAGTTAAGAATGCAAATCTTTTATGAAGAATCATTGTAAAAAAAAAAGGTTACACGATATAAATCCAAAACGAAACACTCCCTATATCATTCTTAAGCCCTTAGAAGCCTACTTTAAACCTACTTGTGTGACACATCATAGGGCTAAAGGTTCCACTTTCTTTTTAAATTATAGCCACTTCTTCACCCGCTTGTTTACTTCGTTATTCATAAATCTTTTAACCAAAGAAAAGGTAATAAAGGATGACTACACAAAAAAAAAACACAACACAAGTCATAACATAATCACCTTAAACGTAGTCTAATTTTCATTCTATTTCCGTAACTCTCCATCACGATAACAATAATAAAAGCAAAACAAAACAAAAAAACAAAACCAAAGGAACACCAAATAATGTACCCTGCTCTACTTTGGTGGATAACTTAACGACCCCCCCATTCATATCCTTTCTACAGATTCTCCATAAACAAAAATATTAAACTTCACGGCCAACAAAAACGACATTTATCACAAAACTCGGCGCGCATTACACACATAAACCAACCATTGCCGTACCAGGTCGCCCCACCCGCCCAAGGAATCAAAATAAGCACGCAAGCCCCAAAAGTTAAAAATCTCCAATAAATTTCGACCCAAATGGTCTGAATAAGCAATTTAATGTGTAATAAAGCGCTGGCCCACGGTGCGTATACGTACCTTTTTTTTCATCAAGTTTTTCCCTTTTCGCCACTCATTTGGTTTTGGCAAAATTTTCGGTACGCTTAGAGTCCTGCTTGTGCTCCTTTTGCGATGGAAATTTATGCTCGATCATATAAAAATTCATATCTTGAAGGAACACAACGAAAACAACAGGAGCAAAAGTGAATTATGCGAGCTGTACTGTACCTACATATGTAGGTGTATGTGCAGTCGTATCTTGAGATTGTCTGGTAACAAATCATTTGCAATGGTGGTGGAGGACACCACCCAGTGCGGGAATAAGTATTGCATTGCTTCGTCCTTAATAGCGGGACACCAGACGATGCCACCTTTCCGAGTAACCAGGAGTGCAGAGTATTGGAAAATTATATTAAATAAACACTGCTTGACTAGAAACAGTTTTAATAAAGAGAAATTTATGAAAAGCACCCCGTCCTTGTAGGACAGCCTCCAAAAGGACGACTAGCTACCTGCGACAAACCTACCCCAATAGGCAGAGGCAGTCCATAGCCAGTGGAGATGCAGGAGACTGCCTGCAACTTCTGGTGTTGTTGTCAGCAAATAGTGAGAAACAATCCTGCTGTTGCGTGCAATATAGCCTCACAGGGTTCCACTCGCATGCACCCATTTCTAAGTCAGATCTCCACATCCATGGTGAGCCCAGCGGTGTACAAGAGATTGTTTAAATAATTAAGTGGGCACACTGGCAAGTCTGACTGGAGGCAGCCGGAAAATGCATTTTTTTTTCTCTTAGTCGAATTTAGGAGTGTCCTTGAGGATATGATGACGCGCTGAGTGAAGCGCAAAGTTCAGGCATGACCCAGATTGGCACTGTTTTTATGGTCGAATGTGAGCTCAAAGCGATAACTTTTGGTGTAGTTCACACTTGCTCGCCTTGGATTGTCCATTAAATGACGTCAATGGAGTTAGTTGCTGCTGTTACCGGAAAAGCAGCAACATAAAATGGCAGCGAGGAAACCATTGCTGCTGCTGCTGCTTGGGTGGTGGCAAAAGATTAATGGGATGCTTCAAGATTGTGTTGCAACACAAGAAGCCGACAGAGAATGGGCGGGGTGGTTGGTTGGTTGTGCCCTGGCAATGAAGTGAAACTTATTATGCAGTCTTTTCTCTGCTTGCTGGCGTAATGCGGAAGTTTAGATGAAAAGAATGGCGCTTAGGGATTACCTACTACTGCCGGCAACTCAATAGAGGATGTGGACGAGCGCACAAGGATCTCGGTCAAAAATTTATTTCTAATTTATGCATGAGGTGGATTTATTTAGTAGTTTAATGTTTAAAGTTTTTTTTTTTTTGTGCAGAACTTGTTATTTAAATGATGGACGTTTGGAGAATCACCGGACTTAGCAGGGATTTAGTTGAGTGTAAAAGGACAATTGGGTCATTGCCAACGAAGGGGAGATTTATGTATACAACACAGTGTTTTGTTAGGCTGTTTTCTTTGCCTTACTTTTTTAGTAATAAATTTTAAAAGCGTCGGACTTGGTAATTAGTAAAACTTTTCTTTCATGAAAGTTTAATTTAATTCAGTTTTAGTGAAACTTGGATAACTTTTTAAGAATTTTCATTGAGCGAGTGTGCGTTATGCGTGTTCTGACATCTGTTTGTACACGTTTGTTTGAACCACGTTTTGCGATTTTCATACGTTTATTTTACTCCTTTTTAAGTTAGGCTTTCTTGTTAACTTGCGGAGTTCATTACGTAAATAATTCTTAAATGGTTTCACCGTGAAATATAAATTAAGAAATTGGGGGAAGCATTTTGTGTGCATTCATGGTTGCGGAATAAGATCTTAAATTTCGATTCGATTTGAATATTAAACTCTCACTTGCGTACCGCAAGGCTGGGTTTTAGGACCACTGATTTATTATTTTATATGAATTATTTTATGTTTTTCTGTTAATACGCCAAAAACCCTACCAGGCATCTGGAAATCCATTTACAAATGCACATGAATACCCAAATGAACAGAGATCAAACCGAGTCCATTGTGCATTCCATAATATTCTAATTTTTAACTCCCTGAAGGGAGATCCATTGTTTTACAATGAAAGAGCATGGTTGCGAACACTGTCTAATCATTTCACCTTCACCTCAAAGATGCAGCGACTGGTTCCGCCTTTCACAGAGACATAAAACTAAAGTCCCATTTGACCTTTTGGTACCAAAACATTAATGTCGAGATATTCCATAAGCTGATGATTTATCAGCTTTCTCATGACGTTAGAAAATAGGCTTGGTTGGTTGGTTGCCAATAGTTTGAAGGTAAGAACTTGCCGGAAAAATGCTTGTTTCCATCTTATTCGGGTTGCAATGGTACTAGGACAACTGGAAAAAAAATTAATTAATTATTCTGCCACTGAGAAAGAACACATCCTTAAAAGAATGGGCTTCTTAGCAACTCGAGTTTTAAGATGAAATTAGGGGTGAAGCATTTTGCAAATATCAAAATAGGAGAACAAATGAGTGGAAAAATCAGGTTACAACAATGGCCGTTCTCACTTTCTAAAGCAGACCTAAAAACACAAAAAGCAATGACCAAAATGAAAAGCAGAATTTAAACAGCGAATTATATAAACGTGCACAACATACTTTACAGAGTGCAGAAACAAAATAAAAAATCACTTAAAAAATCATTTTTTTATCCCAGTTTAGATTTGGTCCAACGTGTGATTCAAAAAACTTTTTCCATAAATTTTGCCAAAATTTATTCGAAGCAATAAGTTTACACGATGATATTTTCAGATAAAAAACATATTGGTTTCTTTTTTTAAAGGTTACAAAAAAACCGTGCAACATTGTTTTAACATTCATGCTTTATTTAGGGAATAAGCCTTTCGATTCGCTTTGGAATATTAAGTCATTCAAATTACCGCCTTGGCTGGCAATCAAACTGGCATTATGCTATTAAGCCAATTCTAAATCGATGTATTTATGCCCATATTTTGAGCGCATGGACGATCAAACAAGGGTTTTCCTGGAAAAAAAACTTGACATTAGGCCTGAAATAAGAAATAATATTGCAAGAATACTGAATAATCATCTGGAAAAAAGTCAGGGTTTGAGAAATCTGGATAGTGGTCAATATTTAGCCAAATTTCTGAATCCGCGGGAGCAAGTTTGAAATGATGAATAGGACGAGCAAAAAATTGAAAATTGATGGAAAAAACTAATCTGAAGATAGATAGATGTTTTATTTTCGTCTATAAATTTCAATGGAGGTTGTCCGCACAATTCACTCAGAGATTCGATATTGTAACTAAATCTTTCTACTGAAAATTAATTCATTTTAATTTAAACAGTTTAATAGTTGTCAAATAATTTTTTTTTAAACTTAAGAAGGAAATAACGAAAAAACCTTCTGTTTGGTTATAAAAAAATTAATTAATAAAAAAATAAGTAAATAAATAAATATATGAATAAATAAATAAGAAAATTTATAAATTTATATATAAATGAATAAAAAAACAAATCAATAAAGTACATAAAAAATAAATTAAATAAAAACTAAATAAATAAAGAAATTAACAAATAATGAAATATATAAACATATGAATAAATAAATCAATACATAATAAATGAAAAAAAAACATGTTTAAATTAATTTATTAGAGAATTATCTGACACCTCTCAGTTTGTTTGTTCTTTGTGAAACCAACTCAACACCGGCTTGCCTGTGGAAGTCATGTTTGGAATAGTATGACGGTAAATTAAGCATCATTTTCAAAATTCTGTTTTGCGTCACTTGTAATTTCTTTAGGTGGCATATTGCACAACTTGGTACCCGTAAAGAAGTATTGCTTGAAATCTATACTTAACAGAAAATTTCTATTTATGAATGGATATAGTTGTTTTATGGCTATATTCATTTTTATTTGAACGTTGTTTATGTGGCTGCTGAAAGTTTATTTTTCATCAAGGTGCAATCCTTAATATTTTGCGGTCTTGCCTAAGTTCAAATGTACAGCTTGCATTTTTCTGCATTTAATTTTATTTTCGACTTGTTATAATATGTGTTCAATATTTGGAGTGCATTTTGAAGATTATTTGATAAACTGCAGGCTTTCCTTTTTCTTGTGCATTAATATTAATTTAAAAATTTTGCTACAGATCAAGTTTTTGTCTTTATTTTAAGTAGTACAATTCCATCAACAATTCTAGCATAAGGCGATGCCACCTGTGATTTTTGCAAATCCCCCAAAAAAGGTATTCCAATAAAAGTCTTCTCACTGAATAAATCAAGATTCTTGTTTTCAAAAACACAAACATAAAGAAAGCACGACGACAACAACAACCTCTGCGGTAAACAACGAAATAAATCCCTGCATTCCCGATTACGATTGTTCGACTTCGGGTCCATGGAAGCATCTATAAATTCATTTTCGAAATGGCTACATCAATCAAACAATAATGTTGTTGGCATTGAAGCTGAATGTCCTCGCCTTGTGAATCCAGACAAATCGCAGTGCAAACAAAGTCATCAATCTTCAAAAGCAACGATGTCATGCTACAAAAGTTATGGCTTGCCCCCATTTCTGTAACGATTCCTTCTCCCGTGAAATGGTTATCAAATCACATTTATGTCCCAAACCAAAATGGAGGGATGCTCTCCACTTCATTGCCCAATGATTTTACAATATACTTAAATAAGCTTTGGTTGCTTTTGCCTTCGCCTCTTGGCTCCGTTTCCCTCTCAAGATGGCATGGAAAATTCTTTCAATTGAAAAACCAAATTCTTGTCTTTTGAAAATGTGTTCAATCCCAATCGATCTGCTGAAAAGTCAAATGTTGACACAATGTCAAAGAATACTACGTCCAAACAAAAAAAAAGCAGGATCCACCAAAGCAGATACACACGTTAAAGCCAACTTGAGTGGAAATGGATGGAAAACCTTGTCGACGTTGATAAAAGGACATTCATACAGGTTTTTTTTTCTCGTTTGGTTGAGTGCTCTATATGCAGCTTCAGAAAATGTAAAAGGAACTACAACCAAAAAAAAAAATACAAAAACACAAACGAGAATCTCAACTCAAAGAGTCCTTTTGAGAAGAAATGGCATATACACACCTACCGAAAAACCACATACTATAGAAAAGGACGAAACAAGAAAATAATAGTAACAAAAGAAGAAAAAAAAAAACTCGCAGAATGTGAGGATTTAATATTTGGAAAGAAGTTTTGTGAATTGGAAACCTCTTTGGCTATCCCTGACACATGTTCTTCTCATGATGTGTCATGTGGAGCCATTCTCCAGCCGCCGCGCGCCGTCTCTTCTGCATCCTTTGCATTGCCAACTAACCGCACACACCATTCAGCCCACAGTGACTTCCCACAAAAGGACACTTTCCCCAGAATGGTGCTTAAACACTGAAATAAACAACACTTGTGTACTCTTCTCTTACCTGCTGGCAGGCAATCGAAAAATAAAGAAAAAAAAATCCTTAGAAAAGAAAATTTTTCGATTCTACAACAGGACAACACACAGACGATCCTGGAAAAAAAAAATCTCAAACGTACTCAAAATAAATTGGCTTTCGTTTGTGCAACACAAATTGTGTGTTTCCGAGCTAAAGAAACAATTCCAACAAATTTAAGTGGCTCGATGACTTGACTGTCTTCATTGTTTATATTGAAAGCGTTTAGTCACTGTTTGGTCATTGTCTTGAAGATGATATACTTATGTATGTGACTTTAAACTCTTTGAATCATCACTGTGAACAGGTAGCTGAAGGTGGGCGAATTCATTTCTTCAATTTTAAAATTGATCCAGCAGTAGAAGTTAGAAGCCTTAAAGCTTGGATCAAAGTCAAAGCAACGAATCTCTTCCTATATATTAAAGTCTTTTGAGATATATTTCTTTTAAAGACCTCAGTATCCACACCCATATCTCTGAACTCGATGAACCAGACATCTGCAGAAAAGGACTAACAAGTGTAACTGGTTAAAAAAACATAAGAAGGATTCGTGGCTTACTTGTGATTACGTTCACATATGAATCGTGTTCAATATTTTTACTCGACGCTCATTTTATTCGCCTCAAACGAAACGCAGCGAATTTCCAATGAAGTGATTAAAAGAGTCACAAAGTAAAAATCCGAAGCAACAAAAACATTCTAGGAGATCATGTGAATACTCAAATTAAAATCTGGATTAATTATGCACATAAATCTTTGCTGGATGATATTTTAACGATTGGTGAAAACGTGCCTTTTATCCGTCCACGGATTTTCGAGATTAGCGCTTTTCAACAGACGAATACTGTAGACATGCTGATTTTTTAACGCTCTTGGTAAAAGCGTTTGTCAAAAAAATACAGGAAAATTGTACAAATGTATATCATTCACATTCAAGGTGATCCGATGCTGCAATTTACGATAACTATTTGGCGTAGACTAGCCCTTTGACGTATTCTTATCACAAGCAGTTGAAGACGTCAAACCGCAGGATATTGCCGACCAATTCAGGGGTTCAAAAATTGCATTTTTCCAGCATATGCATTTGCTAGCACACCCATTCAACAAGAAACGAGCATCTCGCTTGAAGACAATTTTTCGATTAACAAGCGGATTCTTTATCACCTTGCCTAACGTCCATTCACTGAAAATTCGACGCTTTGGCAGGTTGCTTGATTTCAGTTCTTGAAGGAGTTTGCATTTTGTAAGGTTTGAGACCAAAATCCTTGTTCAAAATCGAATTTTCCACGTTATTAAGCGACGCACTCCCAATTGCTGCGAACGGTGACGAAAATAAACATCACAGTCTTGAAGAGCAAGAGAGAGGTTGCTCGATGTCCAATTATGAGTAATTGGTGAGAAATTTTGTTAAAATGGCTGAAATTGGTTGCTCAAGTTGAAGACCATAAACTTATCGAATTAGGCGTTTAGGCGTTGCTCAAGTGTATTATTTTCCAGGAAGAAACGGCACGTGAGCATATTTTACTTTGGCAAATGTCACAAATAACAATGGTTCTACTTAGTCTGAAAAAATGGCGTAAAGAGGTTTTCATCATGCTTAGCTACTCGATCTCAGATTTGACTTATTTTTCTTTCACACCTCTGACAGTTCGCCTTCCAATAAAGTTTTCGGGAATGGCATTGTATAGTGTTGTTTTTTAACCCCTAAGCTGTGAATATATAAACAAAACTTCACACTTTTATGATATCTTTAGGATAAATAAAATGATCGGATTAGTATGAGTATTGTATTGTTTACAATAAACAATATACTATTATACAAGAAATGTTTTTCGTAGCAGTTTAAATTTAAATATTTGTCTGATCGTGATATTGTTAGTAAAAAGATGAGCGAAGAGGCTTTCAAAATACAGCCTCAGATTTTCTTTTTTTTCTTTTGTGCAATTCGTCAAGAAGACGATCCGTAGAGGTATTTGTGGACACGAAGAAGTACTGCTTACCAGGTGAAATGATAAACATGGATCGTCTCACAGATTGGGCAAAGAAATGCACTTCATTTGTGGATGAGCGTAAGAAGTTTTGCCCGATTCACAATGCAGCGCGAAAGCGAGAAATCGCCGTCGTCATTAAATCGTTTCCCAGTACACAATGAAAGCCAAATTTATGACAGGGAGCTCATGTTATCTATGTGTCTAAGATGATCAAACTACACGACCAAATACCATCTTTCTCTTTCTGGCGACTCATATAAGCCTGATGTCCCGATGTAACGCCTCCAAGGGTTTTTTTTTAATTTTTCGAAAACAACGCGAAACGTTAGGACGAGTCTCGCGTTATTAAGTATTGTTTCAAACATTTGCATTTATTGAATTTTTTTTTGACAACTCGCACTAGACTCGTCTCGCTCTCACGCTGCGTTGTGAATCGGGCATTAATGTTTTATTCGACATATTAAACTGACTCTCCGATGGGAAAGGCGTTTCGATTAAATACAAAGGTTGAGAAGTCAGACGGTTCTTCAAATTCAAGAACAACAGCATTAACAAAAAAATTAAACTCTTTTATAATGCTTGAGTTCTTCATCTACTCAAGTGATACAGAATTAAAGTTACCGGGCTAATAGTGAAAAGTTTTTCAGAACATCGTAAGCGTACAAAAGAATTTTGCAGTTTTTAATTTTATGAGGAAGATCGTCGTTTATCAGTAAAAATAAATGTGGACCCATAACGGCGCCCTGCTGTACTCCCCTATTGACTTTAAAAACATTGGAAACTTTTTTGTCTGATATCACTGTTTGAACCTGATTGGCTAAATATGCCAAATTCAATCGATCCAGCCTAGAAACTGAATTAATTCTTCTGCTTTGAGAGATGAATAAAATATTCAAAGTTGTAGAATGCTTTAGAAAACTCTAATGAAACTATTTAAATGATTTCAACGATTCCTGTTCATATGCCTGACTCGGAAGAAAGGTAATCTCCTTATTGAGACCCTCTTCGAGGCGATTATTAGCTCAGAAAACTTATTAAGCATTTGTTTAGACAAATGCATCCATTGCATTCCCTAAGTTTTGACCAGAAAGTGTTACTAGTGGTATGATAATATTCTCGATTTGATAAGGGTAGTTGATGCTACTTTTATTGATCAAATGTCCTGAAATAAAACAAGCTGTCTACACCTCCTATCGAATTAAATAAATAAAAATATATGAAATTGTATGACTGGAAATTTATAATGGCAATTCTTTTTTTTAATCCCATTAATTATGCCAAATTTGCGTGTACAGGATCCACGTAGAGCGCTGATGTGATTTACAAAGAATTTACGGCTTAACAACATTCAAAATAAAAATATTTTTTCAAGAGAAAATATGCGCAAAAATAAAACAATAAGTTTGTATTTTCATTTACCTTTTTTCAACCAGAATAAGCTTCTTACCTGGAACGAAATAAAAGGTAATAATACATTTTAACATAAATACCATATGGTCATTATCATAAATATTAAATAATAATTCTGTAAAAATTTATCTGTAAGTGCTGAATTTAAATTTTTCCAATTGTGTGTTTTTTCTTTGTGGAGGGCGATTATTTTTGAAATATGAACAAAATGTTTTTTAATTTGCAATACAGAAATAATAGCAAATAATTATGATAAGTGATGCTGACAAAAAATTTGTTTTGTGATTTTCAAAGAGCTAATTAAATTTTGAAATAGTTGGCCAATTGTAGACTAAGATTACAATGCTAGAACTCTACGTGTGAGCTCTTCTTTTTGTGCAAAACTCCTGTTCCTCCTTGAGGAACTTATACTGGATACATGAATTTGCGAAGAAGCATCATTAATCGCTTGAGGGATGCCGCTCTCTGTAGCCCTCAAGCGATAACAAGATTACAACACTTGATACCTGAAAAGACTGAAAGCTTCTTTTTCAACTAGTAGTGGTTAGATTAAAGTATTCAGTTCGCCAAATAAATTCTGGCATGCCACAGGGTTCCACTTTAATCCGCCTTCCTTTATAATTTTCATAAATGCTCTTTTGTCTGCTTTATCTTATCAATCCATATTTTCGTTTTTGAAAATACCGTCCATTAAATGGGATGCCAGCATTTGTGAAGTTTTCTAGATTCCGATATTTATAGGCTTTCTAAAAGCAGGAAAATCATTTATTGACAGTAGAATGCAAATGAAACATCAGCTATTATCCTCGAAAGTCGTCGATTCTAATCTTTAGATCCACAAAAAAGTATTTAAAGAATATGAGCGAGAAAACAGACTCCCATTAAAGTACATCTTAATTTAGCTATTTAAGGTTTGAGAAGAGGATGTCATGTGATGAGTTCACATTATCATTTTCATTATAAAACGTTTAATCTATTTTTAATCTTTTTGATAAGTACATGTTTTTGGCAACAAAGATGTTTTAGATAGAATAAATGTTTTCTTGCCCTATTTTCATTTTCATCAGCTCTGAGACAGAGGTGCGCCTAAGCCCTTAACTCCCAATATGCTTTCGTTTAAAGATCTCGGCATCAAAATGACAACCCGCATCTTCATTTCTTCACCATACGGTCTTAAAATAAGCCCGAAATTGACAAGCAAAATTGCCTTTTTGGGGCTCGCAAAATGCAAAAGTCATAGGAGCATCATGAACTTTCCAGTCAATGGAGAGCGCCAAAGAGGCATTATAACCAGAACATGAAGATTTGAACTTGGGCCGGCTATGGTTCCAGCTAGATCCTGTATAAGCCATCAAACATTGGTATCAATGTAATCAGTATTTTGATGGTGTTGATGTCAATAGGATGCTTCTTCAAAGCCATCTGATGCAGTCAGCGCAATGAAGTACTAACTAGTAACTTAACGATACAAAAAATAGCTATTCTCATCGATAGCCAAGCACACATTTAAACTTTGATATCGACCACCATATTCTCTAAAATAGTTCAAGTTTGCCGCAAACAGCTTGCAGGTTCGAGGTAACCATTATTTGGGTTCCCTTGCACAAACTAACGCGCTAGCCAAAGAAGGTTCCGCACTCGAAAGCTCGCTTGCTGCGGAGGTGCGTATACCATAAGGACTAGTCAGAGCCAAAATTGAAAAATATTTTCGGAAAATTGTTGGCTTTAAGAAGTATCAACTAAACATTATAATATGGTCGTTATAAAATTTAAAACGGACTGAGGATCTTCTAAATCGGACACGCACTGACAACGCGGAGATAATAGCGGTCATCACAGGGCACTTGTCGATATGGTCGACCACGCAAGCAAATTTAACATTCCATATAACACACACTTTCGCAGCTGTAATGACACTTTAGAAAAGGAAACACTAAACATTCTCTGCACAGTTGCCCAGCGGTAGCTGAAGTCAGACAGCAAACACCAGGCAACCCTTTTTTCGAGACCCTCGATAAAATATCGAATGACATTATGAAGCAACTTATTAACTGTATCAATGCAGGATGATAGTTGTAAGAAAACATAAATAACAAACGTTTATTAAATTATAAACAAAAAAGAGCTATGAAGCCCATGCACTCTCGCTTTCGATGGAAACATACCTGCATTACAGCCTTAATAGATGTTTTCGAAAACATTCGGCTTGCCTTGGATGAAGGAAGTGCGACGCTTATAACACTTCTAGATTTCGCATTTGATATAATGAATCACTCAATTTTGTACTTGCTTCTCCTATAATTTTTCACCATGCGTCAAAAAATTATGTGCACAATGTTAAAAACCTCGGTATGGCCTTCAATCGGAGCTCATTCATTGCAAATACAATTAGAACAGCAACAGAAAACGGTGTGTTGCATTCAACTGAGTGGCGCCCTAAATTTATAGTCTACGTAGATACGATGGAATTTCAAATTAAGCTATAGGACTTTATGGCATGACGCTCGATAAGTTCCGCACGCTAAGCCCCTTCCTTCTTCTGAGACAACAGCCTGGTTATTTCTATGAAAAAATTAGATTCGTATCCTTCAGCAGATCATTTCAACTCATTCATCATCGACACTCGTCAATTGTATCTGAATGCCAATTCCTTGTCAATTCTACTCGCTTCAGACCGCGATGCATTAGAAGGAAAAGTAATAACAAAGCTTTCAAAAAAGAATTAAAATTGTTTTTCTCAAACTAACTGCTTTTGAAAAATCATTTAATACAATATAATAAAATTTAGTTTTTTATTTAGTTATCTTTAGTGTTTGTTTTTCTTCGGGAAAATATAAATTTCAGTAGCTTGCCACTACTGAATGTGGCACTAGCTTATAAGATAATATATCTTAAAGTTTATAAGAATTTCGAATATTATAAATAAAATAAAAACATTGGGTTTATGAATTTTACTCTGATGTGTTGATACAAAATGCGATTTTTTTCTCATACGCGTTGATTGCCAATTCCTTGTCATTTGCATTTGTCAGAGAACAAAAACGTAATCCCATATTTATGTAGTATTCATTGTTCTTATACTCAAATATTCATATTCTTCAAAATATATATTCATTTCAATAAGATCAAAAGGATGAGAAATATGACACCGCACTGATACCGCAAATACATTTGCTAACCGTACTCGTGCATTTCGTGTCTGCCTGCAGTTAAAACAAAATTCACGTACTTTTTATCCTGAATTTATTAAAAGCTATCAACCAGACGCCAGTATCATGTGATGAGCTTAATTTATTTGATTGCATACATGATTTAGCAAACGAACGAAGTAGGATGAACGCACATATTTCATAGTCGTGTAGTTGTAGCTTTTTGGGAAGGTGCTAAGAGGACATACATTTTGGATGACAATTGGATTGAACAAAATGTTTTGTGATGACGATGAGGATTCTCCTGAAATGTGTCCGGATAATGGTTGATCCAATGTCACACAGCACAGAGGACACATAGTGTTGGATTGATGTGCGTGTGGTTTTAGTGAGTTGATATGTTTTGCGGCAGATAAGATTGATTGCCTGTATGCATTGAGTGCGTGCGCACAATTAAATAATCATTGTCCAATTGTCCATTTGATTGAATCGAAAGCTCGCCATTTGTCCTTTTGTGGTATTATTATTTGCGGTCAAGTATATTATGAAGATTGGTAAGGGTTTGCACCTAAAAATGTACATGTAATTAATTAAATATGATAGCAAGACACAAAAGCGTTTTTGTTGATAATGCCGGTCGCAAGATATTGACAACAAAGTGAGCTTTTAGTAAATGTATAAAAATTGGATCAGTATTTTAAAAAGAATATTCTTTTTTCCAACGTCGCCCTTCCTTCTGAAGTGGAATTGACAAAAAATCTATGTATGCCCTTCAAGCATACCCAAGTTGTTACAGCATATGGCTTGATGAAGAGAAAACATCAAAATTGCTTGTTTATATGAAATATCGAGCAACGAGAATTCAAATCCATTATCTTGCTACGTACGAGCATATTTAAATACTTAAAATCGAATGGTTGTCGTCTCAAACCAAAAAATGCTAGTGTTGCCTTCGAATATCTTCCTTATCGCAACCCAAATACCAACTTCCTGAACTTAAAACAATCCTCCTGAATCGCGTGCAAAATCCTTGTTGTTTCTTGTCCCAAATGCCAAATTGTTTCAATTGATAGGTCCAGGGTCGATTCCTAGAGTGCTCTAATTTTTCGAATCTGGTCCAGCCACCATTGGTCATTGGGATAAAGTTAATGGCACTATCACTGGATTGGTCGACCAGCGACAGTAGTCTGACTAAATGGGTGGCGTTGTTGCAGTGGTTGTTGTATCGGCTTAATTCCTAGTTCACGTTGTCAAAATTGTTTGTAGATGGCTCTGCTGTGAAAGCATAACACTGACAGCGGAGTTATTAAGCTAAATCTACCAAACTTTCAAAGTACATATATCAAACTAATGTCAAATAAAATCCTGCGAATTAGGTGAAGGCTTATAGGTCGATATAAAAATCCTCCGTCCCGTTTCGGGCTCCACCCACGGAAGTGTTGAAACCAAATACAATACAACGGTACAAACACGAACTCTACAAGCTGCAGTTGAGTTTGTTCTTGAGTCAAAAACACCGTGTTTACAGAAGAAGGCAAATTGTAAAAACCCACAAAACGAGTGGATGCCGTTTGGGAGACCGATATCAATAACCCGCTTTGAAGATGTGATGGTCACGGTCGGATAAGATGGGCTCTTCAACCCTCATTTCTCAATCTTTCTTCTTAACTTAATCAGCGAGAGCTCCGAATTCGACGAAAGTGTGTTTTTTGCTTCCATTTGAAGATGTGACACTACAGTCCGTCTGGTGTCAGTGGTATTATTTTTCGCTTGTTCAGCTCTCGTTTTTCAAATGTGTGTTTCATTTGACATAAGCCCAAAGATACCGAAGAGCCCCTTACCAAAAGGTAAGATATTCAAACTTTTGTTAGATTAGCCAAGATACTGAAAGCTTTATTTGAACAGCCTTTCGAGAGACCTATATATCGAGATGAGAATGCGTAACCAGAAACCACGTATCACGCAAAGGAAGCTGCCTAACCTATCAAAAAGCTGAAGGACCGCCAGCTGAGATTTTCAAACATAGTAGAAATATTTTGGGAAGGAATATACTCTAAATCCTTAACCAAGAATGTTGGCTTGAGCTGTGACCAGTAAGTAGACTATCAAAATTATATGCCACCATCCTATCCAATCCTTTCCAAACCCTTTGTGTTGTAGTAACTACCGAAGCATGTCTCTGCTTCATATTGAAAGCCAAACACTATTCAACGTAATGTGTGAACGACTGAAGTCTTTTGGCAATACACTCATCAACCAGTGTGGCTTTCACGCCAGCAAATCGACGATTGACCAATCCTTCGGAAAAAATAAAATCTGTCGGTCTGTTCAAGTGAATTATAAGGGTAGTCATAGTCCCTTGAGAGGAGAAAGAAGATCAATTACCTATGCATCTATTTAAACGGTGCTAAGCCGTTGACAAAGCGGTTGATCATGACTACTTGAAGAAACGTACCTTGGACGGAAGAGTTACGGGATCACCAATAGGCGCCATTCTGCAAATTGTAAGGAATCGTCCTCTACGCATCCAAAGTATGTGCAAAATATCGTTTTTCCGACATAATCTCTCAATTCAGTTCGCCTAAATCGACCATGAAACATGCAGGACCTTCAAACGCAAATTCATATGACCTGCCAATATAAAAAAAAAATTCACTCACTTCCTGCATAGGAACTAAATTCATAAAATAAGTATTTCTTTACCTTTGCCTCAGCGTCCGACTGAGAATGGAAATACCTATATTCTCATGTGATATTTAATGCCACAAGGACGAGCAAAAGGATAAAAGATTTACAACAGAATTTCTCCTTCCCGGTGCAGGGAAAAGTTTGTTTTATTACTTCCCACTAAACACAAAGTATGGTTGCACGCCAATGGAGAGGATGCCGATTTTCCCTTTCCCTTTTCACCGTATTAGGACTCTACGGATGTGCCTGCCTGACTGCCTAACGGCTTGAGTGGGCCCTGCAAGACCATACACAACAAAAACTAAAGCCTTTTTGTATATGTGTATGCTCCTGATAAGGAAAAAGTCGAGCAAGAAGTTTTCGACTGCGGAATGCGGCTCTTCATCTGATTTGAAGACAGGATATTATATAACATTGTGGGTAGAGTATGTGTTTTTCCTTTTTTGCCTCATTTCTGTTCCACTTCCTTTTGGCTGTTGTTTCTGAACCATATCTCATTCTGTATCTTCTTGTGTTGAGTTGATCCCAAATGCCAGGAGGCTAATTAAACCGAAAGCTGAAAACTTAATGGTCTTTCTGGGTAGACAAATTATATTCGTTCGTGAACGTCTGTTTATACATACGAGTACGAGTATGTACATTTATATCAACTGCTACTCAACGGGAAGATAGGGGAGAAGAGTCCACTTAACAGGGTATTGCAAGTTGAAAATTACTTTTCTTCAATTTGGTTCAATTTTGGGTCGAGTAAGGATCGTGGAACTCATGTTAAGGTGTTCTTTATGCATTCGAAATTATAGCTTTTCTGGCTAAAGTGAAATTAGTTTTTAATTGGCAGGATGTTTTCCTCTATTGATGTCAAGAATGCTTTTGCATTTCTTGAAAATTCATCTTGAGAGCCATCTATGTGCGTCTAAATGTTGGGTCAGTCTACTTGTTTTTCCTTTGCCTGTTACTCAAGAGGATAATTTGGACAAGTCGACAATGTCTAGGGCAATTCAACAGGACACAGGATAAAAGACTACCAAAGATGACAACAATTATGATTAATTTGTGTTATTAAAAGGACATAGGCATTCACTGTCGAGTGGATTGTGAAGAATTTCGTCGAGACTTTTTGTGGACCTGTTTTTTTTTCAGATTCCTCATTAGAATCTTGTCGCTTACTTAAACTTGGAATGCCTTTATATATTCCGACAAATGAGGAAAACAAGCAACAAATTTTCAAACATGAATTTTAAAGAGAGGTTTGACTCAAGGGAGGCATTAATATCATTTATGTATTTGTACCAAGATGCCAAAAGTTTGTTAACATAAGAAAATTTTGATCCAAAAGGAAAGCCAATAATTAAAGCTTGGCAAATAATCCTTAAGGAGTTTTGAAAAGCAAATGGCCCCATATAATGTACAGCAGCAGTTCTCAAACTTATTAAGCTGTCGAACCCTGAACAAGGCTCAAATATATTTCGGAACCCCAACTCTTAATTATATTTTTTTTTAAGAATTTTTTTTTCAAAGTTAGTGTGATCATTGTTTGATTTATAAATTAAAATAGCCTGTTTTTTTTCAACTTCGGGGTACCCAGTTCTAACACCAACCGAAAATTTGTCCAAATCGTACAAAAACAAATTCATGTTTTGACGAAAAAGAACTCAGCAGATCAATAATGGACTCTGAGTTTTCCGAATACCTAGTGTCGTAATCTGGGTTTTCATTAGAAATTGATGCTACACTAACTCGATGTTGGTTCTCATATCTGGAATGCAATCTAATATAGATCTTTCTAGACTTACCTAATGTCCAGCGAATTCCTTGCAAGAATTCATTTAGAACTGGAAAACATTCAACATTGTTCTTCTGCATTCGGAAGTCGTCTACCTGAATCCATATTTCTCAGTAAAACCTTTTGTCCTTTGTATATATTGTAATACAAGAACCCAAGGTGACTTGTATCTTTTATATTTAGTGTTCACTTACGTCCAGCTGCTAACAGTTAAATTTTAACCTTCAATCCACGTGAACGAACATATGTGCTGCGAGTGAAATAAAAATATTGTGAACTATTGCCGTTTGTATTTTTAATGAAGGCTTCATTCCTTTTTTAAAAATGATGGAGCTTATGGGAATTAAAATTGCCCCGGAAGCTTATTTATTTGCTGTGAAACGAAACAATGCCCGGATTTACCGCTCCGAGATACGAGCATCCAACACATCAAAGGAGGCCAGAACGGCTCGCGAAGAAAAGAGATAACGCGGAAAATAGTTTTTTTGAAGTCGAGGAAGGTCATATATCTGACCAGAAATGGTAGATTGAATAAATGTTAGTCTACAAAATCATTTCATGACTAAGACTGTGAAAAACTTTACGCGAAACTTTAAACGCGTTTATCTCGAAACTGTCTTTGTCCAAACAATACCATGATTTCTCAAGTTTTACGTAACCGATTTACCTGAAATTTTTAGAGACTTGTCTATGTCTGGAACTATCTCCATCCAAATTTCAATTACTTTTTTTAAATTACAAACAGTCAAAAAAAGTGGTACAAATTTGTTTTTTTTTCAGGCAGTCGCCATTTTGTGAAAAAAAATCTTTCCAACTTTGCCGTAGTTCCAGATATTGCGCAATTATTCTAGATTAATAATCTTTTTTTGGTTTAAGATTTCTAGGAGGGTTGAAATCGTGGGTAAGGTTACGCGCCGATTTTTTGAGACCCCCACTTCTTCAACTGCTTATTTTTGAAATTTTCAACTTTTTATTTTTTTCTGTATCCTCGTTATGTTAATAAATAACTAATAAAAAAATGGATAGTAAAAATATTAATATAATTGCCTTTTTTTTATGAAACTTCAAAAATTACATGTAATTCATACCTATAACCTAGAATAAGCTGCCAGTTTGTCTTTCGTAAAAAAATACTATTATGGATTTTCCTGCAAGCCAGTAGCAGTTCCGTTAAACTTTTCAAAACTGTCTTTGCGATGAGCTTATTTCGTTACATCAAATAGGTTTGCAGATGAACCCATATCCTTGACCAGTTGGAAAACTATAAACTCATCACAAAATTTAAATAATCTAAATAAAGTCTCTGGAAAGCCATCTTATTTCCCTGTGCAGAAGAAGTTATGCGTACTGACTTCCCATAAATTTACCATAATTTTTTGAACAATCTCGTTCAGAGAAGACGACTTTTTACGAAATTTACTATCCTCACAGCTTCATCAAGGACTTTTTTTAAATCAGTTGGCATTCTTCCTACCACATGGACATAACGATGCAAAATACAATGGCTGCTGTTACTTCCTGGCGCAATGTTTTTAATTTTTGACACGACTTCTTTAGACTTTCAGAATATTGCTTTTTCACCAGTTGTATTGGTTTCCAAAGGTGTGCAGATGAGCAAATCTTCTTGAATAAATCTGCGAACGAGTTCATCTTTGATGTGGAAAGATATTTTGTCTATCTGTTTAATTAAAGACTCTACAATACTGTGTGGCTTTTCAGATTCAGCTAGTATGTAGCATGGAGGAAAGATGTTGAATATTCGTTGCCAGTTTTTCCAAATGAAGTCAAACTGCACACTGTGGATTTATGCATGTCCTTTTTGTTTTTGAAAAAACCTGATGTTTTTCTTCTTTAAATTTGTGTTTAAATTTTGCTGGTGCGAGTGAATTATTAACTTAATTTTTTTAACTCAAAATATGCATAAAAAAATTCATAACATAAAATACCACCGAAGGAAATACGGATGAAACGAACCTGTTACTCGGAAGTCATTAGAAGCGAATGCAAACTGTCATAGGTTCGATTTTGTTTCCAGTAAACTGGCAGTCAAACAAAAACTTTTTGGGCGTGTCCCTTTTAAATCAGCACGCTTAATGATGACTGTGGAAAGATAGGTATTACTCTATGAGTAACATTATCACTTACAATGTATGTTTTATTAGCAGTAACGATAGCGTTATAGGAGTTCTCTTGATTATAACTTAGATCACATGAACTCATTTTTCCACTTGGAAAGAATCCATGGGAAAAAGTTAGCAGCTCATTGAACTCAGATACCGGGAGTTTATTTTTGAAAGACTTGGGGTCAGAAGTAGTGTTAATAGTTAAAATTTTATTTAAAAGTTGTTCTCACAAATATAATGTATTCTGATCCTGACAGTGACAATTGATAGTCCAAAAAACAGGACTAAATTGCAGTTAAAAAACAAACAAAGAACCGACAAAGCCTTTAAAACTCAATTTATCATGGAAGCGGATTATGCCACAATCATCTTATTCAGAGCTTACTCGATGTAATCTCCTTAGCCCCTACTGTCCGTTAGAGCATATGTCATCACACTTAAATCCTTAAGTTTGTTATTTTCACTTGTATCCTCTATTTTATTTATAATACAAAAAAAAACATGGTTTTAACCTCAAAATAAATGCACGTCTAGACATATTGATCAACAAAGGTTTTGAACTTTCACTTCAGACCTAACCTCCCTCAGCACTTTCAGTCGTCTCCAGTGGAGAGCACACGGTTTAATTTCAATCTTCCTCACTCACTACCCTGTCAGCGGTGGGAAACATTCCTTTTGCATGGTCCTTCGTGCCGGATGCAATATATGGCGACCTCGATGCCGCGAACTGAATGCAGGACTCTAATCCCAACATGATTGCAGACACTTTTCGGCTCAGCATGTAACAAATGAGCAAAAGTCCTTTCAAATATATCCAAAATTGTAGTAGTGGGAAAAAAACACACATCAAAATATGGCGATTTTTTTTCTTTGTGTATCCTTCCATCTTTACAATCATGAATATGTACCTTTGTCCCAGGATCATAGTCCTGGTATTTTGCGCGTCGCGTCGCGGCCGTTCTGATGTCTGACGTTATTACAGTGCAAGGCTGTCATTTTGTTTTATGGCGTTTCGTTTTTAGTTTGACATGTTTTGCCATTTGTTGCGGTAATTTGAAGGATCCATTGGGGGATGGTGTGACAACTGTTTTGTTTGTGTGCAGTGCAGCGCGCCCGTCGTTTCTCCGCGCACTGTTGGATAAATTTGCATAATTAAGGAAGCAGTAATTGCAGCATGCGGTAGCACAAGTGTGAGTGGGTATATAATTAAAGGACAGGATGTGCGGGTTGCAGAAAATACATACGTATGCATACATATGCACGCAGCGCGCAGCTAAGAGAAAGGGCACTAATATCGCTCGATGTAAATGCATGGATGACGTTTTGGCTTGTTCTTTGGAATTCACTCGTATGCGAGTTGACAGACGAAATTAAATTGTTCACGTTGCACATTCATGTAAAGCAATTACGAGTCGTCGAAAGGGGGCAAGGTGTGGCTCGCCTGTCGGGCTCAATATGTATGGCGGGACTTTGTGTCGAGCGAAGTGACATTTTTATTAGGGGAATTAACAGGAAAGCCATTTACATGTGTAGCTGTAATTTGAAATTATATTTAGCAGCAGCTGAGGGAGTAGTAAGCTTCCTTGGAAGTCCCTTGCAGGAGTTGTTGTTTCGTTGTTGTCGTTGGTTGGCGTTCCGTCTGCTTCATTGTGGGGAGTTGATATTACTAATTGAATGGATCCTTGAAGGTATGCTTGGTAAATTAACTGCCAAAAGCTCTGCGGGGGAAGACTTTCAGGTCTGTGTTAAATACAAACACATGTTTTTAGTTGAGTTGAAAGGGGATATGTTTAGCAGAAAGTCACTTGTTTAAATATGATGTTTTTGTTTTAGTTTTCTTCTGAGGATTTCAAAGAGGCATGAAACTTCAAGAACCTATGTTTCGGCGAACTTTTAAGGTACAAAAAAGAGCGCATTGCATGAAGCAGAACTACTAATAATCAGCCACTTTAAAATAAGCATATGTACATTCTGTGCGTGTAGTCAACATGGCTCGAAGGCTGCATTTCTTTTCGATTTGGACAGAGGCATAAAAGAGTCCAAGAAAGTTCACTAAAACCAATACCATCTTGTAGTAAAATTTATTTAAAGATTAAAATAATCGTTGAAGTCACTGAAAACAATCCGAATGAAGTGTTGACATTGATATCTTTTTCAGGAACAGGAGATAGTCTTCGCTTTCGATGCACTCATCATTTGCAATTGGCAATGTTGACCCATTTAAAAAAAAAATTGAGAATCCAATCATCTGTTATGAAAGTTATTTATGTATAAAATTTCAAACCAATAAAATATTCAAAAGATATCTCCTATAGAAACCTTCAAGATACTCAAGTTTCTTGTCGATGCTGATCCCCCTCCGATTAGAGATGAAGCTACTCGATGGTCACTCTTCTGGTTCTGGTATCGGTTTAATTCCTAGTTCGTGTTGTGAAAATAGTATTTTGAGGAGCAAAAATGAACATGAAACCTTAACGTCTTGTTTGTTGGACTATAAAGTCTCACGAAACTAAAATCACTAGCGTTATGCATTCAGCATAAATACATGTCTTAGAATGGTGTAAGCGTAAAGGACTCTCTGTAAATCATAGCAAAACCATTGTGGTTCCCTTCACAATTACGAGCGATTGACTCTGTCTCCAATTGTTATTTAAGGAACCTTTCCGGTAAACTCTAGTGAAGTCAAGTATCTCGGTCTTATATTAGATACGAAACTGAACTGGACTTCATATATCAAGTCCATCATAAAACGCGCAATCAAGGCCATGTGGGCCTTTAAGCGGTTCAATGGCACTGGCAGCTGTCATTTGGCTGTCTCCTCTTCATATTTTCATAAGGAAAATAGCCGCCAGAAATGCCCTTAAGATGCAACTGGCAATGAGTACAAACCAGGTGACCAAACGGGTCACTTGAAAACAATCAATTTCATCACGGATAAAGACATGTTCTGCTCGATCCCAGATTGAATGAAGGCGACATACTGCTTTGGGCGTCTCTTTGAGGTAGACATTTCTAACCGTGATGAATGGTCGAGCAACACACTTGCCCCCAATCCCAAAAACTTAATCTGGTATACTGATGGCTCAAAAATGGCAAATGGAGTAGGTGCCGGTGTCTATATACCCAACACTAAAATCTCTATACCCATGGGAAAACATCCAAGTGTTTTCCAGGCTATAGAAAACCTTGCAAAAGGCCATAAAGGGACCAGAATTCTAATATATTCAGACAGCCAAGCATCGCTCAAGGCACTGTCATCCAATCTTGTGGAATTAAAAAGTGTCAAAAGCTGATAAGACGCCTTACAATCCCTGGCCCGACGTAACAAAGTTAGATTAGGATGGGTTCCAGGTCATCATGGAATCGAAGACAATGAAATTGCGGACGAACTAGCCAGGGTTAATTCTAAACCCGCGTTCACTGGTGCGGAACCTTTCTGTGTCATAAGCTAGACTATGGCCACAGGTCTGACCAATAGGTGTAAAAACAAGCTACGCATTGCCTACTGGAGAAATCTACCGGGACTCAGACAATCTAAATTACATTATTACCACACATTACATTATTAATTACCTTCTCTTACAGAGAAATACTTAACTTCAACAAGGGGAACATTAGAAAACTCGTGAGCGTCCTCTCGGGCCATTGCCGCTTGAAGTCACATCTAACCAAACTAGGGCTCAGTACAACCACCGAATGCCGACTCTGTTTGGAAGAGCATGCAACGGCTGTACACATTCTTTGTGAATGTCCAGCTGTAATTTGGTTAAGAAGGCGTATCTTCCTCAAAGAGATATGCTCCCCATTGGACATAAGACAATCCAATGCTTAAGACATTCTGACTTTCATCAGAACGATGGAACGTCTGTTAGCGTAAACAAACTTCCCAAAGGTCTTTTCCTTCAAACCGCAGTATCCGCCACTTGCGCAGGCGCAGATATTACAAAAAAAAAGTCTCACGAAGTTTGCAATTATTGTCGTGTCCTCAAGAGCAATGGATCTTGCACGAGTATGTGGTGGATATACTAAGCTCCACATAAAACAAAAATATTGTCAAGGATACTCTTCACAGTCCATGAAATGTGCGGAAGAAACAGAATGTAGATCTATTTCACTTCTTCCAATTATTATTTCTATTATTTCTTCAAATAATCAACTTGGTTTTACTTTTGAAAGATCAACTGACAACGGACTAATGGATTTGGATTTGGATTTATGATCAAGTGAATGATGGAATCAGCAGAAGCAATGGCGCTCTTGTAGATATGACGAAAGGTTTTGAAATGTTTGATCGAACGTACTTTAAATCAGCGAGTTAATATTTAGAGAAAAAAGGCGTCCCACAGGGTTCTATTCTAGAATCCTTTGTTGTTTTTAATATATATAAACTTTTATTTTAAACAGACCTTTTATGACAGACAGATCTTTCATTCGAGTGCGAAAGATTTAATCTTACCAAGCCCAGTAGCAGCAGAGATAACTTCAAACCAGACTTTAAACTCTACCAGAACTAGTTCGAAATCGAGTCAGTGTTAGTACTGACCATACTATTTCGGAATGTTCAAAAAGGCATATACAAATTTCGTGAAACTAAGCTGCTCGAGATGTGTTATGCTCATAGAAAACTCAAATCACATTTGTCTGCACATGTTTGGTCTTTTTTATACAATGACTGCGCCCAAACTTCATACACATAGTTACGAATCATTCAATTATAACTTAAAAATAAAAAGGATATTTCGTCCAACCATGTTGAACCTAAGATGTTATAACATGCTTGTCATTGTTCTTATTGCATTTTCCCACAAAACATAACTGAATATTTTTTTATATCCTACATTGTTCCAAGAATTCATATTCCATATAAGCCAGCCAATCGCTGTCCTTTGAAAATCCTTTTATAAACATAAAGTGCACCACCAATTCTTTTTTTCCCCCTTCAAGCAACCCATAGTCTCATGTGGTTGCTACGAAATACTCCAAACCGTTCTTTTAAAGTTTTAGGAGAAGCAAAGAAGCTAAGACAACCTGAAACTATTTTCGTCCCGACGACAACAAAATACAAAATAGTATTTCGCTCGCCAAATTAAATCTCAGAGAGAAAAGAAAACTGTAGCCATTGTAGGAATTGATTTGTCCACCCTTAAACAAACCACATGCCCTGCCGCCGCGCCCCCAGTTTCAAAGCCCATCGAGCAGTTCTGTTTATCGTAGACCTCCGTAAATATAATTCTGCTTTCGTCCTTGCAGCCACACGACCCTGTGTTGTTTTGTTTTCCGTATCACCTGATACATTCATAGCTCACTTGGTCCCATATGCAGTACATTCCACTATGTCTGTTTCCCCAAAATCGAAATCGGGTAAAGTCACTCTCATCTTTCGATGACGATAAAGGACCTTTAACCATGTGCAACCAGCAGCTCCAGCAATTGCATAGAGCACACAAAACAACGACAACGTATTATATTCTATTGAGGGAGAAAATGAAGGAGCATTACAACAAGGATCTAGGACAAAACAACATAAGGACGAGATGGCATTACGGATGTAATAGCTTTGCCGTTGCACATGTGTGTTTGCCAGTTTTGAGTTCGGCGGTAATTTTGGATGCAGCCGCAATAAAGTCCCGGAATAAAAGTTACTGAACAGGGCTCTGCAATAGTAAAGGGACGAGATGGGGTATAAGCTTTAATGTGTCAGGACACGGACATAGAAGGGATAAACACCGTTTCTATGAAAAACACTATGTCAACAATGTAATGAGGTTTCTTTGTGGAACTGACATCACAGATGCGAGATTGTAAGTGATCCCTTTTCGTAGGGATGACAAGAACGAGCGACGTCGCCGTCGAAGGAGATTTGCCTTTTTTCATAATTAAATAGGACAGAAGGACTAAAATGCTGTCCCATTTGGCCAGGACTGAATGTGAATGGGTGGTGACTAAGTTAAATTAGGAATTCATCCAAGTTTGATAACTTTGAAGATGTTGAAGGTGCGGAAGGGTCATAGAAATAGTTTTGTTATATACGGAGAAACAGATAGATACCCACCCACTTTTGGGTAATGATTTTTCAGATTCATAAAAGCAAAGTTACTTGAGTTACTTTTACTATGAAGAGTTTTATTAAGATGAGAATGTAAATTAACTAGAGGGTTGTAAAGAGTGTATGACATATTTTATGAACGCATCGAAAGTGGGAACTTTTGAAGGGGTTAAGAAATGTCAAGTTATATTATTAAAGTTTGAGCGTGTTGAATTTAAATCGAACAAAAGTTCCGAAACAGCGTGAAGCAATTACGGTGGTTGGAAAGTGAACTCGTCACTTGAAAACTGACTTTAGTTTAACAATATTGATATTATTCTTGGCCAAAATTTCAAGGAAAAAAAGACATTCAATCGAAATACGATTTTCTAACAGATTTTTAAATTGTGTCAAAGCAGTCCGACGGTTTCGAACAAATATATTATCCAATACTATTGCACATTGCCCCCCAATTTGAATTTTATTTGAGCATCGGTCGTGGATCTATATAAATATATCTTGTTCGAGTACTACTAACAGCCTTCAACTTAACATAACTTTCCAAGTCCGATCCGTTCATCATTGTGAGCAAAATAACGCCGGTATCACTGGTTTGATTGACCAGCGATTTTAGTCTAACAGAGTCGGCGCCCGAGGCGTAGTACCTAGTTACAGTCTATCTACTATGAAGGTATAACTTTAAAAAAGCGGCCAAATGCGAGTTTGGCTCTCTTACGAAGGGTTCGATTCCACCCTTTAGTTGCAAAACTTAACATTTCTTTAATTTCCGATTTCTCATCGTATGTGGACATGAGTGAACGAATTGACGAACTGTAATGTTGTCTTCGATGCGACACCTTGTAATGATTTTCTGAACCATATACGACACAAAGTAGAAGCAGTTTACAAGCAATAAGAGAAATGGATCAATTATGAATAAAAAGTATCACTATTAGATGGTTTTTCGATGCAGGCTTATTGTAGAAATGTGCGCATCGATGATTCTGACCCTTTCTCTGCCAATTTTATGCAAGAAAAACATTTTAGAGCGACTCTTAATAAATTCGGAATTCATTGATGAATGTCAGAATCTAGTCGTGTTAGTGCGAATTTCAATTTACTACCCTAACGCGTATCACATCCATGTACGTGTTTTTCTATCGCAGATCTGAGTTTAGAGATATTGGGAAAAGAAACGGGATCATTGCCTACTTTAAAGCCTAAAATTGAGTTTCATTTCAAGAGAATTTTCAAACTAAACTGCATAAATTTGAGCGTGATACAAAAACGAAATCGTAAAAGCATTTCAAAACCAACCTTTTAATTATTTCGGTCCCAAAAATTTGCCATGAGGTATTCCTAACTCTACTTTTTTCAACTGAAACTACGCACGTAAAATGTGGATGTTTTTTTCCGTCTAGATTGGTTCTTGTAATCGGTCCAATTTTCGGAATACAAAAATTTTGACATATCACCACACTCCATGATCAGATGAATTGGATTCTATTGTTTCTTGAAGAACGTACGTAATTAAATTAGTTTTCTAAGAAAAAAAACCTTTTTACGTTTTATTTTCGGAAAAGGTTTCCGCCCGAATCCATGCCAGGTTTCTCTTTCACCCGGTTTATCTTTTGCTTGGAAACATAAGCATTACCGATCCTTCACTTTTAGAAGCCCCCCTGTTTTAATTTACGGCGGACTGAGTAGTTCGATTTGTGCTTTGTAACAGGGTAATTGGTATTCGACTCCGAATGGGTGGGGCTGTGATCGCACATATTTATTTATTTTTTTGGTCCACTTAGTGTGCGGATAAGTGGAATGTGGCATGAGATACCATACTCTCACTTAGGTAGTCGACGAGCGAAGCAAGTGCTTAGCAGTGGAAGAAGTCACGGTAGAAATAATAAGATCAGCTTTTGTGAAGGTGAGGAGCTTAACTGAGGTTGACTGGGAAACGATCTCCAACCATTTGTTTTTCTTTGGGTTTAGCTGATGATTCAAGGTTTTTTTTTACTTATCGTGTCTTGGAAGCGAGGCATTAACTTCCGAGAAACACAGCACCTCAAGTAAGAGGAGGGTCAAGACAACGTGTGTCCTGAAATCCTAAACATTAGCCGCATATCCATAAAACGCAAAAACGGGATACAAAGATAAAAGTTATTACATACTCTAATTGTTGTCTTATTAGTTGCGGCTCGCACCAAAGTCTTGTCATGGTAGGCATAAGTGGAGCGTAGAGCATAACTGCGATATTCCTCGGAGCAAAGTGTAAAGAGCACGAGAGGAGAGCAAAAATTATGGATAGCCATAGTGGGAAGCAAAGAGCAAAGAGAGACAGAAGAAAACAAAAAATTGTTCTTTATCTTTCCATTTGACTGACACAAATGATCAATTCGATAAGACGAAAATTCAGAGATTTTGTTATCAAAAAATCCGCCCATACCTGCACCAATCACAAAGTTTATCTTACGATTTTGGGCACTATTTTCGGAACTTTCGGCAAGTGGATGGATGGCAATGGTAACTCAAAAGTAATACTTTCCACCCATAAACTGAGACTAAGCACTCTTAAACCGCCTTGAACAAAAACTTGACCGGGAATGGTGAGTTTCAAATAACTTCTTCTCTTTATAATGCAGAAGAAAAAAGGGCTGCATTTTATGGATCTTCAGGAGATTTTGAGTTGATCAGATTACCGGACACATTCAGTGCTTTTCAGTCGAAATCACATCTTTGTAAAACGTCAATACTTTGGGTATTTAAATATAGAAATATCTAAGCGAAAGAAACAAAGAATAAAATGGCAATTTTACTTTACTATGCTTATAAATAACAAACATCCCTTGGCCCTTAATAAATTGCAACAAGTTTGCTTTAGTGATGGTGCATATTGCCGTTTGAAATACGCCCCGCAAGCTGCAAACCTTTTACAACCTGCGATAGCTGCGCTAATGAATGTGAAGATATGACTTTTCATAACTTGCTTACCTATCCAAATTAGACCTCACGATCTTCGAGAAGAAATAAGAACACCTTTTTTCGTGCAAAATTTTATAGACTTAACTACAATATTATGACTTCAATGCTAGACTAGCTTAAAATATCTGATGTATTTTTATCTAACTTACTGCCCTTATGCGTGCTCTCGAAGCTAAACACTGCTTATTCTGTGGCATGCTTTCCACAGTGTTTTTCATTCGACAGTAACATTTAGTCATCATTGCATTCAAAGACATCACATAATTTCTACAGTATTGGCACCTGCATACTACCCAGAAAAGGATTCGAATAGCATAGATAGAACTTAACAGGATGGGTAAATAAATACCTCTTGGGTTCAGAAAAAAAAAAAAACGGCGTTCTTCTTTGGACCATTTTGGAATGTCATGAAAAACATATTCCACGTGTGTCTGCAGACTGTATGTGAAGTTTTTTTTCCCATTTACTACATTCCCCCTCTCAGAGTATATTACAGGCACCCAGCAGAGCCTCATACGGAAAACAATGGTTGGAAAGCCTGTGAACGTGAAAGACCGTGGAGTTCCAATATTCTGAATCAGGATATTAAACTACAACAGTCATAACTTATCTTTTTATGTTAAATGATATATTTCACAGCATGCGTCACACAAAAATGTACGAAAGAAACGAGAAACGAAAATTCGAAAAGAATTATACAAGCGACTGCAAGGCTCTTCTTCTACGAGGACATCGCTCTTCACCGTATTGCTGCATGCCAGTCAAACTGTGTTATCCTTTCATTTCAAGTGGAACTCCCAATGAAATGTAGAGCCAAGAATAAAATCCCTACACACAGCTGATTCAGATACAATTTATCTCATCATTTTAATTCAACTGCGGTTAATTGCAAAAAAAATATTCCCCCCAGAACGAAAAATCATGAAATGCTCCTTTACGAGCATATCCCTGATGCAGGAGTAAATACGAATGCCGTAAAAGGGAGTCTGCTCAGCCTTGTCTGTATGTTCGTGGAAACTGCTCTCGTTGCACAACATTTAGTAATTAAATTCAATTTAAGAATAAAATGTAGTTTTAATGGGGTAATTGTGAAATAATTATAAATTTAAACTTTTCAAAACGGCTGCGGATTGCGAGATACGAGACAAGATGCATCTAGATGAAGCTAAGGCTTTTGTTTGACCGGAAACTGGCAACTGAAATGGATTTTAGATGGTTTTATTGAAGAATAAATTTTGTGCTTGCTGGAAACGAAATGTAAAGAGCTTCTTTTTGGGAGCAAGATGGAATGTAGTAATTATTTTACAAATGTCTGAGAGGAGGGTGTAGTGCAATTGTTATTCGTAGATGCTTTGTATACTTAAAACATGATTTTTACTTAATATTCTTTATACTGGCAGTTTTGAAAGTGGAAGTGGGCAATGATCTAGCCTCATCAGCGTAATGAAAAGAGCTGATCGACTGTAACAATAATGCTCATTATTTTTTACTGGCTCTTAAAGAAATCGACAACCCTTGAATGTATATCCACAGAGCAAGTATGAGAAAAAGAATAGAGAATACTATCGACCTATTCGCAGTATTTTATTCGCTTTATGTCGCATCAAAAGTTAATGCGTTTCTGCATTTTTGGGAGATTGTAATACTCTGCTGTCAGTTTTATGACTTTACAGCAGATCAAATTAAATTGTTGATTGTTGATTGATTGTTACCACTACGAATCGATCCACGGCTAAAACAAGGAATGGTTAAGTGTTAAGGTACCAAAGGGGACCTTCATGAAACAGAACTTAAACCTCAACGATTGTGTCTAAGCATTTTCTTTCTTCATAAATTCTTAGAGTACTCTTAGGCAAAGACTCTTCACTGGTCGGGACCCTATGAAGCAAGTACGTGAATACTGGTTAGTTAGGTTGATTCTTCCTGCGTTTCTACGACAAGAAAACTATTTTCTTAACTATTTCCTCTGCGCACAGTCCTCTTATTAACATAGTATGTGTGGAATAAGCTCCAGAATTTGCAAATCCGTTTACGTTAATTTGGACTCGTCTCTTGCTCGTGAAGGCCACAATGCTTTCTAGACAATGTGTTTCTGGGCGCTGATAATCACCGCTGATAATCCAATTTGATAGTGTTGCTTTTTTAATTTTTTTAAAAAAAGGTTTTGAGTTCCATTCCTGCCCCATTCTCTCCAATCAATTGGCGCTTTCTTAGCACTCCACCTAGAGTGACGTGGTACTTAAAGCTTTGTACAACAGCACGGTACTATTTCTGCGATTATTACTGTTTAGTTTCGATCATGGCTTTAATATCTATGTATTTCATTTCCACTATTTCTGTAGCCCAGAGTCCCTATCTGAAATACTCTTAAATGGAGATACCCTTGCGTCTGTCATTGTCGCTGGAACACCGTCGAATTGTGTCTTGCTTGACTTTGATTTATCGCTATTTCTTACACCAATGCTCCGACGAAATAGTTGATTGCGTTCCGCCCCTTCAGCAATTCACTCGCAACACCCGCATATTTTCGAATGCTCATCAGTTTACCCTTAAGCCTACTTTCGGGCATACTGTGAAATTTAAAGCTTCTTTTATAGGCCGCACAATGCGCATGTGGAATGCGTTACCTCGCTCTATTTTTCCTTTGCAATGCAACCTACAACAATTTAAAAACAATGTGCACTGATACCTCCTTTCTCTCCCTTCCACTTCTGCTCGATGCTTTGTAAAAAAACACTTAAAGGGTACTTCCAATCCCTTGAGAACTTGAGCATTATTTAAAGCAAACAAAAAAAGGTTGTTGTGAGGGAACTCATATAGTATACTATATGAATAAGCTTATTTCCATGTTACCATATCTGTCGATAGAGCGGAAGGTGTTCAGCGTTGCCGATGGGCACTTCTTAAGATTGGTTGTCTATCTGTATAAAAATACGCCAGATAGGTGATTATTCTTTTGCTATTTTTGGCAGTGCCTCATGGTCGGTTTGAAGTCACATTTTTCTTGTTACTCAGAAGGATCTAATGGTTTGAGAAACTTTGAGAAACTAATTTGGTTTCGATTCAATTCCGGGGTTGGAGCCCGAAATGAGATGGAGTATCTGATACCGACATATTAGCTTTCGTTAAATTCGCTAGATTTTATTCGACATGATTATTTTATTTGATAGATGTCCTTTGAAAGTTTTGAAGATTTTATCTCAACAGCCGATACAACAACCACTGCAATAACGCTACACATCAGACAGACTCTTATCGCCGTTCGACCAATCCAGTGAAAGCGCCATTGATTTTATCCCAATGGCAAATGGTGACTGGACTAGCATGGGAATGGAACAAATTGAAAGGCAGGATGGTTTCGTTCTCCAGGCAACGTATTCTCGAGGTTTGAGCTTAAACTTTCGTTTGAGCGCCAGATAGCTGCGTCTAGCCGAAAGCGGAATGCTTCCGTGTTTCAAACCGAGACTCAGCACGTGTCAAAAGTAGCAGATCAGAATATGCAGGGTCTCGTTAGAAGCCATAATGGGTCCAGTACGATCCGTGGATGATCTTCCTAAGCATTAACATAAGATACAGCATTTTGCTCTTAACATGCTTTTTCCCTAGAACATATTGTAATGAGTTTCTACCACAATTTTTTAATGAGTATCTAACAAGTTGACTCATGGTACGTCATTCAAGTAAGCGTTATCTGCCTACGAATAGAGGTATCGCCGTTGTTGAAGTACCGTCGTTCATCTGTGCCAGTAGGCCCTTTTTTAAATTTTTTTTCTATTCATTGCTTATCAATCGGGTCTTATCAGTCGCTGTTTTTGGGCCTGAAAAAAATAATTAAAATTTTACTTCAGACTCCCATCCAGTTTAAATATTGCCTTGAATAAACTCTTTGTAAGAAAATATTCTTTAAATCCCGAAACACAAAACTTTTCCTACATTCGGTCAAGTTCAATACTGCATTCCATGGTAATTTTAATACCCGAATCAAATGTGATATTTTGATATTGAGGATGCCTTATGAAAGAAGAAATTTCCCATTTTGAAAAGCAGGAACACAAAACGTATGCAAATCTCATCGAGAAGAAATTGGAAAGAAACCAGCATTTGACCACACTTAGCTGAAATTCTATTCTACCAAAAAGCAATTTGCCATTTACATTTTATTTGCATTTTTTTTTTTTTTGTAAAATAAACTGAACAATGTTGGTTGAGAAGATTCAACGGAATCTTCTTCTCCTTTCCTAAAGCCAGTTACCTACTTCAACAACCAATGTAAGTCACTAAAAGGACTCAAAAGATGAGCAGCATTTCCGAAGCAGGAACATCAACGAATTTCAATACAATAAAAATGCAAAAAATAGGAATGGGAGGGCGAATTTCCCAATGAGGAAAAGTCGATTTGCATCTATCCCTCAAGGTTGAATTTTGGTTAGGGTTGGCATTAAGCTTACATCCCTTAAATGTATGTAGAAGAACGAGGAATTTAGCTCAGTCATATGCAAAAGAACCAACCATCACTGTGCCACTGTAACATAAGCAACATTGCCTTTTACCATTATCCTCGAAAGGAATGTGACTACCAAGAGAGACGGCGATCTCAGACCAGAGCAGAGCGTATAGAAGAAAAAAATTCCAACACATTGTGTTTGCGTGTAATGCCTTTCTGATGTTCCCGATTACATGTAAAACCCATTTACCCTCTGCACACCAAACTCTAAGTCTTTGCCGCATCATTCCTGGTGTTGGTGGTAATTTTTTCGTACAAATGGAATTTCATTTAAAGTTCCTTAGAGATAGCGATTTAGTGTAAAGAGAATGTGAGAGAAGAGACCATCAACCTACCAAAAAAAAAACATGAAATTAGACCAACAATACAAATAAGGGCCGGGCTGGGTAGTGGAGGGTTGCGGCAATAAAGGAGCTTTTCTCTCCATTCCATGTGCTAGTGTGCAGGAGCGAAAAGCCCTTGACGCTTCATTGCTTTCAAATAATGCCGACAAGAGGAGGCGGGCCCGGGTGATGGCTTCTTCTTCATTTTTCTTTCTTTGGATTTTTATTCTTCACCGAAATCTTTGCCTATCAGCAATCCATCGTCGGTCGTTTGAAGTCATTGTTCGGTTGTCGGTGCGTGAGGGGTTTCCCTTTTCTTTACTGTTTTCGCTTTATTTTTTTTTCTCTGAAATTTTTTAAAGAATTTTGCGGATCTTGGAAACAACATCAACGGCCAAAGGATATTTGAAAGGATAAAGGTACATGGTTTAGGATGAAATAAGAGGCTGTAGGCTAAGAGCCATTACCACACCCGCTAAATTCGTCTAAGGCCTTGCCTCTTTGAATACATATATAGAGACATTTTTTTTTGAAAATTGTTTTTTTTTTTCTGTGCAGTTATTTGATGTCTTGAGGTTCTCCAAAGATACAAGGATTCCATAAAATGTTTGGAGATTTGTTAGGAACCATTTACTGGAAGGGATTTATTTGGTTCTATTGATTCAAAGATTAAAATGAAGTTACGTTCGGGCGAGGGGAAAATTATAATGCTGAACAGAATGGAGAGACTAATAAGATTAAGCTCCGATTACAATGTGAGTGAGATGACCTTTGGGGGGTTTGACGTTGAAAAGAAAAACTCTGAATAGGCTAAGTTAGGGTGAATTTTAAAAGACAAGGTACGCGGAGTAATTACTTTACATTGATTAAAAGAAAAATCCAAAGTGAGATGAGATTCACGGCGGATTACTTTTTGTATAAAGGATCCATTTAGACACAAAAGGTTCCAATCTTCTTATGCCACCTCAGTCTTAGTTATAGAAAGATAAAGTCACCTTTTGTTACTCTGTTTCTTTGACGGTAGGAATTTTTTCTGCGATTTTTAAATGAATTACTTAAAGACTCTTTTTTTGTCATGATTCGTGTCCAGAATTAATTATGATATATAAAAAATATTAATGCCTTCTTATTTCGATCGCTTTTATTGCTAATAGCGAACTTCTACATATACACACTTCTGTTGGGCCTAGAGCACCGTCAGTCTTAGGGAAGGCTGACCAAAGTCCCGTTGGTAAGCTGGTCTTACCAAAGGCACTGTTAATATAATAAAAGGAGCTGGAGTCACATCCAACGATTTTCATTTAAGAGGTGACTTATTGGAGCATAATTAGTTAAAGGATGTTGCCGCCGACTTTATCTTATCTTTATCGCTTCCCGGCAGCTTACGGGAGGTTACTCGGACTGGCTGAAGGTTAGTAATGGGCACCACGTGCTTAATAAGGCTTACTCACAACTAAAATTGCGAAATAGGGGCGAGCCTCAGGAAATATTTTTTCGATTTACTCAAACAAAAAAGGTAAACACAATGATTATAAAAAAAAACAAAAACTTATTATAATTATAATTATATATCGAACCCTTGATAAACTTAACTTAGTTTATAGTTACAATTCGATTGACATCAAAAGAAAAAAAATCGACGACACGTTACTTGGACAACGATATGATCGTTTCAAAGAATCAACCTGCGCGGCCAAGACTGACTCATCATGTCTTTACGCTTGGACGGCTTTGGGGTACCTTTTTATAAAATTATTAATATGTTTCGGGATTGCCCTCACTCGATGTTGATCCTCGTTGATCTCTCGATGGTGTGCAACTGGAGCTCGTGCTTGAATCCCTGAGTTAAACCTCCAACCACAAGAAAAATCGTCTTTGCTGATGATGAGATTAGAGATGAGGAGATCTTACTTATAACACTTTTGGGCAACAAAAACTTGCACCTAACGTAGCACAAAAAATTGGCGCTTTGAATTAACTGACTAAAGGCACGTTTGATGACTGTCGTGCTCTGCTGTTCTCGACCAATTACCTCTTAGTCGCTAGGCTGAACCTCTTGAACCTCTTGATCAGCATTACCCAGTTCTTCTGTGGTCTCACTTTATACCCTACTTGGTTCTCGCTAAACAAGTAAGATGCCCCTCCCCCGCAGTTCGAACATTGAAGGTATCACTTCCAAGCTTCTATTTCTCTCTAACGCACCAAATGCGAAATTCGCAAATCCGATATTTAAACCCGGAGTTTAAGCCCCGGGCTCCCGTCTGTCTACCAAATAATACCCATAACAAGGAGCAGTTTGAGAAGTAAAATCAAAAGACTCGCCCTTAAGTTTAAACAAGAATTTTCAGCTAAAATGAAAATTGTTCATACATATTCGGAGAATAACTCTTTCACTTCTTCTTTCTTTAAGCCTTGGTTGGAGTCTTAACTTAAGAGGCTACAATACTTATACTCAGCTGCAAATTTATACTAGTCCTGAAAGTTTGCCTCTGTGAGGTTAGGTCGTAAAAAAATATCGACATGGCTCTCGGTTTCGAGCGACTTCAGCAATATAATTTGTTTGCCTGGAGGTATTCTCGAATCTTCTGATTTCTGCAAGCCAATCCTGAGCCCATCCGAAAACTGCAGATTAAACAAAACAAATTTTTAAAAATAATGATGAAGCTACCGGTGTTACACTCTTCCGTAGCCTTACACTAGCAAACAAATATTGAATTGACTTCCTCTCGAGTTACCAAATTAAAACAAAATTTTTTGAACAAATGTATCTTTCTGTATCTTGGGTAATAATTAACTTTGTTCGATGACATATTAATGATTCAGGTAAATAATTATATATTTATCTATTCCGCAAAAACATATCAAATTTGTTCATATTTATTATATTTGACCTATTTATTTATTTATTTATTATACTACATATTTTATATTTATATAAAGTCTTGTTTACTTTTTAAATTAAATATTTATATATTTATGTGCTTATTGTTTATACATAATTATTAATTATTTAATGATACCCATCGGCGTCAAATTGCATCGCCGTAGGGATCACATCATCACTCCAACCATTGATTGATGGACTTACTATGCAATAAAAGGATTGTTGAAAAGCTTTTGTAATACTTGGTCCCATCTTGCTTAAGCAATATTTGGTCATAAAATGATTAATACATTTGTAAAGCTTTCGGAGGACAATCACACAAAAGAGACATACTTTTTTGATATATTATTATTAGCATATCCTTTACAATCTGTGGGCTTTCAGTCACCAATGTGGAATATTTGAAAATGTAAGAATTGTTGTCAATTTTGAGTTGACAAAGTTTTCACAGCTTCAATCCGTAAGACACTGGGCCTTTAGAGTACGAATTACCCGAGGTCTTTGTGCGACTAGTTCGACTAAAGCTCAGTTGCTGAGGTCCGTGGCGTGTTGAGGGTTCAGGCTTGGCAACACATTTTTGACAAAATTAAACAATGTTTCTCGAAAACTTTTGGTTATCAATCAGGAAATAAGTCTTACGAACTTCCTTCACAAACTTGCATATACCAGCTGAAGTTACCGCAGTATTTTGATCGAAATTTCTTTTCAGAACTCGAAATGTTTCGGCAACATAGCATCCACTTTGTTCAAGCCTAAATTGATCTTTTTCGTAAGCTTTAGTTAGATTATCTCCTTTTCTATCCTTAAGTCATAGATTTCACCAACCGTAGTTGCCATTTGGACAAGTAGAAAATATAAAATTCAAGATTTCAGTTGGGACACTCTGACGTATACGCACCTTTTTTTAACAGAATTATTGACCTCTTTCCTCTGTTTTTTTTTTCAATATTTTAGGAAAACTCCTTCCCCGCATTCGAAGAATAAGCTTCTTAGATTCAATCATAAGAACTCTAACAATATTGTACATAGAAGTAAGGATATCGAAGAACGAGCACTGAAAATCTGTACTTGGTGCATTGCGTCTTACATTAAATACGGATGTGGTGAATTATCATATTTTTGCAGAATACGTTTTATGCCATTGTGATGTGACATTTATATTAGGGATGGATTGATAATTAGTTGACATAAGCAATGAACCGATACACATCTGAAGACCGCGGAATTGTTATTGCAGCTTATTTGATTTTCGCCTTCGTCCTGCGCCATGTGCATGTATAATTAAGTGTTTGCCTATCCACCAGAGATGTCGCCAGAAATCGCCGGTCTCGTAGTTTTCGTTCGGCCAAGAATACCACTACCGTGGCCGAGAACAACCGAAGATTCTACGAAAATCGACGGGACAAACATATACTTTGTTGACATCAGCAGATGTTCGTTGCGTTTTAATGAAAGATCTTAAGATGTTTCCTTGTAATCAGAGTACTAATTTACATGCTCTGTTAAATCAGGCGAAAGAAGATCATGATTTCGTCTCCCAAATTAAAAGTAGCCAGTTCCAGTTAAATGCTCATGCAAAAACAAAATTTACGATTCTGGAACACGGAGAATCCATGGGGGGTTCTCTGAAGAGCCTTAACATAGCCTGACTGAATGTTTGGTGCGGCATTTTGGGCGGTAAAGTGAACGGCATTATATTTTTTTCAGACGCCGGCGCCCGAGGCACCAAAAAAAGAGGTAACGAGTTTTTATTTTTTGCTGCTAGTTGCTAAATTGGTCACCCATCATAATTGATTCCACCGGGACAGATAACATCGACAGCTTGTTGACGAAGCAATATTCCAAAACAACAACTTTGTTGGATATCAAATGAAATACTGCGAATCAAACGAATGCAGATAAGTCGTTATTAAGTTCTCCTCCCCAATTTGGACTCGACTCATAAAGCAACCAAAACCAAAAATAAATCTGAATTTTAAATCACTTCCCAATTTTTCATTCTACCTAGCCTACTACTTGCTCGAATCCGTGCAAAATGCATAATAAGGGTTATCATAACCCTCGAGAGCAAATAGATTTTAAAATTTTTTTAATGCCTAAAAGACAAAAAGGATCACTCCAGTGGTGACTACATATTGGATGAGTATTCCAGTTAATGTAATCCAAAAGTAGTGAACAGATTGCTTGATATTATTGGACATGAAAATTATTTACTCCAGCGTTTCATAAAACCAAGTATGGAGTCGCTCTTGTTGAACGTTTCATAAGACTTGAGAAGCATAAATTTTAAACCAATTGTTCACCTTAATCCTGTTCCAATTTCCCTTTAGCCAGCGTAGTACTAAAAGGCTGATGGTATGCAAAGAAAAATAACAGAGGAAGAATCCGCTCATTGAATAATTGATATAAATATAGTCAAGTAACGAGCCTATCCATTCCTTTTAGACACATAAAAGCCAGGCATTTCTTTTAGGAGCTTCAAGCTTATATTGCATTATCTGAAAGCGCCAAAATTCGTGCCTTAAAGTTTGAGTTTGCCGAAAAAAAAGCTTGCAAGTCTTGGAACTCAACATTGAATAAGAATCCAGATATTTTGCGAGCAACAATTTAGAACGCTGACAAATTATCGCAAATGTGCATCTCCTCAAGAGCTTCAAGAGGTGGTCATTTGATTGTTATCAAAACGTCATAAACACATCAAGCTCAACTTACTATATAAGCTTTTCTGTATAAATTAAAACTTGTGCTTAGAAAAATAGTCCTCTACCTTAAGTCCTTATCCGCATGTCCTTCAAAATTATTTTGAATTTTAAGTGGACAATTTCCGCATATCAATGTTAACCTGTTGTTTTCACTTCAAGCCGCAGTTACCAGTCCAGATCTATATACGATAGCTTCAAGTAATCAACCACAAATTTGCGCTGTCATAATGGCAAGGATAACTTCATTAATATCTGCTGGCAAGAGAGAGCTTCGATTGGGTTATTATTACAATTAAATTCCCCCGACATTTTATGAAAATTAAAAGGTAGATTGTGGGCAACAGCTCCAACCTCCACCAAACAACGCAGCACTTGAAAAAACTGCATTGGCTTGAGAGTTAAATGAGGTTGGGTTATGGTGAGCGATGAATATCGTCCACATGAGGATACAGTTTGCTAGACCGCAAAACGTTCCCAGCAACTCGATAATAGTGTAGTCATTAACCCGCAAATATGCCTTATCTGGTTGGGGGGAGAAAACTGTCGAGTGGAGAGGTTGAACTCATTGGTGATACTGTTATAAAGATTCCTTACATGGGAGTGCCGCTTTTAATGGAAAAACCGCCGAGATGGCAATAACCGCAAGAGCACTAGAAAACCATTTGCAGCCATCAATGGCAGGCATTGATTTTTTTCAATTTTTTTTCCGTCTCTCTGTCTCGATATCCTTGATGGGTTTTCTGTTGTCGTCATCGTCATTGTCGGAGTCCTCATCATCATCACTATCCTTGTTGTTTTTGTCCACTTTTCGCAGTGTGATGTCGTTCCTTCTAGACACCGTCGACGTTTTCTTATTGTTTCCCGTGGCAACTTTTATTTCACTTTAATTGTGGCTACATAGCATGGTGGAAGTCGAAGTGTAGCAAAAGAAGATCACAGGAATTATCAACGCAATTTCCTTCATTTAACTGAATGACATGTCCTGTGTGTCTTTCGTGTCATACACGAGCCAACGCCACAACAACCATCCAGCGCCATTATGGCCAATGCTCTTTGGGTATTGTGATTACGAAGTATGATGAAGCGTCCTTTTTGCTGTGGGGAACCCAGCAACCCACTGACACTGAAGATTGTGGTCCATGCCTTAAAGATGAAAATGTTCGTGGAAGGACGAGAGACGAAGTGAAGAAACGTTTAACGATTGTCACGGGCATTCGATGTGGTCCTTGGTTACCATTAGCACGATATTGTCTCCGTGCGGATTGTCATCTTTGTCCTTCTACTCCTATCGTCGTCGTTGTGTACGAGTAGGTCCTTGAACGTTCTGATTGTGTTTATTGTTACACAGGGAATCTGTGATTTTGTTTGTCCATCTTCTTTCGCTTTGGTTCTTATTCCTCTTATCTCTGGGTGATGCTTAAAATTCAAATGCAATCAGGAAAAATGAATTATTGTTATTTTTCACTTTTCGTCCTGCGCTATGCTTGTGTCTGTGGAACGTACTATCGCTAAGGATGCTTGGAGAATTACCTTTGTTGCGATAGTGATGGTGCGTCATCTGTTCAAGATTGTGATATCTTTCTAAATTGCGGCATTTTCTTTTTATAGTTTGTTCTTACGCTTTGTAGTCTCTGCGCTTAGTGGTGTAATTTGTGAAAATTTATATCAAAGCCTGGTAAATTACGGTGTTTAAGGATGTGACAAGGCTGTGCGGACGGAATTGCTGCATAAATTTTAACGACTTAAATGGGCAGTAAGTTAGTCAGTTGGTTTGGGTCGATTTTTTAGGAAATGTAAAGCTGCTTAACTGATGCAAGAGCTTTACTTTTGAAGTGATGTTAGGCTATCTTCCTCCACTAAATGTTAGGGATAAATGCCCTATCCGATTTGCTGTGGTTATGTGGTTTTAAATGTGTGCACTCCCTAACGGTTTTGTGGTTTTAAATGTGTGTATTTTTTAGTTTTTAGAAATGAAGTAAATGAATGAATTTAATTGAAGCTCTTTAGTCTTGTTGATCTCACAGTATTGTGGATAAAACAAAACAAAAACATGGCGCAAAAAAGGATAAGAGAGTATCCTCATGGAATTTTACAAGGCTTGTATGACAGAGAACTAGGCCGTGTGAAGGACAAGATCAGGAGCCATAAGGGAGAAGAAAAAATAGACATGTTATACGCATCGTGAAAGAAAAATCAGGAAGCGACTGAGGATGAAGGTCATATTTTTAAATTCGATCGCCTGACACGCAGTCCCCTATTTGTAGCTGAAGGCTGTATTAAAGCACCTCCTAAATGCTACGCCAAAATCGTTAAGTTTTTAATGTTGAAATCAGTGAAGAAAAGATCTTTGTATCTGATCACTTTTTACTATCAGCATGATTAAGAGTCCGACTGTTTGAGTTCTGATGCAACTCAATGAGAAGCTCTCAAATAAGTCATTGGCTACAATACGGCTTATTAATATGCTGTCACTATGTCTCAGCAAAGAGTCCAAAATAGTTCAGGTTACCGATAAGAATGCAAGAAAAAATACGCATGAGACAACAATTCAAAGAAAAACTCGAGCAGAAGGCAAAATTACAGAAATAAACAGAAAAGTCAAAAGCCCGGATGCAGACTAAAATAAAGGGAACCCTTTCAATCCACAAACTGTGAAGACAACATTGGCATCGATCCACAGAGAAAATGTCATATACGTATTTATTCATGTAGCGTTACCAACAGTAACTTCACTCAGGATAGAAGACAGGAAGTGAAAGTATATAATTCTGTTAAAACATCTGGTCACTATTTTATCGTAAGTTTTTGCCTCCATCAGAACTGGGTCAATCTATTCCCAGAACAGTTCCACTTCATTACTTTATACCAATGATCATCTGATATCGCATTTGTTTACATTTACAATGCAGTCGATAAGTTTCCGGATAGTAGATTCTGCCAAAGAAGGCCTTTTAAAACATACGCAGACAGGAATTAGATTGTGGCTGCAGATGTCGCGGAAGACTCGAAGCCAGCGTCGAACAGATGACGTACCACGCAGTTAAAGAAAACTTAAGCTTAAATTTGTAAATTTCAAAAATGTGTTGAGAATACATACCTTCGAAATTTTTGTTTGATACTGTTGATCATTCTTTTTCATGCATTTATAATGCATACATAATGGACTGTCGATCTTGATGTGTGTATATCCAGTTTTTTCAAATTACAATAAGTGTTCCGCAAGGGGGGGATTTTTAGCCCTCTTCTCTTTTTTCTTAATGAGAATGAGCTCCCAAACACCACAAAATTTTGCTCAATATAAATGTGCTTAGTTTGCATAATACGAAGTGTAACCAGTGTTTTGGTTAATTCTTTTAATTTAAATGAAAAGACTTCAAGCCCACATTTAAATTTCCATGAATTATGAGAAGCAATAAAATGGCTTAGCATCATGAGAAAGCAATATTTTTAAACTGCTTGAATTCTTCGAAGTCATTCGTTATAGAGTTGAAGTCTTTTGATTTAATTTCAACCTTACGCCTTTTGACTACTTTGAAGTATTTTGATTGCGTTAGAATATTTCGATTGCATTTAATTTTGTTGATAAAAGGGTTCAATAATTTTATGATTTATGATTTATGGATGTGTACTCTATTTTCTAGCCTTGGATTTCATTTCGAGTCTTGCTCAATGTCGTATTGTCAACCATACTTTCGTGAGACGATGTTTTGGAAAATTTCTTTGGCAATGTTTGAAAAACCACCCAATAGACAATTTCATAACTTCCGTTGGGGGTCACAAAGGAGCTGTCAAAATTATTTTATTTTTCCAGAAAGATGTAATTAACGTTTTTAACTTTACTTTCCTACTCTATTATCCAATTATCAATTTATAACAACCTCTAAGCTGCCAACGCTACTCAAAGAATTGAAAACATCAAAATAATTCATGACTTCAAAAAGACTTCAAAGCCTTGACTTGAAGCATTTTGATTGCTTAAAAAAAAGTAATCCAATGATTTCAAAATTAATAGTTATGGTTAAAGTATTTTGAAATTCCCAATATTGCAGTGAATGCACTAAATCGCAAAATAAGCCTTCGAATTCAATCGAATGATGTTCAAAATATCGTAATCTTTTCCAACCCTGATACACTATCAATAAAGATCTTGCAAACATTTCCGATGGATCCATGTGAACGGTCTACTGTTAAATCATTTCAATTCAAAGTGTCATATTATTTCAAGATCACATCTAAATTTTTCCTATTTTCCACAAAGCCCACTGATCACGAAAATTGATTCATTCTCGCTACTTAGGAAACTAGAAAAAGACTCAAAACTTGCTCTTGGATTCGGAGCTGGAACCTATCAATTTTTTTCAATTAAGAGGTATATGATTAACCAATTGCGCCATCCAATCTTTTTGAGATATTTAATATAACTATTTTCAAATAAATAATCAAATCAACAACATCCCTGTAGCAATATTTTATAAAAAATCACGTTGCAGAAAAAAATATCACTTTTAATTAAGAACTTAGGTGAAAATGTTGGAAACTTATGGACGGCAGTGTATTTTTTTGCATCACTTCAACTATGATTTCAATATACAAACAATCAATAAGAAGCCAGAAAAATTTCCAACACTATAACCGAGGAACAGTTCTGTACATTCCACTCCGGCATCAACTACAATTGAATAACCGGGTGCAGGAAGACGAGAAATTTCTCACGTTCCTCAACAACACGAATTGTTTCGAGACAATAAACAGTCCAAAAGACTGGCTGTAATAAAATATGCAAGAGGAAGTAATCGCAATGACATTCTACCCATATTTCCAGTTCGCAGCGGCTGAAATGCGGACGGACGTGAGAATATTTACGTACCTTTCGCCCGACAAGAGATGTATCCGTAAATGGCGCAATGAATGCTCCTCATACACACAGTCCGCCTACTCAATTTGCATTCCGTGCAATAATGATAAGTTCGAGGCTGTGGATGAAAATATGAAAAGTATACTTCCGCACGTTGGCATAAAGTACTGGCACTGAGGGCCGGTCTCCTTTCAGGATAGGCAGACCAATGCTTCGGTCCCGCCTTTTATCATTTGTGGAATTGCCTTCAACATTAAGGCATTACGTGGTATCATTAAATTCGTATCAAGGATAATTTGAATAATTATGTTTTATTTTGCTTTTTTTTCGCTTTTCCTTTTCTCTTCGGGATGTACGCGAACGCATATGGAGGTGATAAATGAGCCTGCAATCTGAGTAATTCATCCGCCTCGACAGGTTGGTTACGGCTGGCGGTGAATGATGAAAAAAGCCGCTGCAATCACATAAAAGAATCTGAATTGTAAAAATATCAAAGGCGGAAGGTCCTATAAGGTTATTCATTCGGTTTGGTTTTTTTTTTGTGTGTTTTCTTTTTCTTTTTATTTAAATTGGATTTGAAAAAAAGAAAATTTTGAACCAAGGATCAGAAAAAAGTTAAATGTAATGTAATGTAGGATGTAAGAGAGTAAAACATGGGGTTGGCATAACTTGAGTCTACAGATCAATTAAATTCTAAATTTCTCATGAAATTTTCATTCAAAAAGATGCTTCCCTACTTATCAGACCATCGACTCCGTTCCGATCTCAAATCATATCTTTGTATATGCCTTCTTTTCTCTTCATTTAGCTCTCCTCGCAGAAAGGGAACTTTGAAGGTCCCGTGCAGAAAGTCTACGAACGCAACCTCAATTCTCAAAGGAACGTATTTGAGGCGCCTTTTCGAAAATGATTCGAGCACAAAATCTATTCTTTCGGAAAATAGAAACTGCACTTCTGTCACTAATGCCTGAGATTTGCATCAAAATTTTTTTTTAAGAAAATGAGGTCAGTAAACTTAAACCAGGATGTTGGTGGAACTTTGTTTTTAAAAATTGATTTTGGATTTAGGGGACCCTTGGTTCTAACACGACTGAACAGCGGCCTGCTCTTCCGGTAAATGGATATCAACGAGTGTTTTGAGAAATATTTCCCGGAGCGCCTAACCTCAAGAAAGTGGTGACTTGTAGTGGCTAGCCTATTCCTTCGATTAGGCCAAATTTCGGTAATTTTAAGTCTCGGAAACCAGCGTAATTTCAAAGCAAGAAAACTTTAAGCGATACCATAAAGTATCTTTTGTGAATCATCCTTAATTCCATCCATGTTCAACAAAAGTATAAGACGGAGCGTAATTATCTGGCCGGCAATATTTTCGAATTAAATTCCTGCCATGTTAACATGACGTGATATGCCTTGGTTCATAATATAAACAAGACATATCTGAACCTGAGACAAGAAAAAAATAACAACCGACTAAATGAAGGACTCATTTGTTCTTGCATAATAAGAAGTTATGATCTCGACGGCTTACCGTTCGCTAACCAAAGGATGTCTGGCAAACCGATGAAATCTTAACGTAAACATACCAACATACACCTACCTTAAGGTTCATTCACACTCCCATAGCAGAATCACGCTGTAAATACCTTGTTATTATGTTTCCTTACTTTTCCTCCCTCCCAGCTCCAGCCCTATGATAATGTTGGTCATTGACTGGACAACCAAGCAAGAGGACAAATCAAGCTGAAGGAAGCATACAGCAGGCAGGTAAGGCGAGCCAACAGGAGGATTGCAAGACGTTGCCACGCCATAATGGGAAAATTAATTTTCATTTATGACTAAGCCTTGGTCGACGCACGACGCGACGAGCAGTCATGCTTCACATAAAAAAAAAAACACCTCGGCTCCTGCATGTTAAACTCGAAGAGATTTATGCCGATACGATAGGGCTAAGTAGTGTCAGCCATGACGTCGACATTTTCATCGTCTTGGACGTCTTTGTTTTTGCGCAGCCAAGAGATTAAATGAAAAATTGCTTCGTGGTTCCCGTATTGTACCTACACGCGTACATGAAGGGTCGGGAAAAACTTTAATTGTGATACCAACACCTTCAAACACAACAACAACAATATAGGCAGCCGGAGCAGCAGCAAAAAGAGGATAAGGCTCCTTCGTGTTTGTTCATATTTATCAAAGTTATGCGCACCGATAAGGACGACAGGTATACTGGTAGCAGCTCACAGACTGTAAAAAGTTGGAATTTCCTTAAGCGTTCCAATGTGTCGGGTGAGCAGGAAAATGTCTTCATTTGGTATGGGTGGGAAAACAGGAAAACTTCTTGTGCATTGGAATGAGCGATTCGTTTAGCCTCTGAGATGCGCATCGAAAAGAAAATGCCGATCATAAGGAAATGGATGGGGAAAAGAAAAGGAAAATTTAATTATGAAGTTGATTCAGTTTTAAAACGAAACGAAAAGAGAAGACATCTTAATAGGTGAGGAGTGTACATAGCCAGGCAACAATAAGGATCTAATGTGTTGCAATGATACCGGAAAAAAAAACAGGTTCTTCAACACAACGATGATGGAATGATAAGTTGTTGTTCATTTAATGACGGAAATTGACTTAATGGAGTAAACTTCATTTGTGTTAAGAAAGGTTATACTTCAAGGAACGACTGTAGAAGTTGATACAACTAACGTTCCCCTAACGCTCTCAGTTTTTTTGATGCATCTGGAATTGAATTAAGTCGAAATTCTATAATTCTACAAGGAATTTATATAAGCTTAATCTTGAAATTAAAATTAAAACTAAACGTTCGTTCACTCTTTCTCCGGTATATAATTGGAAAGACGCACATCTTTTTGTTAAATAAAAACATTTATTTGAATATGAAAATGAAAATACATGTCTTCCAAAGCATTGTTCATCGTTAGCCACTTCTTTTTCCCATCTTTCTGGTAATTTGTGGATTCTATTCCAAAAAAAAAACTGTTCGGCCAAAAAGGAATCAAGCCAATTTGGATACCCTGCTCTGAAGTTAAGCGTAATCCAGTAAGTGCGTTCTTGATCGGAACAAGCGGTAGTCAGATGGGGCGAGGTCTGGACTATAAGACGGGTGAAGTAAACCTTCCCATCCATTCTCCGAATGGCCGAACGTTGTCATGTTGAAAAATGATTGCTTCCTGTATGGTCCCGTACTCCGGTCGTTTCTCGGCTATGGTTCTCTTTAAATGGATCAATTGTGTTCGGTACAGGTCTCCCGTGATTGTTTCACCCAGTTTCAACAGTTCATAATACAATACGCCCTTCTGACTCCACCAAATGCAGAGCATTACCTTGGCGCCGTGAATATCTTCCTTTGGCTGAATGGTCCTGGTTGGCCGCGCTTGAGAAATGCTTTCTTGCGCTTTGGGTTTTCATAATGAATCCATTTCCCATCACTAGAAATGATTCGATGCAAAACGGCTTCTTTTTGTAGCGTTTAAGCAGCATTTCAGACATGCAAAATCTTCTGTCCACGTCTCTTTCCTTCAATTCGTGTGGCACCCAATTTCCTTGCTTTTGAATGTTTTTAAACATTGTGAAATTGCTGGTTGAGAGACTCCCTATTAATTTGCAAGTTCTTCTTGCGTTTGACATGGATCTTCATCGAGTAATGTCTCTAGTTCTTCATCTGCAAACTTTTTTGATGGACCTAGTCGCTCTTTATCTTCTGTTTCGATATTACCATTTCTTAACCGTGCAAACCATTCCTGACACATTCAGACACTTACAGAATAGTCAGGGTAAGCTTCACTGGGTAAACGTTGCGCATCTGTTGCACTTTTTTTCAAATGAAAGTAGTGAATCAAAACTTCCCGCAAATGTTGTTTAGTTGGCACGTAATTCGACATATTCACCGTAATAAAAATAATTTGTGTGATAATTTGTGTAAACTTTGACAGATGGAATTTACTAGATTTTTCGACGCTCTTTAACATACAATAACTGTCAAAAAAATAGCGCATGTGAATAGATATGAAGTTAGTAACAATGCGCGTCTTTCCACTTATATACCTTTAATTATATTTTTTATGTACATGCTTTACTTGCGATTGGAAACGGTTGGGGAACGGTTAATTGCTCTGAATTTAAAGTTGAAGCTCATTTCAAAATCGCTGAATGCTCTCTTGCTCTCATATCCAACCGGAGAGTGAATCCCAGAGACGAATGGCAGCAACAAAAAATTGCCTTTCAGATGTAAGAAATGTAAACTGCGGGATTATTAAACAAGCAGACCTTTTAGATGCCGGAAACTAGATTTTTTCGTAAAGATAAGTCTAAAGGAAAAATCAGCGTGCGTTAGTTGCAAAGGACATTTTGACCAGGTGTTGAGCTAGATGTGAAACACGATCCTATCTTCTGGAAAAAAAAAAACATCGAATGGAGGTTTTGAATGTAACTTCAAGCTTCTTTTTGGTCTCGGTGTCACATCCGTAATAAATTCACATCCATGGGTTAGCTAAGGAATTTGGAATTTGAATAAGGAAGGTGTGTATTTTTGGGTACTCCATAGATTTCGCAGGATACCATAAGAAATGTTTTCTCAACACTAATGTTTATGTGATTATTCCAAGAAAGAGTTTTATCGAAGACAACTCCTAATTTGATGTGAGTCATTCAAAGCGATTCTCGGAAAAATAAAAACTCTAGTTTTGCCATGAAAATCACTAAACACTTACATTTCATTGGGTTGAGAACTAAACCACATTTCAAAGACCATTCTGTGGCTCGTTTAAGTTTTTCACTTAGAATGCCACGCAATCCACAATAAGACCTAATGGACAGCTTCGATATATTTGAATATCATCGGCATAAATGTGTTTAGATGAGTGCTGCGCCTCAGAAACATTATTGTTGATAAAGAATGAGAACAAAAGAGGACCTAAAATTATCGATGTTGTGTCAAAGGTGAAGAAAAGTTATCTTCTAGTTTTCGTTTGGCTTTTGTGGGATGCCAGAAATAATAGAATCGCGCCGTTCGAAGGCTTCAGATCTTTGTTGGAGATCACTGAGTTGCACATCAAGTGTCTGCGATTCCGATAACCTCATTTTCACTTTCTCTTGCTCCTTCTTTTCTCTGGATGGAGTAAATGCAAAGAAATAAATCCTTACACAATTGACTGATATCCGTTGAGATGCGGTTGACAATTTCCTCAGTAAGTCTTCCAAGTCGTTCTTCCAAATACAAAACAGAAAGAGGTGTGCGTGTAGCTTCGTTCGTAGCTCCTTTCTTAAATGTTCGAATACTATTCGCTTTGGGCGGTTGTGCATCTTCAGATGGTGTTGTTTCTATATGGCTTTCTTTTTCAAGAACCGCTCTTATTCGACGATGTGTATTAACTTTATTAGCTTTAAATCGCTTTTCACTTGGTACAGAGTGAATGAAAATATGTAAATATAAAAACGGTTGCCGGAGAAAATTAAAAACGCGTCTACTCTCTCTAAAGTTTCAAGGTTAAAGTGAAAATCATCCCATTATGAAGTTCGGCCGATTGGCTTTAAACAATATCGACATCCCTTCGTCAATGAGAACAATCAAATGCTGAAGTCGCATTATTTCTCTGATCCAGCTATTTGTAAGCTTAGCTCTTTTTGAGGATCATATGTCACAGCCGGACCTATTTAGAGCATTCATTTAAGCTTAGGGAAAGATCATAGATCCCAGATATTTTGACTTTTTACACTTCGTATCAATTTTATCATTCAATTTCTTGTCTAGAAAAGGCCAGAGTGGATCAGAGGATGTCCAAATGGCACTCTTTGCTACTGATAAATCAATGGAAGGGAATTTCGACTGAATCTTTCGTCAGCAAAGAATAACTGATGTTCTTTGAATTCCGTAATTTTTCCTTCAAGCAAATAATCATGGAATATAATTAATAGCAGAGGACATAGAATACTCCCGTCGTATACGCCAATTATTTACAACACCTGCGCGGAAAGGCTTGAAATTTTTTGTATTCAGCTTAAGGAATTATGTAAATAAATCTTGCTGTTCCCTTTTTTTTGTGTTTTTTTTTAACATAAAAATCTTGGCATCGATCCGTGACCAATCATGACTGAATGACAACGATAGGTTATTAGCTTAGCCAGGATTCTGAGGTCAGAAGAACGCCTTGAAGATGGCTGCAACTCTAATGTTAAAGGCCGATTAATTTTCTTTCAACAATTATCGAGGCTCATAATGTGGCTCATACAATTTTATCCTCCGGTTAACACTAGTGTAGCTTTCGGACTAATAAATCAGAAAAAGGTGCTGGTCCACTTACGATTAATGAATTCAAATAATTTTAATTGAATTCAGTGACTTCAGTCGATTAAGAGGGAATTCACTTCTGAGTTTAAGGAAAGCTTGAGACATCAACTTAAATTTCGTGAACTCAATTGATTTCATTGAAAATGATGTATTCACAAGTCACTAGCTCTAAAAGAATGGTCATTTAAGTCTTTTTAATTCACAGTAACTTTTTAATTCAATTGCTTCAGTCAAAAGTTTGAATTCTTTGACTTTAAATCCGTGATTGCATTCTTTTTTCTATTGCAACTTGAGATAAAATCTACGCGATGAATTATGTGAACAATCACCTAGGTACATAGTGCATACATCATGAAGCATCGTGTAAAGAAATCTTGAACATCAAAGGTCTTGATTAAATCACAGCATTCCATTCTTCGTTTATTAAAAGCCAACAGCAAGCTTCTATAAATTTTTAATTAAACTTCAGCAATACCCTCCTATTGAAATAAATCGCAAAGCAGTGTAGATTGTTGGCCTAGGCAACCGTTTCCCTATTCTTCAAAGATGATTAAAAGAGTCCCGCAGTTGCATTTCGCTTACGAAATAATCCTTTAATGTAAGCATTAATTTGCAATTCCACATTAAATCCTGCCAAACCACATAAGCCCCTCGTTATCTCAATCAACACAGTGCAATGCATTCCCAACCAAACCTCACACCACCCACAGCGAACAACGAACGCCAGCAGCGGGAAAAAAAGAAAGAAAACACCCTCGCCTGACTTCTCTAGGAAGCACTTAATTGAGATTAATGTTTGACTGCAATTATCATTTCAGATCCCTTGCTTCCCACAGCGGCCCAAATAGTCAGAAAAACCGCAGCAGCAATCGCTCTCCCGCAGCACCCATCACAGGAAGCTTGAAAGCATCCTTCAAATTATTTCCCAACTGAAGCGCCACCGATTTGACGGCGGCAACGGAAAATGGCAAAAATCAAATTGGTTTCACCTTTCCGTCTTCCAAATGGATTCGGGCCCGACTCCGACTCCAACTACGACTCCACATCCAATCTGAAGTGAACTGGCGACTGGGTTGACGCTTCTCGTCAACCTTCAATGGATTTCAGCTACAAAATGATAATGATGCTGATGATAATGATTGTTGCGAGTGCATGCCGGTGCGAGTATGGGACTCCTGCATGCACACCAATTACGCTAAATGGTATGTTTAAGGTCCTTCCCCGAACGCTGTTTCCACATGCTTCTGCTAGATATAGTATGCTCAAGTATTATTTCCTAATGCATTAAGTCCTAAGTCTGTAGGTGTGTGCCTTGGGTTCTTGAGTTACCCAGAACCGCACCAGGTAAACCAATCGCCTTCCTTGTTCTCATTGGAGATGCATTAGTCACATCCGCTTGCGGGGTGAGACGGAGAATTTAGGTGCCAAATTGAGTGGAATGGCAATAATTTGAAGGCTCATTGAAAGCATACTTATAGCATGCTGTCGTCGATGTTTTGGTTATGCAGGAGCTGTAGAAGGGACGAATCCTTGAGCTTAATATATTTCCGAAGACTTGATGAGTAATAGTGGTTTCTGTTCCACGGTGTATAGTTCTGCTTCTCATACTGTTATTACCCTTAAGTGAATTGTTGACACACTTTATACGATTTAAGAATGAGTATATTTTAGATAGTGAGGGTTTTTGAAACAAGACTTACGGGACATTTGTGGTCCATTTAAAGTAGTTTGAGGTACCCACCTGAAAGAAAAAAATTAAAGAGAAATAAGTTGAGAAAGTTTCATTTTAACATTAAACGTGTTCAGGAATAATGTACAGAAGATTCGAAACAAATAGGTCCATGATCAAGATTTAGAGAAACGAGAATTATATCCGAGACGCAACGTCTTCTTGCTTTTGAAATCACTACAACTGGAAGGACTTAAGTCGCTTGTCAAAAAACCAAATCGCATAGTAGACGGACTCCGAAAATGCATTATTTAACAGGGTGTTTATTGACATTTTTGACTGTAAATATCATTTTATGATCAACTGTAAGAGAACCGAAGACGCACCTTCCTGTTGTAGGCCAAAAGAGGCAACAAATTCGAAAATCGCAAGGCAAGTGCATCGACTCATTTCGAGTGGCCAAAAAATTTAAAAAGATGGTAGGGATACAATCTTCACAAAGTCTTGAAGATGAATAAGCTATCGGCGCGGCACTGTGTTGGCCATCGACCAAAAACAGCAGCTCATTGATGATACAATGGCCGGTTAAGCGTTTTTGCATCGTAATCGAGCGGAATTTTTTAACGTTTTGTGAAGAGGGATGAAACGTGTGCTCATAACCATACGCCTGAGATTCATATAAAATCTGAAAAGTGGCACGAAAGCCACGAAACCCTTGTCAAAGACCAAAATCTAAACATGCATAATATAATTATCTAAGCTAGACTTGAACTGGCAACTGCTTCCGTACGTGAATTTTTTTTTTGCTGGCATTAAAGCTAAAACAGGACATGTTGTGTGATGTCTTCTACTTTAATCTTCAATTCGAGACCAATAAAATTCGGAGGAGAATTGATCGTGACGTAGCACCTTCCTCATTTTCGAAGAAGTATGGATTATCACACCACCAGATCATTCATAAAATGGCATGTTGTGGTTTTGACTTGCACTGAAAATATGACATGCATGCGCAAGGTTAGTTAAACTTAAAAGGGTGAAAGTGCAAATCCAAATACAAATAAATGTGTAGCAAAAAAGCCATAAAAGTTTTTGACCATGGAAACGATTAATTTTAATCTTCCTCAATACTTTCATGGATAGCGGTTGAGACACCAGTAACAGGGAATACAGACTTTATCAAGTGGAAGACGAAAATTCTATACTTCAACTTTTCATGAAGTCGAGCAAGGAGTTGCATTTATTGACTATTTGCTCCATATGAATTGAGAATCAATGATTAGACATTATAAATACGGGACTAAGTTTTATGACCATTTGGTCAATAGTTCCTTTTGACAATGTTCTCAAATCTAATCGTAGAAACTTATTTATTTAGATTTAAGTGGAGGATGATCTGGGGAAATTTTATTTATAAGCGAGGTACTGCGTTCGTCGTCAGAAGGTATTCATTTGAAAAGAAGTAAATTAAAGTCATCAGCTGAGATCACTTCTAACACACTGTTGGAGGTTAAATACTTTAGATATAACTCTTACTTTGACTCAGATTATATCCAGGCTTTTAGCATTACCGATCGGAAAGATGGAACTTTCTAAACTATAAAATTTTGAATACCAACGATACCACCACCATCTACGGAAGGAGAGATTTTTATGTATTTGTCTTTTCGATAAACTTTGAACTCGGATGAATATAATTCATTGTTTAAAAAACTTGGATTGAGCCAAGTTTCGGGCAAAGAAATAACTTCATAACTTCTTTTATTTTGAAAGTAAAGGGATAATCGTTGTATTTTTTTGTACGTGTATTGGAAGATATATCCAGATATCTAACCATAACTTCTAAGCTACTCCTGTATAGGATGCGATCTGCTTCGGAGCGGATAAAGTGACAAAATTTAAGCTCGGTAGAATCCGATTGGGAGGACAGCAACCTCGCACGAGCGAAGAGGAACCGGCTCGGAAAGTCCTATGTAGCTATTTTAATAGAAGACGAGAGCTTGCCAGACCATGCTTACGCTGGAAAGATGGTGTAGACCAGTACGCCCGAGACCTTGAGGTGCGCTGCTGGATGGCGTCGGCTCGCGATCGGGGTAGGTGGAGAAATTGTTGTTGGAGGTCAGGACCGGATTCCAAAAACCTGCGTTGGGCAGCTTCAATTCTGAGGGAATGGTTTTCATAGGGACACATATGGGTTAGAGAATTCTTTCACCAAGCGTTTAATAAAGCCAAGGGTAGAGTTTGCTTTCCTTATAATTTGATCAATGTGCGAACGAAAATCGAGTTCTTTGTCCATAAGAACACCGGGATCACACATTGAACAACTGAGAGAATAGGTTATACCATCTTGAAAGTATGTTCAGTGTGGAATGGAAGGCGTTTTTGGGAGAAAATCATAGCTTTACATTTTATAACATTGAGCTATAAGTGTTTTTTGGTACACCAAGTGTAGAACCTTTTCAAATCTTTCTGCAGAGTGATGAGATCTATAGGAAATGAGATTTGTTTGCTGATTCTCATATCATCAGCGTTCATTGAGAGTTCATTGTTAGAATGAAGATAATGGGTCCTAAATGACTACCATGGGGGACTCCAAATATATCAATTAAAGGGTTGGATAGAAGAGATCTAAAGCGGACCCTGTTCTGACGTTGTTCGAGGTTTGACTTTATCCAGCAAATGAAGGATAGGGGAAAACCGAGTGCCAGAAGCTTCAAGCAGATGATTCGGTGAGGGATTTTGCCAAAAGCCTTACTGAAGTCAGTAGTAATAGCATCGACTTCATAACCATTTTGTAAGGTCAGCAGCGTATTTAAAGTAAATTCATTTAAATAAATGGTTGTAGATCTGCACTTAAAGAACCCATGCTGCTTTTGAGACACGATGGACTTACAATGAAAATACTTAGAGTCATATTTTCTGCTTTCCAAAAGCTTAGGTATGGGAACGTCACTGCGGGAAATGCTGACATTGGCCAAAAACGTTTGAGGACAGTTCTTTAGATAAAAAAAAAAATCGGGTTAGGGGAAACTGCATGGCCTGTAAACGAGCGGGCAAAGAAGTCTGCGAACAGGTGGACGAGGAGGTGTTCGAAAGTTTGAGTGTAGAGGGAAAGCCATCCGATTTCCCATAAGTGTTTATGAAATTGTAGAAGCGTTTTGGATCGAATAACAGCCTGGTTTGCTTTTCAGCAATATAAGCACGGTACAGTGAATCACAGAGAACGGAAAAAAGCATATATGCCTGATGGAAGCTTAGATAATCAGTCCAGTCCAGACCAGTCAGACTGGGTCCGCCAATAAATTTGCCACAGTTTGTTTCAGTATTTCGAGAGTACATAGGCCTTTATTGTACTAGTGTGGGAAAGACATACAGAATTTAATAGGAACATATGGAACCGACTGCAAAAAGCATTTGGACAATTCATAGTAAGAAGCTGCTTATATCTAATAGGCTGTGTAGTTTATTAAGTTTAGGGGAGTTAGCTTACGGAAATTAAAGTGACAGAATGTTTTCGACAGTTGTGTAGATTGCGAGAAGGGATGTGTCATCTTTAGCTGGATCCCAAACAAGATGTAGAAGATTAAAGTTGATTAAAGATGTGGACGATTGGAAGGCTGATTTTCTATCTCGACCATACTCTACATTATTTTTGTTGTAGGTTCTCACGGTTTAAACATTCTCAGCGATTGTTAAGCGATATTTATTGTAAAATGGCAAACCATAAATTAAACATAAAGTTTCGGATGACACTTTTGCTTTAAATATGTTATTGAAACGAAAATGTTAATTTCGTACTACAAATTGTAGAATCCTTGGCAACAAGAAATAAATAAGTGTACAATTGAAATTGTAGACAACTACTCAAGGTTTGATTTAGCTAGAGAAAGTAAGTGATTAAGGAACAGCTTCACCATAAAAGTACGTTTCAAAAATTCTGTTGAAAGCAAAGAACATTATCATTTATTTCTTTCGAAGACTGCGGAGGAAATCTAAATGCTTTTATTTCTTTTCAATGACTATTGTGCATGAGATCAAAACATCTGTCTTTGTTAAGGACTCCGTATAGAAAGAACTTCTATATAAATAAAATCTAGATTTTAATCAAGCATTCCCTATCTTAAAGTTGAAAAGAAAAATTCACAAAAAGAGGAAACAGAACCTGAAGCCTCTGCTATAAGTCTTGGAAATATAAGTTCATGATGCCCTTCATACAAATAACGTCCGCCAGTCATTCCATTCAATCCAACTGCCAACCAGGAATACCTCTCAAGGATGATGTAAAGATATAAATCCAGCAGACAGACAGAGCAGGCTTCCCAGGACGAGCGGTCTGTTTTGACAAAGTTATTTCAGAGTGCAGTGCAATATTGACTCAAGTGCATTCCATTAAGAAATTCACCGTTTATCGTTTTATCAGTTATTTTATTCATTCGTCTGCAGTGGCGTAGATAAATTGGAATTCCACAGATTGTAAGTTAGACGGTTCTTGTAGTGCAGCAACAGCATCCTGAGTAATGATATAATGCACGACCTCCTCCTTTTCAATACAGTTGTAGTCACTACATTCCTTTCTCTCACTGTTGTGGTTTTGAATGGTAGAGGAGCTATAACTCCTTGGTACCCTACTCTTCCCTTGCTCCTGTTGCCACAATGCCACTCCAAGGAATTTCGGGTAAATTCATCAAGCGACGCAGCGGTGGTGGTGGTGTTGGTTCTTGGTTGCTTCTTGAACCTCTACCATCATGGGATGTCTTGAGCTATGACGGTTGCGGTACGCTATTTGCTGTGTGCCAAGACGAACGAAGATACATCGGGAAAGGAGGACGCTACAGTCTTGATGTTTCATAACTTTAACAAAATGTATATCTCCAGCAGCAGGAATATAGATCCATATGTAAGTGCGCGTTTTGCGGGAGTACAAGTAAATTCGGGCAAATTTCAAATTAATTAACTGCTCGCATTTGGTTTCAGTATAATTAATCTTCAATGGAAGCGGATATGTGTGGCTAGACGAGTGGTTGGAGGTACTTCGTCGCTCGAGAAGATATGAAGCGGTCGTGACACGTTTCTGGTTTACCTGCATAAATGTTAAGGGTGCTATATTCACTGAATTGATTTTTACATTGTTTTATCTCTGTTAGGGTATTGAGTGTAGGTTTAAGGCCAATGCTTTTAAGAGCTCTTCGGAGGTTTCGATAGTTATCGTGAAGGACTCGCAATAATTTGATCGCGATGTCGGTTACGATTAAGGGTTTGAAGTCTTATGGAACAAAATCGAGTCCTTAGTTTGTTTCTTTAATTCTTCTGATTTTCTTTTTGAACTTAGCATCAAGCCTTTGATATGGTCTCGCCCTTCAAAAGTTCGCTGGAGATTAAGGGGTTGGTTCTATTATAGAATCATTGTCATGAGCAGAAATATCGGCCATGATATGTCGGAAGAAAAAATTTAAATCTACTGGAGCGGTTTTCCGATGACGGGACCGAGCTTTTTTACACGCATAGTGTGGCACGGAATGGTCATTAATGTAGAAAACGATAAAAGTGAATTTAAATAATAACTGTTTATTTAATTTAACAGAACTCAAGGAAAAATACATCACGATACGAAAAAAAAGATTAACAATTAAAATTTGCACAAAGTTATGAATCGGATTTAAAGGAACTGGAGAGGATGACGTATTGCCGATTATCTAGATAGAGTCAGATCTAAACGATAAAACCCAAAGGAAAACCAAGAACTTTTAGCCAAACAAGAATTATTGCATTTGAGATTCTATCAAATGCCTTGCTGAGGTCGGTAGCTCCATCTTCACCTCTTTTTGCTTCTTCAAATGCACAAAGGGCTCGGGAAAAGAATTTCGTTAAGTTGGTGGTTGTCCACCTCTCCTTTTGAAAAAGGAAAAATAAAACATGTGCAACGGAAAAACATTGTGTCGTAGATTTTGCTCTCGAAAGGCTTGGGAAAACACGAAATTTTGCGATTAGTCCATAAGTTATTGGCAACTCCAAAAGCCTTTTCTCTTTCATGCTTTAAATGATTTCTGCTCACTTGAGAGACGTAAGATCTGATGGCATGTGAACCAATTGCCTAAATTTGAGCAGGCGACACCATCAGCCTACTCTTGATCAGACCTTAAGAATCGAAGTAGGAAAATGATTCTGGAGGAACAAAGCACATTCTCACTGTATAAATCATTGGGGAAGAAAGTCCCAAAGATCAAGCTCATCGACCTCATTATTCTTGCAATGTGTTCTCTCATAACCTTAAAAAGGAACTTTTATACCGTGATTTGGTTGGCACTGTTGTTGTATTGTATTGCTGAATCTAATCAAAGTAATGACCAAAATCTTCAGCACCCATCTATTGGTAATTGAGTGGTCCGCATGCGGCATGGTGGAAATAAGCTGTAAGAGATTTATTGAAATAGGGAAAAGTATCAAAAAAATTAACAGCACTCTGTTCCCGATTTTTTAGCTACTTAGATACTTATGGCTTGCCAAGGGATTTGTCCTCCACTCACTCTTAGTCAGGGTTCAATTAACAATCCTTTGAAAACCTCGTTCATCATCCGAAGAAGACTTATTGATCATAGATTTGCCGGATTTGAGTTGTATTTAGCTTTCTTGAGGTTTGAGGTTTGGTTGTACTATTGCTATGCGTTGCATAATGTTTAGATATTTTCTTCTGTAGTAACTCGGAGATCACCTTGAGTTCTGTTGTAAGGAAGATTTTCCTCTCCTAACAGACACTATTTGCCAAACTTCAGTCAGTCAGTCAGTGAAACCAAGGTTCTCAAATAAGCTTAATAAGGACTGTTGTACTAGTAAGCAATCATGAGCTTATATTTAGGGAAAAGAGCACCACTATAATTGCCAACTATACGCACCTTCTAAGATTCATTCTCATTTCTGGATGGGACCAGGATAAGCTAGAAACTAACTTATCACCTTTTATGGATTGGAACGAGCTGGCAGTTTCTAACAATGTTTTTTTAGGTCTTTCCGAGGCATATGTAAATGATTGGCAAAATAAATTCTACGACTGTATTAGGAAAGTGGACTATTGTTTGTACCATCAGAGCATTAACCGGGCTCAGACTTCCCCTACTCGGCTTATTTATAGAACTTTCAATTATTCACTGGGTCCCAATAACTATTTTCAAAAGAAAGCTGACCAAATAAGTCTGATCTTTAAAGCAAGGACAGAGCTTCTTAACCTTAACTACATCCCGCACTGACAGGACTTACGCTCCAATTGCACACTCTGTACTCGAAATGAGGTAGAAGATATTTTCCATTTCATCGCAATCTGCCCAATACTTAGTGAATTGCGCTTACTATATTTCACGAGAGGGTCCCTCACTCGCCGTGAAACCCAACAAGTTCTAAATGGTGGCCAGAATGGGAACCTGCTTTTTCGATTTGCGTAAACATGCCCTAAATTATCCCAACAGCTTTAATAACTTGTAAGCCTTTTTTGTTTGATTGCCTTGCATTTTTTGATAATTATTGTACAACTTTTTAATTTATTATTTTTATTTCTTGTTCATCCTTTTCTACTTTTTTGTATATCCATACTGTAGTTTTTAACATTAACGAACTGAATTTATATGAAATATTGTCAATTTTCGGCAGACGGCACGTTTTGCCATGTTTATTTACTTTCTTATTATACATATTCATGAATTGTTAATTTATTTTAAATATGGAAAAAATAATAAAAATAAATGGCCAGAAACTATTCTTTATTCACAATGAACATTTTCCATAGCCAATTTTCTTTGGGAACATAGAATTTAATTCTATTCAAAGTGAGACATCGGGCAACCACCAAAGCTAACCAAGCCTAAGTTGATCTACGCTAAGAATTATCCTGCAAGCTTCGACTTTCTTCGTTCTCCTTCAATAAAAAGATTGGTTCTAAGCGGATCACCATGGATATTTCGCGAGCTGTTATGTCGATTTTGATTCGAGTCCAATTAGTTTTCGCCATGGGAATATCAAACTGCTCTGTCATGCTGACTACGCAAGCATATCGCGAGGTTCTTCGATAACCCATATCTAGAAACAATATGATGCTCAAGTTGCCATAAAGGAGCAGATTTTACATTCAGCTGCCGCCTTAAACATTCAAACGAATTACGCGCGGATTCGTACTTTTTTCAACAACCATCGCACCATTTTTGAACTGCAGGCAATTGGACGGCCTCTTTAGCCTTATTCCCATCGTTTTGTAAGAGAAAGAATGACAGTGTTCGGTTGAGCCTTAAATTTCCTCCTTTTTCCCCTTCATTTTCACCTTAATGACACTGAAAGCCCAGTTTAACCGCATTTCGCTGTAGCCTCTTGTGCCTTCATATTTTAACGAGCGGTGATATGGCCGAGGGGTGATGAAGCTTCTTCGCTTCATTTCCGTAACGTTGGCATGAAATCTGTACTTTTAAGTTCCAGCCATGCAAAAGAATGTACAAGCATTCGCCTTAAGCTCTTGACGTTGAATAGCGTCACTTCTACCTCAGCACCCCTAGCTATGGGCACATCATTCTCATGCCCGTTGCCATTACCGTTCCCGATTCTCCAGCTACATGCCATTACATTATATTAAGTCCGCAGGGGTTGGTTAAAGCCAAAAAGCTAACAACCGGCAATGGGGGCGCCTGACTACGGCCACTACCACCAGAGGAGTTGCTTGCCGTTGCCGTTGTGCCAACAGCATTGTGACTTTTTGACCTTTGGTCCACTTTTCCAGTATCACTGTTCCAGAGACACCACCAAAGTGAAAAGTAAATAAAAAAAATATGCACAGAAAAAAAAAAAGAAAAATCTTCTTTTTCACATTCACACAGTTGGCAGGTCACATCGTTTTTGTGGACACACTATTGCCTGCCCTATCCGAGCTCAGGCCCATGCCATGCCCACTTCTTCTTTGTGGCATTTCATCGCATTCAAGATATCTATGGCCATGCTCATTCGTAATTTGGATGTTGAGGTTGGATGGCGTTAGAGGAGCTTCTCGAGCTCCATGCCTCTGCATACCATTTACCACTTGAAAACATTTGAAAATTTTAAGAGGTTTTTGAGGTTTGCCCTATGTTGCCATCCATGCTGTCTACATTTGAACGACTACATGCATTTGTGTGTGCCTTTTGCATGCATTCTACTCAGTGATGCACCCCGAGTCCGACAGACGAATCTCATCATGATGGCAATGTAAATGCAGCAAGAGTCATCTAGGGAAAATCCCTAGGGCAAGTGGATGTATCATGATGTTTTTCGTTTTTCTCTTTTTTTTTAATTTTTATGCTTCCTTCTCTCTGTCGTGTTCGGGCCATCCTTATTTTTTTTTTTTCAACAGCACCACCGTTCACAGCAGTCCACATGCCCATTCGTTTCCCTAATGAGAAAGATGATGGCTGTTTTGTTTTGTTTTTTTTTTTGTGCTTTGGTGCCAAAAGGGGTGGGATGACGAGGGCAGCGTAGTGAAAAGGCGACTGGTGAAAATTAATACTTGGAAGTTTAACTTGCTAGGCAGTAGTAGGCTTGTAAGGGGCTATGGGACTGCGAGGCATAAATCTCTTTCATTATCAAAGTAAGGGTAGTTTTCTCCAGAGGTATAGTTACATAAACCAGAAGTTACCTTATAAGCTGCTGAGGCTTTCCCCTGGCGACGTGGTAATATTGACATTGTCATCTCAGGAGGACTGCTGTGAAAATAAGCCAAAAGCTACACCAATATAAGTTGAACAATATGATAGCCATAGCAGATCAACAAACCGTGATTAATCACATTAAGACCGACGCAAGAGATTCGGATGTCCGAACGTTCGATGACTTAGTTGAAGCTAGAGATCGAAACAGGATTTTAATCTTTAGAGACCACCAATAACTTTGCCGATCACGAATTCAAATGCGAGAATAAAGGAAGATTATATTATTTGCAACACTACTGCAAAAAAGGACGAGAGTCATTCACACGAAAAAGAGATGGAAATCAGCTTCTCAGAATGAAACAAAAAAATTATTAAAACAGCGCATTCGAATGCATGTAGCGATACTCAATCAGCAAAGACGTTCGTGGATTTAACCAAGCGAACATGCCAAAGTAATTGACCCAAGACAGAAGCATGTAGAAAAAAGAACGGTAGCGTGGTAGAGGCAACACAGTCGGTGATGGGAGCTTATGGAAAGACACCTTCTGTAGACTGTTAAACGGCGATAACGAACAGTCTAACGTAAAATTTAACATTCACTTTTTATCACGATGAACGAAATGACACGAACCAGACAAGAATATTGTTAAAGTTGTGGTAGCAAAACTTTTTAAAGGACCTCGAGAAGAACTGGTCAGGTTCATATATTAAATAATCTCCAAAGTCTGGTCCAACTAAAGTAAGCCCATCTTTTGAGACCTAAGCTTCATATCCGGAACACTATAAGTGATAAATCTCAGATCGGTCAGCACAATCGAAAAATGCCAGTCCAGAAAAATCAGTGCCAAGAAATTCACTCAGGATATTGACGAGGATATTGAAGAATCCGAGCAGTGAAGCTTTACTTAGCAGAATGCCCCGAGCTTGCTTGAGATCAAGCCAAATGCATTATTTACTCCAATCATAGGGCAAATGCGAGAAAAAAGACGTCTGCCTATTCGACTCGAAGATTACATAACTGTGCACTAGCAATATTGCATTTTAAAGCTGTCAAATATGAACTTGCCGTAAATCTTGAATGAAACTTCACATCAATGATCCTGGAAGTAAGACAACAGACGTCCTCAGAAACAGGGTCTAGAATCTTCTGTCACGTCGAGAGAACACAACAGACAAACAATGTATTGCAATAACAATCGAGGCATATCCCTGCCTAACAGCAATTACTAGATCGTCTACAGTGTCCCATTTGAACAAATGAGGTGTACCAGTGGGGCACAAAAAAAGTTGGTTCTTACGGTGGTCACCAAATTTAGAACCGCATTTATCGTTAAGATAAAAAAATCGATAACCAAATTCGGGACAAAGAACCTACGAGTTCTTCCAGACACCAGATACCATATTTCAGCAACAAGGTGCGCCGCTAATGATATTTTCTTGAAAAGATATTGTGACGAGCGTGTTTCAAGATGCTAGGAAATGTCTTTAATAAAAAGTTTATCCATCTGTTGGGATCCGAAGACGATATTGACATCATCACTCGCACCCAACGTGCTGTATAATAAAAAATCCTTTGACAAGTATAACTCGGCTGCATTTAGCAAATAGATAACATTGTTCAAGAGAAGAGTCTTGGGATCGCGAACCACAAAATTCATGAAAAAAAGGGAAGGCCAAACCTCGAGATCAAAGATCAAAAAATAACGGATGCTTGGAAGCTTGGTCTCATTAGCTGAACCGGAAAATTAGCTAAGCCCATACTCAAATCTTCTAAGGATCAATGAGCTGAAAGCGAGTAAATAGAGTCATAGGTGACCTACGAGTTGTAGGAAGACATCTTCCTTTAAAACTTGTTTGCAAAAAGGTTGAAGCTTATAACGGCCTTTCAAATACTTTCTAGAAAATTGAGTGCATTTTATTGCTTGTGATTTTTTTTAATTGAAAGCGACAAAAATATTCAAAGCTATTCGGAATGGTCGTTGAAATGTGATTTAATTTTTATCGCAAGTAAATGTTAGTGTAAAGTGATTTCCAAGGCTAAACTAGAGCTTTCGTATTTGTAATTGTTCAAGATACGTGGAGATTAAAGAATATCAGATCAGTGTTACAGCCAATGCAGTTATGCCAAAGTAGTTTGCCAGAACACAAGTCAATAAAAAAAGAGAAGGAGGCGGGCTCAATACGCCATAGTGTTTGCCATAGAGAGAAACAAGTTGATTGTTAGTCAAAATGATTCTGTTTTATTATCGAAAAAAGTCGTGTGTGGTCATAACTTAAATGATATCTAGGTACACTACACTTAGAACGAGTTATTTTCAATAAAACTTTTACTTGGTATAATCACATAAACATTATGGCTGAGAAAACATAACATATGGTGTCCTTCGAAATCTATGGAGAACCCACAGTTTCACACCGTTGAAAACGAGATTGGTTCTTACCAAGGCTCTTATTATTCCTCAGCTAACGTATGGATGTGAAATCTTTTACGGATGTGACGGTGAGAGCAAAAAAAAGCTTCAAGTTGCTTGAACCTCCACCATTTTATATGTTTTTTGTTTCAGAAGATGTGATCATGTTTCACATCTTGTTCAACACTTATTGATCATAGATTTGCCTGATTTGAATTGTATTTAGCTTTCTTGGGGTTCGGTTGTACTATTGCTTTGCGTTGCATTATGTTTAGATGTTTTCTTCTGCAGTAATTTGGAGATCGCCTTGAGATCTGATAAAAGGAGGATTTTTCTCTCATAACAGACACTATTTGCCAAACTTTAGTGAGGCATTTAGTGAAACCAAGGTTTTCTTATAAGCAAATTCATTGTCCTTGAATAAAAAGATTGGTTTTAAGTGCTTTATTAGAGAGAAAGATTCCACGTTGATCTTTCATTTAACAGTGCAGCTACTACTTCTGTTTTCACTTAGCCATGACATACCATAAATCTCCCCGAACCCTTATAAAAATTTTACCCAGAGCAAGGTATTCGAAAACGGGAGCCTTGCTGGAGTCCAATGAGCCTTCTCCATGGCGATATCATATCGCGAGGTTCTTCGATCTCCCATATCTAGAAACTTGCAATAGTAACAGGTTCAGGACGTTTCTAAGAAAACCCAGCTTGCTTCAAGCCGTAGCAAGTAGAAGAAAAGGCCTTATAACGTACCTCTTTTAAATAATTTTCGTTCTAGGAACTTTTCAGCTTATTTGCACGTTTATCCGGTCAGTAGCAACTTAAAGAGCTCTCGAAAAACTTGATTTGAACGCGCTTTCTGATTTGTTTTCCATTCCACAATGTTCAATGATCACAGAAACCCTTTAGATGGCGGGAGAAATCGCAAATCACAACCTTGCCGACACACTGATCGCATAGTTCGTGTATATTGGCTTTTAGGGAAGAGGAAAATGGTTGCTCAATCATTCGAAAAGAATACCTGATATTGCTAGATAACATGGCAATCCCTGGATTCAAATGAAGGGTCAGCAAATACTAGAATTCGCATTGGCGACATCGGACGGAGTGGAAATTTTGGTTGAATTTTAACCATTTCTGAGAAAGTAATGCCTGTTCCAATCTTTCTCTATGATTGCAATGAACCTTCGGATGGTCACTTATCAGACGGTATAATTCTGAAGGGAGGTTCTTGGAATCTTATAGAGCAATGCCAAAGGCAACAGTCATTTGTGGTTTTCACCGGAATCGCCCATAAACGAAAGCAAGAGAGCATTCAACGATTAAGAAACCTATCCCCATCTCAAGTAAAATTTCTGATTTCAATTTTATAGAATTTTAACTGAACACGAATATGTTAGATAAATTTTAAAATTATCGCAATCTCAATCTCATTTATAAGATCTCCATATAATTTTGTATTTATTAAATTTAAATCTTTATATTAACATTTAATTTAATTTACTATGTTTTTTTTAATTTTATTCATTGTATTGTTTATATCGCTAATCTTTCACAGATTCATAAGAACTTCTTACAATTCCTAGAAAGTTGTTTTGCCAGGCTTACATCATCATGGAAGAAATTAATTAAAGCTTTCGTTTGCACCGCATTGAGCACGATATTGCATTCGTCCCATCGGATTTACAAACATCGATTTTGCAAGCTTTTTTAGCTCGAAAACGAAATTATGTTTACCCTCAACCGAATTGCCAGCCGTGCGTCGTTTGAATACTAATTCCTATTTGGGCAATTGCATCTATATAAACCTCATATTTTTCATGGTGCACCCTAAACGCGCCTTACATTTTCGACGCAAATATGAATGTTCGCCGAAAAACCAACAAAAGCACTATTAGGATCACTTTACACTATAGCCCCCTGTTTCCCATCATGTGCTTGCATCCACTAATGATGTCACGGCTCACCCCAAAAAGTACTTCCTGCAACGTTTCCAAATTTCAACCTTCACCGCAGCCAGCGCAGTAGCTTCGCCCGTAAAAAAGGGGAAAGGATGTGCCTCGGGGTCGAGTGTAAACAAATCCTTTTTGGCAATAATTGCTGTTAAATTTTGAAGTTTTCGCAAATTTACTCGAAGCCGGTTCGTTGTCGTTTTGGGACTGGGACGCTGCAGTAATTGCAATGAATACGTTGTTTTTGTTGTTGTTGTTGAAAATAGGTGGGTAGCCTCTAACAGCCCTCAACAGCGCATTTCAGCTTTGAAAAGACTGTTCGGCTGTGCCATGGGGGCGCTGATTGTGCCGTTGGCTGGCGCTGTTACCAGCAAATGTTAGAGGATTGTAATTAATTAAGTTTGCAAATTATTGCAATTTGAGGTAACTGAAGATGGAATGAGACAGAAAGCCATTCATTGGTGGGATAACGCAAGCCGATGAAAATTGATAGGATCCTTAATTGGCTGGATTGGCACTGACTAAACGCGATAAATGGTCTCTTATGCATGCAAATTTATTGGCAGAAATTGATGGAGAAATATGTGTGTGATCTCTAGAGACAAGGCAGAGGGGTAGATGTTGGAACTTGTATGAAAATTGAAGGTTTACGTTGACAAAAATAAAGATCCTGATGTCCCAATTAATTTCAGTAATGACAAGGATAAAAAGATTCTTCAAAGATGTTCAGGATAGTTTCATTGGGTTTTTCTGCAATTTCATTTGCCACTAAAGACCCATTTCTGAGACTCGGCTCAAACATGTTGTTCTTTTGTAGTGCTGCAGAACATCAATTTATGTGCTTTAAATTGTATTTTGTCGCACCAATAAAGCCAAAATGGATCACCTCTGCTATATTCGAAAATATAGGTTCATAGATAGCCTTAAAATCGTAGTCAAGATGAGTCTAGAGTCTGAGTAGTCTAGATATAAAGACGGGCAAGCTTTTACTTCATTAGAGCGCTTGCCCATCTAAAAACTTATATATGATGCATATGATTTCGATCATAGTTTTTAACATGATCAACAGAATCAACAAAAAAATGATATCATGTTCATTAAGCCAGCTAGCAATCCATTAGGCTATTGATAACAAATCAAGGTGATTTTAATATTTGTTATGTATATCTTTTTTTCAATGAGTATTCGCAAAATATGTCCACTGTGAACATCACCAGGTAATTTTCTCTAAGTGATGTGCGATTTATTTAAGATTATATTTATTCTTTAACAAGATCTTGTGTTTGGCGCCAATTAAAAAATCAATTATTTTTTTTCCAAGCACTAGTAGTTTATAAAAAAAAAACTTAACTCAAGGACGTAACCGAATTCAGAAAATCAGAAAAACTGATCCAGTTGTGCCGTGTTACATTCGAAAAAACGTGCGCGTTGCAAACCGGCTGGCACTTTATAATTCCAGATGATGCGCTGCTGTGTTATTTATTGAATATTTTAAAACCTAAAAAGAATATTTCAACATAGCTGCAACAATTTTTTTAGTCAATAAAGCTGATTGAATACAGCTCCTGCAGGAAGGAAACGAATAGAAAGACTGTTTGATGGTTTGAAACTAAGAAGCTTTTAAGATTTCATTGCTCCATGGGTTGAGTCCGCATCGGAACTAATAATTTGATATCAACTTATTTGCACTCACTGAACTCGTTAAATGTTTCTTTTAATTTTTGATATAATAGCAAGTGCAGTTTTTGTGGAACGAAAATTAAGGCTGAGCCATAACTTGTACGACACAAACTTAGCTGGTCGATCACTTTAGTGAAAGCAAAATCCAAAACCAAAACATAACTTTAGCAGGTTCAACAACTTGACAAAATATCAACGTCTTCTCTAAAATTTGAACCTGAGACCAATCAGTTGATCGGATTAAACCGTGCCTTTCAGCAAACAAATCAATCTTTCTGTGGTTTTTAAGGCTATTGATCTCCTGGCTTCTTTCTGTAAATGTTTGTCTTTTGATATTGGACACTGCTTTTGAACCTTTTTGTCAAATTTGGCACAAGCATCTCAGCTTGACCTTGTTGATTGGTCTTAACATTGTTTTTTCTAATACTATTCGACCTAAAAAGCCCACGGTAGCTTAGTGTGCCCTTATACCTGTACCTTAGCTTAGGCGTTCGCAGCTTTCTTACTCTCTATTTCGGGAAATGCTTCGCTGACGCTTCCTTTTACAAAAACCCTAGAGCTTTTTTGAGATATCATAATTTCTGAATACAACCCCAACAGGATATGAAAGAATTTCGCGTCGTTTGAGTCCTGCACAGATCAGGTAACTATTAATTGTAGAATAATGAGGTTTGTGTGGAAACTAAGAAAACCTCTCCTTCATTTGTGAATGTAATAGTGTTGTCTCTAAGAGAATTTTTAAGTTACTCTCTGACATAGCCTACTCTCAAGGAGCTATCCTTTTTCACATGGAACAGGATTTGCTTTCAATCATTATCCAATTATTCTCATCTTCAATTTTTATTTATATTATATTATCATTGGGTTTCATAAATAGAAAACGATACTCTACAAAAGTTGATAAATATCTCATCCATAAACGCATATTAAAAAGGAAAAAAAAACAAACTCATTATTTTCAGGATGCATGCTGCCACATCCACACACCAATCACAGGTCAAGCACGAACAACAAAGTCGACAAGTAAATCCACCTTAAACCTCATCAGCTATAATCCTTCGGATATTATTTCTTGCTTCCATGACTTTAACCGTACACAACTTATAATGAGAAACTGATACCATCCTGCGTGGTAATGGGAAAACGGCTATCAGCACCACTACACCAGCAAACAGCAAAAAAAACAACTACACAACAAGAAAAATTAGAAAACAAAGAATATCCTTTGGAATCAGGGCATTCTTGCTTGGACGTTGGAAGCCTTAATTAACGCTGCTAATAAAGTTCTAAACGAGAAGCTAGCTCTAAGCCCAATGGATTTATAACACTATGTGAGCTCTCGATATTTCACTGAACAGCTGGGCAAAGGAGAAGCAACAACAACAACGACAATAACAAACTAGACAAACTGTGCTTGACTTCAAATCGAATCACTAGTTTAGCTCCTCCGGCAATTTCACAGTCACTTCACTGTTCCTTTCCGGTCTTTTGTTATCCACTCATCGAGCTAATAGGATATCTCGATTCTGTCGGCTGCGGGTAAACTTTTCTATTCTCTACTTCCCGACGATCCTGGATTTGGATTTTCGAAAAGCGTTTCCTCATCGTAAACAAGGAACAATAAACCGCGTACCACGACGTGTTAAGTGCACAAAACTTCAAAACTATTGAGCATTAAAAATAGCTGCTTGCTGCCGGAAATTGTTTCGCCATATCGTCACCGTCTAAAGTTTTGAAATTTTAAGGATCATCAGTGAATCGCTGTGGTGGTGGAGATTTTACGAAAACTTTCCATGGGATGAATCCCCAAGGCAACCGGCGGACATTCAACTGTTAATAGACTTCCTAAGCAGAGCTTAGTGTTTGCTTTTAATAGGCGCCTGCAAGGATCAAATGAGCGAAAAATATTCCTTGCTGTTGTGGGAGTGAAATTCCACCTTGTTCACGAAGGATCTGTGTATTTCGTTCGCTAACAATTCTCGATTGCATTTGTATTTTAAGATGGTTGTTAAATGGTCCTGCGAATGCAAAAGGATGCCTTACGGGATTCAACACATAAAGCTGGCAAGTGGGCGTTGTAATCCTGAAACGATTGTTAAGTGTCTCGTCCTTTTGCTGGCAACCAGAGCGGCATGTATGTGTGTCGACAAGAAAACTTGAGCATTAAAATGTTCAATGTGTTGAATATGGATATGAATACTGAAGAGGGTGAGGGAAGCGCACTGAAAAGGAGTACACAACCGAAAGCAGGCTGTGTAATCGGTATTTCATAAAAGGACAACAATTCTACTATGTTTTCCCGAGCATGGCAGCTATCAACACATTGCCCAGTTCAAAAGAACATACACTGCATTCAAATGTTTGAGAGATTTGATGCCCCAGGACAAAAGGGAGAAGTGCATTAAGAGTTAAGCATCACGTTTCATTGTCTACAATGTGAATACTGGACAGAGAACACAACAATTTTGCAGAGTTAAACAATGCTTGATCGAATGGAGAAGTATGCAGAAAGGCATTTTTCCTCAGAAAAAAAAAAATTCTTCACTAAATATGCTCCCTCAAAGGTAACTTCATACTGAAATTCTTATCCCATTCCAATCGATGTGGTATGCATCTAAGACCTAACTTAAAACCAAATGAATAGGGATCAAACAGACCATTTTTATAAGTATACAAGAAAGGCAAACAAAAGGGTTCAGGGCAGTATGCCATCATAGGTTTAACGTTAAGGTACAAATTGTTTCCAAAGCCTCCGTTTGGTATATCAAATTAAAAAACAAAAACAAAAATGGTTTCGGATAAAACCGAAACACTTTGTTTTGTTAGGTCTACTCTTCTATATCCTTTTATAAAACAGTTACTTGCAAATACAATTTTAATGAAATCGCCTGTATTATTACAATATTCTTAAGGAACTGTTTGTTTAGGTCAGGGTTTGAATGTACTTTGTAGTCTTCTATTAATTCAAACATGAACTAAGTTTTTCTTTACAAAAGCGACCGTACTCACAGGTGAGGTTCGTTTATTTTGTCCTATGTAAATAAATTCCGTTTCTTTCTTTTTGTGCAGCCAATTTCTCAAAAGATGACCTCAAGGAAATGACTCTTATTCTTGAAAAAAATTAACGAATTTTTAAATTTTGAAAATTGCAAATTCAATTTTAATAACTTTTTATGTTGGGCTCTTTAGAGGATTGTTTTCTAGAGGATTCAATCCGGTCCTGAAGACTTCTTCTGAAAAAGTACCACATGGAATCAAAATGTCTCCGAATACATACATTCTAGCAGGTTTGAAAAGGTTTTCACGCAAACTTATTTAAAAGAAATGCAATTTTGGGGGACGACTATTGTGTCTTCAAATTAACAAAATTCGACGGGGAAGAGAGACTTCCATTCACTTACCATACTCGCTATACAGCCAGCTACCAACGGGCTACAGTAAAGAAGAGTACAATTGTTATTTATTTTCGGCTAAATTAAATGTTGACTTCTTTCAGCTCACGTGAAATGAATAATCTTAAGAAGTCAAGCGGACCCCTTGGTATTTTTAAAGAATTTACAAAAGGATTTCTAAAATGCTCTGATATATTTAGAAAAGGAGTTTTGAGTGATTTTATATATTTGCTCTTAATTGATCCAATCGTTCATTTAATATTTGGCATTCGAGCAATTTCGAGAGACCGGGAAATATGTATTTGAGGCTTTGCTTTAGAATTATTGTTTTAGACCAGGTATTTGTCTAGCTATCTTAATTCTGTATAGGGTAATCTAATTTCCATCAAATTGCTTTTTCCTATCCTATTATGGAACCAAGGATAGTAACCCTTTATTATACAGTATAAGAATGGAAGATGAAATAAAATAGAAAAAGGATTTATAGTATACTACTGTGTCCAAAAAATAAGGTGACATATGAATTTAAACTGCGCGCGTCGAAGGATTTGGAAATTTTTCTTTCTTTTTAGGTTGGTAGTACTGTCAGTGACATCTATGTGAAATTTCATGTCAAAATATATTCATAGTATAGAGATAAGCGTCGTTTTGTGAGCTGCTAAAAGTGAGTTTTTCATTTTTTGCGATGTCGAAATTTATTGAGCAAAGAATTTGCATTAAATTTTGTTTGCGGAATCAATTTTCTGCTGCGGATACGTTGAGGATGGTGCAGAAAGCCTTTGATGATGAGGCTATGTCTAAAAAAAATGTTCACAAGTGGTATAGTGATTTCCAAGCCGGCCGTGAACGTGTCGAAGACGAAGAGCGTTCTGGGCGACCATCAACCTCAACCGATGAAACTCACGTCCAACAAATCAAAGATTTGGTGTTGAAAAACCATCGATTAACGATTAGAGACCTTGCTGATGAAGTTGGCTTTTCGAAAGGCTCAGTCAATACCATTTTGAAGGATGCTTTGGGTCTCAAGCGCGTCAAATCTCGACTGGTACCGAAAACATTGAATTTTTTGGAAAAAAGGCGTGGCGTTGAAGTGTGTGAAACAATGCTTTCCGACTACCAGGATGCCATGAAATGCATTATAACTGGCGATGAGACGTGGATCTATGCTTACGACCTCGAAACAACTGATCAATCGAGCGAATATCGTGCCAAAGGAGAGCCGAGACCAAAAAACCACGCCAAAGTCGCTCAAAAATCAAGGTCATGTTGACTGTTTTCTTCGATTATCGTGGTGTTGTGCTTTATGAACTCCTTCCAACCGGCCAAACAGTCAACAAGGAATATTATTTGAACGTTATGCGTCGCCCATTGAATTGTGGAAAGACAATTCTTGGTTTTTACACCACGATAATGCACCATCCCATACCGCACTCGTAATTCGTGATCATTTTGCCAAAAACTCAACCCATATCGTTCCGCAACCACCGTATTCACCTGATCTGGCGCCGTGCGACTTCTGGCTGTTCAACAAGCTCAAAAGACCGCTCCGGGGACACCGTTTTGATACGATAGAGGAGATTCAAGCCGCAGCGAAGACGGAACTGAAGGCCATCCCGAAAAGTGACTACAACCAGTGTTTCAAAGATTGGAAAATCCGTTGGCATAAGTGCATTGCATCGGAAGGGGATTACTTTGAAGGGGATGAAATTGATTTGGAAGAATAAATAAAGAATTTTCAAAATAAACACAATGTCACCTTATTTTTTGGACACAGTAGTATCTGTCATCTGTAGCCCATTGAGTGATGGAGAGCATGATATAAGTTATCGTCTCTTTGCTCTTTGAATTAATTGTTTACTACTCACTACATTTTCATTGTAAATCCATTTTGTATACAAGGCAGCATTTTCGAAGGGTAGATCATCAACTTTAACCTTATCGAATTCACCAAATTTACCCAAACCGTTGCAAGCATTAAATACAGCTTTATTTAACTTAAGTTTGAGGCCATTAGATTCTACTTTTCCTTCATCGACTGGATAAAAACCTATCTTCAATGTCGTTGAGCAATCTGGAGTTCAACCCTCAAAATCGAAATAAACTATGACGAATATGAGACAGTTTCTTTAAAGCTTAACATGAAATGCAAACGGCATTCTGCATTAAATCGACGAACTAGAAGTCTTTCTACGGAAAAACAATGTTAACTTTTGCCTGATTTCGGAAACCCATTTAAAAAGGGACCCAAAATTAAAATTTACATTGACTATCATGCGCATCAGCCTTCGGAAAACTCAAGTGCCGGTCCCCTTTTTTCATCAAGGGCTGTATCAAGCCTTTTGAGAACATACATATCGAACATGTCTCTATGTAAATATGTTCAGCCGTAGTAAAATTGAACCAGGTGGACTTCAACATCACCTCATGTTCTTTCCATTGCCAACATAGGCTGGTAGACGACCCACGAGCTCGTTGGATTCATTTGGTTCGAATTTTATCCTCGACGGAGTCTTTAACACCAAACACTCTTTCTGGATCAAGATGTTATTCCACGAGAGACAGACTACTCTACATGGCCAGCATGCAATGTGAAGTAGATTTCTTTTCTACAGGAAAGCTAACGTATTGGTCAACCGATATCAATAAAATTCCTAATCTCGTAGGCTTCTTTAACGCAAAGAGATCCTCAAGGTATTTCAAGAACGTGGAAGAATGGTATTATTTCTGCTCAGATCACTCGGCGGTTATGTTGAAGTTGGGTGGAAGCCTGGCGAAAAAAGACAGCGCCTAGATTGACTTCTAAACTAAACCAATTGGGACGGTTTTAGAAAAGACTGCAAGGAAAATGTTCCGCTCAATGTGTCTCTAAAAACACCGCTCAGAATAGAAGACGAAAGAAGACGGCGTAGAACAACTCTTCGTTCCGAAAGATCGGAGTACGGAACGAAGAAACAATATTCCCCTTCGAAATCGAAGAGCTGATACTTGCGAAGAGGAGAGCGCGTAAGCGATGGCAAGGATCCCGAGCCCCACCAGAAAAAATATACTTGATCTTTATCACAAGTTAAGGCAGGTTTCTCAAGATTTTAAGAGTCGCGAGACTTCCGCTTTCCTGGAAGGCTTAACTATGGATAAGAGCTCAAACTAAGATACTCGTAATGGAAAGACATTAAGCCCATTAAAAAGCCCGTAATGCACCTGGCGTCAATAAGGAAATTTATCGGCGAATGGGCTAAAGAAGAAAAGGAGCAAGCGGATCTCTTCGCAGAACTGCAAGAAGATACGTTTAAACCGTTTGTCGGAAAACCATTGGCCGAAGATCTCAACGCCAATACAGGATAGGACAACTTTAACATCAAAACGGTATCACTGCCCGAACTTTGACAGACCATAAGGATATTAAAAAATAACAAAGGTCCGGGATACGACCTTATTACTGGTGCAATTTTTAAGGAGCTGCCTAAAAAGCATTAGTCAAGCTTTTGTATATTATAATTGCTTTCTTGAGAATTTTATATATCCCAAGACAATGGAAAGTCGCAGAAGTCATAATGGTTCCGAAACCGGGAAAAAGTTCAAATGACCAAAAAAATTATATAGACCTATTTCACTCCTGCCGATAATATCCAAGGTCTTTGAGAAGTTTTTTTGAAAACGAGCCTGGCTACATGGTATATAAGAAATAGCGACATTCACAGAGATTTGGGAGGTGCTACCGTATCTGTCTTAGCAATTAACTTTGCTCAAAAGCTTTGTTCTCGTCTCCACGATCACTGCAATAACGAAACTATACAAACTCTGAATGAGACTAACCTTGTGCGCCGACTACAATGAACAAGAGCTTTAGATCTATCGCTTTTAGTATAAACCACATGCTAGTAGGTGCCTTCAATGGAAAATAACCTACCAAACCCAACAGAAAATTAAACTAATTGTTAAGGTAACTTAGTCGTAGTTTGGAAGATATGGGAGATTTTTAAGTGAGTAAGAATCTCCCACTATTATGAACACGAGCGGCCAGTCCTCATAGTGCCTACGAAGATTTTTACTTACCCACGGAAAATACAGGGTCCTCTCCCGATCGTCACTATCCAACCATTTCACTGCGACCTTACATTCACTATGTTAGACCAATTCACGAATATGCTAGTCAAGTAACGAGTATTTCTCCCTTTTATAATATCTATACCCATAGAATCCAAGCTGATTATTTCAACTTGCCACCCTACGAGATCCGCTTTGGAAAAAGTAGTGATAAAGAAGCCCGGCTTTTTCCAGAGCAACAAAAAAAAGTTGTTCCTCAATTGAAAAACAGAAAACTAATTAAAACCATAAATCAAACTTACAGCCCAAGTGTGACTTCAATGTGTCGGTGATGGCGATGATCGGTGCTCCGTATTCTAAACTGGACTCATCGTGCGACTTGTTAGGAAAAGCAATCGTCCCCGTTCTTTTGTTCCTTGTAAAGACAAAGATGAGAGCTTTTTCTTCTTCCAAATCGTAAGTTAATTGAATAACACTGGCTTCTTTCTATCCATACCACAACCCCATTAAACTTTCTCACTTATGCGTTTAATAAAAAAATTCCCTGCAAAACAGCAGTGCATTCCATATTATAGCACCAATATACAACATTTAGGATCATCTTCACGAGATAAAAAACATTTTAAACTACAGCACTCCATGTACCTTAAATCTGTGCACGAATGGCGAAGATCCTTGGCAAGTCGCACAATGCACTTCCCTCTGTCACATCAGATACAAAGTATGAAAACAAACTACTGCAGACGGCTCCTCGAGGACATCTTAATCCTTGTTGTCTATACGCGGTGCTCAAAATATTATTGAAGTGCTTCGTTTCCAAAGAAAACAAAACTTGGCGACACTTGGAGTTGATTTTGTTACAGTAAATTAAGAAGTTTCAAGTTGTTAAGAATTACATTTTGGTAAACAGTGTCTTCTGAACTCCTCATATGAATATAACTGAAGATGCTTTGCTAAAATTTGTAAGAATAAAACTTAGAAAGAACTGAGGAATGCAGGATGAAAGACTCAAGAGTTTTTTTTAAAAAATTTTCAAGTCGCTCGAGTGTGCAAAAACTATAAGCCACAAGGAATTTGAGGATAGACGAAGGAAACTTTTTTCAGATCGATGTGAAGCAATCAATGCAGAAATTACATCTGGAATAGTGGAAATTACTAGAAAAAAGTAGAATCAGGGTAATAGCATCACTTAGGAGGCATTTCAAGCAGTAATTGAAAAAATAAAGTTGGTCAAGTCACCATGCAAGGATGAGTGGAAAACACGGAGCGATTCTCAAGATAAAAACAAGAATCCAAACACATTCACCTTCGTCTTGTAATAGTCATTAACTGAGCATAAAAGACACCATCCCAGCTCCGGAAATCCATGTTGAGTTCAACCGTTCACACTTAAATTAGTTAAAACGTTATAACGTTTAAACGTTTAAAAGGCTTTTAGCCGCAGTCCTTCAAGGGTAGGTAGAAAAACGAAAGTCTTTGCAACGACATTAAATCAGAGTAAAGCAGGTAGCCAGGAATGAGTTCTAGGATTGGATATTTAACAACTGGCCCCAATAAGTAGAAATTTAAATCTTTGGACAAAATAGGGAGTTTTTATTTGGCGGATCGCTCGAGCATGTCGAGCATGAGGACAAATATAAAAAAATATCGGAACAACACAACACCACCACACCACTGGAATACAAGATATTGATTCTTCATATTTTTTCAAACAATAGATTTGCTTTGAGACAATTTTGATGGAGTGTTCAGCATGAATGGCATACAGTTAATCAAAAAAGTAAGTATAAAAGTGCATTCTATGGAAGCAAAGAAAACTGTGACAGCCTTAAAAATTTGTTGGAGCTTTAAGCTCAAGAAAAAGGGTCGAATATCTTTTTGAAAAATAGGCTGGTTAGTTTGACAAAACATCACGACAGACAGCTAAACAAATGAGGAATGCCAACAATTTCTCTATCTTGGAAAAATACCAGTTTCACAGTCAATACCTTGGTTGAAATTTGGGACTCGATGCTACTTCGATTTGTCCAAATCAAGACCTATAAAACACTCATCTCATCAGTTTTTCTATATGAAGCCTAACGTGGGACAATAAGCAAGACAGCAGCGACCTTCGAAAGGAAAAATTCTACGTTGGATATTCGAGCCTGTCAGCGTGAGGGGAGAATGGAGGTGCAGGATCGTTCGCGAACTCTACGAACTGTGAATATGTTCGTGATTCTACACATTAAAATATTTTCGAATCTCAGACGCAAGGTTCATGAAAAAAGAGAATACCGAACCAATCAAGCTGCTGCTGATGCCAGGAAGCTCGGCCTAGGCAACTGGAAACAGCGTACCCATGATCAAAAAGGATGGAGAGCAGCCCAAGTTCAGATCATCAAAAGTCCGGTAACCATATAAGCTAGTTATAATTCGAAGGGGAAATGCAGACCGCAGAGATCATCCAAAAATTTATAAATTAATTTCAAAATCTATGACGAGTTCGTTATGATAACGAAAATTCAACAATTAACAAATTACTGGACCGATGACAACGCAGGACTACATTACTACGCTCCTTAAGCGTTTGACTAAGTTTATGCTTATGACGTCGAAATCTGGTTTGTGAAAGATCAAAGACTAATTTGGAAACTCGTGCTTTAGCGTTATTTCCTTATCATTCAAACTACTACAACCATCTTTTTTAGTCTTCAAATAATGGAAATAATTTATGACTTCAGGAGTTTTTCACTCACTTTTTTCTCTTTGTAAAGTCGTAACTTCTCTGCAAATTCTTAACTTCATTTGATTCCGAAAATTGTTTTAAAGGAACGAACTTAATATGAATGATTTCTCGTTTACATAATTAAGGGCCCAAAAAAAACACATGAATGCAAAGAATGCAGAAGATAAATAAGAATGAGCCTTATAAAGTGCATCCCATTTAATTCAGAGATGAAAGACGCCTCATCCTTGACAAGATAAATCCTTTCAAGTCACATTTCTTTTTAAACTTTCCAATGGGCACATAAAAATGAACTTAGTTGTCAAGTTCATTTTCGTAAAAAAGAAGAAGAACAAATACAATCTTATTTCTTCTAGAGGACATCAGTATTTTAAAATAATCCCTTCAAAGTATTACGGTTATGCATACCACGTCCCATCAAGCTAAGAACCATCTGAAATACACTCCACGAAACTAATCTCAAATGGGCTTACTCTGTCATATTCGTAACATAATGTCCACTCGAGGCATATTATTCGAATTCAAATTCAAAGTGCACAATCTCGTTGTTGGTAAATATTTAATAAAGCCCATTTCGGGGGATCTTTGAAACTTCCACAGACATTCCACCATAATACATCCCTGATGCAATTTGCAAATTGGCTCACAAGTTGCCTCTTTATCCAATCTACTCCGCCAAGGGGCACATGGAACTTCTCACAAAAAGTGAATAAGTCAAGCGAGGCAAATTCAATTCGAAACAACATCTTCACATATGTTCCTGCAAATAAATTTCCAACATACACATACATATTGTTCGTAGCCCCGTTGCCCCACAATGCACCCCTTTTCGCTCGAGTCATTTATTTTTACGACAATTATCCAATTCCAGCCGAATCAAGGAAATCAACGGAAATGAAAGGATACGATTTCGAGCAATTGAATCCTGTTTCCTTCTGCTGAATATCATTCGCATCAACATAGCTAACAGAACTTTTCGTGCATTTCCTCAAAGCAACACACAAAAATAAGGACTAATACATTAAGTGTAGATATCCTTTGCCAACCCCAAGGCTATAGTGGCTTAGCTTCTCGTTTCGCAAATGGCTTGTACGCATCGCAGCAGTTCGAGTGGCGTGTTAACTTAAACGGCCGCGATGGAATTTTGAAAATTTATTTGTGAATTTAAACACAAATATCACCCCGTAGAATTGAGCTTTTCATAAATATCAAAACGCGAGGGTATGCGGCACGGCTGCGGCGACCCACCTAATTGGACATGCATACATTCGCCCAGATAAATGCCCGAGGCTTTGGCATTCCAAAATTCAATTTTTGTCAGAAATGTGTGGAACTCGGAGCTTGTTTTTTTTCGATATCCTTTCACTTGATTGGAAGCTTAAGGCAGTTTCGGTCCCTAAGGCAATCGAATCAATTTAAAGCTTTCGAAAGGGTTTATAGCTAAAGTGGATGGAATTACTTGTGCTTGGATAATAGGCTGATTCGTATGACCCCAAATTTCAGCAAATATTAGAAAAAGTATTTTTGGATTATGATGGGGCTAGAAAGGTAGTTTAAAAAAATTGTTATTGCTAGCACAGGGTTATAGATGGTTGGGTGCTTTTGGGGATGTCCAGTGTTGTGACTGTTGCTATACATTCAAGTGGTACTATTTGGTATTTTCTGTAGCGAAACTTTCTGAACTTGCAAGGGCGAGGGCTGAACGAGCAAAAAATACCTTCAGCACTTTAAATATATAAGAACAGAGGACGTATTCTCTCGATGGAGTCGACGCTGGCGTCACGGCTTCAAACGGGAACAGAAGGTATACAATATCTCAGCTTCTTCGACATATTCGGAGTGAGGACGGATAAAGATCTTTAAGGATAAATACTTTTTTTTTGGAATTGATATAGAAATGAGAAATGATATAGAACTAAGCCGGCTCTTCGTCCTTAAGGATTTTACGTTAGATCTGTGGCCATCAAAATTGTGGACTGAGGTTGTCAGTGCTACTTTAAAAAAAAAATAAAAATTTTACGAAGCAGCCGTCGAGTCGTACCACCAACCATCAAGGGGATAACCAATACCACTTTATTTAAGGAGCTCTTATTATTATGATGATGAATGCGTGCGTCAGAGATAGAAAATACACACTTACTCGTAGCAAGGCTGCAGCACAAAATAAGAGAAGCATGGACCATTTGTCGAAACCTCAGTCTTCGTCAGTCAGGTTAAGTAACAGTGGCTTCCACAAGGCACATACCATTTTGGCCCATTGTGATACCTCGAGGGTTATATGGATTTACATCTCTTCCTATGTTGGGGAGGAAGTGGGTTTTAAGATAGTTCCCTTCTGAGTGGCAATGAAGTGGAAGGTGCGAAGAACTAGTTTGTCTCTCTAATGAACCGAGCGAAGTCTTTTGGGTTTGCTTTAGTAAGTTGGGGCAAAGCTGTGAAGAAATGGGAGCATTGATTTCTATATCTTGATATGCTCTTGCCTGGCATTCATAGAGGAGATTTAGTAGCTTTCTGGTTCTCTGTTTGTTAAGAAGGTGGGACGTGGAAGCCGTCGTCGATATGGTCACCAACACTGTTCTCCTTGCTATGAGAAGTTTCATCCCTCACAGGGTGAAAGTAATCAAAGCGAAGGTAAACTCGTGGTACGACTCGAGCTGTAAAGAAGCTATCAAGTTGAGGGAGTTAAGTTTTCCGAATTACAAAACCTTAATCTTCTTTCTTGTCCCAAGAGGATGTTTTTATTACCTCTTCATGATCTTTCATTGCAAATCAACACCATCTTTAAATTAACACAGATTTCTAAAAACCAAAGCCCACAAGCCTCTTCGAATTTTTATCTGACTCAATCTCCCAAGGACCTTTAAAAATCATTATTTAAAAAATGATGCAAATAATGCCGAAGACAGGCGAACCTTAAGGCTCATATTATGCCTACTCCATGAATTCCACAAGAACTTGAGATATTTTGCGTAAGCCTTCCGCTTGCCTGACCCAATTTTACAAAACATTTTCGATGGTTTCGACCTCACCTTTTTTTACCAATAGTTGGGCCAATACGGTTGCAATCCTTTGCATAGCATCAATTTAAAATGGCACCCCGCAGATAATATCAAAGTCGCATTAAGATAAGTGTGCAACAAATCGATTGTCTAAAAGCATATGGTTTGTGGTGCGTAGCCCCATCTTACCGAAACTAAAATTTTGCTTAATCTAAGCCCTTGATTTCTCTCAAAAAAATGGGTAAATAAACCTCGTTAGAGCTGTCCATTGTCTTGACATTTACCTTCTTTCGATTTCCACTTGGAAAAAGAATGGGCAAATAATGACGCCATCCGAAAAACTATACCCACCATTCGCACGTTCAGGATGCATTGGCGTCTCTATGATGACGTGTAGGTTTTACGAGCTCAAAACGAGATATGGAAAAGAAGCAGGTGCTCATTTTGTTTCGATTCCCGAGGTTATTGGGCCTTGTATGCAAATAATCCTTTCGCATTCATGCATAGAAACCAACAGCTGACCCGACTTAAAAATTGGCAAGCTTTCTCTTACCCATATTCCAAAGACTCCTTTTATATTAAAGTTTCTAACTGCATTACTTAACTTCATAGAAAGGTCGGCTTGTCCAAGTTTGCCTCTCATAAAAAACGCTATGCGTTCAATCAGTCAACAGGCGCTTCTTGAGCATTCTGGGGACGTTCTGCGTTGCTCTGATATATAAAACTGAAGCGGGCCGATGAAGTTAATTTATTAGGTAAGGTAATTAAAAACTTGTCAAGTTATATTTTTCTGTAGTTAATAAAGGACCCTTACTTTTGTAGGAACAAATGCCATTTGAAATTTGTGAACCTTAAAGGGCTTTCGCCTTCTTTCGGTTCCTCGTTTGACACAAAATTTCTGATGCATTTCATGTTTACGTTAATAATAAAATCAAGGTTATTCTTATATCCTCACTAAAAAAAATGCAAAATGTCTTCAACAAAATAAAGGAGCTGACACCACAGTCCGTTTGAAAATAAAACACACGGAAATACTATTCCCCCAAAGAGTTACCTTCAAGTCCAAGTTGGTAATAAACCTTCGACCATAAAACAAAATCACGCATTTCTTTACTGGACTAAAATTTCATAGCCAAGGTCAAGGATATTCGTCGTTCACCAAACGTGTTTCCTGCAACGCGTTTTACCGTCGCTATTTTGCTCGATGATAAACTGACCCAGAACCTTTTAGCGAGCAAAAAGAAAAAAAAAACAAATCCTTATAGCCTCGTAAAACCTGCGACCAACTTTCCCCCGTGAAACAACAGCTCAAGCACCCTCACATGCACCTGTTGTGGAGAGTTTCATAAGTTTACACCACGAAGCTTCGTGTTTATTACTCTTACTCTTAGTTTTATGAAAGCGAACAGGATCTTATGGCCATACAATCATTCATTATTTACAACGTCTTTTAATAGCGATCCTTCAGCCAAAGCACATACACACCTAAATAAACTGTAAATCTACCATTAAAAGGAAACCGCTCATTTGTTCCAACAGAGTGTGAGTACTGCCGGCCACCGTTGTACCTTTGTCGGCCCAAAGTCATATTTATAGCATCCTTAAGGCTCTATTTCCATCACGTCATGTCATTATCTTGAAAGCATTTTATCTTCTGCGAGATATTTCGCAAAACTATTATGATCCTGCATAAACCGGTGGGACTGTGGCAGGCAGTTAGCAGATATTGAGGGCATAGAGTTTCTTCCCATCGGGTCCCCCCGGGCCGTTTTATCTCACAACTCACAACTGATAATAATGGACAATTCAACCAACTGGCAAAAGAAATCGATGTCCTTAAGATATTTATCTTCGAGCTTATAGAATCTCCCATCCCCTGGCAGGCAGGCCAAACGAAGAGGTTTCTCAAGTACCCCATTGTAATGTGCTCAGATCCCCTAAGGCGCATAGAGAGTGCCGGCGAAAAGTTTCTTATGACACTGTAATCAACTTTGTCGCCGCATTGAGTGATAGGACGAAATGACAGACTCCGAAGGATATTCGAAGCTAACAAAAAGGAAGAGCGATAACATTAAACTAGGCGCAATCATTTTGATGGAGGTCTGGCACCAGGGTATAATCGTACGCTTGCATACTCGTAAAACGAACTGCTTAATGCGGTTGTGTTGTGTGACGTAGAAACATCGAGTCCTTTGTAACTCAAATGTGATTTTTGTTCGATGTGGTGGTTTGCACGAATGAAATGTAAAGAGTTCTATGCATGCAAATAGTTTTTTACAATTTTGGTACATTTACTCATCGACTGAACGAAACCCAGGATTATTGGTTGATATTTCCTGATGACATTCAGTCAAATTTTAAGTCAACCTGTTATTGTTCTGTCATATTAATCAAAGGATATCAGAATAATATTTTCATCTATTAATATGATAACTTAATCTCTTGCTAATTTACTGATCACGCCATCGATTCTTTGCGTTCTAAATTCGGTCTTCCTTTTTTTTGAAACTCGGTGGCTGAGATTCGAAGACGCTGGATATGGCCGTCATGATAGTCGAGGGTTTATTGCCTAGTTCACCTTATCCTCCACTCGCAATACTGCCAGACAAGACCTTATATCCGACGTTGACGAAATTTTTCCTTCAAATAGCTCCAAAATCAGTTCCGTTGTTTTGTTTACTGTCCAACATAAGGCTAGATGAGTCTTTTCTAGAGAATGATTGTTGACCGTCGAGTTAGGAGTTTTGCTCTTAGTTTTTTAGACAATGGCTTTGGATTTTTAAGAATGCGTCTTTGTCGGATTTCCATAAAAGTGTACTTCGACCCGAGTATGATAGACTTCTTTACTTTAATGTCTTTTGTGATGTTTTGTCAAAAAAGGTTTTCGATGTACCGATTTTTTATCAACAATATGTATTTTCTTTGACATTTTTTATTGAAACCCGACCGCTACAAGAATTAAGTTTTCGAAATACCGTGACGGCGCATCTCCTTGCAGGAATTCGGTGCAAATGTGGAAAAATTCGGCGATGCTTAATGCAGAATGCAGCGCAAATTTTCGAATACTGAATGATATCAGATTTCTCGGGATCCCGGAAACCTTTTTCAACATTGTGTTGTAGGCTGAAGTTCGGCCTTCTTTCTCTTTTGGTCATTATCGTAAGGCAGCTGCTACTCGTAGTACATCCAAAGTTTCTTTTCGATCGGTGACAATATTTTCTTCACAATTGCGGATTGGGTAGATGCCAGTTTTGTGGAAATCAAAGACTATTCATCAAGACTATCTTCGTCGTTTGTTATATGCACCTTTTAGCTATATTTTGGCCGCGTGGCGAATTATAGTGAGGCGATGGCTTCTCGGACGAGGACCATCCTTTTTATTGTCGTGGTGTCTTCGTTATTTGATGCGGCTTGCAACTACAACATCCAAACGTCATCTTGACGGATGGGTGCGATGTAAATTTTAGTTTACCATACGTTCACAACATATATCAAATTGAATTGTTGGTGTACACAAGGGCAGCGTCCTTGGTCCAATGCTCTACATTGATTTCTTTGGTGACGAACCGCAGGCACTTGATTTGATGGTAATGAGCTGTCCGCTCTGTTATACTACACTCTTGAATGAAATATGATCAATCGTTGAATGACTCAATATGACGACATCAATCACTTCTTTATGTTGCAGAGCATTTGTGATTATTGGCACCTTGGACTTACGAAGCTTGATCAGTATGAAGTCTAACAATTTCAAGAAGTCTTAACATCTGACTCACTATGTGGTTTTTAAAGCTATTTGAATTCGAAATACATGTTGTTTATTTTTGTAAAATAAAAGGAGGGCTATGATCGCCTAAGTTTGGATCAAATCTGATCCTAAAAATAGAAGAATACCGCACGTTATCCCCAAATATGTAAAACACAACAAATGCAAAAACGACTTATTTTTTAGTCTTGTATTTTTTTTTTTTTCAGAAAAATAAATCATAAAACAAAATTTCACTATTTTCCATTTGCATCTCTCCAAAATAGACTTGATTAAATTGTTTTTTTTTTCCAAAAAGCATATACGAGTATATTTATTTATTGTAATCTTTTTTTCTGTAATCCTGTTTCCAGTCTCTCTACGATAAAGCGTAATTTTTTCTCTTACTTCTCAATTATTCAAATGGCTTTTTGCTGACTTAAAAGGGTGGCAGGATAACGATTGTGCCGCCATGTTGGACAGTTCTTTATTCCAGAGTGGATACAAAATTAAAACAAATAAACAACATGGATGTGATGACAATAAAATGCATCGTGTTCCTGCAGAGTACCGATAAAAACAAATATCCTGAGGAACGAGAAAATTTTAATTTTACTAAAGAACTCGTGTTATTTTCTTTTCTGCACTCTCTTAAACTGAATCTGTTGTTCCACGTCCTTTGGTCCTGGAAAAAGTTTCCTTTTTGGAGATTGATATTTAGATAACGTGTTCCGCTTGTTCTGGTTTGATAAAAGGTAAATAAAATTGGAACTCTGTTTGTGTACGTTTTTTTTGGGATGAGGCTTATAGACTGGGGTTGAAAACGATGTTTCCTAAGACTCGCAAGAACTTAATTACGGAAGAAAGTTTAACAATTTCGGGAAGAAGTTTTGCTTTAGACTTTAGGGATTATCGGCTTAACCGGTAGATAACTTTTGTGGAAGTTATAATTTTACTCAAAGTTGTAGCTGTTAGAATGAGATATCGCATGCGTCCACCTTAACTGAAGATAAATCCAGAGATGCATGTTAATTTTCAAGTTGATATTGAATCATTTATAAAAACATTGGTGAACTTTTCTTTTAAAGATATAAGTGATTTTTAGGGTATGCAAGACTACACAGAAGGGTTGATGGTGTAGGAACTCGACGAGGGTGTCCGACCTCAATATGAAGATGGCAGCACTCGTCAATAAAAGCTAGTGAATGTACTTGCGCATCTTTTGACAGTTACTCACCAAAGTTTCAGGCATTTTTTAATTAATTTTTAATTTAAAGAGCTTGGCAGAACGTTCGGGACGTCCAAAGTCTGCAACATCTGACGATAATATCGGAAAAGTTTACCAACTGGTTCTAGACTACCGCCAAATTGAGCTTTGAAAACGTCCAAAGAATATGTTTGTTGCTGTTTGCGGGTTGGATGCCGCCTTTTCTCACGTTAGGCCAAGAACGTATTCGAATGAATATTTCCAACGGTCTGTTGGCGCAGTTAAAGCGCAATAAATTCGAGTTTTAGCACCGATTAATTACTGTAGATGAAACTTGGATACACCATTATATTTCCTTAACTAAGGTAGAGTCAAAACAGTGTACTGCAAATGAGGAACAGGCTCCAACAACTGATTTTTAGCCTGCGAAAGTGAGGGCGACTGTCTTTTGGGATAGTCACGGAGTTATCTTAATCGATTGCAGTAGAACGCCGGTTATCCGAATGAATTGGGACCGAAGTCGATTTGGATAATCGGACATAGATTAGTAATAAAAAAAAAACGAACTGTCACACATAGAATAAACTTTAATAAGTTCAACAAACACAGTTCTACAATAACACTCACTTGAACATTTCGATCAGAGTACGTTGCAACCCCATTAGGCCTTCACAAAAACACAAAGTATAAAAATATATCCGTGCCGTGCCTTTTTTTGAAATTGCGATTCCATCCAGTGCTTGCCGTGAAACCAGCTACACCAATTTTTCACTAAACATTCGCGCCTTTTTACATGAAATCAGTCCTGAAATCGGTTGTCCAATTGAAATTGAAAAATGAATTGAAAAACAACATTCTCAAGCTGTTCATCCTTTGTCTTGTTCATTACTTTTTGCGACGAACTTCCATCTATTTTATTTTTAATATCAGTAATTGTAGCCGCCCCGACACCAAAACTATCTGCCAGTACCCTTCACGATACCCCCTTTTTTAACTGATCCTTTAGTGATAGGACGACACGTTTCCGCTGTGCACTCATTTTGGTCATTTCGCGTATCATATAACCGTTTAAAACAGCGATCCGCACAATGAGAGAGGGAGGTAGTGTCTTGCAAAAAAGGAAAACGTCACAAGCTGAAGGCTGAAATTGTGAAAAAAAACGCGCTGTCTCAAACTTCAGAGGTTGCCATTGTGAAAATCCACGAATTATGGGTTGAACTGTTTGACCTCCGCCTTAATCACCAAATCTAGCCCCAAGTGACTTCTTTTTGTTCCCTAATCTAAAAACTGCTCTCAGAGAACAGAGATTTTCATCAAATGAGGAGACAATCACTACTGTGAAGAATTATTCTGCAGAAAAAAATACCGAGTAACATTTGGGATGGGAGCATCGCTGGAAGAAGTGTGTAGAGTTATAAGGAGACTATGGAGGAAAATAAAACTAAAATTAAGAAAAAATGTCTTGTTTCGTTGTTAGGTCGCAAACACTTTTCTGACCACCCTTGAAGAGCTTTGAATAAAGGGTTTTTCAACAGGGACGCTACAAAAGTAGAGCGACAGGACAGCAAACGACGCTCTTTTGACATTTCTCTTCAGTAAGATTTGCCATTTCATGATGGAAAGATATACAAGCCAACAATGAGTCGAAATTATTAACTTACTTAGTTTAGTCAATTGACTAAAAAAACATAATATTGATGAGACTTTTGGCATTAAAATTGAACAAAAAAAAATTTTTATATGAATTTGTCCGGAAACTTATAAACGGCAGTGTATATATTTATGCATATTTTTTTATCTGATAAGGTAGCTATAAACTAAAAATTTAATTCATTTTGAACTTTTTTTATTAGAAAATTAAATTGATTTTAATTGAAGAAATCAAATTGTCCCTTTTTTAGACAGTTTTTTCGTCATAAAATTCAAACCACCCTGTGAAATTTAACCAAAAGCTTTTCAGGTGATCTTTATGCACACACGCTTCGAATGAAACCAATTTGGCTTCGATAGCTTGATTTGTTCTCGAGTTAGGCTGTACGAAAGAATCCGCACAAACGTACGTACGTACGTACACACACACACACACAGACATCTTTCTAAAAATCATGGAATCCGACTACTGGGACCGCCAAACGTGGAGAAATGTAAAAATTTTGAATTTCGAAAATCGGACCGATTACAAGAACTTCCTGATGGGAAGTTAATAATTACTGTTTGGTGTGGTTCATGGGCCAGCGGCGTCATAGGGCCATACTTCTTGCGTGATGATCAAGACCAGCACGTTACTGTGAATGGGGCTCGCTACCGTTCAATGATAACCGAATATTTTTGGCCCCAATTAGATGATATGGACTTGAAGGACATGTGGTTCCAACAGGACGGCGCCACAAGTCACACAGCGAATGTCACAATCAATTTATTGGAAACCAAGTTTGGAGAACGTGTTATCTCACGAAATGGTCCAGTCGCTTGGCCGCCTCGGTCTTGCGATTTGACGCCGTTAGACTATTTCCTGTGTCCCTTAAAACGTTGTTCAGTGGACAAGTCTTAGTGCTGCCTTCTTTTGAAAAAATCATGTATAGTACAAAAAAATTATGTTATGATAATTTATATTTAGTCACTATTTTAATTGCCAACATCTGGATTGATGTTCCTTTGAAACAACTTCGAGTTTCTTTTGCTGATATGCAAATTGGCCTTTTAATGAACAATAATTTTCGGAAAATTTTGGCATGTCGGAGCTCAATTTAAATTGAAACTTCTTAATTGAAATCTCTGCCCCTTCGAATGATTTAATTAAAAGCAACCGAATTTCATCAATGCCAAATTTTGATCCCACTTTTAATCCCTTCCAAAGTTTACGCCATCAACGTAAACAATATCAGAAATAGCAATAAAGTTTCATTTTTATCAAAGTCTATCAACCGATAAACGTGCCGATCCCCTCCCCTTCTAAATCAATAGCTATCGTTCATTTCAAACTGGTGCGGCGGTCGAAGCTTTTAATTACTTCAACCAACCCCAAATGATGAAATCCATTTGACAAACTGTCAATTTGTAAAAGATTATTCATGTTGCGGCGCCCCTGGTTCTGTAATTTCCATAGACCCATCAAATCCCTATCCAGCAGCCTAAGGTAATATACCTCGACAATGGGCCGAAATATCTGAATCCATTAATAAATAATGCGAAATCAACAATTCAACGAAGTGAAACACGTGGAAGCCATCTAACAGGCTCCACACAAAAGGACATTAACCATTTCACTTTATTTCAATATTCAAAAGTTGTGGAATAATTTATTGTGGTGTCATGGCTGCATACCTTCTCTACAAGCAATCCTGGCGACTTTGCTGTTATTCAAAGGTTAGTTAATTCCATCACCATTTGAAGTTTCAAGCTTCCGAGCAGAAAGTAGAAGAAGGGGGCAAAAACGTTTTGTTAAATGCAAAAAGGACAACCTATCCTCTATTAGAATTCCCTCTGGTGTGGCACAGAGTGTTCAGACTTATTTGTTGGTCTTAAGTTCTGGAATTTGAAAGACTGTGTCCTCTTTCGAATTCTTTGTTACAAGTGACAGTTAATTAAACATGAATGGCAAGGGCGATGATGATGTTGGTTTTCGAGAGAGTTTTAAGCAAAAATTTTTCGACACGCGATGTTGACAAAATAAAAAAAAATTATTTTCTTTATTTTAAGGCTCTGCCAGAGTTGAAAAGCTTAAAAGCATGTTGCAAAATGAAAAGTCTCTTGCATGGTCTCTGGTGTTTCTTCTGTGACCAGTTTCTTCTGTGAAATTCGCAACCCACCTTTTTTCAAACCAATGCAATCTTAACAGACAGGCCTCTGTGACCCTTGTTGTAAAAAAAACACCCGGCAGCACATCAAAAAGTGAAAACTATCAATCGCTCAACCAAAAAAAAACACGACCCTGCTTGCCAATGAATCTATCTCTGCTTTCTTTGGAATCGTTTCTCTACTTTTAGTCCATTGTTTTGACTTTGTGATTGGATGGGCCCATGTCTCATCCAGGTGAATTTGTCGACGCAAAAGCTTGACTTCATTGCTATGAAACTTTGTCAATAAATTGGCATGATACATGATAATACATATGATGCACACCTTTATGTCAAATGCCTTTCATATCAACAAGCTACAGCTCTTTCAGTCTTCCAATATTTTTATGAAGATTCTTGGCAGTTTCTGTTGTGGTCAGCTCATCTATTAGACCACTGCGATTTACCGCCTCGTTTAATCTCTACAACCAAACAGCAAGAGACAAGTGACGTCTATACATATAGACATAATCTAGCTCCACTTTGTCGTAAATAAGTTCATTTAGAATCGAGAATTCTCTTCTTCAGAGGATAAGAAACCACTCTTAGGACGGTCTCAAGACTGCAACTTTTCATATTATTTCTCGTGTGCTGCAGGGTTCCACTTTGACTACGACTTTGTTTTTAATTTTTGTTTTAGAATCTGGAACTATTATAGATATGGAACGGCGTTATCATATTATCAAGGGTATCAAAAACAGGTAAAATTTAATGCCTCCAAAAGTCACGACAGCATTGACGCTGTACAAATGCATTATTTAAAAATGAGACTAGCATTTTTCTATAAGTGGCCTTTGCATCACTGAAGCCTAAAGACTCTCTATCCGCGGAATGCTTCTCGGTTGGATTGACCATATTACTGATATCTTCATCAGTCAATGATAAATGAAATGGCGCACACTGCAATGATTCGGTTTCGGCCGATAAACAAATTTTGATAGGCTTACACAATTGTCTTCAAACTTAAGTATCGGCCAACTACTAAAAAGATGTGGCACTTTAGCAGCGCGGGCACACTATCGATTCTTTAGTCAGCCGATAGCTCGATGTGCTCAGAACTTTGGCGCTGAATGGTCATATTTTTCAATATTTTGCTTCCAAGTCCAAATACGTGGCTGACCGTTGAAACGGACATTGTAAATTTGAAAGATTGATAGAAGTAAAAGGATGTTATTTGGAATGCATTGTGTTAAGTTTTCAATGCAATATTCTATTTATTAGCGGAATGCTCCCAATTTTCTCGGTTTTTTTTTCTCCTTTCTTCTTCTTCGTTCTATAATAAAAACAATAAATATATTTCTGGAAAAAGCTTTCGTTTTGCGACCGCTCTATGCAAAGTTCAAGTGTGCGCGAATTACGATAGCTATCGTGATTTAATTTAAATTTGTTATTTCTTTTTTTTTACAACGAAAATACTTTGTTTCGTTTTGATTAAATTTTTTATTTTATTAAGTTCGATTTTACTTTTAGCTTAATGGATTGTTCCAATTGGACTTGTTTGGATGGAAGCCAAGCGCAGAATGACGCCGCTTCATATTACAAAAAAACAAACAAGAGCATTTATTCTTATCAGAAAAGAAAAACAAAAGAGAACATAAAAGATTACAGCTACGAATATGGAATCTAAGTTAACATAAAAAAGAGAGCAAAAGAAAAGTAACAGAAAAGCTTAACATTAAACACAATTAATTTTAATAATGAGAACGCAACATGATGCCCAAAGAGCTTTTGTCTTTAAGCTGCGTTATGTATCATAACTCCTCCCCTTCCAGAATGAACTGCGGAAACGGAAGTTCATTAGGTGTTTTGATTGAGTGTTCCAGGTGGATGCATTTTTATCTTTAGATGGGATTCCATATTTGATACATTCCTTCTTCTTCCTTCTTGACATTTTCTTCGGGTTCTTAATGGGTTTGACCGCCACACTCACCTATTCATTGATTAAGGAAAGGAAAGGGTGGGAGCAAAGTGGAAGTACGTTGTCTAGTTTGGGTTTTTAGAAATCAAATTTGTGTTCTACAATGGGGAATGCATTGTAACTCCAAATGATTTAGTAACATTTCTTAATAAGCACATGATTTTTTTTTTTGTATATAGTACATATTTTTATTTTTTTTTTTTTTGTAATATAATTGCCGTCATCTTTATATTTTTTTTTGTTTTAAGCTAACTTTTTTCCTTTTTCTTAATTTTTGTTTGTGCACCTTGCGTTTATTGGTATCTACAGTTATATTATTATTTCTTTGTACTATATGTTCGTTAAAACGAGGAGAAAGTTTATTTCTTCTGTCATCCTGTTCAAAGACCTTTTCATTTATGTTATAATTTGGGGGATCCACGCGTTTCTCATTTAGTTTATCTATTACGTTAGTTTTGTATGCTAAACTTCGCTCGTAAATTATTTTTCTTAGGTGCTCATAGTTTTTTATATGTTCTTGTAAGTAATCCTGCTGTGTTCTATTAAAATTCTGGGTGGATAAAACTGGATTTGACGTGTGTACGTGACCCGTAAGAATCTCAAAAGGTGTAAGCTTGGTAACGGAATGTATAGAATTATTGTACGTAAGTACAGCTTCGTCCACAATTTCACTTATAGCCCTATCTGAATGCTTAGCTTTTATAATTCTTATCAGTTCCGTAAGCGTGGAGTGAAATCTTTCCACTGTAGAATTGCCAGTTGAAGTTTTTGCACATATAGGATGTAAATCTATGTCATATATTTTTAGGAAATCTTTAAAAAGTGTAGATAAAAATTCACTTCCATTGTCCGTTATGACCTTTTTGGGGATTCCATGGTGGGCAAAAAAATGCTTAAGGGATTTTATTAGATTTATACTATTTCGCGCAGGTAAAAGATATACGCTAGAAAATTTACTAAATCTATCCACTATCGTCAAAAAATTTTCTTTGTGTATAGAATACACATCTAAGTGCAATATATCTAAAGGCTTTGAAGGCGTTTCTGTTAGTTGAAATTTAAGAGGGGCTCTTAGGCGATCATATTTGTATCTTTGGCATAAATCACAATTATTGATAATGTTTGTTATAGCGTACTTTAAATTTGGGAAATAAAATTTTCTTTTTAAGTGTTCGAGTGTTTCAGTTATCCCTCTATGATGAGAATTTTCGTGATAGGTCCGAATTATATTTTCCTGTTCGTCCCGTTCTGTTATGTCCTGAAGAAAAATTGTACTCCTCACTAATTTTATTTTGCTATGTTGAAAATATTTAGAATAAACGGATTGTATTGCATGAAAGGTTAGATCGTCAGTTAAAATAGCTGTTATTCTTTTTGTGTTTGCGTAGTTTTTCAAAATATCAACTATGTTTGTTTCATTATTTACATCATTTATTTCTATAATGTACCTCTTTTTCCGTTTGAATAGAATTTTAAATTTTGTGCTAAGTTTCTTTCTATTTTCATTGTATATAATTATAACCTGGTTCGAAAATTCGTTAATTGACCGTTCTGTTATTGGGATTCCATCGTCTGTGTTTTCTATTGCCGAGTGAATTGTTGATAAACGTTCAATTTCGTCGATATTATTAAACAGAGACAAATTGTCCTGTTCTGGTAATGGGAGATCTGCTATCTCATTTGTTTGAATTTCAATGCGTGATAATGCATCTGCATTCGAATTAGATTTACCCTTCTTGTACAGAACTGTGTAATCAAATTCTTCAAGCTTAAGGCGCCAACGAACTAGTTTGGAATTAGGTTCTTTCAATGAAAAGAGCCATGTCAATGGTTTATGGTCAGTAAAGATGGTGAATTTTCGACCGAAAAGATACGGGCGGAAATATTTCGTTGACCAAACTATTGCCAAAAGCTCCTTTTCGATTGTGCTATAGTTTTGTTCTGATACTGATAATGTCCGGCTTGCAAAGCAAACCGGTTTATCTGATCCTATTGGGCCTTGTGACAGAACAGCACCTATTGCAACGTTACTCGCATCGGTAGTAAGGTTGAAAGGTCTGGAAAAGTCAGGGTATTGCAATATGGGATCATTGCAAAGAAGATTTTTGCAGGTCTCAAAACATTCTATGTATTTGGAGTTCAGAACTATAGCTTTACCTTTGCGAAGACATTCAGTAAACGGTTTGGTTAAATTGGCAAAATCTTTAATAAATTTTCGGTAATAACCGAGAAGTCCCAAAAAGGACTTTATTTGTTTCGTTGTTTTTGGTATGGGGAAACTTTTTATGGCTGAAATTTTGTCTGGGTTAGGTTTAACCCCGTCAGCTGTTACAAGATGTCCTAAAAAGGATACCTCCTTACAAAAAAACTCCGATTTATCCAACTGAACTTTAAGATTAGCGTCCTGCAATTTTCGAAGTACCTGTTCAACATTTTGGATATGTTCTTGCAGAGAAGAAGAATATATGATGATGTCATCCATATAAACAAGACATATCTTGCCCTGAAGATCACGCAGAACATTGTCCATAACACGTTGAAACGTAGATGGAGCGTTTCTCAGGCCAAAAGGCATTCGTGTAAATTCATAGTGACCATGATTTATGGAAAAGGCTGTCTTGGGAATATCATCAGGTTCTACTTGGATTTGGTGGAATCCGGACGCTAAATCCAATGTGCTGAAGTAGGTGGACTTTCCTAACTTGTCAAGGATATCTGAAATGTTCGGAATTGGATATCTATCTTCAATAGTTTTTTCGTTTAATTTGCGGTAGTCTATGACCAGCCGCCATTTATTTTTCCCACTGAAATCCTTTTTTTTCGGTACAATCCACACAGGAGAAGACCAGGGAGAAAAGCTTGGGCGTATTATACCTTCCTTAAGCATTTCACTGATTTGCCTTTGGACTTCTTCTGTGTGTACGTGAGGGTACCGATATGATTTCGAATAAATTGGTATATTATCTTTGGTTTTAATCCTATGTTTAATTTGGTTTGAAAACGATAAGTTTTCTCCGGTTTTAAAAAAAATGTTTTTATATTTCCTTGCCAAAGCTTTCATTGCATTTCTTTCTTCAACATTAAGGTGGTCAGTTCTAATAGAATCAAATAAGTCTGACTGATTTACTTCCTTAGCATAATGATTAATAGAAAAACTATGTGCTTCATGATATTTATTTTGTTCAATCGATTCAGATTTTAACGGTTGCTCAAGAACGATTTTTTTGGGAAAGCTAGAAGTATTTTCCACGACAACAAGTGCATACCAATTACACGCTGTATAAATGCCGTCACATACTGAAATATTCGGCATTATACTTGTTGGGCCAATGAAAATACTTCCATTCTCAACGTCAACAGGTAAGCGGACTACAACTTTGGTAAATTCTGGAATAGTGTATGTGTTTGAAATAAAATTTGGTTTGTAGTTCAAAGAAATCCTTACGTTACTATTCTCTAGAATAGACTTTTCTAGATCGATCCTCATACCTAAATTTTTCATTATTTCTGTACCTATGAGGCCGTCGAAATAATTGTGGAATTTAAAAATCAAAAATGAAAGCTTAGCGTTTGTATTGAATTCTTGCAATCCATCGAATGTAACTTCTTTATTTACGAATTGTGTCTTAAAAATGGTTTTGATTTCAATAGGATTTATAATGTTTATTTGTTCATTTAATTTAATATCTGGACTTAAAAAAGATTTATTGCTTCCGGTATCTATAAGAAATTTTAGTGGTCTATTGCTTATACTTCGTACTGTTATGTATGGTAATAAATTAGAGTTATAGTTGTTGATATCTAAATATCCAACTGGTTCCCTGAAGCTGGTATGTAAAAATTTTGATCCTCTACCTCGTTTAAGGATTTCGGATCTACGTTTTGGTAGAAAGTCTGCTGTCGATTAACAGGTCGTTGGTTTGTTTGGTCTGAATTTGAAAACACAGGCATGTTAGAATTTGTTACAAATGAATTACTTCCCTCTATATTATAAACATCGCTATTGTTGTTACAACCGCCCAAAGGGTTATTCGATTGAACAAAGTTTGAAAAGTGTCTGCTTGTTGTACCACTGTAGGTATCCATTGGTTCGACTTGAGGAAATTGTCTATTTTGATGACTGTTGTTATTACTATTGAAATTTATGTTGTGTCTTATGTTTGGAAAACGATTACTATTGTTGGTGTGATTAAAGTTTGAAAAACGGTTGCTACTATTGCTAAAATTTTGATTACGGTTGACATTGGAATTGAAATTGGGAAAATATGAAATAGACCGATTTGATGGATCAGCGATGTTTGTCGGTGCAATATGATGCCTTGAAGATGGATATTGATTTCTAAATAAAGGTTGAAAATTATTTGAGATACTATTTGTTGTCGGTCTATTTTGGTTAATATTATAATTTTGTCGGTTATAATTGTTACGATAAGGGGTCTGAGAAGCTTGATAATAGTGACAATTTTGTTCTTGCAAACAGAAGTAATATGCTTCAGAAAGTTGCTTTGGTCTCATAGCTCTTACAGTAGATCCTAACGGTTCTCTTAATCCCGACAAAAATGTGTTCAGGCACATTTCGTCGTACAATTTCAATTTAGCTGATATCACATTATCTTCTGTTTCGTGGACCTTTACGTGGTTAGTCATTGCCGCTAAAATGTCAATTGTTTTCGAGTAAAACTGTTCTACGGTACCTTGATTCTGCCGTATTTGATGAAGGTCGCGAATAAGGCTTGTTTCATTCCTTTTATCTGAATAATGCACTACTAAATTGTTCTTGATCTGAACCCAATCAACTGGAGTACCGTAAAGATTTAGCACCTCATTAGCCTGTCCTATAATTTTGTTTCTTATAGCCCGCAAAATGATTTTATTATAACTAGAGCCATTAATTTGGGGTATAAATGAAAGAATTTCCTCAACGTTACTTATAAAATCAAAGAGTAATCGAGGGTTTCCATCAAACGTAGGTAAATCTTTCACAGCATCTGGAATCCTCAACGAATTGAAAACATCCATAGCCACTTGATTTGATTGCCCTTGATTACAATTCATACTGTTTGAATAACTGGTATTACCACTGTGCACAAACAACAATTTTTTTTCTAAAGAATTTGGGCACTTGTCTAACGTTTTTTGAATCTCTGTTATTTTAGAAAAAGCTACCAAATCACTTTTATATATGTATTTTGACAAATATAATCTTTCTTTTCTCCAGCTAGTTCTACCAAGGCAACTGTACTTCACTTTGTTTTTTGTATGTTTAATATAAGGGGACATATGAAGATTCAATGAATAGATATGTGAATTGGACTCACCCGTTAAGAAGAAGAAGGCTTTAAAGATGGCTTGTTATTTTCTTTCTTGAGTTTCCCTCGATGTTATACCAGTCAATAATATTCGAGATTTATCTTGAGTGTAGGTTCGTTCGGGTATTTTGTTTAATTAAATCGATATTCGTTCGATTACTTTTTTTTGTTTTATGATTCGCCTTACCACCAACATAAAAGCTACTTATTTTCATTCACTTTGGTTTATGGAAAGGTTTTAACCCGTATGCGACTGCGCCAATTACGATAGCTATCGTGATTTAATTTAAATTTGTTATTTCTTTTTTTTTACAACGAAAATACTTTGTTTCGTTTTGATTAAATTTTTTATTTTATTAAGTTCGATTTTACTTTTAGCTTAATGGATTGTTCCAATTGGACTTGTTTGGATGGAAGCCAAGCGCAGAATGACGCCGCTTCATATTACAAAAAAACAAACAAGAGCATTTATTCTTATCAGAAAAGAAAAACAAAAGAGAACATAAAAGATTACAGCTACGAATATGGAATCTAAGTTAACATAAAAAAGAGAGCAAAAGAAAAGTAACAGAAAAGCTTAACATTAAACACAATTAATTTTAATAATGAGAACGCAACATGATGCCCAAAGAGCTTTTGTCTTTAAGCTGCGTTATGTATCATAACTCGCGCTTGTAGCCCAATCCGACCAAACTGTCAGCCAATAAAAAGTTTGTAGGTAAGTGATATAGAAAATGGTTAACTCCGACTGATAGGGTTGATTTTTATGAGCCACTCATGTTCCCAATTTGAAAATAACTCCATTTGTAAGGTACCTTCAAAACGTTCCTGCGCTTGCACGATTCGATTTAAAATCAAGTGACAAAACTTATCGGCGACTTAAGGGACTTTTATTAAACGCTTCCTATTTTTAAATCTAAATCAAAAAGTACATATGAGATAACATCACCATTTTTGTTCGCCATTTAAAATGCCTATCGTTTCTCTGGCTGGCGCACATCCGAAGTGTCCGATTTTCCATTGCTCTGGCGCATACATCATGCTGAATTTGACCGATGTCTTTGGCTTTTGGTTCATTCACAAAGACGTTCACCTTCAAAAATCCGCACACGGAAGACTCTAACGAAGTCAAATCGCACAATTTCTGAGACTAGTTGACATCACTCGAATCGTTTATGCAAAATTTCCAATGTGGCGTGAGCTGCGTGACATGAGCTGTTTGGCACGTACCGTCATCCTGTTAATAAAATCTAATTCAGGCCGAAAGAAGTTGCTTTTCATCGACCTATAACGCTCGCCGTTGACAGTGATGGCCGGGCCAGCGTTGTTGTCAAAGAAATATGGACCGACGATGCCGCCAGTTTTAAATCCACATCAGGCAGTGACTGATGTGGATTTGACGTACCCATTCATATAGAAAAGGGCATCACCGCTGGCAATTATTTTTCAATGAAAATTAGGGTCAGTTGCCAACTACACCCATTCAACAAACACAAGTCGTTGTCTATATACGGGTAGAACATAATCCAATGCAAAATGTTCAAAGTTATGGCCTGCGAAAGGCCAAGTTCTGGCGTACTGGTGTTTGTTGACCCTTTACTGTATCAGTAAACTCAAATTTATCCATCACATTGTGAAAAGTCTTCTCGGAAGCCCAATTATGGCTACCGTAAAATGGGAGAAGCGCGCGAAACTTTGCCCGAACAGAACACCCATTTTGCTTAACCAATTTTATTTTATTTTTTTTTGACAGATGTGTTTACCCGGATTTGAACCCGGGTCTCCACACTCAGGAGCACTTACAAGTGAGCCACGGCACTAACCCAAATGGTGAAGCTACACCCTGGCCCTCAACGGAGCTGTTGTGCCACCAAAATATATTTTTTTTTTAATTTTAGTTTTTGCACATGTTGTTGAACGCCATAACAGTCCCTTCGACATTTTCTCCGGAAAGCTCATCTCTTCAAGAATTATCACCCACTTGCGGACATGCAGTAGTTTAACACGAACATGGAACGCACTCTCCGACTTACTATTTCGAACTCATTATAAGTGGGAGAAGTTCAAAATCTAATTCCATCAGTACCAGTCTCTATTCAGTTCTTAATCCCAGACGCATTGTAATAACTTGAAAATGGTAAAAGTGGTTTTAAACCCCTCAATGAGCATGAAATATAAATTTTTTTTAATTAAAATCAGATCAGAGTAAAATCACAGCCAAATATTATCCTCTGCAATCAGTCTTAACCTTACTCAAGGCCCAAATTTACAGTCTTTTCATTTTTAGAGACACCCCATTGTTCGGAGAAAACGTTAAATAACTTCTTTCACCTGACTCTACGTGCTTCCAACCAAATTCAGTGTTAATAAGATAAAAGTCAAATGAAAAAAAGGGAATAATCTGTGCTTGGAAAAGTCACCACAACCTCGTCTGCAATTAATTTTTTACCATAAAGTCTCATCCTTCCGGCAAGATAAAGCGAACCGATTTAAGGTGCAGAGCCCTTAATCTCATTAAGAAATATTTTCCAAAGGAAAACGTCGCCGCCGTCGTCGAAAACCTTCGTTTAATTGACGACAAGGTGAACAGGAAACGAACCAAAGGAACGACGAGTGGAATATCGATGTTGCTGTGTTTGAATGATGGAACCGCACCTAGATGCTCTATCCAGCCGGAGAGGGTGGTGTTTTCCGAAGAATTGTGCCCGAAGATCCGTCCAGACAGGTAAACCTCTAGACTTATACGCTTTTTTTTCCGCCTCTCCTTGGGTTTTTCATCAATATTACTCTCAGGGTGATGGAGAAAAGAAAAAGGATGTGAACATAAAAAGCAAAACACTTCAGTCATGAGTAAAAAGGGGTGTAATGTCAACTCGGATTATGATGGTTGAACTTTGTTAAACCCAGTTTTCGAAGAGATGTGATTCAGAGCAGCACTGCTCACCCAACAACGACTGGATCTTGCAAAAATGTCATTTCAGTCCAAGCAATTTAAATTGTAGAACGGCTAAAGGGGTGGTTGGTGGAAGTGAACATGGAAAAGTCAAACCAATGGCGGAGGGGGTAGCAAATAATATTTTATAAAATTCATGTTTTGCACATTTAATGAGATCTGCCGTTACGGTGTGATGCTCCTGTGCCTTTTGGATGGTTGGATGGGTGGTCCTGGTGTCGACGTGGAACCAGTGAACTTTGAAAACTTTTGCCCATTGATTGGAGCCCAACCAAAGTGAGTGGAGAACCAAAGAGACAGGCAAGCTGAGTGGGTGTCAAAACCTCAATACCTTTTAAGTACACTTTTTGTGCGGTGGAATGGTGATGCTGGAATTCTTTCAAAATTTATAATTCACTTAAGAATCGGTGGGGGAAGGAGTTAACTAAAAGTTCTTGAATGTACCGAGATTGTAAGGTTCTGTATGCGAAGGTGTCGACTTGAAGTTTACTAATTTGAAAGTTATTCAGAGAATTTTTGTATAGGTACATCTAATATATACCTCTTGCAGGTAATAGTCCCCCTCAATTAAGTAACTTAAGCGTTCGTCCTTTGGAGGCAAGATGTTTGCATGGTGAAAGTTATTCTCGATAAGTTATAATGGATACTTTTGTTTGGAAGTAGTGAAGAAAGTACTCGTATAGGCTCTCATTTTACCGAGTATTCATGTAAAACTTTTGTAAATATGGAAAAGCAACCTCTTAGTTTATTAGAACCATAAAAACTATGGAAAATAACGTTCAAATAATCCACGTTTTGTGACCAAAAGATTTCCTTATAGAACAGGGTGTTAATAATTGGCTACCTGTTTTTCCGCAGAATATTTACCAAAGGAAAATATATTCCCTTTAGTTAAACTAAAGCTTGCTCTAATTAGCCCCTATTTTAAAGTTGGCTCAGTCTCAAAGGTTAAACATTTTTACACAGAGTGAACAGGTGAATAAAATAATAATAATAATTCGAGCCTCAGATGAATATTGGTTCCAATTTTCTTATAAGTGAACTCCGAATAAGGACGGATAATTAAACACCAATTTTATTTTTTTTTATTTTTATTCGCTGAATTCGCAGTATTTTGTGCATCATACACTGATATATATCATCTTTGCATATCAATACTTTGATTATAACAAACTGTCTATAAAAAGAGAATTTCAGTGCTTATGGTCACTCCTCAATGTACCTGGCTCTCCTGATTCATTTGACCTGTGTTGGGTCCATAGACACCGGTTCCTACTCCATTTGCCATTTCTGAGCCATCGGTATACCAGATTAAGTTTCCATTGATCACGGTTAGAAATGTTTACCTCAAAGAGATGCCCAAACCAGTATGTTGCCTTCATACAATCAGAGCACGTCTTTGTCCATTTTCAAGTATCCAGTCGCGTGGTTTGTTTTTCATTCATAGTTGCATCTTAAGAGCATTTCTGGCGGCTGTTTTCTTAATGAAAATGTCAAAAAGAAACAGCCCAATTACAGCTTCCAGTAATGCCAGCACCAGTAATGCCCAATCATGCTATACGCTGGACTTTTTCCAGCTTTTTAGAAGTAGTTATTTCCAAAGTTTTGGCCCACCAAATTATGGCTGCATAGGTAATAATAGGTCTAACCTCTTGCCTCTGGCTCTTAAATTGCCTTTCTTTTAGGAAAATACGTATGTTTCGTAAATATCGTGAAAGCCAATCGTAAAAATTATTGTCCCATTCTAGTGATTCGTTGTGTATTTAGTTTCGTTGACTAAGTTTTAATAGATTATATATCATCGACTACTAATCGTTAAAATTCAAATAAAAGAGGCTTAAAAGAAACTTACATGAGACATAAGAACATGAAAACTCATCGATTACCTGTGGAGGAAAACAGAACAAAAAGCATTAGTTAAGGTTGCAAAAAATGTTCTGCAAATAAGTCTATCTTTTTCTATGCGATGGAAACAGCATTCAATATAATTATTATGCAAAAGAGTACACATTTAGCTCAGGCTTTGATCCTTCAAGGATCTTAATTATTTAGCAAGTCGCTTTACGAATATTTGAGAATGAAAATAACCAAGTAAGGTCGAAACAAAAATGTTGAGAGCCCAATTCTATCGCATTTTCAAGGAATTAGTTAAAAAGAGATGATTTTAATTACATAGCAGAAGATAATAAAATAAAGCAAGCTCAAGTCTGTGCATTGGTCTTGCTTTACCGAGCCCTAGATGCAATAAAGTCCATATTCAACAAGCGAAGGAGTGATAGACTAAATCTAAACTGACTTATGAAACTTGAAATTTTACAGTGCTCTCCAATGTGAAGCCTTGCGTAGAGACACGTCTTTGTTCCCTTCACTCAATAAGCCATAATCGTATTTTTACAAATGTCGAGGCAAGCTCAAAGCTGCATGTTTGAAAGTAGGAGAGAACGAAAAGTCACATTTAAAAAGAGTTTTTTTTTTGTAATTTTCAAGACTTCTATCTCTAGTTGGCTACTCCAGCTACGAAAATTTGATTATTATTATTAACTTTATTAGTTTGTAAACTTTAACATTACTTTTTGCAAATTTATAAATAAAAGTTAATGATGTGAAGAAGCAAAATAAAAGGTATTTCAATATAATCCATTTAATTTAAACATATCAAAGTAATTTATAATTTTAAATTTTAAATTTAATTCAGCAATTACAGTTTACAAAGAAATAAACCTTGTTTTTTCTTAAAACGTTGAGTCTATTTTCGGTCTTAATGTCATTTGGGAGGCGGTTAAAGAAATTTAGACCCATGTTCATTAATGAATGCTGCGTGCTGGTCTTACTGCATCTATTCGGTCTAAAGTCATGTATATTCCTAAGTTTGTAGGGCTACACTCGGGTAGCATTCTGTTCTTAATCTTAGAAATATACAACATTGCGCTGTAGGTCAACCTCTGCTTCACATTCATCCAAGCCAGAACATCTAGCATATGTTGTATTGGTCTGAAGTCTGTTTAATAATTGCATTATATATTAATATTGCACATTGTAGTGTTAATGAAGATCATATCCTAGTTAGTTGCCCACTTTCTTTGCTATCTTTCCACATATATAGTCAGTATGCATCTTGCAGTTTAACTTCGAGTCCAGGACCATACCAAGGTGTTTCATGCTCTCTAGACATTCGATGATATCGCCGTCTATCCTCTCATCAACCGGCTCCTCTACTTTGAATTTCATTAATATACTTTTGACTTTTTTGTATACAGTTTTAATTTGTTCATGTTGAGTCACTTATTGATATTTTCCAGATCCGCATTTAAATTTTGGCACATGAGTATCCATACATATTTATAAGAGTATCATCGGCAAATAAGGCTATATTACAGTACCGCAAGCAACTCTTATGTCATTGATATACACCAAGAAAAAGATCACTCCCAATACTGAACCTTGAGGTACGTCTTATTCGATATCTACTGACTCAGACAGCACATTACCCACTCTAGTCCTCTGTGACCTTCTTGATAAAAAAGATTTAAACCACTTGAGTTCCACACCGTCAAAACCACACATCTTAAGTTTTTGTAGCAAAATCTTCCTACCACTTGAAGTCCAAATAAACCGCGATGATAGAATTTCCTACATCCATATCCTTCTTCCATTCAAAAATTATTTGGTTTAAGGCAGTTTCGCATGAGTGAGTATTTCAGAATCCTGATTGTTCCTTAGCAAGTAACCTGTTATCCTCCAGGAAACCTTGTAATTGGTTTGCAATGCATCGCTCAAAGATTTTCTCAAAGATCGGTTATAAGTTAATGGGACGAAATTCGTTGCAACTGACCGTGTTGGGGACTTTCTCTATTGGAATAACAACGGACTCCTTCCATGTGTGTGGGATACATCCTGTTTGCATTAATCTCAACGGCGCCACATATAAATAAAAGATACTCACTCCTGCGAATTGGAAAAAACCGGCCAACTACCGACTCGACTACCTTAGGAAGAACTGGTAGTAAGAACAAAATTTATAATTTTTGGAGTACCACAAGGCAGAGAATTGGGGCCAATACTGTTTGACCACTATAGGAATATGTAATGTAATGCGTATGTCACACACATGCTTTTACTGCTTGTCACATTTCTCTAGAGATGAAGGCAGTTATTTGAATATGGATTTGGTTTTAAATTTAACTGAAACGAAACTGATGAACATCCGAGGATCAAAACACAAACCACAAAAATTAAGAATGAGAAGTGTCCCAAGACCAAGACGCAAATATCTTGGCATGTTATCTCTTTTATTTGTTGGCTAACAATTTGGAGTCCTGCAGCTTTTTCAAGATCCACCTTGGTGAAAATATCTGATCAGTTGTGGATTTTCACGCCGCTTAAACACAAAAGCCTGAAACAAAGAAAAGGATACAGAAATAAATAGAATATGGATACAAAAGGCTACGAACAAGCAACAAACCAGTGCAACAGCATACATAACATTATACATTTTCGTCTTCAGTCTGCCATGCCAATGTCAAGGCACTGTCAATCCCAATTCTGACTCAAATCTGTTTACAGAAACAGAGGGTAGGACCAAAGTAAAAGAAACACCTTAAATAAAACCTGTAACCCAAGAAATGTGTACAGGCTTTTCTTTTGCAAACCACACCTTTTAATGCACGCAATCGAATGGAAACTCGCAAATTAACTGCATTCATTAGAGGTTGGTCCATTAACGTGGGCTTGTTGGCCTGAACCGTGCTGCAGTCCAGTCATCAAGACGCGTATACAAATTGAGTTGGACAAGATATCCAATCGCTTTTTCGTCCTGAATCGAAAGGATATACGTAATTCAGTCTGCCATTCCATTATTACTCACGCTCTGGGGCCTTCCTGGACACTAGTATCTATCCAAGCCCGTTGGCAAAAAACAAGCACATCCTCGGTTTATTGGACTTTTTTGCCCCCCCACAGCAATTCTTTTCCCTTTTTTGTACATGTCACAGCCTACGCATTTGATTTGATTCAGGAGTTACGGATGAAAAGTTACGCTTGCAGGGAACAAAAAATAGGCTGCGAAAAGAGGAGTACTGAATCGCAAATATTTACCAAAGCAGGGATGGCTTTTGTGTTGTAAAGGTTTCAGCAGATTGTTGTTTTGATTGATTTTGTTTTATGTGGTGAGGTTGAGTGAGTTGTTTCTTCTTTTTTTTTTTGTGTCCCGATGACAGCGTCTGCGGTTGTCAATATTATGTTGAAGATAATAACTTAAAATGTTAGCATAGGCGAACGAGGGCGTTCGGAGGTACCTACTACTCGTGTTTGCTCGTGGGTAGGTGTGAATAATTAGCTAGAAAGCTAGACTCGGGCTTTGTACTTGAATTGATTTAAATTAATTTAAGGGCCTTCTTACACGTGTTTTTATTACAGAGCTGCCATGATGATGTACCCAGTTGTTGAAGGTGAAAGAAACACGAGCAATGAAACCATTGACTGGGACGTGGGTGTGTTATGGGTCGTTGATATGCAAACCCACCGGGGTATATAACGAGCCTATAAAAAAATAGATACGATCTAGAAAATTTATTTTGATTTGTTTTTTTGTTTGCTCGCATTTATTTCACTTGTTTTTGTTTAACTTGGATTGTGTTTATATTTATTTTTGCGAAAGTGCGTTGAACGTTTTGAGGTTAAAGACGAATCTTGATTTACACTAGAAGTATATGTAGCAGCTTAGCTATTTTATGGTCAATGAATGACGATCGTATACCAAGTTCAAGTATTAAATTTGCATACTTAGCCCCACACCTACACACCTAAGTTAGCTCCATAGCTTTTTTTAGTTTTTCAGTTGAATCACGATCGATTTACATTTGAAAGATTCGTTAAATATTTGGATTTAAATTTTGTTAAACATGTGAAGTTGTAGTTGTGTAGATCTCTTACTGTACGTGAAGGGTTTTAAAAGTTCCAATCTACGGCGAATTCCATTTTCATCCAAAAACCGGAAGGTTCGGCAGCTGTTTGCGAGATCCTTCCACTTTTTGTAGCATATGCGAATCGTTTGCAGTGCAACGATTTTTCGCAGCCTCTCATCTGGCATATTAAGAACCTGATTTTAATAAAGGCAGTCCTGTCTCAGTAGGAATCATGTAGTTGGGAGCTGTTTTCGGCAGACGGAAACATCTTTTTTTCCACTGATTCGTCTTTTTTGAAACCACAAGCTTGAACTGCATACAACATTATAGATTCACCGACTGAAGCAAAAACCTTGTACTTAACGCTATGATTTATTTTACGTTAGATTTATTGCCCTCTTAGCCTTCATAAGCTTATCCGAAAAAGTAAACAAAACAACAAGAGCTTATCAACTCCACCTAGTTTAGAAAATCACTGATAGGGATTTTAAACGAATGGTGAGTATCTGTCGATTTGGAACTTCTACCCATGATTTGATCGATTGTGAACTTTGCTGACCTAAAAATACACCGATATGATCCAAGCAGTCCAAACGATTTGGACTGAAAACTGAACTTGTATCGAATCATGAGAAAACTGATTTCATTAAAATATCAGTTTTTTGACTTTTCGTCTGGGACACATCCTCATTTTCTCAAGGTGAAAAGCAAAATAACTAACACTTACTTTTACCATTGGACAGAAAGAACTGAAGACATTTCTTCAAGAGCCTTAAAAAGACTCCTTTATTTATTTATTTTAAGGGTGCCAACGGCATTTTATTATTATGCCTCCACAGTCCGTTCGTCCATCTGTCTCTCACGTGGCTATACCTTTTGAACTATAATAGTTAGGCACTTGCAATTTTTACAGAATGGCCGCAATTATAGACCATTAAAATGATACCACTTCATCTGTCGAAAGGTTCAGAAAAAAACTGCCTGATTTCGCGTCGCATGACAACACTACCAATCGTCAATGGGTTTATTGTTTTTTTGCTTTTTATTTGTATAATTCAGAAAAACTTAAATGCTAGATAAAATGCTTAAAACTAGACTATATATGTATGTATAAATATATATATATATATATATACTATATATACTATTCTTTATAAACTTACTGAACCTATACGGGCGCTCTAATCTTAACCTTTTCTTAGCTATGTCTTTCGACTTAATCGAACTAAACAAACAAGTAAAAAATATGAACTAAATTACATATTACACTTAAGAAAAATGTATTAAAGACAACTTAGTAAAAGGATGGTTTTGTTTAGAACTTAAAACTAACCCAAAAATAAAACCTAATGAACTAAAACTAAAAAAGATCTGCTGTGCTGTGCTATTTTCCTAACTAAATCTAACATTACGAGGGATAAACATGTCTTAAAATCTATGACATCCCTTATTGAACACTCCGCTCTTTCTTTTAACCACCAAAAATATTGGTGCTCCGAAGAAACATCCTCCTTTTCCTGAACTGTCCGTTAAGGTCTAAGTAGAGTTTCCTCTGATGGAGTAAAGCCGTTAAGGCGCATTGTTTCATGGTACATGAGGATGGGGTAGTAAGATCAGGTTATTGCATTGCAATATGTCTCCGAATAAGTTTATTAAGAAAGTTATCCCCTCGAATTAGGTTGGCCCCGTTGTTCGTTAAAATATACAAACTGATCAAGCCAGACTCAAAGATATCTTACTACACTCCGACCCGCTAGTGGCTGCCCGTTTTGTCCAACGAAAGAGAACATTTGCCAATTTCTTCTGGTATCCCTAGAGGCCCCAGCTAGCATCGTCCTAAACAAAAGGAATTCGCACTTTTAAAAGTTGATTTTTAACTTCCAGTCGTCGCAATATCGCTTAATCTCATCGAATTCACGCTGCAAAAGACTAACAATTCCCTCAAACTTTAACCTGTACGTGATCACGTCTTCAGCGTATGCTTTGGAGTGGTGAAGAGAGCCTACAAGATCGCTCGTGAAAATAGTGAATAAAATCGGCGAATTAACTACACCCTGTTGCGAACCGTTGTTAAGCTCAAAGATTCCAGCAGAAGCTACATTGCCATTTTTTACAATAAACTTTGTATTGTTAAGCATATCTAAGAGTAAATACAGGTTTGCTTATGCCCAGCTCATCTAGCTTGTCAATCAGGCAGGCACCCGAACATTGTTTCTTGCTTCTGTTCCATTGGATATCTGATACCAATTTAAACGCGGCATGAATGGTATCATACCCGCTCTCAAACCGAATTGGTTATCCGGAAAAATATTTTTGGCCGCAACCCACATGGTCAGGGCTCAATTGATACCTTTCTCAAATTCCTTGCTGATGTTGGGGAGAAGAAGAGGGAGTTGTCTAAGAACAATGTTTGATACATCGTCGATTCCCCCAGTTTTTTCTACTTTTCAGTGAACTGAAGATAATCAGGAAACCTTCCTTTGATATAAATGTGTCCCTTAATCGGCGAATACATTATTTTTCAAGTAATCATCACTGAACATGGTAAAACCAGTGTTCACCGATCGCCAATCCTGAATATCACTTTGAAGGTCGGAGTTGTATAATAGGGCGCGATTTTCCAAAACATGGTTCGGACGAGTGCTAACATTCACCTTGTACACATCTTGGAACATACCGCCGATTGTTCCAACTTTCTCCTGAGGTCCTTCGATCACGAAAAAGTTGTCGTCTTCGATTACTTCTACTGGAACCATGCCTTCTGTCACATAAGGGGAAGCTCATGACACGAAAGTTCGTTCTGGTTTTTCCGAATTTTTTTTTTCGGGAACATACTAGGGTTACTAACTTTAACAGGCCGAATTTTCATACACCAATGCAAAATAATTGCAGCTCGGTAGTTTTGCTTAATTACTTGTTGTAGATTTTTAAGCTCGGACTTCAGTGTAGTAACTTCCGAGTCTTGTGGGTCAGTGAGTAAGTTCCAGGAGAGTGCTCTGGTCAATGTTCAAGATAAATGCATCCAACGCGTCTTACTATAATTGTAAGAATGCTTTTGAACATACTCCTCCAATTCCGCAATCTCATTAGGAACAGTAATTTTGGCACAAAATCCTCAATTGTCACTGTTATACACAATTGTCATTCAGTTGTAATTATGCGTCGAAAAGCATAAGATCCAGGAAGAATACTCTTCTTGGTTAGGATGGACTATCCAATGGGTTTATTCTAACATAAGTATGTGAGAAGTGTTGAAAAAGCTTAAATTCAAAAAAATTGTATAAAGTGGTGCATAATGTAGGGTGGTACGGAACCATTTATGTCAGAGTCAAACTTACAATTGGCCGCTGTTCTCTTGGTGGTCTCGATTGCTTAAAGGCGATTTTAGTAATTTTTTTTCACAAATCAAGGTGATACAATGGCACGCAAATATTTATCGCATTTTCCACGACAGTGTGCGTCGCAATGATTAAAATAGAATAACTGCAGGAGTTTTTCAGTTTGTAAAGAGTGGGCCAATTATTGGTTTCATTTAAAAAAAGGTTTTGAAAACACTTTTCAATTAATGTAACGATTGTTGATTTGGTGAAAATTGTAAGCCTTCGGATTAATTTTGAAATTTTTTCTTCATTCAAACAATTGCCTTGACTGAATTGGAAGTTGAAAATCCTGTCAATCGACTTTAACAATGAAATTTTAATAATTTCTGCCATTTTCCCTCCAATATTGTTCTTGAGTGCCTCAATGATATCGAATGGCATTGTTCTTAAATTGACTGTTCCATTTTTTTCATTGTCGTTTTAAATGCGAAACGGGCCTTAAATGCCGCCAGTCCAAAAACCACACGAAATAGTACATTTTAGTGCGACTTGCCAACGAGAACTTCTGTCTGTTTAGTTTCTCGGGCTTAACTCCATACTTACACCAACAGCTTGATTTTCAACCTTGAGCAAATAAGCCGGATACAGGAATTCGACAAATTTTCTGACGATTTTCAACATAAACTTGTGTACTCCCGCTGCAGTAAGTGCATTATTTTCATTTTTTCCAAAATTCCAATAACGCGAATTATCCATTTTTATGGATGTATTCGAAAATACAATACTTAGTGTCTGTCGGTGTTTTAAGCCTGAACAACATTATACAAACAGAATGGATTTTTTTTATCTTATTTGTCCGTCAAAAAACACGTCCGCCTACAATCTCAAGCAGTATCTCCTTTCGCTCAACATTAATCGTAGTACTTCCGGCGCTCTGAATGCAGTTTGATTAAGGAAAACTTAAGCTACCCACTTTTCAATTGGATAAGTTTTTTTTTGACTCAAGAACTTTTGAAAATTGATTCTCTTTGAAGCTGATCTTTTTCAGTGACAAGCACACTGCAGTACTTCTTAAACTATCACTAAAAAAGAAATGCAATAAACAGAAAAAAAACAAGACACCAATGTATCTGGTTACCCAGCAAGGATTCCTTGTTTACTCAATAAAATTTCTTTCACAATTGCAAACTTCTGCATTAAGCATTTGTGCTCCATTTTTTGAAGGTTCAAAATCCTCAGATTTAAATTGCCGTTGTTTTCTATGAAAGCTTAATTTTGATGAAGTCAAAGGATACTTTTAGAGACCGACAAATATTTTTTCCACTTCATATTGGTATCCTTTCGTGCAACAGAAAACGAATATTTTGTGGCTTCAAAACCAACAACCCAAAAGTGGGTTGGAAAAATGCAAAAAATAAAATTAAACCTAATGAGTTGTGTTTTATTTGATGAGGTTTCCTGCAAGCCAATTAGGTGGAACATTTTATATTTAATTGTCCGTTCGGATTGCATTCAAAAATAAATTGCAGACATTAGGAAATAGAAAAAATTGATTTGCAAAAAGTTTGGGTGTTGAATAAATTAAAAATTCATTTCATCAACGACTGCAACATAGATCGGTCCTTTTTTATTGATTGACGCTTTCAGTCTGTAGATGGAAACAGACTGCTTTGTTTTCCGGCCAAAGAGAGATCATATGCATTGACTGCCAAGCCCTTTTCCAGAGGACAGAGCTAAGGTAACTCCACTCAAACCAATTTACTGCTTATAAGTCTCGTCTTGACCATTAGAAAGGTGTTTTAAAAAATCTGTCAAAAGAGCCCCGACCGAGTAGACGGAGGACGCAAGTATAATTCCAGAAATGCAATTTGGTTATCTTGCTGATGAAAGATATTCAATGGAAAAAGCTAAGAAACAAACGATGTGTTCTTGTCTGGTTAGCTTGGAGAATTACTGAGAGAGGCGCTCTTTTATTTCATGAATAGGAATAGACATAAGCAAATCTTTGCTGTACATGCATCTGTAGTAAACTGAAATGTAATCGAATAGTTCGTATACGTTAAGTAGTTAGAACCATGGCTGCTTTTGAATGGTAAAAAGACTTATTGCTCTGTATGCCTCAACCGGACATCTTATTCGACTCCGAACTTCTTCTCGTTTAAAAAGAACTTGAACTTTAGAGCCCGAAAACAAAGAAATTCTTTTTCAATGAGGATCCTTTCAATAGTGTCTGCAGAATAAGAGCAGACAATTTCCGCACAAGTCATATTAGAAGACACGTTTGAATGGGCAATAATGTAATTAGTAATTTGTTGGACCTCCTCTTACTTTTATTATAGATGCAAATCGGCTAGACAGTGCCTCAGAAATTCCTACGTGGATGCACGTAGGGGGATCCAAGTCTGTGAATACATTTTTCAGGTTTTCAATTAACTCTAAACGCTTTCATTTTTTTCACTATTGATCAGATATTCTCAATTGGCCAACTTAATACATCGGCATTTTTTCTTTGAAGTACTTTTTAACCTTAGAAATAAAAAAAATGCATAAAAATGCATCTTCAAATGTCACCAAGAAGCTCAAGCGCAGATGATTCAAATTAATATTCCAGAACCCCTTGGTAACCTTCTGCAGTGACTTTCGATTCCATGAAGACCATTCTACCTTTTTTTTCTACAGAGAAGCATCCCCAGCCCATCCCACATTCAGTTTTGGGGGCCATCCGTAAGATGCATTCGGGGCTCAGTCTTTCCTTTTGTTCTCTTCGCACGATTCCCATCACCAACATGTAGCTTAAGCTTTGACTAGTCGGAAGAGATAGCTTTGTTTCACATGTATTGAGTCCAATTAAGATGCTCCTGAGCAATCTTATTTCCCTCACTTTTTGGAAAATCTGACTTCAGTACTGGTTTAAGTGCTCTAAGTCCAGCTTTCACGAGCATTTTCCTTATTGCTCTTGACGAAATTTTTTTTCCTGTAGCTCGGAACAGATCGCGTTTAAGATCCACTGAAGTCTTCAACCGATGCCGACAGCTTTGGAGCACCAAAAAACGATCTTCCACTGTGGTCGTCTATTTTGGCCTCTCTGAGCCTTTCATTCTTGTGGTAAGCACAATCTCAGGATATTCTTTTAAATCCTTGCCCCAGTTTGTTGGACAACTATTAATTTAAGAAATTTCACGTGTTGTCAAATTGAGATGTGATTGACACGTCACCAATCATAATAACGTCGACTTTTATGCACAACTTGAACGACGATTTGCTACCTAGTGCAAAAAAACATCGTAGTTCTTATAAATTCCAAGCACCGCGCTTTAATGTGTTATGGAAGTTATCTGTCTGTTATCAGTGTTATCCAGCAGAGCCAAAGACATAAAATTCATAATCACGAGTAGAAGCATGGCAAGCAGAGTTAGACCTTAGCTTTTCTGAAAACATTTGCGTTGTTTTTAAGTTCGATTGCTTAAGAAATAAGTGTCAATACTAAGATAACGTCAAAAGACATAGAGCAAGCTCGAGAACGCTTGCAAGAGTAAAAGCATTTTCGTCAAAATTGTTTTATTAGAACGCAGAGCAATAAAACACCTCACACAATACTTTGACCTCGCATGTCCAGTATCGAAGCCAATTGTTTAAACACTAGTTGCATTATGGAGTTCAGATTTGCATACTTTAAGGAAAGAAACAAGCTTCTGAATTGGTTCCTAACACAATTAGCAGCTGATTCCTGAACAACTGCTACGGGACCAGCTCTCTCATCCCTGATGAAATCTACTTACGTTTCAAATACTCTTCTCCGAGCAATCGGTATCTTGAAGTCCAATCTTTTTCCTAGAATTTTCTCAGAGAGTAAACTGAGTGATTCGTAGGGTAACAACATAATCTACCTTAACGTATAATTTGCTTTCCATTACAAGCTCCAGTCCTAATAATAGATTTTGATGCACGCTATTGCGGAAGGCTCGCAGAAAATTTAAATGAACCGAGTTCCGCCTCAAGCTGTTCCTATAGCTATGCGTGCGACTTTTGTTCATAAAAATTCATTTTATATTCCCCCTCCTGCAATTACCTAAAGAGTGCTTAGCATTTTAGGGAGAGCAAGCAAGGCCTCTATTAAGGGAAAGTTAAACACACAAAAAAATACAAAAATTAACCCCATTTTACCAAATGAGCAAATGATGGAAATGCGCTGTGTAAATTCTAAAACAAAAAAAAAAGGGGTTAAAAGACCAACGCTTCACTAACCTTCCGCGGCTGACCCATTCCATTCCCCGACATGGATTCTAAATAATTATGTATTCGCAATTTGCATTTTTCTTTGTTCCGTGGGAGTTTTCCATTTTTCCAACCCGAGTCTCAATTTAACCATTTAATTATACATTAAATAAAAAGAGCAAAATCCAGTGTTGCATGCGCCATGAGTTTCAACATCATCGTGGAAAAAATTTACGCTATAAAAGCTGAAGGTCGGTCTTTTAGGAAAAAAAAAAACAATATTTCCACTTTCGCTTTGTATTTATTTATTTAACGTTTCCGATTTAAATTTAAATTAAGACTAGGAAAAAACTCAAAGGCAAATAAATCATCTGCTCAACTGATTCTTTTGTATTGAATAGCACCCAAACTGAATAACATAATTTTTAAATATTTCTGCAAAACTTGTGATATTTTTAAAGGCATCTTTTTAATCAAGCGGGGCTTTTGAATGAGATATCCTTTTTCTCGTCAATTGAATTTAAAGTATCTCTTATGTGTAGGTCTAGTAATTTCTCAATTTTATTCACGGAGCTAGTGATTCTTTGTAAGAGGAATTCTACAAACTTTTGGACGGAGCCTTTGTACCATATCCTTAGTTCGACATCCAGATCATACTTGGGAGCTTCAATGATAGAAATGGCAAGAAAAATTAGGAAGAACAGGCTTCACAAATCGACAACAGTTTATAGTTTCCAAGTCACAGACTTTGTGGTAAAGATACCGAGATCGAGATAAGCTACACACAATTTGTTCCCAAAAAGATCAGCACAGAAAGTTGATCGAAGCATCTTAAATTCGGCCATCAGTTGATTGACTCAAGACATTCTGGATAAGCAAACGTTCAGGATGGCTTGTGTCGATATCAACCTTTTTTTACCAGCAACTCAATTCAAACCAACTGACCAATAATAGGAAACAGCGATTAGAAAATTCAACAGTGGACGTCTCAGGAGACCAGATATCGCGAGCCTACTACAAGTTATATTTACCTTCCACAAAAGTCAAGAATTTACCCTTTTCAGAAAACAGCCACGACTATGTAAGGCTACCAATCACCCTGACAAGCAATATGCGTTATGATGACGAGCACGTGCTAGTGAATAAAAGCGTGAGTAACAAGGGAAGTGTACAGAACTAGACGAGGAGAAAAGAAAAAATAGGCCAACTCAAGGATATCGAAGAGCCCGGAAAGAACTAAAAGTCTAGCAAAAGACTACAAAAGCCTAGCCGTAATTGCAGGAAAGAGAGAGAAATAGGGTATGAATAAAACTCAACTCAAGTTGATGAATGTACGAAAGCGTTTCTTATGAGTATTGTGCAGCTTAAAAAAAGAAGTCCTACACTTGACAGTACGACAGAAATCGATCTTAAGGATGAACGGATGAGCATTCCTTACTAGGCTGGTATTATGGTGTAAATGTTAAGGGTAGGTGAATGCAGTTGAATCAACGTAATAAAAAAAGGCAGAGACCGTTCTTCTTTTTATCTGTTATTTAGTTTCCCTCGAGTGGGCCCAAAACTCATTGGTGTACCTGCACACACATAAGAGTTACTCCCTATTTTGGAAAGAGTGTAGACTTTTTAAAGCAACCAGGGTAGACTGGGAAAAGTACTTCTTCCACTGCTCTTAGACATGGGAAAAAGTATTTTGGCTTCAGCGAAAGTTGAAGGGTTTATATTTCTCCTTGCATTTATAGAAGCCTTACCTTATTTTGGTTCATAGTTTTTCTAGCCCTGAGGATGAACCGAGAAGTCGGGCCTTTTCCTTTTTTTGTTGTTAAAACAAAATAACAAAAAAATAGAATGAAGCAGTCTTTTAAGGTGATCATTATGCAACTACGCATCGATTTCGCCAACAAATATGGAAGGTATTTCTTTTTTTCATTGAATGATATAAATTAATAAAATAAGAAAAAAACTAAATTTCCACGAAAAAATATATAATCGAAGGCAACATAGCATGATTTGACAATTAGAATTTAAAATCCTGTGGCGCTTTAAAACATAAGAGAAACAAGTTTTGAGCAAACTTCACTCGTTATATTTTGAATTTTTAGGGTTCCGTACCTCAAAAGGAAAAAACGAAACCCTTATAGGATCACTTTGTTGTCCATCCGTCTGTCTGTCAATACCCTATTTCTCAAGAACAATTGGAGGTATCAAGCTGCAATATATATCAGATACTCAAGCCTGCTGCCCCTGGAGCTGTAAAAAAATCTTGTTAGCCGACGCAATCAGCCGTTTATGCCGCAGATTTCCGCAAATTTTCGACACTCGCAAAGTAATCAAAACCCAAATTTAAATTGTGATTATAAACATAATTCTAGTTACCGCCATGACCGCCACTTATCTCTATGTATGCGAAGGGGACGAGATTTTTTAAACAACTTGTCATATATAATAATATTGTCAAACATACCATATTATCAGACAGCTTGCTTGTATTTAGGCTTGCCTCGCTTTACCCTATAAGTCCAAATATGGGGACAGAAAAAGACAGAAACATTGCTGCATACGAAATTTGTATCTGTTGGGTCGAAAATTCGTCACAAAAACTTAGTTTTTCGATACTTTTGCATCAAAACATTGTTAACATTTCCTTCAATAAAATGCAGTTTTCCCACATCAGATTTCGCCATACATTCGTAAACCAAGACCGAATCCCCGCTTGTATTTCTATGGAAGACCACTTCATGAGGTTTGCCCTACTCATCTAATTTTCCAACCAACTCTTAGAGAATATTTTTTTTCTCAATCGTGAACGAAATCAATTTTTTAAAATGTTATAACAAAAATACTAAAAAACCCACTTGATTAAAGGAATTATATCTTATTCCGCTATATCCATTTAAGATTGTCGTAAGCAAAATTTTAGCTTTCTTTTTTTGTTTTATAATATATGCTTTATGTTTTTTTATAATATATGCTTTTTGAAAACAAAACGGTTCTAATTCAAATGGGAAATTCATGTTATTGACACGGCAAAGTCATTAAAATTAGCATTACCTAGAAATAAATATATAGACTCATTTTTCCTTCTTTCTTTAAACTGGAATTTAATTTTTTTGTTTTTATTTATTTAATTTGTATTATTCACAGAAAAGATATAAGCATAAATTGTTAAAATCCTTCTACGTTTTTTGAGGAAAATGGGATTCAAATTTTTTTCTGTCCACGCATTGTAGGGGTAATGAATACACTTAAAATTGAAACACATTACAAAGGTGGAAGTTGTAATGGAAGAAACGGGATACGTATTGATGCAAATTGTTTTTTTTAATTTGAATGAGTAGGAAAAACCAACTATTTGAGAGCCTTTCTCCTTTCCACTATAGCCTTCTCTTCCGCATGCTCCCTTTTACAGGGTTGCATCATAGTACGTTTTAACCATTCCATGCATACAAAAACAAAACGCAAAACTGAATCATTCCAAGGTTCCGTATTTGATTACTTATTCTTATCCAAGTGCCATCAACACAAAAAACACATTCGCTCTAGCTTTAAATATCTTCATCCAATTCAGTGCATGTACAATATAACACACGAAATGAGATACTCGTACACCCACAACGAGGCTACAATATCTCGTTGATAGACTCGTACTCACCTTGACGCTCCCACCCTGATTTTATGCTCCAAACATAAAAACATCTTCTACATACCGAGACTATAATAAATTAATGATACTTCCATCTGTTTACACAACCTCATTTGATTGTCATCGTTAAGTCATCAAAAGCGCCAAAAGACCCCAACTCCAACATAATAAACATCTTCCCAAACAGCGCGGATACAAAGTCAATCTAAGCCAAAGGAACAATGGCTTCCTTAACTGTAATTTTCATTATCCCAAAACGTAGGTACATGTACATAACTTCTTCTTCTCCAATTATACCATTCCATTCTCTTTGATTACTGTGGTCACTTTGATTACACACACAGCCAACAGGAGTGAGAGCAAACATCTGAAGACAACAAGAAGCTCGCCATCCAAAAGATACAATAATTCGTAAAGAGCGAGAGCCTCTGCCAAGTACAGATACGACGAATACCCGTACCAACACGCGTGAATAGGAAAACCTGCTTTCGGGCCTAGAGAGAGGAAGCAATGTTTGAACTTCAATCGAACCACGAAGCGTCTGTTGTCTCTTTGTTCGCATACAATTGAGCATAGGAAAACAAAACAAATGAGCGGAACCAAGTGAAAGTCGCAAAGTAAACAATTATGGGTCAAGCAAAGCTTCCTAATCCAAAGCCCACTTGCGCTGCATCTAATGCGCCCACTCCAACAAAGATCAGTATTAGCGCCATGCCCACACCTATAAATTATTATAGGCCCTCCAAACGGCTTGAAAGACTGGTTTGTTGCAGAGTTAGTTAACCAAGTTTTGTAACTGTTTTAATTTATGTCAAATTCGATTTAAACAAACGACGCTAGTATCTGGAATGACATGTGTAAGTTCCGATTTGCAGCTGATTCAAAGTCAGGGTCATAAAAACACGACTCCGAGTTGGATGTGTCGTAACTTGGTGGAGAAGAAAGCCTTTCACTGATGCCTTGGTGTGGATGCTGTAAGGTGCCGGTGTGGTGACTCTGCTGGCAACTTCCTGTCACTCTTTACGGCCTATAAGTCGGAGATATGCAAGTTGAATGAACTGCGAAGCTGCTCGGGTGACTTAAATTCAAGTCGCGGAGTAAACGAACCAAGCTGGGAACCACAAACAAGATTCTCTCGATCTGGGCAATGTAACAAGTTTGTTTTTGTTGCTGTTTTCTTTTTTTTTTGTGCTGCTTTCTTGTCAAGCGGGCAAGTTGAGCCCCGCGCTTGGATAAAATTATGTAATGTTTTGGGATACTATGGGAACTGGATGGAGGCTTAATAGAAAATCGCTGGTCTTGAAATTATGGTTTCACTTTTCCATTTAACTAATTGTGGATGATGATTGGAATGAGATAGATAAAATATGAGCGTCAAAACATCATAAATCTACGGTGAGTAGCAATACTAGAGTTCTTGATGGCAGGAAGTTGTCAGGAGAAGTTATGAGGATTTTAGCTTCGCATCAGGCACTAAGCTAATTCAAGGTAAACCTTTGATGGGAAGAAATCGAAAGGCTTCGCATAAACTCATAAACCACTTGTAGACAGCCTGAGAAACCTCGAAATCGAAAGGGTGTATAGTATGTCTGTGAATTTCTAGCAATAAAGGTTTTTTTAGGAGTTTTGAGACCGAATCAAACAAAAACTGAAAGTTTCGATTCCTTTTTTTAATTTCCTTGCCCGCAAGGGATTGCTACTCTTATAATGGCTGTACACAGAGTGAGTGGAAGGATTATAAGAATTATAAGACAATATAGTGACTTAAGAATCTGATGTACTATATGTTGGTTGAAGTCCGAATAAAGTGGGAGGATTTTTTTATCGATTTATTTGCATTCGCTAAATTCGCAGGATTTTATATGCAATTAGATCTAAACGTTCTTTATATTTTTTACCTCTCTAGCTAAATCTTGCTTTCCAATTGAATAGATTTTCGCCTGGAAAATGGTGCAAATGTTTTGCAGTCACAAGGACTCAGATACTTTTTATATCCTTTGAGTTCTTTTTATAGCCTCTTGAAATATAGACTGAAATTAATATAAAGGATAGTTGTATTCCATTTGTTTTAAGGCTTGGAGTGTAGATGTCCTCATTCAAGATGTTGCTAGACGAGTTTTCTCGCTAAAGTAGGATGTAGTCGGGTATTTTGTTCTTTCTCGTAAGAAGTGGCAGCTCGGCCTTCGAGGAGATCACTCTCAGCCCGTTTTTTTTTTTTTTGTAAATTTTGATAGTGAAGACATCATTGGAAAATTGCCTGTGATCGAAATAAGTGAGTCATCAGTATGACAATTTTAACTTTAATTTTACACATAAGGCAATCATATGGGATTCCAAAATTACTGGCTGTTAGTGATTCGGTCTTTACATTCTTTCTTTCGGTTTTTATGTTGAGCAGTGCTAAAATGCCTTCGATAAATTGAGTCTCAAATATGTACGTCTAGTAATTAATTTCAAGTGACAGACCTTCACGGTTAAGAAGCAGTACGAAAACTTTTTTACAACTTCTAAGATCATCGGCTTCATTTGGGATATTAACTAGTAACCAAGTGCTCGAGTCTTAATTCGATGGATGTATTGCCCAACGGGTCAAGAAAGTTGGTGACGAACAGAGAAAATCAGAGACTTTTTGAATTCACATTCGAGATCCAAAACTCCGATCAGAAAAGGGTAACAGGGGCACTGCAAAATATAAAACGGTTTGCCCTTAATTCATTAGAACTGTTTTGGGTCAAACTTGATAGGAAGATAAGAAAACACTGTTTAGAGGAAATCAAGATTAGCGGCTTGGCCGCGGATTGGATTTTTTAACAGTCTATTGCTCGAATTCTATTTAAAACTCAAGATAAAAACACTCGTAGTACGTTCAATGAATTCTTTTGTTTGTGCGTATGTCGCTGAGTTCCTCTTAAACGACTGGACCGGTTTTGATATAATTTCTTAGGTATATTTGAGCGTCTCCGTGGATGGTTTTGATTCACTCACTAATATTTTTTTCATAATATGTATGTTATCGAAAATTCGAACATCTCGAAAACGATTTGCTGAACCCACTAATAGCAGGCCAACGTTCGAACATAACAACGTCTGTCTGCTCAAAGTTTAAGAATTTTATGTTAACTTTTCTAACAGAAGGGCAATGTCTATTTTTATTTATGTTAATATTTTGAAAAACAACTGAAAATTGTAGGTTATGTGGATTTTCAATTTTTTGAACTTATTCAATCTCTATAGGACAAGCGATTTTCCTCTGTTGTTAATTGCGCTTCTGAAAACAACTTGGATTCGATAGATTTATTATTTCTAAAGAAATGCAAACGAATGTAAACATACAGATACATCCTTCTAGAAGGAATAGAATCCAGTTCTGGTCACGTCAAAATGTGCAGATATGTCAACATTTTTAATTCCAAAATTCGGATCCTTAAAATACTAGCATATGGCTGCCTTCTTATTTATTATTCCGCCTTCTTTTCCGATTTATCCAATTGTGCCAAGAGCAAAAAAAAAACAGTTTTTTACCACTTGAACACTGCGTCTAAAAGGCTAAAACCACCATATGCCATGAAAGCAAAAACATAGCTTAATTATGGACGCATAAAATTTTAACATGGAAGCAAACAAAGAACTTCATTACTTCAACGTATATATAAACTCGTGAAGCTTTGAGAATGCATAAAATGAAGCACAAAAAGCATGTGAAGTCGATGTTATGCGACGAAAAAGCCGGTGCCATTAAATGCAACACGCATCAGTTTGAGGACTTCTCTTTAACTCCTTCCGACGTATACTTACCCATCACGTGTGAAAATTGTTTCCATACAGTTTTTTTTTTGTCACACCGTAACATAATTAACATTTTAAATGGTTGCCGCATGTGGCAAATAGAACGTCCGTCGCGTCGTTTATAATTAATGTACCGCAGAATTTTCTTCCTTTTTGCTGCATGCAACCTTTTTGTTGTTATTCCACTTTTTGTGCCATCATCGAATGGAAGGTAGGAACAACAACAACAAAAAAAAAGGCAAACACAAACCACAAAACCTCTTTAACACAAAGACAACACGGAAAAGCAGGTGGTTAGCATATGTTGCATTTGGTCAGTTGGTTTGCTCAACCAACAAACATAAGAACGAAGCCGCATGGAAGCCTTCAAGCAAGCAAAACAAAAACACAAACGTATCTCTATAGCAATCTTCGTCCAGGTGTTGGATGTGCCCCAAGTAGCCAATGCCTTTCACGTAATTGGATTGCCAACATGAAATGTGAAGGTACACTTTATTACCGAATCCTTCCATCGATGTTTTCAATAGGAAATGGGTTCTGAGGACTCTGCTAATCAACGATCTCATGTCATTAATCTATTTCATACAATAAGCGAAAAAAATTCCATTCACAGAAAAAACGTTATTAATTAAAATATGCTCTTTGTGAAATTAAATTAAAACCTTCGTCAATCGGTCACAGTCCGACAAAAAAAAAGAAGACTGACAAATATTTCGAATTTAATTTAGCAACTCAGTTCTTTCTAAAACCCAATTAATTTATTCAAAATTTATTAGACTAATGAGCGATAGCAATAATACCTACGTACGAACGTACGAGCTCTACAAATAAGAGTCTTTTAACGATTCAACCGAAAATATAATTTATTAATTAATAAATCGTTAATTGCTGATTTACACCTAAATGAAGTATTGGTAGGCATTTTAACAATTAGCTGCTAAGTGAATTCACAAATCGAGCAGATATAAATTGCTAACCACAAAGAGACAATTTGTTAGGTCATTGGCATTAATTCATTACTGATTTTCTTTTATTTATTTATTCATAATTCGAAAAAAAAATTGTTATATTTTAATTGGCAGGTGTTGTGGCAATGAAGCGACCATGTCAATCGAATATAAGTTAATTGATTTCGTTTCGCGGTGATTTCATTCACAAAAAAGTTTAAAGATTGAATGATTTGATTAGTCATTTTGAATATAGTACGTTATTTCTACTACAGAGGTCAAAAGCCTTGTTGGAGACTGTAAAACTTGCACCTAGACTCTTCGTAATTACGAAGGGAATTTTGTCAGCGATTCGAAGGGAATTATGTATATTTTCATGGATCATTTCCAGCAGTTGATTACGACCACCATCTGACTCCTGCCGAAGAAATATTTCTCCCACCCACCATAGAAGTTGATGTGGCCATAAAAACCTTTAAAACAGCAATGTTGCGCGCTCAGACAATTAACAAGCTCGACCTTTTAAACCATTCTGTCAAGAAAGTACCAGGAATCAACAACAGATTGGGCCAAATTCTACTTAAATTTCATTGCTTATAAAACAGGGATGAGAACGTGACATGAGGCTTACCGTGAATCGACTTTATCAAACGTATACATAGAAGAAGTCCAGATGTGGTGGAAGATTTGCCTCGCTCTGGTCGGCCATCAAAGTATTCAACCGAACTTTACATGGCTAAAAAAAAGGAAATGGTGACTGAAAATCGTCTGACAGCGATAGCCTCTAGACTAGTGCCAAAAGACCTAAATTTTCTATAAAAACTTTTTCGCGTTCAGTCAATTCCGACGCAAATTCATAAAACGCATTGTTATTGACAATGAGACGTGGATACATGAGTTTGACATGCGAAAAACAAAGCGTTTAAAAATTGTTTGATGATTCGGTCAAGTTCTCAATAGTAAATTCCCGGTAATTTCTTGACATATTAGAATGACGAAAAGTTTCTGGAAGAGGAGAATACACGAGAACGTCTCTCAACTTTAGGACTATATAGCATTTCCTACTACAAGAATATCAGTTTGCCTGCATCAAAAAGGAAGGCAATCCTATGTCATGCAAAACCATCGAGAAATATCGTTGCTAAACGTCGCTCAGAAGTTCCCATCCAGTGTATTGTTAAAAAATTTGCGAATACCAGTGGGGCCAAATTTTTACAACACAAACAATCCTGCAAAAGTCTACCGAAAAGTCACCGCCTACTTATTTCACTTCACAAGATGGCATCCTGTGAAAACTGATCCCATTATATCGCTCAAAAATAAACGATGCACTGCGCAGGCTGGATCAAGAAGCTCAGAATCAATTCTGATCTGCAAGGGAATCCGGCATGGAGATTTGATGTCAAGTGATATTTTCAAACTTCTTCTTGGATAAATATAGCGACGGACTGGTTTAGACGATATTTGCTTCGTTACTCTTACGCAGAACTTTATCTCTGTCAGGACGAAATATCAACTCCACAAATGACACTTTGATGGAGATCCGCAGAAGGCGATACAAGGTAATCGATGCTGCGATTCATCGCATCGAGTAGGACTACGAGGATATTCTAGTCTAGAAATCAAAAAAATAGAATTTTTAACTTCCCATCAGGAAGTTCTTGTTTTTTTATATTTTCAAAGTTTAACTATTTAAGAATATATCTACAAAAGAATTTTTCAAAATTCAAATTATTTTCGGAGATATCGATATTTTGCTGACCAGGCATCCAAACTGGTTCGGCCGGAACTTATCGAACAAAAGACATTAGGTATTCTCCGTCTTACTGAATCCATATTTCTCAGTCAAACCTTTTGTTGTTTGAATATATTGTAATACAAGAACCCAAGGTGACTTGTTTCTTTTCTATTTAGTGTTCACTTACGTCCAGCTGCTAACAGTTGAATTCTAACCTTAAAACCATGTGGACGTATGTACATATATATGTGCTATAAGTGAAATAAAAATATTGTGAATATTTTCTTTTAATACAATGGATAAAAAATCCTCAGCGAACAGGATTACGCGTCCAGCTCATTCATTTGCAGTACAACGAGACAACGCCCGGATTGACCGCTCCGAGATACGGGCATCCAACGCATCAAAGGATACAGAACTGCTCGATATGAAGAGAAAAACGCGGAAAATAGTTTTTTTCGAAGTCGAGGAAGGTCCGATGTAAGAAGCAGGAATCGCAGATTGAATAAATGTAAGTCTACAATATAATTTCATGACTTAGACTGCGAAAACTTTACGCGAAACTTTAGACGCGTTTTTCTCGAAACTGTCTTTTTCAAAACAATAACCACGATTTCTCAGGTTCTACTGGACCGATTTACCTGAAATTTTTAGAGAGTCTTCTTTATAGACTTGTCTATGTATGGAACTATCCCAGTCCCCAAATTTCTTCAAAAAAGTGGTACAAAAATTGTTTTTTTTTCACGGAAATCGCCATTTTGTGAGAAAAAAACCTTTCCAACTTTTCCGTAGTACCAGACATTGCGACATTATTCTAGATTAATAAACTTTTTTTTTGGTTTAAGATTGCTAGGAGAGTTTAAATCGTGGGTACAAAAAAATGGATACTAAAAACATTAATTGCCTTTTTTATGACACTTCAAGCCTAGACTAGAATACCGCTTTAAGGCGTAACTCGAAGGATAAAAAAATCGTACTCTACAAAACACTCATCTCAATAGTTCTATTATATGGATCTGAAAGTTAGAATGTAAACAAAACAGCAGAACAGATTTCAGATGTGAGGAGGGCGAATGGAAGAGAAGATGCTATCGGCAACTATACGAACTAAACAATGATGTGAATCTAGTCCGGATGCCAAAAATTTGCCAACTAAACTGGTTGTGTATAAAACTACGTTTAAAGTGGTCCTGTGTCACGTGTGTGGTCACGTGTAATGCTGTTTTTCAACGCTGCAATTGATGCTGGCTTATCCACATAGAGAGATTTGACGTATCCTCATTAAAAACAAAACGAGGCATAAATTGCACACCAAACTCATTTTGCAATTTTGCGGTTCCGTCTTGATGAAGACACATTCAGCTCGTGCATTTTGGGCAAATAAAAGTTCAAAATCATTGAACTATAGCGGGCATCATTAACGGAAATTTTTTGAAAATACTACCCAATGGTTCCGCCGGATCACTAAATCACTACAACAGTGCATTTTTCGAGTTCATCGGTACTTCTTTTATTGCCTAAGGTTGTTTTTAAGGCAGTTTTTGTCAAATAACACACTGAATGAAGCAGAAAGAAGCATTCGTCATTGTAGATGATTTTCGATAAAAAGGCGTATCTTCCTTAAGATTTTCTTAGGCCTTCTCTCTCGAGGCTCTGTTCTGGCATGAGTTGTATTTTGTTGGGTTCAGACAATGACCTTTGCAAATATGGTAACACCGGTGCGAAATATCGTTACTATGGCTTGAATGGATAACGATCGTGATATTTTCAGAAACATTTTACGTAGAGCACGAATTTTTTATATCAAAATTCAATAATTATTTTGTAGTAAGTCTGGATGTGAGTGGTTGCCCGGGGCTCAGTGTAAAGTGCATCGGCTTCTGAGCGTGCTAACAAGGGTTTAAATCCGAGTAGGAATATTTGACATTTTTTAAAGCCCCACCTCTCGCGAGTGACTGACAATCTGAGGTACAACTCTGACCATTCATGAGAAAAAAATAACACGCGCACTTAAATGATGAACCTGAGCCTTAGGTACGTAGGCAGGTAGAACTTGCTGCCACTAGTCACACTAAGCCCAGTATCTTGACCTTGGTAAAGAAGAGGTAGGTGGAGAGAACCAGTTTGTTCCACGAAAGAACCTAGCGAGGTCTTTTGAGCTTGCTTTAGCAAGTTCTGGCAAAGATGCGAAAAAATGGAAACCCAGATTCCTATATCTTGATTTTGCTAGTGTTGGTCTCTTTCTCTTTCTTCGCGCGCCAGATTTTGCAAAAGTCATTTGACTGCACGCCTCACCTAGCCTTTATAAAAAAGTGTCCCGTGAGAACAAATATAAGAACGCTTAAGGAGTTGCAACACACGTTTACTTGCTTCCTGGTTTTATGCTTGTTAAGGAGGGGTCAGGTTTATATAGTAATGTTGCAAGTGGGTTCATTTACCCATATATGTCAATAAACTTTGAAACCGCATCTGCGGGGAACATTTCAAGTTCATCTGCTTTGCAGTTTCCATGGATGTTCCTATGTCAGGGTACCCAGTACAGGTGAAAAGTGGAATAATGCGCTATCTTGTCAAAGGATACCTGGCATTCCTTGGCAAACTTAGATGTAGTGTTTACACCTTTACACACTTTTCCGGTTGAAATGAATATTTAAGTTGCGGAAATACTTTTGCACAAAAGCAACCTTGCCGCCTTGTAAATCGCATAGATATCGGCTTGAAATATACTGCGGAGATCTGGAATGCGGAAGAAGTGTCATATATTTAGATTACTCGGCAAGATACCACTTCAAACTTTCTGATTCCATCCGTGAATATCGTGATGAAGTCGTTCGGTATTGAAAGACCAGCAAGCCATACAATAGCCATCAAAAGAGCTTTGGATTTTTTTTATTTTTAATTATTATTTTTGTAAGTCTGACACATGTCTTAAATCACACGTGAGCTATCCAAAATAAAGCACTGAAAAACCAAACAACAAACAAATCACCCATTACAAGAATTTAAATATGAAAAGTCACAGAGAAAAACCACCCAGCTCTGTACAAAGATGTCCAAATACAAAGTTTCTGTTGATGTTGTGTTCTGCTGCCACTTCCAAGACACACAAAACATCTACTCACCGGACCTTATGTCCAAAGTGACCACAATTTCGGAACAATTTTGCATTTTTTTTTTTTGTTTTCATTTCTCTAATCACAAAGTTTCTAAATTCGAAAACGAAATTAAATTCGATTAAACTAATACATCAGATATAGTAGATTGTTTTTAACCACAGTTGCCTTGGAATGACTAATGACTGGTGAAGGCGGTCTGCCGGTGGTGGTGATGGTGATAAACAAATATTGAGTTTCCTTTACACCACCTAAAGTTCTAATTAAACTCAGTTTAATGGAATCGCATTAGGAGAGGAAAAACCATTTGTTGGAATACATTTAGTAGAAAACAATGGCAGATTAATGCTCAATTTACCGCGTAATACAGACCGTGTTACAGGATTAGAATAAATACTTTTGGTGAACGAAATTAATTGATTGTGACTTTTTTTTGCCTTTAAGGGGTTTTATTTATGAAAACCACGCACAAACCGATGTGAAATTATTGTGCGGAAAATTAGAACAAGCATAAAAGCAATATTTTGTAAAAAAAAATGTTTAGTCATGGGTTTCTATTACTTATAGAGGGTGGATGTAACAGCAAAACTCACAATCGAATGGTCTGCAAATTGCGATCAAAAATATCCCGCCAGAAGACCAAGGATACCGAAACCATTGAATGCGCACACTGGAGTTTGTTACTCGGAGTTCATGCAAGGCTTGAGAGGGATATCAGTTTCTCAAATGGTATTTTTCAAAAGTGGTTACGCTTGAAAACCATTGATCATTTGAAATTCTAACCCTACCCTATGCACCCAAAATTGGGAAATTGAGAGCTCATCGATTCTTCAAGCCTCATTTGGAGAAAATTTGCTACTGCAGAATGTAAGGAGGAACTCGAATAGGGTTATGGAAACTCGATTCTGACAAGGTTTTATCCACGTGTTGTCGACACCTTTGGGGCAATCACTCGGCCATATCTTAATGTATATTCGGTTTTAAAGGTTCAAGAGTTTGCGTATTGTATGCTTAATTTGGCAAGGTCCAATGACACTACCAGCCATCTTAAGAAAAAGTGTGAAAATGAGTTATCCAAGTGCTGGTGTTCAAACACCTTATCGGCGTATGGTTTACGCATTCCGTGGTGACATGGCTTCAATTCCTAAATGATTTAAACTATGCATGATTTAAACTATATGCAAACCACGCAAATTTTTTTTCTTCGAAAAGAAATTAATTGATTCAATCATCTTCCACACTTTTAATACATGCAGCCCATTTTTTTGTAGTAAAGTCAGTCTCTTGAATTTTTGTTAGACTTTTGCCAAAAGTTCAGTTTTTGAAATATGACCAGTGATTGGTAAACGACCCATATTGTAAAATGACAAACCTTAAACTAAACATGTGTAGCCTCGCATGACAGTTCGGTTTGATGGATATTAATGAAATAAGGATACCAATTCCGTATTACGAATCAGATGACTCTCCTACAGCTACAACCCATATTTCTCATAAAATTTAGAGGAAAAAGGATCTTTAAAAAATTAACAAGTAATCCTTTACAAATAATCCTTTATTATAAAAAAACTAAAAATAAAAATTTCTGTGCGATTGTTTTCATACATACAAGCATGAATGACTATGACTCAAAAATTAAAACAGAGTTCCTAATGGAAAACGAGTGGCTCTCCTTATCCCAAAAAGGCACGTCAGAAAAAGTCAAACGTTAGGGTCATACTGCGTTCAGAATTCCTTCCAAGGGGAACGACTGTGAACGCATATTTTTGCAGGAGCTTTCTTCAATGCAAGACGGTATACAGAAAAACAAACCAGAAAAGTGAGCCAATGTCTATCTTCCTGCTCCAATGCCGGCAGCAAATTTTCAGAGTGGATGTATAACCAAATTTAGAAAAAGTTTATTTGTTGATTTGTGCGATGTTATAACAAATCAGAAAGTCTGGCAGGGATTTTTTTCAGCCGGGCTTTAAGCGGGCGATCGAAAACTGTATTTTTTCCGATTTTTGTGTCGGAGGTAAAGTCATCTCAAATGACAGATATATAATAGAGAATTGCCCACTGATTTCAAATATGTATGTTCCTGACTTCAGGCCCGCCAGATATCCTTAACTATCCTGAAATGAATTTTTCTATAATAATTCTGAATAAAACTTTTCCCTTTGAACTAAAACCACATGCTGGTCACATCAAAATTCTCCGTTTGACTTCCCAATTACGAATATGTTAGGTTCGGAAAAATTTCTCACAGATGAAGAATGACTTTCAAGTATCCTGAAATACATTTTGTTTTTTGAAAGACCAACAAAATAGCAGCTGAAGGCCCTTTAGAAAGAAACCTTTCGAAAATTCTTTCAATTATGAAAACAATTTTGGGATAAGTGTATCGTTAGTTTAAGGTGTAAGCTTAACTTGAGAAACTAAAACTTCTCCCTCGTCCTAAAGTGGTTCCAAATTCTTGTCTTAACATTTATAAATGTAAAACGTTCATGACCTTCCTCTATGTTTTATTTTCAAGTAGGTGACGTAGGTAATTATTCATCAACAAGATTTTTTCACTTGATTCAGTTAGACCCAAAATTCGCATATGATTCAATTCGCAGATTCTTTTTCTATATTACCAATCTCGCTTAACTTTGCTTGTGAAATGGCTGTAAGATAACTCAAACTGCAATGCATTATGATCAGAGCCAGTGTCAAACTTTTCTTAAACATTTTTGGACAATGCGATGTTAAACTGGAGTCTGCCACACAAATTTTCAAACAAGCATGTTAAAATACGGAACAAATTTCATTGGTAAACTTCTGAACGTGCATAACAACTTTGATAAAAATTATTTCTCCTTAATTTGTGCCGTATACCAGTATAAAGGACATGCAAAAGCCTCAAAGCCTTTCCATTCTAGTGTGTTTTATGCAATCGCCTCCCAAAAATCGACAGCATCCACCTTTGTTCGTTCGTAAACGGACAACAAGGACACGCATGCAGGAGAAGAATATCGATATGTGCCACAAAACTAGGTTGATGGAGGTACCCTCATTCATGCCTTTCGATTCCGGATGAATGTGTTGCCATCTCAACGGTGAGACTAGATAAAACGCCCAGCCTGCGTACAGGAAGAACAAAAGCGGGACCAGCTTTACGCTGTTTGTGCATGGAATTGATGTGCACTCAAACTGTGATAGATTCCACGTCTTTTGTGTCACGCATTTTATGTCAAGCTTGCTTGATGGAATGTGCGAATCACAATCCTTCAGCCAACGCACAGTCGCCTTTGTTCACAGGCATTGGCGCAAATTCAAGTGAAACGCATTTGGGTGTATTCAGCGGAAGGGAACAAGGTGTTCCACCAGACCGATCACAAATCATCCCTCTCGCCATGCTAATGGCATTTACTCTTCGGTAACTTCAATCTGTTTCTTAACTCATTGGTTTGGATTCAGAAACGGAGCCATGCATCATATAGTGCGTACGCAGGCCTCCAGAGCCTCCAGTAATCTATTGATTTTGCTAAGAGGTGGCTGACACAAATTTTGTAATGCTTCTGCTGTTTGTTGGTGCAAGTGCGAGTACTCGTATCTATAGGCATTTTTTTGGTTCCACATAATCGCATATGAAATTGGAGATTACTATCTGGTGCTGGAGGGATTTACTTTTTTTTTTATGTTTGCTGGGCGGGTTATGTTGACGTTGTGGAGCGCGTGGTTTGCTTGAAAGTAGGTTGAGTAGCTGTCGGCCTACTGCCGTGCGCCTATGTGGTAGGAAAGCGAAAATAATTTAATTTTTGTCGGTTAATTGAAAAGAAATTAAAACCGTGGGTAATGAATGTGACTGTAACGTAATGGATTAAAAGTGATACGTTACGTGCATTAAATAGTTACAAGAACGAAAAAAGTTAAATCGTTTTAATACTAATTTGTGTGTGAAATACCTGATTTCAAGCTGGCAAAACCGTGATCATTAGCTGTTTCAATTAATTTATGCATTAAATTGATTTTATATTCAGGACAAAGAAAAGTTTATGCAGGGAAAAAATGTAAATCTTTAATGTCTACCTTTTCTACCAGTGCTTCATGATTTCGACGATTGGCAACAGAGGCGGGTCAGAAACATAACTAGACTCAATTGGATCCACCTAGAGGTCTTTAAAGAAAAGGACATAAATATAGCCGCACGTGAATGAAATTGCTACTTTTTCTTTCAGCAATTAGCAATCTTTCGAAGCCATAATAATCAGCGATGAGTCGATACACCGAACTGCCACAAGATACCCAGCGCAGGTGTGAGAGTAACCTCTTGACTGAGGCTAGAGATATGGGAACCATCTCGACGCCAAACTTTTATATAAATAGCATATAGAATAATTGAATTACTTCTTAAATACATGAAAAGAAACTCAACATTTTTTACGGACCAGGGGAAAATATGGGGTCATTCCCTTGAAGTTCGTGCAATTGAAAAGCAAGCGCTATCCGTAAAAGACATATTTCCTACTAGAAGGGTACCTTTATTGATTGCAATCAAGTTATAACACACAATATCAAAGCACACGCTGTGGCGTTTAGGTTTTGATTCCCTTGAAAATATACCGCTTCTACATATTTTTCTAATTTTCTTATTTCGTAAAATTGATTTGCAATTTAAAAAAAAACAATCGACCAAGTGCGAGCTGGACTCGCGCACCAAGGATTCCATACAAACCAGTAGGTATATAACTAAAAGTTCAACCATCATGACAATCGAGTCATAGTTATGGTATTTTTGAAAACAAAAGTCTCTTTATCGTTTCAGTAATCCTTTATTTTTTATAAACAAATATCATTTATTTTAAAATATAATTAAAATACCTGCACTAGTTTTGCAGCAGCATTGCACAAAAAAATATTGTAGGAACAATACAGGCGAGCTACCTGAAAAATATGTTTGACAATATTATAATATAATATGACAAGCTGTTTCAAAATTGTTGTCCCCTCCCCATACAAAGAGATGAGTCGCGGTCATTGCGGTAACTACAATTATGTTTATTATCACGGTCAATATTTAGGTTTTGATTCCCTTGCGAGTGTCGAAAATTTGCGGCATACACGGCTGAATCTTTTGATTGCATTAGCTTAGAAATTTGATTTTTTTCAGATTTTTTCACAGCTATAAGGGACAGCAGACTTGAGTATTTGATATAAATTCCGGCTTGACACCTCCTCGCGTTTCTGAGAAAACGGGTCTTGATGGACAGACGGACGGACGGACGGACCACAAAGTGATCCTGTAAGGGTTCCGTTTTTTTCCTTTGAGGTACGGAACCCTTAAAACTGTTGTGCTATGCGACATTGCTTCTTGCTAAATTTCATGATCCTTTACGGTAGGTTTTGATTCCCTTGGGGAGTATAAAAATATGCGACAAAAACAACCATATTTTTGTTTTTATGTTGGGTGGTGGCAGACAGACGGACAACAAAGTGGACCTATAATGGTTCCATCTAAAGGGTACCGTAGCCAAAGGGTCTAAAGGAGCCCTGTCACTAAGCCTCTGATATTCGTCCGTTCGTCTGTGACACTTGCAATTTTCAGGGAAAGTTCATCTTCTCTGATATTGCCGCAAAAAAATCATAAAATAAAATTTACACCTAAAAGTAGACAATGGTTTCATGGAGAAATTTAACAGTAGGTAATGATCAAACACAAGTTAAAAGCTCGTTTCCCAATAAGAAAAATTAAAAAAAAAAACAACATTTTGCAACTTGTGTTTTCTACCAAACGAAGTTTCACATCCATGTGTACGTGTTTTGCTTTCGTGACGGCATCTTTCTCAATCCAAAAAAATTAATTACAGTGTCATTTTTCAAAAATAAATTATTAAAAAAAGTAGTTCGTGTGATTTAAGTGTATTTGAGTTATGATTGTTTCAGCATTTCAATAAATCACTTCAAACTGCGGGTTGAAAAATAAAGAAATATGTTTACACTATATGACGTTTGAGGCACACAAGGATATTCAATGTTTAATTTTTTTTTTCTTATTTTTCAATATTTTCCAATCCCTTCTTTAAAGCAATTTCTTGAATACGCTTCAGAATCACTTGATACACTTGCCTTTAATTATTAAGTTTTTAGAAAATATCATTATAACCAATATCTTAAGTTGCGATAGCCAAACACATGACACGCGTTCGGGTAGGAAATTGGAATTTGTACTAACACCACTATATTTTGACATTCATTAACGAATTCCAAAAAAAAATCAGAAAAATAGATTCACACGTTTCTTTAATAAGTCTGTATCAAATAATCTTTTAATCTTGTGTTTATTAGAAGTTACTTGCTTATTAGAATTAAAAGTAAACCGATGTCGAGCTATTTCTTTGTCTTCCTTAATCGTACATGTTTATGAGCGATGCTATGAGGAATCTAATATCAGGTTGTTGCATAGGCGCGGAACCCTCACACTTTACAACATTTTTTGAGTAACGGAACCTTAAAAATAGCAAACATCCTTTGCTCCTGGGTAGATTTGTCATATGTATGCTCACTGAAGTAAAATTGTAGATTATGCACAACGATATCTAAAGCAGAAGCTAGGCTTATTTATATTAAGATAAGATGCCTCGCAAGAAATTCCGCTTTTATGGACTACTACACAGCAGCGTAGTGAACAGCAAAGATGTTTTATATTCTTAAATTCATTAACATCAGCAACTGATTCACTAAAACTAGTTCGTAAATGTGAGCGGTTTCAATATCTCCGCGGCGAAATGATATAGCTACAGGTCCTATTTAAAAACAAATTTAAGTGATCTTAAAACTTTTACTATCGTATTAGCCTTTCTTCTAACGGCTTGACAAATTCAAAATCGAAATGTAGTGGTTTTAACCACAAGCTATCCCAAAAGGTAACTCAAACGAATATACTAACACACATTAAGAAAGGTTTTATTGATCATTCGAGCCTAAAATGAATGTCCGAATTTGAAGGTACTATATTTCTTGTTATTGTTCTTAAAACCTTTTATTAAGTTTATTAAAGCCTTAAATAAAATAAAAACCCAAATTTGCGCGGTGAAATTAGGCCAAATGTAACATTTGATATAATTTTACTTTGAATAAGTGAATTCGCATGCCCTTATTTCAGTTTTACGGAGGTAAATTAATCCAAACGTTAAAACCTGGACTCATTTCACTATTATTTGAACCTTAATTTGATTGGGCTTTAGTTTTACAAACATTTTTTTATGAGGTAATTTAAAAATTCGTAACAAGCTGTCGGTTGGCTCTGTTTTTATTCACCTCACGATGGCAATAATTCTAGATAACTAAAATATAAACAATCAGAACTTCTTCGACATAAAAACATTTTTATGTAGATACAGCCCAATTATATATTTTTTTGTCATTATACTTCAAAACGCAGAAAAGTTGCAAGGTACAAGTTTCGAACGAATGACAATAAAATGTTACAAATCCTCACATTGTGAAAAGATTTTAATACATTTGTTTACTTTTTTATTGTCTACAAATTATGTACAGATTCTGTACAGTTGCATCATGAATTTTATTTAAATGTATGCAGAGTTTTCTAAAAAGTGCAGTAAAAGATTTTAACTGTGCCCAAAAAAGTTGTATTGAATAATTTCACAGAATTTTTAATCTCAATTCAAAGTTGCTTAATCAATGATCAAAGTGAAATGGTAGAATTTTATTGTTTCAAGATTTCTTTTTCTTTCATCTGCGAGATCGACTTCATCATTTGGAAAAGCGTACAAATAATTTCACGGCACTGACTGTGGAGAGCACAACATTTTCTGATGCTATCTTACTTCGTGCTTTATTCGATAGTGTTTTCGTCACGGTATTCAAACTTATGCACATATTTACATGGCCAGTTTTCTATTATCTTGAATATGGTATCTTAAGATTTTCCATGGCTCTGAACGGGTGTCATATAACAAAACGAAAGAATGAAGAAACTTTCTTCACTGTTCCTCTAATGGTTACTCATTAATTTGTAAATACTTTGGTTGTAAAGCAGCTTGTGTCCAAAAAAAACTCATTTTTACCATGGTTTGGTGGTTCGTAGCTTTGAATATCTATGTCATGAAAAGTTTTGGAATTAGCTTTAAATTGTTTGTACGTTAAGAAATAATAAACTTAGAGACAGATTTTTGGTTCAGACTTAACAGGATCTGCCAAAAACTTAGATCGGAGATTAAACAACACCGATTTTGACGACGGGTTATCGTTATAAGAGTATCCATAACTATTTTAATACATATAAAAAAAGACCAGATTAGAGTATCTTTTTTTAATTGTTTAATATGGTTTCGAATCTATCTTCCAAAATGGAAAGTTTTTTTTACAAATTTTCATATTATTTTAAGTTGAGTCTTAAATTAATTTTTCACTTCTTAAACTGTTCTTGTCTTGTCTTTTGGATATTTATTTCTTTCGTTTGTATATTACTATGTCAAGGTTTCCAAAGTAGATTGACATCATGTTCACCCTAGTGATTTTAAAATGTGTGTGAATGGTATTTTTCAAGGTCGGAATAATACTTTTCTGGATAACTCTTGTTTTTCATTGGGAAAAACTTCACTATGAAAAACACTACAAGTTTCTGGTAGTCAGAAGGATCATTTTTTCCCGCTGGTCCGAAGAAAATATTGAGTTGCATCATGTAGATATGAATTCAACACTCCCTCATTCTATTAACGTAAAAGGTCAAAATGTTTTCTGTAAATATTTCTAGAATTTGATTAAAGGTATGGAAGAACAACAGTGTTTTGAAAGCAGTGAAAATCAACTCTGCGAACTACATAAGATCAAATATCAAATATCATATATTTATAATAATTCCGGGAACCGGACTTCTTGACATGCAGTTCAGAATGGGAAGTATATAAAATGTGTTTAAAGTTAACAGCAATTTTGTAAAAAAATAAATCCAAAAAGTCGTGCTAAACGGCTCAGTTTGATTCGCAAACTATTGTCGAACGATACTGAGGAAGGACTCGGTTTGATAAACTAGTGTTAAGTCATCCGAGCTGGAGTTATATTGTGAGCATTATTGTTCTTCTTCTATTGGAAAAACTTGCATATATAACGGTGAAAATTCCATGGCGCAACATATTAAGACAATCAAATCTATAAACGAGTCTCGTGAGTTAAAAATTCTATAGTTTTTCTTAACCTGAGTTGTGGCTGTCTACAAATCACAGATGCTTGTTCTACAAATTGACAATTTTTTCGTCCCATTAAATCTTTAGAAGTCCTTATAAAGTCTTGCCTTTCTTCAAAAGGAAATAAATAATTAAATCCATAAGAGATCTCTCACCGCATGGACAACTAGTTTTGCAGGTACATAGATTGACATCGATAAATTTTGCATTTATTTAAATGCTCGTGCCGGCTTCCGGCAACGCTATGCCCCAACACCCAGTTGAAAGTACAAACGCGAGGAAGTTGTGTGCGTCGTTGAGGACTTTTCCTCCAATGCTTGCAGTTGCATGACTCAATAAGCTCATGATAACGATGATCTTTTATTTTCAGTAAATTAGACGTAGAGGATAAAATTCAAAAAAAGGGATTTATTCCCTATTTGATTTTACGTGTTGGTGGAATATGGTTTTTTCTTCTTAGTTCCACAAGACCATCAGAGAGACTTATCCTATTCAATAAAACAAGAATCATGAAAATCGGTTCAAAATCGGCACAGACATCGAGTAACAAACACACAAAACATAAATATAAAATTATTCTTCAGCTCGCCACTATTCTGGAGTTGTCGTTCTGGTCTTCATCAAGCCTCAAAATGCACCGAGAAATTAAATGAATGAATCTTAGTTTCAGTGGCTACGAATAAAAGAGACAAAATTTAGCTTTAAAGTCTCGCAGGTAGAAAAATCCTCTTGACTAGGGCTGCCGCCTTCCCTTTCATCATGAAATAAATACTTCGTTAAAAAAATCACGTAAAACATAAATAAATATTAAATTTGTTAATGGAAAACTGTGCAACAGTCTCGTTTTTACTCAATTAATAAGTACATACCTAAAAACAACAAATTCATTAACAAAAATTACTCATTCTCTGATGCATCCACTTGTCGCAAACGTACGTACCATGCAGTGGACTCAAATTAAGAAATTGCTGTTTCGGGGACGGTAAGTTGAGTGGCAATCGCCACTCAGTAGCCATTCAATTTATTATTCAGATTCTGATGGACAACGCTGCGCTGAGGATGAGGCTTACGAAGGAGGCAATACACAAACAAAAAAATTAACGCACAGGAACAAGGAAAATTAAACAAAAAATCACTTGCATCGTGAAGAGATTAATGGTTCGGAATAAAGTGAACCAAGTAGCGCCGCAACAGTGCGTCGTCGTCGTGATAAACGACGAACAAATTTGTATCTTTTTTTTTTTGTTTCGTTGTTATTTTTGTTTTTGGATCGTGTTTGTAAACAGCGTTCGGTGGGATTTTGAAGATTAAATCACTTTAATCTACGTAATTGCTTAAAATTAAAGCGCACTTAAATAAATCTTTTAAACGGTGAGTTTAATTGCTTGTAAATGTCCAATATTACGAGTACAGTGTTAAAAAAAGGGAACGCAATGAAATAAATTATTTATTCGATCTAATTTTATTTATTTCTTAGCGGATAATGGCGAAAAGTGAATTTTAACCCTGACAACCGAAAGTCTTATTTGCATTCAACGAAAGTTCTGCTCAAAAGAAAGCGATTTAAGAGATTACAAAGTGTACGAAGTTTGAAAAGAATGAAACCAATTGGATGGGTCGTGGGAAAAGATGAGGGTAAGATAATGAGTTTAAGTCATTAATGAGTGTCTTCGGGGAAGCGCTATCGGAATCAGGTAAGTTTTGGAGGGATTCTTAAGATCGTTAAGCGTTGTGAACTAACTTGAATTGTTAATGAATTGTTTTAAGTCTTATACTTTTTTCCAATCCCTACTTAGCACAAAGCCTTAGCTTGGATTTTTTTTTAGTTTGTAATAATTAATGATCTCCTTTTCTTGACTTGTATTTGAATCTATTTTTTTTAATGAACCCACGTTTAGAGCCTCAAGTTATTAGAGGAGCTGTAGCTTAATGAATCATCAAGATAGGTTCAAATACCTATGCTCAGTTTGAAGTTTCATATTTTGGCGGAGAAGTGAATATATTAAATAAGCAAGACACAAATGGCAGGTAAATATATATATATATATATTAAATACGTTTCCATCCTGAGAGCCTCTGTTAAGGATTTAAAATGAAGACTTTGCCTTTGTTCCTCGGCTTTTAGCTCTTCACTTTTATGCTATTTCTTCATTTGCATTTTTTTAAGGCTCGGTACACCCGAGTTTCGTGGTGGGTTCGCTACGAGGATCTTGGAAGTCGAGAAGGGAATTGTTTGCCAAGCACATCAAAACCCTGAACATTGGCTCAAAGTGACAGTAAGCTAGTAGGATAATGGGCTTGATGAGTACCCGAAATTTCCGAAACTTCACGACACCTTTTAAGGGTTTGTGAATTTATCATTTTCATCCGGGTTACATCAGTCCCCGGAACGCTAAGCGCATAAACCTCAGCTCAACGATTCTTCAAGAATAATATTGGCCAGGAATTGATTAAACAAAGCTGATACACTGTCAGGACGCCACGGAAAAAGTATGTTCTTGCGCTTCAGCGAATCTCTGTTGCAGCAAATGAAGAATCTGTTCATGTTATTTTCATGTCATCGGCATTTGTAGACAAATCTGAGACAATACTTATTGGCCCGACATAATTTTTATTCAAATTGAAGATAAGTGGTCCAAAGTGACTACCTTGAGGAACTCCAGAAAAAACTATCTAGGTATCTATGAAAGAATGTGAAAAGCCGTTGACCTTACGCATGAGAAATAAATGGAAAGAACATATTGCGTGTACACATTTTGCAGAGCTTTGGCGGATAGGCCGTGTGGATCAGGGGAGTTACCCTAATGCGAGTGGAAGTGGTAACGATGCACATTGTTCTCGGATTGCTTCAGGTTATAAAATGGTCATGAGAGCATTGAAATATTTCTTGCAGCGAGAAAAGCCTTGTGCGACGTATCCAGATTAAGGGATCACGTATTCGGTCATCATTTTGCATAATTAATTGCGATCATTGCTGCCATATGCGACACTAAAGTTGATGAAAAAGTGGTGAGAATCGGCTTGAATTTACTTGGATTTAGCATTGTGTTTGAAAATTTGGTCTATTGTTGATTTACCGGACCAAAAGCCGCACCAATATTTGACCGTTTTGTGCTCTTAAAGCTTCATTAGAATGCGAAATTAAGCAGGGATATACCTATTTTTTATTATGATAGTAGCGCCTTCTTTTTAGATGATGGGATAGAACTGATATGTCTCTGAGCATGCTTACCCTCCCACCAAAACTTTTGCAACATATTTAAAAATGTTAGCCTGCAAACAATCTGAACCCACATTTTTGTTTTTCTTAAGTTCTTTTTGAGGCAGCACTAGGTAAGGGAACTACTTCTGCTACTGGAGTAGATTTTTTTATACCATATCTCTCTCTTTTGATAAAAATGCTCGTTGAATGCATCCATAATGCGCAGGCTAAGGTCTTTTTTCTTCCACTGCTATTCGCGATTTTTCGTACAGCGTCCCCCACTATACCTCACCTTTTTCACCTTCTTCGTCTCCATGCAATCATTATCATTACAAAAATTGCTTGTCGGAATTAGTTGATACTCATACATGGTCCCCGATTTGAGAGTCTCTTTAAACGAATATATAAACTTTCAGTGTCCTGATTATAAAAATAGGTCAAAAAATTATTTCTTCATATGCGTTTTTCTCCCTTGCTTGCTTGAGCGAGAAAAAATCCCTTATTTTCGTTTAAGAGTTCAAAATTTAAGAAATTTGTTGCTTTTTGTTTTTGTTTTTCTTTAATTTGTCAAGCAACTATGCAATTCAATCAAACTTTTCACATTAATTTAAAAAAGTTAATCCAATTTCTTCGTCAAAATGTAAACACAGCTCATGACAATCGACTAATCTCTTGGGAATCTTTCCAACCTTTTGTACAACAAAAGAAATAACCAAATAAAAAGGAAAAGTCTTCCATGACCCATTTACGAAATCCTCATAGAATTGATTTACGCATTACTCTCCCGCTCTCTGTCACACAATTCGTTTAAAATACAAATTATGTAAACTGTCGTCCAATTATTTGGAAACTCCATTCAATCGTTCACCAACTCGACAGCACAAAAATAAATACTCCTAAGCGTCGAAAAACAAGGACACAATAAAGGAAGATAAAAAATAAAACAGAAATAGCACAGCAAACAACAAAATACCCAGAAGACAAAGCAAAACAAGTAAAGTACATAATTTCCCTAAAACCCATTAAAATGCCAATACTTGTTAGAACAGAGGTCCAATTCGATTCATGTCCAGTCCATAACAATTACAATACACTTAATTTTGTACATCCCGGCCCCATAGCCATACACGAGAGTCTCGTCTCGAAGGAGAAAGCATCCTCATCCACATCCTTATCTGATTGTGGATTGTATATTGCCATCGTTCCGTATGCCCTCAGAGAAAATCACTAGACAAGACACCCGCAAACGAACCAACCGAATACGAAATAGTACTATTGAACCAGAAACAAGTGTAGTAATGCTCGAGTAAAAATCAATTATATACATACATACATACTCGGACCAGGCTTTTTATCGTCCTCCACTCGACTCCAGGCTTTAAGTACCCAGCACCCAGCATCCAGCATCCAGCTGCCTGCGACCAAGGACCGACTTTTGCCAATCAAACAGCTCACTCTATACAAAGTCAGCCAGCCAGTCAGCCAGTCAGCCAGGCAGCCAGTCAGCCAGTCAACCAAGGAACCAAGCAACCAACCCCCACCCCCAATCATGGCCTCACTCAACCAAAACAAAATTCAACTTGAATTAGGCCTTAATGGAATATTTGATTTCGGGAATTGATATCGACAAAACTGGTAAAGTAAGAGAGGTGCCCATCCCCAAATTCGCAGAGAGGGATACAAAATACAGATCCAGATCCAGAGAGAGTGAGAAGGAAACAGGAAAAAAAAACTTGCAGGAGGGCTTCTTTTAAGTCGTTAAGACCGACAGAAAATCAACCCTCTCGGCAAGAAAAACAGACGAAAGAAAATACAACAACACAAAACAAAAATAATACGTAAAGGGAAACAAAAAACAATTCGGCTTTACTTGTCATGGTGGCAAAGGACACTTATAGGCTGTGGAAACACAATGCAAAAATAGATTGAGAAAGAGGGATGCAGACACGGGTCCTGGAATATGGGTCAGTTTTGTTAATTATTCAGGTCACATCTGTTGGGTAGAATCTTATAACGCCTTGGTCCATGGACACGGGGCGAATACTTAATATTTTGTGCTTTTCGTGTTTAATTTTTATTCGACTTTGCCTTTTTGCTGGCAATGTACGTATGGACGAGAAAGGAGCAGGAGTTTTTGTTAGTCAAATATTGAATTTGGCAAAATTTAAACAACAGGGCGTCGTCGCACAGCTTTCCATAAATAAGCAAACATTGTGACTTTACAGCATGCAAACAACTTTAACAACGAATTGTTTCGAAAAGTTTATTTTTCTCTTTTTTAAGGAAATTTTGTCCAATTGGGCTCAGAGAAGGAATGAAGTCTGAAGAAAGTTTCGCTTATGGTCACACAATGAAATACATTTATACACACGACTAAAAACGTAAGGCTACATCCCATTCACTTTACAAAAAAGGAGTTCGATGAGGATGCAATTTGTTCCAATGCAGAGCTGAACTTCAAGACTGATTGGTCATCGGTTTCTTCAGAACAGCCCGATAATTGCCTTTTTGACTCTGAGGTTGATTATATCTGTGTTGATTGAAACCACGTTTCGGATGACAGGACGAAGAGGTTTATAAAAAAAATGAAAAAGCTGATGAACTAGCGAAGCAATGTGCGGAGTGGGCAAATATTTCCTTTGTTATCGTGCCAATAAGTGAACTCCATAGAAAAATAAATATAGAGCTTATACACTATGGAGTCGACTAGACTACTGCACCACAGCCAGACTACTGTCGCCAACTATCTTGAGAAAAATAAAATATGTTTCTTTATAATTTTTCGCTCTCAACAATGCTTGTAATTATGAAGGGTCTTCTAATAGGGACGTCCGAACTTTGACAGTTGATAGGGGCCATATTGTTGAAGCTGTCATTTATTCAGTCTGTTTAACCAAATCACCATGGGTGGATATAGCGTTCCACAACACGTGCGAATAATTAAATAGTGCAAATGTGTTCTGTTCGGGCAACGTTCCGCGCGCTTCGTCTATTTTACGTCGCCATAATCGTCCATCCAAAAGCACTATTAGCAGTGTGATGGATAAATTGGATTCCACTGGTTCAGCAATCGGTCAACCAAAATACGTACTTCGACGAAACGCGAGACCTGCCGAAGACATCGCCACTGTCCGTGAGAATGTGCAGGAGAATCAGAGGCGGTAGATTTCGCATCGCTCACAAGAACTCGGCCTTCGCAGACCATAACTTGACGTATTTTTCATTGTGATTTGGTCCAAACAAATTCAACTGACCCAGGAGCTGCAGGTAAACTACATTGGGCAACGACGTGTGTTAGCCGAATGGGCTCTGTAGCAGGTGGAAGCTGCTAAAAATCATCTTCAGCGATGAAAAATCATCTTCTGGATGAATGGTTACGTCAATAAATAAAATTGTAGAATTTGGGACAATACCAATCCACATGAAATCCAAGAGCGTCCAATGCATCCCTAAAAGTCACTGTTTGGTGTAGATTTTGGGCAGGCGGCGTCATCGGTACATATTTCTTTGAGAACGACTTTGGCCAGGACATCTCCGTCAAAGGCGAGCACAATTAGTCGATGATTACCAACTTCTTTTGGCCCGACAACAACGGTATGTGGATTCATCAGGATAGCGCTACATGTCATATAGCATGGTCATCTCACGTGGAGGTGATGTGAACTGGCCACCGAGATCGTGCGATTTGACCCCTGTTAGACTTTTTCTTTTTGGGTTTTTTGAAGCGGCCCTGAAAGCCACCATAACCCATGCAATCGGTGAAATTCAGCCTGATTTATGCAGCAGAGTCTTGGAAAATTGCACATTTCAGATGAGCGCCACCCAGAGAAGCCACAGCCGACATTTGAACGAAGTTTTATTGCATATATTTTGGCATCGATAGGCCTTTCAAAGGAATAAAAAAATTCAATGATATCTCCGAAACTTTGTTTATATTAAAGTAAAGTTAGGAAGCGCTTAATGAAAGTCCCTTTATTTACATACAGCGTGCTCAAAAATGAGGAGAAGAAACTAACGATTTTTAGTATCGGTTTAAGTTCGATTACTCCATGGGTGAAGTCCGACTACGAACGGAGATTACGATATCGATTTTTTGCATTCGCTTAGTTCGCAGTATTTTATTTGCAAAATGTTTATGTTCCGCCAAGTGATATTTTTTCTGTGTCATAACGTCATAACTGTGCATAATCTACAGAAACCATTTGTTCCCGACACGAACTTGGAGCTCTAGCATGACAAACCGATAGAGTTACCACTACACCATTGGTTGTAGTTGCATTGTATTGGCTTTGGCATTCAGCCATTTTTTTCTCCCAGTGGTCAATCAAGATCGTGGTGAATAACAAAAAAAACGGTGTCCGGCCGGTTTGTTGGAAAACATTGAATCGACAAACACAAGCTCTCCTGTGTATATAATGAAATGAATGGTCATCGTATTTTGAGATCTATCACACGACGGGTAGGACACTCGTTAAGAGACCAGAAAAATATGACAATTGGAAAGGTTTCGCAGTTGTTTTCTTGGCGATAAGGAATAGCTCTTTAAATGAATGTGAGATTATCATCAATACCAGCAAATAAGCCACTATACGAGTACAAAACTGTATCCAGTACAGGGTTGCAAAGCATTATCTTTATGCAGACATCAAACAAAAGACGGAAAGATAAGCCGATCGCCTTACAAAGCCTTATTCTCCTAATAGAAAAAAGCAAATAATTACCTGAGAAAACGGATATGAAAATTTTATATGACTGAGATCTGTATATAATTCTGTATAAAATTGGGGAGATACTAGATTCTGTAACCAAAAAATTTCCTTTAGTTAAAATGAAATCTCGACGTTTCCCGATGTAGAATACATAATGTCTAAACGTTTGAGAGTAAGCGTGATGGATGGAGCCTTCAAGTCAAATAACACATGTCGATAAAAGTCGCCGTGACCGACTCAGTTGTTACCGTCAAGTCAAATATTGAATTTGGCAAAATTTAAACAACAGGGCGTCGTCGCACAGCTTTCCATAAATAAGCAAACATTGTGACTTTACAGCATGCAAACAACTTTAACAACGAATTGTTTCGAAAAGTTTATTTTTCTCTTTTTTAAGGAAATTTTGTCCAATTGGGCTCAGAGAAGGAATGAAGTCTGAAGAAAGTTTCGCTTATGGTCACACAATGAAATACATTTATACACACGACTAAAAACGTAAGGCTACATCCCATTCACTTTACAAAAAAGGAGTTCGATGAGGATGCAATTTGTTCCAATGCAGAGCTGAACTTCAAGACTGATTGGTCATCGGTTTCTTCAGAACAGCCCGATAATTGCCTTTTTGACTCTGAGGTTGATTATATCTGTGTTGATTGAAACCACGTTTCGGATGACAGGACGAAGAGGTTTATAAAAAAAATGAAAAAGCTGATGAACTAGCGAAGCAATGTGCGGAGTGGGCAAATATTTCCTTTGTTATCGTGCCAATAAGTGAACTCCATAGAAAAATAAATATAGAGCTTATACACTATGGAGTCGACTAGACTACTGCACCACAGCCAGACTACTGTCGCCAACTATCTTGAGAAAAATAAAATATGTTTCTTTATAATTTTTCGCTCTCAACAATGCTTGTAATTATGAAGGGTCTTCTAATAGGGACGTCCGAACTTTGACAGTTGATAGGGGCCATATTGTTGAAGCTGTCATTTATTCAGTCTGTTTAACCAAATCACCATGGGTGGATATAGCGTTCCACAACACGTGCGAATAATTAAATAGTGCAAATGTGTTCTGTTCGGGCAACGTTCCGCGCGCTTCGTCTATTTTACGTCGCCATAATCGTCCATCCAAAAGCACTATTAGCAGTGTGATGGATAAATTGGATTCCACTGGTTCAGCAATCGGTCAACCAAAATACGTACTTCGACGAAACGCGAGACCTGCCGAAGACATCGCCACTGTCCGTGAGAATGTGCAGGAGAATCAGAGGCGGTAGATTTCGCATCGCTCACAAGAACTCGGCCTTCGCAGACCATAACTTGACGTATTTTTCATTGTGATTTGGTCCAAACAAATTCAACTGACCCAGGAGCTGCAGGTAAACTACATTGGGCAACGACGTGTGTTAGCCGAATGGGCTCTGTAGCAGGTGGAAGCTGCTAAAAATCATCTTCAGCGATGAAAAATCATCTTCTGGATGAATGGTTACGTCAATAAATAAAATTGTAGAATTTGGGACAATACCAATCCACATGAAATCCAAGAGCGTCCAATGCATCCCTAAAAGTCACTGTTTGGTGTAGATTTTGGGCAGGCGGCGTCATCGGTACATATTTCTTTGAGAACGACTTTGGCCAGGACATCTCCGTCAAAGGCGAGCACAATTAGTCGATGATTACCAACTTCTTTTGGCCCGACAACAACGGTATGTGGATTCATCAGGATAGCGCTACATGTCATATAGCATGGTCATCTCACGTGGAGGTGATGTGAACTGGCCACCGAGATCGTGCGATTTGACCCCTGTTAGACTTTTTCTTTTTGGGTTTTTTGAAGCGGCCCTGAAAGCCACCATAACCCATGCAATCGGTGAAATTCAGCCTGATTTATGCAGCAGAGTCTTGGAAAATTGCACATTTCAGATGAGCGCCACCCAGAGAAGCCACAGCCGACATTTGAACGAAGTTTTATTGCATATATTTTGGCATCGATAGGCCTTTCAAAGGAATAAAAAAATTCAATGATATCTCCGAAACTTTGTTTATATTAAAGTAAAGTTAGGAAGCGCTTAATGAAAGTCCCTTTATTTACATACAGCGTGCTCAAAAATGAGGAGAAGAAACTAACGATTTTTAGTATCGGTTTAAGTTCGATTACTCCATGGGTGAAGTCCGACTACGAACGGAGATTACGATATCGATTTTTTGCATTCGCTTAGTTCGCAGTATTTTATTTGCAAAATGTTTATGTTCCGCCAAGTGATATTTTTTCTGTGTCATAACGTCATAACTGTGCATAATCTACAGAAACCATTTGTTCCCGACACGAACTCGGAGCTCTACATTGACAAACCGATAGAGTTACCACTACACCATTGGTTGTAGTTGCATTGTATTGGCTTTGGCATTCAGCCATTTTTTTCTCCCAGTGGTCAATCAAGATCGTGGTGAATAACAAAAAAAACGGTGTCCGGCCGGTTTGTTGGAAAACATTGAATCGACAAACACAAGCTCTCCTGTGTATATAATGAAATGAATGGTCATCGTATTTTGAGATCTATCACACGACGGGTAGGACACTCGTTAAGAGACCAGAAAAATATGACAATTGGAAAGGTTTCGCAGTTGTTTTCTTGGCGATAAGGAATAGCTCTTTAAATGAATGTGAGATTATCATCAATACCAGCAAATAAGCCACTATACGAGTACAAAACTGTATCCAGTACAGGGTTGCAAAGCATTATCTTTATGCAGACATCAAACAAAAGACGGAAAGATAAGCCGATCGCCTTACAAAGCCTTATTCTCCTAATAGAAAAAAGCAAATAATTACCTGAGAAAACGGATATGAAAATTTTATATGACTGAGATCTGTATATAATTCTGTATAAAATTGGGGAGATACTAGATTCTGTAACCAAAAAATTTCCTTTAGTTAAAATGAAATCTCGACGTTTCCCGATGTAGAATACATAATGTCTAAACGTTTGAGAGTAAGCGTGATGGATGGAGCCTTCAAGTCAAATAACACATGTCGATAAAAGTCGCCGTGACCGACTCAGTTGTTACCGTCAAGGTCAAAGAAGAACCCCAATAGTAATTAACATTCCGCTGCCATAGAGTACATGAATCATACAAGTCCAGCAAAACCAGCATTCGATTGTTCCTCGTGATGAAATGATTCGATAGTTCCACGTCGCACAAACCAAAGAATTAAGCAACATTTGAAGTCCTGTGCATGCTGCAATTCCCGCGTATCCTACAAATTCCAAGCATACTGCAAAACCTGTCTTAATGAAGACCATTAATCATTTCTGAAAACCGAAAGGTTTGGCTTGCTTTGTTTACAAAAACCGCTAAACATCAAGAAAATGTACCGAATTTCAAGCCAAACCATTCCAAACCTCTAAATTTAATCATAAGTTGACTTAATCAAACTAAGCAGAGTCCATCTGTTTTGATCCCATTCAACTGCCATACTAATTGAACTCATTTTGGTCTTGAAACATCCCCCTAGGATATCAAATTGATCAAATTGATTTTCAGAAATCATGTCTTGCATGGATTTAATGAAACAAATGAGCAATGATCATAAACTACCATCGCGGAGGTAGACCAGGGAAATGTGGAAAAATAATCGACCAGCTTGAAGCGATTCCATTGAACCGCATAACCGAAATGAAGTAGACCATGAAATTTTCAATCAACGATCCCAGCGACATTCTTTGAGTTCAGTTGGTAAATATATAGTTCTAAATTAGTCGCCAAATATTTCCCCAATAGAGAAAATAGATTGGAAATGGATGGCGTTAATTTAATTGGCAAAAACTGGTGTACTCTGTCGGTCTTCTGGAATTTGGGTATGAGATTTAGATTTTGTGTCACAACTAAATGTGCAGTTCGCTTAAAGGATTATAAACTTTGAAGAATATTCAGAGGAATGATTTGGTCTCAAGCTTTGGTTTTGGTCGGTAAAAACAGTACGGAACACAAATAGAAATTTGGCGAAAGTTGATAATACTTAGACTAACTCGTTCTTATACAACTTTAAATTAGAGAAATTTAAAAAAAATTCAAGTAAATATTTGGAATAGGCCGGCAAGACTTAAGTTCTCAGATTTTAGAGATGACTTTTCCTCTCGTAAGCACCCAACCTTAATTCCAATCGTCAGCAAAAAATAATTAATGATAGTCAACGAGCACGATAAATAGCAAAGGACCTAGGATGCTCCCCTGTAGAATACCAACTTTGATTGAGAATCTTTCGTCGATGACCGCAAATTTTTTAAGGAACTTCATCTGGCATTCGACTTACCACGACAAATTAACTTGAAGCCACTCAACGGCCTTCGTAATGAGTTAGTTCAGCTTCGTATGTTCACATTTCCTTTGTAGTTAGGGATTGAGTCAATACTCATAAGTTTGTAGACGAGAATCATGATCCCCTGGCGGTTAAATATCTTTTGCAATTTCTACTTTCTGGTTCAGTTATTTAGAATTTGGACGTGTCCTTGTTTTAGTTGTATTTTCGCAAATCCTTGAAAGTCTCGTACCTCTTATTCACGTGATTCTTTAGAGGAAAACTTTAAACAAGCTTGAATACCACTTGGCTTCATCACCACCACATGTTTTTTTACGTTTTTTTTTTTGTGCTCCTGCAACTTCAAGCAACGAGCTAGATCTTTTTAAGTTCATGTCCTGTGGTCTACACTCTTGATCTGCAACTGCAATAATAATTTAAAGCAGGTTATTTTCTTGCAGGACGCTGCATACGTGGAAAATATTGATTCAACTTTCCTTATATGGCCAAGTGGAGCTGACTGACTAAACTTTATGTTAGAATTTATAAAAAAACAACAGTCTATATATTGTGTGGATAAAATTTGTTCGACACATCCATTGAAACGCTATCCAAGCCTCAGTAGGTCTCATTTTCTAAGCAACGAAGAAGTTATCTTCATTAAAATAAGAAAATAATAAGAGTAGTTCCATACACAGCTCTACCGTCTTTCAATCACAATATGCTTCTGACTACGTAAAATCAACTTTCTTATCCTCCTTCAACACATGTCCAATCGGAGACATTCAAACTTTGTACGAAAATCAAAATCAAATGGCACAATATGTGCCACCCGCCCAACCCCTTGCTGCGTACTGTGACTCTTCATCCATTTTGCCCAAAAACTTATTTCCAATTAACTAAAAGCTCCATCTATTGCTTCATTAGTTCCAAATTGCATCTGAGTCTGTGGTTAATCCAATTTAAGAATCCAAACGACAAACCAACGCCCAAACAAGCGTACCAACCATACCGTCCGACCCTCGCAATTTAACCCCATCTGCACGTAACCATTTCGTGTTACATTTTAATTTCTTTCCATACAAATCGAAATTAGGTTTCGAGGGGGAGACACCACCAAGATGTTTCCAACAACCAACTTCGGGTAGACAATTGCCCCTAATCTAGAGGAGGCAACAAAAAAAGAAAGAAAGAACTCGAAGCAACGTGGTTGGCACTCACCTGATTAACACCGTTCTGCTGCACACGTCCCCGTTTGCTCAGATGATCTTGATCCCAGCTAATGATGTCTATGCCTGGTGTTGAGGTTGGTACGGAGGGACGTCTCTATGTGTGGTAACTAGAGTGCGGTCTGGATTCCTTGTGGAATACTCTTAATCCAATTTCACCCTACTTCTTGGTCTTGTTCTTGTCTTTGCTTCTGACAATGCAATATTTAGAACTAAGCTCGTTTAGAAACAGGAGACTTTTCTGCAACTTGTGCGCGTTCTTAATTGTCGATTTGCTTTTTTAAGGCTCTCCGTAATTTCTTTTTGTTTTTTTTTTGTCAGCATTCAATCAAATGTAATTAAAGGGGGAACATAAAAAATGGAAGAAAAAATTCAATCACGGTTGGTTTTTTTAAATAGGTGAAGAACGTGAGATCGTGAATACGAGTACTCGAAGTTTATTTACGGTCTAAATAACTCGATCTCGATTTGTTTATTGCGCACAGATTTTCTTGAAATTTCTGAAAAGAAAGAAAAAATATTTATTTTTTTTTATTAATATTTTTGTCTTTTCCAAGTTTTATAAAAATCTGGTTTCGACTTCGACTTTAATTGCTGTACAGAGTGGTCCAAAATGTGTCACCTTATTAAAAGGGCTATATTGTGCAAATGGTGGCATATGCGAAGAAGTTATGAAGTTAACAAGAAATTGGAAGATAAACCATAGAATGATATATCCCTCAAAACCAAGGAACGTTCGTGACTATTTTTCACGCAATAATTAATCAGGCTATACCATTCCAAAAGAAAGTTGACATTGCCATTGGCTCTGCTATGAAGGCATAACATTGACAGCAGTGTGACGAACCAATCTTCCAAAAATCAAACTTTCCAGCTGTATATCAACTTGTTTCGAATAAAATACTGTGAATCAAGCGAATGCAAATAAGTTAGCCTGGTCACCCGATTTGACCGCTGCAAACTTTTTTCTTAAGCCCAAGACTACGAAAACAAGCCAAAGACTATGAAAGAAAGTCCAAATAGTCATCACCAGTGGCCAACTTAACCGATAAAGTTGCAGTTAATAATTTAAAAGTTGAGTGATTTCAAGCCTCCCTTTTATAGCCAATCACACAATAAAGTCCTTCCTGATGTCATACAGAAAAAAGAGAAGAATACAACCTCCTTTACGAGGTAGAGTATTGTAGTCCTACAAAGGAATATACAAGGTCTGTGAGCGCTCTGTCCCAAAAATATACATATAAAAAAAAATTAACAAAAATTACCACTCGCCAAAGTATTATTATTATTATTATTTTTTTGAATTTCAAGGAACAAGCCATGAATGTGGAAAAAAATGTTTTTTATCACAAAATTAACCGCACATCAACCTTACTCGAAACACACGTGGGTGGGAGTAAAGCTTTCTCAAATTACCACGGGGTCTCGCGTTTAAGGCCGAGAAGGAGCAATCGCAATTCTTGGAAGTCTTCCAAAGAGTAAAGTTACCATAGTTAATAATTTGGCTTAGAGGGCCATTCGGAGTCCGCAATATACTGGCCCAGTCTCCGACATTTATGACCCAAATATAATGCGCAGGAATCAATGTTTTTAAAACACAACAGAAGACAACTTCACAAAATTCGTACCCTTAGGTGTTGGGGCCACCTTCGGGTGGACTCAACTCAAATAGGGTAACATTCTGAATGTAATTCAAGCTGACGCACAGCCTCAACGTGCCTCATCTGGATAACTGTTTAATACTTAAAGGGGGAGTAACATAAAATGCTTCAAAAAATAAAGCTGCGAACTAAGATAGTCTACAAGGTGAACTTTGTACACATGGTAGAGATGATCATCCACTGAACATGCGTCAGATTGATCTGTGACTTTTTGGAGGACGAACCATGCTCAAAGACTGGAATGTTAGATTAATCCGCCCCACTTAAAAAAATGTGATCCCATGTTATGCAACAATTTTTGCAACAAAGTCTTATCCAGTACACTGTAGCAACATCTGAACCCTTTTTACAATACATTAATCGGCCAATACCAGGGAGGCTCCAGCAAACAATTCGACAGCACTTCAAAGCCGCATGTGACAGAGCATTCATGATTTGTATACAAAGCGATTTCCAACTTTGGGATCCAATGAAAACTGATCTGGTAATGTCACAAGACTTGAAATCGCGCCATATATCATGCATTGGTATTCCAGACATGAAACGGTTTCCAAGAAGATGATACACTATCACTAGATACCTATAGCCTTTTACCAAGTTAGGGGTCGAAATGGAAGGCAATATCTTTTCCTGTTCTTAGCTCTTACCCAAAGCTTTCACGAAGATTGAAAAAGAGGCCAGTTGAGTTGGTTTTCGAACTAATGAGGATCTAGCTCTCCACCAAAATACGGTCCTTTCTGTGAGAAGAGTGTATGGAGGAGCCGGCGCAACACGAACTCTACAAGCTGTACAATGTGTGGAATACAAGGATTCGACAACATTGAGCGAATGGACAATAATCCTCCGGCCAACAGTTTCTTTATATACCAGCTACCTTGTGCAAGAAAAAAGAAAAGACCTGTTCAAGGAATAATTGATCAGGGATACCAGGAAATCAATGGAATTCATGTTCATGAGGGATGGAAATCAGATTTTGCTCAGAAGCAGATCCTCGAGTGATTAATTTTAAAGTTTCGATCGTAAGGATTTGGTAATGATTCGAGTTGCCAAATTCTAATCAATCAAATCCATAAGATTCAAATGTCAAAAAATTGCAAAAAATTATGACCATATGAGAAGCTCAACTATCAGTCGGTCGCTGTGAAATCAAAGCGTTAGCAAAAAAATTGATCACATTCCTTCAAATCAATTTTCAATGTGCTTTATTTGCTATACATATAAAGGACAATGAAAACTTCCCTGAAATTCAAGCCCTTTGTGCCCTCTATATTCGGTTGAAGAACAACAAAGAATAATTTCCATCAGATTGAAACAATTGTCCAACAAAAGTCCTTCATACGCCGCCAAATTTCATCCATAGAACTCGTAAACAAAAGCCATTCACCTAGAATTCCAGTATCTCTCAAGAGAATCCTTTTAACTGAAATTTTTATTCATAACTTTTTGTTCAAAACCCCAAAAAGAACTCCGGAAATCGTCCAAAAAAAGCTCACCCTCGACTTGCGGTCGCCCAATTTTCTATTCTTTCTTTCATCCTAAACATGCCTCCATTTTTAGTTACATAGAAAAATGAAAAGGACCCCCTTGCTCGCATTCAACCGAAAACAGATTAAATAGAACTCACTAAACAAATGAAATCGGATAAAAAATCCATCGCAGACATTTATGAATTGGACAAGAATATACTCACATTTTTTTTCATTTGAATCCCGCAAAAAAACGCCGCCTTACAACGAAAAGGACATCATTCGGCGATAAAGGCAATGATGCTGTTTGTGTGTATGTCTTTAACTCGCGACGACCACACACAGGACACCCGAAGCCGAAGTACTCGTATTCTCACTCGGAACACAACACTTTTTTTCGAAATTCGATCCGTTCGTAACGTTAACCGAATAAATTCACTCTTCGTTTGTTTTAGCCAACTAGGGATACGAAAAAAACCAATACAAACAAAAAAAAATGGAATACACTAGCCTAGCGCCCTCACTTGTACACTGGGGCTGAAATTTTTTTCTTCTATTTTTATTGTGTCTCGAGGAGCGAATAATCCGTTTATTGTGCTCCACATTTACAGCATAACACCCTTGGGAGTCGTCCTTTTTTCCCCGCTTTGAACACACGACTTCCTTTTACTCTGACACACTCTTTGCCTCTTTATTCACTATTTCACTTTACTCATGCACATGGAATAAATAGCACTGTTGAGATAGATAAGAGGATAAGCCGGATATAGGCTTGTAGTATAAAACCAATTTCGGACAATCAAAAGGACACTTTATTGGGCATACTAACCGACAAACTTATCCACATAAACACAAAAATGCGCACGACCCAAAAAAAAAGACGTTAAAACCCAAAAAATCAAACAAGTTGGCCTATAGATGGCCTTTTTTTTCTGCGGCAAACATAACACTGAGCCCCAGACCACTGGAATGCTGGATTGTTGCCTAAGCTAAGATACACTCTACGGAATTTTTGAACCACAAACTATGTGTAGCTACGAGACACATACACATATACATGTGCACACAGATGGCTTAAAGTTGGGCGCCAATTTTCAAAATCGTTGCATACGCGCACGTTTAGGGCTCCGATCCCTTCGACATACTAGCGAAAATAAATCAGATACCATTGGTCAACATCATCATCCTACGTACGTATGCATAACATTAAAATGATGAGGGCGCCCTACAGGTTTTTCTTATGTTTCGTTTATGTGTATCTTACAGATACAACTCTCGGAACGGAACACTAGTCACTGGGCAAGCAGAAAACTTGATTCTCTTTTATTTTTGGCTATAAACAACTAAACGGACCGCAGAAAACGAAAATCAAACAAAACCAAAGCGAAATTCTTGTTTACGTTTCAAGCATAACCCGGCATTGCATCTAAATACGAGTATCTAGATACTCTTACTAACCGACGACGGTTATCAATTAACAACCGAAGATAGATTCGAAAATTAATTTTTTTTTTCTTTTTTCCAGTCAAAACATTTCACACCGAATTCGTTGCGTGTGTATTCGTTCGATAACTAGCAGTAGAGCTCGCGAGATGAAGAGAATGAGTCTCTAGAGAAGAGAGCGAGCAGCTTCAAGACTCACTACTCCTTTAAGACGCGTAGCAAAGCAATACATTCAAAAATTTGTTGCTACGCTTATTTGGGGGATACCTTGGACTCAGGAAGCTAATAAACAACTTTTAAGATACTTGTTTTGATTTCGAACACCCGCTATAACCTCTATCTCTGTCGTCCGACACGACCAACAAACAAAACAACGATCCAACGGGTTGAACAGTCACCGAACGTCTGTTCGAGTTGATATTCGAACCCAACCGTCGTCGCTGCCGCTGTCGCCGACATCAGCATCGTAATTCGTAGTCGACCACGACCACGACGACGACGTCGACGACGACGACGATGATGATGGCAAAGTTGTTGTGGTAAGAGCGCTAAAGGAATCTTCTACATATCCCTGGAGCTACGTTTGGGAAGATATTTTCTTTGTTTTTTTTCTCATCCATAATGCCAAAGAATAACGAAGACCACGAGAAAGAAACAGTGGATGAGAAAAGCAGGCAAAAAGAAATAACACCAGACTGAAGCCAATTCACTTTATTGGATTCAAGAATTGGATGCGGTTCAAAACAGGGCACGAGGTGAGGTGCGGATGTGCCTGCATCCGTCCAAAAGCCTACTCAGGTTGCACGATGGCGATGGCTACGAGCAGTAAACCTACCACCAGCAGCAGCCCTTTTCCCTTTGCTCAGTCGGTGTACATCCTTTTGTGGTTTAATTTGGTAACAAAATAAAAAATAATAATAATAAAATATTGGCAGAGCCACATTGTGCACAGGGAACGGAGCCTGCTTTTTTGTGGGATTCCTGACCTGGCGTATGCAGCGGTGAAAAGTGTCGTTGTTGTTTTTTTTATGCTTAACTAGCTTTATGGGCGCAAACGAGTTGTGTACACTTCTTTTGGCCCGCAATTGAAGCACGAATCTCATAAATTTCGCATTCCAATTGAGGTTCACATGGCATTATTATTATTTGTGTACATTTGTTGTTGTAACGTCGTACGGATGCTTGGGCTAGATGCCTACTGGCAGCTGGAGGGGCTGATGCTCTCAGAACCGGATTTGCGGCGATTGTTTATCAAATGATAGTGACTCTGGTGTAAGCTTTTCGAGGCTTTTCTCTTAGATTCTCTTTGGATGTTGAATCTTTGGATGGTGTAGTTATGGATGCGTACACAAAACGGAGTTGAGGTGCAGCATGGAATCGGAAGCTGGATGAATGGTATAAAATGACGGGAAACTTGAAAGAGCTTTTTTCTGGTTAGGTTTGGATACTTGATAAGCTGTTTTTTTTTTTCTAAGAATTTTGAAAATTGCGTCCACGCAGAAGCATCAAAAGAAACAGACCTGAAACATTTTTTCAAAGGATCAGACAAGTAAATCCAGTACACTGCGATTGATAAGTTTCCAGACGAACGATATTTCTTCACATACATACACAGTCAGAGTCAAAAGTGTACAGTCGCTGGCTGAAAGTTTGTTTCCTTCACAGAAAACACAGAGTATTTAATTTTTTTAAAAGTAAAAAAAATGCTTAAACCACGAATCAAAAGTGAGTTCACACTTGAATTAAATATTATAGTATAACAGGCTTTGATTTGGTTTCCTTTTAATGGGGAAACTGCTTCCAGTTCTCAAGGCATCAATTCAATAAGTTTCCTTCTTAAATTATCTGGATTTTGTGTCCATTCCGTGGTAAAAGCACACCTTAACTATTTTGCCGACGATATCAGTTGTTTTTAAATCTGTCAGTCTAAATAATGCCACAAAAGCTCAACTGAATTTAAATCCGCTGATCTGGGAAGATGATCCAAAAGTTTTGGGATATGATTCTCGAAGCATATACGTTATCGTGTTGAAAGACAGACGTTCATGGCTGACGTAGTTTCTGCACACTCTAAAACTTCCACGTTCCCTATCTCATCCATTGTCGAATCAATAAAAGCCAAATTTTCGATTCCAGAATGCGCCATACATCCCCAAGCAATAACTGTACACTTTTGATTCTGACTGTATGTTAATTAACAGATGCAATGTCATGTGGTTTCTTCATTCTTATGTTGAAACAGATAGTACGACGGGCGGGTGTCGACACCAAAGGTGCTCTTCCAAGCTTCTACAGAACAGACAAACCGAGTTGTTAATCAATGAGGACAAAACAAAATTGTTGAAAGCTACAATTTTGCGGTAGTACAGGAGTTCAGCTTCTCCGGTTTGTCGAAAAAACTAATAACAGAAAGGGCAAAAAAAACTCTACAAAACACTGATTTTGGCATTCCTGCTTTATGAAGCCGAATGCTGGACGATGAGCTAAGCAATTGAGCTCTTTCAAACCCTTCAACGGATTTTTGGTCCTATCTTCGAGGATGAGACATAACCGCCAGGCAAAAGAGCCTGGAGCGTGGAACCAAGTGCAACAAGAACGGGAAAACCGAACCTCCTGTTTAAGAATCCAGCGATTGCGGACGCTAGAAAGTTTGGGCTAACTAACTGGAAGCAGTAGGTTCAGGATCGTCAAGGCTGGAAGGCATCTTTACCTGAAGCCATGATCCTTTCATAAGACCGAATAAGCAAGTAAGTAAAGGCTTCGTAAATCAGAACGCGAGCAGGGTATGCGCAGAGTCTGCCCGCGGCGGCCATTGTCTGATTCAATCGGGATATTTTTTGTTCAAAAAGAATGCGGACAAGTAAAGCGGGTTATTCAGCGGGATGATATCAAGTTGGGGCATTTTACAAAGAAGGCGATAGACAAGCAGCAGTAATGTATGATTTGGTGCACCAAAATAAGTTTTTGTACAAACGACTACAAGGATGTATCAAAATAATTCATAAACTGATCACTCACAACATAAGCAAAGCCACTTGGTTGTGCATTTGGGAATGCCTCAGGTGCATTTTTTCCAAGCTCTCCTTGGAGTGATTTAGCAGTCAAGACATTTGCTTAAATGGTGCGAAGGAAATTCCGAAAACAAGATGCAGCTTTGATGATATTTTCAGCTGTATCAACTTCCAGCTTCATAGATCTTCAACATATTCGCCACTTTAGAGCTTAAATTCAGAAAGGACTTTCTGCAGCAAGCATTACAAAGACGTGTACTTAAAAAAAGTTTTTGACATCTACCAAGGCTACTACATTAAAAAGACCTCCAATTTAGAAGCTTAATCACTTATTAGTACGTGAGGGATGGTGTTGTCTGTCCATGGTGCTTGTCTTGGATGAAGGAGTTTTAAAAATACTGATGCAACTCCCAACGTCAACAACCATAAATTTATATTCACTATTAACATTCACTATCAACGTAAACAGCACGATTTAAAAAAAAAAATTGTACAGATGAAGCTTGAGCTTATTTCTTTGTCAAATGTCGAATTTGAGGGAAAAAGCACTAGAATTGCGCATTATCGGATTGGGGAAAGATGTTGGAGGCTCCATCTCGATGAAAAAAGAAAATTATGGACGGAGGTGAGAAATACGTTCGAAAATTATATTCACCCTCGAAAGAAAAACGTTGGCAGATCCTTCAAGTAGATCCTTCAACCGCAGATGAAAACATCGTGATCTCTTGAACACCAGACGCTACCAAATATGTAGCTCGTGGAGTTACAGGCAACTTTGTACAGAATATTATGCAAACGTCCCATGTTCGTACTCATAGGAAAACAGTGATGGTATAACCCATAAAGACACATCCAATCCGGAAAATCTCTGGTTGATGAGTCTCCTTCCCAATAGAGCCCTGATCAAGTGGGTTGAGGACAAAAATATTATTCCGGATAACCAATTCAGCATAATACCGTACATACTGCGTCTAAACTGGTCTCGGATATCCAATGGAACTAAAGCAAGAAACAATGCACGGGTGCCTGCCTGATTGACTTGGAGAAAGCCTTTGACAACGTATGGCTACAGGAGCTCTTTGTCTAGTTAGACCAGCTGGGCTAAAGCAAACCGCTGCTGTACAGACTCTTCAAAATGCTCACCAGTAGAACGTTTATTGTGAAGAATGGCAATGTAACTTCCGCTGGTATCTTTGAAATTAAATAAAGGTTGCAACGAATGATATTGTAGACTCTCTTCAAAGCGCTATAGCGTCCGCAGATGACTTCATCACGTACAGGTCAGGTCCAAATCTTGAGGGAATTGTAAGTCTTTTGCGGCTTGACTTCGATAAGATAAGGCGATATTCCGACGATTAGAGGACGAAGATCAACTTCCAAAAGTGCCAATCCATTTTGTTTACGACGGCGCTGTCTGGAGCCTCTTGGGATACTATTGTCGGACAAATAGGGCAACCACTGGTAAGTCGGAGTTTAGTCAGATATCTTGGAGTCTGGCTTGATCAGTATATATATCTTAACAAACGAATAGACAGCAGTCAACTCAATGCAAGGTTCAAGATGATCTGCTAAACGGCTTTCATCCGTGGAAGCAATATTGATGGAAAAGATCCGGGCTATCGAGTGACGATGTCTTAGGGCTTGTATTCTAATGAGGTCGTGTACAATGGGGCCAAAATAATCCGCGTGGAGAGCTTTTTTATTAAACTTATTCGGAGACACATTGCCAGAGCATTTAGCTTTATTCAGGATAGAAATGCGGTAACGTTAATCTTCCCTGTTGCCCAAATGACAGTAGACAGGCGACTTAACTGAGGAGAGTCCCCGGTTCAGCAGGACGATATCAGTTCGCGGCTAGGAGAACGTTAAGTATCAACATTTTTGGTGGTTAAAAGATGAAGAGGGTGCTTCGTATTCATCTTGTTTGTCATTGGTATTTAAAAATAGTGTTCTTTGATGCCTGTCCAGCGAACATAATTTTAGGATAGGTTTAGGTTAATGATTAGGTAAATTTTAAGGAAAAACAATTTGCATGTTTGGGCACCACGTAGGAAAACAAGAAATCTTGTGTTTCCGAAAGCCTTACAATGATGTTAACATAAATCGAATTTGATGATATATATATAGCAGAGGGATCCTGGTGCTCCGGTTGTAACTGCAAGTTGCACATCTATGTAGGCAGCTCTTCAAACCTGATCGGCTTAAGTTTTCCTCGATTTGAAGCTCCCTCAAAAACCTTAATAAACCGACAGGATTCGATTGACTCCACATCGCATAGACCACAATCCAGACCTTTGAGAGATGATCATGAATGCCCCAGCTTGAGGCATCAGTGGTACTACGCGTTTATGCAAGAACTCAACCATGTAGCGCACCTCAACCAACTGATTAAATGGAACTTCAGGCAGCAAGCTTATGACGAAGCTGGCTGAAGAACGCCATCGAAATAAGGCCAATGTCTTATCCCTGATTCTTTATTAGGTTATACTAACATACTCTTGCTTAAACCTCACATATCCCCGATTGCGTGCGAGCTGGGGCAAAGTATACTTTCTATACACTTTCCCGTATAACAAACCGATGTCGAAGATTGCTTACCACTTACGATTGAAAGATGCTCGGCTCTCTTGGATCAAATGAAGATACGTCTATTTTAAGACGATGCTTCCGGGAGAGGTGTGCAAGTATTGCAAACTGGACAAAGAGACTTTGATGTTGTGGTGCTGCTCGCACATGCTTCCAAACAGAACTTCCAAACCAGCATCACTACTTACCTTCGTTAAAAAGATTCTTTCGGACTCATTCCGCATTTGACACAAAAAACACAATTTTACAATAAAACCAACATTTCTATGAGCCAATTAATCAACACACTGTTTTATTATGAAAAAGAGGAATTTCTGGGACTCCACACTGAAGTGCACAGCTATCCCGCCGGAGCCCCATTTCTTTTGACGATACCATAGAAAAAGAAAAGAAAAAAAACGAATAGACCTGATTCCAGTGGTCTACTTCAACTTCTTCTTTGGGCGGAGATTGTTGGTGTGCCCACACTTCTTCTTGCGGCAGTTGGTGGCCCTTGGATGCAACCTGGCGTAGCACTTGCGGCAAATCATCTTGTCGCAATTATATTTCTGTGCCAGGATACGCAGAGACGGCTCAATGATACCACCGCGCAGACGGAGCACCAAGTGAAGGGTCGACTCCTTTTGGATATTATAGTCGGACAATGTGCGACCATCTTCCAGCTGCTTTCCGGCGAAGATCAAACGCTGTTGGTCTGGGGGAATTCCTTCTTTGTCCTGGATTTTGACTTTGACATTCTCGATTGTGTCGGAGGGTTCAACCTCGAGGGTAATGGTTTTACCGGTTAATGTTTTGACAAAGATCTGCATTTTGAAGCGGTTTCTGCAACGAAAACGAAACGATTTTAGTCAAATATGTGATTTTACTTAATGGAGTGACGTGTTTCGTGTCGAGAGGTTAGAAAACAAACTATCACTATTTTACGGGGAATAAGAGGAATTTCGTCATGCACTGTGACTTTGAGACGCGTGAATTTCGACCACGAACAATTTGAAGCACTTTTTTGTGTAATTTCATATTTTTAAGCTGATTTTTTTCAGAAAATTTCTTCACTCACCTCAGAAACGTGCAACCAAATGCTAATCACAAATTCAAAAGGAACATTTCAAGATGGCGGGAAATTTATTGCAATTGAAAGACACCATGTTTTCTGCACAGTATTGCCAGGATGCTTGTTTTTGTTAAGTTACAATGTTATCGATGGTTGTACGAGTGTTGCTTATAGTCACTTCTATTGCATGTCTTCGATGAATATAAGACTGGACTAGACTAGATATTAATAAGTTTCTTTTTTTATTTAAACTTGAGCGAAAATGTTTGATACAGTTTGAGTTCTGAGACTCAAGCACTGCTGTAAATTGTCAACAAAATGTTTGATACAACATATGCGTGATGAAGCTTAATGATAAAAAGACAAAACTGTCTTGCAGAAAATAAAAGGGGTAATGTGAGGAAACAAGAACGAAAAAATGCGTTATGCTCTGTATGTAAAGAAATTTGAAACCGCGGTTCTCATCAAAGAAAATATAAACAAATGCAGCTCACACTTCGGCTTTGATGAGGGTGTATTGATTTCCAATAAACTTCGAGAGGAAGCAAGAGTTCTTATCGATTACCGCAAGTCTCAAACAAACGCGTGCTTATGTTTACTGCAATGGATTTTGACCTATTGTAGCAGCTAACTTCACTTTTTTTATGCTTCTTTCATTTAAAGGAAAATGCAACCGAAGCGCATCAATTGCTTACCGAAGCTTACCCGGTCAGCGGTGATTTAAGCGGTTCAAAGATGGTGATTTCGACATCGAAGACAAAGAAGGCCCCGGCCAGGTGAAAAAGTTTGAAGACCATGAATTGGAGGCATTGCTCGATCAAGATCCGTCACAAACGCAAGAAGAACTTGCAAAATTACTTGGCGTCTCTCAGCAAACCATTTGATCGTTTGAAAGCAATGGGAATGATCCGAAAGGTAGGACATTGGGTGCCGTATGAATTGAAGCCACGAGACGCCGAACGCCGACTTTGTGTGTCCGAAATGCTGCTTGAACGCCACAAAAAGAAATCTTTTTTGCATCGAATCGTCGTTCAGAATATTCATGGCCTGAAGGTTATGCTGTGCATTTGGTGGGACCAGAAGGGTGTTGTGTATTATGAGCTGCTAATACCGAATGAAACAATCACAGGCGAGGTCTACCGACGACAATTGATGCGTTTGAGCCGAGCACTGAAGGAAAAACGGCCGGAAATGGTCGCAAGACACGACAAAGTTATTTTGCAACATGACAACGCTCGGCCACATGTTGCAAATGTCGTCAAAACTTACCTTGAGACGCGCAAATGAGATGTCCTACCCCACCCGCCGTATAGTCCAGACCTTTCGCCATCCGATTACTATCTCTTCCGATCGATCGATCGATGCAACATGGCCTGGCTGACCAGCACTTCCGTCATTTCGATGATGTCAAAAAATGGATCGATTCGTGGATTGCGGCCAAACCGGTCGAATTTTTCAGAACGGGTATCCATGAAATGCCAGAAAAATGGAAAAAATGTGTGGCTAGCGATGGGCAATACTTTGAATATTGAATTTATATCTACTTTTCCTCAATAAAGCATTGATTTATAAATTGTAAGAAAGGAACAATGGAATCATATACGTTTCCAAATGCTTTAAAATTGTATAAGGGCATAATGCTTTACGATTTAATATAAAAATCAGTAGAATCGAAAAATTTGGATGTTTTGTTTTACTTTGGCCTGTTTCTGCACGATATTCACACGATGTCCCGCGAGACGGCGCTTCATGTAAACTTCTTTAAATTTTGATTCAAATTCATAAAATTGCTATCGAAAATTGCACATTTCGAAATTTCCCTCCAGAAAACGAAACCGCACCCAACTTCACATCGTGAATTTAACATGTGATCTGACATTTTCCTTCATCATTCGTCTCTCTCTTACGCGCTGATTACTTCAATCAATTTAATTCCCTCGTCGGTTGGAGCAAAGTGGTTCTACGAGAAGAAAAAAAAAACTTCGCAAATTATTTTCATAGCTGATTTTTTTCAATTAAAACAACTTTAAAACGGCGCCCAATCCCTTGCAATTGATTCAACTAAAATCTTTTTCAATAAAAAAAATGTCCATTTGAGCGATAACCAAAGAATTTTCAGAAAGAACCCTCGAAACAAGAGTCCACACACACAATGCCGCAGAACGATGAAAACACCAACGCTGCGGGAGAAGTGAGTTTTTTTCAGCCTAATTCTAGAAATGTTAAGAACTTTTTTTTTGGGTAACTAGGTAGCCACACAAGCTGCTGGCGATGTACAGCCAGCGGCCGAGGGTGAAGCAGAAAATCCACGTCAGCCCTCCAAATTGGAATCTTTTTTCGCGGTCACCAAGTCGCTGATTTTACGTGCGCTGATTATATATTTCATTTCGTCATTCTTTCGCCGTCCGGCGAATAATGATACAGCCCAAAAGACAGCTGTGACGACTGGCCCTAAGGTCAGCGCCTGGAATTTCTTCGAAAATGGAACATTATTCGATCTGCATGTCTACCTGTCGGAGAGCTTCGATGATGTCAACTTTGGCAATCCTGCGAATCTTGTGTGGTTGCAGGAGGGTCTAACATATGGTGATTGGAGCTCGGGAGCGAAACGAGATGGGACGTATACGTATAGCACGACAGTGAAAGCCTCAGAGAACCTGATGAACAATGGTTCGATTTATCTGCACGCGTTTGTCACACGAGCTGGCGAGAGTCCCAATCCAAAGAGTCAGTATTTTGCGAAGAAGTACATGGGATACACGAGGAAGATGTTGAACAAATTCAAGAAAATCCGAGTGAATCGCAACTACAATTTGTTGGCTGGAGAGAAGGAAAAGATTCCCGCTGAAGTGGAGGTGCTGAAGGATACCATCGTGTCTCATTGGCATCCGAACCTCACGGTGAATTTGGTTACAGATCAGACAAACTGGGCGCAGGGTTCGATTCCACCGCCGCTCGATGAGTATGTTCAGTTTATTGAAGATGGCCGGACTTATCTTCCAATCCTGTTCATCAACGACTACTGGAACCTTCAACGAGAGTACACGCCGATTAATAATACCACTCCAGAGTTAGAGCTTCACTTGACCTACCAACCGCTGAGCATGTTCAAATGGCAAATGTATGCCGCACAGGCGATGAAGAACAAATGGGCAGGTGGCATGTTTGGGGAACTCATGAGTGCCGGCGGCGGTGGAGCCGATGAGAACGACGAAGATCAGGACTCAATAAAGGAAACTCTGCTCGAAACAAATATCTATTTGCTTGGTCTCACAATAGCCATATCAATCCTGCATTCCGTTTTCGAACTGCTCGCTTTCAAGAATGACATTCAATTCTGGAATAACCGAAAATCGCTGGAAGGTCTTTCGGTGCGTTCGGTTTTCTTTGGGGTATTCCAGTCGCTTATTGTGCTGCTCTATGTGCTGGACAACGAGACAAATATCATGATACGTCTTTCTTGCTTCGTCGGCCTGGGCATTGAAGTCTGGAAGATCCACAAAGTTGTCGACATCAAATACGATGGCTCCGACAAACTACTCGGCATCTTGCCGCGCATTTCATTCAAAGACAAGAGCTCGTACGAGGACAGTTCTACCAAAGAATACGATAATCTCGCCTTCAAGTATCTTAGCTGGGCTTGTTTCCCTCTTCTTATCGGCTATTTTGTCTATTCTCTCGTCTATAATGAGCACAAAGGCTGGTATTCCTTCGTACTGAACATGCTTTATGGATACCTGCTTACGTTCGGCTTCATCATGATGACTCCACAGCTATTCATCAATTACAAGATGAAGTCAGTGGCACACATGCCGTGGCGCATGATGACCTACAAATTCCTAAACACATTCATCGACGACATCTTTGCGTTTGTCATCAAAATGCCAACCATGTATCGTCTAGGGTGCTTCCGCGACGACATCATCTTCTTTGTGTTCTTATACCAACGATGGATCTACAAGGTCGACCATAAGAGGGTGAACGAGTTCGGTTTCTCTGGCGAGATGGCCGAAGAAGCTGCTCTCAAAAAGGCAGCCAATTCTGGTGGAGCGATCAAGGCGCCAGAGGACAAAAAGAAGGACTAAACACACAAAAGCTTTTAAACTTATTTATCAACCATATCTGGCCGAGAGACAGGGTGTCTTTGGACGGAACAGGAATTTATTACTGTTTGTAACAGTATATCCATTGATTTTTGTATTTTCCCTAGTTTTGTAATTTATTTCCCTTCCTCTTTTTTGTTTTTGTTCTTCATTTTACTCTCGAGTCTAGGAAACCTTTTTTTAGTTCCTTACTGATGGATAAGCAATCATTTCGGAATGCTCTTATGAAACGTAATATTCTCATTTGGCGACAGGGGTATGTGTATCTTGTAAAATTGTAAGCGAGAAGAAAATAAACATAGAAAAATTATTGTTATCATGTTATTTATTTTTTCGTCGAGTAATTGAAAAGATCTGCCAAGTCTGAGACAGAAACTCTGGCTTTAATTGTTTAAACTATTGTTTTCATGATTTGTTGTTGTTAAGCGGTGACTGGAAAGATTTCGTGTCGTAAATCACCCACGCTATTGTTTACTGTAGCTTATCGCTTGACTGACGCGGTCGAGTATGATTGGTTAAATGGAAGATTACGAGCCACGAATGAGTCATCTTGATTAAGATAAACATATTTGATTAAAATCCAGACATTGAAGTTGAAAATTTGATAAAACGAGGGCAAATTTCAGACAGACGGGATGTGTTGGTAGTTGTTAATAGGATTAAGCATCCCAAAGCTGAATTATTATTATTTTTTTATTTAATTATTTGGATACAGTAGATGTCCTGGTTATAATTATTATTTTTTAAAGTTTACTAGAACACAATAAGTTTTTCTTATTGCTTCTAAGTCTGTAGAAAGAGTGAAGTTTCGTTGTGTAAAATTTACCTACTTGATGCTATCCATGAAGTTTTAGTTGCTTCATAGAAAACCGCTATGGACTTAACATTCTTAAAGTTCGGTTCCCTAAAAGTTTCTTATTCTGGAACCGTGTTGTAAGCGGTCATAATTGTTGATCTATCTTAAAACAAATTTTCCACCCATGCAGTATTTGCCTTTTAACCTGAAGAGCAGCGTTTGAGACGTTTTTGAAACCAATCAACACAAGGCGCTTTGTCGACCTTAGCTGCTTCGAACGAAACTTTCAAAAAAAAAAAAAATTGTTCAAACTTTTCAGCATCAACTTTTTCGATAAGAGTTGATTCATTTATTGGGATGTTTTGCTTTCTCTAACTTTTCACCACTTCAAGAATGCATCTTCAAATTGATGGTTCGTTGACTGTCGTAATTCTGCAGAATTCTTTTAAGTTCTTTTTTAGTAAGTGCTATAATATTTAACAGAAACATATGTATGTTCACAGCTGAACGATGTAGTACGATGCAACAAACCGTACGATGTTATATTCGATGATAGAATTGTTTACGCTATAATGAGACCAAACCAAAGTCGTTATAAAAGACGTCAACTGTAGGGTTTTTCACTCTTAAATTGGTTCTGCCCTACAGCACAGTAGGCATAAACACTGAATAATGTGAAAAGTGATTACCAAAGAAAATTAAGCACCTTTATAAAGTTTTCATAGTATTTGACATAAATCCACAACATTTTCCTTATATTTTATTATCAAAAAAAAAAAAAGATCTTTAAACGCGCTAGTTGAAGGTGGACTCCAATTTAAACAAACCAGTCTTTCAAGCAACTTTGATCCTTACCCAGCTGCCTCCAATTGCGCATGATAAGTTAACTGAAGTCCATTTGCACTTTTGTCAACTATTGGAGGTAAGGTGCTCCTTTTCCGCGGTTTCCGTCTGGTGTAGAATCCATTGCCCGTCCGGCGGCTGATGTTTCGAAAGTAAAGTGATAAATTCACAAATAAATGAGAACACTTAAAAATAGTCTCATGAAAATACGGATCATTACAATCTTACTGTAATTGACAAAAGCTTAACCATGACTCAGTGAGATCTTGAAACCGTACTCAATCTTCCAAAGTTCAGTTAATTCTTGAAGTGCTCCATAGCAAGAAGCATAATCTTTCTTTAAAATATCATAATCTGGAATGAATCCTACTTCAGCATCCCCTTCGATAAGGCCCCATTACAAGACTAAAATGGATAATGAAATCCTGTATCGCAAGTTGCGAAAAATAAAACAAATTGCATAGTCAGTGATCTAACCAGTCCACGCCATGAGCAGATCTTTACTGATGGATTAATGCACAGGAGCCGTTATCTTCCATAGTGAACTGTACAAAAATGAATCATTTATATAGGACAGTAACGAAACACCTGTGTCCTTTGAATCATTGACCCAATGGAGCTTTAACTGCATAGCCTCCAACGTCTATTGTATATGCTGTCACAATGAAGAAGAGTCTCAAACCAAACACCACCTTCGAGAATACCCTTATCTTAAGTTGCAATAGCAATAAGGATATCTAAGGATATGATGAGCTTCATTAAGAACATAAAGGGATTATTAATAGTCACTGTCTCTTATAAGTTAAACGATGTCTTCATTAAGGTTGTATCTGTTGTGCACTTAGCATCGGTATTGAGTGTCGCGTTTAAACGATTCACAAATTACAGATTATTGAAAGGAACTCCGATAGGTATCCGTGTCGTGCGTGCATCTGCTGAGCTTAAAATTCAAGACTCAAGTCTGGGAAAAACCACGCTTTTTCAGTTTGCATGGACGTGATATAAGAACTCGATTAATAAAACTACTGCTATCTATAACCATTTATTTTATTTTGTATCAACATAAACAGTATTCCTTATTAAATCCCATGTTATCGAATATTGTACTCTGTTTTCAATCAAATGCTTTAATTAAAAGTTATCTCTAACTCTTGACTTTGCATCAATCACTTCGATTGCTGGTCAATCACAACTTAGCTTGCACCACTCTGCTGTCGAAAACTATAATTCCACAATTCGTCACCATAAAACTACAAATTCGGCTGTTCTAGTTTGGACTACATCAAATATGCAAATCAATGCAATTTATAGTTGATACTGGTTGACAGCTCGCAGATGGATTGTGTTTAGCGTAACCCGGCACCCGGATGCTTTTAGTATTTAACTTAGGTTTTTCATCGTAACAATACGCTTGTAGATCAATCAATTTCGTTCTTGGGGCTTGCTAGCTTTCAGTTGATCAAGTGCTTGCAAATAAACAAAGTTGTTCAATCCAATGGCATTGTTTAGAATAAAATCTATTCAAATGTATTTGATTGGCCGAGAGCTCACCAATTGACAGTAAAATCAGCTGACATTTCAATAAAAAAAAGTCATATAGTCTGTGAAACATCAAAACAGAGTCGAAATGAATTCTTTTGGAAAGTGTTATTTTTTTGTTGGTGTCGTTACGACATCGCCTACCGCGGAGACCAGCCAAGTTACTTGAGCTTTCAGTATTGAGATCAAAGAAGCCCTTGTCAGCAGGAGTTTATTTTACAAATCGATTAACTTAATTTTGTGCATCTGAATTAATAATACCCTAAAATCATATTGTTTGATTTTTTGGTTTTGAGGCTTGGTGTACACAAATTTCGTTTAAGCAGATCGAATTTAGCAACATGCCAGCTAGAACACTCGCACTGAGATAAAAGTCGCAGCGACATACAATAGGGTTAATAAGCTTGGAGTGTGTTTGCAACAACAAATAAAACGTATTATTTTTATTTGAGTTTCCTTTTCAAGCTGACTTAATAAGCACACGAATTCGTATATAAAATTCCATTGCCAGATACGATGCTGCATTTGGCTTTGTAAGTTTGAAGTTTTATTTTCACAGTGTTACTTCATTCCGTAGTTTTACAAGAAATTAATCTACATCCACATATTTTGTAATGCATTTGAATGATCTGCTCCCAAAACAGGCTTTGCCCTGAAACATCTGTATAGTACTATCTAAAAGTCCTATTCTTGACGAATAACAACAAAAATATCTCTAAGTTATGACTTATAAGTGCATATATAAGTTTATATTTGGAATTAAGTCGAATCTTTATAGCCACCCTATAAAGAATAAATTGAAAAAATCTCCTCTGCCATACCTGTACAGAATAATGTCATCGCAAATGTCAAAAACGTCAGTTGCATTCGGTGAAAAAAAAGAAAGTTGTATGCAAACCGATTTGCGTTGAAAAATTGTTTATTTCATAAAAAAAATCCTAAATATTTCTTATTTTTTTAGATTTTCGAAAAGGATTCCATTGGATCTTATGCATGGACTAAAACAAAGTAAACTAATGCACAAATCGATCGTAGAAACGCGTAGAAAGTCACAAAATGTCTCATTAGATGTTGTCGACGTGTGAACGCAATGAACTCGATTAAACTCTTCGCGGATACAACAAGAATCGAATAAATTAAAAATATAGTTGGTAGCCTCCGGTGGAGATATTCTAAAGATGTATTCAGAGTGGGTATCGTTGTCTTCGACGATCACAACAAACAGCTGTGAGGCTCAGTCGTTTAGTGTTCTGAATAAGTTTCCTGCCTCGGCTGGACGTGAGGTGGCTGTTTCTGTAGTAAAGCAGCTGGCATCAAATTTAGGAATTACTCAGAACGCCGAACCAAGTCATTTGGTTAAAGACGAAGAGGTATGCGATCAATGAATTAACTGGATGAGGAAAATAAATTTATGTGTATGTACCTAGGTTTTTTGGTGTATGGACGTCATTTGTTTTGGCTTGTCGTTGCCATTGCAAGAACATGAAACAATCAAGGACTGTGTAAACGTATACTGCGAATGGTTGACTGCGTTGCATCCGAATCCGAGGATCAGTGTTCCGAGGCCAATATGCGACGATCCAAATATGTACTGCAAGAAGATCATTGGGCATTTTCACAATTTGTTTGTACCACGACAAGGAGAGAGTGAGTTACTACATTAAAAAAAATACTTCGCTTTTTTATTTGGAGTAGTTAGTTGAATGTTTAAAAATAAAAGTAGATCCTTCAGTAAAAGTAATGCAGACTTCAGACAAAAAAAAAAAAAAAACAAGTAACAATTCCTTTTCAAATGTAAGCGCACGCTCTTTTTAAGCATTCATATACCGAGCAGATGACCAGTATAATCAAAAAAAAAGAAAAGTAGATACAACAGTTTCATTAAAATCTGTTCACAACTGCTATGTCAGTGAATAAAACAAGCATTGGACCTACAAAAACTGGACTGTCTGATCTTGGCATTCAATCAAATGTTTATTTGTTTATTTGGAAAGCTCTGCTTATTCTCTTAACTCTAATTCCCAAATTTCATCTTGTATTTAAGTAGGAAATTCCCTTGATTTTTGTTTGAAATAGGACACGAGAAATTTAAACTAAATTCCCCGATTCCTATTTGATATGATTTTTGATCTGAATTAATATCATATTTTCTTGGGATCAATGACAAGCTTTTTTGGAATGATTTCGGCAATTGGTAAAAGAAAAACTTTACGTCGCCTGATCTGTGAAAAACTAAAACTGCAGTATAATTCCAAGGGAAGCGCTCCAAAGACCATCCCGTACCATTTCGAAAGAGCTCAAAATCAAGCGAAAAACATTTAAAGGAGACATAAACGTAGAAATTCAACCGACTTGCTTCTTCACCGTTTACAGCCTTTCCCTATTTCAAAGCTATTACCGTGAACTGTGTTTCAGAGAATAAGCAAGCTGCATTCCTCACTCTTATCAATCGTAACGGCCTTAAGGACGTTCGCAAAGATTAAGCGCTAAAGTGAAATATTTTCTTTAGTTGATGATGGTAAACAGTTCCTGCAAAAAAATGTCAACAGACCACATTAGCAATGCAAAAGACCAGCCTCGCAAAATGTTAAACAGTTGGTGAAGGGCTTTAAAATGAATAATAAAATAATTTTACTTTACCAATAAAAAGAACACGACAATACAGAGCTGCAGAATATTCTTATATCCCTGGCTCGGACATCGTTGGTCGGCATCGTCCTTCAAGAAATATCGGCCGATGAGGTCATCAGCCCTTAAAGCAAACCAAACTGTGAGTTTCAACGGATGCAAGGGCGTCTCGATTAAGGCTTCTTGGCTTTCTCCTCTCCAAATTCAAATTGCTTGTTTATATATCCATTTATGAGCTGTATCAACTCTTGTACAAGCTGGACCTGATAAGCTTTAAAGCAAAAATTGTTCCCCCAATTGCTCTGCACGATGGCGAATGGACTCATTCGGATTCTCCTCAACACTGCACTCCGCAGCGGCAATAACTTCGTTTGTTCGCATTGTTTGTCGTTTTTGGGGATGCATTTTATCCACTAGAGTGCACGTGGTGCGAAAACGATTTTCGCTCAGACACACGATTATATCGATCGTAACATACGTAGCGCACGTCAAGCTTGGCGAACCAAATCATGGCTGTCAAAATTAGTTTGCACAATTTGCACCCATTGTTCTGGTGTTGATCTTTTCATCACTCAGAAAAAAAAAAATCAAAGTTTAGTTTTACACTTGAAACACAAACTGCATTAAATTTAACATTACAAAATAATTTCCTCTCTTAATTGCAAGTCTTGCCATTTTTGTATCAAAACTTGGGTAGGTTTCAAATCAGTTTTCTTACCTCCTTTTTCTCTTTTCCTAAGTTTGTAAATTATTTCTGATTTTTTGTTAAGGTGCCGACACAATAAATCGCCAAGCAGTTCTCTGCCACCGAGTTCTACGCACATTGCAACAAACCGCTCAAATATCCCACACAATGAGCCGCGATACTTGGGAGTCGCTACTTTTGTTCCTCCTCGCGATCAATGAGATTCTTTTGGCGCCTCCAACAGTTAAAGACGACGTCGGTGATCAATTGTGTGAACGTGTTCTAAGCGTTCTATTCGAAGTGTGGCTTTTGGCCTGCGTGCGATGCTTCCCTTCGCCGTCGTTATGGAAGACACTTCAGGAGTCCTGTGCTCTCTGGCGGCATCGCATTGCTCTGATTGAACAGTGGAATCGAGTTAACCTGGCATTGACGTCTCGTCTTTTAGAGTTTTCCTATGGACCAACATTTCCCGAATTAAAAATCTGTAAGAAACTGAAAAACACATTTAAAAAAAAGTATTGAACAAAATTTACCTTTGCAGCTGATGAAGATGCTCAACTCATTCCGCATGGAATGACAAATGACTGTATTGCCCAGACGTGGTACCGTTTTCTGCGAACCATTGGAAACCCAACTGCTCTCTGTTATCCGCACATCATCAGCAAGTCATCGCATTTCATCCAGTGGGCACTTACACGCGAAAAAGGCGCCGAACCTTACCAGCACCCTTGTCTGCTACTTCTGCCTCAAATCTTCCTTAAAGCAATCAAAGGCATCTCATCTCAGGTGGACGCATTTCTAGGTAAGTATCAGCGATCCTAAATGCAATCTGACTTTCTTCTAATATCTACCAAAAACTGTCTTCTATTTGAACTCTTGCAATAACTTTCGCTCGCTTTAGGTGTATATCAGTCTGTCCAAAGTAACGATGACAATATAACAAATCTAATGGACATTCGTTCGTCACTGAGCGAAGCCATTCACGGTAGTGGCACTGGTTTAAGTCATAGCACTCATCATTTGTTTGGTATAAGTAGCGGTTCGGGCGGTATTGGTATTAGAACCATGTCCACTGAAACTGGTGGCAGCTCATTTCTTAGCGGCCTAGGTGGCAACACGGCTAGTCATGCGTTAAATGCCATCATTGGTCATCACCATCATTCATCGGGAATAGGTGCGGGTGCTGTTGGCTGTAGTTCGTCATATGGCACACCATTGACATCGACAACGTCGGGATTAGGTAGTTCCATTGCAACCGGAGAACATGTACCGCATTCACCAACACCGCCACTGCAGAGACGACTGGCCAAGTCTTTCAGTGTAGCACCATCGATCTCACAACAGAAGGGTGTGGTGTTTTCTTTCATACCAATAAACCAATTGTGTGTTGATTATTTTTCTTTTTTGTTTTGTTCGCTTTTTGGGTGTAGTTTGTCAAAGAAATATGATTTGTTGCAACTTTGTTTGATATTGTGCTTGTTTTGTGCTTGCTAGTTTCTCATTTTTATCGACTTAATTGTAAACATAACGTGCCTTTATTGAAGTTTTCGTATTCATGTTTTTGAACGTTAACATTTAAATATCGTGTTACTGGTGAACTTGAGATGAACATCTATATTCGAGTGTCCTGCATTTTGTGATTCATTGTGCACTTATTCCGAGGGGAGTAAAGCATCACAGACATCTGCCGAGATGAGATCAAAATCCTTTATTATTTAAATCGTTTTATTTACAAAACTTTAAACAAAAATATATACAGTGAGGTAAAAAAAAGAAAGACGAGGGAAGACGGGTCATGGTACAGATACATCACAAATTTCAACATTGTTAAAATTATTCCCTTACTTTAAACATCTTGTACGCTATAAAATCAGATTCGTTATTTAAGTTTGAACGCAGTTTTTCCGATTTTAATTGCTTATCCGTTGAAATTGAAATGATGACATATTTCTGCGACTCCCTGTCTTTGCTGAATTGTTTCTGATCGTAGTTCTCTCCACCTCTTCATCTGCACCGTTTCATTATCTTGGCCTCAGCTTTAGCTATTCCTTCGCTGAGGACAATCAAATTGTTGTTTTTTTTTTGTGTCTATACGTTTAATTCATACCGTGTTCTTTTTTACGGGGTTATTTGGACAAAGCTAGTATCGCGATCTATTTTCGTTGTGATGAAGACTTTCTCAGATTGAAATTTATTCACCCTTTCTTGCCCCAACTGACATGCGAAACATCAATATACACTTCAGAAAAGAGAAAAATTCAATCAGCTTACGGAGAATGGTTTGGTTACAAAACTCAACACAGTTTTCCCACCGAATAAAATTGATTACAGAACAAATATTTGAAATTTTCGTACTGGGAAACAACGGGGAGCGCGAGTGTTCTAGCTTTTTTGAAATGTTTGACACCAATTCATCTTAATAACACATTCAACCGTGGGACACGGGCACGTTGCACTAACGTTTGTTCACCAATTAAATAGATCATTCTTTCAACAAGATAATCAAGGACTGCAATGAATATCAAACAATTGTATGTATTTGGTTCTCTGGTGTATGAACACTATGAAAACAGTTGGAGCTCGCCTTTATTCAAGCGCTAGCCAAAGATGCAATAAATCGCATGATAATAAATGAAAATGTTTTCGGCTCGAATTTGTTGTTTATAGGGTTATATTCAAAAACGCTATCAACCATTTTAAATTTTCATTGGAGCTTTATTGAGTATGTATATCAAAAGAATAAAAATGATTTCGTTAAAATGATTTCGTTCGGCACAGGATGAAGGGTATCAAGATCCTAAGATGTCTTCGACGGTGTGGAGTGGACAAGGCTTAGTCAGACGAAGTTAATGACTTCGAATTTTGTACTAGTATCTGAAAAATTTGTATTGGATTTTGTTGGCTTTTATTTGCGTTAAACTGTAACAGTGTCCAGTTTGTTGAGAAACACGTCTCGCACTTAGAATGTGAATATCATAACTACAGGGTAGATTTGAGCTGTATAGGAAAAATTTGCCGCCCTATCCGCGGCCTCATTACCACACATGGCGACATCACATAGTTGCCATATTTGTTTAGATTTTGGATGTTTTCAAAAAAAATGTCATTCATGCGGAAAATATGAACAGTTTTTTGTTTGTTGTTGAGCTGCTGTAGCAGTAATTTCAACATGACTTCAGTTCAGTTTTGAAAATTAAGAACTTTACCAGCAAAGTTCCATCCTCCAACGAATATTATTTATATTATATATTATATGTTCAAACTATCTCAACACATCGTTTTGTTTTCGTAATTTATAAAAAAACCTCGCACTTACAATCCCCAAAATTGTTTGAACACCACTCCTTTCGAAACGCCTCTTTTTCTCCTCAGTACTTGCTATTGCCTTGTTAACACAGTTCTGTAGGCATGCTATTGTCTTGTTAACGCAGTTCTGTAGACAAAATTGGGGTGACTTATTATTTTGATTTTATTGTGAACCCGACTTTTGCGCTTAAAAACAAACTATTCAACAGTTTGGTCTTGTAGTTGAGTTTGTTTTCAATTTTTATTTAACTAAATTTTCTTTTTGTACTTTTCATTTAAAATGTAGACAACGATCGTAGCACAGCGATACCAACTAAATTCTTATTAAATTATTTTAAATCAGGGGCGGATAGTTTCCTTTAATCTGAGGCAGTCTTACGCCCCTTTTACATATTCTTATCGCTCGTCTGGCGACGTTGTCAACATCTGTTGCTCATTTTAGATTTATTTTCGTTAAGAAAAATCCTAAATAGTCAACTTTCCATTTCACAGGATTGAGTAAAGCAGCGCTGATTGGATTAACCAGTTCTCGTTCAACTACACAGCCCCCACTTACACCAACATCCGGACCACCGTCATCCAGTAGCTTGAATTGTAAGTAAAATATTTTTAAGCACGTATTCCGTAAAAATAATTGTTTTTTTTTAAAGCTCTCCCGTCCATAGGGTTGGAACAACGTGCACCATTGGCTCCAACTCGACCCAAGTGCAACAGTATTTTACACCTTTTCGGCGAATGGTTGTTCGAAGCTGCACACATCGGCGGTGAAGCATGGTTAGTGAATGCGAAGCGGCAAGCATCAGAAGCAAGCAAACGACCATCGTCCATGATCATGGAGAACCGCAAGGGAAGTATTTCCCTTTCACAACCTAATTCGATCAATGACCCAACAAATCTGCCACCCGGGCTCACAATCGACAAGTACGAATCGGGACGTGCCGAAGCTATTGGAGCACTATGCAAAATTTTCTGTGCAAAAAAGACGGGAGAAGAAATTCTACCTGTATATTTGGCGCGTTTCTACATGGCTCTGCAGCAATGCATGAAAATTACCGAAAGCAAGGAATGTGATGAGACTCTGGCGTCTATTCTTTTGAACTCCTCTGATCTGTTTCGGTTGGACTTAGATGGTATTCAAGTGTTATTGCCTGCATTTATTTCCGCACTGGAGGTGGTTTTGCCCGATAAGGACTTGAAAATAAAATCGCAAGCGATTCAATACAACAGAACAGAGCTTCGAAGAGCTTCTATAAACATTCTGCTGTCTCTCTTGGCATTGCCTTTGCATTTCCAAACCTTACAAATTCGTGACCTGACCAATGAAAATCCAGAAAGGTATGTACAGATGAAATACAGATTTGAAGATGTTTTTATTTTTTGATTTGTTCGCTTTTTAGGATAATCACTTTCATTCAGCTGAAACCAAGGCTGATCAATATTCTTATGAATGCTCTCCAAGTAGAAACTGACGCACAAAACACACACATGCTCCTGGGGGGCCTTTTGCTAACCGTACAGGACTCGGTGAATTTTGAAGAAACCGAAATGGGAAACGAAAATTTGCACGCCTCCTCACCACAGCCTTGTGATTCGAATATCCTCAGTTCAGGTTTGAAATGAATCTATAAGAGCGACCTTTGTGTTTGCCTCTTGTTTTTTTCGCTCTCTTTTTCTCTATTCTCAGCTTTCACTTGTGATTCAGCTTTTTGTGCGCTCACATTCTTTCAATCCTTTTTTTTTTGTTTTTTAGTTTCCTTGTATAGTTGTTAGTCTTTTTGTTTCAGTTTTCTTTCTTTATTATTTATGTTTATTTTCTTTCTCTTTTGTTTATTTTGTCCACTTTGTGGTACTTGCTTATAAATTTGAATACCGCCGTAGCCTGTTCAGAGCGATCAGCATCGATAGCAAGTGTTGGCAATTCCAGTTTGAGTGCTCAAAGTACTGCGACTCTTGGTGGAACTGGAGCTGGAGTAGGAGTCGGCGGAGGAAGTACGGGAACAGTAACTGGAGGTAATAGTTCTACTGGACGTGATAATACATCACAGCACGACTTTCCTAGTTTGACTGTGTCCGATGATTTTCCAGTGGAATTATTACAAGAATTTGAGACAGCTTCGGTTTATGGTAAATTGTTTTCATTAATTTATGTTTATTGTTTGTTATATGTTTAAAATGTTTATTTGTTAATTATTATTATTATTATTATTATTATTATAGTTTGCAACTTGTGTTGATAGTATGTTTTTTATTATTATTTGAAGCCTTCTTTTGCTACCTTTTTTATAAATGTTATATTGCACACATACGTCATTGTTTTTTGTAAACTTTTTTTTACAGTGTTAACAGGTGGACTGCAAAGCTTCATTTAAATCTCTCTCTCACTCTGTATAAAATTGGAATAAGGCCCTTAGATATCTGAATGTTCTCGTTTATTCTGCTCTTTAATATTTTCTGGAAATATTTTTCCTAGAAGTAAATTATGAAGATTTTCAAGATGACCTCATCATCTCAATTATATCTGTTTAACGATCGCTACTGATCTGTTTTCTTTGACTTGAGGAGGATAAGAATAGTGACTTTTTAATAGCGTATACTATAGTCGTGTAGCGTTTCTATAGCTTCTGTTCTTGACGACTGGCATTTTGCTTGATGAAATGATATTATGGATGAAAAATCATCACCAAGTTGATCAGTGTCCAGGACCCACAAGTTCTCAGAATTAAATATTTTGCATTAACGTAAATCAGTAGGCATCATAACGAGCTCCTAAAAGATCAAGTCATTCTTTCAAAGAAAGGATCACATTCCATAAAAATTGATATATCCTTTAAAACTTGAGAATGAGTTCAAGGTCGACTGCGAACCCAACATTCAAACTAAGTGACATCCTCCGTGACATAAATGAATGAAATGAACTCGCGTTTCCTCACTTTTTTGGAATATAAGTCACATTACTTTTTGCTGATGTCTTTTTGTCACAAAACGAGCGCTTGGTTTTGGTTAGTTTCGCTTTGAATTTATTTCTTGATGAAATGACACGTTACGCTCCGAGTTCTGTTGTGTTTCTGAATGCATAATGATTTGCTAGCCTATCAAAAATATCAATTGATTTAGTACAGAAAGGAAACAAAATCGCGGTCATTGGTTAGTTTCTTGGCTCTCTCGGACGGTTTTCCGAGGGTCAAAAGGGGAGACTCTGTACTACGCCGTACGTCTCTGATGTTAAGATACATAAGTTCATGATAAGTTTTCCGTCCGGGATATCATCTTTAGTCTGGGAAGACTTGGGGGTGATATTTCTTGCAATAAATTGCAAAATTAACTTTAGCTAATTCACAAATATTGAGCAGATCATCTTCCATAATTTAACCAAGTGTATTAAGAATTTGCGCCGAACCATATGATAAGCAAATACCCTGTTATAAAGGACTTATGACACCCCCTACCTCGACTTTACAATAAATAACTATATTAAATATGTTCGGAAAACAAAAACAAATCAAAATTATGTACGAAGCAATAAAAATAACTAGACACAATTCATAAAGGCACTTTTCTTCATAAAACTTTAAAAGTAAAAAAGAAAAGGAAAATAGAAGACGGTATTTGGTAGCCTATTAAAGACCGTTGGAGCTACTTTAGTTAAGAACTTTTTACTATGCATGTTCCTGTGGAAGGTAATATGAGCATAGTCTGTGTGGAGTTATTACGCAATCCTTGTGGAAAGCTATCCACTCCTTAAGAAAAATTGCTTTAGAAATTTACAGAAGTAGAGATGTCTCACTGGAAGTATTTTTAAACTTTTGAATAAAGATCAACGATTTTTTTTGTGTCAAATAATGTACTTCTGTGAAACAATGAGCGGTAGCGGGCTTACTTTATAAAGAAATGTTCCACCCCAGGAAACTAAGCCATACTGGATCTTGGTGTGTACAATAAAGAGCTAATATACCTAGAGCAATTGGGTATGCTCAACCAGTTCAGTTGACTTTCCATGAATATCCCAAAATATTTAAATCAATCAAAAACCAAAACAATGGTTGGAACATGGTTCACATAAAATATGTGAACTAAGATGAATATCAGAATCATTTGAATCCATTTATCTTTAAATTAACGACACTGAGAAAAATTGTTAAAAAACATTGCAAATATCATAAAATACATCACCTTTGTTTAATTACTCAACGTCTTTAAATACCTAAATCTGCATTGATATCAGAGACTAAATCCACTGGCAACTCGCTACTGTAGGAGAAAGGCATATCATCTGCAAATGCTTATAGTTTTCCTTTTGAGTTCTGTTTGAAAATTGAGTTGATAAAGATCAAAAATTAAATAAGACACAGTACCAAACTTGAGGGTACACCAACCATTAAAAAACAGCGACCAATAAAAATGATGACTATGTTAATCTTTTGCTTTTTGCCCGTTAGATAGAAGGCAAGCCAATTATGGACATATCTTCACACATCATCGTGATCAACGAGGTCAGAAATCTCAGTTAAATAAAAATAAAAAGTGCTACAGTGCGGCGAAATTTTCTTACCAAAGCAATAAAGCGCATGTTAACTTGCCAGCCAGAAAACCCTTCTTGACTTAAATTTTGTGAGGAAGCTTTTTTATGGCTTTTGCAAAGATTTTAGCTCAATCAGGTTAAATTGATATCGGTCTTTTGGTGTTCATGTCTCTGGGATAAGATCTTTTTTTGGCAAGAAATGAATTCAGCATATGCACTTTGTTGAAAATATAAGCAAGTATAGTAGATCTTCAATATTATAAGCAACATTTTTAAAGAGCATATTGGAACTACCATCAAGGGTTACAGAATAAGAATTGTATAGGGAAGTTATGATTCTTAGTATTTCAGCTGAAGTTATCGGTTCACTCAAACAAAGAATTATAAAAGCGATTCACTTCCTCATTTGGATCTGCAATAGATTCATTTTTTCATTGGAAATGGTTCATTGTTTTCCAAGATGTTTCTATATTTGGAATTAATTAAGTCTTCGGGAAGGTAAACGCTACGTGTGTAAACTTCATACTTACAATGAACTTGTGAATATTGGCTTGAGGCGTAGTCACATTTTAGGAAAACATTTATTTTGCTCTCCTTGTTTGTTTTTTATATTTTGCTTACATCAACCATATCATTAAACATTATCAAAATTGTAGAGATGTGTACTCATTTCGATTAAGGTTTTTCATTCACATACAAACTGCTTTAAAAGAAAGCGAACTAATGTGAGCTCCATTCCATTTTTTCAGATAACGCACATGCTCTTTTTGTTCGTGCCACCTACCTTGTATGCCATCGTTTGATTTCCTCCTGGAAGACCGACCTCAATGTCTCTCTTGCTGCACTCGAACTTCTCTCAGGACTTGCACGCCTGCACATCCGAGACTCAGGTAAGTGTCGCTTGCCTTACTCCACTTAACCAATAATAACAAAAAGCAGAAAAAAAACCTTTGTAAATATTGTAAATTCCGATTCGAAAACAAATTCAAATACTAACAAATAACTTATTCTAATATGAATGTTTTTCTCAACCCATTTCTCTTTGAATAATTTACCCTTCCACTGCCTATCCATCCTACTCCTCATCCATTTAATTTCGAAAAAAAAAATGCAAATTCAAAAATGCAGCCAGGAAACTAACAAACGGTAATAGACACTCACTCATTTTACTAACACAAGCACTTTTTGTTTTCGTTTCAAAAAATAAAAAATAAAAAACAAACAAACTCTTTCGTTCGTTCTCATTCGTTCGAACAACATTGTATAGAACAATTAGTAGCAATTGAAGAACCAAGTCAAAATCTAACGATCATTTCCACAGACGCTCTCGAGTGCAAGCGAGCGGTGAAGTGGATTTGTGACTATATCTGTTATCAGTGTTCGCGACCACCGCCTGCTCATAGCAAAGATCTGCATAGTACCATTGTTGCTGCATTCCAATGCACGTCGGCTTGGTTGATGCAACATCCATATCTACTGCAGGATAAGGATTGCCTAACGACAGTGATGGAAGTTGTGGAACTGGGCATATCGGGAACGAAAAGTATTGGAAAGCCCGGCGAGCCGCCCAAGTACAAGGATGAGAAGGAATTGAAGCCGGCTTCGATGAGAGTTCGTGACGCTGCTGAAAATTTGCTAAATATTATTATGGAACAAGTTGGTTATTTTCCAAGTGAATGTGGACCGGAATCCATATCATCTTTGCTGGACGAAGTGGCTCTGATTAAACATTGCAATTCTGTTGATAATGCCTGTGCTGTGACCACGGAACAGGCTTTGAATAAATTTAAATATTTTGTTACGGAAAATTCAACAATTCTAGCATTGCTTGAGGAACCTCTTGGAAATGATCAGGATCCACAGCCTACAGTGACACGTAAGTATGATTAAAAGAGCTTGAATTATATTTTACAGTTAAATAATATTTCGGTTGACATTCGCAATTTATTTAGTGCTCATCCGTAGTCCTTTTGGTCGACATGCATGGACAATGCAGTTGCGTCACTTACCGCGCAGTAAATCCGGAACCAAATACCACGCCATCAATCCAGGTCGTCCCATACCAATGAACGATCCACCAAAACGTATTGAATTCGATCAAAAATTCTTCCCCGATGGCGTTGAAAAAGTGACACCGTGTGTTGCAGACTACTCCATACCAACTCTAGAACAGATTCGAGAGCAATACGGCGTCGAGGAAATGAATCGATTGGAGAAAATGGTTGAGAACCAATCAATCTACGAGAAGCTTGCCTGGGCCGAAACTGACAATTCAGCTGAAAGTCTCAGCCACGCACAGGAATGCGTTCCGCCGCCGGTAGTGCATGAATTCCAAACTGCTCGCCTCTTCCTGTCCCAATTTGGATTTCTGTCCTTCGAAGGTGAAGACAAATTAAGTGACAGCCCCGGAAACAGACCACTGATAGCTTTAGATGCAGCCCGTTCGAATTTCGCTCAAGATCTAAACGTCCTTGATAAATTGAGCGCTCGAACTCACGATACCGTGCATGTGTTTTACATGAAATCTGGTCAGACAACAGCTCAAGAAATCATTGGGAATATGAATGAAGAGAATATCCGAACTTTGAATCCGAATTTTGGCAATATGCTGCTGACTTTGGGCTGGCCGGTAGATATAGACGAGCATTGTGGTTGGACAGGATTCGTTTCGACCAGCTGGATGCTGAAAAATCAAACAGAATCTGTGAAAGACAAACCCGTTGATTTGCGGTTCAATGGGGAATCGAGGGTGCTGTATTGGGCCGATGTGGGATCTGAGATAGCTTTTGTTGTGCCAACGGAATGGAATGGTCGACCAGAGACTTCCACAGATGGTAGTTGTTTGTCTCTTAATTCATCTCATTCCTCTGGCGATAGTACACATTCCAACGTGTGGAATGAGAGAAACTTCTCAGCAGACGTGCCAAACAGTCGAACAGTTGGTTTAGGGAACAAACCGCGGACTCTCTCTCTGGAGTTGGATAAAACAAAGGAGCCGGTTCCACCGACACGGCGGAAGGCAAATGCAATCAAACCATCACTGATCGCTCAGCCACCCGCAAAAATTTTAATTGTTTGGTTAGAAAGTTTTGAGGATCACCTCAGTTTTCCCATTGGTAAGATGATATTTGATTAAATGCTTCCTCAATTGAATTCCTTCCTTTTTAGACGATCTTCTGTCCTACGCACGGACCGGTGAAGAATCTCAGATTCAGCAAATTCCTCGCGCCAGTGATTGTCATGTCATATTTCTCCATGCATTGCAATCGGGTCTGCTGCGCGTCAAATTACAAGGCCCTAGTGGACGTATGAGCTTTGCGACCCCCTTAGTAGATGGCATGGTACTGAGTCGGCGAGTTGTTGGCAATCTTGTCCGGCAGACTGCGCACAATATGGCCAAGCGAAGAAGACTAGATAATGATAGGTTAGCTAGTTTTAAATATTATTTTACCTTAACATAAGAAAAAAATCTATTATACAGCTTCCAACCTCCTCATGTTCGGCGTCGCCTAAAGGTACAGGACATTGTACAGAAATATAAATTGAATCTAACACAGCCGGAGCTGTTGGCACATCTCTTTAAAAGCTCATCGTCATAGCCACTGAATAGCGTGCCGATGAACTGCAGTATTAACAAATAAATGTTTTACCCTCTTCAACTCCCTCCAAGTTTTCCTTCTTCTATTATAGCATTCGAAATCGTTTTTATTTAAATCATTGTGGTGTATGGTCATACTATACTAATGTTTTAGCAATAAGATGAAATGTAATATTTAAATTAAATAAACAATTTATTAATCATTACAACGAATGATTGTATTTATTCGGTACGCAACTAAGTATTTGTTGAAAATGCTATTTTTTCGTGCAAAAAATTCAAAGTATTGCTCATCGCTTGCTTCAACTTTTTCCCATCATTCTGGCTGAGCTCGATTACCGTTACGGTAAAAGTGTTCAACTTTTGAGTCTCCGTATAATCGGATTGCGCAATATCTGCGGAATATGGTGGGTGGGGTAGGACTTCCCATTGAGGTTGAGCGTTCTCATGCTGCAGAATAACCTTTTCTTGCCTCTTTTCGCATTGTGGCCGTTTTTCGCACAATGTTCGGTTTAATCGCAACCATAAGCCAAACAATAGTCGATAACTGGTCGCATTTGCATATACTTTGCAGCGTGAATATTCGGCCGAGCCGCAGACTTGAAAGCCTGACCGGGCAGTCCCCATGACTTTTTTTTGTTTGGTTTGCTGTAATTTTTCATCACCCGTCACGATGCGATGAAGAAAACGTTTCCCCTTTTTACCGCTGAGGCATTTGTTCACAGGCGAAAAAACGACGCTCAACGTCACTTGGCTTAAATCATAAGGAACCTTATTTCCTTGTTTTTGAATCACTCCAAACGCATGCAATCGCTTGGAAACGGCTTGGGGGGTAACTCCTAGTGCTGAAGCAAGCTGCTCCTGCGTTTGGCATGGATCCTCATCGAGCAATGCCTCAAATACAGCGTCTACGAAGGATTTTGGTCTTCCTTCACGCGGATGGTCGTCAACACTTTGTTTAGCAGCATCTCCGTAAACTTTTTGGAGCTCTCGATGCACTTGTGCCGTCGTTTTCTTTGCATGAAAGAAGAAAATCAACAATTCCCGCAAATGTCAATGATTTGGCAGTCACAGTCAGACGCCAAAACAAAATCACTAATGTGTCAAAAAAGTTTGTTAACCATATGTCAAAGCCCGGTTCATGACGTTTTGGATGTGTCAAATTCGACCAGCACTTACCGCGTCAGCCACATATTTACGCACCTTATAGTTAATCTCATACGGGGTCATCAGTGGTGCATCTCATCCATGTTGTCTTGTAGAGGTCAACCCTGAAGTGTCTCCTGGAGTATAACCCATCAGAGATAAACATGGATTAAACAATCAACGGCCTTCAGTGTTACACTTTTACGTCAAATCAAATAGCTTGCATTCCCCATATAAGCAAACGGTCTAGGCAATCAAGAGCGCTTCTAACGCTCGTGAAGAAAGATCTTACAACAATTCTAGAAGCTGTTATCGATCAACCGGCTCGTCTTTCAAGCAAGTCATCCTCCTTAGAACAAGGAGATAAGATCGCCAATTAAGACCATTCTACAATTCGAAAAGTGGCAACAAAAATGGATTGGATTTACCCTTATAGTGTTCATGCTTACAGAGTACGAACAGAAGGAAAAGTGAAAGGGAGAGAAAGAAGGTACCAGCGTATATTGAAATTAAATTGCAAAGGCCAAATAGAGCGAGGTGTTGCTAGTGAATTGTTGAAGGGGCGGAATGCATTTAGCTATTCCGTCGAAGTATTAATGGTAAAAGAAGCGATAACAAATGACAAGCAAGAAACGTTTCTACGATTTTCTGGATGCCAAATGCCTTTCAGATGTCAGGTGATAATGTAGAGATTCGTTCCGCTTTTCGGTGAGACAGGTCATCAAATCACCTAGGGATCTGTTGCTACGAAAACCACATGGCCGGCCATTTAGAAGTTTTCGTGATATAAGATATTTCACAAGCTGGCGATTCATCAGCGTTTTCGTAAGTACCATGGGCTGTAACTGGAGCAAGAAGAATATCCGCCTTTTTTACTGAAAGACTGGACAATTGTAGTTTTATTTCTACTCAGGAGGAGACTTGACGAGCAGTACCACTTAGACAGTGGTTTTGCTAGCGTAGAATAAGGGCTATATCATCTGGAGCTGCGGATTTGTGTAAGCTTAGTTCTTACAGTACTAATTTTCTAAAAGAATGTTTGACGCGTAATCTGGAAGTGTGAAACTGGCTGCGAAATGTCTAGCAAGCACAATTATTCGAAATGAGCGCTCTAAAATCCGCGTTGCCTCGATCCTTAAAAGTGGTTTCAGTCTGATTCCAAGAAAAGTTTTAGCTAATCTAGTGTTTGCGTTCTCTCGATAATGCTTCTCACATATCCGCAGATTACTGAATTTATATGCTTCTTTACGATGGATTCCAATTTAACTCGGAGGGTTGCAGATTTTGCGAGGAAACCCGCTTTAACTTCCTGTTTTTACTTTGGAGTGCACAGTAAGTTTTAATCTAGGGCTTCCGATTTGTAGGGCGAGAAGTTTTTTATTGTCCATATTTCGGTTTTACTGTCGACTATATTTCCTACTCAATTTTCTTTCTTTTTAAGATCTGCCCTCATTAGTCCTGATGACAAGGTTCGTAGGATTGCGTCTGCGTTTGGGTAAATTTGTTTCTAGGAATGTCCCAGCCGAACTTTCCCAGATGCTGCCCAGTTGGTAAAGCTGAATTGGCTCAGACATGAATCGAAAATTGTTTCGTACTTTTGTTGTTTTGTTTTTAGTTTTGTAATTTGCAGAAACTTGTGATGTTTTACCGAAAACAGTTCAAAACACTCTCTCATAATCATACTTGACGAACAGTCTTACAGCACTCACTCGGCGACCCACAAGAGTTCAAATGTGCCCTGCACATCTCGCAAGTGTCCGAAAGTATTTGTGCCTTTCTCATGAGCCATTTAATTAAAACGCCTTGTATACCCTTCACTGAGGACTGTCAGTCAACAATTCCTCGTATACCGTTGAAATTAGATCGCCGAAACATCCCAGTGCCATACTTTTGTAATGCCTTTTTTTTCAAAAACGTCAGAAATCATTTAAGGGACTCTGCATGAAGAACTACTGAAGCCTCCCACCTCAAGCGAACACCTCTCGGTATCAGCATTCTTTAATTAACTTACCACCATCTCGTGGTATCTTAATCCGCCCCTGAATAATATAAAAATCCATTTCATTCCTTCTCGAGAGCCGAAAATATTTTTTTTGATTGACGCTTGATTCTCCAAAAAACTAAAAATTCCTTACACGCCGCCACACCACCGGTACCGCAGCTGTGTGCAACAACAAAAATCCATTTAGTCCGAAGGAATAAATTTTTCGGTACACTCGACTGAACCGTGTCCGAACTTATTACGGAAAGGATACGAGGAGGCGTGACCTATTTTACCATTTCTTTTCTCTTACTTATTTTTTTTATTTTCCAATCCTTCCTTTTTTTCGGTGTGCATGAAAACAACAACACAAATTTATATATGTATATATATATATGGGAGAGAAATTAAGGTGTTGAATGAACATCACTTCACTTCCCCACGGACGCATGTCTCATGTCCCTCTCACTATCCGAAAAAAACTCAAACTCAAGGTGAGGAGGAGGACATTCTTGATATTTTTTTTTTTACTTCATGCTTCCTCTTTTAGATGCGAAAAATTTGGATACAAGTCAGGTTGGGAAGGCACCCAACGGAGCCAACATCTAAAGGGGGTCCACCCAAACATGCTCGGAATGAAAATATCAAATATCGTGAGATGTACTAAAAAAAAAAAAAAAACGATAGATTCTGGACTATAAATGAAGCAGACAGGATAAGCCTTATGTGAAAGATAGAAAATTTTAGCGAAAAGCGATAGTCAATTATGAAAAGTAGAGTTGAACTTAACACCCCGTAGACTAAGCTCAGACGTTCAAATCTGGAGAAAAATTCATGCACTGCTATGCTACCGAAACAGATCGGGATTGGCTTATTTTATTATTGGGTTTGCAACTAAGTTATTGCGGATTTCACTCATAGATGGCTTTAGTTGAATTTTTAGATTTGCTGACATAATCGAAATGTCAAACACATTTTGTTATTTGATTGTTGGTACTTCAACTGTCAATCAGATAAAAAAAATGTTTGACTGGTTTTGCAGTGTTTGTGTGACGCCTTTGGCGGAAAGGAAAAAACGCCTCTCAAGCTCACAAAAAGTTCTGTGCTGTTTATGGTGACGAAGCTTTAAAAGAACGTCAGTGTCAAAAATGGTTTGCCAAATTTCGTTCAGGTGATTTTTCCCTTGATGACGACCAAATCAAAGCAATACTCGATGCGGATTGTCACAGTACAAGACGTGAGTTTGCAGAGAAGCTTCATGTTTCACATACATGCATTGAAAATTGCTTAGAACAACTTTGCTATGTACGAAAACTCGATATATGGGTTCCTCATGAACTGAACGAAAATCATTTAACACATCGCATTTACATCTGCGATTTGTTAAAGAAACGTTATGAAATTGATTCATCTTCAAAACGATTGATAACTGATGTTGAAAAATGGGTTGTTTACAATAATGTCAATCGGAAAAGGTCGTGGAGCAAGCCAAGTGAACCAGCTCAAACAACATCAAAAGGTGATACTCATAAAAAGAAAGTTCTGTTATCAGTTTTGTGGGATTACAAAGGAATTGTCTACTTTGAACTTTTACTACCCAACCGAACGATCTTAGCAAAACTCCTTGAATTGTAAAAATTCCAATAATAATGTTGATGTCAAATCGTACCTGGTTTAGTTTTTTGGTGATAAAAACCAGAAGTTTTATGAAAGTGTATAAGTGTATGTATATAACAGTATATTATATATTTTGTATAGTTGTATGAAGGTCAGGTTTATTCTGTTTGCCATTGGTCCATGAGTGCAATCCGAATGAAGACGAAGAACTTATCATTGACTTATTTTCATCAGTAATATTCCTTCACAGCAGGGTCAATGACATTTCATCTTCACAATCCAGTAAACTTCGAAAAAAGAATTCCAGTAGCTAATACAGTAACCACTACATCATCAGTAAAATTTCTATCGCTGGGCGAACTAAGTGTACAGTGACAGTGCTGTTAGTTTGATCCCAATGGACTTAAAAAATTTAACTGTGGACAAATCAATTGAAGCAATTGAAAGAATAAGCTTGCAACACAGTGCTGATGCAATGTATAAATAATGATAAATAAAATACTGTGAATTAAACGAATGAAAATACCTTTGATCAATTTTCTTTCATTATTCGGACATGGAGCAATCAAAACCAAAATGTATCTAAGCTAAGAACCACTGCAGAATTTAATAATCCATCTTCTTAATTTTGTTTTTCATTTAATTTATTTATTTATCAATCCTTTATTAGAAAATAACTCAATTAAGTACAAACATAATTCTAATTCAAAAATGAAACTGTCAGATTGCCACCTTGGTCATGTGATATAACTCCTTTGGATACCTTTATTTTCCATTTATTGTGAGCGTATGTCAATTTATTCATGCACAGATGTGGATAAATAAACTGCAGTAAACGACTTACGAGTAGAAGCCAACATTATCTAAGCATGTATGCGATGTCAATACGCCTGAAAAGCCCTAAAATTTGCATTCCAAACTTTTTTCTAAATTTATTTCGCATAAAAAAATTTACAGCCAAAAAGCATCTTATTCAGTCACAGTTTCCATGCAATCAAAAACAACTAGAGGTCTAATCTACCATACAAATAGATTGCTTCTCGATTCCTGATGCAGATAATTCCCAATAAAATTTCTCTCCATTTAGTGCATTTGTCCAGTAAAAAAACAAATAATGAAAAATAAAATAATATTTGTGTAGGCACACTCTATGCGCCATTTACATAATTCCCTCGATTGACTCAATCCCCGGCTACTCCCGGATTAAAAACTCCCACTAGAGTGTGTAAACCTGTTGGCTAGCTCCACACCGTTGATCTTCGTCGTCTCCCACTCCCACAATCGCAATTCCAAATCTCTGGGCGCACAGAACTCATATCAATCTGTTCTAGCGTATTGTTTTTACACCCGTGGGCATACACATAATACCGGCCAAAGCTTCGGAGCCCTAATCCATGCTCATATACGACAACGCCAAAGACAACGACAACATTCTGAATGTTAAATTCTGGAAAAAAAGAAACCCAAAGTGGTTGCGTGTTGCTAGAACCTATCCATGGCTGTTGCAAGCTCCGACTAATGTACACATATCAAAAGGACACCTCGACATGCGGACCGGGCACCGGGACACCTACGACAATTGCATGTGGGTGGGTGGGGCAAGACACTTCCATCTATTTTGATTCTGGCTTGTCCCCGTTCCTCATCCTGTCCCATGACACTTGATAGGTATTAATGTTAGCTTGGACCTGATATATTGCCTTGTGGAACAAATTATGTTTTGTTGGCTGCTCAGGCGAGTGTCTGGCAATATATGCCATTGAGTTGTGTACGACTTGAGTCGGACTGCAGGACGCGACACGGTGAGATAATCACATGGAATCGGAACAGGACAGCCAGAGGGGGCATGGGAGCTGATATGAGTGGCTGTCAAATGGTGTTTCTCTTCGTTACCAAACCGATTGACTAGATCTTTTGATGATCATGATAGAGATCTTGGGGGAACATCAGCATCGTCATCGACTTGGCAACTATAGGACGGCAGGTAACAAGTGCTTGCCTGAAGGATACTTTCATACGGAGGCAGCAAGCGAAAAATCAACCATGGCATCGCTTGGCTGGTATTTGCATTTGATAGCCTTGCAGGTCATAAATTATGCTCTATGCGAGTTATTAAAATTTCGAACGCCGAGGCTACAGCCGAGGACAAGGGACAACTGAACATCGTTTAGGTGCTATCTTTGTGGAGAGTGGCTTTGCATGTGGAACTTGTCAATTTTAACTAGTTTCATGGAATGCATTTTCATTTCAGTTGATTTTGCTCAAATGCTAGACAACAAGTTTTTAAACTAGCTCAACGCATATGTACGTTGACTTAGCGACCATTTAGCCGGTCCAAATATTAACACGAATGTTCGAATGTGTTTTTCGTTCCTTAAGCTGCAAAAGGTTTGTCTGGGTGCCATGAATTTCAACGAATGTCAAATAAAATACAGCGAATCGAACGAATGGTACTTTGTAGCATTTTAAACCTTATTACATCTGAGTTGCTAGGCTTTTCCACATCCTTCTCCTGGCTTTGTGCAAAATTCATTTTAAGGGTATTCAACATCCCCTTAGGAGCAACAAATTATAAAAAAAAACAATTTCTTGACCAATGTGAGAGTCGTTAATGTCTCACTAGTAGATACCGTGGTTTGCTGGTTTGAGATGCATATACAGGGTGGCTCAAAAACAATCACCCGATGTTGTTTAATTATGTATATCTATAAAGTAAACCAACTTTATTTCACAATTTTCAATTTGAATGTTTATTTTCAACATTTTTAATATTTTTAACTCTCTTTGAAGATGATATTGACCATGAGGGTGCCGCCATTCTTTTCACTACATTTTTATAGTTTTGGCGAGAGCTTCGGGCGATAAGGTCGCGAACTCTTGTTATGTTCTCTTTGAGAGGTTCAGAAGTCTGCGGTTTATTCTCATAGACGGCTTTAAAACTCAGGTCTGATAGGGCGTTCACTAGGTGAGGATGCATCATTGCAAAATTTCCATTGTTCCGTGAGCTGTCTGATGTTGAACCATATAGTTCATCGCTCGTTAAACTCCTCAACATGGTGCTTTATCACTTACCAGTCAGACTTTTAATATGTTACCAATGGCGTCCTCAAAAAATAGGCCGCGGATTCTTAGTTATCAGAAGTAAGTTTCCAACGTATTTGTTTAGATGAAAATGAGGTTAGCCATCCGGTCTAGCTTAATTTAATTTAATTTTAAGCCACTTGTTTTCAGTTTTTAATTTAGAAATAGTTGTGAACGTCCTTTGTTATTAGCCGTTCATTTATTCCGCAAACGTGTGGCGCTTGTTATGGTGTGGAGGCAGCAATTCAAATTATTTGTTAAGACTCAAAGTGACTTGGCTCTGCAGATTTGATTCCCGGGTGCGATGAGAAATCGCGTTGTGCTTGGCTCCGCAGTCACATGTTTGCGCATGGCAGTTGATACCGATCGAGTGTCAGAGTTTTGAGACAAATTTCTTTTTTTTTACACAATTTTACGCTCATTGTTCTGTGTTCAAGATTTTCAGGAAAATGGAAAGAAACAAAAATCGATGCAAAGAGTAATGCAACCAAACCAAACTTCTTGTTAAAAGAATTAATGTTTTTTTTTTAAGTTTCTAAACAGTTTTTCTGGATCTTTAAGATTTGAAATCAATCCATAAAAGCAACAAAAGCAAATACTTCAAATCGGAAGATCCATAATAAAAAGTGGCCAAGTGAGAGTTAACTCGCATACAAAGGGTTCCGCACCTCCGTACTCTAGCTAGTATACTTTTTATATTTCTTTTATTTTAGATTTCTCATTGCATCAGACATTAGAGTAAGCCAGACAAAGTAAACGTTTAATATCGGTGAAGATAATAAAGATGTTAAATTTGCATGTGTCACCCTATAACGGCTTAGTAGATAAAGCTCTGTGACAGGGCAGACAAAATGAAGGATGGCCGGACAGACAGCGGAGGCTTAGTAATAGAGCTCCTTTGGGTACGATACCCTTAAAAGAAAAAAGTTGTGAAAATAAAATAAATAATCAACTTCTAAGTCCCGGATGTGAAGCAGAAGATACAAACAGGAAGACTAGACAATAAGGTTAATACGCCAGATCGATTAACAGCAGCAGCAGAAAAAGTATTAAACAACCGTCGGACTCCAAAGTCGAGAATCATTTTTCGATCTTTTGAATCAGTGTGGCGCCCGCCTTATGGAAGCTATCAGGAAGTTGTACAATAATTTCTCTGTCAAAATTTACTGTCTGGAAACTTATGGACGGAAGTATAAATGGAAAGGAACCGTTTGTTGGAATCTTAAGTTATTCTCCTTTTAAGTTCTTAATGGCAAAGTCTAGGTCCGAACTTTAGGGGCTATTACTACCCCACTTTACTGTTTCTCTTCAGATACACTTAAAGGGTTCGTCCGTTGATTCTTTACAAATATATCGGTCACAGGCGAAACTAGTATATGATCCAAGTGGTTTTAAGTTTGCCTCGTTAACGCGATAGCATCGAAAAATTGATTGACATTGGCAAACCCGCCAATTTTTGGGGCTTAAACATGACAATACCATTTTATTCGGTCAGGCCCCGCTTTTATCGAGATCCTTTCTCACAACTCATTTACTTTATTTGGTTTTTATATCCAAAGGGTGTCAACTATGTATGCTACTCTGGTCGCTACACAAAAATGTTTAAGAATCGCCTCAATTCTACGCCGGAAAGAAGGCGTGCGTCATCGCAGTGACTCAGTGGTAAGTCCGTCTAACTAATGAACCTGGTGTTCCGGGCCAAAATCCGGAAATAACACAAGCGCCATCCTCTTACAAGATATCTGAAATGCTCCAGAGTGAAAAAGTTTCTGCGGCCGTTCGTTCGAAAAATATAGCTTGTTCCGTTTTTTCCCAACTTCCTTACGTGATTAACCTTAAATAACCTGAATATTAACATTACTAATCAAATCGCTCCATCAAAGTCGTGTATGGGACTAGCCCCATCAAATATCACCCGAAACAGTAGTAGCACATTAATTACCACCCAAAACACCATTCACATTGCCAAGGCGATGCCCACTGCAACCGTACATCTTGCCACGGCTACCATCTCGCCGCCGCGCCGTCGATTTGCACCGGATCAGATGGTCGCGCGGCTCGCAACAAAATCACCAAAACATAATTTTGTCAATCGCTGGTATTACATGTACTTACCTTGAAAGTCATCATCCACGCCATCGCACACTATCATGAGGAGCAATCGTCTACGTCCTGCCACAGCCTGGACATATTATATTATCCAGCCGCCATATTCATGACCAACGTCATCGTTGTCAGTGTTGGACCGGAGCGGCGGGACTGGACCGCAGTAGATACTCTCGGAGTCTCATGGCGAATCGCGCGCTACATACATTAGTCATTTGCACAGCGTTCGGGTACGGCGCACAAAGATAGCCTGCAAAGTCTGATTTATAATGTTCTGCTAGTTTCAGGGTATACGGCATGGGCCGTGTTGGGGGCTTGCAGGGAGCTGGCTGCCTGGTCACAGAAGAATCTCGGATTCAACCGGCCGCCGGCCGCGCCACACCGCGTAGCTATGCAGTCTCCAGCTATGATTCGCGTTCAGCTGCGTCTACAGCAATGTCCCTTTTGGCTGGTGGTTGGTATGATGTGGTGACTTCGTGTTTACTGCTAAAGCAACAGCACACATGATGGCATTTGTCGCGTTTCTTATCCTCGGAGGTTTTTGTTTTAATTTATTTCCATCCCCCCAGGGCGAAAAAGGAAAGATTATTTTTAGGGCAGACGCATTGGTAAGACCTGAAGATGCAAGCTAGTCTTGCAGATTCTTTTGTTGTCGTTTTTCTTATTCTTGTTTTTTTGTGTGGTTCGCGTATGTAAATTTTGACATCACACACGCACTTAATGCCTCAAATAACGCCGGAAGGGATAGAGGGAACTGAGTTGAGTACAGCGTTCGAAGCACAACGGTAATATTTTCAAGGCGCACGAAATGCAACGCTTCTTCTGATCGCGTTCAAGGTTTGAAGGCCAAAGACGTTTGAAGAGCGATGATGATCTTTCATAATGCATTTCATAGTTTTCGGGTTGACAGGATGGCCTACTGTTGGGGATCTTGATATGTCGTGATGTCGTTTTTGATGTAAGTTGAAGTTAGCAGTGTCGGCGAGCCCAACAGACAGACCAGTAGGGATGCAGCAAATTATGAAGTCTGTGATGCCTATTATCCCCATCACCACCTCGCCGATTAAACTAGGAGGTACATTCTAATTGAAAAACCACAAAATGTTGAAGAAAATTCACGTACTTTAAATGAATTCAAGCAATTTTGATTGAATTCACTGACTTCAATCGATTAAATGTGAATTCACTAATGACTTCAAGGAATTCAATTGATGTTCGAAAATGATTTCAATTCTATGATTGCTAAAAATTGAATGCACGAGTTATTAGCTTTTTTATTTCAATTGCATCAATCAAAAATTTGAAGTCTTTGAGTTTAAGGAAAAAATGTACCCTTTAGTGACTGACAGTTGCGTGGCCATCAAAGAGATCAAGATAAAAGAAACTGAAAATTTCAGCTTGGAACAAATTATTGCCTTTTGGTAGACGGAAAGATGAACAAGGTTTAGTCTATTCGAGGAATATCCACTTACGATTCCATCATAATGATGTATTTTTTTTGTAAAACTGCAGTGGTAGCACTTCGCTGAGCTTTCGCCCGCACAAAAAGGAACAACGAATTTTTTCTCGAAGCGACCTAAAACACTTTAATCACTCTTTGACAAGGTCTGATCTTAGGCATCGCATTGCGCTTTCGGGGGCGGCAAGTTTCTTGTATGGTTATTCGGTTGACAAATTTAGGAACTTGTCACTTAGAGTATATTATAATTGGTTCAACGTCTCCAGAGTTGGATCCATTGTTTTTTGTCTGTGAAAGTGTAAGTACGTACATACTTTCGTGGGAATTTTTTCGTCTCGCATATCCTGAGAATGAATGAAGCTTACGAATACTAAGTGATTTTATTCGAATCGCAATTGAAAATATAATGAAGTGCTTTCCAAAGTATTCACAATACGGAATACTCATGAAATCCATCCGGTGGCAAACGCTCAAACACTACGTAGTTAGGTCGCTCGCCTCGAAGAGACTGGTACAACACATGATAGAATGAGCACCAAAAAGTCTCGAAGTGAAATTTATATCGCTTCTATAGCTAAGATGTCGCTAATAAGTCATCAGCGTCTAAGTGGGACTCCATTGGCCATAAGTGAAAAAGTTGAAGATCTTCCTTACAAAGTCCATCAGCTTATGTCTGCAGACAGTAATTTACATTTATACCACACTCACGCTATCCTGAACTAAGTAGGCTATATTCGCGTGTGTCATGAGCTGAACAGAGCAATGATACACAAGTTTTTTGCCATCACAATTGGCAGAAGACATTCGGTTCTAATAGAACGGTGCAAACGACATTGAGTTACAATTCCGGCGCGCCTGATGTCTCGTTCTGGTGAGATGGATTTGGAACTCTGACATCACGGAACTAGAAATAAACCAGAAAAAATTCGACTTAATCCGAGAACTTATAGCATTAAACTAAACGGTGAAAAGAGCCCAAATAGACATCATCAATGGCGTCGATCACTTGAACGATATCATCCCCAAAAAGTCATGAAAAAAGTGAAATGGTCAAAATACTTTTTTACGCGTCGAATCTGCGCCTGATCTTAAGCTATGTATTTTTAGTTCTTCAAGGTCCAAGGCACGTTGTATCCAATTTCTTGGACCAAGCTTTGTGGCATCTCCTACTGTTTGCGATTTGAATATTCCTTCTCAGCCTGGTGGCTGGGACTTGAACACACTCTCGTCTTGAACACTGTGGTCCCTTCATTCCCATTCCATTCCATGATGAATTTTTGCCTTCCTGACTTGATCCAATTTTTGGTATAGCTCCTAGATTTCGCACCTCGCAAACAGGATACACTATTCGAAAGATAATTTTTCTATCGAAGGCTCTTTAAATCTTCTCTTCTAACTCGGTTAAAGTCAAACATTCGGCTCCATATAAAAGAACAGCAAGATGTAGAGCTTGAGTAGGGAGTTTAAAACTTAATTCTTTGGACAAACCGAGCAGCATCGATTACTCATGATGAGATTTTGTCAGAACTCCATCAAGGTGTCGTTTGAAAGTATTGATATCTGTCCCGAGATTGATGAGCTCTTGTCGATTATGATGTTTTGTCTACAAACAAATTAACGTTCTCGAAGATTTTTGTGATACTTCTTGATTGCCTGTTGGACCTACCGTTTCGAATTAAAAATGTTTTTTTCTTTGGGCTTTGTATATGCATTATGATTAACTTGTATGCTGCATGTCCTATATGTCCTGAATAACAAGAGAGATTTGTTTCTCACCATGGCTTTGGTGAAGAGACACAAGCAGAATAGCACACCATGGGTGGTCTAACATTTTAAATTTAAAAAACGAAGGTCCTTTTAAAGTTGCAAACTGAGGAGACGGACCAGGACTGACGAACGAGTTGGCCTTGAAGTAAATGAAAACAAAACAATTACATGCTGTCAATAAACAAAATAGCATCTGTCCACCACATAGGACAAACCATCACTGTTGGCCAACAATAATTTCGAGGAATATAAATTACCTCTACGAATGACAGCTTAGTGAAGATTTGGCGAAAACTCACCCAAGAAAACCGATGCGGACCAAATGGGTTCAATATTCAGAACTTGGAAGACGAAATGTATGCTCCAGGAAACTATGTACCAGTTCTGCAATATGCCAGATCTGCAATATGGAGCAAAAAGCAGAAAGGCAGAGCAGATTTTGAGCACGTTCGCTAGAAAATTTCTCCGTCGAATATTTGGTCCCATATGCGAGGGGTGAATGGAGGCGATTTCTTTGAGCTGTACTAAGATGTGGATGTAGTCCAAAAAGCCAAAATACGACAGCTGCACTGGCTCGGCTACATCGAGCGAATGCTCCAGCAAGTGGGATATTCGAATCACAGCCCCCATGTTCGAGATGACAAGGAAGACCGCCGTTTTAAGGATCAAGCGACGGCGCATGCCAGAGCGTTGGTCTAGATAACTGGAATCAGTGTGCCTGGGATCAAAGAGAGTGGAAGGCAGAGACCCACAGGAGTCGGGAGTCCATTAAGTAAGTACTATTTAGGAATGCGAGCGTTTTTACCCGTTGCCATTTTGAAAATCTCGAAGAGACAAGACTCATCTTAAGACTTTCCCAAGAATTGGGAACTCTGTATTGGAGCCTAGTAACTCTTGAAACCATGTTAAACCAACCCAAACCTAAGCACTCATTAAACAAGCAAATATAATCTGAAATTGGGACTCCTAGTCGATAATTATGAGCAGGATTCTTGTCAAACTCATCATGAACGTGCTGCTCACTGCAGTGAGTCACGAAGCCCTTCGACCAGGAAATTTTCCCGAGCATAACTCTAGTCGTATTCCAGCAAGAATAAGCCTCCCTGCGGAATTGAATTCGTACTCGAACTGCCATCTCCAAATTTGAATGCTAATTTGCGATACAATTTTCAATTAGTGATATTTTGCTTGGCCCTCAACCATACCGCCCGCCGTGCCGCGCCAACACACAAATCTCGTCCAGCACATTGCAGCCGGCACGTAGTTAAATTAATTAAACGAACGGTTCTCCAGTTTCGGTTTTTATGGTTCCCCGTAACAAATTTGGATCTCGCAGTAGATCCCGGGCGAAGAGGCGGCCGATGCACTTTGGTGCAAAAACGTGTGCTCCTATGGAAATTTGAGCAAATTTTTATTGCCCCAACTTGAGAGTCAGAAAAGTTCCACTAAAAAAAAAACAACCTACTAACTTGCGAACCTTTGGTCTTTTTGTCTTTGGCTGGAGTTTGGAAATGTGTATTGTGTGCCCGCGCACATGAGCCCCCACCGCCTGCCTGATCGGATCGTGCACACTCTTTTATTCGCAATTATCATGCAAGATTGTCGTCGTTGCTTCAAGGCTCCGCAGGACTCTAGCGGGGGCCAGGGTTGTTCGATTTAAAAATTTGAATTCATTGGTTTCCGCAGCACAGGAGGGCATGAAACTGCTAATGAGTTCCATCACGATTTTTGATTTTCATAAAGAAATCTGCGAAAAGAAATTGTTCCCTCATCTTTTCACCAAATGAGTGGGAGCACGAGGTAGAATGAAAGAGAGAGAAGGACTTAGTTTTTGGTTTTTGTAGTTCTTTATTTGTTCCAAGACATTTCAGTTGAGTGCGGCTTTTGGATGAAAGTCAAACGAGCACCCGCTCTACCCCGTCGATTCCATAAAATGACTCGCATTCCTTTTCTCATGACGACCACGACGACGACGACCACGACGACGAAGACGACGACGATGAGGTAAAGACGAAGATGGAAGACGAAGAAGGCTACGACTCCGATGGCGATGGCGAGATGGCGTATTCCCTTTGTGCACAGACATTGCGTGTTTTTGTAATATTCCTCAAAAGATAAAAATGTGACCAGGCACCATGGGCAATAACTTGACTAATGCTACATGCTATAGTTATAGGCAACATGCAGTGCAATCTCGAAGCTGGAGAGCACCAGCAACAGTGGTATCCCAAAGTGTACGTGTACGGATGCGAGGCACCAGCAGCCGCAACCGATGAAGCGAGTGGACGTCCAGTGAATAGAGTTTCTAGTGCAAGGTAGGCAGAGAAGATGCTGATGCTGACAAAGACGACGACAACGTGGACTACGATGTAGACGACCAAAAGCACCTTAACAATAATAATAACAAATGAAACCAAAGAGTTGAAGAGCACAAAAAAAAATCGAACCCTAAGGTCTTGAGTTATTTTATGAGGATTTTGTGAATGATAGAACTGGTGGCTGGTTGCGAGGTGGCGAGGTGGTTGCTGATCGAAAGGGACCTAAGCACTTGAGCCAGAGCCAAACGCAGGTGGTGACGGGAACAATAATATCCCGCTGAATCAATGACAATATCCCAAATGGATCAGATTTAATTTAACCGAAGGTTCCATTGAAAAAATAACATTAATCTTTTACAACAGAGTGGCCCAAAAGCTTTCAACCGATGTTATTTTGTTGTATTTTTAAAATGAAATGGCATAATTTTATAAATTGTTTTTGAAATTGTTTACTTGAGTTTAAATTTTTAAGTAATGTCAGCTAAGTGGTCAACGTTATTTTTGATGACCGACAGTCATCAGCGTTGTTGTCGGATATAATTTTGAGAGTTTCCAATGTCTGTGGCTTATGCTCATCGACTACAGTGATATCGTGGGATCTTGCCGGCCAGTGTAAAATACCAATATAAGAAACTGTTGAAGCTACATTTCTTCTTGTCGGAATTCATCATGATTATGTATTGCTCACGAGCCTTAAATGACTCTTGAGTACTCCAATATCGCCAGGTTTGTTTGTTTGCGTATTTGTCTAGATGGAAATATCACTCATCATGAATTTCGACCAAATATCGTTACCTGTGACGGCTGTGGTTCGGGAGAGCATGAGTATACTATATATCAAGTAAAGATCGATTTACCATTCGACTAAGAGGCTTCGTCCACGGCATTATTGGCTCGCAACTATAGCTGGCTCTTCTGCATTCATAAGTTGCTAAACAAATTGGTCTCAAGGGGTCAAATAATATGACCTAACCTTTGATAGATGATAGGCTTGTCCAATGAAGTGATGGTTTGATCTGCTGTATGTTATGTTGGAACTCTGCGTTCTGCTGAATTCATTTGTGCCTTTTAAAACTGTAATTTATAAAGGAATTAAAAAATCGCCAATCATTTACCTGAAGCCGTCGTTTCTGACGGTATTGTTGGCTACATCTTCCGACTTTTTCGGGACACAATGGGGTCTCGAGAGCATCGTGACATGTATGTCAATTTCGTTTCTGTAGGGTGAAGGACAAGATCTTTCCTCAAAAATGTCCACGATTTCTTTTCGTTGTCCGATAGAAGTCTTTGCATAATAATTTTTTTATGTTCATATACTGACCGAAAAGGTTACAGACACGTGTCTTTTTAATGATTTTGAAATTTTTATACCTTTTAAAAAACATTATAATAGTATAAACATAATATTAAAAAATATAATCTTGTCAGTCTATTGTTAAGCCCAGCACTTGTAAGCCAAGCTATAGTTTGGCATTAAAATCCCCTTCGAAAAAATATCCTTACTCCAGCAAACACTTGTGTCCAAACAATTTATGTTACCAAAATCTTTAAATTCATGCTGTCCCATCGTTGTTTGTTTGTTTTTCCTTGTTCCAAAAGAATTTTGTTTCCCTCTTCATTCCTAGTTCGTGTGTGTTTTTTGTTGTTATTCCATTTCTAAGCTGCTGAAGAGAGAACTTAACACAAACACACTCACTTTTTTAAATACCTTTCTGTGCGTTTTGTTGTTGGCTCTTTGCTAGGTCCACGAATAACAGATGAAAACAAAAACAAACCAACCGGCTTTTTTGTCCATGTATCGTTTATAGATGGCATAGCGCAGCCGCCATTCCCATACTTAAGAAATAAATTATAAAGCTAAGCTTTAGATACCTTGCTCGCATGTATGCGTGAAATGCAGAGAGCAACAGAAGAAGGTGAAATGAGAGAGAATCGGAAGAAAACCTGAATTTAAGCAGTCGTAAATGAGCGAAGGAACAATAAAACGTCAGAGACCCCAGTTCAATTACCTACAATCAAAGTCGCCACCTCAATGAAACAGGTATTGCCTGCAGACTAAACAATTGCAGTTATGAGCTGAGTGCGCTCAGCCGCACTGTGAACTCGGATGAGAGTGCGCAGACGCGACTTGGAAACTCGGGAGAGGATTATTGGTTTGGCTTTGGAATGGTGTTTGTTTTGATGTGGCATGGATGTGTGCGTTTAATAGAAAAGAGAGCGATGGACTTGAGTGACTTTGTGTAGGTATTTTGTTCACAGAAAACCTGACTATCCGAGAAGTTATTTTTTTTCTCGTTTATTTTGAATGCTAACATGGAATAGGGTTGCCATAGTTTTCGAAGCACCATGGCCTGACATGTATGAAACATTTTTTTTAGATTTTTGACTTGAGAACCTCGCAGTTGTTGATGGTAATCTTTTTTAAAATTTAAAAGCTGTACAGGGTGGCAGGTAGACAAAATGAGTTACCTTTTTTCTGTGTCAATTTATTTCCTCAATATTATGAACATGTACAATGCAACTACGATGATGGAACAAGAATGGACCACAATGAGACTGGTAAACTCTTTTGCAGTAAGTGGGGCGGCTAATCTAGAGCCCTGTCACCGAAGTCTTACAGTTTGGACACAGGACACAATTACACCTACTGTTGCAACAAGGATTTATCTGGGCAATTGGGTGTCAGCAGGAAGTCACTGCAGACTTATTCGCTTGAAATCTCTTTCAAATGGTAGATGAAAGCAAAATCAACTCAATTTTTATGTCGCACGAAGCCCATCTCAACTCAAATAGCCAAGTTAAGAAACGAAATAGTGAAGAGAGCAGTCGCACTTTTACAGTTGTTTTAAAATGGTCAGGGATTGTTTCTCCATGGGGGATACAATGAAAGAGAATTCATTTCAACTCAGTGTATGTAATTTTAACAAACTGGGGAAAAATCACATGTAACCATGTTTTGGCAGAATCGGTAAGAATATTCCTCAACAAGATCATTTCAAGAAACTCTGTATTTCGTTGGCCCTGCAGGTATCAAGACGTGAATGCACTTGACTTTTTCTTATGGTCGAATTGCAAAGGCGAATCTCAAAAGTCATAATATTAATTTGAATGAGTTAAACCAATCAATTAAATCAAAAAGTGAGTAAATTTATTCTTCAACTCACTAGGCAGTGATGAACAACTTTGTAGTAAGGTGCTGCAGATGCATCAATGTTACGATGGTAATTAGGTAAGTGCGTTGCAACGTTGAGCATTAGTACACGGTTTCAAACCCGTAAGCTACCACCAGAAAGTATACACAAATGTCGAATAAAGCTATTCACGAGCAAGCTGGCAATCCTTTGCAATAGTCGATCCTCAAGACCATATTGGTGTCAAAGCAAGGCGTCGTTTTATAAATTTTTGAATTTGATCAAGAACTCAAAATTTAAGGCAACTTAAGCTTTTTTCTATATACAATTTTTCCAAGCTTTTCGAGACGACGTGGTCCATGTTAAAGCCATCTATCAAGTTCGATGGTCGACCTTTCCTTGGCTTATCTTCCAAGCTGGTGAAACGAATAAACAAAAAGTTCCATGAGCGCCTGAAATTAGCATCCTTTTCGAGGTGGAACCACGCAATATGATGAATAAGATGATGAATATCGACACATCCATTTCTAACCATACAATTTTTTGGCATTCGGTGGTAAGGTATTGCACAGAATATTCTGCACGAAGCACTCAGTAAGAGTAGGGTGTCGGTGTGATGGGTGCCGCAATCGGCAGTTTGAAGATTCATGCTTAGTTTAGATTTTGTCGACGAACCTATGCCGGTAAGGTGATGGCCACCACCTGTGTGATTCTGATCGACTTCTTGGAAAAATAAACGTAAAAACGGTCAACGGGCTCTTATATGTAAGATTTTAAATGGAGATAAAACGGGCCGGTTTGGCGAAGGAAAGGCCAATCTTTCACAGCGAAAACGTACTGGTTCACAACACTGCTGTCGAATTGCGCGTCTCTTCCAGTTGGTTGAACTTAGCTTTCTGGAAACCACGATTACTTGATGCTGAGCGTCGGCCTCGTGAACCTCAATTTTGTTTAACAAACCGAGGCATTGTAGCATTGACGGATTTTTCGCCTTGCGGACTAGGTTCTCATCCAATGTCTCCTTCATTCGCTCTCCTCGCAGACAGGACCGTTTATCCGATGGAGACTTTTTCTTTCGAAGGTTCCCTAAATTTGTATGTGTCCGGCCATCGCCTTCTATAGCTAAATGCAACGAAGACTGTGAAATGCGGCTTTGTAGCCGATGAATAGGTGGTAAGTATCGACTTGTTATTTGTTCTTCTCGGATTACACTTTATAAAAAACAGAATGCAATTATGACCAATAAGATCCCTGACTCTCTCATGTGAAGCCCTCATTGCGATCCTAATCCATTTCTTCCGGATGAAAATTTCTCAAATTTCTTCCATCCTTGTAATTGTTTCTATTTATCTTACTTCATACATAATAAAAAAAATGTGGTTTTCACATTTATCATTGTTAGTATCCCTTTGTCTCTTTTTTTTCACATTCAAATCCCCATCATGCAGCCAATGTCACATCTCTTCTAAAACCATTCATCATCAAGCGGCAACCCTAACATACCATTCTACCTGTATTCGTTAATCTATCAAGCCAACAGGTACGTGCACATGTAGTAGAGTAAATATTTCCAGAGAACAACAACCATTCTTCTCATACCTGTGTTATGTATTTGTGTCCAGTGTGTGGGAGCGATTGAAAATTTACCATTGTACCTGTGCACACAATTTTCGCGCTCTCTTTCTTTCTGTTTGCTTTTTCTCACTCATACCAACGCCAAATGTGATCTTGTCGATCCTCTTTTGGTAGCCATCATTTTGTTCTCCAGTTTTTGAATGACCGCGATTTTGAGAGGTGTCGTATCGCGGATTACGTACAATTTTTTTTTCTCTAGTGTTGTACCAAATATCTCTCTTTTCATGGTTTACGATTTATTGCATCGAATTGTTTGAAAAAATTATAATTAAATAAATAATTATTGAAATATTTTTGTGTCTAAAAAATCAATTAGTATTCGCCGTGCAAGAAAAATAAAAGAAGATAATAATTTCGTGTGATCATATTTTTAAATAATTTGTGAAAATGGTGAAATAAATTTAAAAGAAAAGGTAAACAAGTGTTTTTTGTTAAAAAAAAAGAATAATAAAATAAAGTGCAATAGAAAAAAATCGATTAAAAAAGCTAAATGTTTGTGTAGAAAAAATTAATAAAGAAGAGAAAGATGCTTTCAAGTTGTTGGCTGGTTTTGCAAAGTACCAGCGGCAGTACACCCAAAACTTCTTGTGGATTATTTTAACAACCGTTCAACTCAACTCAGCAGAAACCTCTTTGGATACACAGCGTTCATACTCTTGGATTAAAAATACAAAAAACTGATTGAATAAGTATAGAATTAGATACAAAATAAGTTTTACTGCAAACGGCTTCCTGCAGGAAGAACTACGATTAGGAGCACTTTGAGTATGGGTGGGTGAAACTTGCATGGGGCAAGTGAGTTCATTACCAAGGTTGAGAGTATTATCACACGAGAAGGATAATGAAGCAAGCTGAAAAAATCGTATAGGAAAATATGTCGTTTTTTAAACTCGTTTTTTTTAAATAATTTTTTTCGGTTTCACAAATATTTGCTTTTTTTAATGGGACAGATTTTTTTTGCCAAACGTGCGTTACTTTTGTCGATAAGTTTTGACAACTTCGTTTAAGCTTCCATTTATCTGTCTTAAGAAGTCAGCAAAGAATTTCAAGTGTTTAAACAATAATAGCCACGAACTTTTATTCAACCACGCAAAATGAATAATTGTTAAGTAGAATAAATAAATAAAGAATAAATGTTACTAAGCCTCGTTAAATCTGTCCTTATAAATTCCATGCATTAAAACCGGGAAAGAATTTCAACCAAATAATTATACAATGGGATTCAAAATTGACCAAAAGGATTACAACAAAAACGAGAAATATTTAGAGTTTAGTTCTAACTAGATTTATTGAGCTCTAATTTCAAGACAACTAATTTCGAAATAATCACGCCGAATCAATGACTGATTAAAATACATTTGTACACTAAAAATATTTCTAACAATGAACTTAGTCAGTACTTCTTAAGAGGTACTGTTTTTTTTTTACAATTTATATAACCAGAAGAGTTAACTGGAAAAATATCAGGTTATTTTCTAAAATAAAATTCACAATCAAAGTAGTAAGAACCTTAATTGTCTTAAGATCGTATAACATAGACCTTTAATGGCATACCCACAGAGTTCGTAAGATTATAAATGTGCAATAAGTCGATTCTTAGACTGTTTATGTGATACAAAGCTTCTTCTTACCGAATAACAAATCCGTTATTATGCTTTCTAGCGCTCTCCTTCACTCTTACATTTCTCCTATTGCTTGTGTGGAAGTACACGAAGGATGCATATGATTACATATTATGTCTATATGTCTGAGTTTCAAATTTAACGCCTTGGATCCTTGCGAAGTCTATACCTGACCTAAAGCTGTTTTACGGGCTGAACATGCTGCTTCCACGAAGATCGTGCTCCTCGGCATCCGCGTTGCCTTACAAACCGGAGGTTTGGTTTTTTCCTTTTTTCGTGAACGCAGTGTCTAAAGCTGGCTGGAGCATTGTCTTCAATACGCTCAATACGTTCGCGCAATTTAGACGAAGAATTTTAGGTTTTCGAACTGAACCGAACATCCACCTTCTCCTCCACTCGTCTTCCTTGCATTGAGGACCGTATTTCCGACGGAGCGTTTTTTTTCGAAGTTTCTGTTCTGCTGATAGAGTATTTTGTAGAGCTCGATAATATTGTTCGACTTTTGTTTAAGTTATGTGGACAAACTTGTGTAGGATCGATCGATAAGATGAGTCTTCGTCGGATCTCCACCAATATATTGATTGCCATTGATTGTGATCTTTTGTCAAAGCAGATATTTCATGCATCGATTTCCTGTCCACAGCATGTAAGACTAAATCTTTATAAAATTAACAATAAATGACATCAGTCTTGTTTGATGTTTCTTAAACGCGTTTTTTGGAGAGTTTTTATTTCTAGTTTTGAATTGAAGGTAAAAGGCATCGTTACTATAACAAAAGTCTGAAAATTTGATCTCACGACAGAAAACTTGAACGTTTCAAGTGCTGTAACAATGTTTGTTTGGGTATAGGTAATCTTGGATGAAAGTAGCTCTTGTTGGTAGTACAACTCTTCCGAATTTCTTTCTTTTCCTGCGTTTAAGTCGAAAATTTGAATATGCTCCAAAGCATGTTTTTGGTACTTGCATTGTTTCAGGAATTTGTTGGAACTGTTTGGTTAGGTTTGGTTTATGCTGAGCCATCTTTCGATTAGCCTAGCGCTTGACTTGTAACACATTCAAATTTTGAAATTATCAAATTCTTAGAATACTAATATTCTTAGAATAATAATATGAGTACACCGATGAACACGATTCAAGAAATGCGCATTGTGTGGACATATACGCTGAAACCACAGTGTTGTAATTGTCCGAAAAAAAATGAAAAAGGCACGATAAAACAAATTCGCAAAGGGCACATCTTGCATATTTTGAAAAATGCCTGTACTTATTCACATCACAATATTTCTGCTATTTTCGATTGCTAATTGGCAATAGAATTAAAATTGTTTTTATTATAATTGGAAAATTATTATTTGTTTTCCTGAAAAGACTGAATGCAGCAGACTTTTTGAAATTTCAATTCAATATGACCTACTTTAATAACCTTTGACAGCAATTATTTTTTTATTAGAGATATGCGATCGCGAACTTTTTTAAAGACTTTTTTGAGTTCTACAACTTTTCTTCAAACAGCAATTCAATATCTCTTTTCGTTAAGTCAGCATTTGCAAAAAGCACATTCGCTCGACCGTTTTTTCGTCAACTTTACTTACAAAATTAGTCGGTTCGAAAGGCCACTTTTAAAAAATATTAAAAGCCTTCGTTCGTTCTGCCCGTTCTAAATATGGGTGAACCAATTTTTGAAATTGGATGGGTAGTTTTGAAAATTACCTCAAACTAACAAACTTTATAATATTACACTGGAATATTATTATAAGTATTTTATTATTATAAACGATTATAAATTAATTTCATCCACGCAGATGTAAATTAAGAGTTAGATTCAAATTGTTGGTTGCTGAATAGACAAGTGTTTACAAGTGTTTACTTTCATTAAGACTCTTGATATCATAATTATTTTTTTGGATCAATCAATGTGGTACTCATTTTATTAGAAATGAAAACGCAGTTTTTTTGTTAACAAAATATTCTTAAGCCTTTTCAAAAAAATATGTTTTTTTAAGTCGTTTAAATACCCGTACGCCCTTGTCTCGGTGAGAACCTCAGCTGATTTTTTCCTCTGAGCCATGTTTTCATGCGTGGAAACAAAAGGAATTCTCAAGGAGCATGGTTCGTGTGGCAGCAATAAGAAGTGCGATTTGGCAGCGACATTTCGGGATGAGTGCGCTGCTTTTTCGTGGTGAAACAACAAATAGCCAAATGGGAGGGGGGATTATATTCGAATCGGTACTGTTGACTGTAATTGTATACTGCACTGTCTTTCTTTCTTTCTTCAAATGAGGATTTTTCCATGAGGAAAACTCAGATCTCTTCGAATCCAAAAAATCATAACCACATTTGCCTTTTTCGTGGTGTTTAAAAAGTTTCGGCACTCTTCCATTTTTTATAATGTGGATTTGAATTTTCGTTGTTGGCACTGAAGTTTCTATTTCTTTCTAGACTTGTAGGCATTCTTTAACGGAAGCTAATAAGTGAAGTGTGTCAAAAAGGCACTCAAAAAAGTGGCCAGTTTTTTTTTTAAGGTGAAACACAAACTGTCAGTCCACACAAAAGTGTTTCATATGTTATATGAAAATAGGGCTTCTGAAAGGAATAATGCCTAGAAATATCCCCTTACTTAATATATTCTTTATATTTTGTCATTAGTCTGAAAATTGTGTAACGCATTCTTAACCATTCAGTCGGAGCCAATTTATTAACTAAATCAACAAAAAAAATCAACTGGCTGGCCGACATTCTGTGCCGGCAAATGACTTTCTTTCATGAAGAAATATCCTGCAGTTCACGTGCTCTCACTCAAGTGTGGTAATTAACTCAAAATCCTTTATTTCACTTTAAGAGCATCATAAAAGGTACCATGTTATTTTTCACAACTCTTTTTTTTGTTCCGTTTGATGTTCGCGCACATGCAACCATGGTTTTCGATTCTGACAACATAGACATTTCAAGCCAGGTATTCAGTGTTCCTTGCTTTATAATCTTTTATAAACTTTACATTTTCGTGGGTGTTCCTTTTGAATTGATCTCAATGTTTGACTTTGTGGGGAAAATAATCCGGCAACGGTCCTAATTGAACCCGGTCGAAGTTAATTTGCGTGGTTTTATAAATTTTTAATTGCCTCCAAAAGGAAGGTCATAAAAACAACTAAAAATATTCAATGAGGAATTTAAAAGAGGAGGAAAAGTTCAAAAACTATATAAATTTTAAGGTGCCCTGAGTCTGTCATAACCACATAGGAGAGGTCAGAATATTTATGCCTTACATAAATCGATGAAAAAATTAATATTTCTGTTGAGAACAAGCAATCGGTCATGGCAATAAAAATTGTGATTCCTTATTTCTGGTACAGAAATTAACATTTTATTACATTGACCAAATTTTCGTTGTCGTTTGTCGGACAAGATGGGAGCATAATTTGCATAGGAGTTTTTTTGTTTCGCTGCGCAGAAAGGAGGTAGATTCTGAGTGGCTTAAGGAGTGTTTAAAAAAAATACTAAGACAACAACGGACGGGTCGAATAAAATAACATAAGCTCTTAACATGTTTATCCTAAAGAATAACGATCTTTCAGCTTATGTTAACTGACCCTATTAGGATGCTCTAAGCTTAAATTTGCACTAAGCCTATATATTTCGACGAACCTAGCTGAAATTTTTATATTTTTGAATTTACGATCACTTTTATAATCAGCTTCCATTTGGAAGTTCTTTTAATTGTCCGATTCTCGAAAACCAAAATTTCAATAAATTTCAAAATTTTGAGGTCCTCAAATTTGGATTCCACGGTTTAAAGAAGGTATGTTCATGTGGATTCGTTCGTTCATCGCATACCTTGAGAATTGATTAAGCTCTCATATCAAAACTTGAAGCATTAAGTATCCTGAACACATCAAAGGGTGTATATCTGAATTTTGTAATGAAGCATATGCAAGCACAGTGGACAATTTCTTTTGATATGTAAAAATCAAGTCAGTTTTCTAAGTAAAAGCTTATAATTTATAAAACCTACGTCTTTTAAGTGTTCATAAGTTTGCAGACAATACATTAAGTCAAATTTCAATTTTATAATGAAAATTTATTGAAACTGCTTTATTAACATTATGTTTTCATACTTCAATAAATAAAAAGATTTTAAAAGAAGTTGAATACTTTGCCGTTGAAAAATTCATCTCCTGCAATATGGCCGCCAATCCAGACATTCAATCGATAACATTTTTGGTGCTCTTCAATGTTATTAAAGTTTATCTTTCGATATTGGATTTCTTTTTACGAACCTTTCTGTTAAGTTCATATCAAACCAGTTCTATTGAGTTGAGGGTAGAAAATTTCATACATCGCAGTGTTGTTTTTTCTTCGTTTTGATTCACTTTTCCTGGGCGAAGCTTGGAACATTAATTTGTAAGATTGTGAATTAAAAAATTCTATGGCATTTCTAATTCATGATTTTGTTGACAAAATTGACTGTTTGGACAACAAAGCTGTTGAGCATCTTTATTCTCAGTAAGACGCAGAACGTTTACTCACTTGTTTTATCTAAAAATCACAGAACTCGATTCGTTAGCCTATAAGGCTTTCTATACAATAATAAACCAGATATCCGAGAGAGTGATCTCCTCTACCTTAGTTTGGAAGCACAAATAGTAACCTTTTGACTGAGGCCAAGTACTTTGCAATCATCTTGCATCACATATGAAATCACACGTTGTAGCTAAGTAACTTAACATGATGTCAAACTATTTAAGGTATCTATATATACAAGTGACAGAAGCAAATGATCAAATGACAAGATAGTATTTGAAGAAAACAATTCCTTTCAATAAGCTTCTACGGAGCAAGGACGCGGTTTTTCAAGGTTTTGTGAATTTATAACTTTAATTCAACCTAAACAAGGAGGCAGGTTGAGACTATCGATGCAGCACCCTTGATTCCGATTTCGGTCAAATAATCAAACAATTCGTTTCTTAGCAACGCTCTTTCGTAGCCTTCCGTAGCCGAATTACTATTCATAAGTTACAAATTGGCCCTTGTGTTTAAATAAAAAAAAATCAAAAGTCTCCAAAAAGAGTATTAAGAAGAACACACAAAAAATTTCAACCCTTGGCGCGATTACTCTTTTGGGCCTAGCCTACAATTTATGCGGGCGCGGTATTTTTGTCGGATTTAGGATTTGATCCTGAGATCTCACCCCTAGCAGTTGACGTAATAACTAACTGAGCAACGGTCAACAATAAATTTCAATTCAATCAATTACATGAAATGAAATTAAGAAAAGATTTTTAAAAGATCATCAGCGAGTACGTTTTAAATTTACAAATTTTTGACACTATTTTGACCATATAGACAAGGCGGCCTAAAATGTATCACCCGATCGGAAGTAGCTTCAACTTTTGCAGGCGGGAGCAGCTGTCACACTTTGCTATTGTGAAGATGCAGAAAGCAAAATGCTATTACACTAAAGAAAGTCAGTGTTTTTTTGCCATACTTCATTGCAAGCTAGTTAACTCAATTATCCAACTTGACCCTGTTGTCTTTGAAAAAAACGTATGAAACTTTCCAACCTCGAACATTTCCTGCTCAGTAAACAAATCTATTAAATTTCATCTGATCTAACTGACCTTCAATATTCTCTCAAACAAAAACAAATTTTCTCGAAAATTCATTCTCAATCTAAAAAAAATAAATAAAAAATATTCCCCAAATAAAGGAGTGTCTTCAGACCATTCATTGTGGGAATATGCCAACTCTGGGAATTTACTGCACGATTTCAAGTCCAATTTGACAAGATCTCAATCGCACGATATAAAGTTCTCCTTTTTATGCAAATCTCCACGTCCATGTTTTCGAATATCCGTAAAGCTCAGTCTTTGATTCAGCTGATTTCAATTGAGTTGCATAATTAACATCATATAAGTTAAGGTGTGGCTTGGTATAGTGTGATTTTATGGGTTCACCAAAAACAACTAATTAAACGCGTTTACATTTAATTAATGGGTGAACCGGCGAATAAGAATTTAAGGTCGGCTCAAGTTTATGGCATTTAAATCGATATTTTTCAATAAAATTAAATGACACTAGACATTAATGTTTTTTTTTTTTAAATAAAAGAATAGTCTGAGAGATTCTGAGTGTTTTTTGAATAGATGGGTTACGTTGTTTTTGGTGCTTTACATTCGAAGTTTTGGTGTGATGTAAACATGCAACTGGGTTGTAAAAAATCGTGCTCAGAGATCGAATTGACAGCACGCTCGTGTAAAGTTCAATGCCCGCCTTCATCATTTATCAATTCTCCTCAGAAGCAAAGAAAAATCTTCCCAAGAATCTCATTAACCAAAGATTACATCTGACTTCAGAAGACAATCATTTGTATTACAAGCCGAAATTAATATCATTAATCAAAATAGTTTTGGAGATTTCAAATAATAGAAAAAAACAAAACAAAATCTATTAAGGTTTCTTAAACCACCCCTGAAGCTAGACAACTAGAAGGGATCTATGTTTTCTATTATTTTTTTTTTGAGTAAAAAACAAGGTATTTAGGCTTCCCTATTCTTTAACAAATTTGAAAAGTTTATAATCATGTTAAGACAAAAGATCGGTGAACTCGTCTTCAATAAAAGTTAGACGCTTTAATAGTAAGGCTCTTTGTCTTCTTGAAATTGATTTTGTCCTTATTTGAAAACACAACGAACATCAAGGAACGCTTTCATTTCCATCGCGTTTCTTGAAGGCGTTAAATTATTTTAGAAATATCTGATTGGAAACACAAAAAAAAATAATCGGTTTCGTATTTTTGTCATTCTGTGGAGTCCGATCGATTTCTAGAGGATGCACAATATTGGATGATTGGTGGAAAATGAAGTCTAAGAAACGAGCGAAGTTTTCGGAGGATCGTAAGGATGTGATACATTTTTTTCTTACCAAATGTAAATTTTGGATTAGGTATTATAATTTTACCTAATCCAAAATAGCAGTAAAAGTACGCTTTTAAAATCATAGACTTCCTCCTTAATACAAACTGTACCTCTTTATAATATTAAGGAGACTAAGACAGTTAAAAAATTTTAGAAAATTATTTTTTTGTAGAAAAATATTTTTGGCCATAACAATTTGTGATTTAACGTTAACATGTAGTGATATGTCATCGCGGACTTTATTATAGAGCGCTATGACTTCTAAAACATTTCCTCAGAAAGCAATTGAATATCTATTACCGTTACGACAGAGTGCGTAACAACTTTGATAACATAATTAGTCCCCACGAAAGACCCTTTCATTCAAATGAGATAATACATATGTATTTCGTTCCAATCCATAGATCCATTGAAGATATTTGTGAAAGAAATTTTGAAATCGGATTAGAAGTTTCGAAGATGACCTCCTCGATATAAACTGACAAACCTTTAAACTTTTACTCTATATAAAATTGTCGCTAAACCTTTAAATATAGAGATGTGCCGTCGCGGACTTTATTGTAGAACTTTTTGAGTTCTAAAATATTTCAAGAAAAAGAAATTATATATCTATTATAGTTAACGCAGCGTTCGCACAAAACTTATTCGCTCGACAGTTTTAAGTTACATATTTGGGCTCCAAAAATTTGTAAATTCTGGTGAAAGAATTTTTGAAATCGGATTGGTAGTTTCGAAGATTACCTCATTCGTACAAACTTACAAATTTTATCTCTGTATAATATTATTAAAGTTATAACGAAAAATCTAAAAAAAGACTAAAATACATGTGTTTTGATGACTTGGTGTCGCTAGATACTGGAATTTTTATGAACGATAGAAAACATCGCAAATCTTTGTTGCGTCAGCTCGTTTAAGAGCCAAGGTCTTATATGTATCAGATCAGGATGTATGAGCCTGCCTTTCAATTGGATCAATTGATAAGTTACAGGTTCAAACCCAAGAGTAAGTCTTGAACTTTGGCCTGAATTTTGAATATTGTCCAGTCATCATTAGCCAAGTGGGTGGCTTTTCTGTAGTGATTACTGCATCGAGGTATCATGCTGCAAACTGTTGCAAATTTCCAAAATAAACTTTTTAGCATATCAACAAATTTGTATTTAAATACTGTGAAGTGAGAGAATGTAAATAAATTGATGACAAATTCTCCGGCCCAATCAGGGCTACATCAACGGAGCAATTGAAACCAGAATGCAATAAATATAAAATAGCTTATCCTACTCCTTCTGCTCGCTGTGTGGAAATAGTCATAATCCGTTGAAAGCGAGAAAATTATGTATGATGAAGTGCCAATGACTAAGAAATGATGTTCATGATGATGTTCAATATTTGCTCTTATTTGTTGTTCTCTTTGTTACTACAAAAAACCGCTAACATGCAAAAAAAGTTTGAGCGGTTGCCGCAAATCTCAATTGTCCGTATTTCTCCACGTTTTCATTGAAGGCTGGGCGCTTGGCACCATCAACTTTTTCACGGTCTTCTTAGAAATTGTTTAACACTTGTGAACCCTTGTATTTTTTAAAAGAAGACTGAACAAATGGAACACATAAATTTTAAAAGAAAAATGTTCAATTTCTTCCATTCTTATATCAAAATTAAATATATTTAATAAATAAAAATGGCCTCCAGTAAGTGTTTGCAGTGTTTTTGTCCATTTCCATTAATCACAATTTGCTTGGTAGCCCATTACTTCAGCCAACCTGTTCATAAGTTAACATTTATTGAAGTACGTTAGACTTGTTTCTTGTCAAAATCTGAGACTCAATGATGATCTGAAGATTAGAGTTCTTTTGATATTATTTATGCTCAGATCTGCAAGAGCAGTAGGTTCAGCAAGTATTTGACAAAATAAAAGCTACCACAATTTAACTGACGACTTTGAACAGTTCTTGTTGCCAAGAAATTCATAATTTTTAGTTTCTAAATACAATCACAGTTTCATACTGTGATCTGATGCCCCAGTCAGACAAACAATGTGTATAACTGATTTCCGTCTCACATTTCAAATCACTTTCATTAAATTTGGACAATACTCTTAATTTATAAATAACCATTGAAAGACCATCGAATCAATTTGATTCGAAATCTCTAATCTCGAGACTTTATCTATTAAACCTCTCCGATTATCTGCACATTTAGCGTTAAAATCTTTGAAATTAATAAACAAACCATTTATCTGGCAAACACTATCCAAATCAGGCATTAGAAAGTTTTGAAATATTAATAACTCTCCAATCTGATCCATATTTATGCAAAATCGATCGATCCACTGATCTGGATTAATGTGAGTGCAGTCAAAATATTTATTTATATCCATCCGAGAAGGTGGACTCGCGAATTTCACTAATTTCTATTCAAATAACCGTAACACAATTTTAATAATCATTAATTAAAATAAATCTACATTAATATATAAATTTGAAAAAAAAAATGGTAGAAAAATTAGACATCAAGCTAACCACTTAGCCAATCGAATCGAGCCCAGAACATTAACATAATCCTAAAATGACATTTTTTTTGTCTCTTGTCATTGTTGTTGGTGTTTCTGTCCTCCATCTCTGATCGCTCATGGTTTAGTGCGTACATATATCTCTTCTTCTGTGTTCTCCGAAGTGTACAAAAAAAAAAAGAAGAATTCCATTTGTATCGCTCGGATATATAGATAATTAAGATACCAGCGCCGAGTGAGAAGTGGATGTGTTATCTTTCTTTTTCTGTTTATTTTTTTTTTGTTTTTAATTTACTGCTTAAAATGATTTAATTTTTGGTGATCGTTCCTTTGTTTGATTATATGAAATGAAATAAACATGCTCGGGAGATAAAAAAATGGTATTTTTTTTTAAAGGAGCCACAGATACAACCGCCAGACTTTTAGATGGGGTTTTGTTGGAATTTTTGTAACTTTTTTTTGATTGGATGAAATCAAAGATATGCTGAGTGTGTATATAAAGTATGGCGGCATGGTTATTAGCCAATTAAATCGCGACGCATTTTGATTTGGATACGGGTTCGGATGATCGAAATGTATGGGTTTATAATTTATTAAGCGGTATGAAAGAACAAAGAAGCGGAGGGGAATCCATTAGCAAATTTGTGACCGAAAGGATGCAAGAAACCGCAGAATGTGTTGCATTCTTTTTTCTCGATTTTATCGACACAGACATGAAATTTATGTGAGCTTTTAGGTGGGAGACATTTAATTAATAAAATTAATATTCGCAAGAGCCTGAGAATTTAAGAATTTTCGATTGAAGGTTAAGCTTTAAATTTTGTCCAGACAATGATTTTTTTTTATGTCTGTGGAAATTGATGGCTTTGATCAAAAATCACTGTTTGTTGAGTGACGCAGTGTTTTTAGGGGACTGCTTTTCAACTGAACCAGTTGCTACTTTCCATGTTCGAATTCTATAACAAGTCTTCAACTTATCTGAATTTCGAATTTGATCCAATCACCACTTACTCGCATGAATCAAATTTATGGCATGATCACTTGGGGTGTTGCCATTGCCAGTCGCAACAGTAGTCTGACTGAGTGGGTGGCTGTGGTGAAATGTTAACTCTTTCGGCCCGTCGTGTCCTAAGTTTTTATTTTATTTGAAGATAATGTCATAGGCTGCGAAGTCAAAATGCTGACAGCAAAGTATTGCAGTAATTTTGCAAAAAAAAAAAAAAAATACTGCGAACGGAGCGACCGCAAGGATTGGGATTAAGAATTTTTTTTCATTAATTTATACAATTTAACTTAAAATTGTCGACTCAAGTAACAGGGCCCGACGGATTTTTATTGTTAAATTTACAATATTTTTCCTTAAACAAAATTATTATACTGACGACTTAATATAATTTTTATTAAAAGTAATTACATGGTATTACTCTCTGTATCCTCGGTTGCCTGTAGAATTGTATAAAATCATCGAATCTTTGGTCGATAATCACCCGGGGGCTGTGAGATGGTTCGATCGTTAGCTAATTGAGGACTTGAATCTCCGCATTGGGATGTTTCCAAGTCCTCGCAAGATATTTGGGCTTAGTTGTAACATGTACTTCTCTTTTAGGACTACTCCTGCGTTTTCGTATAACATGGTGTTAGTGTAATTTTTCCGAGTATTTCGGTGTCGCCACAATCATGTGCATGAATGAAGTACTTTTGTCTCAAACTTTGAGGTCTTCCTCATTGCGCTTGGAGATATAGTGAACCAAATGGGGCAACAGTATGTTAAAACCGGCCTGAAGTGCTGCTTGTAAACGAATAGCTTTGTGCTCTTGGTAAGATATTTTTTTTCTTCAGCAGCGGGTATACCGGATACAGGGCGTAAATGGACTGATCTGATTGTTCCGATAACGGGTCATAAATTTGCGTCTTCGTCTCGCTGCAATAGTAGGTATCCTTAAAAATATGATCTCTATTTGGCAACTGTTAATTTTTAGTCCCTATTTGAGGTGGTACTCCCCAAAGTTGTCTTAGATGGTCTTGTACTCTTTTAGCTGCATTCTCGGGAAAAAAGCGATGTAGCTATATTACTGCGTCTTCTTCTGTGTATTGTTTGGTGGTTGCTCCGATATTTGAATGATGAAAAGTACTGGTGATATTCTACCTCCTTGTTGGACTCCTCCTACCACTGGCCTTATTGATGATATTGCATCGAATTTATGTACAAAAAATACTCTATTTGTTAAGGAACTGTATATGATAAAGTACCTTTATCCAAACACTTTCAAAGGCCTTTTCAATATCCAATAGACACGCAACGGTTGTCTCCTTTTTGTCTAGCCACATGGTAAAATCACTTTGAAAATTAATCAGTGGATGAATGGTTGAATGGTTCTCCCAAAATCTATATTGTTGTTCGGGTATGATCTGTTTTCTTCGACAAAGAGAATGTTTTTGTTTCAGCAGAACTGAATCCAATACTTTCCCCACACAACAGAGTAGCGATAAAGGCCGGTGATTTTCAATGTTTGTCCTGTTCATCTTCTTTGGCACTGGAGCAATTTTAGCTATTTGCCATACAGTTCTGAAAACCAGGTTTACATTCTGAATCGAATCAGGTAAGTTTTTTGTTCTTCCGACAGTTCTTCTATTTCTGGCTTGATATCTTCGAGTTCCTGCCGAGATTTCTTCGTCGCTCTTCAGACTTCATCCATGGAGCAATAGAAACCGAAATGCAACTGAGTTTCAAACTACAACCAACTTTCAAATTTGTTCTCATAGTTCTTCTGATAGCTCAGTGTAAATGCATTACAAGGGTAAACACAACCCCTTAAAAAAAAATAACGCAATGTGCCCAAAATCGTTCCTTCCGAAAACTAAGGTCGCTCCTTCACGCGACTGTGCATTTCCTCGAACTTAGAAATTCATAAATTTAAATATACACGGGAAGAAAATAGTGCCTCCGTTCGATTATGGTTCGAAAGCACTGTCGTATTGGAACGCCATTTCTCATTTTCTCTTCGCTTTGTGGCAACAGAAACACGTAGATTATGGTTCTGTGTTGCTTACTTGCCTTAGTAGTCATGTTAATCTGGGACGTTTTCCAAAAAATTAGGTCCGTTTGTGTATCCCGTGCAAATATCACACCATGCAGTGACCTTATTAGAAGGAGCAGTAATTTGTTTAGAGAAAAAAGTTCCGATGGAAATTTATCAAAACTTGTTCGTCAGCAAACAATATGTTTTTAAGTATTCGTGCTGTTCGAAGCATTTTCAGCTTCGTTTTATTTTGGTTTAGTAGCTACATGATATTTGAATGTCGTTTTTTTTTCGATTTTTAAAAATGAGCCCAACTCTTCTTGAGTCCTACAGCTGTATTGGTTGCTTTACTCATTGCGACTGTGGTACAGGGTAAGTAGAGCCCGCAATGCTTTTAGCAATCACAATTTTTCAAGGTCTAATCTAAGGACTACCAAATATATTTCTACAATATCAGACGTTGCATACGCTCAACATTTTTCTTTTCAAAGGCGGAGCCTTTTGCTTGCATGCATCTTCAGTATAAAGTGGTTTAGTCTTCATATTGAGATATTTTTGTGGTTAATTTGGCTTAACTGAGTATTTATCTCAGTATATAGAACTAATGACAATTGCTTAGAGACGCGTGAAGAAGTGCCAAATACGTTTAAGAGCAAAGTAAAGCAAAAAGCAGATTGAACCAGAAATAACTTAAGTTACCAACCTGAATATATTTTTTGGAACTAAGTGTTTCAACTGAATAAAATTTAGGTCAATTGATGAGGCAATTCCGTCATGTAAATATGCTTTTGCGAGGTGTATAACGAGCTCCAACATTTTTTTTTTTGCCAAGCTACTCTATTTGTTCCTCTCGAAGAACAAGTCAAAAAATACATACGGAATTCCTCGAGTGCAACTTTGCGCAACTCAACACCTACACAATCCATTGAAGATTACCATATCGTGCAAGAATTAAAAAAAAATAATGTTTCAATTTAAATAACCAAGTATGATCAGCTACAATTTTAATTCAACAATTTTCCTATTAATATTAATTTAAAGCAATTTTTTCTGTTTGTTCATCTCGAGGAGTGTTACTACAATTAGGCGTGCTGCCGTAATTATACCTCGTGGTCTCCACAGTCTCAATCGATCGTTTGATCTGCCTGATTATCTGCGAGTCTTATAACATCCCAATCGAGTGTGGGCGACTTGATTTTTCCAAATGTGAGCGTAAGCATGCCGAGTTAAACGAAAGAGTTGAGCAGCGAACTAGTTTACTTGAGAAAGTACTCCTATATTCGATTCAGCGGCAGGCAGTAACAAATCATTTCTCCCAAACGACAACATTCACAAAGCGTTCCCTTGTTAACTCTGTCTTACAGCAATAATCGTTGATTTATTTAATTAGTAAGTCCCTAAACAACGCGATGAGCGAAGAAACAAAAGCAAAAAAAAAAAATTTTTAAAAATGCTGTCCACTGAGTTTGTTTGTTTAAAGTTATAACATTGTTCTGCAGAACTCATTCGCTGATTTATTTCGTGTTGAAGTGGTCATTATAAAAAAAAGTATCACCATGGAATTTCTTAGAGCAGAGATGCCCGAAAGCAACAAAAACAAGGAGGAAAAAAAAAGTCCCAAACAAGGGTTTGTTCTATAGACGAATAGAGGTGATAAATTAAGTTGATTGGAACTTTGGAGCGTGGTGTGTGAGAGATGTATTCGTATCTGTTTATTTTTTTTCGAAATATTTTAATGTGTAGGTTGAACGACCCGCGACGATGACGGTTGGTAGGTTGATGGAATGCTGTCCGAGCGGTCGGCGGATTATTTATATTTTCTGCTGTTGTTTAGATTTTCATTAAATATTTTACGAGTACATCAATGAAGTGTATTTTCCATCATATATGGCTTAGCGCGCTACCAATCGAAATTCGAGTTCCTTCTTTGATTTTGTGTGTGTGTGTGTTTTTTTTTTTGGTTTTTAATTATGGCCACTATCTATCGTTTTTAACTGCAGACCCATGCGCCGCTATGTGGTGGTTGTTTGTTTAAGTTAACGACATCATCTTTCTTTATTTTTAAAGATTGTGTACATTTCAGAGAGCTGAAGACTAGGGGGCTAATTTGGATATATCAACACGAATTTACGCTATGGCAAGAGGACATAAGGAGAAGTAATATAATTGGTTAATAGCATGGGTGGTCGTTAAAGTCTGTTAATAGTCTAATTTGCTTGCGAACGTCTTCTTACAAAGAAGACATATAAGATGAGGCATAAAAACAGAAAAATCTATAATCAAGTACGAGCTGTTTTAAAAAAAAATACGAGATATCTATTTTTTTTTTTGTGATGGATTTTTAGGTTCGTAATTTTTTATGGAGAAGTTCTAACCTTGAAGAAGTGAATCGGTTTCGTATTCGAATGGTAGAGAAGCGAGGGTTTGATAACAAATCAAGAAAATTATATAATAAATCAAATAGTTAACGCTTTGTCGTATAAAAAAGGATTTTTGTGTTGAGAGTGGGATAGTCAAAATCTAAAATGGAAATCATGACGCGACATTTTTTCTTAGATCGAAAAGATATGACTAAGGAAGAGACTACCGCGCGTTGTAGTTGTATCACGTTTATTTATTTTTAGTTTCTTTTTTTTTTAATGGAAAAAATCATTACAGTCGTTAATAGTTCTCCTAGATACAAAATTTTAACTGATGTTCTGAACAACAGTTGGTGCCTCAGAAAACAAAGATTTTTCAAGTAGATTTAATTCCGAAAGTCATCGGATTTATTTTCTCCAAGAATGGAAACAAAGAAGATAATATTGATTATTTTCCTCTCAAGCTTAGCAAAAAAGGGATCTATCGTGTAATGCTTCGCAGAAAAGATTTTTTTTTCACCTTCTTCATTCAACACAACATTTAATTTAAAAGCGTTCAAATAACATAAAAAAACTTGATTTCCGATGTTGAAATGAAAATTTATCCTGTAAAGAACTATTTATTAAAAAGCTCAAAGAAAACCCTTGAATAACCTTCGTAAAAGTAGATCCAAAGACTTTGGTGAGCATGGTTACTCGCAATAGCCGCTTAAAATCTGATAGTCATAACCCAGACGCCTAATTATTATTTCCCTAACCGAATGTCGAAAGCTCTGTGATCTAAAAAGCCATGCTGGTCAATAAACAAATCTTAGAGAACTTCTGTTTATGAATATGATTGGTAACCTCTTCAAAAAGCTTGGAAGTCATGTAGTCGGGTACACAAAAAGTGGAGTTAAGCTGATTCGTCTAATTTCGCAATAGAGATATCGTCATACCAAGACCTAAGAACCACTTAAGAAGAAGAATGGAGGTCTTTAATTTGAAGATGGAAACTGGTTCTTATGCCATAATTTAATAATGCACGTACCGGACAGAAAGTCTAGGAGAAAAATGGATAGATCATGTCCTGGTTTGAAACATAGATTAAGAATAGAATATGACATCGACCAATTTGCACTCGCATAATTCGCATAATTTTGTTATTCATAATTTGAAGTTCTTGAAACAACAGTGGTAACAGAGTATGCAGTACTACAAGGCAACTCAACGTCAGTCAATCATTTCAGTGATATCAGCCGTAATTTGAACCCAGTGACAAACAGTAATTGGACCAGTTCAAGACTTACTCTTAGATTCGAACCTGTGACTGATACGTTGATTGATCAAATTGAAATGCAGATGCGTAACCGACTTTGTCTCTATGTTTTTTAATACAGAAGAATTTAAAGATGAAAATTAATTGAAGTTTTAGCTACCAGCTTTGTTGCTACTTCTGTCGAGTGGATTTTTCCCTTCCCGTGCATTTTCGTTCACAAACTCAATTTTTTAATGCTTTTGTGAGGTGCAATTATTAGTACAACCTGTACGAAAGGCTAAAAAGGCATGATGTAGCTTTAGACTGCTTCTACCATGATTATAAATTTTATTGGAGCCATCTCCCTGACTTTGATGTTAAAATTAAGAAAATAATTCTTTGACAGAACTTAGTCAATGACGAGGAGATTTTTAGTTCTCAGGATTCTTTGTTAAATTGGAGGCTTTTTGACTTCACTTGGTAACTAATTTTTATGGCCTTCTTAAGTTTAAGTATGACATTTCCGTACTCTGCTTGTGTTTTTTCGGCAAAGGCAGCATACATTTTCATTGCCCTTTTTACTTGGCGACGACAGTGCTAGCCACTCTGTCCACCAATATGCTGACTATTCACGCCTGCTTAGATTGCTGGTCCGATCTATCGAGGCGTAAGAAGCATTTTGTATGAGCTGCATTTTTGCTTTCGCCTTTCACTCATCATCGTTAGAGTGATGTCCTTCCCCGCATCTATGGCATCTTTCAGAAGTACTTCAATAAACCTATTGAACTTCCACTATTTTGTTCGTCATTGATTTCTATTTTTCAAGTCAAAGCCAACATACTGGGGGTTGCTGCCAGTATAGTCTTTGATGACTTTTCAGTTTTTTATTCTTTGCTCAAATAAACCATCGGCCTTTTCACTCCGCATTGAAGATTTCATGTAAGATTTCGCCTTTGTATAGGAATACTTCTTTTTCTGCAGAGTACCTGCAGACCAGCCTGATATGCGTTTGTTCTTTTACTGCTCGCTGATGGTTGCTACAACCACGTTAAGCTCGTGTCTGATCTGCTATAAGTAAACTGTTCAGTGAACTACTACTGTGGAGGCATCTTTGAGAGTTCTTCGGTTCACATTAATATTTTTAGGACACCCTTCACCACATTTTAAACATTTTCGTTGTTATTCATTTGGACTCTTGCCATTTTTTGGGCGCTAACTTTTGCCTTCGATGCAAGGGTCTGCAGTTCAAGCGTTGTGTTATAATTTTCTTCACTTCTACTTTTTTTGGACTGAAACTTTATCCATATTCTTGATCGCAATCTGAAAACTTAATTTTGTCAGTATTACAAAACAAGAGTAATAGGTGTTAATTGTATGTCTAGTAATCCGCCAGGATCACATACTTTTCGGCCATTTTCACTTAACATTCCACATTTGCACACATCTTGAAACATACTTGTGTAACCGTCTCCTTTCTCCTTATAATTAGTTTCCTTCTTGAATTCTGTTAAACTTATTAATTGGCGCCTATGCTCACAAAAACATTCCTTTGACAAATTCCCACACTCAAGATAAATACCGCTGATCCAGAATGATGTTACCCAATTGGTCACAGGTCTTCAGTAGCGATCATCAAATGGGCAATGATTAGCACATCTTTTCGTTAAATGAGCCGCCCAAGTTAAATCCGCTTGCTTGACATCAAATTTATAATTCCCTCGCCAAACATCACATCGGCATCATCACTTAACACCAACGACATTCCCGGCATGGCAGCTAAATGAATTTAACACCTCAGCAAATAGCTTCATCATTTAATACCAATTTTCCGCCTGTTAATTCACCCTAAACCACTCGTCACGTCGCGTCGGGCTACGAATCAACTACACCAAAATCAGCCAAGCAAACCAAAAACAACAGCACCACCGTTTTAGTGCACCATTTTCCATAAAGACCCTTTTGCCGTGACGCCACAGGTGAAATTTTCAACGCCGCCACCGACTCCGAAATAAAAGAAAAAAAAAAGAAAAAAAAGGAGTCCCTCCCTTCGCCTCACATGTGGCAGCAGAAGCAGCAGTGCTGTACTGCATGGTGATACCGCATGGCGTGTGGCACATGATGTCTTTTCAAGCTTAGCTGAGCATGACATATGACTACGAGCAGAGTATGCTCCAACCATAAGGTCTGTGCCACATGAGCTCAACTTGATGATTTGCTGTGGTCGCCGTTTGCCATTACTCTTGGATTTCCCCGTCAAATCTATATTTGGCCACACAAAGCTGATTGAGAGTAATAACCACGAGGTCCAGTGAGAACTCGCCAACTTCTCTGTGGTGATGAAACCATGTAGATTTATGTGGAAAAGTCAGTTATGGTCATGCACGGTGATGATCGAGACTTAGTGGCTTTGCAGACATTGTTGCTGCTGTCCAAGGAAGGCATTGCGTTAGATTGAAGAAATACTTTACATACTCGCTGTCATGCTTGTTTCTCGTCGTAAAGTGATGGTAAAGTCTCCATGAGAACAAAGTCAAAACCAGTGGCTCTGGCCAATTAGCTGTGTGTGGGTTTTCTTGGTAATCAAGAGTAGGTCATGCGATTGCAAGATCGCTGATCTCGGTTGTCAGTCAGGACCAGTTTCCTCAGATAAGAGATGTTTGATTATTTTTAATGGAAGAGTGGAAAGTGCCATGGTATTTTGATGAAGCCATATCTGACTCTTTTCTCATGTTCTACTAAATGGTTCAAATGGTGGAAGGTAAGAGGATGGAGTATGTTAATCTCTCACACTTTACAAATTTGTTTCAGCAAGGAAGTTAGAAAGTATGACTGTGAGAAACATTAAGCAGACGGAAAAGAAGTCATCAGTTATTTTGGTCAGAAGGTAGAAATATTAACCTGGATTCTTTTTAACACGCTGGTCCTCCAGAAGATCATGTCCTTTAGTCGATCTATTCCATCCATTCTGTACAAGCAGTCACTTTTGTGGCTGATTTAGACTGCGTTAGATTATATTTATCATCGTTTTTGAAATAAGTAAACAATTTACTATAATCAACTTGTAATGCTTTATTTATTTTCAAAACATTATTTCACCTAAATGAGGCTACTACAATCATGGCAATGTAAATGGACTCCTACTTTTGCAAGGATGAGATATTATGGCGACAACTTGAAGATGACTTGAGAAAGATATAGAGATGGATAATCATTGTAAACTTACGACTTCAGGTATAACCATGAAAAAATTATGACATTCTCGATCTCACTTGAGCCATCGAGCTGAAGCTTCTTTCCAATGCATGCTGCTTCCTTTCGATGGACCAAGCTTCATTGCAGCTGCACTTAATTTTTCAATGAATTAGAGGTTGTGTCTTTCGTATTTTCGTGCACCAGATGGCTTATATTCGAAAGGACTGTTGTTGTCCATTGTCTTAAGGTGTCGATGGAATTAAGCCTTTTGAGCTAGAATCACATCATGGTACAGATTGTAGGGTTTTACCATCTTGTCCCATAGTTATCTCTGCACATATAGAATAAGATGGTAGAATGAGTATTTCAAAGCGCTTAATTTTTGTCCCTCGACTTATGTAGGTATTTTGATCCTAGTTGTTGGATAAATCAAAGTATCGTCAACTACTTTGGAGATCTCTTTGCCGGATCTGAACAAAATATTAATATTTTTAATAGGTGTCGATTGTGATGTTTTGTCCAAGATGGTAGAGGGATAGAAGTTTTGTCGATAACATTGTCCTCATTATTTTGAAGACTAACCTTTCCGACATCTTTTTCAAATGCTGTGAAAGCTTCGATGACGAGACATTGGTTGCGATTGATGTTTTCAGTGTCGCAATGTATGTTTAAACAAAAGGTTGAAAAAATAATGTGAACGTGCATATCTATTCCGAAATCAAGTTCAAATCTAGAATAATTCGAGGTTCTTGGTTTGAACTGCATGTCTTCGAATTTCTTTTGGTAAAATTCAATGCGTTATTGCACCATGATGAAAATACGACCTATTGTCGATTTGTCTCAAAAATGTTTCAGCCGTTCCCAAAATGAACTGTAGTAGTGCTTAGCTGAAATATGCCTGTAGTCTTTTTTTGTTAAAAGTTCGGTTAGAGCTGATATTTCTGTCGTCAGGCATCTATTTTTCCCTGGAAAATTATCTGGTGCATACTTCCTACCAGAAAATATCCTCCGAATTTAAAATCATTTACTTTTTAAGTATCTAAACCAGTAGATTTTCTTCTGTTGTTGCTTTCTTTAGTGCTTAAGTTCCTTGCATACCGAAGATGTGTTCGAAGAAAGAAAGAGCACAGAAAGCCTTTTTGTTGTCTGTATCCAGGCATCTGGCATTTTCGTGAAAACTGGGTGACATTTTCTGTTCCCAGAATCTTCATCATTCTTGAGCTGGCTAACCACAAATACTCTTTTTATTTTTCGTAGCAGTTTAAGTCTGTCCTCCACGCCTAGCTCGGTATTTTTTTTCTGTTCCTAGAGTTTTCTTTTTCACCTCACCTTGTACCTTCTTCTTCTGAATTTCTATAGTAATTACACTGTTTTCAAACTACAACAGATGCCAATTACGAAAGCCAAGTTTGCTATTAACACAATTTTTATTCAGCATGTTAAGTCCCCTGGCTTAATTTCAACAAGCATAGATTTTTATCTCAGATGCAGTACCTGGAGATGAAAATTAATAACGAACTGAAAAATGTTTCATTGCAAAAATTTGACTACCCTACTGGTCGATTTTTACGTAGTCTTACTTCGAATATGTTTGAAAGGTCTAATAACTAATTTTGATGCTTTTCAAATGCCCAAATTATCTTCAATTCGAACCTGATTGCTTTGCGTCATTTATAAAGTCGTACGATTATTTTCACCTGTGCAAATGTGTAATATTTCCTATCACCTCATAAGGTGATAATTTTTTTTATGTCTGAGTGCACTTTACAATAAAAAAAAAACCGTTCTCATAAATTTTATTATTAACAAGGAAAAAACCAAGCCTATCCATTAGCATTATTACAAAACTTTATTGCAAATGATCTTCTCAAAAGTTGGCCACTTAAACTCCCTATCAAAAGTGGCATATGTAATGGTACAATTTTATCTTTGTCGAAAAACATTTGTTAAAATTGCCATTTGATTTCAAACAAGAAAACAAGGTTCAACATATTTCCGCAATCTATGCAGACCTTACAGTTTTAATTAAAGTTGAAATAAAGGAAATACTTACAACATATTTAGTTACAGGAAAAAGTTACTCAAGTTTACCCAATGACTCTTGGCTTGTGCAAGAAACCACAAAAACAATTACAATACAAAAGAGTTGAGCAGCGAACTTTAAACAACATACGACCAATAAAACTGAGTGCTTGAAGTCGAAAATAAAGAAACCTTTTCGCAATGAACCAAATGTACAAAAAAAAACAATCATAAAATAATAAAAAAAAAATCGTCAAGACTAACGTCGAGGATGCAAGAACCCTCCAAATGAACTTGAGCACGTTTTCAAGTGTATCGTACGTAGTTGCCATATTGTATCTCTGTTTATCACGCTTTCCATTGCGTCTGGCTTTCGCTTAGTTCAAATATTGAATCGAACAATTTTTCTCGATTTGTTTTGATTCTGTTCTTCGGTTTGCTTGATTCCATTTTGATACCAAATGAAAACGTAAAAAACAAAACTAAAACAAGTGTTGAGAAGGAGAGACACAAGGAGACATCAATTGAATTCGTATATGTTTGTGTGAGTTTTTCTAAGCTCTCTTCTTATTCCACAGTTTCTTCCATTGCGTTTTGCTTTTGTATTTGTATAGTGTTCTCCGAGAGTAACCATTCTTTCAGAAACATGGTTTAAAAAAGAGCAGAAGCGGCTATAGACGCATGTTTTAATTTTTTTAGTCATCGTTGAGCGTGTTGTTGTGGTTGCGGCCTTACCACCGCCGCCAACGCCGTCACATGGAAAAATTCCTTGACTATACTCACTGGAGATGGCCTCTAATCTTCTGCTGCTTTGAGTATGTGTGTGAGCAATCGTGATTAGAAAAAAGAATTACCTTTGCAAGCGAGTTTTTGCTAAATGTATCTGCTGTGTGATTCATTTGATGCGAAACTTGATGAAATGTGTTTGTCATCGGGGGTTGGCTATAATTATTATGACACAGTTGGTTTCGGGAGCAAAATAATAAAATCTTTCTTTATAGATCCTGTTTGTTGGACCAATTATTGAGAAACGCTTCTCGAGATGTACAAGTGTGATTGTTAAGGAATGAAGCCTAAAAACATGCTGAATGTGATTCTATTGATGTGTTTCTTGTGCTCCGCCATCTACATAGTTTTGTTTTCTTCTTTGAACTTCATTCTTAATTCGTTGTTATAAGTGTAGATATGTGGGTATTCTTTGATTATTTTTTTTTTGTTTTTATGTTGTCGCACTGCATTTTACTGCTGCGTGTCTGCTAAAAGGATTTCGCGTTTTATTGAAACATTCCGCGTTTGAAACGCAGTTCGATTTTTATTTGACTCTGGTTTGTTGGCTGGTATGGATGGCTTCTAATGAGTAGCACAGCGAAGAGGTGAGTCGCAGAGAGGGGTCAATAAAATTAATAATTTTTGAGTGTGTACATTTGTAAGGGAAGGGTGTGTAGCTGTTATGGCACATGAAGATGGTAAAGGGGAAAATATATGCCGGCTGATAAATACCCATTTAATGAGTTTTTCAGTTAAAACAAGCCAATGTGATTTCATTTTCCGTTTCAATCTTTCAACATCTCTTGAATGTATCGTTGAGGCTCAAGAGTTTTTTTTTTCTTAAAAAATTAACCTTTTTACGAGTGTTTTCGTAATTTATTTTAAAGAAATTCAATTGAAGGCAGTTTGTCATAGGCTTAGGTTTGTTATGCGTATGATATTTCTATATTTATAAGCCATTGTACATAAACCTTACGCCACCATTTTGGGGCGACAATGTTACAATATTTGCCTTGATTATAATTGATGCTTATGAGAAGAAGTGTCATTTTTGTTAAGCATTACTCAACTCAACTTATAGCACGTTAGAAAACCAATTGTAATGTATTTGTGTCACAGTGTTTTAAATAAAAATGCAGTCTTCTAGTTGGTTTCTTATCTGCAACGAGTAGCACTGAGAAAAAGTACCATGTCCTTGATAACGAAATTTAGTTTTCTTTTACTATGCCTCAATTGTTTGAGGTGAAACTTGGGTCTAATAATGGAGAATTCTTAAATAAATACTTTTTTTTCAAAAACAAGAAAAAGCCAATCAAATATTTGCCTTTTTCGATGAAAGCCATTATTGAAACTCCTGTTTCATGAAACGTCTGTTAGGACAATTTTAAAAATGTACTTGAATTGCATTTTTGAGTTGAGAAACACTCAGCTTATATTTTTTTTAAATTAAAAGTAAAGAGAGGATTGCGTGCTTTAGTTTGTCTAGCCGGACATTCACGGAGCATGAAAGATAGTTTATTCATCTACTTCAACCCAACAGCTTCAGAAGAAATCATTTTTTTGTAAGCCTTTTCCTAACGCGGAGACGAAATGACTTAAGAACACGTGATTAGGGTTCAATAACTTTTTAGTCCTTTGAACTTTGAACTCTAATTAAAAGATTTCAAGTTTGCTTGAATGTTAAAAAACCAAGATTTGATATTGACACGGTTGTGGTTTAAGAAAATAGCCTTTTATAAGAAGAAAAATATTGTACATCAGCTGCATTGGAAACACTATATGAATCGGATAGGGGGATATATTAAATCTCATTAAAGGCGGACTGTGTTCGTATTTAACCTGCCTGAATCGACATACTACACAATGGTTTTAGGGTTGGGCATTTGAGTCTTATTCAAATCTTTACTCAGTTTGTAGATCTTAGAATAGAACTTGGAGAGATTCAATGCAAATAATGGCATTATAAGTTGTACATTTAATTCTTCAGGCATCGACTCTTGGTTAAAGGCTTTTCACTTGAACCACAACCACTTTGTTTTCTCCATTCAATCTAATTTCTTCAAAACTCAACGACAAGGGTTTAATTTCTCAACCTCATTACGAGTATCTATAAGTACTTATGAATCCCATTGAGGGCCATTGTCACAAAACCTCACGGATGACTAAGAAAGAAGTGCTAAAGCCACGCAAATTACATGTCCCTTTGCGGCGAAATTAAAAACACATTTCGCGTTGTTACTTTATCAAGCCATCAGCGCTCGTAAAACAGTAGCTATGCTGCGCTGCTTTTTTATATTCATACCTTCATAACTCTTCTCTGACCATTTAACTCCAAACCACACAATCTCATCTCTTAGTTGCCATCCCATAAAAAAAATATACTTAAGCCATCAAACATGACTCACAGACAAAATTATAATGAAGTAGTAGTCGCTGTTGTTTTGTTCTTTAGCAAAAAATTAAATTTGCACTTCTTGTGCAACAATCTCTCTAACAGTGTCTGTCAGTTTAACAGCTCAAATTAAACGGTATAAAAAGTGGTAGAGCGTAAGAAACGCTTTAAAAAAAGGAATACCTTCAAGGATACCCAAATTCCTTGAAATTTAGCCAAACATAATTCCTTTGTTGATTCCTGGAATCTGCCAACCCATCGACCACAGCGGATACCTTCCAATAACCACTATACCGGCCCAACAGCACTCAGCACACCATCGGCTGTCGTTTTAGATTCCATTCCTAAAACAAAATTCTAATTTTTTTGCCGTTGCTGCTGGTGAGATGTTTTTTTTTGTTTTCGTTTTGCGGCTGCGTACACCTTGTTTTGGAAATCCTGTTTTTTGACCTAAAGAAATATTTGAAAACGAATCAAGGAGAATGAATAGACCGAGACCCAAACCGATGGATTAGAAGATTGAACGAAGAACAAAAAAATAAGCAGATACGTTAACAGAAAATAATACTTGTATCTTGAACGACTTTGGACGACAACGATGGCGATGTGGATGAGGATGGAAAGAACACAGGTAGCACGAAGCATAATTTTAACTTGAATTTTCACCTGTATGTGAGGTTATCTTGATTCTATTCCATCTCTGTCATTTCTCTCACACCATCTCTTTCCGTTTGGCCTGTTGTAAAGTGAACATTTTTCCTTCCTCTCGTCTCGGAGAGATCCTAGCGCGCGTGTGCAGAGTTGAAACTTGTTTTTCCCTTTCGCTGTTGTCATAAATGTGTTTGCGCAGTCGTAGCCGATGTTGTTTGTTGTATTTAAAAAAAAAGAAGTAAAAAAACAAATCAATAAACGCTTTTTCTTTTTTTTTCTCGTATAAGATGCAACGCAGGATACAAATCAAACTTTAAGCCTATAAAAAGTAAATAAATAGGCAATATGCGTTGCTACAAGAGGTTGAAGGACGTGGGCATATAAACCAAGTTTTAGACTATTAAACTTTCTCGTTTGTTTTCCACAACAAAATCACGCTTGTGTGGTGCACGTTGGTATCTCTGTTCTACTCTCTTTCTCTCGATCAATAACAAGATTCAATACTTGCGCAGGGGCTTACGCTTATTACAGGACTGTATAGTAGAGGAAGCGTTTGTGGCACAAATCTGTTCATGGACTCAACCTGATGTACATGTAGACTCAAGTACTTCCAAAATTCATTTCGGCTTGGGTATTTATTTCTTATTCTCTTTCAATTCTGAGACGTCTCAGTAGTGTTCTTAACAATTATAGGAATTTTCGAAGCAGATTAGATCCATTCTTTTTTTTTTTGGTTCTTGGAAAATGAAAAGTGTAAACAAACAGAAAAGGATAACGAATGTTAGGATATATGTATATATATTTCTGATTCGAATGAGCTAAGAAAGAGCGTTTGAAGACCTCGAAGTGGTGCGCGAACGAAAATAGAAAAGAGTCCAACGATGAGGGTTTTTTTTGAGCAAGTTCGCAAAGCAGCTCTTTTGAAAGCGTGCAGGCAAAGCAGACCATTTTGCAATAAACTTAAAATTTGGGGTTAAACCGACGGGTTTCTAAATTAGAATTGGGTTTCTTCTTTATCAAGAAATATAAATGAATACAGAACCAACATTCGAGCCCTATAGCTGTGAAATTTAAGATTTTATTATATTTAAATAAATACCTTCTATTCTACTAGGTGAGGATATTATTTGCACAACTATCTCGAATAACCATCAACAATTTTACAGGAAAATCTGAAATCTGAAATATTACCGCCAGTCGGTCAGTTCTGCATCTGCATGTTTCCGTAGATATCTCAATAGCGAGAATTTAAAAAAAAATAATTGCAATGCTTGTAAAGCTTCCAAGCTTAGCTTGTAAAGCTTCCAAGCTTAGCTTTTATTCATATGGGAATCTTTCTTGCTGATCTTTCATTGAATATAGTTATCTTGCCTGGACAGAGTGGTGCTGCTATTGACTTGTTATGCTGTAGTGTACGATTTGTATTAGATTCTTTCGAGAAGATCATTATATTGGTATCAATATTCAAGAGCGTGTCTCGAACCCAATTTATTTATTTCTTTTATGTTTTTTTATGTTTTTATTATGTTTTTTTATGTTTTTATTATGTTTTTTTATTCCGAGTTAAAACAAACAAAAAACATTTATAAAGCCAAACTCATTTGATCGCAAATGACTTCCCAATATTTTGTTTCTTCTCATTTTGTTAATCCTTCGATAGATGCTGCCCCATGCAATTTATGTAAAGTCGTTATATTTTGATATGTTATTCATATTTAAAATGAATAAATTGTTCTTCTAAAAATATCTGATTTATTTGAAATTTTTGAAATATTTCGAGCATTCATATTTATCACCTTTTCATTTTCTCCCATTTCATCATCGATTTCTTTCTCTACTTCAGGAAGAAATAACACATATCGCCTAAAGGGTCGTAACATCACTGTGTCACATAGATGAATTTCTCACAGTCAATGAACAAACTAACAAAAAATAGAAAGCCAATTGGGATGGCCGTACATTTTTTTAGGCTTGTCATGAACATATACAAAAATTTAGGTAAATAGGACAATTTTCAGTCGTTTGTGAAAAGTGTAAGAAATTCTGTTCACCTTACTGCAATCATTTTGATTACATTGGCATTTCAGTGTTCAGTTTTATCAGCAAAGCAAATCTTCTCTTGACACCTTTTGCAGTTAGCTAGTTCATGCTCCGTCTCCTTTAGTAATTCAAAGTGTCAAATACTGTAAGGAAATTCTTGGCATTTGCAAATCGGGTGCTCTCTCCTCCTTCTAATACTGTACTCTTGCAGTTTGAAAAACCATTGCATATTTTTTTCATCTATTTTTTCATCTTTATTCTGAAAATGAAAAACTTCATCAATCAACCCCGTTGAAAACACTGGTAAATCGGTATCTTATGAAATACCTTGAATAAAGGAAACTTCTTAATTGGCCGATGATTCATTCACTCTTCCGCTGACTCACGTTCCTCCAGTAATGGCACTTACATTTTTGGAATCAAAAAACTTTCATCTGGCAGAATGTGCATTAAAAGCAAGCTTATTTGAAATGGCCTACGTGATATTGTCAAATATGCTGTAAAATAAAAATATCTGCTCAAGTTAGAAATACACAATCCCGTTCTATCGCCGGGAATGTTCATCAGTTCACCCTAAAGCCCAGTAAAAGGCTCCTATATTAATGAGCCACGCGTCATTTTCCTCCGTGACCGCTTCCAGCCACGTTATGTGCTTTCGTTATAAGGCTCTTTATGGCCCCTTGATTTATTATAAATAAATGAATATTAAAATGCAAACATGCATTCTTGCTTGAGCAGAAATCACCCGACCATGTGCACTTCAGCACTAAAAAAACTTTTCATAAAAATGATCCTGGTCCGATGATCTTATTCTTGGCCAAGTATAAGGAGAGCTATGCCTAAGGGCCAATATGGTATTTGTTTTCCAGTATTAAATATGATGAGCAATAAAAATGTGAGAAAATCAAAGTTACACTTCTATCATGTTCAGTATGTCCTTCATTTTTCTGCTTAGTTTTTACATAATTCTTTTTCGCTCTGGGTGATCAGGGCCTACAATTGCTGCCATAAGAACTAAAAACTCTTTATTTTAAGTTTATTTTTCTTCGAAATTGTAATGTGAAACGAGTTTTACAGCTTATCATTATTTCAGTTTATTGAATCTTACAAAACCTCCTGCGTTTATTTCTATTTAAGATATGTTGTACAATCTTGGAGCTAACAGAATCGTTTCTATTGTTTTTCAGTGCAGCATGGTGATTGTCTGCTAGCGGTTTGTAAGTTCTTGTCTACATCATTTGCAATCTTGAACTTTATTTGTTTCGAACTGAAACACATGCGTGCAATGCCGGAGGCAGTTTTTCGCTCACAGTTTTATTGGCTTGTAACTCTGTTTTAAATGTCTTAAAGGGATGAAAATGCGCTCAACCTCTTAACGATCTAAAATTAAAGATGAATAAATAAAAGGAAAGAAACAGTGGAAATTCTATTTGATCGTTAACAGCCAAACTTTAATGGCACACATATTTTACTGAATCCTTGGATGCAAACGATGTAACGAGTGGAAAGTGCTGATGGTCGCACCTAAAACGTTAATTGCATATATATTAATAGATGTTCTTCTGTAAATTTCGGTTTCTTTAGATTTCTTTTTAAATAAAATAAACGTTCACTGCGCGACGATAATATGCCCAGTTCGCAACTCAACTCTTTTGATCGTAATCTGTTTTTTTCTGAGTTTTCCATGAAAGATTAAATACCTTCTAGGCTCAATAAATTGTGTATGCGGCTGACATTCAACGTGCAGCTGTTATAGTTAGTATCATATTTCCATCACATTGCACTTCCCGTGGATTTCCATGTCACACAACACCATTCTACCAACAATATCTAATTGTGTCACATCTTTTCCCCTACTCCTACCTTCAAAACCAGTTCAATACTAAAGTAATTTACAACTTTCAACAATATACTTGCCCACCAACTTTAAAATGTTAATCTTGTAAACACATCCATGAGCTTAATCCATTTTCGGTATATGTCTACGGGCCGCAAGAGCGCGTCAGAATTAATGTACCCCCTATCGAAAGGCCAATAACTACTCGCATCATTCAATGTCATAGCGGTGGCATTGACCCATCACACAATTGGATGAATCAATTTACTGATTCCTTTGATAATAATTTTCATAAACGAGAAAATACCCAAAATAAGTATCTTCATTTATGTTAAACTAAAAAAAGGATTGACAAAAAAAAGACAACGATTTATAAATAAATTACTTCTTCTAATTTATCGTTATTTATGGTGTGATATTTCTTTTTTACCAGAAAATGCAAATGAAAAATATTGTTTTGTGCCGTTTGTGGAGTTTGTCGCCATTGGAACTCGTAATAGATTCATCCGGAATGGGGGTTACAAATCACTCCTTTTAGGCTTTTTTGTCCGCCACAATTATGTGAAGCGGAGGGCTGATTGAGAGCTGAGCGCGTGTATTTGATGATTGTTACGGCATTCCAATGTATCAAGGCTCTCTCTCGAGATTAAAATAAAATCGATATCTTCATATTATCGTTGTTGAATATCTAACAGATGTGATTGGTGGTATGGTTTCAGGAGACAAATAAATTGTTCTTCATCTTGCCTAAGTTGATGTCTTTTTTATTGTTATTAAATTTGAGGTTTCCTTTTTGTTTCTGTGTTTTTTTCTTTTCTTTTGATCCCGATGTCTTTCATTTTTTTGCCTGCTTTGCTAGCATGCTTTTTAACTCTGACTATCGTCGTTATAGATTATGGAATATATATGTAAATTAAATTGGTACATGGATGGGATTGTGTTGTTCATTTTTGACAGGAAAAAATATAGGAAAGCCAACGCTTTGAAGGTACAGGTTATTAATTTCATCATTTCATTTATGTCCCAAAGGAGAAAAAGAGAGAGAGAGCAAGAAACGAAAGGAAAGTTATTTAATTTGTTGTTATTATGTTTCGTACAAGTTATGGTTATTTGTTTAGGTAAAGGTTGGTAAAAAAAAATTACAATTAGTCAAACTCCAAGCTTGTGTTTCGATGTGTCGGACAATGGCTTTCCAGGTTGTTTGAATTAATCGAAGCGACAGTTGAAATTAATGTTTAGTTTATGCTAGTTTAGTTTTAGTGTTAACATGCATTTTTTACACAAGTTGTGGAGACTGAATCGTTTTTTTCCTCATATTGAATTTATGGATTATCTAGAAGTCCAAGAGCGCGTATTCGTGTGACCCAAAATTTATTCGGAGTACGTGGCAATATAGGAAGTCAAATTGTTTTCCATGTAAAAGTTGACTGACGAAATGACTTGTTTACTAACGATTGATGAGATTTTCATTAGTACGGTTCTTTAGCTTTATAAACATAATAACCAGTTTTTATTCAAACATCCATGAGGCAATGTTTTGCCAGTCAAAAGGCGACCAAATAGTTTTTCTTACACTTTGTTTGTTTCCGAATGTTGCTGTCATTATGAAAAAAAACGCCGTAAAATGGAGGTCTGTGAGTCATCCTGAGCCTCGTTGGTCTTTTCTGGGACTTAACGAATTCTGAAAATTCGATCGACTTTTTTCTGTCTGGTAATATTAAGTAGAACTAGTCCTCGATGGTTGATCTGAGACATAAGACAATCTTACTTGTAGGCTGTTAGACCTGTTATGTCAGCTAGAGTCACACGATAGTCATAATATCGCAACTGTGTAGGTGCATTTCTCTAAAGGTTCTCCTTTGACTTAAAAGGTGCTTCACCTATTAGAACGGTGGTACATTCGACAATCTAATCTGCGAAGTCTCCTCTGCATAGCATCAGTTCCTGAGTTTCATCTTTCCTCAAAGTTGCGTTACTACTTTGATGATGAGGTCAAGTTCAATGGATTCATTCAACGTGCTTTTAGCGAAATGTACAGAAAATGAACAATGTGCCATTTTGTTGTTCCAAATGTAAAATCGAATAAAATCATCTTCATTGTTTGGATCCTGCCGTTATGAATGAAATATAGTATAACATCATACAAAAAATCTGCCTAGTTCGAATAGTTTATCTACTCGATGTACTCGGTAATTTTTCCATATAATGCGGTAATTTCAGGAGGAATATTCGTCTTCAGTATCAAGATGTAATTTAACTGCAACGAGTTTCATGATCTTGATTGACAGTTCACATCATCAGAACGCGAAAGAATTTTTAAATGCAATAAAGTCAAAATGGATTATGTTGTTTGAGGTATGGCACCGTCCAAACCATATTTTTCCCAAACCCCTATTGTCAACTTGAGGACTAAATATTTCGGCTAGATTTCCCATTAGATATGAAAATTGATAGTGATGGTTAAACCTTCCTCATTTTCGACCAAACTGCACAGCAGACAGTAGCTTTTTGCGAGTGCAAAATCGTTCGACAGCATCATTTTCACAGCACTGAGAAATATTCCTGTTTGCTGAAGAAAGACGCATGTTTTACGCATTCTTTGGTCAACCGACTCGTAGTGACTTGTCTTAAGGAAATGATTTTTTATTGCGCACGTGGGAAGTGGATAGAAAAGTACAAAATCGCCTGAGAATTCGTTTGCAATTTTCTGAAGAAGAAATCGATTTTGTATTTGTTAATCTTATTTTGTAATTGTTTATTTTCATGTACTAGAAGTATAATAAGAATACTCTTAAAAGTTTGTGAAAGCTGGACTATTGGTATTAATTTAAATTTAACAGAATTATGCTAATAACGCTATACAATTCAGGTTTACTAAGAATAGATGGAAATATCTAAAATAGAATTAAAAATGGTTTATTTTTATTTATAGCAATTTTGAAAAAAAAAAAATTAAATTAATAAAATGAACAAAGTTCATGAACGTTTTAGAGTTGAATTTGCTTGAAAAGGAAAAATGTTATTAACAATATAAAATTAAGTCGCCTGATTTGAAAGAAAAAGTTCCCTGAGATTTCACGAAAAGCAATTTCGGAGGCGAGTTGTAGCAATGAAAAATTTTCTTTCAGATGCTAGACAAGAGAATTTAAAAAGAATTAAGCAAGCAGATCTATTGGATGCCAAAATCCTGATGTAATTGAAGAGATATGTCGGTTGACATGTTCTTATAAATAACACAATAAGAATAACGAGTGTACGATACTGAAAAGTCATATCCAATGATATGATCAAACCTTTTGAGGCTGAACACACAGCTGGTGGATGCTGTTAAACCAACCTGAAGCTTTTTTTTACAATCAGCATAGCAATAGAAGATTTCACATCCATAAGTTAGTACAGGAAACTAGAGCTTTTGCACTTACCGGTCTGGTTAGATACCAATTACCACAATCACATTTAGGTATATGGTTATTTTTTTGTGAGTATTCTATATAATACCATGCCTACATTTTTTGAAGATTCAACGAATTCTTTTGGTGAATTGTTAAGCAATATGAGTGGAAATAGGATAACTCTTTTTTTCGAATAATTAAGTGCTAATCAATTTTTCTATGACCAGTCCGAAATTCGTTGAAGATCATCTTTCAGACCATTTGCGCAATCTTTAAAAAGACCTATCGCTTTAATGAAATGAATTTAATGAATGAAAACCCTGAACCACGCAAAATTTATCAATTCAATTTATCTCAATTTCTCACTCAGTAATTGACAGTTATGAAGTCGCGAATATATGGTCAGCTAAAAGCAAACTAAGACTCCTTGACTCAGATACCAATCTGAGATTTACAATTATGCGAAGCGTTTCATGCGACAAACATTTAAACAATGATGAATGTCCTAAATATGGCTGTACCTAAAACTCTGGATAAAAGCTGATTTCACCATTGCTGCACTTCCTACATAAAAATTAACAATTAAAATCTCCACATTATTTGTTGAATAAAAGGTTATTCACTCGCTATTCGGGAACTTTTAGTTTGATAATTCCTCATTTCACGTGCTTGAATTTTTACCTACTCTTTTGACGTAAATTTAATAGGACTACAGATTGCACTTCGCGTACACATCAAATTTCTATCGTTTCCCGCAAGCTTCAAAACTCCTATCTTGAACCACTTCCCCTTACAGCGAAATTGAAATTGGAATTGAAAAAATGTATATTGAAACAAAGTTCAAATTAAAATAATGTAAAATTTAAAATAAAATTTAGGTATTAATTAAGTTCTTAGCTTTAATTTTAATTACAGAATTGAAATTAAATTATATATTCTATTACCCAAGCTTATTGAGTTTGCAGTTACAATTTTTTTAACCTAATTGAATTTTAAAATTGAAAGTCAATATTTATAATGTATGGTAGAATTATTTAGAAAGATTTTACTTACTATATAAAATCTTAATCCAAAAACCACTCATTTAAAAATAAAATTGGATTGAAAAAAATGTATTCTTTCTCTCACAAAAAGAATTGAAACCAGAAAAAGTGTGACAATCCAAGAGTATTTAGAGTTCAGTTGAACGGTCCGACGTCTTTATTAATGAGTCTAATTACGTTATTCATATATTTTGACTTATTTAACCAAAACTTTCCTTTCTTTACAGAAATTTGCCACGAAAGTTCAATCGCAGAAAGCAAGGATATCCAAAAAAAGTGTCGTGTAACAAAAGTCTACCAAACCACCTTCTTCTTTCGAAATAATATTTTTTTTTTGAAATAAATAAATAGTTAACAAATAAAACCATAAATTCGGTTCGGGATTTTTTTCCGGTAACGTTCGTTCGCAAAATGGCGCGGTTTCGTGGTAACGTCGCGGAAACATCCGTAGAATGAAAATAATAATATCCCTTTTCCTTATCGGGAAACGAAAAAAGATATCCCCCTTGGTTTTGTAGATTTATAAAAAAACAACAAAAAAAGTAAAGTAAAGTAAAGAAGGTTTCAACTATATTTTGGAACCCAAGATCAGTCGTGTTGATCGCCTGATGGATCAGTGTTTAGATCAAAAGTACAAAAATAAAAAGCAACAAAATTCATCGAATCATTTTGCAGCCAAACAATTATGACGTTCTGCAGCCGATTGGTGATAGAATCGGTGCCCAGAATGAGTGTCATATCGTCAAGCGTACCACCGATAACGAGTACAACAACATCAACTTTCAACAAGAAAAAAACAAAATACTTTGACAGCAGATGGCTGTTAACATCGCTGTCAATTGGGATTCTAAGTCTGCTATGTGTCGCCACCGTCAGTGGAGTGCATGTACCCGGGCCAGGTCCGGGAGGTCTATCATCATCAGCTCAGTATACGGCGTTTCCCCGTCGGCGGTCTTCCGCCGATGGCAGTGCGCAGATGCAGTCGCGCGCAGTTGATACCAGAGTTCAGTTGGAGGTTCTCGAGGGTCAGCCACGCGGTACGGTAGTTGGCTTCATCCCAACCAAATTGGGCTTTACCTATAGGTTCAATGAACCACCACGGGAGTTCACCCTCGATCAGAATAGCGGAGAAATAAAAACAAATATGGTGCTGGATAGAGAAGGAATGCGTGATCGTTACGATCTGGTTGTTCTGTCCAGTCAACCGACCTATCCCATTGAAGTTCGAATCACAGTCTTAGATGTAAATGACAATCCGCCAGAGTTTCCCGAACCCAGCATAGCGGTTTCATTTTCGGAGAGTGCAGCACCAGGAACTCGTCTCTTGCTGGACGCGGCAACGGATCGCGATATTGGTGTGAATAGCGTCACCGATGACTATCGCATAGTGGATGGCAATCATGACGACAAGTTCCGCCTAGCTGTGACCACAAATCCTAGCGGTGATGTGTCATACCTGCACCTGGAGACAACTGGAAAACTTGACCGCGAGAGTCGAGGTTTCTACTCGTTAAACATTTCGGCACGTGACGGCGGCAATCCGCCACGACATGGATATTTGCAGGTGAATGTAACCATTGTGGATGTCAATGACAATCCGCCGATATTCGATCACAGTGACTATATCGTGTCGCTGAATGAGTCCGTTCCACCAGGAACACCGGTTCTCCAAGTGATGGCGTCGGATAATGATCTCGGTGATAACAGCAAGATCACATACTATCTTTCGGACACGGAGACTCAATTCACAGTGGATCCTGAGACAGGTGTGATCTCGACGACCGAAAGGCTCTCGTGTCCGCAACAAAATTGTCCGACATACTCGCGACCGGGAAGTAGTTGTCCGAAAAGTTGCGTGTTCACGGTATTTGCCCGTGATCATGGATCACCGCGTCAGGATGGACGTACCTATGTCACCGTGAATCTAGTGGACACAAATGATCATGATCCTGTGATAAGATTTCAATATTTTCCGCCAACGGGTAGCTTTGCCACTGTGGACGAGAATGCGCCAAATGGAAGTGTAGTGGCGGCAGTATCTGTAGTTGATATGGACGAGGGCCTGAATGGCGACACAAGCATTCGGATTATTTCTGGAAATGAGATGCAACATTTTCGGCTAGAGAAGACGCCCAGCTTTGATATTGTGCGTGTAAATGGTGTGCTGGATCGTGAGGAGATTGGCAAGTATAACCTGACTGTGGTGGCAATCGATAAGGGAAGTCCGCAGAGGACAGCTACCGCATACCTCATCATTCATGTCAACGATGTCAACGACCATGAACCAGTGTTTGAGAAGTCCGAGTATTCTGCGGTACTAAGTGAACTGGCACCACCGGGCACCTATGTGGCGAGCATCACAGCGACAGATGAGGACACCGGCGTGAATGCCCAGATTTTCTACGACTTCGTTTCGGGTAATAATAGACAATGGTTTACCATTGATCCGGCATCCGGTCTGATAACAACACGCGCCGCATTAGATCGTGAAATCCAGGGCACTGTAGAGCTAAGCATATCGGCCAGGGACGGTGGTCCGAACCCAAAGTGGGCATATACTCAACTAAAAGTAACCATATTGGATGAGAACGATGAGGCGCCGGAATTTTCTCAACCACATATCAATGTTAGTCTCAGTGAGAATACCCCGGCGCAGACGTTGGTTGCAATGCTTACGGCCGCCGATCACGATCAGGGCACGAATGGCAGTGTCACCTACACGCTACCAGCGATCGTTCAGCAAAAGTATCCCGATCAGTTCGCCCTTGACTCGTTGACTGGTCAATTAACGACAAAGCATCAGCTCGATCGTGAGACGATCGCACTTTATGAGATTTTTGTGGTGGCCCGCGATCAGGGCGCACCGCCGCAATCATCAACGGCTACCGTGTACCTTACCGTCGAGGATATCAACGATAATAGCCCGGAATTTTATCCGAAGCAATATTTTCAAACGATCGCCGATGATACACCGATCGGTGCATCCATACTCAAGGTAACAGCGACCGATCGTGACTTTGGTGATAATGCTTTAATTACCTACAACCTGGAGAGCGGTGGCGATGGTCTATTTACAATTGATGCCCGCTCTGGAGTGATCAGCTTGCGTGGAAATCCCCGACAACCAAACACGGCTACCAATGGTGGTGCTGATGCTGGTGCTGGCAACAAGGCATTGTACAAACTTATAATATCGGCAAAGGATCACGGTGAGAGACGCTCGGAACGCGATGCTGTCGTTGAGATCCTAAAGCAATCGAAAATGGAAAGTTTAGAGTTTGACTCTTTCACTGGATATGAATTCCAGATCACCGAGGATCATGGGAGCATGCCGAATCCAGACATTGGCCGTGAGGTAGGCAGAGTTCAGACAAAGTCATCGTCGCATCATGCATCGATCGAGTATGCCATTGTGTATGGCGATCCTGAGGAGAATTTCGAAATAAATCGTCGCACCGGGGTCATAACGACAGCGAAGAGAATCGATCGTGAATCGATGATTCAATATACCCTAACGATCGTTGCAAGATCCGGATTGGCATACGGCCGTACAACAGTGAACATATCGATTCTAGATCTAAACGATAATGCGCCAATTTTTGCCCACGATCGTGACGAGATCCTGCTCGCCGAGAATTCTGCCGTTGGTCAAGAGGTTTACTTGTCACGGGCTCGTGATAGAGACTCTGGAATTAATAGTCGTGTCTCTTATAGTCTAACATACAATCCCGATGAACAATTTCGCATTAGTGCAGCGACCGGTGTGCTATATCTGAATCGTCCAATCCGTGCTGAGCCGGGGACAGTGTTGCACGTTGAGCTGACAGCGACCGATGGTGGTACACCGCCACTATCCTCCAAGAATACCATCACCATTCAGATAGCCGATGTTAACGATCATACACCTGTCTTCGATCATACCTCCTACGAGACATCTCTTTTGGAGTCGACACCGGTTAATGCGCGTTTCTTTGCCCTAGCCGCTTCGGACACTGATCTTGGAGCAAATGGACGGATATCTTATGAGATCATCGAGGGAAATATCGAAGGGAAATTCGGAATCTTCCCAGACGGATATTTGTTTGTCAAATCGCAATTGGATAGAGAGGAGAAGGACTACTATTCGCTGACGATAGCGTGTAAAGATGCCGGTGAACCATCGCGATCATCTGTGGTGCCGGTGATCATTCACGTCATCGATGAGAACGACAATGCCCCACAGTTTACCAACCAAACGTTTACCTTTAGCATACCGGAGAACGAGCCGGTGGACTCATTTGTTGGCAAGCTGACCGCATACGATCGTGACATTGGTCGCAATGCAGAGTTGATCTTTTCGCTTTCGTCGCAGGAGGCTGACTTTACAATTGATTCGCGTAATGGTTTCATTAAGACGCTGCATCCGTTCGATCGTGAGGAGCTGATGCAGAATCAGAATCAGAATTTCCTACAATTGGAGGCGATCGTGAGTGATAATGGACTGCAGAGATTGCGCGATAAAGTAAAAGTGAAAATCTTCATTACGGATGTAAATGATAATGCGCCGCAGTTCTTGAGGGCGCCCTACAAAGTCCAGATATCGGAGGGATCTGGTGTTGGAACACAGGTCATTCGAGTGTATACAATCGACGTGGATGAGGGCCTCAATGGAGATGTTTACTACTCGATCGCGGATGGCAATCAGGATGGGAGGTTTGCGATTGACGATGCAACGGGTCAGGTGTCATTGGCCAAGCAACTTGATCGTGAAATGAAAGCGGCTTACAAATTGACGATCGTTGCACGGGATGCAGCTTTAAAGGGACAATTAACGACCAGTACGACAATTAGTGTTGAGGTCTTGGATGAGAATGACGATGCGCCGGAATTCACGCAAACAGATACACAGATTTCGGTTAAGGAAACTAGTCCGATTGGGACGGAACTGATGAAGTTTAGGGCCAGCGACTCGGATTTGGGAGTAAATAGCCAAGTGGCATTCTCAATATCGGCGGGTAATCGTAAGGATACATTTCACATTGACCCCATTAGCGGATCGTTGTATTTGCACAAATCCTTGGACTATGAAGATACAACTACTTATTTGCTAAACATCACAGCTTCAGATGGAGGAACACCAAGACTGTCAACGACAATCATGTTTACAGTAAATGTTGTGGACGAGAATGACAATCCGCCAAGTTTTCCAAATACTGCAATCGTGCGACAGATAAAGGAAGGAATTGCTGTAAAAACTCCTATTGTCACAGTGACAGCGGAAGATCCCGACTCGGGCGCCAATGGAAAAGTCACATATGAGATTTCGAAACAAGAACCCGAGGTAAGTGGTGGAAGACATTTTGGTATCAACCCAACTACAGGAGTGATCCATACTTTACAACAAATCGATCGGGAGACAATAGACACATTCCGACTAACAGTTGTGGCCACCGATCAGGCCGATCCGCCAGCAAAGAGATTATCTGCCGAGAAGATTGTAACAGTGATTGTGGAAGACATCAACGACAACGCTCCGGTTTTTGTTTCAATGAATGCCGCAATATTGCCACTTCATAGCAAAAACCACGTCACCCCCGGTCGCGATGGATCAGTTATCATGTACGTAAATGCCCGTGATGCAGATTCCAGCACCAATGGCTTGGTCACCTACGAAATGGTGAGCGGCAATATGGATTTATTCAAGCTGCACCGAAATTCTGGAGCAATTTCATTACGACGCTCCATTACCACCCCAGAGGTTCGGTATCAGTTGGCTCTCAAGGCCACAGACGAGGCTGTCCAATCCGATCGAAAGAGCTCCGATGCCTACATCACGATCATAGCAGCCTCTTTGAACAATAACGGTCCGGTATTCGATCAGCGCGAACAAATCGGTAGTGTATACGAAAACGAGCCGACGGGAACGAGTATACTCACGGTGAGTGCTCGTCTGAATTCCGCCGAAATTGAGTATTATGTGACGAACGTGACTAGTGTCGGTGCTGGCGGCCCAGCTTCAAATCAACAAGTGGACCGACTTTTCGACATTGACACAAAGCTGGGAATTCTATCGACAGCGAAAGAACTGGATCGGGAATCCGGAGTGGATACGTACGAGATTGAAGTTTACGCAATAGCGTTGGGCGGTGCGCCAAGGACCACAAGTACTAAGGTGAGTGAACTTTTATTATTCGAATTGTACTTAATTATTTGACTGCCTTTATGTATATGTGGATTTGAAATGCTGAACAACGTTTTCAGATTCAATCGTTGTTTGCAATTTTTCAACCAGAGGTGTTACATCGATTAGTTCTAAGACTTCCAGGAGAAGAAGTTCAACGCCAAATCCTTCGGATTTCAAGATCATTTTAAAATTTAGTGAAAATTTAGGTTGCTATTGAAATATTATTAAGTGGACTTAAGCCTGAGCTCAAGCTTCTATCCATCATTCATTGGCTCGAGAACGATGCTTCGAGTTGGCCAGGCCAAGCTTCCTAGCATCCGATTTTGCTTGATCTTTGAACTGAAATTCCAAAACAACTTTAGCAAGATCATTTGGGTCCATTCGCTCGTTGTGGCGTTGTATTTTTGTCTCCTAGACTAGATCCACAGCAAGTTTCGCGATAATAAATTCTCCTCCGATAGCACGCTCACAGACAGGACCGTAGATCCGAAGAAGAATTTTTCCTTAAAATCTGCTTAAAATTTGTTGCTCCCTTAAAATTTGGCCCGATTATTAGAATTATTTTTGTCTCTCGAGTTCTGCGTTGTAGTTCTGGTTCTTAAGACAAATCAGCTTCGATTGCCTAGGATTAGTCTTCGTCGGATCTAATCTTCTCTTATGGAGTTAATAATTGTCCCGAGACGGATAAACTCCTTTGTTCTTTCACGATAGTAATATTTATTGCTCTAAAAATAGTGTTCGGAGGATATGTTTGGTTCCTTTTGAATAACATGTTAAGCTGAGATTAATTTGCCTCTCTGATTGGGCTTCCGGGCAGCCTCATAATGGTAAAGATTGCGTCAAAAGTGTGTCATTTTTTTCTAGGTGTAAGAAATGCTACAGTCAATGAAATGAAATGCTAAAGAAGTCTGATGACCAATGTTTTATGGTCGAAAATTGAGGACTTGGACTACGCTTAGCTACAGTTCACTTAGTTCTATAATTGTGCCATCAGAAGTTTATTTGATGTAGCTTGCAGGCAATCAAGAGTAAAATTCATGAAAATATCTGCAAAGCAGGGATCGGATCCAAAGAAAATTAATTGAAAAATTGGTTTGATAGATTCGCTTACCGCTAAGACCTCCGAGGCGTTTCAGTAGTCCTTAAAAACTATTCCTTACTCATTTGAATATAAAACTCTTCAGGCCTTTTTTTCAATCACCCGAAAGAGTCTCGATGATGGTACATTTGGTGCGCATGCGATGATTTTAATGACAGCTGCTCGTCTCAGAAGCTGAACAGACTCGAAAAAAAATATTACTTTCTCACCTGATATCTGCCCGTTTCGAGCATTGTGCGACGTAACCGAATCAGTGTTTTCGAAATCTCGAATTCCTCAACCAATTTGCATAAATGCGAAAAATATTGTCATATATGGATTTGAAGTCAATGAATTGGTAATGAATGCCGGAAAATCGTTGCTCTTTTTCTGGATTTGGGGCAATGTGAAAATTGCGTCTTTTGAATTAGGCAGTTGACGTCAAGTATGGATATGTCAGTATAGTTTTTTAATTTTATTTTCACATCATTTATTTCATTTACAGGTTACATTAAGACTGTAATCTTTTATAGTATGTTCTTAGAATATTCGCTTCAGAAAAACACGGGTTAAGTTTTGATTAGCTAGTTTGAGAAGCTAGTTGGAAGACTACACTTTTGAAATGAGATATATTAGAAATATTTTTGATATTGAAGGGCAATGAGTTCCAAAGTCTAAGAGAAACGATGAAAAACAAATGTGAGGAATTGAGAATTCGGAAAGGAATTATGTTCAGAGTTCTTGAAGAGTGAGTGATAAAACATAGAAAAGAAGGACATTTACTATTAACGATTTTGTGTAAAAATATACATTCCTGGCATTAATGTAGTTAAGTCGAGTGCAACCAAGTACGCCCCTAGCCTACATAGAGATATGATTATATTATCGTATGCCGTAGACATATCGTACTACAACATTAAACGCAATAATGAGTTCAAACAACACTAAACACCCTCAACAATCTAAGCAAGAGTAGGGCTTTCAGCAGCTTTCTTCGTGTATCCATTGGGGTATAGTTAGCGCTAAGCCACAATTTTGGAAGACATCCATATAAACGAACAACCACCAAGTTGATATGATTGTATTCAGATAGACTTCGGTTAATTATAAAGCCAAGGCTAATGACGGATTCCACAGTTGAAATTTTATTATTATTAAGAAGAAGATCGAGCAGTAGATTTAAGTTAAACAGAAGTAATAATTCATTTGGCACTGACCAATTATAAATTTTATGCAGTCTATCATTTCTAAGTAGGACTAGTTCATTTAATTTACTGAAAGGCTTAGCTAAGTGGAATTGGACGTCATCTGCGTACAAATGAACCGAAAAATATGAACATACAGAAAAGTTTTGGTCCTAGAATTGAACCCTTCTTTACATCTTGTTTTACTTTATTAAAAAAAGTCTGCAAGTTTGAAAGACTTGAATCTCCGCTCCTTTAAAGCAAATAGTAGGTGCATTCAATTTTTAGTACGTAAGTTAAGTTGAAGTCAACATTGATTTAATATTTTTCTTTGAAGTCATAAGTCAATTCTCCTTTCATCGATTGAAGTCAGTGAATTCAATTTAAGTTGTTTGAATTCATTTATAGTAAGTGGATTTACTTCAGCGTTTTGTGGCTCTTCAACATTTTATCAGCCAAATCGTGATTGGGATAAGATTTACTTTACTTCTAGTCCGATTGTTGGGTTTGGCGGCTCAAAAAGATATAAAGATTTTAAGCAAGATGACTTGTGAAATATTAAACACTTACCACGGGCGTTTATTTTGGGTCGTATTTCAAAAGTTTCATATTACTTTTTATAACGTTTTTAGCCTCTGCAATTTCATTTATTGCGTGAAGAGGGTCATCAAAGCAAAGCCTACATCTGGTTGAAGTAGATGCATTGGCGAGGTCATCTACTGCGGAATATATACAAATTCACTTGATTCGTATTGCCAAAAAAATCATTGTCTAACATTTTTTCCCCACTTTGCAAAGGAATTCAAATTGTTTCTATTGAATTCAATGACTTCGGCTGAATTCATTTTTGTATTTGAAAAAATCCAATCATTGAATACACCAATTGTGACTGTTGGTATTTTCAAATCCCAGTCGTTTTTTAGCAAAATGACCTCAAATCATTCTTGGTGGAACCATTAGAATTATCTTTCCAAAACATTCAATTCTTTTAAAACTCTACTCCATGCCAATTTTAAAGCTTGCAGCAAGGTTTTTGGATTTTCTTATAGAAGTCCATCATTAACATACCATTATTTACACATCTTCTGACATGAAACTTCGTTCGAACGTGGATGTTGATGTCAAACGATTATGTTAAATAGAACCAGTTCTAAATGCCATTTAGAACCATCTCAACTCAATTGAACCTCTGATTGTTAAGGAATAACTATATACTTCAAAAGTAAAATTCAGTCATCATTGGTGACTTTTTGAACTATCAAATGATTTCCGCATTTTACTTGCCTTCTTCAGCTGAAAAAAATTCCATGCTAATCTGTATTATGATTGAAATTTTTGATTTAACCAAAAAGGCATCGCTTCATTGTTACAACAAAAGCAAAGACACAGGATTGTCGCTCCACTGTTCCAGTCGATCTGGAAATTTACACATGAATCTTTACGTGGGCAGTACTCGTAAATAATATAAATCCCTACTCATTAGCTCGGCTTTGCACTGCACGCCATGTGGTAAATTGAGGTTCAATGTTCCAGAGAGATCCACTCGCATCTTCTGCAGAAGTTTGAATTTCTCGCCCCACAATGTTCAGCGCACATGCGAGTATCTGAAAAGATTCAAACTGTGCTGGCTCGAGAACCAATGAAGTTACGGCATAAAAGGATAAACTGAGTTACGGTTATACAAAGATTGCAGAAAAAAAGCAACAAAACCAAACAAAAACCAATTGAAATCTGTAGATGCTTGTTGGGTTCATGCTTTGGTTGTGTCCATTAAGAAAACGTAAACGGTCATACTGAATCGTCGCGCCTTGGAATGCCTCGCAAGTGTAAAAAATATCCACGTATGATGGTTGCCATTTTTAAGACTTCCAGCGTAGGTTCTCGACGGTCGGTTATTTATCGTTTGTTTTGCAAATGATTAACAGAACTAATTGCATGAGTCCATCAATAATATTTTGAGGCCAAATTTCACTTTGCCGATATGTATTTTTCTTTTCGTTTGTTCCAAAATGAAAGCTCATGATGAGGGTGGAGTATTGAAACAAAGATAAGTTTGTTTTTTATGCGTCAAAATGAAGCCACCATGGAGCGAGTAATTTATCCTGGCTTTGCTCACAAAGAGTATTGAGTGACGTAAATTGCTTGCAAGGGTGATACGCTTGAACCGTTTATTCATTGTTTTGTTTGTAGGCTTTTAGTCAGTACATTGTGTTGGTGTTCCTATAAGTCTTACTCATAAAATAAAATAGTTTATAAATTTTTACGTGACAGAGTTGAGTAGCTTATTTTGGGAATAATCGTTGGCAATATTAATTGTTTAGTTTCTGTTAAGCTGAATCATTTAATCCGATCGCTTTTGCCAACTTTGTATGAGCATTTCATTATTAGTGGTGATCTTCTGAGAGATAGGTGACTAAATCAGCTCCTTGATCTTACGTCGAAATGGCCAAAATTGTAGTCCATGCCTCATTCTCACTGATTTCACAAATGCCTTTCTTTTCGACCAAATATCCTTCAATATTTTGAACTGAACTGATTTCAACAGGAGCAGTTTAGGATGCAATTTTTTAACATATTGATTTCCCTACGGACTGTAAGAATATGTTTCACCCGATGCATTGGTTCACATAAACTTCAAGCCATCAAACGTCATCGAAGACCATATTCCCATATTCCAAGTGGAAGCAAAGGCTGGAAGAAGTACTCTATGGCTTGGAATGCTTAGTGACTCTGCTAGTCCTCCAGTTTAAATGTTTTTTTGAAAAATACTCAGGAGTTTGCAAAAGAGAGGTGCTGTAATATCGCTTCTTATTTGATAGTTGATAGTTTCTGGCCAAAGATAGTTTCTTAGTCCCGAATTATTTATGGATTTTGAGATGGTTTACGAAAGCGATGCAGCTTTTTCGGAATCCTTTTTCTTCACTTATCAGTCAGCAACTCTTCCATATAAGTGACTATTATCCCATCTGTATTGAATTGAGCTCATCAAATGTGTTTGAGGAGATAAGGGTAAAAGAACCCGTCATCTTGATAAATGTGGCCAGTTAGCAGCTATACAATCTGATTTCAAGTCTAAAATAAATTCTTTAAATGAAAGCTTTAAAGTTTATCGAGGTGACCTGACCCTATTGTGTCTTCAAAATTGAGAAACAAAGGGCACCACTTCGGACTAAGAGACACAGATATCGGCTTGGTTGACATCTATTTGGTGTCTTTTTTAGTGTTGTTGATAGAAACATATTTTTTCTTTGTTCTGAAATGAAGCTCAGATAATTATGTAAGAGTTCTGCAGGGTTCTACATTGGCCTCTATGTTATTTTCATTGATTTTGTCAATGCTCAGATTTAAATTACAAAACTAGACGTTTTTCTTAAGCGAGATCGCTTGCTGCAAATGAAATCTTATCTGCTGTTAATACTTGGCTCTTTTCAATGGACTTCTGATATCTATCTAGTGATAGTGCCACATGAGAATTTTTTCAACCCACAAAAGCGGTGAAATAACATCACCTTGAGGCGGTAATACGAAAAAGGGCCTTCAGTAGTGGACCGCATCACTACCTGATAGTAAAGACGCAATAATTTATTTAGCGGAGAAGAGAATAGCTAAACCTGTATTCTACAACCTAAGCTACTAAAGGTGTGAATAAAAGGATTGTATTTGGACCCATCTCCTTTCAGCTTATGGCTCAAAAAATTTGGTGCAAAAAAATAATGTCCTATGACAGCCCAGCCCTCTCTCATTGAGTATTTGCATGAGCATTAGCTTACGATTTGTTGGCGAAATCATTTAAGCACCTGACTTTCAATTAAATCAATTGAAGGGTCCCAAGTTGGAATCTGAGAGTAAGTCTTCAATTTGTACCCGGGTTTCGAATCTGGACCAGTCTCCATAGGGATTGCTGTGATATCGGAAAAATGGCGTTACCTTCCAGGAAAAGTCTTAAAACTGCACTTACAAGTAATTCCACTAATGGGAAATAAAATACTGCGAATTAAGTGAATGCAAATAATTAAAAAATCATGGGGCTGCACCAATAGAGCCATCGAAACCAAAAAACATTACGGTTTCAAACAACGACACAACCTTTCAATCCTTTTCCTAGTCATTCCGCTTGCTCTGTGGATATACATTATAAGGGTTGTTATATTCCCTTGAGCGAGCAAATTAATTACTGATATAAAAATTAAGGCATTTGTTCTCAGGCGAACCAGAAGAAATTTCTGAAGCAAAATATTAATTCATTTCCTAAAGAAAATAATAATTCTTTTTTTACGCAATTACTTCAAACGCCTTTCGCACTCAAATCGGACGTTAACATTCCTCTTGTCGCATTGACATGCAAATCATATTCATGTCACAATTCTCAACGTTCACCTACTCAAACAATAATCCATATATGTATCTTTCACACTAGAAAGGCACCGCAAATACTTCAACATCACACGTACCTCTCTCTAGTGTGACAAAAAAAAACCCATAAAAATTTGACATCGAAACAGTACGGCCTCAAGGCATTCGATGTACAAAATGAAAAAAAAAAAACAACAAATAAAGCTTTCCGTTCAAGAACTACATCTGTCAAATGTCAAGTCTGATCGATTGCCACAATGATACCAGCCGACATTGCCCGGCACCCATACTTCTTATCGTCTTTGAGAGCTGTCGTTGGTTTCTAACTCAAATCTGAACCCTGCTGCCATTAATCAATATCATATTAATCCAATTTGCATGCAATACCCCCTTCCATTCGCGGACAAACAAAACTAAAACCATTCTCTACTTGGTTGTCAATTTCAGTTCAATCGCATAAGTGGTCACTTGAAGTTTACTCGAATGTCAGCCGAAAGTGGTCCGTTTCTTGGCCGGCCAGTTCCTCAATCTATGGGTAAATGAACTACAAGCAAACAGCACACCACACGGCCTGTCGAAATATTTTCTTGTAAATTAAATAATAAAAAAAAACGATACTTGTAATTGGTCGGAAACAATTGAAATGTGAGAGCGAAAGAGACCTCCTGCCGAGATTTATTTGCGTTTAAGATGCTTTTAAGCGACGGCAAGAGCTACACTACCATTGGCAATTGTCTGAACCAGAAAACACAATATTTGAATAAAATTTGGACAAGAAAAAAGCCAACCAGTCCACCATAGATACACACACAACACTTTGAGATACTTTCTAAGAATCATTATGAATTTCGTTTGTTTCCTTTTGAAATCATGGGCGATCTTGAAAAGGCGTTAAAGTATATGATTCTCAGAATGTGGACAAGGAGAGCGGGGAATGAGTCGCGATAGCTGCCTGAAGTGACACTCTAGCTAAAGATTTCTAGTGAAAGATTAAAAGATATGAATGTTGTGGGGACGACACACGAGGCTGGCGGAGTCTTGAATCTCACCACTTGACCACTTGAATGAAACGAAAGTGTCAGATTTGAAGGAGAGAAATCTAACGATCTTACGATAGCGATGGAAAATTCCTCGGAAATTGTTTCGCAACACTAAATCAATATTTCCGCACGATTTCGTTGCAGTGCCAGGTCAGCTGCGAAATGAAAGGGCGGTCCTATTATTGTCGTCGCAGTATGAATTGTATAAATCTAATTCTGTATGCTTTGGTGTAGAATTTTCGTTATCTGAAGTGTTGCCTTTCGATGGATGTACTATACTCTTCACCGCAGTGAGTTATGAAGTTTTGTATGAGTTTTTGGTTACAAAGGAATTCAGATAAATTATTTCAAACTTTGACTTTCACGAGCGAAGCAGTAAAATTGATGCAGATTTGACCGGAAAGAGTACACCCGAAGACATATAAGGAAATGTTGGACATTTTTGTTAACAGATAGCACGGACGTTATGGTTACCAGAATGTATTGCGGGTGCCATCGATCCCATAATATTGAGGTTCTAAAACGTTGCTTTCTGGGTGAAACGTAAAAAGATTGCGGTAGTCACTGAATGGGTCTCATAATGGGTCCACAGGCAGAGTCAAAAATGTTCCCATGCCAGTGAGACAAAGAAGTGCCCGTAGTGTCGCTGAGGCTTCAGTTGCAGAAAGCCCAAATGTGTCTCTCACACGTCGTTTTCAAGCGTTGGGCATCTCTGTGACGTCGTTGTGACGAATTTCGCGAAAAGATCTTGGCCTTCATCCTTACAAGATTAAATTGACGCAAGAACTGAAGCCGCTTGACCACCAGAAGCGTCGTATGTTCGTGAATTGGGCTGAGCAAACGTGAAAATGATTCGGATTTTCATCGAAAAATCATCTTCAGCAATGAGGCTCATTTCTGGCTGAAATGCTCCGTCAATAAACAAAATATGTGGTACTGGTCAGGCAACAATCCACACGTACTCCATGAGTCATCATTGCATCCCGAAAAAATTACAGTTTGGTGTGGTTTATGGGCCGGCGATGTCATTGGGCCGTACTTCTTCCGTGATGATCAAGACCTGCACGTTACTGCGAATGGGGATCGCTACCGCTTAATGATAACCGAATGTTTTTGGTCCCAATTGGATGATATTGACTTGGAGGACATGGTCCAGTCGCTTGGCCGCCTCGGTCGTTCGATTTGATGCCGTTAGACTATTAACCGTGGGGCTACGTCAAGTCTATGGTCTATGCCAACAAGCCAGTGACGATTGATGAACTTTGTACGAATATCGAACGTGAAACTACAGCATTATCGGTAGATTTATGCCTGAAAACCATCGAAAATAGGGTTCAGCGTCTGGACTTCTGCAAGCGTTCCCGTGGTGGCCATTCAAAAGAAGTCGATTTCCATGAATAATGGCATCGAACGTACTTTCACAGGAATAAAGAATTTCATTGATATCCAAAACAGTTTTTGTTTTATTTAAATAAGTTATTATTTATTATTTTATTTTGTAGCGCTACATTACCGTTTAAGAGTTTTCTCACAGCTCCTTGTTTTCGTAGGTAAAGTCTCGAGACAGACCAAATGGCATCAAATGACGGCATTCGCTCCGCTTATATCATAGAGTCCTATGACACATGAATAGAATATAGATAGGAATTTAAAGAATAACCAACCCACCTTCCTGGCGTGATGCGTCTAGAAACTAATTTTTGAGGACACTGCCTTGACTAAATTTTTCAACATCAATAATAAATATATTCTATTTTATGGAGAACTTCTTTCAATTTGTCAAAAGACTTGCTTCGGGTGCATCAATTTCATTACAATTTGGCAAAATAATTTTTGTAATAAGTTCGGAGAGCAAACAATTTGAAAAAACTAATATATGAGCTTCCTTTAACATGAAATCCATTTATCAATAAATACCTTTTAAATAACCAAGCCAACAATATGAATTTTATAATGAATTTTTTTTTAATTAAAATGCGTTTTATGAGTAAATTAAACATAATCAATAAAGTAACGATGTAACGATTCTGTTTTAGTAAAATTTTCTACTATTTTCAACCTTTCTGATGGCTTACGTTTTTTAAGGCCCCAATTACTAAAATAATTACGATCTGGTTTTTGATAAATATTTAAGCATTATCTTCAAAAGGTTGCATAGAAAAGGGAATATGATATTCCCAAAGACATAAAGACATAAAGTAAAATATTAAGCTATGTTTATTTATCACTTACAATATTTAAGCATGAGACATAAGTTATCGTAGACATGCTAACCCTGTAACTAATTCCAACTCAATTAAATAAATTTTTCCCACAACAAATAAAAAACAATTGACATCCTCCATCAACTAATCCCAACGCACCATTAACAACACACACAGAAACATAAAAGAAGAAGAAAACTAAATTATTCGAAAAACGAAAATCCCTTCACGCTACCACTTTCTTAATCTATGTCATAAAAATAACGTCCCCAGCAATAAAGTCACTCATCGAAAGACATTTCTATAATCACTTCCAATTTTCCCAACCGCCATAAAATCTCGATAGAATGCGACCCCAATGAAAATCATCACCGCACTCCGGCTACCCATGACCAGAGAGTCCCAAGCCAAGAAACACCACTATGCACACCTAATTACCGAGCATAATAAATTGCTGCGACGACTTAACTAACCAACCGAATAGACGACCAGTCCTTAGAACTTGACTTTGTCTATCCTTCAATATCCACACAAGCATCCAATGCTATCGAATCGAATGTCTCTATATACGATAAAAACCTAGCCCTAGTGGTGTGACTTGTCCACCATTACCCGGCCAATAATAAATGTTAATCCATTATTTGATTTATGAAATTTTATTCTCGCCTTCTCTTATTCTACCATTTTTACGAGAATGATCGCCTCCAATACAACGCCACCAACACCATCACCACCCAGAGTTATCGGGTTGCAACGACGGAGACGCAAACTAGCAAAAGTGCCACAATAGTGAAACATGAGAAACCACTTTTCAAATAAAAGTATAAAAATAATTCGCACTCTGCAAAGGCACCAGCAGCTAGCACTCTTCTGTTAGACCGACCGAACTCAAAAGCATATCGATTTAAGTAAACTCAATTCAACATCGCTGCTGTGGCTGCAAACCCTTTGCATCGAACAAGCAGGGGTGAGGGAGAAAAAACGGTTCTTGAGCGGCTGCAGATGCAGAAGCCCCACTAGCCAGCCAGCAGCCAACAAGATGATCGTCGTCATCATCATCATCATATTTTTTTTTTATTTCATCATAGGACATTTTTTTGTTCTACCATAAAGAAGGGTTTACGTCGATGCCATTTTTATCCATTTCAATGATCCTCGATGGTCGGTTCTTCTCTGTTTGACTGAGGGCCAGCAGCGTTCAACTGAAAAGGGACGAAATAAATGGCGGAGGTGTTTAATTAAATTAAAATCATTCCCTTGGTAAATGTGGCACACTGCTGTATCTCCCTTCTGGTGAGAAGAACACTCGTTTTTTTTTTCCTTTATTTTGGATGCTCAAAAGGGAGGCGCATAAAATGTTATCACGAAGAGAAAGAGAGAAAGACATTGTGCAGGAGTGAATCTTTTTGCATTTTTATTAAGGTGTCAGGTGACAATTACACACCATGTTGGGTTCTATTAAAAATTATTACACGTGAAATCTGTCGTGCAGGCATGGAATTCGCTTCTTAGTCGCGTTTGCCACCTCGGAGGACGTTCGGTAAGAACATGTCAGGTATTCGAGTTGCTTTCAGATGTTAATTTATCTACATCGTGCACAAGTGTATTCTTACTGTTTTCGAGCAGCAGAAATTGATTTTTAAGACAGTAGAAAATTAATGCAGATTTCTTTGGGACTGTTAGAAGAATTTTCAAAAGAGTTGGCTTGCGAACTCGTAAGTGTTTTTTTCGCATTGGAAGGTTATTGCGTATGGTCCATTATAGTGGCGACTTAAGTTTAAAAGCAGTTAACTACGAAAGGAGCAGCAATATTAAAAAAACACATATTTAAAATTCTTAGCTGAATTGTAAGAAGTACAACAGGGAAACTTTCTGGTAAACGGCAAAAGCACTTATCTTGGGGCAACTTGTTTTGCGAAGAAGTTAAAGAAATTAAAATTCTTTTATTAACTGACGATTTCCTGAACTAGTAAAGAAACAATTAATTAATAGTTGCTCTTTCATTGAATTAAAGGTTGTCTTAGAGCACATCAGATGTTCTCTTGCATATAATTTATTAACCTAATCAATAAAAAGACATGGGTTATAAAATAGAGTAAGACCTGCTCTTCGTCAAAAAGATCACAACTTACCAGCAACATTTTTACCGCCAGCACAGGCAATTTCATAGATTGAATTCCATATAATTAAGTTTTTACCCTCGAAGAATTTCCTAAAACATGTCCTCGTGTCTTGGACCTGTTTTCGTACATTTCAGTTGAATCGTTTCTTCGGTATGCCGCTGAAGATAATCTCTCCATAATAAAGGTCTTCATATTTTTACCCTTATAAGGTGCCATCCTTATCCTTAGGTGGAATTTTTGTTTGTTCTCCGAGTTCTTCATGCGTTCTTTTTCCCTTGAAGCAAAGACATTGCAATTATTGTTTAGAACATTCACGTAGAAAGTATTTTATGGTGTCATGCTCCTCTTTATCTTGACCGACCCAAATAACTAGCTCACTTTGATTTATGTTTTGTTAGTTCCTAGCAAAAATTAGTGATTATTTTCTGGCGAGTTCGTCTACCGTACCATTGCCATCGATGGTTTTTGGGTAAAACAATCGATGCTTGAAGAAGGTAGAGAAATTGTTTGTAATCAAGTTTATTAAGAAATAACTGGCTTAACTTGTGCGCTAAAATTGTTTTTTTTACATGAATTCAAAATGACCGAGATATTTTGAGTCAACCGATAAATTCAAATATATGGAAGAACTGTAGACTTTAAATATAATGCGGCATGGCGAAATAATCACAGCCTTACGACTTCAAAAAACGGAATAAAATAGCATTCCAAGCATATTGAATTTTATCTTAATACTTTGTAAACTATCAGTTCCAACGAGTGGCTTTTCTTGCATAAGCTGGAATAGCAACCTCTTCGTTTTTTTGATGTGAATACACCGCCACTTCATGAGGCAGGAAAATTCCAAAATAGATATCATATTCCATGTTTGTCACAAGACATTTTACGTAAAAGATTCATATTCATTCGATGCTGTTCACGAAAGTTCTGCCTGGCTTCGTATGAAGAAAACAACAACACCATTTAACTCAAACATACTTTAAAGTAAATCTAAAAAATGTTCATTTATTTATCTTCACTACAAAGTGATTTAAAATTACTTCCCATCGTTTCACAACGTCTCGCTCAAATTATGTTATGTTCAACCTACTGACCAACCTGAGAACATTCTTCCTTCTTTTCATTTCATTTAACGAATATTACAAAATACAAATATTTCAATAAAGCATATTCCAACACGTTCCAGTTGAGTAATCAATTTGTTCCGACTTCGCGGCACCATCAAGATACATCAAATGGTCATGAGTCTGTTCCGGCTTCATTCGTAGTTAAATAAAAAATCTACAATAAAACTAAATCCAAACAGAGAATAAAACCCCAAAGAAAAACACTGCAGCAAAATCTAATTTCCTAACATCGCTCACTAATGAAAGAGGCGAGACTAGGGGAAACGGTTGTAAAAACAGAAAACAACCAAAACTAAAGCATTTGATGGGTATTAATGGTACTTCATTTGGCACACATATACTACAGATATTCTGGAGAAGAAATCATTTTCAAAGTTGGCCATCGACCTGTGCTCTAAGATACATATCTGTTTGCCATCACTGTGCTCTGCTGTTCTTGATGATCATCCAATTCTTGATTTTTTTTTGTATTATTTCTTTGGAAAAATCAACACTAATGTTTGAAATAGAAATACAAAAAAAAAATAGACTGGCTAACTTCAATTCTTCTTCTGTTGTTGTTCTTTCCTACCATTACCATTATTGGGCATTTTTGTTGTTGTTGCTCATCAATTTTTCGGTTGAATTTTTTCTCGTGTTCAAATAAATTGGAGAACAATTTGTGACTAATGAGCTGCTATACATCATGTTGCCATTTTTTTTTGCGTTATTCTTTTGGTTTTGTTTTGGCCGATTTATGTAGTAAGATTAATAACCGGTTTTGAAGAGTTTTGAAAAAAGCTTAGAATGGATAAAAAATTGCCTGCTTTTTTCTGGTTTACATCTTAGTTCTATGGCTTTGTATAAGTGTATTAAAATACATCAGATTAAGAACTGATTTCCTTTAAAAATGAGAAAGTTTAGTAGGACATTAATTTTTTTTGCGAAGAAGTCACTCAACTGAGAGTCGCCTTGTTACACTTATTCTTCGACAACATTTCATCTGAATTCGAGATACTCATTAAATTCAAGTCCATTGAAACTCAAATGAATCATTTATCTTTTGGTGGCTTATTAAATGTTAAATCATTTATCTTATTCTTCAGTTCTACTCGTACTCATATGAAGACACTGAAACAAATGTTCAACTCTGATGGCTATGGATTCTCTTTTTTTCTCGTTTGTCTTCAAATTGATTCTTGCGTATAATTTTCGAATTCGTCTTAAGACTACAAAAATGCATTTCCTGCTGCCTTTTAGAAGCATAGCACGAGAGTATTAATAGCAACAACATAATGGTATGTGGACGAATGGATGGGTTGAAACCGAAACATTTGTTTAGGGTAAGGGACCGCAGGAGATCACTTTTGAACTCTTTCACATTTATAAGAATACAAACAAACAAATGATGGGAATAATATAAGAAAGGAGAAAAAAAATTAAATGCTTGAAAAACCCACCGCCGGCCGCGCAGCGCCAAGCATGTGATTTCGAAGACGAAAAAAAAATTAGTTAATTAATGAATGCAATTCTTACGATTGACGTTTGATTTGAGAGAATTTAATGATTTGCATTCCCAATATTACAAATGAGTGCACATAAACTCCTTTCTTTCCTTTTAATTTTAATTAATTAGGAACTGCATTCTGATGTTTGATAACGACGATATGAAAGCTCTGATGAAAAGTTCGCTGGCCAGCTCTTTCATTTTCAGTGTGTTTGTGGACAATTTTTAAATAAAGCCTAAAAAAAATAAACAAAAAAAAGACAAGTCCCTAATCTTTTGAATACGGGTTGTTTTTTTTTCCTACTGGAATAAATCATTTGCTTACATAACTCATGGAGGTGTGATTTCTGTGACAGTCTTGATAGGTAAACGAACATTGCCTTAATAAAGACGTATGTCTGTCAGATCGACGTTTATTTATAGGCTCTTTTTGGCAATAATTTACATTTGTCAAACAAATATGCAAATGAGGCATCGGGTTCCATTTTGTTAGTTTTCATAGAGACCCAAGTCAATAAAATGATTCCTGTTTTCCTCGTGATTCGCATAAAAAATATTCTTTTTTTGTTTGTGTTAATAAGACTGAACACAATTACTCGTAAAGTTAGTGAGTATTATAGCTTAGAAAGACTGAAGAAAAAATGCTCATAGACATGTGTTTCAGTTAAGATTTGTAAGCCAATGAGCTAGAAACTGACAAATCAAAAAAATTACTTAGTTTCGTGCTATTGATTACTATATTGACAATCAAAAAAATTCTGTAGAAGTAAAATAAAAGAACAATTATGAAATATTGATAGTTTGAGTTCACGTCACAAAAAAGGGGCTTCAGAAGCCAGAATAAACTTAACACACCTCTAGGAGATAATATAACTTTTGTTAGAAGCGCAAAGTTTCATCTTTGGTGTAGTCACTGGTAGAGGAATGAGAGCAAATATACTCCGTCGTTGCAAAAGAGAAAATGACTTTTTCTTATTCCATACAAGTAAAGAAAGCTCAAAAATATTTTACTCACTTAACCAGAAAATTTTAAATATGGTATCCCGAAAGGTTTGATGATTTATCCGTTTTCCTGAAACGCCCTGAAAAATGTTTGAAGTGCAGTTAGACGTTCATGAAAACCAGCACGCGTATAAAAGAGGAAAGTCCATGGAGGAGGCATTGTTGGGAAGGTGTGTTTTCTGTCATTTTGAGAACTAGAACTTAGAACTATTACATCAATACTTGAGTTCGGGTTATGTTTATGGAAAGACTAGTTGCACTATGATCTTATATGCAAAAAGAAATTCAAAGGCTCAAGTTAGCGCGAACCAAGATGGGAAATAAAAAAAATATAAATCGCGTTAAAAATCCAGCCCAATAATAAATGATAGTCCATATATACTGTGTGACTAAATGGAACTTAATTTATCTCAAAGTAACACAAAGAAATAATAAACGGTAAGCTGTTAAGGGACCAGTGATTCTTAGGGCGTAAACTTAATATTTGTTCATGTTGTTTTGCCATAAGTTCTCTTTTAGAAATTGTTTTATACAGAATTTGTTTCATTGATTATTTTTCACAAATTTTTTCTTTTTTGCATATGGGTTTTCTATTTCTGGTAAGGCTAAACCACTAGTTTTCAAATTACTTTTTTATCGAATATTTTATAGTAGAATTCATCCTTTAAAATCTACCTCGAATTGCGTTCACTCAGATCGTTGAATAAGCTTTTAGTTTTGTTCACCGAAGAAACTTAGATCTTTCTTTACTGCGTCATCCCACTGGTTTAAATGCGATTGTTTTTCGAACGAGCTTTGTTATTTGTCCTTTTTAACTTAATTTTAGTTTATCCTTGAGTCTTATTTTTGCCACTCTGGTTTACTTACTTGCAAAATACTTTGTGCTCCTCTATTGCCTGCGAGGGCAAATGCATAAGCACCTTCCTTATAGATTGTACCTTTGGTGTTGAAGTGTGATATTTTAAAGAATTGCAATAAAATCGCATGATAGCGCGCTGCCTTGTGCAAATCCTTTTCTAGCATAAAAGCTTTTGGGGAACTCGTTTTCGACCTTAAAAGAGCGGAGATCGCGCTATTTCATCATCCTGTACAATCCGAAGAATTTTCAAGGGATGCAATGACTGAAAATGGTTCTGTTCAGCCTTTAAAATCTTGTAAAAAGGTGATGAGTACCGATATGGAACTCCTGCGTTTTTAATATATTTGCCTTAATGTAAAACAGCAATCGATGCGAAAGCCATCAAGGAAAGTTTCTTTGTAAGTCTGATTGGAAAAAATAGGTTCCATTATAACACGATAATGAATAAAAGAACAAGTTTACCAAACATCAACATACACAAGGAGATTTGGTCGGCTCAAAATCAATAAACTTTTCAGCAAGTTGACCACGTTTCGATCTTTAAGCATTTTGGATGCCCGGACGTGTCGATTCGGACTTCTATTCAATTGCAGTCAAGGTTATAAACAAGTACGGCTCCGACTGCAAGAGACCGAAAGCAGGCCTCACGGATCCCAATAATTCTCAAGAAAATCCTATAATAACAGTAACAAGCGCAGAATACCATTGGCATTTCATCCGTTGTGAACATTTTTCTCAAATGGACTAAACATGAGTTCATCTTTTTTTCGAAACACCCGTTACCCGTTGTTCTAGCAAGAATTTGCAACTGGAGTCTTGGAATTCTGCAAAAAAACCGAAATTGTAGTTGTTAGAATATCAACCAATGACGAATAAAATACTGCGAACTGAGCGAATACAAAAAAGTCAATATCAAGCTATGCTTCACGCTCAAAATTTTAAAATCCATTTCGCTGTTATCTGGCGTGTGGTTCTCCTTCACTGTTTTTATATTCTTCGCCTTGTGAAAAATAATTTTATAAATATCCCTCCCGGAAAAAACAAATACAATCATCGGAAAAATCTTAATATGACGTGTCCACTCCACATCGAACCAATTCAGGATCAATCTCGTTGGTACTTTAAAGTCAAATCTAAATAAACCACTTTCTCTCTACAGTCGCTATCATAGAAAAGCACCTCATTTTCAGCACCTGACGACGCCTTTTCCGTATTCCCCATCGATTGCGATTCCCTTTTGCAGTCTTTCTCTCCAAAAAAAAAAACGAGCCAATGTAAAGCAGAAAAGTGAAGACTAAAGAGGCGACTCTTTATCAAAATCTGAAAGAGCACTAATGCGCTTTTAATGTTAGCTGCTGATACCAATTTTGATTACAGCCGAACAAAACCACCACAGCAGTCCTTCGCGCTGTCGCCGCCCCACGCCGCGCCGCCACTGTCTCTGAGTATCCATAATAAGGCAACAAAACGATTAAAAAGGATAAAAGCCAAAGAAAAAAGCGAAAAAGTCCACCAAGAAGAAAATTTCACAATAAATCTGCTTTATGAAGTCAAAGCAACAGGAACGAACCAAGGACTCAAGTTTAACTTCATGCAGATCAGTTTGGGGCGACTCGCCAGCCGCCTGGATCTCGTGCGTTGGGTTTATGCGTACAATGCACTTCTTCTTTTCTACTTTTCACAATTTGAATGGGCCGCATTCGGAAAGTCATTACCGATAAGGAAGTGTACATAAAGGACTTATTTGCGAGTGCTGGAATTCCTGCGCTGTGTGTGCATAAATCGGAGCTGAGCGGTGCCTGCGACTGCGATTGCGACTGGGACTCATCTCGGTGTAATCAGGATTTGAGGGAAATTTATTTCATCTGGTCCATTGATTCATTTATTTGTTCCTTTATCTCGCATTCGTTCGTTTCATTGCGTGTGTATTTGTTGCTAAATGAGGACGCCGTGCCGCCGCACCGAGGTGCCCCAATCTTAATGCATTCGCTATCTTGCACTCTGTCTCTCAAAAAGTTTGATGTTTCTGCTTTTTTTTTTTTGGTTTTCTTTAGTTCTTTGATTTCCAAGTCCATTGTGTGTTTTTGGAATCCGAGTGCTCTCCCGATGGTTTCAATTTTTTATCACACCACATCCAGCAGCGGATACAAGTAGGTACGAGTATTTTCGCAGTCCTTTTGGGATTGTCGGTGAATTGAATTTTATTATGCCATTGTAGATTGTGCGGATGAAGGATGCGTGTAATCCATATACAGCCCGTTACGTTCGGGGGCTTTATCATTATTTGGCAACAAAAACAACAAGACATGTCGGATGCACGACGAGAATATTTCAATGAAAATGCCTGAAAGGTGCAAGGGGGCTCTGCATCTGACTCTGACTGGTTGCTTTAGTGACACGAACATGGAAATCAGGAAACACATTTGGTTGCGGCTTTAAACTTTTTTTTTGTGTTTGAGGAAAGTCAAATTTGTTGCGAGAGGCAGATGTGATGACATGTTATCTGCAGGGACCATATGTTAATGGTAAATGATAGCAATGAAGCTCAACAGTGGTCATTTTGCCTTTTGTGGTCGTGCTGCTGCAGTTTATGGTAGCTTGAGTGAATTATTTTGGAATTGACATCCACTTTTTTGTGCAAAAAAAAATTAACAAATGCAGGAATTTCTGCGAAATGTTAGTTTTTAAACAAAAGCTTGCAAAATTTGTCAATCGAGTGTGTTTATCGCTGGCGGAAGTAATTTTCGAACCAAGTAGGGTGCTCATTCTGTATTACGATTTGTCATCTGTCAAGAAGACAGTAGCTGGAATTTATTTTGTCTCGTGGAATTTCTTGAACAAAAAGCTCCATCAATATTCGTGTCAATTCATTTTAAGAGTTTTAAATACATCTTGTATTTCTTTGCTCGACTCTATTCCAAAAAAGAAGATCGATTCTGTTGGAAAAAATTCAGTCTTTCGGCAGTTTCTTTCTTATGATAAATTCAAAAAATTAATTATAATAAAAGCTAAAAACAAAAGCTTCTTTGATTGGATTGGCAGGACTTCATCCTTTTAAACACTTCTGCAGTCCATTTTCAATGCTTGATCAAATTATTTGCCATGAAATAGATCTAATGTGCTACTGCTGTTGGTAAAGCCTGATATAGATTCATGCAGTCAATATTTTTCAAAATCTCTATAAAAAATCTTAGAATGCAGTCTGTTAGTTTTGTTCCCCAAACAGAAGAAACCAAAGTCCCAAAAGTGAAATGCACGTACATTACCTGAGAATGCTATAAAGATGTCTAAAAATAGGACAGCAGCAGATTAATTCAAATGGTCTACCGATTTTCGAAAACCTGTCAAAAGCCACCTTTAAGTTTAAAAGTCCGACTTTCCGGAATAACTTTGTGTTGCAGTTGCTCTGCGATATTATTTTTATCCATAAGAAATCTTCTCTGAACCATCACAGAGTTTAGGGAAAAGATCAAATATAATTTCAATTCCGAAGTTCAAAAACTTAAATTTCGACACCTCTTTCAATAATCCTTGGAAAGTAATAAAATCAAAAAAAAAACGTATGAATAAGCTCACGTTACTCGTAGTTTCGTTTAAGTTGGAGCTTAGAAAAATAGCTGTTGTGGTACATAAAAATCGAGAACCCTTGAATTCGAACTGCGCTTCTTTACCAATACTGCTTTAATTGTCAACTTCTTTTGATACCATTAACTCTGTCAAACTGTGTAAAAAGTAAGTTAAAGAAACAAGAACTTCCTGATGGGAAATTAACAAATAACTCTACGATAGCAACAAAGCAACATTCGTTTTCGAAATGGAGGCAATAATGCATAGAAGACAGCAGCCAATCTCCGAAATATCGTGAAGTGAAATGGCGTTCCACAGGGCTCCATTCTGGGACCTCAATTTTTTTCGTTAAGTGCTTATGAGATCCTTTAGCTAGTTCAGCATAGTTTCATTCACATGTACGCGGATGATGTGGCAGTCGGGTTCTCGCCTGCTTGCCAAGTAAGGGCAAGCTAAAATTCACCAAGGGACGATAGGAACAAATCGTCACTGAATCTCAGAAAATGATGATTAACCAAAAATAACGCAAAACAAAATTCCTCAAATACTTGTATTTTTGGTATCATTTCTTACCGATCATCTTGTTTGTTTGAGTGTAAATTAATATATTAATGTACTACTAAAAAGGTTTCGGGCAATCTTAGCATCCGTGGCTAAATATTGTAGTCCAGAGTTTTTCATATCTATGGATAAAACTAGTACGAGAGAAGAAGTCTTCCAAAAAAGAAGAAAAAACGTTTTCATTAGGGGTTTCCTCAATCGGATCATTGGTAAATATAAATAGGCGAGCGGATTCCTAGCTTCTTTGTTTTAAAACGCAATTTTATGAATCAGATTTTTTTTTATTATTTTTTTACTTCTTAAAAAGCCCATGGAAACAGAGTCTCGTTAAAGGGCAGTATACATTTATAAAACAATGTTAAAATAATAGGTTAATCAGACAAAAAAAATATGAATAAAAATAATATGAATCTAGAAAATTATGAAATTGTGGAGCAGATAAAAAGTTGAATAAAAAAGGAAAATAAAAATAAAATGAAAATGAAAATACAGCAAAAAGAACAAACACTTCAAATTTTTTAATTTCAAGTTAATGAAAAAAAATATACCATAAACAAGAATATTGTGCACAAAAAAAAGATCTCACAGATGAAAACAAAATAAATGTTAATTTAAGAATTCAGGAACTTATTTTTTATAAAAATTTTAGATTGTATTGAAAAAAATGTTCGTTAAGTGTTTTGAAATCTGCAGGCAAGGTGTCATATTTTGAAATGGATTTGTGTTGAATTGTCGATGGTTGATTTGGCGAACTGTGAATTAAGTTAGCCCTTCTGGTGTTGTATTGATGGACATCACTGTTGAATACAAATTCGGTTGCACATTGCTGCATAGCTATGTTGCGAGTGATGTTAACTAGCTTTTTTCCGTACGCGTATGAAATTGGTAATATGTTGTGAACTTCATGGATGTGCTTTGTCCTTCCTCTTAACGAATGTCGAAAAAGATTTTTTAATTGCTTTATATTGAACAACTTGCAGTTCAGCCATTTTAGTTCTATTAACTGAACCCCAGACTTGGATCACATAAATAAGAATGCTATGGAATAGTGAGTAGAAAACCATTCGTTTTTTTTTTGATTAAGGTCCAAATTTAAAGCTTTGTTTTAAAATCATATCAGGTAGGTGACGAAACTAAAGCTACCCATATGCTGGCCTTCAGGTCCCCTACATGAAAACAAATAAATTAAATCGTAATGGGCCAAGTCGATTGTTATTGAGATTAAGTGTTAAGTGTTAAGCTTTCCCTCAAAAAAGACCTCGGTGCTTTTAACCTGAGAACCCTAGTTTCGTCCTGTTGGAATAAAATATCCCCTAAGTCAAATTCATCAAGTTGCTTAAAAAAAACGAAAACTAAGAATCCCAGCCAATATTTTTGAATGAATGACAATCCTTTTGATCATATTCTCTGACATTGGTGCCAGCCAAGTGAAAATGGACTTCATTACCGGAAAAACAATTGCGTCCTCGAACGTTTCACATCTTACATGTTTTGGATAATTTCTGCGCAATCGCCAACTTCTACAGGCGGTAATGAAGGTTAGTGTTAAGAATTTGTTTCACTGAAAGATCGGAAAGTTCAAAGAGATTGCAAAACTGAAGATCTCACTACATCAATGCTCTGAACTGTTGTTCCGAACCACTTCAGACCTTTTTCTTATAACATTTGTGAGTTGTCTTAAGTAAGTGGCAGCGCAATCCTGGAGCTATATCCATATTCTCCAAGCCTGAGTGACAGGAATTTCAAAAAAGGAATTTTTGTTGCCACATACTATAGTAAAATAGATGTTAAATTTTAAACAAACCCCAACAGATTCAAAGAGACAAAATTGTTGATGGAAAACGAGACACTAAATTAAAAAAAAATTGAGGTGAAATATGAGTACAGCTAAGTATTAAAAAGGCGCAAATAATGGTGCAGCTAGGGCCTGACATATCCGCCGTCGCATCAAAAAATTGTATTTAGGCTTTCATGGTCATTTTCTGGATGCTTTCAACTCCTCGAAGGTCTTATTCAAGATGTGTTAAAATTGATAATTATCTTCCTTATGATAAATCGAATAAAACAACAGAGATTCAATAAAACAAATCCTTCGAACAAATTGACTTTTTTTTACAACTTCAGTTTATCTTTGACGATAAAGGAAAATACTGCGACGATGACCATATTTCTTTCGAGAAGGAATAGCGATCAATTCAAACGTGGCGCCGGCGTGCAGCTTCAAAGCTACCATTCTAATACAGTTTGTGCGCCGCATGTTGTTCCCCTGGTTGCCTCAAAATTTAGTTTATAATTTTAACATTTCCGTCCCGTAACTGATCCCAATGCTAGAATATCTTACATTTCCATTTTTCTCATATTTAATGAAAAAAAAAACTAAATAAAACCCTATGAATGCCATCCAAAAGATACATATGTAAATAGCCTGTCATAGTTCAGGTTGCCTGGATGACACGATTCTATCCCAGAAAAAAACCAATGTATACTCATATGCGTTTGATGATAATAATTTTGTTTTTAAATAATTCGGAACTAATGCGGGGAACCAAGAATCAAAAGCAGAATCAGATTAAACCGATAGAGCACAAGCTGAGCCAACCTCATCAAAAACATTCTCTGATTTGCATTCGAAACTAGTTCTAATCGAGGGCTACTCCCCAGATACTGTATTGACTGCAACGAAAAAAAAAAACAAAAATTGAACCCTCTTCAATGAAAATTATTACCATGATGATGATGATACCATGATAATTTTTCTTCAACGAAAAAGTATCCGTAGATACAATTTTTTTTTTTTTTTTGTCTTTCAAACCATCGATCGATCCATTTTTTGTTTTTCGTAAAAATATCTCGGTCTCGTCATTGAATCGATGCCTGAAGAGTTAAAGTCACGAAACTATACACCAAGTCAAGCTCTGATTATATAGAGACTGTTGTGGTATGCATAAGAAGACTGTCTGCATCAGTCCCCCTTTCGACTTCATCCTCCCACTTGGTCCAACAGAAAGACCGATCGAAAAAGAAGTGGGGTAAACTTTTTTGCATAAGTAAGTGGTTTTAGGTTGAGCCAGAAGAACCCTCTGTTCTTGTTTCTGAGAAAATGTGATGGAAAGAGAAGAAAAACAGTGTCTGGATGAGTTTGTAGTTTTGTAGATACTCATACTCGTGCACAGTGGTGCCCAGGGCGCTAGAAATTGCATTCGGTCGGACAATATCTCAATAAATAATGACCGCTCATAAATAATAATCGAAAAGAAAACATTCGGTTGATCTTGGGACAAGGGCGGAGAATGAATGGCGTTCGAGGGGTGCACAGACACCCCGAGCGCGCTTGCCATTCAACAAACGGCTACAAATTGATTGGCGGCAGTTAAAATGTTAGCCACAGCAGCAGAAGCTGAAGAAGAGTTGGCTGGCATTGTAGAGTGGAACGCATCGCGGGCGGACGACATTTTGTGTCACGAGAGAGGATTCACTTTTGTTGCCTGTCAGCGTGATGTATTCAGCTCATCTTCAATCGGGTTGCTGGTGGAATGAGAGGGGGGAATGCCAAAATCCCGTCAATGAAGGATGATATGTATTTGATTTGGAGAGGTCTTGTCTTGTCTTGTATTGGATGTTTGCTGCTTATCTACAGGGAGGTCGATAAAATCGTTAAATCAGTGTGATGAGCGACCAAACTGAAATTCTTTTCGTATAAAAAAGATCGCTTCGATGCTATCTCACTTCGGTTTGGTGGTGTTTATGTTGTTTTTTTTGCATGACCAAACTATCTCCGCCGAAGAAGAAGGTGAACTGCACAGTCTAGAGACAGAAATGACTAATTGACTGCCATTTGCATATGACAGTTGATCATAATTTGCAAGATCCTGTATGGGGTTAAGGCTGAAAATTGCCAACGGAAATTGACATCTCTGATGGTATTCTTTGTCCGTGCGCGTGTATTTAGATTTTATCCTGGCTGAGCTATGTCAGATAAGAGTGCATGATGTAACCAAACATTTAAGCAAACATCGATGGATATGTCGGATAATGATGAAGATGTGGACATCTGAGGGGCTTTTTGTTAAATCTTTGTGAAACTCTTCGTGGTATTCTCATTGGTATTGGTTTTGAGAAAATCAATGCGTATATCTGTCTACCTTATTGTTAGCGAGGTTCGAAAGACCGCATTCTGTAGTCAAACGCTCGCAGTGGTAGTTTTCCAAGGAATTTTAACTCTAAACCTTGCATGTTTAAAGGTATTTATAAGTCCGGAAGCCTAACTGATATAAAAGTATGCGTTTGTTGTTCGCATGTGTATGACATCTTTTTTGATTGGAAGTTCTCATCGACCACAAGTGTCCGAGAATCATCTTATATACCTTCGGAGTACCACAAGAGAGTCGTTTAGGTCCCCTGCTTTTTATTATTTTTGAAATGATATTCTACGACTGTTTGTTATATACTGATGATCTCAAATTGATTTCGATATTAATGTAGATGTGATTGCTTCAAAGTGCAGATGAACATAAATAGTATACCTTTATGGAGTCTGGACAATTGTTGAAGGTTAAACTTAGAGAAATGTTTTAGCATAACTTTTGCTTACTTTTCCTTCCGATTATTGTATTGATGAAAGGCCTTTAGACAGACTGGAAGCAGTGACAGATCTTGGCGTTTTTATAGACTCAAGTTATGAGTAGTATGTGGAGTATGAAGTTGCGAAGGCAAATTTGCTCGTGAGATTTTTAAGAAAGAAACTCTAGAGATTTTTCTGTCTCTCATTCCATGCTATAACTTCATTGTACAATGGTTAGATCCTTGAAGTGCATTCAAAAATACTTGGAAGAGTGCAAAAGCCCTTCACAAAATGTTTTGTTTTGTAAATGCGTTGCAACTTTGAGCCTTCACACACAAAGTAAGATATCAATGCCAGACGTAGGACCCACGAAATTCTCTTTGTGAGATATGTTTTACGCCACCGCATCAGAAGTACCGTGCTTTTATCCTAATTTAATGACCTACTTGGGTATTTGGAGATCAAGACTTTTTCTGGAATGAGCCCACATCTATGGTGCCAAGATCTTATAATGGAATATGAAGATACATAGATTTCCATATTTCAAGAGAGTGATTCAAATGCATTTTGTTAGATCTTTTTAGTATTGAAATCTAAAGTGTATTGTTTGAATGTTAAGCTAAACGTATTATTAATAATTAAATATATCCGTAATAATTTTATTCCCTTTCAAAAATTTAATAAACTTATTCTTGTTTATAAATACATAAAATATAAGTCAACGAATCAACATCGCTCTAGAGTAGGTTAGATATTTTTTTACATTTCTCGAAGGCTGCGTCGGAGCTAACTTCCAATTTTTGAGTTAACTTTAATATCGCATAAAGCATAAAGGAATGTAGAACTGCATGTGAGTCAAATTTTGTGAGACCAAAATCATTATTAATTTCTTCTTCTGATCTCATCAATCAAGCTGGACAAAAAATCAAGGGGCTTAGGTTCTTAGTTTGCTATAATCAGATTCTTTTTTTTTTTTGATACTTTTGTCTATCTTCAGTTGGTTCTTCGGAAACTCCTGTTGTTGATATACACTGCCGTCCATGTGTTTTAGTACGAACTGATTTGTTATAAAATTACATGTTTCTTGATCTTTTTAGGACTTATATGAAAAAATTTCAAATACATCCCTTTAAGGTTCAATATTAGTCATTAAAACATTTCACAGTTTTAAGAGAAAGGGGCTGAATCAAGGCCAAAACCGAAGCAAAATAGACAAAAATTGTAAATTTTATACATTAGGACAAAAGTATTTGCTCGGAGTCAAAGTCTAACGTTATACTCGTGTGAAGCATTGTAGAGTCAGTCATTAAGTCATTTCGCATCACATTCAAATTCCATAATGGATGCAAAGTGAAAATATATTGAAAGCTCATTCAATCCAAGGTTTCATTGCCTCTTGTCTTTTATCGAAAAGGGATGTCTAGTTTAACCTCATGAGGAAAATGGAATTTCATTGCACAAGGTTAGCTGGGGATGCCACAACCATTTTGATAACCTTTTTCATGTGATTTAAAATTGCTCAATTTACCATTTATTCTCAAAAAGTATGGCAAAGTCGTTAAGGTGTGTACATCGCTCGTCACTTCGGCCACCGATTGAGTCCGTTGTGTTCTCCCTCATGTGTTTGAGTCCTCCGAGTCCGAAAGAGCAGTGAAGTAGTGATATGGATTCAATGAATAATTTAATGCGGACTTTTTTATAATTTTTCTGTCGACAGGTTTTGAAAAGTCATTTCCATGCTCCAGCTCCTGCAAAAAATCCATCAGATTGATGTTATTTAAAGACTCTCATTGAAAATGCAGCCTTTTTGGTTACTTTGTGTCATATCATACCTCGCTCATTTTACCTCCGGAGAAGACAAAAAAAAAAGTTCCGTACCACCATACAATGTAGTTCTTCTTGGGGTCAAATTAAGTGGTGATATAAAAAACAAAAATGTTTGCGAAGTTACTTCAAATTTAAGGCTTTCAGATTTCATAATTACTTAAACTGTAGACATAGCTTACTGCCAAATTTCATGATTCTAGGTCAACGGGAAATGGGTTTTGATTCCCTTGCGAATATAAAAAAGGGATCTAATAATGGTTTCGTTTTTCCTTTTTAGGTACGGAACCTTTTATAATATTTTGTTTCCAGTGTTTAAGTGATTTGATAGTTGCATACATTTGACATTTTAACATGATGAAGTCAACTGTAAGCTATTTACTTAAAAAAAAACAGCTTCATGACTTGATATCAAACCATGATCATAAAATGAAATTGACTTTCATTCAATTAGAGAGCACTCAATTTTGCAAAAGTAGTTTTTCTCCCCATACCATTAGAATGTTTTTTAATTTACTGGCTTACAAAGGATAAAGCCCTCTCATATAATACTATTTGCAAAGTGCAAGCGTAAGGATTAGGTGAAGAATAAAAGTAAAACCCATATATGAACGCAGATATTGATATTTACTAATTTGCATTCGCTCAATTCCCAGTATTTTATTTGAACCGAAGGCAAGCTTTGGAAAATCGTTATACTAGCCTCGAAATCAATAACATTGAAAAATTTGAAGTCATCGATCGATACAATGCCTAGTTTAATGGCCACGTTGGTGAAAGTACAACTTCGCTTTTCTGTGGCACTCTATTTTATTGACGTAGTCTTTTTGCTTCAACAAAACAAAATAATTGGCGCAGAGTCAAGGTACTCTATTTCCGTGTGCGCATTTAAATTTCAAAACAAACTGGGGTTAAACTAACAATTTTAGTGTAGAGTCAAAACAACCCTGTCAGCTAAATCTTGATAGCTATACTGTTCGGAGTATTGTCAATCGCTTGCCAGAGGTAGGGTCATGAACGAAACTGATGTTACTTTCCGGATTTAAACATCACTGTGGTAAAGTTGTATACCTTATAATATATATATTATAAGGTATATCTTAGAGTAGAGGAAGTTAACAAAATGTTTTATATGATTTTCTCTGACAGAGATGCCGTCCGAAAACTTTTGTACCGCAGTGTACGTAAGAAAATCCTTAAAGTAAAATTGTTAAGCTTGCCCGTAATAATTAAAATTATTATCGTTGGGATTATGTTCACCATTATCCGATTTTTCAATCAATAAAACAGTCACGGCCGATAAAATTGCACATTCCGCTAGAACATTAAGTACCCGCGTTATGCATTCAGTACCTCATCCTATCGCTTCGCAAGTGCGAACACTAAATCTTTGAATCTTTAATGGCGAATTCCATGACCATTTCCAATTTTTCCACTTTTTTACATCCCAAGGCACATCACATTTCACTAACTCTGAGAGCAGGACCTCTTACTGGTATGCAGGAACATACATTCTGGTGGGGCACAATCACAGCGTGCGTTGTGTTCTAATCACACGCACGTTGCGCGCACCATTGCACTTCCTGTTTGCGTAGGCAGGTGACATGGGATGGGCAGTTAAACACTCATATGGACTGTCATTTGGCGCAAAGAGCATTTTACTGCGCGCCATTTTTCCCAACGACATCGAACACGATTGCCCACCACCACCGCCACTATGACCACCACCATCATCTCCATGATGGACAGAACATAGTTTTTCGACAGTTCTTGTGGGCACTTGGACTTCTTGGGTCCTTTATTTTCCATTTCCTGAGCAAGCTATTCGCTTGGACAAGCTGGATAAAAAAAAATTTATTGATTTTGTGGTGACTCCGGAACTTGATAGCTAACATGATAGACGATAGAGGAACCGGAGTCCAAGTAGATGATGTATGAATCTTTCACACAATCTTGCGCTGCCGCGTGTGCGCATTAAGATGAGAAATAATAATGTGGGCGTCAGCGTTAGCATGCCGCTAGATGGCACCAAGTGTGAATGGTGGGCCATTTACCAATTATTATGATGCATGCGCGCTTGCGCATTCTAATAGCTTTGCCGAGTGTACTCGTACCAGGATTTGCGTGGATGTTGAATAGTGCTAAGGATTTTAACTAATAACGATTGCCATGGTCGGGGTTGTAGGCATTGGGAAATAAATAATACTTGATGGTAGTTTCAAGCTCGTATCTTAATTGGCATTTTTTTTTTGATTAAAAATTAAAGATTCATATCTAATGAATAAATGTTTTTCTATTTCTTTTGCAGGTAAGCTTCAAGATGGAATATTATATGATAGTTGACTAAAGCAGTTTGGGTGAGTGATGGTAATCGAGTATATTGGAATTTGTGTACTGAAAGCCCGACGAAGTATGAAAATATTCTCTGAGGTGGTCAAGAGTATCAGTCTTCTACGGAGGACTGTCTTTGGTTTCTATTAAAAATAGGCTAAGCAAAAATCAGTTGGAAACGTTCCATTCTATCAGCCTAATTTTTGCATATTTTTTTTCAATGTTTTCGGTCCTTGTTCCCCAAAGTCTTGACTTATACAAGTTCTTTATAATCGAATGGTATTTAAAAAACGACTCACAAATCGATGTTCGATGGTGTCAGACCGAAGCTAAGTGTCAGCTAAACAACATCACTTTAATGACAAAAAAAATATAAAGACGCAACAGCTCAATTGAGACTAGAGCCTAGCTTCACCATTTATGTGTGTAGGTGAAAGAAAGGCCCGGAATTGAACCCGGCCACGGGCAACCCACTCACTCAAATGACTGGCTACAAGATTGTAGAACTGAGTTTGGAAAAAATCATTTGTTTGCGTTTAGCGTAATACGTGACCGTGTTGCTGGAACTATAGTTCGCTCCGCTTCGAATCCTCAATTCGCGACCATAAAAAAATCTTTCCAGCCTCGCTTAGTTTGCAATATTTTCCAGTACTATTAAAGCTAAAATCTATTCATTTCGTTACGCGGAACTATATTTATTATATTTCGTCATTCTTCTTACCGCTTAAGACCCGCTGGTGTTTTATTCAAAACTAAACCAATAGATGTCCCCCCTGTAAATTATTGCCTTTGGTGAAGTAAATTAATCTCCTCACCTCAGTGGAAGACAATAACACTCGCCGATCAGTGTTCAAGTTGCCTTATAGTCAGACGCGGTGTTCTCCAAGGTTCCATTGTTGGTCCCATTCTCTTCTCCTTTTGCATTTGCGAGATACCTCTTGTAATACCGATAATGTTCAAATCACTCGAGCAAGCCAGTTTATGATTTTTGGAAGAACCCACAAATAGTTTACAAAAGTGTATTCACCTGATTCAGAAAGGAACTTGGGATTTGTGGTTGAACGCACTCTGAGTTGGATAGGCCAAGTAAGTTTCAATATTCATATAGCCTTTTCTGGCCTCCGAACTCATTGGATAACTCAAGACGTTTTTTTGGATGTTATGCGTCGTTTAGGTGAAACTATTCGCAATAAGAGGCCGGACCTATGAACCGACAACTCTTGGCGGTTTTACCACGATAATGCGCCGCCTCAAACTGCATTGGTTCTTCGAGATTAAAATTATTTTTTTTTTAAAGCTATACAAATATATAAACATAAATAGAAAATATTATTAATAGGTATACTGTTGTTCACCTTAAATGACATAATTTTGTTCATTCTGTTACTAGATACTGACAACAGGAGAATTTACGAAATGCAAAAACTAAATAATAATTTATCAATGGGGATGCGATACAATAATAAAAAAAAAACAAATTAAAAAAATAAAGATGAAATACTAAGATTAAGAAATACAAATGATTTGTTGATTGCAGGTTTAAATATGTAAAAAAAAATAATGAAAAGAAAATCAAACTAAAGGATACAGTAGATTACCAATAACAATATAATTAAACGCAGAAAGCCAAATTATTACATTCTTGAGTAGTACGCATTTAATTCTTTCACATCTTAGATTTGCAGGCATTTTATAAAAGAAACGGGGCGCAGGAAAAGAATAAAAGCAAGAGCAATGCGATCTTTTTATAGTTGGAACATTAACGAGATTTCTGGTGTTGACACGTAGACTGAGGTCACCATAAACCCTCACAGATGTATATCCTGAGACTTCGAAAAGTATTTTTAATACTTTTAAAAAATACAGATGTTTTAAGGGAAGAAAACCACGATTTTTGAACAACTCGAAACTAGGAGTTCGAAGGTTAACCTAACAAAGTACACGGATTGCATATTTTTGTTTGATTTACAGAGGATCTAGTAATGGATCTAGAGGATAATGTACTTAAAGCTATCTTCGCGGTCAATATCAAAGCGATCAGTATAAAACTAGCTTACACGAGTACAAAAGTTAGTCAAATGGAATTTATTACAATTGGGTGCATGGCATCTTAAAGTTAAATTATCACACTGTTCTCCCAGTTTGATAATTTTAGTTTCAAAAAACCATCGTTTTCCAAATAAGGATTGTCGAAAAGTAAATTGCACAGAAAATTGTTTTGATTTTCAGCCTCATGTTTATTAATTTTTTTTACAATCCAGTAGTTTGTGTATCGAAAAATTGTGTGAATTTTTACATTGTTGTCAAGGGACACAAGTCTCTTGCGATTATCGAGCTCAGCTCTTGATGTTTCTTGATCCTGGATTCACTCTCACTATTCAATTACATACAGTAAATATCGATTGCTTGGTAGAAACTGAAAGAGAATTCGACATCACTGACACCGTAATTTTTCTCACTTCGCAGTTTCTTAAGATGCTTTATGTTTCTGCCATTCCTCAATCAGTGCACTTATTTCGTCGTCATCAAGCTTGTAAGGCCTTCCTGACCAAGCAGTGTACTTGAGATTATCATCCCCTTTAGAACCATCATTGATACTTAAGTTTCTGTATAGCATCGTCTTTTCACAAGCTTAACTTGCATCCGTTCTTTTTACAAAAGTTTAATATTAAAACATGAAAAAAATACAACTTTGCTTTTAAGTGTTTAAAATGTTTCAAAATCTGAAGATGACTGAGACTCTTGTTTGAACAGCATTACAATAAAGGAGGTTGCAAAGGTAACAAAGGTATAATTTTGGTGTCAAAAATAATTCAACAGTCCGTGTTGAAGAACGATAGCCTCTGGTCATGCCAATCAACAATAGAACTGTACCAAATCGTGGAAAAGACCAACAATTTGTAAGTCGATATTGACCATCTACTCATCGACTTTAAAGCCGATCTGGATGCTTTTGGGATCCCAAGAAAAGTTAAAAACAAACGACGTTTTGAGCATAAAACGTCGAAATTATTCTAGACTTCCAACAGATTTCGATAATCTTATTCTTCAACACATATTCCAACGAAGAGATGCCAAGGTTAAAACCCATGCAGATGATGTGGGTATCACTTTTTGTGTCCTGAATGAAGCTTTGAAGAAGATCCTGGAAGAGAATGCCTTTAAAGTATGAACCGTCGACAGGAAATCGATATTTCAAAACCCAAGTGGGACAAGTGTTTTTTTGTTGCTTTTATGTTGCGGTCGTAAGGTCTTTATTTCTTTGGGGACAAATGTGAACTTCAGAAACGAAAACTCATCCAAGGCGTTGAAAAATTCTGGCTCGAAAGAACAAAAATCGTGTTCTGCAAAACAATCATCTGGCTAGTTCTCATATGTGAAGCCGATTGTTGGACAATAACCAAGACAGTACAAGGGACTTTCGAAAGAAAAACTCATCTTCAGATTGTATATGGTCAACCTGACTAGACGAACGAATGGAGATAAATGTAAACCTGCGAAACCTACGAGCTACCAAGGGCTATTGATCTAGTGTGGAAGGCCAAAATAAAAAAAACAAAGCTTCACCCAAGAGTGTTTTCAAATCCCAATAAATAGTGAAGACTGAACCTCCAGTTCAAAGATCAAGCAATTGCTGATGCCAAGGAAGCTTGTCCCAACTATTGGAAGCAAAGTCCTCTCGAAGGACGGAAAGCAACAAGCTGGAATTCAGATTCTCGCAGTATCATTGATCTGATAAATAAGTCTAAATGCTATTTGGGAACTAGTTCTCTATTAATGCTAACAGTATTGATGCTGGAGCGTCTTGTTTGCATTGCTATGCCATTTGTCATTTCCAACAAACCGTACATTTTTAGATACTGTCCTCTGCTCTCGAAGTCTCACTAAGTTCCGTGCTTCAATGCCTGTCATCCATAAACTTTATCAAAGACAGTACTCTGTTTGTAATGAAAACAATAGAAATACCATCTCATTCCAACAACAGGTCGAGTCTCCCTTTCTGTCTAACTTCGAAAAATCCATATTTTGTTAATACCAATTCCCATTCATTTAGTCCACCCACCTATGACCGAACGTCCATTTCCCGATTTCCCACCGAAACATCGAAACACGTGTCTTCGAGCCGAACGACAAACAAGCTCCATCCCACTCTTGGCATCCAGAGAAATATATTCAAACCTGGCATCCGCATGGAAATTATTTTTCCTGGTTAAAACCGTTCATACAACGACCAGACCCAGTAAGGGTTTTCTTTCTACTCAATATCTTCACAATCGAATCTCAACCTGGCCCGCTGATGTAGAACTAAGTTCTAGTAGAGATACTCTCTCTCTCGCTCTCGCTCTCATGCCATTAGACATGTGTAAGGACTGAAAAAAAAGAAACGAATTCAACTTGGCTGGCACAGACGAACGTGAATAAGCGATAAAATTAAAATAAATTCAACTTAGGCCTAGCAGCCAGCGGCGGCGACGACGACGACGACGGGCAAGAATTCTCGAATCTCCACACCAGAACCTTTTCATATGCTGATTTTGTGTGTTGTGTGCCAACTTCCAACTACCAAGTACCAACCTGCGCTGCGCTAGAGGTGTCCCAAGAGCCAGGCAACTGAAATTCTTGTCGTCGTTTCCCTGGCTGGCTGGGATGGTTCTGTGTGTGGGACGAGAAATTCCTACCACACCGCATTTTATGTGTGTAACTCTAATATGTTAATTACCTTCCGAGCTCCGACTCGTAGCTCTATTTATAGACTCGAAACGAAGACGCACGGTGCTATGGAAGTACCTTGAGAGCGAGTACTACTCGCCACGAAGCTGAGCTCGTTTTTGGAACGAATTGCTCGCTTTCCGAGTATCTCAGTATCCATTGCTGCTGCCGCAGTTTCGAAGGGATAATAAATCTTTTTCTACCAAGTCTTGCGTTTCGAGTCCACTTGCTCTCACACACATACACACACACAATCACACACGGTAGAAGGATAATTTATTATTTTCGAAATAATTATTTTGTTGGCTTTTCCAAGTGATGCTGCTCGCATACGGATACTTGTGTATCTATCACTGTGTCGGCTGTGCAGTGCCCAACAACAACCACTGACGTGGGGGTACACTGTGACATAGAATTTCCATGTTGCTATGCGGCCAGCACACACCGCGCAAAAGGACATTTTTTTTTTCCTGGGGTCCATCGCGGTCGGTGCCCATGCTTGATTTCAAAGATCTGACCAGATCCAAGCGACAGGCAACGAAGGTGTTCTATTTGACTTGTTTAACGAATTTAAATGGGTAGATTTAATGTCAAGGTGGCGGGATTACATATGGCGATACACAAAAGTGGATAAAGATAGATGATGGTGTGGGCCTGCCCGACTAGCTGGCGCAATCTTCTTCCAACTATGTACAGGTACACCTTACATTCTGGGATAGTTCAGTTCTTCGAATGAATTTGACAGTGTGCCTGGGTCCCCGTGTGATTAATAGACTGAATCTGAAATATATAAATAAATGTCATCCAACTTGGTGTGGCTCTTAGGTCTCTCGTCTCTTTGGTGTGGTGTGGTGTTACGTTCCTTCGTTTCTCTATTTGCCTTACGATTCAATTCTAGCTCTTTTTTTTTTTGTATCTTATGCAGATTAGATTGGAGAATCTATGAATATAGATGGCGGATAGGGTTACACGTTATCTTTTGTGATTGATTATCGTCAAATGAATTCGAAAATATAGAATTCGTTTTTTTTTCTGTGTTTTTTTTTTAATGAAGATGTTCGGGGATTGTATTTCGAAATGGCGGCTTATTCATATTCGAATAGAAAAATTTTTGTTTAATATTTATATTTTTATGAAGATTTATGGTCGTAAGGATGGTTTGATGTGCCGGAGGGGGAATGGATAGAGACCCCACATATGAAGGCAAGAAAACACACACACTTGAGTTGATGTTAATTCTCTTGTGATTGACGCTGGAGGCTCTGATGTGGAATTTTTTATTCGTCAATGTTTTGCGTGACGTTTTTGCTTAAATTAACCATTTGTCATTTAAAAATTTGATGGCGTACGTTCGGTTTGGGCTCAAGTTTTTTAAAGCTCAAAATTAACTGAAAATTCCTCGACCATCGTTGGGCGTTTGCGGTAGTCAGGATTTTTCGAAAGAAAATTGCTCTGAAAACACTGTTCAACAGTTTCCAATGATTGTTGCTTATTTAAAAAGAGTCAAGCATTTATTAATTATTACTTAAAAAGAATAAGTGAGTTAGAAAAATGTGGATTTTTAAAGCCACCCAGATAGAACTGCGCCTCGTCTGAAAAGACGATTTTTTGAGCTAAATCCTTGTGAGCTTTGGGTTGGTTCAAAATCTAAGCAGAGAAGTATCATGAACCTGTTTCTAGAGAACTCCGAGATCTCGTCGCAATTTTTTCCTCATGCTGACATTCCAGTTGAGAGTTGACAAAATTTGGTGTATTGAGGTTCTCAGGTTTAGGCACAAACTTACAGTTACAGCTTTAACATTATTTGTGGAAATATTTTTGTTTTCGATTCAACAAATGAGTCTCACAAACTTTGCGTTTACGGGTGCATAATTTCGACTGGGATTACATTTCAAAATTCGCATTTTTTGGGCAACATAACGACCACATGGTAAGTGGCTTTGATCCATAAGACTTCTCAAAACATATTCGATTCAGGATGAAACGCTCTATAAAACAACTCCGACCCTCAGTGGAGGAATGTGGACATGTTTGAGGTTTGAGGACATGCCACCATTTTTAGACGAACTGCCTCGTCAATATATTTAGACTCTCATCTCAAAGCAAAATCTTGGTCTTGCCTTTTCTAAAAAGCTTATTTATGGGCAATCATCTTCAAATTTCTCAAACCTTTTATGGAATCGGACGTTTTGGGGTGACCGTTGTCGACTTTAATTATGCAGCTTTTTTCTTCCTTGTCTTAGATTTTGTCAGGGTCTTCAAATGGCCCTATAAAGAGGTATAAAGCTGCATAAATGCTGTAACAAGTGAGCAACTTTCTTGATTGACTGAGAACTTTCTTGGACTTAAGCCACACTTATTCAAACCGTGTAGGTGGTTGACAAGGGTTTTTGAGAATTCAGAATTTTTGAGAATTTAGCATAGATCGTCAGGCCGACGTAAGAAGGCCTTACTTCTCTTTAGTTGGCATTTGGATCAGGCTAACGACGCTTATCATAGTCTAGTGCTTTGATGACACACGAAAGTTAAAAGTTTCATTTCGCCTCGCAGCTATTTTCCCGTGTCTACACTACAATGTTTTCATCTCTGAAGTTTTGGCACGTTCTTAACCTGTGAATAAGATTAAAGGGTGTCGAATTTTCTTTTCTTTTTCTTCTGAAAATTCAAGGTTCTTTTCTTCTTATAAACTCGCAGAGCTCACAAGCAATACTGCTTTGTTTGCTTCCTTTTTAGATGCGTACCCTTGCCCACACTTTTCGTCAGATCACAGCTTTCATTGTGGTGGCCGATGCGGTATCGCAAGTTGCTTATGAACTTCTTCGCTTGATGCTGGCCTCATAGGATCTCTTCAGACGTATTGGAATAAGTGGTAGGCAATATTATTGGCTGTTGGCCACGTTCTCCAGTTTCTTGGCGACCGTGAAATACTTATTCAAACCTGGCCTGTAACTTTTTGGTGGTACGAGTCAATGGGGGATCCTTTCAAGGTTTACGCATTCAAAATGCTTGAAGAGGGGATCTGTTGATAAGGAGAAGTGGGAAATATGTGTCTACTTAGTTTTGGTTTGTTGTTGGATGTTTTGTTAAGGATGATGATGATTCACCGAGTTAAATTCTTTGCTAATAATTGCAATTAAAACGCCGAACGTGGTTTTGACAGCTTTTCGAATGTCCAAATGTCCAAAGCTTGTACGTTGACAAGCTCATCGAACAATTCTTCGGTATCCTCATCTTTTTCTTCTGTGGCAACATATGCAGAGATGGCCTAATGTTGGTGAATTTTATCTAAATGCGGATGGATATTGTTCGCATGCTTAAAGATTAAGGCTTCTTGCCTAAGTCGGCCTCTGATAAGGTATTCCATGTTTGCAGTTTTCATTTTAGGCTTGCTGATTTTGATTTGTCTAGCAGTCACGTAGTAGATGTCATCTCCTAGATGGATCTCTGCAGGTATTTAGGGCCCAGGGGTCTTAAAATTCCACGGAACAAAATTATAAGCTATCCTTATTCGAGGCTTGATGTCTTGTAGTCACATGAGTCTGTTTTATCGTGATCCTCTGAGTACATATAGGATCGTAACCATTCCATCATCAAAAATTCTCAGCTACCAGTGTCCGGCAATTTGGGATCTCCTATCAAAAATAAAATGTAAGTGAAATCAAACCTTTTTTTTGTTTTAATTATTTGTTGACTCTTCAAGAGGATATTTATACTCTTATAATGCGTGTAGCACAGAGCAAGCGGAAGAGTTAGGAGGAGAATGAAAGATTTTTGTAGTGGTTTGAGAAACTCAGGTGTATTTGGTTTCAATTCTCTGCCGTGGGTGGAACTCGAATCGGGACGGAGGGCTTTGTTATCGATCTATTAGCTTTCATCTAATTTGCAGGATCATATTCGACATAAGTTTTATACATGAACTTTGAAAGTTTGGAAGATTTAGTTAAACACCCCGCTGTCGGTGTTACGCCTTCACAGCAGAGCAATCTACACAAATCACTTTTTTGAAAACACGAATTGATATTAAGCCGATAAAACAACCACTACAAGAACGCCACCCATTAGTCAGACTACTATCGCTGGTCGACCAATCCAGTTATAGTGCCATTAACTTGATCCCAATGGCAAATGGTGACTGAACAGATTAGAAAAAACTAGACCACTTTAGGAATCAAACCTATCAATTGAAAGGCAGGCGCTCTAACAACTTCGCCACCCATTAAAACTATTTAAATATTAAGCATATTATGTCATTTTAATCGTCAGTCACTCTTGCACCGGATAGACTCCGGTTTCCTTTCATTTCCTTTCTTATCAGTCTATGGAAATAAGAATGGTCGCAATTTCTTCAAAGACAGAAAAGTATGAAATTCCAAATCCACACATCTTTTCTGGCAGCAAATTGGTAGCCAACCTTTTTAAAAAAACTCTCTCTTAATGCCATTGTATAATAGACCAATAATATGACGAACCAACACATGTCCATTTCAAAACTCTTCACTCGATTGTTATGGGACGCCAAACCTTAACCCACCAACTGTCTACTTTATGGTTGCTCCTTCTGTCGCATCTATTTAATGTCAAATGTCATCCTCAGATGCATTAAAATCACAAAACAAAAGAATTTTTGTGTCTATCTTGAAACAACCACGTGCACCCCAGAAGCCCAACAACTACCGCTCACAGCCAGAGAGCACAGGTCCCAAGTAAATAGTCATAAATAAAACAAAACCTTTATAATCCACAATCAATCAAAAGGCATATATTAATGAATTGGATTTCCTCCTTCTGAATAAAATATCCCAAATTAACAAATTTTACAGCCATTCCCACAGATATCTTCTTCCGATAAGCGTAAGGAATTTTAATAAATCTTTCCCCATGGATCCGAGCCCCCAAAAAAAATAGAAACACTCCAAGAGTGGACACCGAACGACATCTGAACAAATGGACAAATGGACACCCGGACACTCGGACACGCGGACACCCATTCTTCTCTCCCTCTTCCAGAATTTTAATTCTTAATTACTCAATCAATTTTATAAAATCCCATACCGCTGCCGCCACTGCCTGCCGCAGCAGCCGCCGCCGGCTACATGCGTACGAGTATGTGTGTACGTATGTACACCTACGCAAGTCATAAATAATTTTTTTTTTCAGTTATATATATTTTTCTTATTTTTTATATTTTAATTTATTAATGAACCCAGAAGTTTTGTTGAGGTTGAGGCTCGCGCAACTGATCAATGTTCCTAGAGGAGACAAGATCCAAAGACAAACAGAAAAAAGAGTCAGAAAAAAAATACAAAATTTCGAATTTACGATTATTTCAAAAGAGACACACGTAGTTAATTGAAATTTGATCAGATTAATTATAGGGAATTTATTGGGTCGTGATTCCGGGACAAGAATTCGAAATTAAAAGTCCACATTAAGCTTACCGAATGTTATAAATGTCGAAGCTGTTGCTGATCTGCTCCCTAGGTAAGGGCTCAAGAAGCAGCCTACTAATAGAGCAATAGGAGACTTTTGAGTTCTTAGTTTTCCAGAGTGTCTCGTATCTCGTGTTGGTTTCTGTTTCTATACTCTGTTTCTGTTTTTTTTTTTTCATTTTACCTGTTTTTGGTGTTTTGTTTGGTGTTTCATTTCATTTATTTATTTTCGGGACATAAAAATCGAGTAATAAAAAATTGAATGGGTGAAATTAACGAAGATTCAACAAATGAGACAAGGAGGCATCTGCAGGCCCTAATGCCATTAACCTCTTTTAAAATATATATCTTGGGGTTTTTCAAAAAAAAAAAAATTACTACGAGTATTGATGGTTTTCGGCTGGCCTAGGGTGAGATCGATTTTTTCTTCTTCGTTTTTTTTTGTTATATCTTGAGTTGCTTTTCTTACCTTTTCACGTACGCTTTTTAATGGAATAATAAATGAAGACAGAGAAAAGGATAAGGAGTGTCGTTGGATAGGAATTTTTCCAAACGTGGTTTTTGTTACTTAATTTACTTTTGTGACACTCCATCAATCGGCATTTCGTAACGTTGTAGATTTATGTTTGGTTTTTTTTTATTTGGAGGGGAGTGTTTGTCGCTTTATTGTGACTGGCAAGCATTTTCTTGTCAAGAATCATTCAGATTTATGTTTCAGTAGCTTGAAAATTTGTTTCAAAGTGGTCCTTTGAAGAAATTTTTGTTTTCCTGATGGAGTACCCAAAGGTTCTGTGCTAAGTCCTGTTCTTTACAGTGTGCACAAATCAGCCACTGTGATTTAGCTGATGATGCCTCTCAGGTGATAGTGGTTACACAATTTCAACAAATCCACTTCTTCTTCTTACACCCAAGCTATCATTTCTCCTTATAAAATAAGAGATTGTTAATTTACAAGCTACTGACTAAATAGTATCAGTGAAGAGGGTAAAAGCCTGTTAGAGCTCATTTGGACCCACGCTTAACTTTCGATCTCCACACACAAGTATAAGCTTTGGCTCTGAATCTCTGGATCCTCCAAATAGAGTTAGTGTGCTAAAATTCATCTACGCAAACTTCAAGTCTCAAGCAGTTCCTTCAAGAAGATGTTGCTGAACCTGGTTGCTAGATTTCGAAAGCACTTTTAGCTGGATCATTGTTTCCCATTCACTCAAAATAGCTGTACCATCGCAGGCTAGGGATTTTTGCTATACAAACTAGATTCACCTCATTGTACAACTCGTAGAGTCCGAAGTTGATCTTTCTCCTCCAATTACCCTCCTCAAATACAGGACCAAAGATCGGACGGCGCATTTCTCTTTCAAAGGTCCCATATGTTCTGCTGTATCCGTGGAACCTTTGACTTGATATATGATCTAAGAATTTTGAGCCTTGTTATTTTGACCAACCAAAGTAGCATCGAATGCTCAGGATTTAACATTTCCAAGATGGTGGTCGACGGATCAATTTGTTGTGGACTGCATTCTATTTTTTATCCTCACTAGTCTGAAAGCCAACTATTTTCGGCTCTTCTTCAACCTTTAAACTATGTTGTCCAGACCATCACCCACCATTCGGAAAGTCATTAAAAATATATTGCCGTCGAAGTATATGTTCAAGATTTGCCGGCAGCCGGTGCAAGTCTCGAATACTGCAAATTGCATCGCATGTTCTTCGAATGTTCTGCACCATTACCGGGCCAGTTGTCCCAGAATCCATCGATATTAAGAAGTCAAAGCTTTAATGTCTTTTATACAAATGACTCGTTTTATTTTTGTTCGCAGACTCTTGAATATACTTGCCCTGGGAGACTGCGTAGGATCTTTACTTTTTTCGCAGTCTTGTCTAGCTCCGACCTGGGAAATTGTTTCCGATGTCCTGTGGCGTCGACTGTTGTTGTCTGCTGCAGCGTTCTACCAATGGACTGATGAACTCTCAATCGAGTTGTTACTAAAAGCTTATCGAAACGCTCGCCCATCGAAACGCTCGCACTTTCTGAATGCTTGACAAGTGTCTTGCGTCAATCACCAGATTTGAATATCTTGGGATATCTTTTTTGAGGAAATCTTGTATCGCCGCGTTACAAGTCTTTGAGTCGAAAGCTGTCATCTGTTATCCTTTCGCAGAGGCTGTTCCTTCCGAATACTCCCTTTTCATTTCCCCAATCTCTCCCTGCGTTTTGGATCGGAAGGGGAAGGGTCCAATTTTGTGTAGCTCCCTTGACATTTAGTGTTCCAACATTACAGGAGCAATCTCTTGTATCATTGTTTATTTTTTTTCACCGAGTCCTTTTCGTTTTAGGCGTCTCCAAGCTTCTACCTGACCCGAGGAGTTGAATCCTGGAACCTACCCAAAGGCGACTCTTAAAGAGAAACTTTTGACTTTAGTAGTGACCGACCGAACATTCGGTTTCGGTTTCGTCCAGATTCGGCCAAAAAATTGGTTTCAGTCACATTTTTGGTTTCGCCAAAAAATCGGCCACAGTCTCAGTCTTCCACAAGGCCACACAGTAATTTGTGCCATTGTAATACCGCGAGGGTTATGTGGATTAACGTATCTACCTATCATATATTGGGGAGTAAGTGAGTATTGAGAGGTTTTCCTCCCGGACGGTGAAGAAAGAGAAGGTGGAGAGAACTAGTTTGCTTCTCAAATGAACTGAGCGAGGTCATTTGGGTTTGCTTAAGCAAGTTGGGGCATAGCTGTGAAGAAAAAGGAACATAGGTTTCTATGTCTTGATATTGCTATGACCGGACATTCATTGAGGAGATTTAGTAGCTTTCTGGTTCTCTGTTTGTTAAGGAGGTTCCTGGTTTGTCTGGTGATGTTGCAAGATGGTTGATGTACTTATTTTTTATGCTTAGTTTGATCGCAGCTAATGGTATGTCAATATATTGTGAGGTGCATCTGTGAATGTGCATTGGACCTTCACAGGCAAGCTCAGCTGCTCTGCAGTTTCCATGGATTTCCCTATGTCCTGAAACCCCTTAATGGTGAACCTTAAAAAAGTCCGCTATCTCCTTAAGAGATACGCGGCGTTTCTTGACAAACATCGATGTAGATTTTATGGCAGCTTGGCTGTCGGTCGAAGTGAATCTTTCCAGAAATGTTACTATACAACAGCGATTTCGCAGTCGTAGTAAACATGGAAGGAGGGTTCTAGACTAAGATAACTCAAAAAGATAAACTTCCACTTTTCGTTCGAGTTCTGACCCATTGGTTGATATCGTGATGGACCCGGCCGATATTGGAAACATAGTTTTTGAGAACATATAGTCTTTAACTGTTGGAAGGGAAATCTACTCCAAACATTGAGGACTGATCAAAGTCAACTCCGGTGCATGGCGAAATTGCATTGGGTCTTACCAACACAAACTTTGTTGTTTGACTAGCACGGTTAAGTCCGCGTGAGTTCTTGGTCCGTGAGCCGTATTTTTGAATTTGTTTAATTTCTCGTGCTTATATGGCTAGGTGAGCGCTTGAGTGACGTGTCAGGTGAGATAACTTTCTGTATGTGCAAAAATATACTAAATTTATACAACAACAATTTAAATACATAATCAATTTCAACTTGTCTAAAAAAGGTTCGGTTTCGGTTTCGGCCGAAACTTAGACCGAGGCCGAATGTTCGGTTACCGTTTCGGTTTAGGCTGAAAATCGTGTTTCAGCCAGACAATAGACTTTAGAATTCAATAACAAGCTCCTCCAAATAGGAACTTTTACTTTAATTTTGTAGGCTCGTAGCGTCGAAAAGAAGAAACCTCCAACAACGACCCAAACGAGGACATTTCAATTAAAATGTTGAGCTTTTGCTTTAGACGAGTTTCGGTTAAAACATATTGGTTTCCATCAGAATCCAATCATAAAGTATCATTTCTGGAACGTTTTCGAAAAAGCCACACAACGTCCGCATAAATTTGTCGTTTATAAAATGTATGAATAAAAGGGGACCAAAAACGGAGCTCTGCGGCACACCAAATTAAACACAGCTTGCATACGGCTTTGAAGGCAAGATGCAAGAATCTGACAGACGGATTTTTCAGAAGCAAAATGAGTCATAAGTTTATGTAATAGGCTTTTCTCAAATGCTCTTGAGAAATTCAGAAAATAACAGCTCGGGAAAAGACGCCCCTATCAGAATCAGAACGTTTATCATCACTTACTCTTAGCAAGGCTTTCATTAAATTATGGTTCCTTCTGAAGCCTGACTGGGAGCTCATCAAAAGCTTCTAAGCTTCAAGATAGGCATTCGAAGGCTTTACTCGTAAATGGAAGAATTGTCATGGTCCTGAATCCAGTGTTACTTGGTGAAGGTTATTCAGGAATTAAAAAAACGTTATTTTCAAATCATCAAAGAGTCTATTCCCCTAAATAATTTACTCATCAAACTCACTGCAGGGACATTCCATGCCATCAAGTAGTCTCTAAATAAATCTGAAATTCAAATTTTTCGCTCCTCAAGATACAACTTAATTTAAGTATTAACAAACCTATCCGACGTCTTAAGGAGAGTAGCAAAAACGTTCTGCCAACATCCATGTGACCTTAAAACCTCATTCCTTGATTCGCACTCCAATAACCCTGCACGCGCGGGGCCATAGATTTAATTCTTGCGTGCAATAATGACACCCTCTTACATTCTACAACGACATCAAGTATTCCACTCCATCGTCGCATGCAAAAATTTCATATAATCAAAAAAATAAACTAAACGAAGAACCCATCTGGCTGTCCATTTCACATAAATAAAGGTAGCACGGGAGCACAACAACAACAACAACGTCGTCGTTACGAGTTAAAAAAAACTCAGAATTGCAGAGCCACCGCTGAGCTGCGTTGCGTTGCGTTGCTCTCGATTTTACCATATTTTTTGGTCGCCGTATAAATAATTAATCTACTGCCGCCGCCGCCGACTAGAGACCGGACCTCTATTCAAATTTATAATAAATGACCACGGCACAAAGCAAAACAGGATGCGACTGAACAAAAAAAAAAAAAAATTTAAATGTATCTAAAAGATCGTGTGTAGACCAGAGACGAGACGTAGCGAACTACGAACGCCGAACGCATCTGCAACAGAATAGTTTTCTAGATTCCAACTTGGAGATCCCATGATGTGACGCACATCTTCTTAGGTCCGATGAGCAGACGGAGCTACAATGTTGCACCAAACCATCAAAGAACACAAGTAAAAGATACTTAAACCGTGCTAAGCTTACTTCTTATGAATTTATAAGCAAAATTTATTTATGTCAAATGAAACATGGTCTCGAAGTTGCGCGGAATTAATTTCTTAATTTATGTTGTAAGGTCACCGCAGTCGCAGTCGTCCTACAGGTGGACGGCAAACACTGCAAGCCCGCATGCGCGACGCGCTGCCGATTCGATATGAACGTACATCACTCTAATAAGTCTTAGTCTCTAAGCAAGTCGAGTTTTGGCGAAATGCAACTCTACCCCGAGTGACAGGCGCCTACGTATCCAATTTCTGGACTTGAGTTGTAAGCTATTCCAACAGAGCAGAGCAACACCTCAGCACAAAATACACGAGTGTGCGCTTTAAGTACCTGGAAGTATCTAACATGTCCAGGTAGATGGCGAACCAGAACAATTCCCAGATCATTCGCTGATTTCCGACGTCCGACAGACTCGACGCAACATTGTTGCAAACGCAGTCAAACATGGCGGTCGATTGTTGTTTGCTGGCCTATTGTATCTGATGATGATGGCGCGTTAGTAACGCGAAGGGCAGCCCCCTACGAATTCATAGATACTCAAAAATAATTGAGATGCATTCTGTGTTGTGTTTTGTGTTTTTTTTTTGCGCCTCGATGGGCTGAAAGAGAGAGAGAAAAGAAGCGACGTGTTAAGTGGTAAAACTTTGCTGTTGTTGTTGTTCCTTTGGTGTGAGAGTTTCGGTAAAAGATAAACAAAACAAAAGAAGCTGGGGAATGTAAACCGGCTTTTGGTTAGCATTCAATTTATTGGGAAGGTGTGATTATGCTATTGAATGTCGCTCAGTTGAATTAGCACCTTTGGAAGGGTACTTCAAGAAAATTTTTGGGAAAATAATTCGTTGCGATGTCCAACAGTTTGAATCTCTATCTGTATCCAAGGTGGAGATGCATGGATTTGAAACAATTGTGCCCCGTTTTAAAGCTTTGTTTGGCGAACTGACGTCAGAATTCGAAGTCTTGTTTTTCTTTTTAATTTTTTGTTTAAGAACAGTTGGTCTCGTCGTGCTGCAAGTGGATGATAGTTTTCTTTTGGTTTTTGAATCGTTTACTGTTAGTTGGATAGAAACAATCGTCTTTAGGGGGTTAATAATGACAGAGTTGAATGCCTCAAACGGTTAGGTGACCATTTGTGTAAAAGAATGTGAGTGAAGTGGAGTTATGGTCATAATTTTGTAATTCATAGATATTTTGAGTTAAAAATGCAGCCAAGAATTCAGAACATCATGTTCAAATGGTGGCGGGTTCAGATTTCTGATTCGCGCTTTATTTTGCAAGCGAAATTGTTATGAATATCAAAGCACCTCTGTCGGGGACACATTTGTGTTCTAGTATGATTTTAAAAATTGTATCTAAGTTTGTTGCAACGAGGTTGCATCAAAGTTGTTAAAAAAAACTTATTCAACTATGCGAAGAATTTAAATATATTGGAGAAATATTTCGGCAGCGATACTTTATTGATGAGCGGCATAAATGCCTTAGAAGCGAATGTGTACTAGCAGAGGATAAAGATTGCAATTGTAAGCCGTCGAAAATGAAGACTGATGGACATCAATAAAATGAAAACATGTAGGCCGTAAATCGTAAATAAACCATACACTTTGGCTTCAGAACTGTCGCTGCAAAGTTGGTGCAGGATGACCTACTTTTCATGCAAAACTGAACAGAATTGACATCGTAAAATGCATGATTTAGTGACTGAACTCAATTCAACACTAATCTGGTTTATTAGTGAAAGGTGTTCACTGAAAGACACGAAAACATACATAATATTCAAGAATTATGTTTCTGCGTTGCTTCCCACAAATCAGCCTGACAACAAGGCTTATTGGCTTAAAGTTCTTTCATGACGATTTAACCAAGATCAGTATTAATTCCGTTGAACCAAATTCTCATCACTCTTAGCCTTTCGATCGTGTCAAGAAACCTCTCCGCGAAATATTTTTAAGCAGCCGAAAGGAGATAATAGAAAAATCGAAGGCTGCTATGGTCACTATTCCGATATCCAAATGTTAACATATGTTTCTTAGGGCTAGATGCGTTTCAGTCAATGGACACAAATCTGACAATGTCGAAAAGTCTTGATATGCTGCAAAGTTAGGAGTCAAAAGCCAATGTCTTAAAAAATGTTCAAACCCTCCAGAAAGTGTCAAAGCTTTGATTGCAGGTGGAAGTCTATTGAAGAGACGACACGATGAAACTAGGTAAAAATTACGAAATGCAGTAGTGCGAAAATTGGGCACAGAAATAAAATCCGAAAAGTTTCTATGCAAATTGTATTCTTCAATTAACCTCCAGTTGAGGAATCCCGATCTACTGAAGAACGTTTTTAGGATTTTAAAACGGACTGGAAGAACATTCATATCACGAATATTATTCCCAAAACACTCTTTTGCAGGGTTAAAAGAGGCATAATTTTGTACACTTGATACCATATTATAGCTTTGATTGGAAGATACCATAATAGATAACTCTAAGTAGTTCAGTTGAGCAAAAAAATGTTGTTAATAAAAGAAAAAAGTTCCGGAGAGTGCAGCGGAGGTATTTCCTTTACAACTCACTTAGCTCATCCTGTCATCAGTAGTTAGTCCTCAATATTCATCGACGCTCTCAATAGGAAAACCGCTATCGTAGCAAACTAAACTACTACATTAGGTAGAGTACGAAAAATTTGAAGTACAACAGGTACTCAGGCGCATGAAAAAATACTTCAGAACATAATTTTTGTTCTATCTGTGTTCAGCGAACCAGGTCCTCAATAAATTCAGATCCCAATTGACATCGAATCCATAGGCATTTGAATTCTTGAGGAAACCAATTGTCTTTAAAATCACAAAAGCGGTAAAAGGCTCGTAAGCAAAACTATTTCCCTGAACTGGTTCACGACTGTTAACAACAAACTGCAAATTAATGAAGCCGTATGCATAAAAATTAGATTTTTACAAGGCCAGAAAGGGATTTATTTCGGTCTGCTTATATCTCCTTGACAACTTTGAATGTACAAGCGGACAGAATGCTAAACACAGATGTATTAGTATTTCTGCATGACACTCTCGCACGAATGCAAAAGAGCCGTCTAACTCAGTTTGAATCATTCTTCTACCAAACCGTGGAGGCCCATGGTGCCATCGTCGCAGGTCTTTGTCACCCTTCAGTTAAGGGTGACGGCCTTGAATAAAATTTTTGATTTCATATAAATAATTATAAGTAATTAATTTCAAGTAACTTTTCCTCATTGGATATTTTGAGACGTTATCCTCTTTTGCCAAGAGTATTTATTCGATCAAATACTCCGTTGACATCTTCAATGCTAGTAGAGAGATTGTTCTCGCTTGCTGGCTTAATTTCAAATCCTAGGAGACATAACTCCCATGATGCGATCTTTTAGATGCTTGTTTTATTGAAGGCAAACGAAAAATTCTTTTCGTGTTTTCAATTTTAGGTATTTTCTGTTTAAATGTTTATTTAACTAAGGAATGTGCTTTTAATTTGTTACTTGTTACGTGTTTCAATTTTTCAAATAATGATTACAAAAAGAATTCCATCTTACGTAATTTATTATATAAAATATAATATGGGCGATATGATTTTTAATTACTTTTTTCAATTACTTGTAATGGGTAATTGACATTTTTAAACTTCTTTTAATGTGTATTTGAAAATCGTCAAGTAAAATTACATATAATGAGTAATTGCATTTTTTCAATTACAATTACTTGTAATTGAAAACGGAATACATTCAATTACTTATTACTTGTAATTGTAATTAACCTTGTGATCAAATGCACAGAGTTATCATTACTTTTCAACTCTGCTCAAGCCTTTGGATCAAACTAGAATTTTCCAAACGAGGGTTGCTAGAGTGTTTTTGGATTTTGGCGCTCAAATTCATCACATGTTTTTCATTCATATCAGTCGATGAAACTTTCTGTCTTATATTCAGTGAGATACTATTTTTGAGTTGAATTTTATTGTGAGCGGACAGGTTGAAGTAAATGGTGTGGATAGACTGGCAAATATCTCTGATGAAAGTTCAAACAAATAATAGAAGACTGAAGTAACCCACATTGATCAATTCATTCTTTTGCAAATTCTGTCTGCTTAAGGTATTGTCGGAAATAAAGCCGCTTCTAGCTCCCTCTAAAGCAAACAAAAGTAAGAATCTTACTTCATGTCATATAAGCTTATATAAGCTTTTCATACTTTACATCCTAATTGCTTATTATCGTGCACCTGATAATGAAACTTGTCGCTCACAAAGATCAAGCCTACTGTGATTAATGCTTGAGGCATTCGACTTTCAGTCAGGAATTCAAGCAAAAACTCTTGTTAAAAAAAAATTTTAATTTTATTTCATCGAAGAAGACCCACTTTTCGATTTTCTTTACCTTCTGGTATAAGATGTCAATCTTCTGGGCTACATTCATATTCATGCATCACAATCCTGACTAACTTCGACCCACAAATACACAGCTCAAGAGTACAGTGTTCCGAGAACTCACCAAAGTTTAAGTAGGTAAACGAAATTGCAAACCTGCCCACATTCTTGAAGCAAGCAACAGAACTATTTTCTTTCATTCTTCCAACACACGCCCAATATGCCTGGAAGCCGATGTATGCATATGATCTTGCCTTCTTAGACAACTTGAACTCCGAAGGAAGAGAACAAATCCAGCGGAGCCAATCCAAAGGCAAATATCATGTCAATATGTCATGATATTATCCCCTCATAGCAATAATAACATTTACCACGTTAGACCCTGGTGACATCTCCCGATGAACCCCTTCTCCCACAACGATGATGGCGTGCTTAGGCGAAGGAACCTTCCACCGACCATTCCTGCTAAACCTGCAGACAAGGCGCACACAGTTACCCAAGCGAGCGGTATTGGAAAATGTAATGTTCGCCCGATGGCAGAACGAAACGACCGACCGACATTAACGATGACGCCAAAGTGTACGAGTACTCGTATACGACGACAATGTGCCTGCAAGTTGTTAGCATAGAAATGCCATTATTACCGCCACCGCCGGCTCCGCTCCGGTAATAGGAATCCGCTAGGCCAGAGAAAGCAGGATACTATCCGTAATGTAGCCACAACCTGCATTTCGTAGCAAAATAGGGATGGGCACTCGAGTGGCCCTCATAAAAATCATACAACAAAAACAACACCGGAAGAGTAATAATAACAATAACAGCAAAGGCAACTGCAACACAGGGTTTCCAATAGTTGGGGCCCAGAGTTCCTAACGGAACGAGAAATGATTTGATGTTTGAGAACGATTAGAGAAAAATCCATAATGACAATCGTAGCAGAGGTCTCCTCTGGGTGCAACTGTTACCAGTACTCTGGCAGACATGTTCATGAGGACTTCTCCGATGAAGATGACGAAGAACGACCAAGACGACGACGATGATGATGATGATGATGCCCAAAAGGGGCATTACCGCGCTGGAGTCATGCACACCTATTAGACGGCTGGAGAGAGAGTGAGTGAGTGCATCTAGAGAAACCGCGAAATCTCTGTGGTAATTGCAGCTGATGGAACCACTATCTACTGAATAGATGCCATGCCAAGATGGTCCTTACCCGTGTACAAAATAACTGTGGTGCAGTGCTGGTGTTTTTTTTTGTTTTCCAGAGAATGGGAAATGGGAATCACATCCCGAAAAATCAACAGTCGGACGTGCCAACGCTGGTGTTTGCCCAGCCAAATGAGTACGTGTGTTCACATGGGTGTTGAGGAAAATTATTTGTGTTTTCATTTCTTGTATTTGATTTACGGTAATTTAAACACCTTCCAATTGTTTGAGCAAGGCGCATGCAGACGTTTTTTTCTGTTTTTGTGTGGGAACTTAATATTTGGAATCGATTGTGTAGGTCTAGCTGTTCAGAAATTCTTCACATAAATAGTAAATTATAGGTTTTTTTTGAACGGCTTTCGGTTGAAACAAATGTCGGAAATTTGGGAGGATACTTCTATTGATTTTACGAATGGTTTGAAGTCATTTTGCGACAAAAGATTGGGACCTTAAATCACAAAACTACATAACTCACCATTCTTTTGAAGTCAGTCATTGGCGCATTCTATTTTAACCAGGCATTGTATAAAGACAAATAACTGCATTTTTTTTTAATTAAATAAATGAATTCAATTGATATTAGTTAAAGTCAGCAGTGAATTCACATAAAATCAATTGAAGTCACTGAATTCAAAAGAAACAATTTAAACAGTGGGAAAGTAATGTAGAGCAATAATTTTTATTGTTGATAATAAACAGAGCCAGCAGCAGAGCTCGAATGAGCCACGCAGAATTTCTTGGCAAGACAACCCAAGTCAATTTTGATGTGTCGCAAAATAAGTTTTCGGTACATGTTTCGAAAAAAGCTGACTTCGAAAATGAATGATGCTGGATAAGAAACACTGTTTGATTTGTTGACCTTTTTCACACAGTAAATTGTATTGCAATATTCGAATTGCAGGGGCTTGTTTACAATCTCTGTATCTTCCTACTTATTTATTGCAAATCCGGCATGCTAGCGAACCAAACAGGCAGACAAGTAGGGATGCAGCAGAGTATGAAGGTTGTGATGCTTCTTGTCCCGATCGCGACCTCGCCGATAAAATAAGGAAGAACGACATGATGTTGAAATTATTCCACTAACTTTAAATGAATTCAAACAATTCAATTACTTCAATCGATTTAAAGTGAATTCGCTAATGACTTCGCGGAAAAATATGAATTCCCTGCTGACTTCAACTTGGCTTACGTGAATTCAGTTAATTTCCGAAAATGATTTCAATTCTATGAATGCTAAAAATTGGAAAAAAGAATAATGATTTGAGTCGTATAAATAAGCAGTCTTTTTTACATTCAAATGCATCAATCAAAAGTTTGATGAATGCATTCGCAAAAGAATTCACTCTTGTACAACTTTGGTGTTCAGGTATTTCTTTGATAAATCGTAAATTATTGGTCTTGGATATTTTAGACGTTTTGAACAGGTTTCGAAGGAAATAAATGTCGGGAATATTAGGAAGGAGGTAGTTCCATCAGCTATGTGTCGAATTGCAGTCGGACCCAACTGCTCTTTAATTTTCGCATTATTTGATCATCTTTCTTCTATATTTCGAAGTAGTAACTTCTGATCAAAGAGTGGCCATTGAAAAATATATTCCACTATACAAGCTAGGCGTATGTATCTCCTTAAATTGTATTTTCTCTCGACTGGCTTATTTCAAGAAGGTTACGTCCTTGCTCTACTTATTTTGTAGCAAAATTTGTTTAGCCTGGTAACTATCAGCTTGTGGGAAAGAAACACATTTCGTCTCCGTCACCTCGGTCATGGTGAGTTTTTAAATCCTTCTAGCCATTTCCCAGCAAAGCAATAATGGGGGAAACGTCATATCTTCTGTAGTTCGTAATCCATCGTCAACTTCGAAGCTGCCATTGAATTTGTTATTCTCTTATTTGACCACACTTATTACCTGTATAACTCCCGACCTTGGCAAGTTGCTTCTAATGTCTTTAGTTCAATCTTTCTAGTCGCCTCGAACACACGGACATGCTGTTTTCAGTTTGCTAAATAAAGCTTCCTGGCATCCGCCATTGTTTGATACTTCTATATGAGCTGGTCTGTTGTCTTGGATTTGAAAGAAGTCTAAGCCGGAGCATTGGCCATTGGAGTCTTCATGATTTTGCCTTCCGCACTAGATTCACATCATTGTATATCTCGTCAGTTTGTACCTTCTACTTCAATGGATGAAGAATTTTTCTTTCGAAGGTCCCTAAAATCTAACTGCTGTTTTGCTGATGGTCGAACCTTCGACTCATCATAGAAGAATTGTTAATATGATTTTTGAGTCTTATTGTTTTGACAAAATGAAGAAGCTTGAATTGCCAAAGATGAGTTTTCATTAGACCTTCACCAGAAAACCGTTTGTGATGCTGATATCTGTGGGCTGAGATAGTTGAACCCTTTCACTGCTTCAATCTCTTAGCAGTCGATTTTGATGTTCTGCGCAAGATGGTGTTCGATGGATCGATTTCTTGTCGGCAGCCCGTTTTTGTTTTATTTCTATTCGCCGGAAGGCGGTGCAAGTACAAGTCTGGAAAACTTTGACGCTTCTTGTTCTAAAATGCATACAACCCATGTTTTCGAGTATTTCTTGAATTTGGAACAGTTTTCCGGGATTTCGAAGTTAACCATCGCTTTATATATATCAGCAATACAAATCTGGTCATTGCGGCTCGAAGGCGATGAATTACTTGCAAGTATCAACACGAAATTCGTTAATCTTTTCCATAATACTAAGGGTTCCGCCTGATGACATGCATGATCGCTACCAGAACTTCTCCACCCTTTATAAGGAGATTAGGTTTTAAACAATCTCAAGCCGCAGCTCGATGTATTTAAGAGCTACAGCTTGAAGTATGATGTTATGTGAATCTTTTTATTAAGAAATCTTATGCTTCTTACTGCCGCTTAACTTGCTGCTACAAGATCTGTGCGTTAGAAGCCCAAATCGGTGGTCGTTTCGAGGAGGCTGTTCTTTCCAAATACTCAGCATTGAATTCCTGTGTGATCCTCCTACATAGTGCTTTCAGCTTGGTCTTTCAACATATTGAACTTGTTTGTTTGTTTGTAAGTCGGTCATAGGCTTGAAGTCCATTAACTCTGTTCCCAGTCATTTTTCTATGATCAATCCACATTCTGATATGTGAAGCCTATGCAGTTGTATGTTGTGGAGCTTGCTCTTTCCCGACTGTGTATATTTTGCGTGACTGGGTGCTAACACAAGGGACAACCGCCACCTCGATGTGTTGGTTGTTGGCTGTAACTTCGCGGTCTCTAAGATGGTTGTTCGAGGCGCCATGCGGAGTTTCAGAGATATATTGACTGTCTTCCCACGGGTTGTTTGAGTACTTCCATGCTATTGGAAGAATTGAATTCCCCAAACCATTCCATAATTTTTGGCACTCAACTTTTTCGAGAATGTATTTTCTGATGCCCCCACTTACCATTGGGAAGAGATTGTCACATCATATCAGCTTCTACGATGAAATCTGTTCAAATAATCCTGGTTCCATCTTTTGCCTCCGTTCGGTTGAAAAAAAGAAATCAATAATTTCTAATAGGTTTTAATAAAAAAAAAACGATTCTTAATTTAAAATGAAATAAACCTCGAGATAAAACACCTCTTAGGCAAAAGGCATAAGCAAAACTCTACACTTCCTCGTTTCAATTGACTTGAACCATTCCCAGCACATGGTGCACAACACCACCACGGGGAAAGTTCAAGAAGTGGGAGTAGCTCAACGAATCCAAGAACTATTTGAACCACCAGAGGTAAAAATAACCGAATGGAAATCAATAATTTCCTACGATTCTCGTGATCTTCAGCAAATGCAAACTCAGTGCTACCATGGTTTCTACCTACAAACCCCTCCTCTTGCTAAACCACCACAGAAACTAGAAAATTATAATTTTCACCCAAAGGCATTGTTTTCTGAATCTTCAGTGCCAACATTCCTCGGCTTCGGTTGCAAGGAGTAAAGCACCCCGAGGACTCCATATCGGAAGAGACGATATGTATGTACAGCGATAAGCTTGGTCTAATGCGACGCCATAATTACTCAAAAGGAAACCTCTTGAGCCCAGGTGAAATGGACAAATCTCGAAGACCCGAACTGGAAGAAATGGAATTGAAATTAATTCCCTGATCGGGCGATATGCGGCGGCGCGGAGTGGCGCGGCGTCGCGATCGAGGCAAATAGTGCACACATCAGGAGAAGGAGGACGATCAGTTCCTTCCAACAGGAGTGAGCATTAAAAGAAACAAATTCAAATGAACTGTAGGAAAACGCTTAAACTTTTTATTGGAACGATGAGAACGAGATACAAACTCATTGCTGCAGGTCATGCTAATGAATGGTTGCGGTGCACAAAATGTCTGTCTATCCGATAGAGCCGGGTTAGGATGGAAGACGATTATGAAATTGAATGTGTGATGCTGCACACGTTCGTTCATTTAGAATGGATGATAGTTGACTTTGTTATCGATTTGGGGATGGGATGCTCATTTGCATTGCTCTAGATAATTTCCATGAAACACTGAAACGATCTTGCGGCGAATCGAGTTCGGTTATTCGAATGTGACAAAGTGCCAGTTTTGGTGATGGGTATCTTTAAAAGGGGCCACCATGCCGTTAAGTAGATCCATGCTCACAAAGTGGAGCATTGTCAAGACACGTGAATGTTGGGCATAAGATTAAATGGAGAATTTTGTCGGAAAAACACAGTCATGTACGAGTTCTGATAGCGTAAGTTAAATACTTACTGCCGATTGGTGAGATATAAACGTGGGTGCGAAGAAACTTATAAATTGAATTGTGAATTTGTGAACTGGATTTTTGTTGGCGATCAGTTTAATCATCAGTGGTCACAATGCCGAATTCGTCAAGAAGAAGGGCACAGATGAGTCTCATTAGAAGACGCTGCAGAGAAAAACATTAGCAGCAGTCAAAGTGTTATGGGCTAAGCGAGGAGGAATATAGGCTATGCAGTCTTCCACCTCAGAGATGTCGAATAGTCTAGGAATAGAATTATTACTAAAAAATTCTATTAAACTAAAAAATTCTATTAAACAGCTGAAGGCTTTGCTGCTACGATACAGACACTCAGTCTCTTTGTACTTGTGAAGGAAGATGGTGGATATATTTAAACAGCATTTTCAGCAACTGCGAAACGATCATAACCAACAGAGGTTGATAAGCTTTGAATAACTTCATCCAATAGAAAATAGATTGATAAGATATGGCCTAAATTTAAGGACTTACGATTATGCAAAAAGAATTTGATAATTCCGCTAAATGGTGCCACGACAATGGTTTAATAATTAATGGTATCAAATCGAAAATGATGCACATTCGAGGAACACACCTAAAACAAACAAAACAAAGGATATTCTTGCAAAACAACGTTTGCTCTACATCTCATAGTAAGCAGTTTATTGTTATTGATGAAGAATTCAAATATGTGGGAGTAACCATTGATAGTCAATTTAAATGGGACAAACATTTATGATAGATAAACTTCGCTCGGATCTCAAGAGGTCACTATTCGCACTATCGTACTATTGTACTTAACACCAGAAGTTCAAAAACAGGTTTACTATGCTCTAGTTTTGAATCAAAGTTGAGGTTTGGTATGCTTACATGGGGAAACGCTTCAGATGGTCACTTGCAAAACTTCAAAGACTTAAATATGCTGCGCTTAAAACAATATCTAACAAGGATAGCAGGCTCATAAGTCCCATCAATCATGCACAGAACACGAGAAGGAGAGCTCAGAGTATGCTACAAGATCCATTCGTAGGAAATCTATTGTTCAATCCATAACTTAAGCCTTAAAACTGGTACAGTGTGCATTTGGACAGTTTCAACCTGAACTATATAGTATGAACTATTGTGAAGATGTTTTGGTCGTTGGAATATTTCTCCATGTCAATTGGCAGATTGATGGAATATTTGCCAGAAGGCCGAATGGAGGAAAAAGTAGAGTCACGAGCTCACTAAGCCGTACAATGATGGTAATCTAGTCAAGAATGGACAACACTTTAAGTTTCTTGTAAACCAATCTACCTGGATCAGAGATCAAATAATCCCCGGTGCTACGAATCTTGGTGTAACCAACTGGGAGCAGCATGTCCATGACCCTTTAAAACGGAATACAACTCTAAGTAAGCTCCTTATTCTCTTGGAGCTGCATCGTACTTAAATATTTTCATAAAAAGCGTCAAAATTATAAGTCGGTTGTCGTTGAGGTTTTTGCATTTGCAATGTTAACTTAAGGTACTTTCCAAGATTTTGAAAAAGTACCTGCACAGCGCCACCAGTATTTTTCATTTTCTGACCTGTTGTTGGATTAGGATGAAAAAATCCAATAAAAGTTCATTCCTAGTAGCATTTGCTGACCAGTTACATCTGGACAAGGCGTAAGGGTCCATAAGGCTTTTGTTGCGGACTTAGTGCCGAGTGTCGGATGAGTACACCGGTATAATCGCTTGGAAGCTATTAAGCCTTCTCGTTCGGACTTAAAAAGAATATTTGTCTTAGTGAATACCAAAATACTTTATAACATTCTTCGACACGCAAACTGTTGAAGTCTTTTCTAGAATATTTTGAATTTCCCATCTGGAAGTTCTTTTTATCGGCCCTATCTTCGGAATTCAAAATTTCGACATATCTGCACGTTTTGCGGTCTTTTCACAAGTATTTCGGTGTATCGAATGCAAATTATTTTCATTTGAAGGGCTTTTGCAAAATGAACTGAAAATGTAAATTTCACTTGTTATATAAAATTCAAGTTTTCAAGTGGCTTAAAGATATAAACACATTTCGAAATATATACACCGTTTATATGCTTTGGGGCAATATATTGTTTGAGACAATTTTTTTTTTTAAATTCTTTTTCTTCTTTGATTTCATTGCAAAAAAAATGTTTGCAAATAGATTTATCAATATTTCGTTCTTTAAACCAAATGCCCAAATCAAAGAAGCGTATATTTTGACTCTGACGCTTTACTTCTTGATGTTTTCTTTTTTTCCCTAGACTTCTTGAAAGATCTCCCAAATATTTTGGGTTTTAACATATTTTCGTAACTGTCGTCAGATTCGCTTATAAGGATGAGGTCTGCAAAACGAACGCATCAATACCAGCCTTAGACAATTATGGAGTTCTTCGTTTTGAAGTTGTAATAAACATTTTCACATTGCTTCTCCACCGTGAAAGCCTGCTTAGTGTTTTTTTATCGTGTAATCAAATTAGACCAAATAAACTCATGGGGCAAGGTTCTTAAGTTCACTGATTTTGTAAATGAAGGCTTTGTCAGGAAGTGATACCGTTCAAAGTCAAAGCAAATGGACGAAAATGTAGTAATTTCACTACTTTACAGTAGTAAGACATGCGGGTGACATATATTGTGATCACTGGCAAATTGAGACCTTTCTTATGAAATTCGCCTGGTAAGAACTATAAAAATCTGCAATCAAAAACGAACTAGTGGGGATCCTCTCAAAGAACGAACTGCTACTTTTTACCAGATTGAAAAAAGTACCGTGTTGAACCTTTCCTTTTACTCAAAAGCTAGACTTTTTCCACCTCTCGACTGGGGTCAAGTTCTTTAAAACCATTTTGACTTAAAACCTTCATGGAGATGAAGAGAGGTTGAGATAAGGGCTCAATAGTTTATACGTATCTGCGGGAAAGTCTGGGAATAGACAAAAATCATGCAATCAGTTTTCGAAAATTACCATTATGGAATTATGTCAAATAACATACAAAATCAAAAGTTACGGTGTGTTAAAATGTGTTAAAATTTTCACAAGTGATTGCCATGTCCTCTCGAAAAAACTACAGAGTATCCTTGTTGAAAGTGGAATGTCGAAGACTAAAAAATTTATTTTAAAATAAACTCCACTCAGCTAAACGCAATGTTGCACATTTTAGAGACACGTTACTTGTGACCTTACTACTATTATTTTTAACAATACTTATGCAATATAAAACATTTAGTTGAAGTAATAATAAAATATAATTATAATAAAATATGTATATACCGAATTGGCTTATTTATTTTTTTCAACGTGGTCTTCTAGCAATTAAAAGCATTCATGCGTGTAGTACATCTTTGTTTTTCAAAACCAAGGTAACTCTTGCACAAAAATTCTGCCTTGACTTTCCCAAAAAGCCTGAACAGTAGACATGTCACTGAGGGCTAGATCCGGCGAAAAAGGCACTTGTTCAAGTAGTTCGAATACAATATCTTGAATTGCAGCCTTGTGCACCGTTCTTTTTCTTAATAGCCTCGCGGTATAATTCTTTCAACTTTAAAAAAAAACCGAATACACTTTCAACTTCTTCGGCGTCGGTGTAGAGGGTCACCTTGTTTCGCCTTTTTCTCGCTGGTTAACATTTTCGGCACCCAACGTACAGAAAGTAATTTATTGGAAGGATTCTGTGTGCACTGCCATTTCATTTCACTGTCAGTTCAAGACACCATGAACTGACTTGAAAATTCCAAACATCAATTTGTTCGTTTATCTACTAGCATTTGACTTACTCCGTCGTAAGGGCAACCTGCAGCCATAACATATTTGTGAGCCCTTTCATCAAATTCCCAAGTGGCACAAGAATTTCTATTCTAACCAAATCGAGGTCAAACCAAATCCTCACATCGCCTAACAAAAAATGTTGGCTCGTTTTCACCCAACGCACATGGCTATCAATGGATTTCCCTTCAATGGAATTGGCCAAAGAGTTAGCTTCAAGTTGTAGCAAAAAGAAAGAAAACGATTTTCTTTTATTAAAGAAAACAATAAACCAGTTCACGCTCTGAAGATAATAACATCACCACCGACCAGCCGAAACCTGAGTTGTATGCTCGACGCGGTGAGCACCGTCTATCTCCCGCCAGAACACACCATAAACGGCTGACATCTCACATTACCCACTGTGCCTAGATTTATCCAATTTGCGCAGCAATAAATTATCCTTACGGTTACGGGCAACATCGCGTATCTATGGGTTATCGCATACGAGATGCACACCAGATACAGCAGGTTCCATCTCACCCGAACCCACTTTCGAAGCGAACAGAGAGAATTTGTTTGTTTTTTTTGTTTGTACCAAAAATAGGGAAACACTTTGGCAGCATCGTGAACCTATGACTTGGATGCCAACTTCTGTTATTGAATATTTTCTCTCATTTTTCACTTTCGAGCAAGTGGTGTCGAGATGCGACGCCCGTCGCCGACCACTGGAGACACAAAAATGAAAGGTAAACATTAAGTCGCAAAATGCTTCTTCATCGTCGGGCATCCGAAAGTCAGCTCCAACTTAATGAGTTTCTGGCTGCGTGGCTGCTTGGTTTGCACCCCCGTCGAGGCCAAAGTGTCAAGAGTCTCAAAAGTCACTGTAATTACAAGAGCGGTTATCTCTGCGAATAGGAAATACTTTCGCCATATCGAGACTCAATTCCACGCCACATAAAATGCGTGATATATTGCCTGAGGCGTTGCGACTCCTCGATTCCGTATCTAGATGGATTTGGTCGAGTTCCAGCTGCCACGATGTCCACGGATGATTGCCTGACAGCGTTCAGTTTTGAGGTTTTTTCTCAGTGATCAGAAACCGAAAATCGAGATCATCTTTTAGGGTCAAGCAAATAGCTTAGCCGTAAATGGCTTTGTATCTTTGTATCTTTGTATCTTTGTATCTTTATTGTTTTTGGTCAAACTCGTAATATTGCTACAAAGGGGGTTAGATTTTGATGGTGAGCTCGCGCGCGAAAGTGTTTGCTCAGAGATGCAATTAAATTCGAACGTGGTTTTTCGGTTAACGTGTAGTGAAAGGGGATCCGTTTGGATACCTTTCGATCTGTAGATTGTCTAGGATAATTTGATTTTAATTTATGTTTGACTTGCTGTGCGAGGCTTGATATTAATTAATTTAATTTTTTTATCTTTTCTTTTCAGGTATGTGATTGCTGAATTTATTTTCGTTTGTGTTGAGTAAGTACAGATCTGGTTGTATCTTTTATTTATTAAATGCCATCTTTAGAGTGAAAATAAACGTGATTTGTTTGAAGAGTAGATGTACGCGCAAAGTGAAAGGGACCGTTGAAGCTGCAATACTTCTGCGCATAGAAAGATGTTAAATCGAGGCTCAAGATGCGAATTTTTTTCTGGCTTGATTGTAAGCCATTGACGGAGAATCGAGTGTATGATTGACGTAGTGTTAGGAATTCAGTACGTGTTCGTTGATCCATCAATTTAGACTACATAACATGCTTAATTCATGCTTTATTCATTGCCAGAAGGGCATCAAAGATTACTAATAGACGACAGAGTTCTACCCTTCGACCAGCCACCAATAGTGTCAATGTTGCCTTACGACATCAACTCTGTCGTGGTCTGATACCGCCCTACTGAACCGAAGAGTCTCCGTGAGCTACTTGCCACGTCTTGGTCATAGTTGACTCGTTCGTCCACAGCTTTTCGACCAACGTGTAAGATTAACGGTACCGTTAATCTATCCCGGACCAGTCCTTTCTATCTAAATAGAGAAACGCTTCAGGTGATGCATATAATTGGGGGAAAAGCGCGTAGATTAAGTTGTTGTTCGAAGTCAGTGCTCTTGCATTATTACTTCGAATAACTTTAATCAGAAAGTTATCCAACCTGATCAGGTTGGCCTTGTTGTACCGGACCTCATTGCAATATATTTTTTTGTACTGGGACTCTAGAGTTCTATATAAGTGGATACAAGCCCTAAGACATCGTCTCTCGAAAATCCGAAAGCTTGTACCGACGGTGAACCAAACGGGCCATTCAAAGGCAAGGACGGGCCGAAAAGGGCCGTTTAGCAGATCACCTTTACCTTGACATCGAGTTTACTGCGGTGAAACAGTCTTTTTGTCAAGGCAAAGGCCACTTTGGGTCTGGCAAGAGCAGTATCTATATGCCCGTTTAAATGTAGGTACTGATCTAGCCAGATCCCAAGGTATCTAACAACACTTCGATTCGGCAGTGCCGTCCCATTTTGTCCAACGATAGAGAACATTTGCCACTTCTTTTTAGTATTTCTATAGTCCCTAGACAACGGAATCCTGAACAGAATGGTCTCGCACTTTTGGAACAGAATTGATATTCATCTTCCAATCATTGCAATATTCCTGAATCTTTTCGAAGTCACGATGGAAGTCAAGTCATCTTCGTACGCTATAGAGTGGCGGAGAGATCCTACAAGATCACTTGTGAAGATCGTAAATAAAATCGGCGAAATTACTACACCCTTTTGTAGACCATTGTTAATTTCAAAAGCCTCCAAAAATAAACTGTCTGCTTGTGAGCATATCTAAGGTTATGTATATCAGCGGTTTGCTTATGCCGAGCTGGTCAAGCTTGAAAAAAGAGCCCCTGCAACCTATTTACGTTGGACTCCAATTGAAAGCTTTCGGAGTCTGTGTCTAGTTCTTCTTAAAGTCTATGTCTAGAGCGGTCAAAAAGTGGGTCAGTGGAAATTGTCAAATTAAGACAAAAGTTGACCTACAAATAATATTTTACAAAAATTTGCGGTTGTAAGAACTCTCTGATCATAGTTTTACCTCGATAAAATGAAGCCCTGAGGTACCTCTACTTCTTTTCTTCGACTGAAGGTTATGGCTTATAAAGAAAGAAGCGTGATCTTTCAGTGCCCTAGTAGCCTTAGTTCCATTTTCGTTCAGATAGGAATGGGCCTCCTTGTTCATGATTAGATCATTCAGACACAATTGAAAGTCTGCGGGCAAAAGCTGATGGACTTTTCTAAACTTGCAACACAACATTCTTAACTCTTTTACCTAAAAACGCTGCATAGACGAAAGTTAAATGGCCATCTACTACGTTTCATGGTCGAGGCTGACGGTTCATCCGCGACATCTTCAGCCACAATCCTTGCTTGAAGGTCTTTAAGTGGTAGGCCATAGACTCGAAGGATAAAACTCTCTGAATAAAACGCCAATTGGTTGCAAAAGGCTGAAACTTTGATTTTCAATGAATCGGATTTGGAGTAGGAACTGAAAATGCCATCGACTGCAAAACTGTTTCATCATTTCTAAACCAATCAAACGAAATGACTTCAAAGTCTGCACTTCAAGGTCTGAGCGCAAGTCAAATAGTGAGCCACTCTTTGAAAACAAACGAAAACTTGCAGTTACATTCCGGTACAATTATCAGTTCTGCCATCTCTTTGATGCATTATCAAAGTTGCCAGTTACTCTCTACCTCTATGGCCATACATGCTTCAAACAACCGCCAACGACATTCCAACACGAATGACACTCAAAATGTATACAAAAAAGCAACAACAATAAAAATATATCTCTCCTCCTATAAAAGTATCTACAGAATAAAAAAAAACAGATAATCATTACGCGAATCAATTCACTATTTATAGTCAAAGATATGAACGATGTTAAGCGCTACACACAATTGTCCCAATCAGAGAAAAAAGCGCCCGTCGCTGTCGACATCGTTGTCGTATCTTTCAGATACAAACGCATCTTTCTAGCCCCTTTGTTTGGCACAAGTGCACAGCAGATCACCTGCTAAAATGAAAATTCACATCTAGGACGAGTATCTCGATAGAAAAAGTCGCATAGCGAGTAATGAGTGAGGCGAAGATATCAAAATGGATAAATTGATAAACTTAATTGTGGTATAGTTAAGGATTTATGGCTGGACTTTTTGCTACTTTGACAAAACGAAGGAGGGTCTCTCCTTGCACTTGTTCTTTTGTTAGTTTACCTTGTTTTTTTTTCTATTTCATACTTCTCCTCTTTTTTTGTAATTCTTGTTAGGTCATTGATTTCAGAGGTCGCTGTTGTGTTGCCTCGTGATGACGAACGAACTCATAGGCAGACGGAGACATGCTGCAATTGAAGATTAAGAAAACCAAGCTGCAGAGTGAAGGTATACTGATAAAACAAATAAAAACAAGCCCAAAGAATAAACAGAGAGGGGGGAGGGAGGGGGGGGGGGAGAATAAAGTGTTATGTGCTGGATGGATGGATGGATGGAATAACCTTTTATAGGTGCGGTAATATTGGTTATTACTTCCAGTTGGTTTCGATTTGATATCTTCATTATTGCGGTGGTTGGTGGTTGGCGGGAAGAAAGGCGTCAGAAGAAGATCAGCTCAGTTTGACAGCGCAATGGCGGTGGGATGTAAATTAGTGCTGCATTCTGGTTGTGTTGTAGGTGGGTGTTGTTGGCATCGCTCGAATCGATATGAACAACTTTGTTCGCTGGTGTGGATGTTGATTTGATTTAAATGATTTTAATTACCGCCAAGAGAGAGAGAGAGAGCGCTTGAAAGTTTGTTTCTTTTTGAGTATTAAGGAATGTTCGAAGCCACTCCTGATGGCTATAATTCTTGGACACAAAGGTATTTAAGAGATAATTGAGACAAGCAATGGTTCGAGGTAGTATTTACGGCCTTATTGAATTTTTAAACACAATTATGAGGGTGGCTTTGAGGTGATAATAATAGACGTCGGCTGTGAGCCTATGGAATAGGGTTTGTATGCATCTTGACTGTTAAAGGCATGAGAGGAGAATATCTTTATTTGTTCGGTGGTGTCCTTATTGGACGTGGTGCTTTACCAGCTCAATTATTTGCTATAGGTCAGTTATTTTGAAGTAAAAAATTGCAGAAATGATAAGCCAGTGTTAAGTGATTGGTTCAAATAGGTTTTAATTTCAGTACACGTTCAGATCTTGCAGGATTCACTTCCAACAAGGTGATTTTCTTGGATGAAGATGATGAAGCCACTCGAGTGGTACTCCTTAGCCCCTTGTGCCTCATAGTTTTCTCTCCTTGCATTGGTTCAAAAATGATAAGCCAGATTTTTTGTGACTAGATTGATTCAAATAGGTTTTAATTTAAGTGCACGTTATTAATGAATATTAATATAGGGTGCTAAATTTTTGGTAAAACATCACACTTGTTTGGATGTAGCCTTTAACATGAATTCCATATTCAATTCAATATAATGTAATTTACATAAAATTTAACAATTAAATCAAAAGAGTTGGCTTACGAACTTGTGGAAAAGAAATTGTTTCTGAAAATATTTTCGTTCAACAAAACAAACCACAACTTGTTAGAACGAAGAGCAGTCCACAATTAAATAGAAATGATGAAAACAAAAAATCATTTTCCATGTTCGAACAGAAAAACCAATCAACATCGAGTGATACGAAATTAATTGTTTTAAAATTTCCTAAGAGCAACTCACCAAAATCCTTATCACCACTACCACTAATTTAATAGACATGATGAAGTCTAATGATAAATTGCAAATGAAGTGAAACGAAAAAACACTTAAACTGTTTTACGACATTCCCAACTCGATCCATTATCTCCATAACTATATTTTCTATCCTCCAATACAAAATAATTAAGAAATTACCACCAAATAAACTTCGCTCAAGACCTGTCACATAAAAATACTTCAGTCAAAGAAAGAACCACCACCAACAACAACAACAACAAGCCAAATAACGAATAAATGTTGTCGCCTCGAAAAATGCCTATATCCATGTGCGTGATTTGGTTAGGTCGCCGCTTAAAAGCCCTTATCTCATCTTCCTCTTCTTCCTTTTCGGTCTCTTTTGTCTGCCGAAATATTAAGAGGAGAGAAGCACAGCAAAGATACTCCATGGTACGTGTAACTTTACAAAAGTTGAATAGGGCGAGAGAATCCAAAAAAAAAAAAAAAAACAACAAAGCAATCCAACACAGCCCACTTGAGTGAGAGAAGGGATATTTAAAATGAAAAATAAAAGAAAGAATTTATTATCCCCAGGTAATGCACCAAAAATAATCTCGATATCTCATCAAAGGAAAAATGAATTTCACGTGAAGGCTTTTAGGAGAAAAATCGACAAGAAAATACAAAAAAAAAACACACATACAAGGTACAACACCACCAACAGCATCATCATCATGGTCATCGTTTTCTTCTTCTGCGTCATCGACAGTGGCTGCAGCATCAGCATCAGCAGGCAGCATCACTTTAGTTTGGTTTGGTTCTAGATATTGTTGCCGCGTGCGAGTTTGCATTGCACTCTCATGGTTCCCGTTCAGTTAAGAAAACCAGTTTAAAAGAGTAAAAGAAGAAATATTTACACTCATCTCTAGAGCTCCGATTCGTAACACTCTCCTCTGGCTCCTCCACCAACGCCACTCGAGTGCTGCTCCTTAGGCCTGTGTGCCTCATAATTTTCTCTCCTTGCATGGCTGACTTCTGCCTGCTCCAGCATCCAGCTTTAAGCGTTCAGGGATGAATTCGGTACGGTTTGGTATTTATTTATTATTCGTTTTAGTTTTTTTTTCTTATATTCGTTCGTCGTTGTTGTTTGGTATTTCTTCTACTCATTTCGTTTTGGTGTACCGTGTTATTCATGTTCAAGTTGGAGTTCTATTTTTATTTTACTTTTTTCGTTTCCTTTTCATTTTGGCCAACCATTGAGCAACTTGTATTATTACTTTTATTGTTATTGTTGTTGCCAGTGATGGTGGTGATGTTCCTAGCTGGTGCTGCTGCTGCTGTTGGTGTTGCATCTTGTTGTCCGTATATCACAATGCGTACTCATGATACAATAAAGTGCGTCCCACAATGATTTCCTATTTTTTCTTTCGACCTTATCTTTGGCTACGACTAATAACACGATCGTTGACTTTTCTGACACCTTGGACGGCCGGATTTCTCTTTCTTCTTCGTCTTCTTCTTCTGTTTGCTCACAAGTAGGACTAGATATTTACCAAAGGGTTGCTGGAATATCAACATTCCATTTCCATTTCAAATCTTTGCCCCTATTTCTGAACCAAGAGAAAAAAAGCAAAACGTCCACCGCAACAACTATTCACATTATTTTTAATTAAGATTAATTGTAGCGATTGTTGGTTGGCTGGTAAACTCGTTGAAATCAAATCGTCGGCACTCTGTTGAGTAGTATTGCCAAGTCATGGTTATGTGTGAGTTTAGGCGTAATTGATGGAATAGGTTTTAGCGCAACGAAACGTACGCACAATCTGCAGAGATAATCAGTTTTCAATTGAATACGAGAGTGTATCTGGAGTGAGTCCAACAAAGTATCTACGGTTGACAAACAACAATGCTGGAGTATCTAATTTTTTATTTTACCATTTCTTGACAGTGAGAGTGATCTGGTTGTTGTCATTCGATACAGATTGCGTGATTATGAAAGGCTGTTATTATGAGATCAGTTGGTTGGCTATGAGTCCTCAAGACATGTCAGTTATGCGGCATATAAAAGAGCCGAATGTGAAAGTATTGCTGCCTGCATTCCAATCTTAATCTGTCATTCGTTCTATGAAAGAATTTGAATTATTTTTCAGAGCAAACAACCTTAAGCGGAAGTAAGGAACGGTGATGGGGATGTCCGCCCATTTCAAATAAAACTTTTTTACGTAGGCTCAAGCCAACTTTCATTTAAGTGTAGTTCCTAAAATGAACGTGTTCACGTTCAATGAAATCTCACCAAACTTAATCCAATTAGGGAAAGGTCACCACAGTTAGATCTGTTGGGTGTTTAGTAATTAAGACCCTTTGTCGACAAGGTGTTAAAAGTGCTGGGGGCCAAAGGAAATCTCAAGTGGATATTAAGTAGAAATCCACATCTTTTGGAGTGTTTCAGGCGCTATTTGTTGCCTTTGTCGTGATACATTGCTTAGGAGCTAGCTCGAGGAAGTCCCAAGATTTAAGAACAAATAAAAAAATTAGTCTTCAATTCCAAATTATTTGTCTTTGTTGCTTTTGTTTGTGTTTCCTCAAATTTAAGAAGTAGAGAAATATGGACCATGAATTCGTATGGCATTTTGAATATTAACATAGAGTCCTTGCCTGGGTAGTATTTGCTGCAATCGTCTCATATGATTTCTACGTTTAAGTGCGCTCTCACACTATAAAACTGAAGTTCAATGAAGTCGGTTCGTAAGATTCAATCACTGAAAAAAAATTTACAGAATTTTGACAATATGTGTTACTTCACAAAAGTGTAAATAATAAATAAATACTGAGTGCTGAGTGCTTTAGGTCAATGGTTTGAAAAATAATAAAACACAAGGTCCTTCATAGATACGAATGATATCCCTCTTTCAGAGGGAGCTTCAGAGTTTTTATCAACAATCTTAACCGAATTCGAATTCGAATTCCGTAAGACAAAAAATGTTAAATCAAGCTTCGCAGCCGGTATAAAAACAGGAATGACTTTTAAGATGACAATTTGTAGAAGAAGTCCAAATAGCTATTCCGCTGATTTTAATGAACCTCAAGGTTTGGTATTCAGTTCCATTCTGTAGTTTCACTTAAGATTTTCGTAGGCTAAACAACTGTCAATATGGAACTCTTTAGATGACATGCGATATTTTCAATCAGATGAATTTGGATATTCAATTAAAACTTATTCTGAAACTCGTCTTAATGTCAGGCTTCCGGTTGTCAGGTTACGTACTCAGTGCCAATTTGACAATATTTTGTCAGAATTACTGATCTGGATGCGTTGAATATACAAAGTGTGAGGCGTAAGCGGTTTATTGTTATGTTTTAAATTGGATCGGAGCTCTGATGTTGAAATGAGGTGCAGCTCTATGGCTGAACATATTAAATTTATTCAAATTTTTTATATAAAAGGCAAGTGAAAAATTATGTGCCATCAGGTTTCCTGCATGGTGCAACAGAAAACTTAAATCCAAATCCCATCAACCTGGAAATACTTAGAAGCAGGTCGTTGTTTTTTGCATAGATTTATCCATTTTATAATGTTAAATTTATGTGGTGGAAGAGTATATTGCAGCTAGTTGGTTTAAAAGAATAATGCCGTAATTGGAGAGCTTTTAAAAATATTATAATTGTTAGTTTCTTATAGTGACTCTATCAAATGGGCGTGCGTTTGTGCTGTTATTTATTTTGTGTAAATTTCAAAACATTTTTAAAGAAACATAACAAACTTATTTAGCGGTTATTGAAAGCAATAAAAGCAATCGCAAGAGAGAGCATAGCATTAACAGAAATAGATTGTTTAAGATCGAAAAAGGATAAAAAAAAAGTTACAGAACTATGAGCTGCCAGACCTCAGCAGAAAATGCCATAGAACTTGGGGCTAACCACAATTGAATTGAAAATATCAGAGCAATACAGTCTAATGTACCAAGGCATGCAGTTCAGTCAAAGTTTTTTTAAATTTCCATTAAAAATATATTAGTTAATTTATTGTGGTCTATTCAAGGAAATCTGTTAATTTCGCCAAGCCAAAAACTGCAGAGAAGAAACACCAAGAGATTGAAGTTCACACAATGTTGTCAAAAGGGAAAAATACAACTCTCAAAAGTAAGACTCACGCCTTAACTCAAACATTTGATGAAAAATAATCGCCCGCATTCAAGATTTTTTATAAAAAATATCAGGTCTCTTAACAGCTCATTGGCGCTCCCTTCGTTTGGTGCAAATATTGCCAGCACCACCATCTGAATCTGGGCCCTACTGTTTCAGAAACACGAACATATTCACGAACGAATTTTTACTCAGTTGTATATTATCGATCCTGTTGCAGTTGCCGATCAAAGAATGAGTTAAAATAAAAATAATAGTTTCGATTCTTCACTGATGTGAGAATTAAGCCTTTTTATGACAGGCAATAGTCCATTTGCTAGCGCATTAAATTGAACAGGACAGTTCCTATTTTACAAGATTGAAGTTCTGATTTAAGACACTATAATGATAATGAAGTCTTCACTTGAAAAGTCTTTAAAGTTCACTGCAGATCTGATCCACATATCCAAATCAAAAACAAACTAAAAAAATAAATATTTTTGACCCAAATTTAGATCCACTACTTTTTCTTTGAGGAGATCTAAGTTGGTGTATAAATATTATTAATAAACTAAATTAGTATTTGCTTTGAAAATCAATAACTCACAAGGGGAAACATTTAAATAGGCCGGTATTTATTTACCAGAAGCAGCATTTAGACATGGGCAACTATACGCTCAGAGTTCGTTGGTCGTTGTGACATGAAAACTCTTATTATACAGGGTCCGCATCAAAGAAAAATATATTCAGCTTTGTTATATTTAAAGAAATATTTACTGTGTAGAAAATTGCCATGAACAAAATAAATCTAATTTAAAAAAATATCTAAAAAAAAACAATATAATAAGCAAAACACGGAAGAGGGCCGACGTTTCTTTACCTGGATTGATATAACTTTACATATTCAGCGGACGCTTTCGTATCTTTCTGTCGTACGATAGGCTTTTTAACCAGTCTCATATAAAACGACCCGTTTTGGCTTTATTGCAAGAAAGAATTGAGACAGAATGTTTTTGAAGTGGTGTTGTTCCTCACTTTCAAAAGCCAGCCAAAAAAAAAACTTGTCCAGAAAGGAAGAGAACCTTGTTCTCCCTCCAGCTATCGACCCATTGAACTAACGTCCTTTCTTTCCAGCGTCATCGAAATCCTTTTAGATCACCAGTAATGATGTATTTTGAATATGCTCTCGTGGAAACCGTCCATTTGTGATTCGATTGTATATTAAATTAATTTGACAGAATCCGGCATCACATCCTTTTGTCGAAACTGCGTCCTTTAGGTATCGACAAATCTCTTCTCATTTGAGTTAGAAATTTTCTTAAGGAGCGTGTTATAGCTGCAGTATTGGATGGTTCCAAATCGGCAATTTAATACTTAAATGCTGGTGTGCCACAGGGATTCGTTTTGTCGTCGACACTTTTTTTAGACTCATAAATGATCTCTTATTTCTTACACCATATCTTATTCACTTGTTTTCTGATAAGGGTACCTTTAGTTTTTTTTATTCGTTTGCAAGTTCACAACGCTCGCCATGGGATTCAATTAACAGAGTGTATTTTAATGCCTCTAAAACACAATGCTGTCTACTGCTATCACAAGTCTGCAATATCAATTATTAGTCTTGTCAAATATTTTTTCCCAACTTTGCAGAGGTATGAGGTAACCATGGGGAGATTAGGAAGTCTTTTTGCTGAATTCTCATTTCACAGATGTCTCTGTTTGGTGAAGTCTTACTATTTTATATTTTGTCATCTGGTGATGATTGAATGCAAGACTTTCTAAGAGTCCACTCTAACAAAGGCTTTATTTCATTTCCTCACAAGCTACTTAACTAATCTGATGAATTGAAGCAGTCTTCTCAAATTCGTTAAGCCGGATTACATAACCATTGTATGTATGTTTCCATACAACATGAACCAATAAAACTGACAAATTTTTACGAGTTTTCTCAAAACTGTGAAGAACTACGCAATCAAATTTCATTTGTGTCCGTCAACAAAAAGAAGTTCCCAATCGACATCCCATGACCCAAAGGTCTCCACTATTTCTTTCGTTTTAGGGGATTGGCAAAGACACGCCATTATTCCTATCCATTCTTTACGACTTTCCCGAGAACCAGTCAAATCCGAAAACCACAACCAAATTCCCGCCAGTAGTACCGAGCAAAAGCAAAGCTTATCCATCAAAAGTCTCGGACAAAAAAAAAAACAAAAATATTATGATCAATTCATGAAAAGTGAGAAAGCAGTTCGATGTCCACACTTTATTTAATTTCCCAAAAGCCGAGCTTTACGATTCATAAATCTTTTTACCCCGAATGTCAAATAAAAATATATTTGTTATTTTTTTTTTTGGTATATTTTTGTTTTTTTTTTTTAGACTGAAACACATTTACGACAGCGAAATTGAGGTCTTTTATCTGTCCCGCATTAGAGATGCTTTTTGGTCGTCTTGGTGCGGGACGACTGCACACATGAAAAATCAAAGTTCTGATGGAGATATAAAAGGAGACAAAAAAAAAGTTGGAAAAATATCTAAATTTTATGATGATACTGAAATTTATGAATGAAATGTATTTTAGGAAGCTCCAACTTTTATTGCATTATTGCTGGCGATGCTTTTTTATAACTCGGATTGGATTCGAGTTTATGATGCTTTTAAAAGGAGAGTTTTTTTTCAGGGTTTGGTTCATGGTATTCCTTCTGAAATGTGTTTTTTTTGAAGATTGCTCGGAGAATTTGCCCTTGAAGTAGAGTTTGAATTTTGAACTGTGAAGTCAAGCTTTCACTGTTGATTTTAACAGCGCGAATGCTCTATTGGCTCTCTCTCATTTGGTTCAAAAAATTTTATCTAAAAAAAAAAACAATCGTTATGTTAGCGTTTTCTCCTTGTGCTGAGCAGTGGCAGAAATGAATCATATAAAACGTTGGTGAAAGTGCAGACTTATGAAAATAAAGTAAAGTTAGAAAAACCGAGAGGACCTCTTTAACTTGTAAAGTATTCTGGGCTCACCTAAATACCAAAAGAAAAGCAACATGAACTCAAAGACAATGAATCAAGCAAGCTTGATGGCAGTTTGGAGTTACTGGGTAGTTTTTATGAGTCTTGTGCAACCCTGGTTTCATTATAAGGAAAGTTTCCAAAGTGTTTAAGTGTGTATATCCATTCAACACTCGCAAGCTGATATTTTGTCTACTCATTTTAATTTCTTAAAAGTTGCTCCGACGTCTTGTTTTAGCCAATTTTGTTGCTACTCAAACCCCTTTAAAATGAAGGAATTCTTTTTCATGTGTGGAAAGTTCTTTTTAAGATCTCTGTCCTTGAAAACGACTCAAATGATGATGTCGAATATAGAAGAGGTATTTTTAAGGTTTTTAAATTCCAAACGTAATCGATTTCGTTGAATTTTGTTGAACAAATTTAAAAGAATTTATCACATCTCGTCAATATGCAGCCTGAGTTTCCAGTTGATACAGATTGTATGCATTTTTTTTAACCCATTGGTCAAAGCTTATATAAAATAACTGGTTCAGGATCTCAAACATAATTCAGTAAGTTTGCATAAAGAGGTGCACTACTGGGGTACCTCAGGGTAAACATTTGGCAGCACAGCTTTTGACGATTTGAATTTTTTTGTCCCCTTATGAGCAAACATGTCTTGTCATTGATTTAACAATAAGAAAGAAAAATCACGATATTGTTATTAAGAGATATTCTGCGCTCCAAAGAGTCTGTTAGGCAGTAGAAAAATATTTTTCCTTGATCCATAGAACTGCTTACAGTCTAATTGAATCATTCTTACTATCCTTGAACAGATGAACTGGTAGCCAAGTCAGATCATTTTAAAGTGCGACTATCGATTGGTAGATTATCAACTGAGCAGCAGGCACGTTAGAGAAGTTTCAGTATACCGGAATAAGCCAGAGGCTGCATGGAGTCCTAGCATACCACAAATTTCAAGAATACAGTGCTGCACTATATTTCAGGAAATAACCAGGAACATTTTCGATAAAGAATTGTGGGGTATGATGAAAAATGCATGGAAAAGAAGAATAGCCGTGGAGCATTAGAATATGATGTGAAAAAACTCCAGTAGCAGGGGAAGAATATTTGGCTAGACGAGAACATCAGGGAAAAAGTATTGCTAAAAAGGGATGAACCCACAGTGTCTCCAAACTCATCTCTACGTAAAAATCTCGCCACAGTAATTTGTATAAAAGAGATCACATATAACATTTGGGTGGGCATGCAATTAAGATACAGCCGATTCATTAAAGTAATTTAGAAACCACTTACCTGCGTGTCATAAATCTTGCTCTACAAAACACTCGTCATGCTAGTTCTATATTGAGCCAAAGTCCTGTCTTCGAGGAGTGCGATAAGGTGAGAATGTATGATCCCGAACTCTACCCCATGAACAATGATATGGACCTAGTCTTAAAGGCTATATCCATAAGATTGGCATTGTTTTCGTTAAGAAAGTCTAAAACATCTTCCCAACAAGTTCCCGGAAACAGCTAAAAATCAACTTCGCGTTAAAGGATCCAGTTCTTCAAGACCAGGAAGCAGCTCGAGTTTAGGTCCTGATCTCCACTGATCGATGGCCTCACAAGTAGGCAACAAAAGAGTTGGCGTGCGAACTAGCGATATATTTTTATGAAGCAGGAAGATTTGACGCGGCAAAATATTTTCTTTCTACGTCAGATCACAACGCATTGAGAGAATGAATAGCTTATTAGTCTTAGTTTGTATCGAGAAATTTAATTATCGTAGAATAAGATTAAATTAGTGATATCCGAATAGACCGTCATTAATTAAACGGATACATTTTGTGCACATGAAACTTTCGTAGGCATGTTTCTTTATACAACTCCTTGAGTCAAAGTATCGCCCGAATCGAAGACAATATGATGCCGAGGAACGCGTCTTTCACCCTGACCTATCTCTTAAACACAAGCTCCCACAGTTGCTCGAAGTCGGAGCAAGTAAACTCGCAGTGTGACTTAATCAAAGATTTCCATCAAATACGACATCCCACTCTTGCTGGCAATGGACAAAAAAAAAACATAAAAAAAAACGTATACTCACCTCGATCCACATGTGCATGCGCAGCGCCGGGTTGCGGCATTTGCAGATATTTGTTAATGATGGCCATGGATCCCTGTCTGCCCGTGAGGAATGCATTTAAGTGATTAATTAAACAGAGTTTTTCAATTACCATTTATTGATACAATAAATCAATTTCTGGTCTGCACTCCGCCACTAGTTAACCCCCGCGCTTATCATTGCCAAGAAAAAACGAAAAAAAACAAATCCTTAATGAGTTGCGCTGCCTAGTGTGGCTCCATTCTCACATGCAGATGCAGAGAGATTTTCCACTTATTTACTTCTTAATCTTTTCCATGTCGCGGTTGGCCAGGCCATGGCTTTGTACCGAGGCTGTGCGCGCGGATAGGATTAAGGATTAAGAACATTTCAGTGCAGCAGCGGAGTGCGACTGCGCGGCAATTGCTAATGGTAATGGTAGTCTTGCGCGATGGTAATTTTAACTGATGTGGTGTTGTAGCGCGCGGTGTAACTCCCTTTAGATGAATGACTTTCGATTTTAAGTGACATTGGAAAATGATAGTGGTTTCACGGTTGTTCTGCTGTTTTGTTTTGCTTTGTTTTTCTTTCTGACCGTTTTTAAGTGCATTCCATTCACTTGCCCCGGGGGATTTTTCCAGAGAGAAGACAAACGCATGCATGCATGACCCAGGCTAAGGCTCAAAGTCTCGCTCATTGGTGCCATGGATGGGATATAATTTTAATTTTTTATTTCCATGGTTCCATCATTTATTTGCATTCAGATGCCGCGGTTGATAAGTAAATTGAAAATTATTGCCATGTCGTGATTCGAATTAAGAGACAAAAAACGACACACAGTGTGAAGGGTCCAATAAAATTGTGCGAACATCTGCATGCATCTATGGAGTCTGTGGAGACGTGGTGTGCAAATTTATGCGTGCAAATGGTTGCTGGTTAATTTGAAATGGGACATGCTATATGGAAAAGCAGCTATCCAAAAAACGATGGCATTTTACAAGTAAACAATTTTATTAAAGCGATACAAATTTTAAGCATGGAAAACTTTCAAAATTAAAAGTTTTCAGAAAAAGAAAAAAATAGCTGAAACTGTTTCATTACATTCAAACTGGACCTCACAATGTCTCATTCAATAATCACCAATATTGTCCGATGCACTCGGGTTTTAAGCAAACTGGACCTCAATATGTCTCATTCAATAATCACCAATATTGTCCGATGCACTCGGGTTTTAAGCAAACTGGACATTTGAATGGAAGGTAAGGCATAGGTTTTAAATGTTTTTTTTTGGCGAAAGACAAAAAATATTTGCTTCCCTTGTGAATTGGACCAATTTTTAGATCATGTGAAAATATAGCACGTTGGATGAAGCTTTCTTTTGTTTGCCTCGTTAACGTAGACTTCAAATCAGCTTTACGGCCCATGTAGCTAGAGTCGCAAAACCATTTAGCCTTACATCTGTTATCTTGAATTCTTTTCTTTCCACAGATCGATCTGAAGAGCTAAGAGTCCTCAACTATGTGTTCTTCACAGGTTCCTATTCAAACGAATGATTGGAAAAGGCCGAGAGAGAATAACGAATGGGTAACACTGATTCTCAGTCCCAGTAACCATCCCCTCCACCTCCAAAACTCTTTTGATCTTCGGCTATTATAACTTCCTTGATAATAGTGGAAAACTAAGGGTTCCATTTTTTTTAGAACGCCATTGAAAAGTAAGGGTCACCAGACACTCCCCTGTTGTACACCAACTTTGATAGTGTACTCTTCTATGACTTCCGCTAGGCATCCTGCACGTGGTTTTGCCGCTTGCTCACCTTTCATAAGTTTGATGCAGACCCGATGTTTCGTATCTTTTTCACGCTTAAATATATGATTCTAGTATTTCACTATTTTGCAAACTCCTGCGGCGCCTTAGTCGGGTACTTCTCAATAGCAAGGAGCAGCTTTTTTGAGGTTTTGTCGTGAAAAATATTCATCTAAAAGTCCTTCAAAACGCTTTCGGCACTTGTGGAGAGTTTTGATCATGATCCACAAGAGACTTACCTTTGGTATTGCTGATATGGTAAATTAATCTCCTGGGCATTTCTCCTTATCAGAGCAGCCATTTTAAAGATAGCCACGCTTCAAGTTGTTTTTTTCGCAGTTTCTGAATAGCCTGGTTTGTACCAGGAGCAAAAGTCATCACAATGGCTTCTTTAAAGTCTTAAAAAGTGTTTGGATCAATGGAACTGCAAGCCGACATCTGAATTCATTACACTCAACCTTAGTTCTAATGTGAGCAGATCGAGCAAGACTTTGAGATGGATGTGAGTCCAGGCAAGTAAGCTTGAGCTAGTCCTATTAACGCTATGTAAGAAAGTGCTGGTCTCTGTTATTCGGTGTCTCAAGAATGGGTGAATCGGTCTTCTGTGGCACATCTTACGTGCTTACCAAAATACTTCAGAGCATTATTTTCATCTTTCAAGAAAGAAGTTTTTGGATTTGGAACAGTCTTCCTTTAAAATATGACGGCAAAGTTCGAAAAGTAAAGTAAAAAAAAATGTCGAGACAGATGACCAAAACAAACTTATCGCTGCAAAAGGGCATAAACTAGTCTTATAGGTCTAGTTAGCAGATTGCCACCAATGAAAATTGACAGAACAACTTTGTGGTTAATAAATCTAAGCGCCTTCTTAGATGTTCTCCAAATCGGGCCCGAACTATACTCACCGATAAATTCATGGTCAATTAGGCGGGGGCTTTTAACTGGAATCATCTCTTAAATGTTCTTCTCACGAGCATGTGTGGTAAAGCGCCATTTAGTTAAACGAAAGAAGTTGTCCAAAAGATCTTCTTCCCAGTAAGGCAATTCAAATTTTTATCTCGGGAGTGGTCATCCAACCAAATATGCAACAGATTTGTAATCAAAATATTTTACTGGTCAGTGAACTTCATCGTGAAAATGAAAATTGGCGACCCTTTAACATGTGTGCTGTTTGAAGTAAGAAACCCTTTTCCGTTTTAAGTTGTGAGTTGAAATTGTCCCCGTCATTTACACAAAGAGACTTTGATTAGCTCAGAGTGGTTATTATTCAATCAACCTTCTATATTTAGCACGAGAGATAGTCTGGCGCCGTTGGCTACCCCGAGACTTAGTCTGCGAATAATTACACCACCACCGGTGCTAGAGGTTGTTGGCTATTTTTTTTTTTCTCATTTTGATTCTCCGACTTAATTAATAATATTTTTGCACAAAGTCAGTCGTTTATGGCGGTTGTCTCATTAATTTGAATGCATTTGTGGCGCACAGTGTGTGGGAATACGGGCCTTGACAGCCTCGGGCTTGGAACCATTGTTCACTCGATTGAATATTCAGCGAGACATTGCAAGATGCAATTATGCTCGAACCATTTCTGTATGTAAATGTGCTCGGATTTTTACGCGCCAGTCGTGAACTGAAACAATGGCTTTGCGCGGCTATTCAATAAAAATGCAGTCGCTGGTGACTTGGTGATATTTCATGCCCTGCACTTGGGCGTCTTAATTGAGCTTGATTGACATTTTAAAACAACTCATGGTATTTTGTTTTTGTTTAGTGGTTAAATGGCTTAAGGATGCAGCATGGAAAGTGAAAAGTAATTTTCTTATGAACATTTGTTTTTTGAAAATAAAAAATTCAACTTTGCTCAGACCGGATATGCATTTCCAAGTCAAATGCATTAATATCGTCAGGTAAAATTTGAAGCTTCATATTGAATTCGAAGATTTCCGCAACAAAATTAGTTTGATTAGTTTGTAACCGAATTTTAATGTCAGAATTTAATTTTTTGGGATTGAAAATATTATTTCCAGTAAGAAAATCAAATCGGAGCACTAAAAATCTGCCACCTTGGTAACAAATAGAAATCAACCTTTTTTGCTTTAACTAAAAAAATAAGCTTCGGATCTTTGACTCGTAAATTCACACCTTCTCGAGCCACATCACATCGAATTACAAATATTTTGATGCGTGAAGAGCGCCTTTTTTTTAGCGGTTATACTGAAGAATCACCCTACAATGAAGTGGAAGCCAAACTCAAATCCAATATGGCTGCTTGCTGACGATGGATATTTTGATGAACTTTTTGATGATGATGTCAAGTGCAAACATCAAATTACTTACAATGCTTTGTTGGATGAAATATAATCGATGAATGGAGTTCACTTAACTGCCGAAACAGATTCAGATTCAGAATCCTCCTTGTAACCGTCGCTTGAAGCGATGCCTTACTGTGTGAACGGGGAGGCTTATAATCTAATTGGTCCGTCTGAGTGTGGTCTCATGCTTGGAAAATTTACAAATCGATCAAGTTTTCCGACAACGAGGAACCCTGCAACTAATTTTGTTAACAAATTTAAGCATAGTCAACCTTATTTATATTGAAGTTCTTAGTCGTCTACTGTAGCTAGTTTATCAACATACTATATAACAACACATAATAGTTCACAATAGTCAAGTCAGATGAGTCAAATGGCAAGTAAATTTTTAAATTTTTAAATGATTCGCTCATCAAATATTTGTCCTAATAAAGTGATCCTGCTGCAATCTTTAACTCATTGATAAGCAGAGGCAAAAAGTCATAAACTTGAACCAAGCAATAACTTTTTCGGGATGAAATAAGGTCTTGAGAGTCATGTTATTATTGTGCTTAATTAAGATAGGAATAGAGCCCGTCAAGGAGCATATTTTTACAATGAAGATTTCAGCATATTCCCCAAATGAACAACTCAAAAAACAGTCCATTGATCTCAAGTGCTCATTATACGGGTGTAAAGTAAAGATCTTTACAAAAAAATAAATTTTGCGTCTAATGGTCTAGTTTTGCAGACCTAATGCAGAAAGTTGGAAAGGGCGCGTTTGCAAGCTCATAGGTCCATATAAGAGTGACTTTTTTTCCACCACGCATTGTACGCACAAAGGTTTGGTAGCAAATGACTTTCACATCGTCATAAATGCGGCCCTTGTACGCATGTGTTCGTTTAAGTACAACAAGGTTTCTAAGCGGACACCGTAGTACTTTACAATAGCCTTCATTGTTTGAAGTCTGCACAAACAAATGTTTCCAACTATGTATAGTATGTCGATGGTTTTACTTAAGTTGAAGTTTCTCATGTACTTCGCTTAATTTTCAGCCATGAGCGTACAGTGCTATCGAGCTATAGAATTCCCTGCGCATTTAGCAACATGATTTTTTCAAATGAAGAGTATTGGTTGTGATGCTCTGCCTTGTAGCAGTCCATTGCTAACGTCAAACATTTTTGCTCTCGTGAACTTTCTTTCAGTTACAATAAATTTCTTCTCAGGCATTTCATGACATATTATGACGGTTTTTTTATGTATTTGTACCTTTATAAAATTCACTTATTGTTTGTCAGGAATTGAAGCCAGCTGACCTTATTTTGTTGTTTTCACAAGACTTTACTCGTTGGAAGTAAAAGTTCTCTTATTGTCATGTCTCCAGAACGACCACTGCATGCGGTACAATTAAACCAGGTGGTGCCACTGGACAATTTTAATCTTCAATCAGTTGCTATCCATGTTTCACTAAATCATTGCCTTGCTGTCCTGTTTACTTGAACTCAATAAATCGTGGTCCAGGGTTTAATATTAATGGTGGCGCCTCAAAACTCAAACCTTTGTATATTGGCGTACCTCAAGGCGCGATATTAGCACCAATATCTTTTGGATTTGTCTATTTATGACGCAACTTTTTCCAATTCAAGTGCCAGCCTGTGTAGAATTCTATGCAGATGGCGTACAGGCATTGTGCAAGCCTTATTGTGGAATATCAACTAGACAAATGATAAGCAATCTTTGCTAGTTCCGTTTGTCAAAACAACTTGGATAAAAAGCTACTTAGTCAAAGTAATTCTGTTTGTGGATTTCTTTTATTTACATGCAAATCCTAAATATTTTGAGAACGAATAATTGTAGACAAATAGCCAAAATTTTGTTTGATAATTATCGAAAAGGCAACGAAAATTACCTTGACAGAATCGAATCCAACAGAAGCTCTCTTGGAGAACATTTGAATGATGTCATAATGGCCCAATCCACTTAATATACTAAAATAAAAAATTTATTGTTCAGATTTACTTTCGGAACCACAAAATGGATGATCTTGTCCTTGTCTATGTTTTCCTCTACGATCTACTTTAAGAGAAATTCAAGCAAGAATGTGTTTCAAAAGGATCTGTCAGATCATCAAAATTCACGATGATTAAGGCAACACTTCCTTGTAAGAAGACCGCTTTCCGTCCTATTTAAAGTTCTTGTATGCAAGTTTCAGTAGCCACGCCAAAGTTCTTGTATCTTTTTTTTGTCTTTAATTTTACTGTTGCTCCTTTCTCGCCGGGATACAGGATTCTTTGCACTTGTTCTAGTTCTTTCTCCCGAAGTGGTTGGCTGTTGAAAGTTTTTGACCAAATCTTCGATTTTTTTTTTTTGATTTTTTTTATTTATTTTTGGAACCTCTTTGGTGGTTGGTGTTCTTCTTGTCTGCGCTGCATCTTCTTCACACGAAATATTGTTTGTGTGAATTTTTACCAAGTGTTTGTCGTTCGTCATCATCGTCTTTCAATATCCATCGATGTTCTGGTCGAGGAGGGATGGAGTTTCTCGTCCCTCCTTTGGCTACGTTTTATTCGTCTCGGGTCCACAATATTTTATTATAATGGACACATAAACAACATAAAGCATAATTATAAGAATTCTCTAAGGAGAGTGGAGAGCAGGCAAACGCTACTCTTGTCCAACAAGACTGCCCCGTCGTCCCTAGTGGTGGAGGATATGTTTCGGTGTTGTTTTTTTTTTGGTCCTTGGTTATGGGCACCGTTTAGTGGGGCCATTTGAATCTGGTGTTGTTTGTCGTCCTCGACGTCGTCGTCGTCATCTTAGTCGTGGTCGTTGTTTTTTTGGCAATCGTTTTGTTCGCAGCAACATTACGCATGGCTATTAAATTGTTTGTGGTTAACAAAAATTGCATAAATATGTATATGCAGACGTATTCGTAGTCGTGGTGATTTTTTCACCGATTTGGTGGCGTAGCTTCCTTTTGACCATTCCTCGCTTTGAATGGCGCGACCGTGCTACCTGAATTTTGATAAATTGGCCATAATGAGTGAATTTTTGTCGTTTGCAATTCTCGTGCGCAAAGGTTTTTGGGTTGTTTTAAAATTTATTTTTTGTTTACTTTAAATGGTTCTTGGCCGGGAGCCAAGAATTGAAAGATGTCCTCAAGGAAACTTTTTCAAAAAAAAAACATTTTAAAAGAATGACTGGCTACTGATAAATACATTTTTAAGAACTGCAAGAGGGATGTGTGTTTTGGTTTTTTGTTATTATTGTTATTGGTAATTGAAGAAGCATCATTTGAGTTTTAAGATAAATATGATCGTTTGCGGGAGCTTCTGTAACTTTTGAGTGGAGAAATATTTAAAAATTTCCACCATGGATGTTTTTTCTTTTTTGTGAGCTGAGTAGCTGATGGTTTTTTTTTGTTTGTTTTTTTTTTTGACAGTCGGTTCTTTGATCAGAAAATTTTGAGTCATTTAATCGGAAGTAGTGACGCAAGGAATGCAAGTGCCTTTCGGGGACATTTCTGAGTTGTAAGTGTAAGTGTAAGTTGGTTTTTTTTTTTGGAAAATGGTGAATTTTTGAAAGACAAGGCTTATTTTCACAACTGGCAACCTCTGTTTTTTGGTGTTGCTGTTGAATTTGTAGCTGTGCAAATAAATAAGACAATCTTGGAATCCGTCTTGTTTCAATATAACATTTAAGCCATTTAAGAAAATTCAACATTGGGTACCAAATCATCTCTTGATTTCTGCTTGTTTTTAGACCTTATTAATCAAGGCTTCAAGTAGACCTCGACATATTCAAAATCACTGTTGGACTCGTCAGGATAGAATGATAATTTTTCCCAGTAGTTGGATACTTAGAAAATGTATTTTCTGCTGTGTTTAAAGGAACGTGGAATAGACACATTCCTTATTGAAGCACTTTAAGGGTACTTTTTTTTACAGACCAATTAGTAATTGATCGAGCGGCTAAGAGTATGACATTTTGTAACCCAAATAATAAAGCAATATGTTTCGTATATTTCCTGTTTTTTCTTTCGAATGAAAATATTAATCTACTGTTGGACTCCTTAACTTTAATATTTCTAATTAGATAAAATTTAGTTTACTTCAGGTTTCATCTGAGGTTACGTCACATAAAGACGACCGTCGTCTAGACGATTACATTGAACGCTATCTTTGGTAGCTTGCGTCATGTAACCAATCAGTATCGTGTCGTCTATCGTTTTTTTCATACCGACGATTTGACAGCTGGCGAGCACTCCTTCCCTGCTGTTTGCAACAACTTAAAAACTAAGAGAGAAGCGGCAAGTCTCAAATTCGGGGAAACACACATACTCAATTATTTTTAGCATAAGCTCTCTCATTTGAAAAAAAATACAACACAGTCCGACGAAAAATAGTTGTCCAATATTAATATTTAAATTAATATTAATATTAATATTAACGATAGTAAATGACAATTTTCGCATTACACGGAGAAAGAAAGTATCTTCACGATACTACAATTTGTCAGCTACGTGATGCAAAACCATCGTCGAGACTATCGTCTTACGTGATGAGACTCCTGACTTATACAACCGTTGCGTTCTGAAACCATTTTATTAAACCGAAATTAATTTTGCCATTAATAATCCTTGGTAACAAAAAAGTCTAGGAAATAGCCATGCAATATCTACAACGGATATTTAGGTTAAAAATTATTTTATGAAACAAAGAATCAATTTAAACGCTCTTCTCAGCCACAGTGTTTCCATAAATATGTAGTTCATCACTACCTTAAAAATAAAATGTTTGCAGAGCGACCAGAAGGAAGAGGAATTATAAGATTAAGTACCGGTTTGCAACTCAGATTTATCCAGTTTTAGTGTTCAAACGGGGATTTTCAATCAAATTATTCACATTTACCCAATTCGCAGTATTTTATTTCTTAGATAAAAATTCTAGCAACTACAAATTTTGTGTGTTGCAAGATTGAATAATCACTGTGCTGTCTTCACAAACCACTGTTTTTGACACAAACTTGACGTGAGAAACAAAGTTATAACTACAGCACATTAACCCACTAAATCAGACCGCTCAAAATATTGCGCCTGGAATTTGGTCCCAACAGAAAACAGCCACTGAATTAGTTTCATTTTCTTGCAGAAAATTGAAGATAGTTTCGATTCTGTGATCCGATTTAAATGTTGTCGCTTAACCCATTGGACCAACCAGCCATTTTTTGTGAACCCTTAAATTCGCCGCACGAATTTTAAGTGACGTAGCTTATGTTTGTCGAATATCTCATATCTCGCTGATTTATTTCCACCACTTGACCTTAAAAACGATCTAACTGAAATGAAGAATTATATGTTACCACCATCGTATAACGATTCAAAAAACAAAATCGAATCAGACGTAAGACCTCACCGTAAAAGAACAAACCGGCAAGAACGATTCAGTATGCAGTGTGTACTCTCTCAATACATTCTTTAGCTGTTTTAACAAAACCCTCTGCAAAAAGAAAGGCTGCCCGACCTTAAATATATTGCCGGCAATTTATTTTGCTTTCAATAGCAAATGATAGCAGAGCCAAGAGCATGCGTACGAGTATATTTCTTACCAGCACCAGTGAAAAGTATCTGCAGTTGGAGCATTAATTTTGGGATGATAACTTTAAGTAAAAATTATCTACTTAATTACTGGCACAAATGTCAAAATAATGTCAGTGATTAAGAGCGCGCTGCCATGGTGATGTGAGCGAAATGCGTGCAAGACGACAAATTAAATTTTTTTTTTTGGCGAGCGGTACTGGCGGCGGAAGCAGCGGCGCAGTACCACCAAATCACTCCACAAGGGGACGGACCAATGTCAAATTGAAACATTGGCCGCAAATGTGTATCCATTTGCAAGGGAATTGTGCTCTGTTCATGCAGGAAGAGTAATAACCCAAAAAAAAAGCAAACGATGGTCACAATGTGCTGAAAGTGGCGGTAAATTTTTCGAGGAGCTGGAAGGAAAAAAAAATGGAAGACCGTGAGTAAATTTTATTTTAGGACGGGGTACTTTATTAAGGAAAGGAAAATATTATATGCTTACGTATTTTTAATTGAAAAGGCATTTCATTGTCCTTATCGATTGGGAGAGTTTTTCAAATACCTGTCAATATGTAGGCCCTGAAATTAGCAGAGGTTGAATGCTTATTTCCGAAGTCATTTATTTAGCCAAGAACAGAATACATTGCTTAATTGAAAAGATTCTTTATGAAAGAGTTTCTCAGATACGCTTTTACGTGGAACAATTCATTCAACAAACCATCCATTTTTAAACAATCGCTGACTGCAGTTTGAGCTTCTAAAGAAGAGTTTATCTTTTTGACACTATTCTCTTGCATGTTGTGAGTAGAAGACTGAAAAAAAATTGTTTAAGTTTTGGAGTTAATAATTAAATAAGTCGGGTCTGGTCCAGTCAAGAATGGCTGCAGGAATTAACTTATTCGGCTCACCTTGCTTGTAAAAAAACTTTGTGAAGCTGTTCTGATGTGAAGAAAACACTTACAGTAGAGAGGTAGCACAATCTTCTCAAACACGGGAGTCGCTCAACTAGTTTGCACCAAAATACTGTGAATCGGGCGTATGCAAATAAGTCGAAATTGATATCTCTGTTTCTTTTCGAACTTCACCCATTAAGCAATCGAAACTTAATCATAACTGAGTATCAAACTACTAGGCAATGTAACTATTCTTCTTGTTATCCTTTTGCTCGATCATGGAGTAGAGTAGTGTAGCCTTAATCTCTTGAAAGCTCTCTATTATATTTTTGGTCCCTTCACGAATTGAAAACAGTATGAGGTTAATTTCATGGGCCTTTTAAAGGCCATTTGTCGTAATGTGTTTTCTTTTTCCAAAGCTTCCTTCTAAATAGGAGGGTTTTTTTGTTTTTGAAGATTGGACATTCAGGAGGTTATGAAAAGTAATTTTAAATTTATCCAAGTCAACGCCTTTTGCACATCAGCTTAAGCGGACGAAATGGTTTTTGCAGCATGAGACCGAGATGGGTTAAAGAAAATACGAAAATATCAATCTAATTATTTAAGAATAATACCAAAAGCGTATCAATTAACTTTTCTAGATTAGAGCTTAGAGAACTAATTTGGCGCTTAATCTGCTCAAAAGAATAAGTTCGTTGTGCAAATCAAACAAGTGCAAGTGCAAATCAGACGGCTATCTTTCTTGTGAAACAAATTAAATGGGATATCCTCGACCAGAATTTTGCATCAAGGAAATAAAATGGCCGTCATTCAGAAATTGAATCGGTACAGGCTGAAAAGTGGCGCCAAGCATCAAGCTCAACGAAACTCTTTGTAGCAAAGTTGGCTTTTGTAGGCTTTTGTCAAATCAATTCTTACCCATAAACTCTCTGATTTATGCAATGTTTGTTGTTTTAGGTCCCTTCAATACTTTGAAGCAAATTTTAACATCATCTCTGTCGGAATCTGCTTTAAAGTTTAAAGTTAAAGTTTAGAAAACAAATAACAAACAAACAATAAAATACAAATGCCATCAATATCTAAAAAACGCACAGTTCTATAATTTAATAGGTGACGACAAGTTTATTTTATGGATCTGGGTAAGAGGGCGGTTCCACCGTTCTTCTTGCGAAATTTCATCAAAATTATATTCCGATACTTTTGCAAGTCCCGCTTTGTGATTTTCATTTCAATTCCAAATCACTTTAGTCGCTTTAAACTGTTTCTTTTACTACTTTATTGACTCCAGAACGATTAGAAAGCTAATAAATTATTTAATGTGGAACGAAGTATGAATAACTTGACTCGTCTCAATCGTTTATGCGTGGTGGTATGTATAATTTGCATACCCATTTCTGAATAGCATTCAATACAAATTTAGACTAAACAAAATACAAAATTATCTTAATCCCCCTAAAATGGTATAAAAGATATAAAAAAACAAAAAAAATATTGAGATGAAAAAATCACCGATTTCGACCACTGTGCACCCATAACAATTTGTGTGTGAGTGTTTTTTTTGTGTTTTTTTTTTAGTTTTTGGGGGATTACGTCGGCGTGGCTGCCTCTTGGTGCTGCCAGATTTCATTCTTAATCCTTAAAGATACATGACAAGCATTTCACATTAGTTCGCTTTGGCTGCAGTCTGCTCTGAAATACGATTTCGGTTTATTTTCAATTGGGACGGGCATGGAGTAATAAATTACCAGCAGGACTGGTGCGCAGTGAGTTCTTCGGAGGTCTAAAATTTCATTATTTGAACAAATATACACCTCGTGAGGGTCAGAGTGAAATTGAGAACACCGAACAACGCAAAAATTCGGCAATAGTCCATTTAAAGATGATGTATCTTTTTGCTATGTACGTATGTTTTGATTGCACAATGCAACATGAGACAAATCACTGTTATCGCAGTTCACATCACTGACAATTACACGTGTAGCCATGGCAGCGCCTGATCGCCGCAATGATCGATGGACACGGCTACTTAGATGAATGTTAGCCGTCCAACTGCATACTGCACCACTATTAGATGCAAACGTATCTCTTGGACTGGTGACTGGTGAATGCACTAATTGATTTTAAGTGATGCCGGCTTGGATGACGGCGGGTAGCAATGAACGGCCTTGAACAGTTCGAACGCAGAGACCGATTCTGAATAACAAAGGCAAATCAGCGAGGACTCCAGTCAGTCAGTCAGTCATATTTGAGTGTACTTGTCATGCAAGTGGGGCTAGGGTCTACATTTGTACGAGAACTGATTTGTTTGGCTCCCAGCGGTTATAAATATTTAAATTGAGTGATGATAACGATCGCCATATATCGTGATCTGTTTACGATATTAGCCAACTTGAAGAGGTACTGCCTGTAGAATGTCATAGATACCGGGGTAAAGCTCGGGGGCATGCTTTGCATTTGTAAAGCGAAATATATTTTTCATGTTTATACATTTTATTAGCATAAATGTAAATGGATTTCGTTTGAAATTTAATGGTTTTCTGTCACTTTTAATAATCAATTAAAATACACTTTAACCAAATGCTGGGTATGGATTACTAGGGTGGCTTTGGCTTCGATTTTATTGTCAATGAATCAGACTTGGTGTCTTAAAGAATTAAATTCATTGAGTACTCGAAGTTTTATGGCAGTTCGTTTTTTCGGTTTTCTTAGTTCACGCATTTTTTTTGTAGTTGTAAAAACAAGGCGGGAATTCTTAATGAGACGGTACCCAAGTTTGATTGCTTTCGATAAAATCAAGGACATACAAAGTTAACAGCATCCTGCACGTTTCGGTATGTAAGAAATTAACATTTAGAATGAAAAGTTTCTCTGTCAGAATTTTACTATCTTGCCTTAATAGCAATGAATTTACTACTACTGTGTTTTTTTATAACATTCATTTGAGCAGCTTTCTAAACGGTTTTTATTTTTATTTTTAACACTCAGATACAGATAACCATCAGCAAGCGCCACTTGAGTGTGGGTGAGTTCGATACTCTGTCAATAAATATTAAAATAATTGCGAACCATAATAAACTAATAAAAAAATTTTGACGTTTATAGCATTCAAATGGCTAAAATCTAAAATCTTAAAATTTGATGTGAATTGCAGGCTTACTGTTTATTGTTTTTTTGTTTTTCAAATTTAATGATTTTTGTTTAATAATTTAGGAAAAAACAAAATAAATATGAAAATAAATTTTATCTTAACAAGATCCGTTTTCAAAATCTGCATATTTTTCCTTCCTTATAGTTTTTTTTAACCTTTTTATGAATTGTTAATTTTTAAGAGTGTTGGTATGGATTTCCAATATGTTTGGGGTTCATTTTCTTCTCGAGATTATTGCTGATCACATGATTTGATATCGATTTAAGTCAATTAGACGTGAAGTATTTTGATTTTAATGTTGGCATTAAAAAAGTGTATGGGAAAAATATACTAATATATTTTTTACACCTAAAAAAATTAAGCCTTATACTCAGGGTCAACGATTTCTCGAGGACAGTGACCTTTTTTTCCCATGTATCAATATCACATTTTTTGGTAATATAAAAAAAACGGAATTGGCTCGGCTGGATGTCATGAATTTCACCCATAAAAAGAATGAAGTTTGGTGACCCAAGATACCACGGGACGTTTCTACAGCCGCTAATCAGTTTTCGGAGAAGAAGTTTATTGAACGAAGTCTATGATAAGTTCATATTTCTAACTGCAGAAATGTTCGTGGTGTCCTCTTGTGACAGTTTTGTTTATTGCCTTGGAAGTGAAATTCCTGCATCATTTTTTCCTTTTTCATTTCATTTATCATTCTTTCAATTCAACTTAAAATTGATTTACAAATAATTCATATGAAACGTAGAAGAAAGAAGATTATCATTCTGTAAGTTTAAACAAAAGTTAGTGTTGACTGAAAAATATAACAAATGGAAACTTGATATGGGGTCAATACTACATAACAGAAGCGCAAGCGTACAGTGCATAATATTTACAAAGTATGATGACTTTCTAGATTGAAAGCTAATAAAATGAAAATAGATATATTAATACACACATCGGAAAACAGATTCAATATTCACATATACCGATACCGATACCGAATAACCAATTTTTTACCTTTTTTAAAAATGCGTTGAAGTTGTATGTTTGGCTTATCACATTAGGGAGCTTATGGAAAAATCTAGGAGCAGTAACTGTAAAAAAGTAAGAACAATTTAATTTATTGTGCTACAGGGACAATTACCAGGGCTTAGTTATAAACGCGCAGACTGTAATAATTCGATGTTCTGTTCAAATTGGTACCACTACGTTTAAAGATTTCTCTAAGGACTTTTAATATGTAAAGTAAATAAAAGTATGTAGCTCTTTAGATAGCAGCCAACAATGAGTACCACAAATTATTCTAATTAAACATTTTTGAAACTTAAATAATGGAACAAAACTTTTGTCATAAGCCCCTCCCCAACTCGTTATGCCATATTGTAATTTAGAGTTTGCAAGTGCATAATAAATCATTGCTAAAACTTGCTTAGAACAATAGGATCGTTAAAAATTCATTTTTCGAATAACCTGCATCATATACGATTTCATAGCTTGTGTATGTGCTTTTCAATTCAAGTTTGAACCAATTAAAACACCCAAATACTTGTGTTCGTAAACAGATTCAATTTTAAAACACCTACCTTAACATTCAAGATTAACCACAGCTATGAACTGGTAAAGAAAATCTCTTATAATCATGTGAATGGAATACAAAGTTGAAATCAAAACCATCAGTACCCATCATGTTAAAAGCCATTAGCTTGGTCTTGTCGCAACTAATTCATGCAAAGAAAACATGCAAAGCCTTAGCTTGTGGACGTCTTCATTTAAACTGGCAATGCAGTTAAATGCATTATGTTCTTGATAGGCGAAAACTATATCTTCTGTGAATGCTGTGAGTTGACCATTGAAAGATTGTTAGAACAAAGAGTTTATAAAAATCAGAAATAACAGAGGACCAGGTACAGATCCCTGTGGGACTTTATTCTTGATAGTAAGACAGTTGCGCAAGTTCCCATTTATTTTTACTTTTTGCTTCCTGTCTTTAAGATAAGAAGTAAACCATACCATTTGTCCAAAAGCAACTTGTGGTCTACTAAATCGCAAGCTTTCATTCCCAGAATTCGAATTTTAGACATTCATTGAGAATAGTATAGTTCATCCTGGCAATTTGACGTTGTGGGCTGTCTACATTTATGTGGTTTGTGACTTGATTGATGCTTAAGGTAAACATATGATGATCCGTAATTCTGCAGTCATAAACATTAGTATTAAATATACCCCTATACATACCCTTATACACTCTTGAGATCATAAGAAGCCATTAAGAACAAAAACTTTTCGGTGTACTATCCGCGTTATCTAACATATCAATGTTGACATCTCCTATTACTATAAGATTTTTAGTTCTAACTGTACTTAGAATCCCATGCAATTCTTCAATAAAGATAATTTTACTGCATTCATGTAGCCTGTATATGCATAGTATCAAATACTTTTCGTTACCATAAGTGAGAGATAAGGCTTGAGATTCTTTTAGAAAAAGTGAGAACTTAATTTCTGACTGGTATTTAGGTGTGTGCTTCATCTCTCTTCTCTCTTTATGATTTAACCAGTCCCATTGAATGAATATTTTTAAGCCGTGTTACAGCTGATTGAACCTCATTGCTCTCTTGTACACGGAACCATATCGGCAGCTGGACCCGTATATGTTATTTTTTTTCGCTTCTTTTATAGCCTTCGAAACTTTTTTTACTAAACCATGAGCGACCATGCAGACTGTGGTTGCTTCAACTAAAAAATCGTCCTTTTTCTATGTCTTATTCATAATTTAAAATAACCTTCTACATACTGTCTTAAAACAACATTCAATCACTTTGCTAACAAGGATTAATTTTTCCTTCAAATTAAGCCATCACCAAGTCAAATCAGTGGGGCATATCAGCGCTCGTTTGCACATTAGCAGGGGAATACCGCAGCCGCTGGCGCTAATACTGAAGTATAGCAAGCAAAAAAAAAAAAACGTCGCCGATATTGTCGCGCCGATGAACCACCCGCTGCACAGATATCCAATCCGCCATTGGCATAATAACAATTACGTAATTAAAAATAAATTTATTAAACCCGGCCCGCCTTTTGCATTATCCCCGTTTTATGTCTTATGCGATAAAATAAAATTATGATCTCGACTAAAAGCGATTGATGCGATATACAGAGCTCCATAATCCACGATACCATTACCCGCAGCACTCACGACTCTTACTTTCCTTCATTCAGAGTCTGCACCGCAGATTATCGCCTCCTCTACGGATACCAGGCTTATGGGATAAAGATACAGATACCCAAGTGTATCTCTATTGCCATACACGAGCCATAAATAAATTCGCTTTTCATAAAAGATTGACTGACGAAACGCTATGGAACCAGCCACCACCCCGGATAGGTATTCCGATATCTTGTATCTACATCGGAAAAACAACGACTCTCTGTTGGATTGGGTGCGTGTGTGCACGAGTATGAGTGTGCGAACTTGTTGAAATCACACTCTGATAAGAACTATCTTAAGTAGGATAAGTTTTTTGGTCGCAACTGAGAGTAGACCTTCTACTTCTAGGTTCGAGAGAGGGAAAAGACCCACTTACCGACCGGGAACTGTACATGGAAACGCATTTTAATAATTCAGCAACAAATGTGATTAATGACACTATAAACAATATTTGTTTTATATTCACATACGCCATTTGAGTGTATTTATTAGGTAGCTGCCGTTGGTTGGAACCAAGCCGTACTGTGGGCGTTTTGGGTATGCATTGCTGCGGGGGACAACAAGATTTTATGACTGACAGCTTTTAATTTTATCGGAGAGACTTGGGCTTGGGCAATCTGTCTATAGTTGTAAATTATTTTTCTTAAATCAAATTGACTTTTACGCAAGACCGCCTGGGTAAGGGAATATTGCTTCTACGACTATATGATTGCAAAGTGGGAGCTTGAGGCTAGATGAATGTATAACTGGCACTTTGACTGTTTGGAAAAGGCTGAATATAGGACACGTGTCTTAATTTTAAATATTTGTCTAAAGAACTTTTGAAGATACTAAGGAAAGGTTGGAAATGCATATTCTTTGCACAAGACTACAAATAAAAAGTTAAGCTGCCTTTTCAACCGGACGGCTTACGTGTTTTTTTCGATTCAAACAATTACGTGCCGTCATGCTGTAGCTTTTTCAGCAATTTTACACAATAATGTTCCATGTCTTTATCTGTTGTGAAAAACCTAAAATATAAAGACTGCTTTTGGCAAGTCCGATATGCCTTAATAATTTTAATTGCAGCGTCCTTGTTCACCTTTTTTAGCAGTTGCGTAATGAGCAACTCGTGGACTATAAATTCTTAAAACTTAGGTTTAATTGACGTTTGGCAAACACCTACATCCATGGTTGCACAGATTGAATTTTTGCACCGGACGTCTGCTTATTCAAATAGAAATGACTGTAATGCTCTTTTTCGACCTACGAAGTTCTCCCATGGACTGAAATTAATGAAAAGAATACTACGTTGTCCCAGTGGTAGTAAACAATTTTGATCCTTCGTCAAAACTATTAAGAACTCTATTTCGTCATCGATTTCGACACTCATTTCGAATGACACTCCTGTTATTATTAATCTCGACAAAGCCAATCTGCTTGATGCACAGTTCGCGGCCAGTTTCACACTTCCAGATTGCGCTTTACCACCATCTGTGCTTGAGAGCGTTGAATATTCTATGGGACAAATATATTTTCGCACTCGCACAGTCTCATTAGTACTGAAAGATTTAGACATACACAAATCCGCGGTGGGTCTCTTCTTCGATGGATTAAAAACTACGTTTCGATTCGTACAATACAAGTTGTACTGGTGTTCCCCAATTTTCTCCGACTGTATTTTTAATTTTCATTAACGATCTCTTGTCTATCACATCTAATCCAATATATTCCTTCGCAGATGACAGTACCCTCAATTTAGCATGTGATCTTCAGTATAATACTTTCAGTGCGCTCTGAAATTGATAAAAAATCGTTCAGTTACTGCTGTATGAAAGTCTCTCCTATTTTTTTGGAACAAAGAATGTGACCACGGAACATCGACTGAAAACTAAGCTTCTTTTAGTCTATTTGCTTAAGCTTCAGAAACCTTCGGGTGTATTTGCTTAAGTTTCATTTGTTTAAGTAAGGCTTTATGCGCCGATTATAACTTTCACGATTCACTGACTTGTGAAATGTATAATGATTTTTGAAAAGGTACCATTAAATTTTTAGTGATTTTTAGAGTGTAAAATGGTGCACAGACGACCACTGATCAGCTGAAATGTTCGTCTTAGTAGGGCTTACAATCCCTTGTGAAGGAACAAGGTAACGTAATATTTTACCAGATGAATTGAAATGATAACAAACCCCGGTTTTTTTTATAACCCAACTTTATAAAAAAAAGGACAGCGAAAGTCGGATATTCAAAATTGATATAAGGACCTTCAACAGGCTGAACAATTCACGCAGTCCCAAGACTTAATTAGCGTAGTCACAACCCCGTCCAATGAGCAGTCTCTTATTCACGATATCAAAATCGTGCCAAACGATTTAAATCTAAAAATTTTATTTTTGGAAACGTACTTGCTGCAGGAAGAAATTTTACTGTAGCCAGCACACTTTTCTGAGACCACAACAGCCACAAGGGGACCTGGCGGTATCCAGATCAATTATTATGATTCATAATTATCAAACAGCCGACGAATCGATTAAAAACAGAGCTTGTGACGGAAAAAACGAATTATGGACGTGTTCGGTTTTTTGTCGTGCGGTCATAACCAGGTAGTATGAAAAGAGTCATGTTCGCCAAGAAATCTGCAATGACCGTACAATCCAGGAGTTCAAATTTCGAGCATTTCCTCGGCTCAGAGAAACACCAAAGCTGTCGTAAAAGGATTTAAATACACTAGACTCAAACCGCAAGAGACAAAACAAATTTACCGAACGCGTATTTCAATTCTTCTGAAGAAATCATTTGCTGCCAGCATTAAGTGCAGGAGACTATTGTCATGAAACAGGCAAGCGCATGTAGCTAAACACGAGGCTTACGAGAGGTAAACCTATATGACCTATAAATCCCTTACCACTGATGGGGGAAATGTATAAACAAGAGTGTAGAATAAAAGCAGAGTTGTTTGCTCGTTAATGTCTTTATTATAACTTACTAAATTTGTTCTTAACCTACGCTTATATACAATTTTCAATATTGATAAAGATAAGAGATACAAAAAAACACACACAAAAGTTCCGAACCCACGCTCAGGCAATCGATTGTTTGTTATCGTAATTTGTATATGTGCTCACATTTGCTAGATAAGATATCCTAAGCAAACACAATTTAGATTTACTTATCTTATCATATTCGTTTCTTATCCGAGTTGTTCAATGTATTTGAACAACGGGTGCAGAAGAAGAGATGAATATCGGGTTGAAACACATAGAGAGGCACTACGACAGGATGACGTCCTGATATGCAACCAACTTAAAACGGACACGGTAAGATTATTAAGCCAAAAATGAAGTCTTTAGGAATAGGTACCCTCGGTGCGCGAGTCGGACTCGCACTTGGCCCGTTTTTTCAATTTCTAACACCCATTAAAGGCCAAATTTTGATGGCATGATGCGAAACTCGTGCCATGCCTAGAATAAGAGATCAGCTAACGTAGAAGACTATTCACAGCGTAAATTACAAATTGGCTCCGGGAGAAAATTCGCCCAACTTTGTCACTTGGATCTGACATTGATCTATTCCATTGACTCAATATTAGAATAACTGTCGACTCAGTCGTAATTTTTCCTGATTTCTTCCGAGCTACGTTTTTAAAAAAGGCCTTTCTGTATAACAAGCAAATTAAAGGCTCAAGTTTTTGTTTTTTTACCCCATTTTTTGTGACATGTCTTCAAGTACTCTGAAATAAGTACCTTTTTTATTGGCTTTCAAATCAATCATATCACAGCTCCATAACGAAAGGTTAATCATGCATGCCGAGTGCTTTTACTACTTCAGCTCAGCATTACTTAACACGAATTTCCTTTATAAGATTTACTTCACTGCATAGCGTTTATATACCAAAACGTTTACTTAAATGACCTCAATTTTCCTCCAACTTCTTCAACTGTCCCAATTTTTCCCGCTTTCGTAATTCATATTTAATAATAAGAAAAAAAAATATCAAAAGTCCATCGACACAAGACATCACATTGCGCTCAATCACCACGGCACATCAGTCATGCAACAGCTTTGCCAGCAAAAGCATTTTCCATATTCACTCGCTGACTACCAACGGCACAATTACCCGAAATCCATCAATCAACTCGAACCAATCTTGCACAGACGCTGCCGAACTAGCAGTTCAGCAGTGTTTACCTCCTCCGCGTATCCTGCACAACACTAACCCAATGCGACAGGGGACAAAATCAGAATCTCTACCAGCGATAACAATGCATCTCCGTCTATGCCTGTATCCAAGCCAGCCAGTCAGCCGCGCTACATATTCGAACCGCAATCTGTATGCCTACCTAGCGATTTGCAATTTTAATTGATCGCATGATTTCATTCATTCCAATCGATCGATTCTCTCTCCCGATCGCGTCCATTTGAATCTATTTCAATCCCAACTGCTGTATCTTCTGTTGTACAAATGTATCTCGGCTAAGGCAGAGGGCCTCCACTTAAAGGACAACAAAACAAAATAATATCCATTATTAGGTTTATTAGTTGTTGGCGGTGGAATTTTCAGCTGAAACTATTTTTTAGATACATTTCTGTGGTTGTTGCCACCGCAAAAACGTTTAACCAAATCTGGAAAGAAAAAAAAGAATCAATACTATTCCGCACAGCGCAGCTGCAACAGCTCATAGTCAACCACGGGCAAAGGATAAAAAAGAACCCACTTGGCGTGCATAAAGGCTTAAATAAATAAAGTTACCTACAGTCAACCATCGGGACCATAATAAGAATTGACTGCATCGCTTCGAGTTGTTGGTTGCGATATTCGGCAACGGCAACGGCAGCGGCATGCCAATGCAATTCACTTAAAGCCCCGCAATGAAATGGCAGCGCGGCGGTTTTGGAAACTTATGCACCCTAGATTCCCGGCCCAAGATGGGGTTCACCGCCAGCCGGCCACATAGACGAGTAGAGGCCAAAAGTATCTCACAGATACTCTCGCCATATTGAAATAATAATAATTTTTGCTTAAAGTATGTTCGCCATGCAGAAAGCCAACGGTATGCTGCTGCAAGTCGCTCTATGCACCCCGACGATCGATTGAAAGACATTTGGCTAAACAATTGAGAATTATTTTCAAACCATGAGAGGTTAAATGTTTTTTTTTGCTTTTGTTGAAGTTGGTGAAGCCTGCAGCACATAATTCAATCGATCGACGACGAGTGACTGTGGCGGCAACAAACAGTGACTATGTTGCCGTAATGATGGCCCACGGTGAACTGTCCTAAAATTTTGTGATTTACAGTGAACATTGTTGGCAGAATGGGTTTTGATGAAAGTTGAACAAAGTTCGAGTGTTCAAAGATCGAAAAAAAGTTTTCAAAAGGAAATTCAATATCTTTTCATATTTTGTGAATGCTGAAACTATGTGGCCATCTAGATGGCAACCTTGTGGTGGCTCACTTTTATTTTAATGACTGACTTTTCGCACTTTCACCGCAACGAACGAGGCACGTTCTAATGTAAAAAAAGGAACTTGAGACTGAAAGGTTCAAGATGGCAAGACCCACGCATTTTCTTTAAATCCAAATTAAGGCAAAACTCCATGGATGGAAGAAACACCCTTCTTGGAAATGTCTGTCTGTAAATGTAAAACTTCGCAAGGGATTCTGAATGCACAAAAAATAGTGCAGAACTTTTTTAAGGGGACCAAAATATGTCATTGTATTGGAAGATGTTATAGTTTTTGCAAATGCCTGAAACTGTCAGTTTTTCTTTGACATTCGTATGGTTTTTAGATGCCGAATGTAAGTTTGCTAGCCTATGGAATAATATACTTCTCAAGATTGCGTACTTTTTCGGAAAAATTCCTCACTGATTTTGGTTAAAATTGATTTCCGTTGCAAAAAGCGGTTGCATATATTAACTGTGCAAAGGGTTTTGTAAATAAAATTTGTTTGAAATCAAGCGGCGCAACCACATACAATGGAAATTTTGAAGGAAACGTTTCCAAGTCTTCTAAAGTCGAAACAGACTTCTGCTTGTTTAGCTTTGCCTTAAGTTTTGATTTTTCAAGCGAATTAGTCATCAATTTCCAGCGGCTCTTGAGCCGAATCAAGATAGTGATAGTTTAGTGGGTCATAATTTAGTCTCAATTCGTATGTTTGTGCAACTGATGTTAATTTGTTGCTGAGATCTCGTACTTTTAAGGTTGTTCTAGCTTCAAACGAGCCTTTTCGTAACGCGAGAAAACAGTTTAGCTCCTTACAACTCTTTGAGGGCATTAGAGAGTGGCGGTGTCGAAAAAACATTTGAATTGAAAAGAAACCAACAGGTGGCCAGCCGTTATCAATGTCGTCTCCATCATCGCGTCATGTATCTATTGGTAGACATGAATGAGCTGCCTATGAATTTATTAAGGTTCTGTTTCAGTTCATCTGACTTTTAGTTCCGATATTCAAGGATATACTAATGCTGTATATTTCTTGCTGGTAGCGCAGTAATCTACGATTATTTTAAACAAATTCCAAAGCAATCTCTTCTTCTAGTGGATGAATAAGCTTGGTGTCGCAGTTAGTTAAGGGTAATCATGATCCCGTGAGATCAAGCAAGTTGAAATTTTGCATCTTGTAAATTTTGAAAGAATGAAACGACCATTAATTGTCTGCTCTTTTTTGAAATGTCATTATTTCTTAGGAAATGCGGATTTTTTTTTAGAAAATAAAAGACAATTTTTTAATGGAACGAAATAAATTTATTCTGAATTTTTAAAGACAGCATCAAAATTGCACTTAAATAAAACTTCTGATTTTTATCATTAAAAAACTAAACCAGGAACGATTTGACATCATCACTATTTTTGAAATTTTAGCCACTCAAGGAGTTTTGCGAAAATCCAAATAAAAAGTAATCAGATGGTGCAAGGTCATGACCATATGGTGGATGTGGCAAAACATCCCAACCAAACTCCAAAAATTTTTGCCGAGTTACCAAAGATGTGTGGGGCCTTGCATTGTCACGATGCAATACAACACCTTTTCGTTTTGTCATTGGTAAATTTTGTCAGTTGTCGTTTTTTTAAAGCTTCGTCACCATAAATAGCACATAACTTTTTGTGAGCTTACGTTTTTTCCCTCTCGGAAATAAAAAAGGCAAAATTTGGCGTAAACGTTCGTTTTGATTTTCCATTTTTCCACAGACGCCAAACAAAAACTACACTTGTACCGATCAAAGAACTTTTTTACTGATTGACAGTTGAAGTACCAACTATCAAATAACAAAACGTGTTTGACATTTCGATTACGTCAGCAAACCTAAAAATTCAACTAAAGCCATGAGTGAAATCCGCAATTACTTAGTTTCCAACCCAATATATTCAGAACTTGCTTCCCAGATGAGGAGGAAAGTTTTCTTCAGTTCCCTGACCAATGTCCGGCACTGGTTGGAATAAAACTAAAAATCGAGGATCAGCATTTGCAACCTTTAAAACAACTAAATTTATTGCACCATGGAAACAAAACTATATTCTTCCACTATGAACTTTCCGAAAGGTAGTCTTTAATTGTTAAAAAAAAAGTCAGACAACACAACCATAATGGATCAAGGATTTGACCTAATACACCACTTCAAATAAGCGTTCCTCTTCACCATCATTTGCACGCTCAAGTTAATTCATTCTTCATGGTAATCTCTAGGACTGGTAAGTCTCTGCAATGAAAATATGCTGAATGCAACATTGTAGTCTACACATAACTATTGGTATCGAACGAGCTGGTGCACCCTGTGGACTTATGTGGGTTACTTGTGGGAATCTACTTCTTGTCGAAGATTATGTATGCCATTTTGGATCCATTTTCTTTGCATCTTTTTCTGCATATAAATTCAACTTTCATGTTGGATGGAAAAATATATTAAACTAGCCTTAGGATACTTAAATATGCATATGCTACTTGCTGACCCTCAGCTCAAAGCTAAACCCAATGCCTTACCTTTGGCTGTAAGCCGGCGAGGCTGTAGTGGTGTTTGTATGATCACAGGCTTTGCTCCTTTGGGACTACCACGAATACAGAAGACGACAAAGATGAAATCTCCTCTACATTTATTTTGCGTCGAACAATACCCCCTTTCTGAGCCGAAGATTTGAGTCGCCTTGCCGCACCGTGGACGAGGCAAGTCCACCTTGAAACAAGCCGTAAAGGGTAAAAAAGGGTAAAGCCTCTGGTGGCATGAAGCCTGTCTGGTGACATGTCACTGAGAACAACTTACTCTCAGCATTTGCTGACGACATCATCATGTTTGCTTATGGCTAAAAAATTAACGAATGGAGGTGCTACCACTATGTATGGTCTGATGTGACTTTTGGTAGGCCAGAATGATGGAACATTAATTCGTCTTATATGGAGAAATGCTGAATTTTCCAGAGAAAATGTCGACGAGCTTGCACAAGATTGTACGAACGCGCTCATTTCGACTTTGGCCACAACATTTCCAACAAAAGACCTTTGGAAGCTTCCGGCGAGTTTAGAATTGACAATGTTATCCTACAACCTGCACACTGCTGAAGCCTGAAGTTGGAGATTGTCCGGGGTCACTGCTTTATTCCTGTTTGTATTTTTAATGAAGCTTCATTCCTATTTTAAAAATGATGGAGCTTATGGGAATGAAAATAGGCCCGGAAGCTTATTCATTTGCTGTGAAACGAGACAAGGCCCGGACTTACCGCTTCGAGATACGACCATCCAACGCATCTAAGAAGGCCAGAACTGCTCGATATGAAGAGAGAAACGCGGAAAATATTTTTTTCGAAGTCGAGGAAGGTCCGATGTATGAAGCAGGAATGGCAAATTGATTAAATGTAAGTCTTCAATATCATTTCATGACTAAGACTGCGAAAAACTTTACGCGAAACTTTAAACGCGGTTTTCTCGAAACTGTCTTTTTTAAAACAATACCCATGATTTCTCAGGTTCTACTGGACCGATTTACTTGAAATTTAAGAGAGTCTTCTTTATAGACTTGTCTTTGTCTGGAACTATCCCCATCCTTACTTTTAAATTCAAAACAGTCAAAAAAAGTGGTACAAAAATTGTTTTTCTTTCAGGCAGTCGCCATTTTGTAGAAAAAAAAATCTTTCAAACTTTTCCATAGCTCCAGACATTGCGACATTCAGAATGCTAGGAGGGCTGAAATCGTGGGGACGGTTACGCGCCAATTTTTTGAGACTCCCACTTCATCATCTGCTAATTTTTGAAATTTTCAACTTTTTTTTTTATTTTTTTCTGTATTCTTGTTATGTTAATAAATAACTAATAAAAAATGAATACTAAAAATATTAATTGCATTTTTTTTATGACACTTCAAAAATTACATGAAATTCATGTCTCTTGACTAGAATACCCCCTTAAGGACTTGGTTGCTGCACTGCTGGTTTGGCTTTAAAAAAGATGGTGTTTAAGTGGATGAGCTCCCTCAAATATCTCTCAGTTAGCTGGAAATATTTTTCATACTCCATGCGTTCAAGCATGACAAAAAAAAAAAGATCATGAAACGACTTCATACAAGAAGCCAGGGACTTGCTCACTAGGAGAAGAGAAATGAGGAGATTCTTGAACACAATTTAAAATTTGTAATGAATAAAAATAAATGCATATATACTTATATAATTTTTTTCCTTCAAATTTACTTATTTGTCTTTTCTTTTATTTTTGCAGGTAAGACTGACAATTTTCTAACAAGTAAGTTTAATTCCCGTCCAAGCGGTCAAGTCGAGTCATGCGGATTTCAACACAGAAGTGGTGACCTAATTCCAATAACCGGCAACCTTCAATTACATAAAATACTATATATAAAATTTGTTACTTCACATAACCGCAACCACAACAGATGGCTGCGAAATAAGGCAACGCCCTCTCACCTCATTTTTTTTTTGTTCTTATTTATCCCAAGCTTAAGTGAACTTTTAATTGAGACTTTATCTCATAATTACAACCGACCTCGCAAAAAAAACAAAAACAACAATCATGTCCAACAACCACTAATTCCATATTCCAATACCTACCTTCCTCCTAACCTACTATTCTTATCTAAGGCTGAGGAGAACTCGTGACACGACCAACCTCTCGCGTGCATTTTTACCTAAAAAACAAAAATCCAATCTGTTGTTATAATTTCTTTAACAAACATTTACTCTCTGCAAAAAATATGCTTAAAAAAATCGATATACGAAAATAACAATTGCAAAGAGTTAACCAAACCAATTACCACTACCAGCCGCTACCGCTGCCGCCAACACAAATCATAGATTATTGTAGCTCACCTCCAACTGTAAATTGCAAATGGAATCAACTCAACAGCAAGCCAGGCTACACCAGACAACAACTTAGTTATCCTAAGGCCATCATAAGCACCATTGGTGTGCCGCTGGTTAAGTAAAGTAAAGTATTTGGCTTTTCAGCTGTCGAAGACCGGGTGTGTAGCTTTTATACGTTGTACCCCGGTGCCACTGAGGAGGAGCAGACTCATTAGAGCATTCCATAAAAAATAATATAAACATTTAAGATTCATGGGCGAGTTCGGAATCTACTATTTTTTTTTTTTTTTTTGGCAGATTTTATATCGAATTTTAGGTTGGATATTGAGACATTCAAGATTTCTCGTCTGTGGAATTTGGTGGGTACAAATTATGTCCTTATGATAAACAAAATTACAAATTGATGAGTATATAGGGAAGGGTCTCAAATGCCGACTAGATATCGATAGAAAATAAAGTAAAAGACCAGAAAAGTTAAGACAATGACTGTTTAAAAATTATTTGGTGCTCATAAACGCTGCAGTTGAATTTAACGCAAATCATCCTATAGGACCGATTACGAAGTTTTTAGACTTGGCGCAACGTTTCCTATTTTTTCAACAATTTTTTCAATATTTCCGCCAGCTCATCTCCAAGTCCAAATAAGGTCTTACAGTCAGATATAAAGATACCTTGGCTTGATTTTAGATACAAAGCTCTTCTTGAAAATAGGGGCATCCACGGAAACTGCAAAGCAGATGAATTTGCCCGTGCAGGTCCCATTTTCCACGTGACATCGTTTCACATCCCTTGACCACGGTCAAACTAAAAATTAAAAAATAAAAACATCCACCTTGGAAACATAATTTGTGTAAATGAACCAACTAAAAATATAACCATCTGGATTCCCCCTTTTTCACATATATAACAAAAATTGCTTAAGCAAGCCCAAAAGACATTTCCAGGTTCATCAGAGAAACAAACTGCTTCACTTCATCTACTGCTTCTCTCATCCCTTACAATGAATCCCTCTCAAAGTCCATCCTTTCCTCCTCCACAATATTGGCAGATGGGTAACCCACGCACACCCTGGTGGTAACACAATGGGCCAAAACACTGGACTTAGTGTGCCATATGTCAGCCACTAAATCTTACCTTACGTAGCCAGGTATACGAATAAGCTTGGCAGTAAATTCGTAGCTTCCCGAAAATTTGATCGCACTTAAAAGTGATTTTTTTTGAGACAAGAAGAGGTCTCGAGAAGCTCGTGAGATTTGCTTACATTCCCAGATGCTGGTATCATGGATAAATTTTTTTTTAACTTTCAGCCCATTCACCGTTCATTCAATGATCCTTAAGCTTAAATTGCTGCACCAGTTGGATCTTTTATGGGTGCATTCCATGATTTTTCCATAAAAACCTTCCGCATAGTCTACAGCTAAAGAACCAAATGCTAAAGCCTTGTTGGTACTAACAGTTTTAGCTCGTGTTGAACTAATTGGACAAGTATTATTGTAAGGTTTTATTTTCTTGCAAGTCAGTCATCGTCGTAGGTTGGATGGGTCTGAATCATGCCGTTCCCGCCAGCTGCCGTCATCAAATCGCCTCAATTTAGCCTCGTTAGGCTTACAATTATTGTGTGAGTCGCTGCGTTCAGCCACGGGTTTGACAAGATAAGGGATTATCATAGAAACTTTCGGCCCATCGGATCATTTGAAAACATTAAAACGGTAGGTGATGTAAGGTTGTGCAGAATTACGAAGTACTTCATAAGACACTTGGCACCATACTGGGCCCATCGCGATCCTTGATACTTTCCTCGAGACAGCTTATTGCCCCACAAAATAAATGAATAACGTCCTCTTCGTCACTCAAATCAATGCAGTACCTGCATTCGTCCGTGACCGAGAGACCCAGTCTCCTTGCATGTTTCACTAAGACGCAGTACCCCCATAGAACGCCCACAGCTATCCTGCTCAGCTCAAGAATAACCTTTGTCTTTTTGCTGTCGAATGTAGGCCATAGGGCCTTTGATACCCTGTTTTTGCTTGAGTTTGACCAACTTTGGTCGGCTATTTTCATTGATTTATCTAGTAGTGTTGCCTTAACGTCACACGCAGGAGGGTTTGGCCGGAGGTAGTTTACCCTGATTTTTATTCTGAGGAAAACACATATGCGTGACTGGTATGACTCCAATCCCTGAAATAACTTCAGCTCTAAGGTATCTTGAAATCTCGCATTTATATAAACTATCCAAAGACTCAACAAGACTTGAAGGCCAGTACAGTATCCGGACAGAAATTTCCAACCGAATCGCGTCTTCATAGCGTACATGAAAATCATGGCCGGCTCTTTGAAAAAAGAGTAATTTTCGTACTTTCTGAATATCTCTGTTTAGCAGTGATCCCGAGTTTCAAAAATTTTCTTTTAAATCAGTTTTAACTTGACGATAAAAATGAGCAATCACAAGCCTCGAATGGACATAATTCTTTGTCATGAATCCCATGTCCAACAATTATTGAATGGTAGGATGAAGTCGAGTCTGGAATTAAATGTTTTCATACGTCCTTCAAAATCCTACTTTGGTAGTTGTTTGCCCTGTAAATTTGTTGAAGCATTCAAACCGATGCATATGCTAGGGCGGTTTAAGGTACGTCATGTAGCCACCTGCAATCTCAGAGTTTCTCTTAATTGGATGTTTTCTTTCCTGCAATCAAATACACTGAACTCAGCACTTTGTTATTGGCAACTAGGTTAGAATCTTGAACTTTCTGGCTTGGGATGCATTTTTTTTCAAAGCTTTTACAACGCACCATCGAAATCAAATTATTACCTCTTATCGTATCGAACATTCTTGCCAATTTTTGATATTTTGTCCGATGAAGTGATTGCTCGACTGAATTGAATACACCAAAGTTTAATCCAATCCTTAGGTTCCATAAAACATCGCAAAGAAAAAATCATAAAATTTAAAATTACCTCGAGAACCGATTTCAAAGAATTACGCGGATAAATTGTTCCTAAAGGATTACTTCTTGCATATGTGTCCATTTTTACTCTTCTGTACAGTCTATAAATCTGTAAGCCAAAGCCACTTGTAAGACACCATAGGAACCAAAGTGTTCGCTTAATCCCTAGCAATTTTGCAGATTTTGCTTCGATCCGCATCTTCGTCTGACGCTTCTTATTACACGCACGAGCGAACATTATGCAGAGACCTTCCACATCTCTTTGATCTGGTTTATGTACACCTAGATGCATTCGGTTGCTTAGGCTAACTCAGACGATAGCAGGAAAAAAAAAACCTAATCCTTTAATAATTAATTTATTCGTCATAATAAATGTGCGGTTGGCGAGGAAAAAAGGAGGCAACAAGTAAACTGAAGGATCTTCATTTGCTAGAAAATGGAAGACATTCATAGACTTATAACACAGCACAGCCTATTATGGTTATCTCGTAATGCATTCATATCAAGCAGAATTGCCGTCATTTAAGATAACATTACAACCCGGCATTACATAAATGGGCGGCGGTGATGATGCCGATGCTACGCCTACTCCAAGTCGCGTGCGTCGAATAATCCCCTCACTGAATGCATTGGGAAGTGGTCAAGTGACCTTATTACAGATGTAGGAGGGATAATTAGTAGATACTACAGCCTTAGTCTCTATGATCGTCGGACCATTATGTCATACTGACTAATTCCTCAAACCATAGCTTAGGAGTCCGTAAACTAATTTCTAAACAAGAACTTCCTGATGGGAAGTTAAAAAATGACTAGTTAAGTAATATGAAAAAGCCAACTGATGATGATGACATGAAGAAGTCTTGTCTTGAGGAGCCTCAACTGTTCACCTAGCTTCCGCGATAGCGATTTAAAGAGCATACAAAACGGCCAACTTGTGGAGTGACTAGCTGGAAAAAAGGTTGAGAGGAACTCTGCTTTCCGACTTTAAAAACAAAAGCAGTCTGAGGATTGGTTTGAAAAACTGAGAGAAAAAGCGTGTCTCCAACTTTATTTCCAGTTGTCAGATCTGTGAACATCAAATCTGCTCGCAAGCCATTTAACCTCCTCTGTTTTGTTTTCTTCCCATTCTTCAGCAGAGATATTCTTCCGTGTTGCCAAAACTATCGGGCCTCTTCCCGAAAGGATGAACAATCTGAAATACCTCGAATTATGAAAACTTCTTAGTGACCGAAAATAAGGTTTTCGAAGTGATTCGATGAAATGAGGTAGAGTCTGGCATCGGGTTCATTTGTCGAAAATGCATCCACTAGGTATCGGCGAACTTCTTCTCCATTGGACTACAATTCGTTCTTTTAGAGTGTTCAATAAATGTAGTACCTGATGGTCTCAAATCTGCAATAAACCATCAAAATGCTGGTGTATCTCAGGGCTCGGTTTTGTCTCCGACTCTCTTTTTAATCTTCATTAATGGTCTACCTATTCATTTTTTGTGTCTATTGATTTTTAAACGCACGTTCTTTGTCTTCGGGTATTAACAGAGGAGACAGAACGCGCAACTAAGGCAATGTGGGCTTGTAAGCGGTTCTACGATAGCACCTGTATCCACAAATCTTAAATGCTTTACTGGTTGTACATCATCATTGTTAGACCTATCAAACTTTAGAAGTAACAACTTCTAAAAAGCTGGAAAAAGTCCAGCGTAAAGCTTGTTTGGACATCACTGGTGCTATGGACCCCACACTTAAATCCCCATACCCATGGAAAAGAATCCAAGTGTTTTCCAGGCTGAACTACAAGCCATCCAATCCTGTGCCACAGTTAACCTTGTAAAAGGCCATAAAGGGGCCAGAATTCTAACATATTCAGACAACAAGCAGCGCTCAAGGCACTGTCTAGTTGAATCCAAAAGCTGCTACGATGCCTTACAATCCGTAGCCCGAAAGTTAGGTTAAGACGGGTTCCAGGTCATCATGGAATCGCAGGCAATGAAATTGCGGACAAACTAGCCAGGGCTGGTTCTAAAACCGCGTTCACTGGTACATTGCGACATTGCGACATTCAGAATGCTAGGAGGGCTGAAATCGTGGGGACGGTTACGCGCCAATTTTTTGAGACTCCCACTTCATCATCTGCTAATTTTTGAAATTTTCAACTTTTTTTTTTATTTTTTTCTGTATTCTTGTTATGTTAATAAATAACTAATAAAAAATGAATACTAAAAATATTAATTGCATTTTTTTTATGACACTTCAAAAATTACATGAAATTCATGTCTCTTGACTAGAATACCCCCTTAAGGACTTGGTTGCTGCACTGCTGGTTTGGCTTTAAAAAAGATGGTGTTTAAGTGGATGAGCTCCCTCAAATATCTCTCAGTTAGCTGGAAATATTTTTCATACTCCATGCGAGATTCTTGAACACAATTTAAAATTTGTAATGAATAAAAATAAATGCATATATACTTATATAATTTTTTTCCTTCAAATTTACTTATTTGTCTTTTCTTTTATTTTTGCAGGTAAGACTGACAATTTTCTAACAAGTAAGTTTAATTCCCGTCCAAGCGGTCAAGTCGAGTCATGCGGATTTCAACACAGAAGTGGTGACCTAATTCCAATAACCGGCAACCTTCAATTACATAAAATACTATATATAAAATTTGTTACTTCACATAACCGCAACCACAACAGATGGCTGCGAAATAAGGCAACGCCCTCTCACCTCATTTTTTTTTTGTTCTTATTTATCCCAAGCTTAAGTGAACTTTTAATTGAGACTTTATCTCATAATTACAACCGACCTCGCAAAAAAAACAAAAACAACAATCATGTCCAACAACCACTAATTCCATATTCCAATACCTACCTTCCTCCTAACCTACTATTCTTATCTAAGGCTGAGGAGAACTCGTGACACGACCAACCTCTCGCGTGCATTTTTACCTAAAAAACAAAAATCCAATCTGTTGTTATAATTTCTTTAACAAAAGCTGCTACGATGCCTTACAATCCGTAGCCCGAAAGTTAGGTTAAGACGGGTTCCAGGTCATCATGGAATCGCAGGCAATGAAATTGCGGACAAACTAGCCAGGGCTGGTTCTAAAACCGCGTTCACTGGTACAGAAGCATTTTGTGGCTTAGGCTGGACTATGGCCACAGGTTAGACCAATAAGTGGGAAAACAAGCTACGAATTGCCCACTGGAGAAGTCTTCCTGAACTCAGACAATCTAAACCATTAATAAATCCTTTCTCTTACAGAGAAATCCAAGGAGAATAATAGAAAGCTGGTGAGCTTCCTCTCAGGCTACTGTCGCTTGAAATAACATCTAACCAAACTACGGCTCAGTACAACCACCGAATGCAGACTCTGTTTGGAAGATGACGAAACGGCTGTACACATTCTTTGTGAATGTCCAGCTCTAATTTGGTTAAGAAGGCGTATCAGAAGGATGGAATATCTGTTAGCCTAAACAAACTCCACAAGATACAAAATGTCTACTTGTTTAGACTGCAGTGGGCAGAGGAGGCTCTATGAACAGAGTTAAATTTAATGACTCCAAAGCAGAATGCTGTCTACCCGGTAATGGCACTTTTTCGAAATTTCTAGGTTTTCTGAACGTTGCAAGAAATGCGTTACCTCATCTGATGTCGCTGCCACAAACAAAGCCTACATTTGCCCTAAACCGGCTTACAAATCACGTGTACGGCCAGGTGCTCGGAAGATCATCTTAAGCTTGCCCGACAGGGTTCAAAATCGAGCGATAAAACTCAAAGGAGACAAAAATATAAAGAAGTCAATTGACTCACTTTATTATCTTTATGGGTTTTAGGGTTCCGTACAAAGACGGTGCAAACGGAATCATATTACTTAGCCAACGCTGTCCGACCGTTCGTCTGTTACAGGACTGTATCTTCTAAATCCCAATATGTAGAATTTTCACAGAATGTGGCCGCTAAGACTACAAATAATAAAAATTATATAGACTTGTAAATAAAAGGAGTCCCCATTCAAAAAACGTGCTTTAAAAATCGCATCTCAAGTTTACACCACGAAGTAGACTGTGAAAAATTAGAAAGAGATAGATAGATACGGGTATGTTTTAAAAATCAGTTTACATTTCGAACATGACCTGGTTTCATAAAATTTTATCTATTCATAGTCTTTTGGTCAAAATGTTTGCATGAATTAATTGGCAGCAAATTACCAACACAATTCCACGGGCCATAAAAGAGATGCTAGACAGAAACGAATAGGGAAATACTGCACCTCAAGAACTACAGCTCTCCATGTCGGACAAGACATTGAACAGCCATTTAATGCCAATCGAACCATAATCATGTTCGAACTGCAAACGAACGCGTTTCGTTACTTCATATATTTTCCAATAACAATTAGGGAAATATTAAAGCCACAGCATAATCGAGAAAAAACGACAAACTCTAAATACCGAACGAGGTGTGTTCACTCCCACAAATAGACAAAAAATCCAGGAGTGGTTCTAGAGCCAACTGCTAAGCGTCGGCAAACAAATTTAGACTTGGGTCGTCAATCGATCAAGATTATGGGCCGCTCTCGATGCATGCAACACACTGTGTGGTGCAATTGAAAAGTATCTTTTACCTTACCATTCTGATGGCCACACAGCGCTTGAGATAAATCATTACACTCAGTACATCGAGTATATGAGTCTCTGGCGGGCACTTGGCAGCGAAAACTAGTGTTACCATGGAAATATTTAATTTATAGCCTGGATGCCATTTAATTAAGTCATTTACCTCAAATGGCCAAATAGTTAAGCGCTAATCTTAGCATAGTGAGGCGAAGACTGTGCGCTAGTTGTTGTGCGGTCTTTCTGGGAGACCTCATTTGCAGTATGATTGAAATCAATCCTCGCGGTTGGTATCACATTTCCAGCCAAGTGGTGGGCTTGAGCTTTGATCATTTGGGACAATGTGTGGTAGTTTGCGATTTGGCTTTGTTGCCAAAAGGTTTCGGTTCAAATGTGATTAACATGCAATGATTAGCAACAAGGGTGGCTCAATGGAACTGAGAATTGGTAACACAAATTTTGTTCTTCTATTTTGAATTGAAAATCAAATATTGAGTCTGACCTTGAAAGAACCCTATTTACTTTTACGAAAGATCGATCGTTGGAGAATCTGAGAATAAGCTAGAACTCTTGTGTTAGCTGTTAAGATTAAGCTGGATAAAGCTTATTGGCTTATTGACTATTGCTGGACCATTTAAGCAGCGGAGGTTAGATCTTCCGTTTTGCATGAACTTATATAGTTTAAGCTACTGCCCATCCATTTTCAGACCGTCTTTCAAGTGGATCAATTGACAGGTCTTAAGACGGGGATCAAAATAAAATACTGCGAACTATATGAATACAAATAAATCGATACTGAATTCTCCGACTCCATTCAAAGAGCAATCCAAACCGGTATAAGAAAAAACTACAAATAAAAGTTGTAGAGTTGTCAATTCCGCGAAGGCTTCAGCGCCTCCTAAGAGTATGCAACACTATATTTATTTAATTTTAGAAAAGTAAACATGACATATAACATATTGCCTTTTTCTACAGAGCTATGTACGAGTAGGCCAGACAAAGTTAAAGCTTGGTATCGACTTTATTGTTACTCCAATAAGATGAAGAACTTCGAGATGGGAATGGTAAACATCAGTGTTTTGGTTCAAGTAAGATGACTCTACAAAATGAAAAGCGATTTGACACAACGTTTTTTAATGTGCTCCTTATTGAACCTTCTTGTTGGACTGATCCTATCTAAGTGCCTTAATCATCTCGCTTTCACTTTTACTTTCAGCTCTTTCCTCTAGGGTCAATCACCCCCTCATATTTACATTGCAGCAAAGTGTCTAGGTGTAAGTATCACCGTAGCTTCAACCTGCTGGGGTTGTGGTTGTGATCAATTATCACCAACAATCACCCACATTAACGGCGTTGGTGCTAGAGTGCCTTCTGCTGAACTGTGCATCTCACTCTTATTGAATTTGGCCATAATGTATTCAAACTTTGGACAGAGGTGATGACGATATTATTCAGCTGACGTTGACCCGTTGTAAGAGAGAGAAGGGAACATGCCCCGTAGATCGGGATCTTGATCTTCCTTGACAGTTGGTGGTTTAGTCATTTCGGGAAGCTCTGTGCATTCGTTTTCTCGGTCCCTTTTTAATTGTTTTGTGTTGTGTGAATTCAAACTATTTATTCGGGATGGTTGGCGTTTTTTGATTCCATGCGAATAATTAGCTTCCTGCAAACACACAATTTTCATCCCTTAATTATTGTCTGCTAGGAGAAACATGGTGCGTCAATCATAACGTCAAGACCTTAGGACTCAGACAGAATTGAGACCGTGTAAAGTTGTTAGGCTGTAAAAGCTTTAATTTATAATGAATAAAATGACGATCGTTGAAGTATGTTCCGATACAGTTTTTTAGAATAATTGGGGCTCTTAGGGCGTTGAGTTTTTAAATAATAATTTTTGTGTAAACTTTTGTCGAAGGCTATTCTAAAATCGGTGGTGACAGAGTCTTCTTCCTTGTTATCTTTCAAGGCACAGGGCGTACAAATTCTACAAAATAATTCATTTTGGATCTACCTCTTAAGCCTCCGTGTGAAGATTGTTTTTCAGTGAAAGTGTATAATATCGTATGCGATACTTTCAAACGATTTTGGATTATAATTAAGGATTGGGTTTCTATTTCCATATATCATTCCTTGGATCAATTGGTATGAGTGGAAATTAAACTTGGCTACTCTCGGGACTAGGGAAAATTTCCTGTGTGACGGACAGTTTGTATAGATTGGATAGTGGATTACAGTTAAAACATATTTTTTAAACTATCACTAGGACGCCATATAGACTGGGAGAGAATGTTCATTTTATTGTTCAGTTTCTTGCCATCAGGTTTAAACAATAGAGGATAATAAAGTTATCAAGCCAAACAAAGGTTGTGGTCAAGCTGATGTCGCTCCCTTATCTAAAGGCGTACTCAGGCTATCTTTGCAAATTGTTGGTAACACTGATCAATGGAATTAGATCGAAAGTGATGAGGTAGGATTTCTTCAAACCTTTTAAAGTCTCCAGATTTTATTCATACCAAAGAGGCTTTTGCCGCCGAGGGGACCAATGACTTGAAATTAGTTACCCCGAAAAGTCATCCTCATTTCCGAGAGTTTCCTGCGAAAGGCAATAAAGTCGCTATTCACTAATAATTAAAGAAAAGATAAGTTTCTGTTAGCTTTACTAAAAAGTGCAAAACTGTTGAAATTATCTTGGGATTATCAGGATGATTTAATAGTTTAAAGAAGATAGAATAAAAGACGTGTTGTATCTTGAGTTGTCTTTAATAGAATGCAAGTAAAACAAGGAAAAGAGAAATGACGTTTAAGGAAAGTAACAATTGTAGTTGAACAACAGAAGTAATAATAGATTTATACACTTAAGGGTGAGTGGTGTTGCATTTACTTCTCAACATCCTCCCTTAAATGCAACCCCATTGCGATTGCGCAATTTCGATGCTTTTCTCTAGGAACAGCTTTGGTGAGAATGTCGGCTGTCATTTGGTTTGTGTCTATAAATACGATGGAAAGTTCTCCACTTGCGACTCGATCTCGGATGAAGTGATGACGGACATCTATATGTTTACTGCGTGCACTGTATCCTTGCAAATTAGTCAACTTAATAGCGCTTTGGTTATCGCAGAACAGTTTAAGAGGTGTTTTCTCCAACTCCGGCTGTAACTCAGCTTGTAGCTGTTTCAACCACAATGCTTCTTGGGTTGCAGATGAGATGGACATATACTCTGCTTCTGTTGTCGATAAAGCTATAGTTGGTTGTCTTCTTGAGTTCCACGAGATACCAGCTCCTTGAAATAAAAATATATAGCCAGTACAGGATTTCCGATCTTCTGAATTCGATGCCCAGTCAGCGTCACAATAACCAGTGATGTCTTCATCTGACATCTTATATCGCAGCTTCAAATGCTTTGTGTACTGCAAGTACCTCATCCGTCTTTTCACTGCCATCCAGTGTAGAGAATTAGGATTCTTATTGAAGCGACTAAGGTAATTAACCGTGTAGCAAATATCAGGCCGCGTCCCTTGCGATAAGTAAAGAAGACTACCAATAGCCTCCTGGTAGGGAATGTTCGTTGCAACGTTATCTTTGGTGCTTTGGAGTTTAACATTTGGATCCATAGGGGTACAGGAAGGTTTACACTCGCTCATACCGAACCTCTTTAATACTTGCTCGATGTATCTGGTTTGATCTACGTAAATTTCTTCATTTTTTCGGCTTATTCGCAATCCCAAACAAAAATTGGCTTCACCAAGATCTTTCATTTTAAAATGTTGTTTTAATCCTTTCTTAATTGAGAGCGCCGTTACATCAGAATTAAAAAATAGGAGGATATCATCTACATGAACTGTTAAGAAAAATAAATCGTTGTTTTTTACTTTATAATAAATACATGGGTCAATGTTGGATTTTTGGAGACCAATCTGGCCAAGAGCGTTATCTAATTTCAAATTCCAGAGCCTCGACGCCTGCTTCAAGCCATAAATAGATTTTTTAAGCTTACATACCTGGTTACCAATTTTGTAATACGGTGGTTGCGACATGTATAGATCCACATCGATGTCTCCCTGAAGAAACGCCGTTACTGCGTCCATCTGTTCGATTTTTAGATTGTGTTTAGCAGCTAGAGCAATGAGATATCGAATGGAAGTTTCCACATAGTCTATTCCGTGTTGTTGTTCATAACCCTTAACCACTAATCGCGCCTTGTAAGCTACTACGTTTTCATCTGCGTCCAACTTGGTTTTAAAAACCCATTTGCACGGCAAAACATTTTTATCATGCGGTACATCAGAGAGTGTCCAAGTCTCGTTCTCAATCAGTGAATCAAATTCGCGATCCATAGCCTCTTTCCACTGCTTGTTGCTTTTGCTAGCCAAAGCTTCTTCAACACTTTCAGGATCCTTCTCATAATTATAGAGATCAGCTGTGTTTCGGCAAACATAGGTGCCAGTCTTAGGTTTTCGTGGCCTTAAATTAAAGTTAGATGGTTGCATGTTTTTTATCTTACTCGGTGGTCTGTATTCTTTGTCTTGATCGTCAGGGCTACTGGTGATTTCTGATGTATTCGGTGTGGTGGTTGAGCTCAAATTACATTCATTGTCCTCGTAATCGTTCATGACATCCTTAATTTGGTTGGCTGGCAGATCGGACATTGGCATCGTTACATGGTCCTTCTCTAAAAATACAACATCTCAACTTTTAATAATTTGTTTCTTACCTTCGTCATAAAATCTGTAGCCTTTCGTCTCATCGCAGTAGCCAACAAAAATTAACTTTCTTGACTTCTGATCCCATTTCAACCTTTTCTCACGGGGAACATGTACCATAGCTTTACAGCCAAAAACTTTCATATTACTGATGTTCGGTTTGACACCACAACACATTTCTTCTGGTGTCTTGTAGTCAAGAGCTTTCGTAGGTGAGCGATTTATTATGTAAGATGCTGTAGAGATAGCTTCTGCCCAAAATTGTTTTTCCAATGTTCTATGAGCGGTCGATTCATGCGCTCGGCGAGACCATTCTGCTCAGGTGTGTATGGATTTGTCGTTTGATGTCTTATTCCATGTCCCTTTAAGAACTTGGTAAAATCTGCATTGATGAATTCGGTACCGTTGTCCGTCCGCAGGACCTTAATTCTTCTGTTCAACTGATTTTCCACTAGGCTCTTATATTCTTTAAATTTTGAAAAAACTTCAGCCTTAGAATGAATGAAATAGACACTTACTTTGCGTGATTTATCGTCCACAAATGTTAAAAAATATTTGGCTCCACCAAGCGATTTGTGCTCCATAGGTCCACACACATCAGAGTGAATTACATCCAGCAGGTTTGATGATCTTCGTGCAGCATTCTTGAACGGAAGCCTAGATTGCTTGTCTTCTAAGCAAACGGTGCAAACGGTCTCATTCTTTGGTTCTGCATGCACCTGAACTCCTGTTGTACTTTCATTCAACTTGGACAAATCAGAGAAGTTAAGGTGTCCCATTCGTTGATGCCATAGAAAACTTGAAGCCTCCAGTGCATTCGCTTCTGCATTAACCACATACATGTCGTTGACACGAAAAGCTCTTAAGACTTGTTTACCGTTTTGATGTACTGTGCACCCTGTTGCGGAAAAATTTAGTTTGCATTCGTTTTTTGTCATTTGGCTGACCGATAATAAATTTGATGCCAGCTCAGGCACATACAAAACGTTATTTAATTGTATTTGACGAAACTCACCTTCCAGGCCACTAACCTTAATATTAACCTTGCCACATCCCTTTACTTGAAGCGTCTTATCATCTGCAACTTTTACCGTGGAGACCGGAGGACTTTTGTTGTCATAAATCCACTCAAAATGTTTTGTCATGTGCATCGAAGCCCCTGAGTCAATATACCAGCACTCATTGTCCAATTTCACTGCTGAAGAAAATGCCGCCGCAAAGTTGTTTTTTGAGCTTTCGCTGCTGTAGTTCTCCTTTTTGTTCGTCTTGCAGAACTTACTGATATGGCCGTATCTATTGCATTTAAAACATCTAGGACCCTTAGCGTAGGATTTTGTATAAGATTGCTTATTTGACCTTGATGAACCCTTGCTGTGAGTAGAATAAAATGCCGAAGAATCGCATGCCTTTACATCCTGCAATATTTTTGTTTTGATAGAATCCGCACTGATCTTGACGCCGGAACTTTCTATGGCCATTATCATTGGCTTGTACAATTCAGGCAATCCAGCAAGCAGAAGTGTTCCAAGCCATTCGTCATCAACCAAAAAACCGATATTGCGAAGTTTATGTGCTGTTGCGAAGATCTTGTTGACATATTCTTCCACATTGCTGCAGTTGTCTAGATTTGTATTAATCAATTCTCGCAAAAGACCTACCTTCCTGTTTAACCCCGAATCATCAAATGCCCTCTCCAGACTTTGCCAAACTTCTTTCGCTGATTCCGCTTCCTGTATGTGAACGTAGATTACTGGATCCAACAGAAGAATTATTTTAGTTTTCGCTTTTGTGTCTCTTTTCTGGTCCAGATTTTCTCCATCGGCTACATTCACACAATCCCAAAGTTCCTCGTGTTGTAGGTATGTTTTCACCGCAAATTTCCATGTGTTGTAGTTCTCCCTGCCGGTCAATCTCTCGATTGATGCCATCGTGTTTGTCGCTGCCATGGTTCCGTGCGTTGAGGTTAATTTCTAAATCCACTTGCATCCACAAATCTGTTGAAATTATTTCTGTTGAAATTATATTAAACGGTTTGCAAAATTTATCAGGGACACTGGGCCCATAACCTGTTGAAATTATCTTGGGATTATCAGGATGATTTAATAGTTTAAAGAAGATAGAATAAAAGACGTGTTGTATCTTGAGTTGTCTTTAATAGAATGCAAGTAAAACAAGGAAAAGAGAAATGACGTTTAAGGAAAGTAACAATTGTAGTAGAACAACAGAAGTAATAATAGATTTGTACACTTAAGGGTGAGTGGTGTTGCATTTACTTCTCAACAAAAACATTGATCAGATTTTGCTGGGCGGCGCAGCTGATTCATCACATGTCTAACAACTTTATCACTTGAGAAGTCGATCAGCGCTAGATGTGTGACTAAGTGGGCTGGAGTTCCAAGTTCATAAAGTCAAAATTGTGGTTTGTAAAGATGATGTCACTGATGACTCTTCTATGAAGGAATAACACTTGCAGGAGAGCAATGTCAACCACTTCCCGTAAAACAACAATTGCGCTTACTGGTATATCAAGTGAAAGCGAAAAAATACTGCGAACTAAGTGAATGCAAATAAGTAGGTATGAAGTTTTCCGCTTCTTTCATATCGAGTTACCAATCACTGTTATCTCTATGTTAAAATTCATTAAGAGTATATATATATATGTATATTTAGATTTAAGGAAAGAGGTGAATTGGAAAAATGCAAGCAAATTCCGAGCTTTTTGAACGTTCTATAAAATCTTTCATGTTTTTGGAATGAAATTTCAGAACTGATCTAACAGCTTAAGCAGGAATCATTTCAAAAGAGGTAGCCATGAGCTCAGGGAGATTGTTAGGCACTTAGTACTAGCAGCTCATTCTGGATATACACCTCTCACCAGTACTCCAGTTTTGGGAGATGGAATAATATTTGTGTAAGTTTAACTTGGTCTGGAAAAGATATCTCTTGCTTGGTTACTCTCGCTTCCAAGTCGTTTTTTATTTCGATTCTGTTAACATTATATAATAGTCCTTCAATAATACTAGATGGAGGTGCTTAAGAAAATTATGATTTTGTGAAAAAACCTCTCCAGCATATATGACGAGACTCTTTGACCTTTGTGATCCTTGGCCTGCTTCATTCTGTTATAGAATTCATGTCGTCTTAAACTGAAATGAATATTAAGTTCAGAACTACTACTTCACGGAACCTTTCTAATGGAATGGTGCCAAATTCCAATCCCACTGACACCAACCACTGTTCCTCTTTCAATGATGGCAGCAGCAGCACTCTGCTACAATTATCTGATGCAGAATTTATGTCAAAGCATAACTCCTCACGTAACCAGGTTATCCCTGCTACATCCACAAACAGTTACAATCGCTTTAACATAATTTTTTGTCCATTTATTTTCCATCATCGAAGGTGTCTCTTTCAAACAAAACAAGGCTCACCTTATTCAAGTGCCGTTGCACCCATATTTCGTTCGCTGTGCCTTCCACATTTAGTTGGACACATAAAATGTGCCCACCTGATAATCACCTTGTTGTGGACCTCTCCCATGCGCCTGCCAGCGTGTGTGGTATTCTTTATCTATTTGGACTATGGATTCTGATGGAAACATTTCCTCCGATTCATCCTGCCTTTGGGGCTTGGTCCAACCAAAGAATATCTGGCCACGAGGCTGAATCTCATGCATAAAGAATGAGTGCGGTACACAGCTGCATACTCTCGCTACGGCTGCTAAACAAATTGCATTCGAATGGTTGGTTTTTTATACGAATTCAACTTGGGAGGATGACAAAAGATGAGATTGGTTCGCGGCCTACGTGCAGAGTGTAAAAACGGTAGCTGTTAGCTAGTTAAGCTTGGAACTGATAAAACATGGAATGCGCGTACGGTTTGTTACATTTTTATTAACTTTGCACGATCAAAAAAAGTGTGTGGGTTAAGAAGGACTGAATTTCGATGCTGTTGCAAATTCTCTAAGTGTCACAAAATTTATTTGTAACTCTTTAGATGGGTGCAACAATTCAAAATCCAACCATAACAAATTTGGACGCTTGTCAACCGATGTCGCGCCTTGAAATGTGACAAAAAACACAAGACACCACGCTCCAAGAGTGTTCTAGTAAATTTTCTGTGATCAACTTCTCCTCCAACGAGCCAAGCCAATGTCTCAACCTTTATAAGACTTCTTGAAACTGTCCCCATATACGCCCAAAGCTTTCAGCTTGAGTTTTTGTTAACGTGTGTCTTACAGCGTGTTCCCATAACTAATCATCGTGCGGACTCCGAAAACAAGGCAGCCAATGATGTACAGAAATAGCACACCATTCCTCAAATGTTGTATCTAGATAGATACTCATGCAACATGTCTGCAATTTTTCCTCCATCATCCAAGTAAGTCGGTAAGCACCAAACACTGCGGATTGACTAATTGAAAATAAAATCGAGCTGCAATTTAATTACTCGCACTCGTACAAGTATCTGCAGCAGCAACAGCGCCAAGATGATTTAACCAGAAGCTGGGGATTAATTGAACATAAAAGCGCAATTGAAGGCCCGCACGTCGTCAGTTATGATGAAATGGACAAGATATCTGGGGATACAAGAGACCAATGTGTATTTAATCCGTAATGCGTGCAGATACTTTGCAATCTGATGCAGATAGCGAATTTATAGGTCTTTAAACAAAGCTTTGATTGAAATTTATTTATGAGCCTTGTTGCATTCGATTGAGGACATGTGTAACGATTGCTCGCCCTCGCAGACATGACATGCAGTTAAATTATACTCGAGTGCTGTTAATAGCTTTGTTCATGTAGATTAAGAAACAAACTCACACACACACAGCATTAATTAAAGAATTAAATATATAGTGTCCGCTGAAAGAGGGTGTGGCGCAAAATACTGCTGACTACCGGGCTTTGGCGATCTGCTTTTGTTTGCTTAAATCCGTCCCGCGGTTAATTAGCCGCACATAGATCTCGGCATGGTTCATTGACACATGATTGCATTACGGGGCGTAATTTTAGGGGCGAGCAATTACAAGACCATATGCGCCACATTAGCCAACTTAGTGTCGGACACAAAGTGCTGTGAAGGACAATGGTGACTTGGAAAATGTGCTCAACTCAACTGTGGTACGTTTTAATTAGTCTTGCGGGTATGATGCTGACGAGACACTTAATGGGAGTTCTTACAAAACCAACACACCGGTTCGGGTAGCGGGTTATTATAGAAAACGATCTGGTGGTGTGGTTTTCTTGCAAAACTCGGGTTTAATTGGAGGTCCGTTGTGGAGGAGATGGCTACGGATCTCTTTGACTTATGACTCGCTAATGATGAGTTGTTGCAAATTAAGTGCTTTCGTACTTAGAACTATAACGTTAGCGAGTAAAACTTTGCTTTCCCAGACTAAGTGATTAGCCGTTGCTTCTCTTGAGGAGGTCAAATATCTTGAAATGACATATAGCGTTGTCAAATGCAATTACCATAAACAACACTCAAGTTTAATTTACTTGGCATAGTTGCAATTTTATTGGCAATGAACTTAAAGGGAGCTGTCTTAATTTCTTCTAATGGATATCTTCGGCATTTTTCCTACATTGTGGAGTCGATTTACAATGTTGGTATTTTGTTTTTATCGTCAAAAGATTCTTATGCGCGGAGGGCTTGATTATGTAACAAGTCTACCGGGGGATAGTAAAGTAAATTGAAACTTTTAACGGCCATTTACAACCATACCTGCAGATGGTATTCATTCATATTTAAGGAAGCTACAACTTCACATACACCAAGAACTAAAGATTATTTATTTCCTTAGAAGCTTTACCTAAACTTTATAAGATACTCATACTTAAATTGTGTTTTTTTGTCGTACCCAATCTTTAATTGTACCTGAGGCGAGCAAGCATTATTATGTGTTATATGTTTTATAATACGTCACTTCTTTCTAGGCTTATTTTTTTCCGACCATGTCCTCTAAAGTTATCTGATATGCTTTTTGCTGATTGAAAGAATTAAATGCGTTGTTATGTTGTAATGCGTTATCAAACACCCTGCGAGTTTCGTATTCTCAAATCGTCAAAGTGATTTTAGGTAGTCCAGTTTTATTTAGACGACGCTTTTGGTGCTTATTTAGTAGACTACATTAACCTACCTTCCTATAGCATTTAAAAAGTGCAATTCACAAATAAAACAAAACAAAATTATATTATTATGGAAAGAAATAAACACATACGGTTAGTTTTGAATATAATCCTTCGCAATGCGATATCCATGCATTGAAATAGCTACCACGATTTAGCTCATGCAGTCATTGTAATTAGACAATCAGCAGGAATTCGCAACTACAACCAATATTTGTTTTTGTAAACAATGAATAGTGAATTTGATGTAGAAATATTAACTGATCCAAATATAACAGAAGTTGTCGCAAAACGGGAGAAGTAAATCTCGTTACAGATCTGAAATGCAACATGCAACGAGCTTCCTTTAATTTTTCAGCAAAATGTTTTTCAGTCATCTTGCATTCTCACTCTTAGCACAGACAAGTGGCAACTTAAAAACTACAATCTTTCGCCAATTAATTACAACTTTCAAATCAATTCATTTTATTATTAATTCAAAAGTACAAATAAGACTTGAGTCTTCTATAGTAGATAAAAATCGGCTAATACAGGCGTAAACATAAAAGTGAAAAATTAAAATTTAAATTAAACTTAAAACAATATTGTATGTTTTACATTATTAGGGAAGCAGCTATTAGCAAATGAAAATAATAGGGAAAGAAGGGAAACAGGAATTAGGAAGAAAAGTGAAATAAAAAACATAAATAATAAAATGTGTAGGATTCAACAACTTTTTTTTTTTTAATTCGGTTCACCAAAATATTTGGTTTTAAATTTTTTTGCTCCAGCTATTTGCTTTACTTGTAAGGGAAGAGAGTTTCAGAGCCTGGCGACGTGGACGTGGAAAAGACGTGACAAGTTTAAATATCTTGAGGTAAGAGTCATCAAGTTATATGTTCGGGCCGACTGAGCAAATTTAAGCTTTTCGGTGAGGTACCCAGGCAGTTGATTGTGAAGGACCTTGTGCTTGAAGACGCAGCATCTAATATCAATATATTCACCAAAAGTACACTCAAGAATAAGCCGATGATATTCAAAAATACGTATCTTATAGTGTCAATGAAAGGGACAAGTAGCTTATGCTGGGACATGGAATCGGGCTTGAAACAGCAGCATAACAGACAATTGGTAGAATTAGCGTTTTTACCAACCTTAATTTCGTTATCAATGGAGTGAATGCCGCAGACAGCCCAAGTTTGCGTAGAGTTGCATAAGTGAGTCCAACCGTCTAGTTCATATGATCTGTGGCGGAAAGGCTTCTGTTTATCATATACACGAGACTGGTTACTCTGTCTACATACTTAAGTCGTACGTTCGCTAAAAATATTGTGTCATAAAATTTATTAGAAATAATTATAGCATGTGCTTTATTAGGGTTAAGTATAAGACCATTACACACAGATCAGTTTTGTATTTTCAACAAGTCTTCATAAAGTCTACAAACGAGATCCTCAATCAGACCAATGGCGGCATAGAGATGTAAGGACACATTTTTACATATTACATACTTTTGGTTATTCATTTACATATAAACAGGATAGAGTAGGTCCCAGAATATCCTCTACGGGACTCCTGCTAATAAGTCCATATAACTAGAGGCACAGTCACCTACAGACACACTTTGAATTCTGTTTGATATATAGCTTCTTATAAGCCGTAAAGAAATTTCACTAAATCGAAAATGCAACCGAAGTTTTTTACATAAAGTTGCATGATTTACTCTCTCAAAGGCTTTAGAAAAATCAAGCTAACATAGCACAGTGATATACTTCCGATCGAATTGCATCCTAATGTCTCCTAGTAACTTAACTGTGGCGGTTAAACAACGGTGGTGCTTTCGAAAATCAGATTCAGAGGAGACAATAAATCATAGGAGTCAGGATGACTTGAGATTTGTTTACAAAGAGAGGCTGTGCCGACACCACCAGTAGCCAGAAATTCCTTGTTTAGTTCATTAAAGTCAGTCATACTGCATGAATAAACATTTTTACCCATACCAAAGGACCGTTAGTTATTCCAGAGCTTCTTAGGTGGTAAATTAGAGCTTAATTTAGAGAAATAATACCTTTGCTTAGCTTTTCGGGTAACGGTGGATGAGCGATTTCGAGCCCGGCAAAAAAGTTCCCAGTTCAACGGTGTTGGACTATTCTTCCACTTCAGGTAAAGTTTTCGACCTTTATTGAGCTTTGTTCGATTAATTAATTTTCTTGCGTCGAATAATCAACAGATTCAAACTGCAACAAAAGAGTTGAGGCACGAACTCGATTATTAATTTTCATAAAATAAACAATTCCCAATCGTTTTCAACGGCGCCATTGGCACAAAAAAAAACCATCACATGCTATAAATGTCTATATATTCATGAGGAGAATTCCCTGAATTTGCATAGGCGTAGTCAACCAGAGCGGAATAAGAAGAAAATTAACATAAAACGCAGAGAGAATAAATGGAATGTTTTATCAGCGCTCTGTCATGTCTCACACGCTAATTTTTTCTATTTTATTTTCCGCAATTACAAAGTGAGTGGCGAGTACTTATGACAACAATGCATTCAAACACATGCTTTACACCGCATTTAACTATTCTGTGGATGAACCCTTAAAAAGGCAAAGGAAAACATAAAAAAACCTCACTTCAAAAGCGTCATTTAACGAAAAATGGATGAAAGTGAGAAAAAAAGACACAGCAGACACCAAACTAACCATTACTTAAGTGAAGCACGTTCATATTTTGAGTGATTTTAATTTCGACATGATTTCTGCTTGGTATTTTGATTTAATAAAACTCAAGAGGAGCTCTTGCCACAGCATGTGTAGAAGCAACTAATAGATGCCGCATTAAAAAAAAATACGTACGCGTATGCATTTACCATCGGTTAGCTTAAAGGTTTACTTTTTTCCACTCCTCTCCGAAAACAAGTTTCGACTACTCGTAATTGCAATGAAATATAAAAACAAAGAACATAGGAGTAGAACAAAAGGTAAACACCGAATGCGAGAGAACCCCACGGCAAGAAAAAAATTCCTAGGCTCCATCGTTCGTTCCTTGTGGCAATCGTCGACTCCATCAAGAAAAATTCATTGTTTCCCTGCAGCAGCAATTCAATCGATGAAACTACTGATTTGGATGCTCGCGCTACCAATGCCAGCCTCAACATTCAAGATATACCACAGTATGTTCCTTTTTGCCCCCTCATCAGACCGTCACACGCAATAATTGTGCGTTTAATATTGTCACGTTTCAATGGTGGAATCGGTTTTGTTCTATAACGAAAATATTTCCTCATCCATATACATAGGATAGGTCGAGGTAACGAAGCGCATTATTATTGCGCTTATTACTTTGCCATTTCGCGTCTTTGGTCGTTTGTTTCTGTGTCGGTTTTGGCTACGAAGGACTACAGTGTCCACGTTTGGTTAGGTTTTTTGGAAAGTATCTCAGGAATTCATTGAGCTATCCGCATCAGTTGGGGAATTCAGTGGAATACGAAGAAGCACTGCTGCGCTCTGTCTTATCTGGTGAGGATATTTTTGAATCTTTCCACGCTTAAATCTATAAATAACTGATGCGGCTGCAAATGAGTCAAGACACAACGTGGAACTAGAGGGGATTTATTGATGAATTTTTTTGTTAGCATTGCCCACTCGAAGGGTCTATGTAAAGTTGTCAGGTTAAATTTTGAGTTCATATGACCATGGGGGAATGGTGACAGTATGAATTCCGTGCTGTCAAAGTTTATAAAAAGAAAATTACTGTCATCTTGACGGCGCAGCGCGGCTCGCAGCTACCTACTTGAGTATTGAAAAATTTATAAAGTATCTCTTGAAGGTTAAATTATTATAGTTTTGTCGTTTTTGTTTTTGCTATTTTGTCGCGCCTTGGTCATTAACGTACTTCGAATGACATGTCCACTTTTGAATCGTCACTTGATTGGGCAGTAATGAACTGGAAAAAAAAGAATAAATATAACTTGGAAGTAAGCTAAGGTGACATTCGTATACTTTCTGTGAAATTGATGACAGAAAGATCGAGCCATTGTTTGTAGATCTTTTCAATCGTGGTAATTCTCACTGTTTCTTAACAAATTACCTTCAAAAGTCTGCAAGTGAATGGAGGAAAGTGGTTTTAGGGATCTCAGTTTCAACTATATATTTTTCCACGTTGGGCAAAGAACTTGCGATTCCGCGTTGCTATTGCGAAGGCATTGTGGAGTAATGTTTTTTTTTGATTTTTAATAATATGCCTTCATGCAACTTCACTTTTGTTTCTGTGAAATTATAATGATAAGGTGGAACTGTGAATGATTAAAAAAATTGACGAAAACAAAGAAAACAAATGCCCATGTTTTTCTTTTGACATCCAACAACGCTTCCCTCTCCATACTTTTTGTATTATCATTAACAGATAACAAATCCTGTTAAATCAGCCCAAGACTTTCGTTATAACCCGATAAAAAATGCTTCTTATATTGTGATGTTGGGTAAGTAAACATACTTATAAGAACTTATCCTGCATTTCCTGTAAACCATTAGATAAACTCAGTTTAACATCGTCAGTATACGAGAAGTTAATACCTGAATTGCTAGCAGATAATAAATTATTTATATAAATAAAAAATAAAACCGGGCTAAGAATCAACCCTTGTGGAACATGATGAACACCGATTTCTTAGCACAATTTTTTGCCTCTGGACTGAAGTAAGAGTTATTGTGTACAAAAAAAAGTTAGAACTAGCAAAATTGTTGTTCATGATTCCAAAAATTGTTGCACATTTGCACCGGACGAAGGCAAAAAAGGCACTGTCTTTGGATTTCATGAGAGAATTAAATAAATTAAATGCTGTTACAATTTTTATTTTCCTCTTCAAACGAATCTTCAACTTCGCAATGTCCTCTAAGATAACTTTTTATGGTCTTCTTCTGCAAAAAATAATAACTGATAATTCAAAAAAGAACTGAAAACGAGTTCAGTTCCACAGAAACTTTCTTCTAACTTCATAAGAGTCGAATTTTAAACTTCCCAAAATTAGGTTTTCTTGTTTTGCCAAAGCTTAAAGTGAACTTGAGTTGTAGTCTACAGTCCGGATGTAATTCCGTCTAGCATTCTTTCAAAGAATCCATCCCTGCCAGTGATCGATAAGCAGTTAGAGGAGTACTACTGTTAATATATTACGTCTGGAGCCATTTGGAGGCCGTTATAAATTAAAGGTACATTCCCATTAAATCACGCATATAAAAATGGTAAAGATAGAACTGGCCAAAAGCCTTTTAAGGTTTGATGTGCTTGGATTTCGGTATAGAAGGCTTGTTTTCTTTATCGTCTTCAATTGTCAGCTTAAACTTTCTCCTTCACTCGTGATGTTGAAAGAAATTTTCATCATCCAAACCATTTGAATTGGAACGAAATGAAAATTTCAAAACAGATATCATAAATAAGAAATTGAAAAGGAATTTCTTGCAGGCCGAAGTGGTACTGTGAAGTTAATCCAATCACTCATACAACCCACTGAAAAAAACTACCTTCTTCCGCATCATATCGAATCTTTTACTAATTAAATCCAAGTCAACTCATGCATAAAGAAGCCCATAACCATTGCACTGTAACCCTTCCGCTACCATCCAACCGAAAACTTTTTGACTTTCACTTGAAAATTCGTTGCGCACTCACTATAGTACACTGTCTCCATCGTCATTTGAATGTGTTCCACCATTGAAATCTAATCTCAACATTATTAATTATATATGAGTACTAGATACATGCATATGCCACACCACATGGTTAGGATATCCATGTCGCCACTGATGTAAAGTTGTTGCTTGCTGCAATTCCAAGCTGTATCGCCTTCCCGGCCGGAGCTTTGCAGCTACTTTCCTCTCTCATTATTATTATTAATAATAAGATACTTTTTTCGAAATCAGTATCACAGAGCAGAACACACCTGGTTGAATAAATGAGATGTGAACTGCTACCACTTGCAGGAAATCGCCTCAGAGGTGGCTCCTTGGTCTTGAGAGAAAACCGCCCACGTCTTAGCAGACTTCATAATTTGTTAATGTCAATTTTGATAGGCGAATTGAGATTCAAAATGTGCAACTGTGTATCTGTGAGCTGAGTACTCGTTTTATTTGATCTTGTAATGCAATATGCTGCGAAGAGGACGAGTGTGTAATTAATTTGATTAAATGCATTCATTAGGCGGAGTTGTGTGGTTATGCGGTACAGTCACTGTCTGTTCAGTCGCTCAATGACCATTTGTATTGCTGGATGGCGTGCTGAGCACAAATTATTTCTTCTAGTTAAGCAAATGTATCTTGTTGTCGAGGTTTGTTACGGCGGCAGCGAGGGAATTAGATATCACTTGCTTAAGCTTGTTGATGGTTAAGTCAACATGAACCGTTCAAGTGATAAAAAAAATTGTTGGCGGAAATTTAAGTGTATAGACTGTATTTCATCCATTGTAAATCAGGCTGGAGTTGAGACTCACTCGACTTAGATTTTGAATTTATTTGGTTAAGCATTTTTTTAACAGTAAGGATTTTGCATATGGAAGAAAATTGAAGAGAGCCTTCTACCGGATAAAATAATTTAATTAAAAAAAATGACTGTCCTACCTAATAAAACTGAAGAGTATGCTCCTTCGTTTTCGATTTATTCATTTAGTTATCTTATACTACAAATAATCTATACGCATGTTTAAGTGCAAAGAAACATTGTCTCGTTAATTTTCGTAACCAGAAGAAAATTAATGTTGTGCTGTGTTTTTGTTTTGTCCCAGATTGGAAATAGCATATGATGATTTTTAAAAGGTTTTCCTTTAAAAAATGACAATCATTCTTTCCGTTAAGCAGTCAACGTCGCTTGTTATTCAAAAAAAAAAAAAACTCCAACTCATCCGTAAATTCATTAATTCCCAGTTCGCATGCCAACTCTTTTGTAATTTATTTTACTGTTTCATGTAAAAACACTAAAAAGCAATAATTTCTTCCATTTTTTTCATTGCAGGTAAGCACCATTTAAACATAGTAAACAAATGTAAGTAAAAGCAAAAAAAAACCAACTTGTATACTTGTGGCAGCGCTGATAATTACGCGATCGTAAAATAGCCTCCCAAGTATGTTACCGATCGTAACAAATTAACACCCAAATACTTTAATGCCTGTCTCCACTCGCCATTCAACATATTCTTCGCGTACTTCATTTCAAATTCAGTTTTAAATTAATTTTCTTAATTGACTGTCTTGAACAAACACAAACCCTAATTTGAATAAAGCAAAAAAAAAAAAAAACAGGCAAGCAAGAAAACCACAGAAAAAGAAGGAAAAGCTCACGCCTTGATTTCATTTTCTATGCAGCAATTGTTGATTCATACCAAACAACGCCATTACAAAGTCTGACCATTTTTTCCTCGACAGATAGTGCTCCAATTTTTCTTTTTTTAAATGGTTTTGTTACCATAAATGCAATGTATCTGCCAGATAGTTTAAGCCAAACCATTAGTAGACATAAGCATAAGCTTAAGACACCCTCCAGCAGGGAAAAAATAAAAACACAAGACTTAGTCTCTTGTGAATTCCGAAATGGTATTTTATTACTTTCAACGCAGCGCTCGATCATTGGCCGCGAAAGACAACTGACATGACTGCCGACATAGTTTTTTGTTAGGCCGAAAAAGAGATTTTCTTTTCATGCATAAAAATGTTTCTGATCTGACCGTTTCTTTTTTGCCAGTGACACTCGGTCTAAATTTTTCCATCAACATAGCCAATTCTACGCAGATACTCGTTCATCATCTAAGCCTACGTTTGTTGTACGTTCAGTTCATTAGGCAGCAAAAGCGGAGGTATACTCGACTGTGTTTCTGAACTTTCCTTCCTTGAGTGGCAAATATGTGACAACCTCACATCTCGTTATGCATCTAAATATTTCGTGGCTGCTTATCTATTTTAATAAGAGTTTTGCATGCGTTTGGATACACATATGCTGATAAGGTACATTCCAACACACTGCAGTCAGGAAGTCCTTTCTGATGAGTTGGACATTCCCAACTTCAATCACTTAAGTTATCTCTGCACATTCATCAAGGAAACATCAACTCGCTTCCTTTTTTTCGCCGATTCATGTTGGAGAGTGTCTTTCAATGACTGATGTGAAAGATAACACCAGCTTGCTGTACCAGTTTTTCTGGGTACCGCACCCATGTTTTGTTTTTCCTTGATGGTGTTTGATTTGGATTTATTTTTACATGTAATTAATATAAATGCATGAGTTAGCGGTTCAGGTGCACTACATAATTTTCATCATGTTTTTACCGTGCCGTTGGGTATTATTGGCTTGCTTTGGCGTCTTTTTTTTTCATGTGCCGAACGATCGCGTATAAATAAATGTCTTGTTGTTTGGCGGCAAAACGGGTGATAAGAGGCAGTCACCAGTGGCAATGGCTTAGAGGCTCCTGGTTGGTATTTCGATTCGTTTTTTCTCTATTAAAAAATGATTTTTATAGTGTGGCGCGCTGCAATGTTTATAGTGCTAAAATTGGATTAGAAACGTGTTGACGAAATAGTTAACTAAGCCTTTGGGTCATTAAGCACCTTTGATAAGCACGAATATGGGTGGTGGCAGCTGATTAGTGAGGTAAATGTAATGACGTTGGTCGTGAATGAAATGGAGCTCGATTCTTTTAATTACCTTTATCACTGACATTTAGTATGATAAGCAATGCATTCAAATGCAGACATTTTTCGCAGATTTATTGAAATAGGTATTTGTGTTAACGTGGGATAGTTGCTTCATAGATTTTGAAAATGATAAAATAAGCATTCTGATAAAATATTTCACAGAGTCCATGCATAGTCTGCATGATTATTTCAACTTCCCTACCTTCTCTGCCTTATATCGTAGACAAAATAATGGTAATTCAAATAACGAAGCATTTATCACTAATCAAGTTGATAGATGCGCAGTTATCTAGTTTGCAGACCAAATTACAGCTTTTTCACAACTATGCTACATTTAAATGAGCAAATCTAGTAACGATGGACATTTAGTTTCAGTTTCATTTCTTTGCTGGTTTGACATCTCAAAGGCTTTTTGGAAGGTGAACCAGAAAATTTTGTGTTGCAAACTTAAAACATAGTTCAGTGTTTCGGTAGTAAAATCCTCTGAAGTTCAGATTTCTTTTCGGTTGAAGTTGGTACATTCGTAAGGGAAAAAAACTGAGTATCTGTTGCATGTTCCTAGGTTGCCTCCCAATCGTTTGTAAGTATGCTTTAGAAGATTGTATCCAATTTCCTGGCTCGCTTACGAGAAGCAGGCAAATGTTTTCAATTGAGCTGTTTCATATCGAATAAAATCTTAAATGACTTTTAATTTAAACTTTGGATCCAAAACTCCATCTGGGTACAATCTCAACATTATGGTCAGGAGTCTTAAAGTACACACCGATAAGTTTGTCAATTAAGGACTACCGGTTGAAAATGTCGTTATCTATCTATCACATCAGAAACTTCATGTCATTTTCTAATTATTTCAGTCTAGGTTTTTGGTCATTAATGAAAACACATAAGTTTTTATAAAACCGTAAAATGTCTACATTCGTGCCATCACAACAACATTTGCGGGAAATTTTAATATACTTCTTTCATTTAAAGAAAAAAACAACCGAAGCGCATCAATTGCTTACCGAAGCTTACACGGGCTAAACTATAGACGTTAGTATGTGTCAATGGTGGTTTAAGCGGTTCAAAGATGGTGATTTCGACACCGAAGACAAAGAACGCCCCGGCCAGGTGAAAAAGTTTGATGACCATGAATTGGAGGCATTGCTCGTTTAAGATCCATCACAAACGCAAGAAGAACTTGCAAAATCACTTGGCGTCGCTCAGCAAACCATTTCCGATCGTTTGAAAGCAATGGGAATGATCCGAAAGGTGGGACATTGGGTGCCGTATGAATTGAAGCCACGAGACGTCGAACGCCAATTTTGCATGTCCGAAAGCTGCTTGAACGCCCCAAAAAGAAGTCTTCTTTGCATCGAATCGTCACTGGTGATGAAAAATGGGTATATACGATAATCTAAAACGTCGGGCAACGTATAAATACCCCGAACATGCCTCAACATCTACGGCAGTTCAGAATATTTATGGTGGGACCAGAAGGGTGTTGTTTATTATTAGCTGCTACAACTGAATGAAACAATCACAAGCGAGGTCTACCGATGACAATCGATGCGTTTGAGCCGAGTACTGAAGGAAAAACGGCCGGAAACGGACGCAAGACACGATAAAGTTATTTTGCAACATGACAATGCACGGCCACATGTTACAAATGTCGTCAAAACTTACCTTGAAACGCTCAAATGGGCTGTTCTACTCCACCCGCGGTATAGTCCAGACCTTGTGCCATCCGATTACTATCTCTTCCGATCGATGCGACATGGCCTGGCTGACCAGCACATTTCGACGATGTCAAAAAATGGATCGATTCGTGGATTGCGGCCAAACCGATCGAATTTTTCAGAAAGGGGACCCATGAATTGCCAGAAAAATGGGAAAAATGTGTGGCTAGTAATGGGCAATACTTTGAATATTGAATTTATATCTATTTTTCTTCAATAAAGGAATGATTTTTGAAAAAAACGACATTTTCAACCGGTAGTCCTATTATAATCCCCTGAAAATCTGATCTAGGTGATATCTATCAGCCTAAAATGAAGTCCACTTTCAAGTCCTCCTCCTTGCAACTTTTTTGTTTGAATTCAGATGAGCTCAAAATTGACATGTATTTTGGCATTTTGCTTGGGGCTCGAAAAATCCCTACATAGTCCATTGGGTGGTTTTGGGAGAGGTAGATTAATTGACCGACTTTTTTTCAAGAAAAACCGGAAAAGATTATGAAATTGAGAATGTGGACTTGTGCGATTTAGGTTCTTAGTCGGCTTAGTTCTGATGTCCAAAAGATGGTTCTCGCTGTCTTCTTACAATTCCAAAAAAAAAATTTAAACAGATCCTTGAAACAAAGATTTGATCTTTCCATGTTTTCTTGTCCCTGGTAATTGTGATCGAATAACACTCTTACCTTGAACATTTTTGTGCAAAAGCTCGATGCCGCCGAGTAATTTTTGGCCACAAATAATTTTTCTTCTTCCTCGTAAATCTCTTTTGCTTAGCAACAATTTTAATCATTAGAGCCACTTAAATTGAGAGAAGAATTGAACCTCCATTTTAATCTAACTTATTCCAATAGATTCTTTTTTCAAGCACATTGGCCTCCAGATGGATGAATTGATTCCTGTTGAAAAAAAAACGCGTATCTAAATTGAGTTCTTACTGGTTTTGTCACACACAGGTGCCATGTTAATCATGCTATGCTAATGAAAAACAAAACACTCCTCTTGCAATCAACAACAATTCTTCTTTCTTCTGCCGCGTGTCCTCAAAAGCAACATAAACCCGATACTTTTTATAGCCAGCTCTATCAACAATCCAAAACATACTCGTATCAATCCGAGTGTAATGCATTTAGTTTTGTCAATACAACAGATTTTGTTTTTTTCTCCACAAGCGTAAACCAAAGAACTCTTTATGAATTAATTATTCGTCTGCGCCGTGAGTCGTCGGTCGTCGTTGTTCGGTCGTCCCGTTGGCAGTGTAGCAAGCGCTTGAGCCATTAGTGTCCCACCAGAAGACATAATTGACACCTATGTGTAAATTCATATTTTTCAATTTTCCTCACGTTCCTACGGATTCCAATCGGATGACGAACAAAGCTCCTCGCGACCGACACAATCAAAAACCGTCCAAATTGAAAGAACCCTACCGCGAAGCAGCGCAGCGCCTCAACCGCAAAAATACGTAGCCACAAAACATACCAACCGTAGTTGTCAGAAGTCGCTGGAAGAAGTTAGAAAAATTTATCCTCCAATTAGCAACAACGTACTCAATCCGCAATGCCGAGCTTGTGTGTTGTATATCTTGTAGGTTGCGGCTCGTTGTGGCGGCAAACTGGCAACTCTTCAAATGGTATAATCATGTATCTGCGATTAGAAATCAATCAAATTTCTTTCATACAAATCAATTAGATAAATCGTAACGGTTCGACTCATCATTATGTTTAATTTAACCTTTTTAGTTGGCCTCTCAGCCGATCGATGGGGAAGGATATCCATTCGTTTTGTTGGCATTCGTATCTATTCCCATAAAGAAATGGACACAAAATGTCATTCATCTTTATATCAAATGGTCATCATTTGATTTCCTTGGAAAAGTATTTTATTTTTGTTTTTAAAAGTATTTTCTCCTCATAGATACGCCGCGCCGCACCGCGCCTCGCCAGTCGTATAGATGCGTGCTTGAAACGATTTATAGAGTTATAAGGAGGGGAAAATGGTATCTGTAGATATTTAAAAGTGAAGAAATTCATTAGGCTAATGAGATTATTTATGATGATAATAGTCTGCGTTCAGCCAGCGACTGGGCTTCTTTGTATAATGAGGCATATCCTGGAGGAAGAAACTTTTCGAACAAAAGCCAACATTTGACGTAGAACAGTGCAGCGGTATCTTTATTCTTTCGTTTTGATTCCAAGTCAAGTGGGTCTACTTGTGTGGATAAATGTCGACAGGGAACAAGCGATAATGTGCGGTAGCTGCTGCAGAATAGAAACCGACAAAAATAAAGTGCGATTTCTAGTGAGCGACTTGAAGCAGGGAGTCTAGCAGTAGCCTCAATATTTTTGTGCAAACTTGTCAGTTGGTTGAAGAAAACTTGTTTACTTGTGCCATTGTTCTGTAAGTCATCAGTGTGTAGTGCATCTATTGCGAATCCACTGGACATATAGATAATAAGATTCCCCGCTTGCGTCGTAATTGTTTCGCAAGGTTGATTCTGATGCTTTTCTAGCTCGCATGTCAGAAAGCAAATCTGAAAACAAAAACTATCTGAAACTAGAGAGTATAGAAAATTTGGAAACCAAAAAAGATGTTTTCTAAAGGGGCAAGGTTATCCTAGTTGAACAAACAATATCACAACCAAACTGCATCAATCTTTGGCAGATGTCGACCATCTGTCTGACATGTCTGTGATCTCGCTAGTTATGGTGGAGCACATTAAAATTTCCACATCATTGGAAGCACGCCTTCTTTATGATGAACGTTTCGCAAATATTGAGCTGCTTCAGGTTTTCATAAATGCTTAAATGATTCTTCCATTTCTCGTATGAATTAACTTTGATATGACTCGAATTAAGGCTTCAAGTCATCATAATCAACCTCGGTGGAGTTGCTCTGATTGAAGAGCACCCTTGTTTAGAGCATCCTCACCATGAGCTTTACCCAATGTTTCACATGCTTGATTTGTACCCCCATTCTTACAAAAACAAAAAGCTAGACCTGTCGAAAATTGCCAGTTGAAAAATCTATCAAAGTCTCTCAATCCTTTTAGTTTAAATTTTTAGAATGAATCAAGAACTACAAGCTGCCAAAAAGTAAAGTTTGTATAAGGACATGCTTAATTTTTTGATCTTGTTAGATTAGCTCAACAAAATTCCTGGTTTTTTGAGAAAGCACAAAGCTTCTGTCTGAACTCTAGGGAATTGGAAAAAATTTCAAATAGCTGCATGTATTCCACTGTGCTCACAGCTTGGACCGCTTATTTAGCTCCAATTGTAGAATGGCGTATTGAAGTTGAGATTTTGTGATTTTGTTGTGTAAAAAAAAACTATCTTAAAAAAATTGATCCGTTTTAATTCGAAGGAAAACAAAACTGATATTTTTTTATAAAAATTTTAAAAGTTTTACAATTCGCTAGCTATCCAATTCTATAATTTCACATTCCATGAGCCGTTGAATCCTTTACAATTGGGACTTGACAACTTTTTTTTTAATTAAAACTCAAACCATTTGAAATATTTCAAAAACTTTATTATCGGCTTGAAGTACAATCAAAGAATTCATGAATGGAACTCGACTTCATTCATATGGCCACCGCAGGCACGTTTGCAGCGGTCGATTCTTACTTACTTACTTAAAGTGGCGCTATAGTCCGGGGTGGACCTGGGCCTCAACCAACAAGCGTCTCCAGCCAGCTCCTCCCCTCACCGTCTATGCAGACAGGACCGACGATCACCCGAAAAATGTTCCTCTCGAAGTAGCCAACAGCAGCTTCATCCGCAGACTGTGACGATTAAGGTCTTATATAGTTTTACTTTGGTTGTTCGAGAGAGGGCTTTGTTTATCAATTGCTTTTTGCAGCCCGTAGAAGCAACGATTGGCAAGACTAATACTTCGTCTGATTTTAGTGCTGCTGTCGTTGTCTGAACTGATAGCGGTGCCTAGGTAGACAAAGTCTTTGATTATATTGACTGTCTACTTTGACATTCTGTCCGAGACGTTCGCGTTGGGAGTCCTTTCTCGTTGACAGCCCTCATTTACCGTCAAACCCATTTTCGCGGCCTCCAGCGCTATACACACAAAAGTGCCACTGACATCACGCTGTGTTCTTCCAATAATATCAATATCGTCGGCATATGCGAGTAGTTGGACGAATTTCTGAAAGATTGATCCTGTGGTGTTGGCGTGCTAGTTTTGAACAATTCTTTCAAGAATGATGCTGAAGAAGTCACATGACAGCGCGTCACCTTGTCTGAATCCTTTTTTGATCGGTTAGGTCTTTATCGACCTTGATGGAACAGCGTGTATTCTCCATCAATTTTCTACATAAACTGATGAGTTTGGTAGGGATGCTAAAACGAGACATTGCGCTGTATAGCTCGTCTCTACAAATGCTGTCATTTTATTCCCGAACAACTAACATTTTTAACATTAAATACCACCATACGAATTACGGCTGCACTGAACACCTAACGCGGATGTCAATACAGGCTGATGATAACTGTCACATGTTCGATATTGTTTCTAGTAAACTGACACTAGAGCGGAAACTTTTTGGACGTGTCCGTCCTTAACATGCATGCTTCATTTTTTCAATTTTGCTTTATTTTTGTCATTTGAAGTTACTAGTCTTTTTTCATTTCTGTTTTATGTGTACTTGCGTATGGTGTAAGGCTACCACTGTATTATTATGTTTACTAACAACAAGAGTTACTCTATGAGTAATACTGTCAGTTACAAAGCTTGTTTTATAAGCAGTACTGATAGCTTTGTTAAACTTAATTAAACTAAACTAATTCAACAATCAGGTCAACAATTCCCGCCCCTAAATTCAGTTTCCTTATGTTTTTTTTGTTCATAAAAATTTCCCTCTTATTAAAAAATCTTTTGACGGCACCACAAATAACAAATATCGCGCGACAGCTGACAGTGCAAAAGAAAATTAAAATGGAAAACAAAAAAAAATTTAAAATCGAAAGCGTTTTCAACATTTTCACTCGTTAGTCTACCTACAGCAGTACCAACACATTCCGCGTCGCACAGTCAAACAGCAGTAGCAGTTAACATCTGGTGCTGCTCCGAAATCAGTGAAGAAACAACCCATTCCGTAGCCCACCGAAATAATGTATCTTTGTAACTCAGCGTAGGCGGTTTTATTTTTAACTTTTTTTCCATTTTTATTCCCCGATCTTGTGTCGCAATTAAGTTTATTTTCTCCCTCACCGGGAAAATATGTTTCCTCTGCAAAAGTGGCAAAGCCAAAGGTAATGATAATCAAATTGCATAGTTGGGCATATGCACGTATCCCCAGACTTTATTGTTCGCGAGGGCCAATCTGAGATACTCTTTTCAATTTAAAAGTCAATCTTAGATACCTTTTGCATTGTGCTACTGTTTGTGGTTCATTGTGGAGAGGGGGAGAAAAAAATTGGAAGGTGTCGAAATGAATTTCGCGATGCACATTATGCTTCTTCGTGGTATCTGGATGAGGAGGCTAGCGAAGGAGCAGCAGAAGAAGCTGCACGTCTGAATATAATAAAATCAAATTGAGCCTGGAGATACTTAATACAAGTTGGCAAAACCAAGCACGCCCTTTTCAGTGTGCCTTTAATTCGTTAAGTATCTATTCCTTGGTTCATTTTCATGCAGTCACAGTTTCTGAGCTCTCGTATATGGGTCACTATCTTATGGGAGTCAGTTTGGCTAACACAAAAGTGCAGTAGTGTTAACGATTGAAGTGGCTTGTACGAGTATCTGCGGTAATGTGATGACTTTTCTTTTGCGAAAGGATGAAATTCGATACACATTTGCTCATATTGCGTGAGGTGCATTTAGACGGAATGCATTAGGAAACTTGATTTTCACGTAAACTATGGCTCTGCGGCTGGTTTTGAAAGTTATATTTGCTTAAGATTGTTTCATGGAGTGTGTGTTGGCGTTAAACTAGTTTTTTTAGCCATTTTTTTAAACAATTCTGTGGCAACACATTTTTATAAAAAAAAGTGTAATGCGTGCTTTTTTTTTTGGTGCTTGGTTTCTCAGTGTTTTATTTATGAAAATTTAGGCTTGATTACTGATATTTGTCAAATTGAAGCACGTTTCGCTCACGAACAATGCTTTGAAATTATTGAATTTTAGGAAAAGCTGTCGTCAAAATCATATAAAATATATATTTTTTATATATCTGCTCTTGCCCAAGTGGTGGACACTGCGGTCTAAACGAGTAAACCATTTGTATCTTGTGGAGTTTGTTTAGGCTTACAGACATTCCATCCTTATGCTGAAAGTAAGAATGTCTTTAGCATTGGACTGTCTAATGTCCAATGGGGAACATATCTCTTTGAGGAAGATGCGCCTTCTTAACCAAATAAGAGATGAACATTCACAAAGAATAGGTACAGCCGTTTCGTCGTCTTCCAAGCGGAGTCGGTATTCGGTAGTTGTACTGAGCCCTAGTTTGGTTAGGTATAATCTTAAGCGGCAATGGCCTGAGAGGAAGCCCACTAGCTTTCTCATATTCTTCTTGTTGATTTTACTGTAAGAGAAAGGATTCATTAGTAGTATAGATTATCTAAGTCCAGGAAGATTTCTCCAGTGGGTAATTCGTAGTTTGTTTTCCCACTTATTTGTCAGACCTGTGACCGTAGTCCAGTTTAGTGAACGCGGTTTTAAAACCAGCCCTGGCTAGTTTGTCCATAATTTCATTGCCTGCAATTCCATGATGACCTAGAACCCATTTTAACCTAACTTTGTTACATCGGTCAACGGATTGTAAAGCGTTGTAACAGCTTTTGACACATTTTGATTCTATTATATTGAATGACAGTGCCTTGAGCGCTGCTTGGCTGTCTGAATATATTAGAATTCTGGCCCCTTTCTGGCCTGTTCAAGGCTTACTGTGGCACAGGATTCAATGGCTTGTAGTTCAGCCTTGAAAATAGTTGGATGTTATCTCATGGGTATAGAGATGGGTCCGTAGATACCGGCACCTACTCCATTTGTAATTTTTGAGCCAACCAGATTAAGTTTCTGGGGTCGGGGGCAAGTGTGTTGCTCGACCATTGATCACCATTAGAAATTTCTACCTCAAAGAGACACCCAAAGGAGTATGTTGCCTTTATCGAATCTGGGAACGAGCAGAACATGTCTTTATTCAATTATCTAAGATCCGATGTGAGTTTGTTTTATCAGAACCCTGGGTATTTAAGAAATTCTTTGGAAAGTGAACGGATACCTTCTGAGTCATTTTTATATCGGGATGCATATTGCTACTTATCATACTGTTATATATCATGCTGCTAGAAGGGCCACAGACAAAAGAATCCTCTATGTGCCTACACATTCAGAGGATGGAGCTTTAAGCTGGAGATATTGCATGAGCGTACCTAATAGAGATATATGACGAGATGTCAAACTCTGGTGGCTATATTGGGGGGAAGCTGACACATAGTTTAATTTAGGTTAAGTTATTTTTTTGTGTTTTTGGTTTGTTTTATTTTCTAAGGTTGTACGTTTTCTTTGAAAAAAATATTTATTCAGATCCACCTTTTCTTTGCTGTTAATTCATAATTTAAGTATATTTTGTTATACGAATAGCCAATTACGCCAATTACACAGCTGCAAATGAACCAGAAATGCAGGATGCGTAGAGAGTTTAAGGGAGCCTTCAAATAGTAAATTGTTTTTTTTTTATAATTTATCAAAAATTGGAATATCGTAAAAGTTTCTTAATGTCGAAATGGATCTCAAATCAGCGGTATTAAATTTGGAAAGATATTTCAGAGTGGCTTGAGGTATTAATGGGAATAAATCAGGAATGCCGAATCAGTTCACTTCTTTTTTGTCTCTACTGTCTAGAATATGCACTGTAGGGGTGAAAATAAGGGTGTTGTTCTTCGCAGATGACATTGTTATTCAGGCGCAATTACCACACACCAAACATCACATCAATAGTGTAGACTGAATTGATCGGGCATTACGCAATGAAGGAGGAATGGAAAAAATGATGGAGGAGAACTGCTGGTAGTCACTTCACACAAAAACCAATTCCCAAGAATCATCGTAAGCCACAATTTATCGCTGAAAAATAACTCTGAATTGAAACATGCGGAAATGAAGAAATCAATTAACTCTACGCGAAGAAATTTGCTAGTCGGCTCTAAAGTCACTATTTCATCTAAGATAACATTTTTTAAAAAAGGAATGAGTTCAATAATATGCTTAATTGAAAAGCTTTTAAGACCCTAGTTTCGATTGTACCAAATAAATATTGAGGAAATAAGTAACTTCCTAAACTGTACTAACTTGAATTCATTTAAAGCAAAAAAAGTAAAAAAGAAATAAAATTGAAGAACAGCGAATCAGTAAGTCAGATTTAATTATTGTTTTACTTATTTTCTTTTATTTTTTTATATTATGTATATTATTATATGTTTTAATTTTATTTATTTTAATTATTAGTTTAATTATTTTTTATTTATTATTTTATAAATTTTAAATTGAGTGAATTCAAATATAAAACCATAACTTATATTGTACCGCGTTTGGTATCGAATAATAAGTAAGACCTTCAGTAAGCTTTCCAACAGTAGCCATAGTGACCAGCACTATGTGACCAGCAATTTCGTATGCGAAAAGTGTGTTTGGAAGAAAATTGTTCTACTGTATCCGCAACTGCTAATGAAGTCTATGATTTGTCCATTCGTCGCCGATTGCAGCCATTCGAATTGTGTTACTCATCTACATCGAAGATTTCCATCGGCTTATGCAAGAACCAGAGCATCGAATTTTCGATGAGTTGGTCTCAAAAAAGATGCAAGAAGAATTGTGTTCAGCAACAAAGCTCATTGCTAGTGCACTGAATATCCAAATAAACACAGCTGCCGAGTTGGCTCCAATGAGCAATCTCAAACAATGCCAGAGCTGCCAGTGCAGCCGGTCCGGCGGAATCATTGGCACGTAGATTTTAGTGAGAACAAATCTACCATCAATGGTGCCCGCTATCGTTTAATAGTTGTGGTAAATATTTACAAGAAATTTTGTTTTAATGTATTAAAGTATTTAACTTGTACTCATATTTTTAATCTTCTAAACCCTTTACATTCTTAAGGCTCAACAAATCACATACACAACACAAAAAAAAACTTCAAGAAACCGAAAAAAGGTCGAAAAGAAGGGGAAAAATAAAAACACAAGAACCCAAAATGCCTTCCTACAACCAAAGTGTGGCATTAAGACATAGGTAGCAATAAAACTGCCAAATTCAGGCATGATAATCTGTCAATCCTTTTCAAAAGTGACTCGTCGTCGTCGCATCCCCAGTCATCCACGTCCTCCTCTTATAGATCTCCTTTTTCCTTTTTTTATTTAAATTGTTTTAGTCTTTTATTTTTCGGTGGCAACAAGACAAAATGGCTTTTGTTCTTATTCGCATTAATAACGTGTTTTGCTTTTTCTTTTCTTTGTGGACATTTGTGTAAACAAAACACGAAAGGGAAGGATATTTCAGGGATTTGGTTGTCCTTCGAAGAATATTCATTTGAATGGTTCAAAAGGATGCGACATTTACCACCATTGAACGAGGGACGAAACAAAGTGAATAAACCGGAAATTGAAGGAAAAGACTATTCATTTCAACGTGTGAACTGATTATAATTCTTTGTTTGTAGATCTTTTGTTTGAGATTGGAAAAAATAATAGAACCATCGTTATGCTCTTTTTTTTTTGATATTTTTCAAGCAAAGGTATATTTTAAAAGCACTGCGGCATATTTCGCACTTTTTGAGTATGGCTGGAGGTACGTTTGAAGGGTTGTTTCTCTTGCTCTTGCTCTTTAATATTAAATGGAATTCTCTAAAAATGTGTATGCTATTCGAGAACGTCGTTCATCTTCTTTGACTGAAAATCTATTTTCATTCATATCTAATTGTATTGTATTTGTTCCCAGCTCAGTCCACAGTAAAAGAACGTACACTTTGACGATTAAGTGTATTTGCTCAAGGTGGGATTCAGTGTACAGTCGTTTAGGTCTTCCGCATTAACATACTTGCATTGTGCGTGCATTTCCAAGAAAATTAACTATTCACGTATGAGTACTGCCGGGAATTTCAAATTTGATGTGAAATCCCCAACAAAGACTTAATAAGCATGTAGAATTGGATACCAATACAAAGGAACAATAATAAATGACAGAAATTTAGTAGACATACATTTGTCGCCTTCGTATACTGACTCTGACTTTACTGCTTTTAAAAAACAAGAGCAATTGAGACCATTCCTCGTTTAAATAATTTAATAGTTTAATAAATAAAACTAAACTTAATAATGTCTTTTGGTTTATTGTGAGCTAGTTTAGAGCTTCAATCATTACTTTAAAAAAGGTTGATGCGTTGCACATTAAAATACATCTCAATTCCTATTTTTGTAATTTTTTCGTCGGTGCACAATTGATTTTGGATAAGAAATTCAATAATTGGAAAAAAATCAAAAAGCTTAGTCAGTAAAAATATTTTAGCTTGATTCTACATTTTCAATTATGGCTTAAGTTTTATAAGTTTCAAGTTATTAAAATTTATTTAATTTACGTTGCTTCATTTTTCAAGTCACTATTAAATTGAACAATATTTTCTTTTATCAACAACAAGATTTAAAAAATAATGCATCGTCAGCAAAAAACTCTGATAAATAATAATAATAATTGCGGGTTGAACAGTAGTGTTGCGAGTATTCTTAGTTCTGCAGCTAAACTTCTCAGATGTTCTTTAGTTTCCTTCTTCAATTCGACTTATTTTATTTCATGTTGCTTAAGCTCTTCAAGAATGAATGAATAAGAACAGCGAAGTGGGTGAACTTGCTTTTGAATTAAAAAAACAAAACTTGAGTGAATATGTTATAATTATTTAATTATATAAATAACAATAAACGAAAACATCTAAAACAAAAATCCACTGATTTTGGTTTTGCAAAATAATAAGTACACTTTACAAAAAATATAAATATTCATTTAAAAAAATAGAAAAAACAAAAACAAATCAATAAAATTTGATGAAAGAAGATAAGAACATCAAAATTTGGTTGTGCTTCATTTGTTTTTCAACGCAACCTTTCATCTTCGGGATATAGAGTCAACAATCTTTTGGCAAAGTGTGCTTGGGATTTTATGTCAAATCGTTTGGACATTTGCCCCACAGCTCAAACAAGTGGTTTTGTTTTTTAACTTATCCCCATTAATATCATGCATGGGATTAAGGTCTGTGGACTGTGCTGTTCATTCAAGAACTTAGATCTTCATTTCTTCAAACCATTTTCTCGTTACTTTGGCCGCCAAAGCAACGGCAAGTTATCGTCAGCGTATACATAACTGTTTCTAACGTATTTTACCTTCGTTAGAGTCTCTTGTATCCAATGAATAGGTCCAATCCAGAATGTTTTTTTTTTCGGTCATCATCTCAATTCATGCAGTTTTTAACTTTTCGATTGGCAATATTGTAACTTCTGCAGAAATTCCAGAGCTAAGTAAAATATCCAGCCACAAATATCTCTGCATTCTTGATCTACAGTGACATCAGGTTGTGGAATATTATCCTTAACCTTTTAGGAATAAATTCATTTGAGAATTGCACGTGCAATTTTTGCAACTCCATCCTTAAAAACGACGAATTGAACTTGGAATTGAAAATTCAAAACCATCAAAAATAGTAGATGCTTGAACATTCTATCATCACCTTTCCAAGAAAGTATTTCTTAAACACAAATAAGAACAACTTCTGCATAAAGTTCGCAGCTCAACTCTTTCTTTTCTAGTTCCTCTCGAATGGCATCATTCCTCTTTTAACTTTTGCCTTCAACTGTTATTATTTGTTGTGTTACGCAATAATAACACATTTATTCACACGCTCTTTCTTATTTCGAAAAAATAAAAAAATAAATAAAAATAAAATAAAATTTATGCTACACCACGTTTCTGCTGTCTCACTGAACACCCATGTGCAGGCACCTGGCATTTTTGAACAGCATGATATAGACTCAATTAGTGAAATAAGGTTTTATTTTCTACAAAGAAAGACTATAAAACGGTTGATTAGTTGAAGTGCTTGTCTTGCGCGTTATTTAAGAAAAAATGGCATAGTTAAAGCACCAATCAATTCTTATATTCTGAATATTGCTTATTTGATGGGTGATAAAATCGATGTTAACATGGTGTGAAAAACATGGGAAATTGATATAATTGTCGTTTCTGGTAAAATACCATGCATATTCGTTGCTGGCTGCGAGAGTAGAACTTTCACTTTCTATTTTGCATTTTAATAGAAATAAGAAAAAAACACATTGCATTTAAGAGAAGAAAGAAAATAATTTGGATGAATATGGTAGATCTGGCGTGGTGGTAGATAATTGCTTTCATTTATTTTCTAATTACAGTGAGAATAAAATTTATTGCGTAAGTGGGATTAATTAAATATAAAATATTTAATTTCAGTAAGGTTCAAATGGGAAAAAAAAGGAATTTTTAAGTGCTGAGTTATTTATGTGTTTAAAAAGTAAGCAACCCAAGTTTTAAGCTATAAAAAACTAACACTGATTCTGTATTTTGTGTTTTTCTATATTTTTTGTTCCCTTGCCTTAGACTATCTACATGGTGCATTTTTTTTCATTTAAGTTGAAAGAAGTTTTTCTGGAATTAAAACATTACTTTTATCCTGCATTTCCTTGGCTAATTTTCATAAGAATTGTGTCCGTAAAATATCGCCATTAACCTGGATGCGTACGAGTTGCTTGACCCAATTCTTACGCCGTACAACTGTGACGGAAGGGCGCATTGTTTTTGAATTTCGATGTTTAACCCGCGTGCAGCTTGAACAATGAAGAGGAATTTAACAGTCAACACAAAAGTGACCTATAAATTTAAACATACTCGTACTGTTCGCTTATATGAATGTTAAGGAATGTCGTAAGTGTTAACAAGATTGTTAGAAGTAGGTTTTAGGTGAGATTTAAAATTTATCAAAATTTTTCATATCTTTCGGTCTATATGACTTTTTTCATCCGTGCAGAAAATCACAATTTGTGTAAAATAAGAACGATTTTGCAAAGTGAAAATTCATATAAAGAAATGAATTCAGGATCGAAATTATCGTATTTAAGTTTGGGTTCATCTTTTTCTTGTTACTTTCCTAATCAAGAAATGTGCCAGCATGCACTCAAGAGATTATGGTTACTCTCATAATGTGAGCAGAAGGATAAGCTAAAGAAGGAAGATGTTATACTCGTATCGTGGCTTAATTAGTGAACTGACTTAGCTACAATTTATAAAGCCTTTAAAAGGAAAATATGGCGGCACAACACCTCCTTTGAGGCGCATCGCCTAACTTCACTATATGCGTGGGCGCGTTACATTTTTCGCAAATGCCGAAAAATTGCCAACCTCGAAAGGCCACAGAAGCTTTTTCTTATAAATTTGTACTCACCGGAGTGTTTTTCAGCCACTTGTGAAAGGTGGGTCCGTGAAAAATGACTTATCCAGATTTAAGACAAGATCTCAAAGCTCAGAAGCAAACGCTCTTACCACGGTGCCACAGCATCCACTAACAAGCCTTATATTCGGCCTGAGAATGAGAAGAATGCTCACATCTTGGAAGGTGCACTGAAGTCCATTTTGCATCGAGTATATATATTGTTTCCTAAAAATTAATTTCGTTTCTGTCAAGAAGATGGCGTTTTGCTTGCTGCCACTTTAAGCTTGCCTCAAAATCAAATCGCGCATAATTTTTCCCACGTCTGTTAGTGTAGTGTCAATGTTATCATGAAGTGCAATAAGGAATGTTTTCGTCATACTTAGCTTTTCTTTTTCCATATAGACAAAAAAGCTTAAAGTGTATGACGTGGCTCAGTTGTAAGGCTCTTAAGCGTGGAGACCTGTATCAAATTCGGGTAAGAACACATGGCATTATTTCATGGAGTCGGCAATAAACTGTTGGTCCAACTCCTGCCACTTGTGATAAACATAAGACGCACACACAAATGGCGAAGCTAGACCCTGGCCTTCAAAAGGACTACCGCTTCATTTATATATTACATAAAGGCAAAAAAGCTGGTGAGGTTCACAAAGAGATACAATGTTGACTGCTTAACAGAAAGCGGTTGTCAAAATGGTTTTCCATTCTGGAGATTTTTCACTCAAACCTTACCAACGTTCTGAAAGACCAAGTGAAATTGATGGTGACTAACTCAAAGGCATTAATAAATCAGATCATTATATGATACTGCAAGAAATTAATGAGTTTGTATCATACACAATAATTCAAATGCTTGATATTTGATATAGTAAGGGCGAATAAAATCCTTCTTTGCCTTCGTTCAAAGACTCAATAGCACTTAACAATGAGACTGTTTGTAAGGAACTAAATTCTTGGAAAACCATTTCCCTGCATCAACGCACCATAACAATTTCTCATCACTATTTTAGTGCAGACCTATTTTCCGAAATGTTGATTGGCATGCTTTTCTTTTAATGCTTTCAAAGGAATCAATTACACCATCATTAACCCTCGTTGGTGGGACTTTTGTTTATTACCAGGTTGATAGCAAAACTCCCATTTCTGTCAAGACGGAATGCACATAAATATTTACCAAGATTTATATAAGAGCTTACATAAACTATTTAATGCCTTTCCCACTAGCGCTTAAAGGAATCATAAACAATTCCCACCTGTCAATAAATTATTAATGTTTCACATCAGAAACTACCGTAAACAGAATGATAATCATTAGGACAGCAGAACCCTTACCAAATCATTAGGACAGCAGAACCCTTACCAAAGCGTGTAATCAAACTCAAATCATTCCCATTTCCTCAGCCGAGCATCATGAAAAAACACTCCTCTCGAAGCACACCACACAACCGTTAGAACCTTAATGACCTCCTAGATCATTCCATACTAACATTGGGTTCTTCCTCCAACAGCGTACACAACTCCATGGGGGCACTCCAGCCCAATCCGGGCTGGCTTAGCCCAATAAAGTAGAACACTCCACCGGTCATCGATCACCGATCAACGCCACCATAACCAACGGCAGCAGCAATCAAACTGTGGCCAGCCAAACTAAATCGATTTGCATTAATTTTTTTCTTTTTCGAATTCTCATCTGCCGTCCATGCGGAACAAACAATATCAACAATGTGGCCCAACAACGTGGCATATTAACGCCGACCGCCGAGCCGATCCGAATGCCAATAACACCAGTTGTGTGTCGAACTAAACAAAGCCGGCGCAGGAGTTGGTCCTAGATTTAAGGTCATCGCCATTATGGTGATCGCAAGCCGAAAATAAAACCATGGAATGCATCTCTACCAACGATATTAATTCCTACGCCTTAAGCCATAAGCGAAGCAACAAAATGACATCCTCATCGTGACACTGATCCGTGGTGCGGCCGGTTGGATGCCGCGACGAGTTGCTGAAATCATCAGTTAAGGAGGGCGAACTCCTAGACAACACACACGCATACTAGTGACAGACAGAGCACAGACAGTAATCACAAGGATTGATCGAGTATGACTGGATTTTTGAGTGTGGATGAATGCTAAATCCGACACATTGTTGCCCTGTGCTGATGTACGCATTGCGCTGTGCCGCTGTGATCGCATTTAGTAATCTGCATGCTGAAACAGTTCAAGCCCCTCGTAAGATAGACGTTACTCAATTAACTCATCAAAAATGATGCCAAGTGATAGTCAACGTGTTAAAGATACTTTATCTGACAACTGAAATGACATAGGTTGCTCTACTAGATGGCTGTTCACCACCGCTGGCTGGAAGCTTAAGTGTGCAAAGTATACTTTGGTAGGGCACAAGCAAATAATCCACGGTAGTCGAAGGAGCTGTTTTGTTTAAGACCTTTGTAATATTAAGGTCTTAAGGTTGTTGATACTTTTCAAGTTTCAACTTATGTGTGTTGTAACAAAGGTAAAGGACTTAAATCAGGATGTTAAAGACATTGGAGGCCACCTATTTGAGAGAATAGTGATGCGGATACTGGTAAACGGTGTGTGATTAAATCGGATTGAATCTAGAGGGAATGACTTGGTCATGTATCATAATTGGAATGTGGGATTTGAGGATACTTTGTTTGGGTTCCGTTCCTAAAGGGTTCAGAGTAACCCTATTACTAAGCCACGGCTGTCCGTTCGTCTGTCGATGTATCTCCTAAACTGTTAAAGGGCAATTCTCACAGAATGTGTACTGCTATTGAAGCTACAGTAAAATATAATAAAAATGATATCAAGTTAAAAATAAACGAGAGTCACCATACTATATAAAGAAACTGTTTTTTAAAATCGCAACATTACATCTAACAGAACCCAACCACATAGAAGGAGCAACTTAACAACTTTTTGAAGTATGCCCGAATTACATTTTGCAACTGTGGAACGAATGTGAAAATCTAGTGGTTTTAGTTGTAAAGTTTTCTACTCAACTACTCAAGCAAACGAAGTACCACATCCGTGTTTATGTATCTTGCTTTCGCGGTGGTATTTTTCTCAATCCAAAAAAATTATTTACGATGACATTTTCTAAAAATAAATGAATAGATATACTATTTCAAGTGATTTTATTACGTGTTTTATCCCTTAAAACAGAGGGTTTAAAAATAAAGAAAATTGTATGTGTTAATTACGCATTCAAAGCACATAAGGGTATTCAATGTTCAGATACATTTTTTTTCCATCTTGAATATGTTGACAACTTTATTTTAAACAGGCTACAAAACCACATGAGACACTTGTCTTTTATCATTTACTTTCAAGAAAATACCATTGTTATCACTATCTGTGGTTACGATAGCAAAACATGTGCCCGAATGTGATTCGACGTCAGAATCATAGATTGACACTAGGGCTGTAAAAGTAATGACATTTTAAGAACTCGTACGTATTCGTTACTTGTTATCTGGAACCTCGGTACTTTTATATCATTACTAGTTACTTTCTGTGAAATGATTTTTCATTCAGAAATCTACGTTTTCTGAAGTTCAAAGTAAAATTAATTTTAAAATAATAACAAGTGCTTTCTGAGAAAAAGTTTGTGATTCCAATTTTACTTGAAAGCTTGTAAAGATATAATAAACGGCAGTAATTTTATAAAATCCAAAAAATAAAAACATACACAAATCGTTTTCATTTTCAATTTTTCTAATTTACAAATTCATTTTCGTAATTTAATTTAAACAAACAAAATTGAAAATATAATCTTATTATTATGAACCAGTTTAAAAGCTCTTGGGAAGATTTTATGATTTTATGAAAAATTGGTCAGCTTTTCAGAAAATGAAAATTTGAAACTCTATAGATTTGAAGTGCATTGCGACAGAGCACTCTGCACTCACTCTTAATAGGTTGACGCTAATCGGAGGAACACTTTTTTGTATTAGAACAAGGGATAGCCTTGGAATTGAATAAAGTTCGAATCATTTGTTAAATGAGTAAAAAAAAACTTGAAAAAATGTTGACTTTCCATTGCCATTAGGACATCTTAAGCACATAGTCATAGCTTAATCAAAATGTTGAAAAGTTCACTTCTCTCTTAAAGAGGTTTGACAAATATCTTGTAAGACTTGGGACTACCCGCGATGGCAAAGTTAAGCTTCACTATCTATTTGGGTATAAAATTGAGGGATGGATTGTATTATCCTATTTTTGTTTAACTTGTATTGCCATTTTGTTGATCTTACCGTCGCTTTGAGCTAGCTTCTTATAACATTTGTCCTGTTGTGCACGTTTCATTTCCCCCCAAATGATGGACTTTGGGACTCAGAAGCTACATTTTCTTATTTTTGCCTATAACATTGCTGTGCACTGCTTAGCTATCGATTAATAAAACTTTGCAGGCAAACAAACTACTTCTACACACTTGATCAATGGACTTCCATTTCAAGTTTACCTAACGATGGTTCGATGAGTTAGCTTAAATAATGCGCAAACGTGAAGTCCAACTTTCGACAATTTTACGCAACAATTTTGTCCAATGTCTCTGGTTTATCGGCCTAGACTAATGACCTCACATATCCCCAAAAAATGTAATCTTAAGGCATGAGTTCACAGAATCATGGTGGATAATTCAAAGATACATTACGCAAAGTTATGCTCTAAGCAAATGTTTCCCGCAATAGACGGGGGCGGGCGCCTTGTGGCATGATGTTCAATCAGAAGCTCTGTCATGTCAGCGCCATTCAAGTGAGGAATGAATAAATTAGAAATCATATTTCTTTAGCACTCTCAAATTTGGTAGTTTTTCTTATTAACATGTCCATTTAACCAAAAATCGGCCTCGTCGGAGAACAAAATATTGCGATGAAAATGAGGATCAAGCTGAATCATGCTTTCGGTCCATTCGACGAACCTATGATGCAGATAATGGTCAAGCGGTTTCAACGTCTAAACAAGCTGGACCTTTTTAGTGTACAAGGCAACATGTTGATGTAAAATCACAATGTGGCCAGGCAAAGCTCCAATTTCTGTGCACGATGGCAAATCGACTCATTCTCCCCAAAACTGCGTCCTACAACGACGATAACTTCTTTCGTTTGCGTTGTATGTCGTCTTTGGGGATGCATATTTTCTACTAGAGTGTAGGTGGTGCGAAAATGATTCATCGTGTTCTTGAAAACTTGCTCAGGTTGATGATTATGACGACCGTAAAATGGACGCAGCGAACGAAAGGTTTTTCAAAATAAGTCTGCACAAGTCGCACGCGTTGTTCTAGCGTAAGTCTATTCATCATTAAATGACAAAACGTAGTCATCATAAATTAAGATTTAACTAACAAACACTATAGAAACAGTGCTGCCAGTTTAAAAATCAAACCTCTAAAAAAAGACACCCTTTATAACTCGATGGAATATGCTTCCATAAAACAAGCTTGGACTTTTTTTAGTACAGCATCACTGCAATGAACGTAGCTTTTCCATTAAGAGATATGCAAAAAATGACAATATCGGACTCTAAATGGTAAAATTGTCGACTGCAATGCCTCAGCCACATTGAGTGAATGGGCAAGACTGCATCCCAAGCACCAAACCGAAGAAGACCGAACCTTAAGCCTAAGGGGGTATTCCAGTCTAGAGGCATGAATTTCATGTAATTTTTGAAGTGTCATAAAAAAAGGCAAATTATATTTTCAGTGTCCATTTTTTTATAAGTAATTTATTAAAATAACAAGAATACAGAAAAAAAATCAAAAAAAAAAAATTGACAATTTCAAAAATTAGCAGTTAATGAAGTGGGGGTCTCAAAAAATTGGCGCGCAACCATTCCCCCGATTTCAACCCGCCAATGATATTGTAGACTAAAATTTATTCAATCTGCCATTCCTGCTTCATACATCGGACCTTCCTCGACTTCGAAAAATTATTTTCTGTTCTGGTCTCCTTTGATGTGTTGGATGCTCGTATCTCGGAGCGTTCAATCCGGGCGTTGTCTCGTTTCACAGCAAATCAATGAGCTTCCGGGCCAATTTTCATTCCCATAATCTCCGTCATTTTTAAAATAGGAATGAAGCATTCATTAAAAATATAGACAGCAATAAATGTCGCTATCTCAATCATCTCAATCCGGACCTAAGTCCGGAATGAATATGTTATTCAACTATTAGCAGCTGGACGTAAGTGAACCCCAAATACAGAAGAAACAAGTCACTTTGGGTTCTTGTAGTACAATTTATACAAAGGACAAAAGGTTTTACTGAGAAATATGGATTTAGGAAGACGGAGTATCCCTAATGTTGTTTGTTCGATTAGTTCGGCCGAGCCAGTTTGGATGCCGGATCAGCAAAATAACGATATCTCCGAAAACAATTTGAATTTTGAAGAATCCTCTTGTCGATATATTCTTGAATAGTTAAACTTTGAAAATATAAAAGAAAATCGATTTTTTTAAATTTCTAGACTAGAGTACCCCCTTAAGATCCTACAAGGATTGATGATGGTTGAAACCAGCTTAAGACATTGCTGCGTTAAATGCATTGAAGACAAGAGTTAAGTTTTATTAAGGACATTAAGGAGGGGGAAGATATCCATCCAGTGACCGAGAAAATTGCGTTTAAAAAAGAGTTAAAACTGGCATGGTTAACAAAGATTCGGAGTGAACTTCGGTCGAGTGTGTTCAAAACTGAGATAATAACAAAAATCCCTTTCAAAAGACAATTTGTAAACCCTCATCGTGACCCTTATTGTCGTCATCAACTACCGTGGCCACTTTTATTATATTTTAGTCTAAACACAAACGCAGAGCCCCGCGTGGTTGCAGACATTTATTTTTACATCATAAGGTAAAACGTAAAAATTGTAATAAAAATTTTACTTCTTTGTCGAAATATTTAAACAATCCGACTATCCGAACTTTGGGAGAATCTAATCTCCTTAAAATTTAAAAAAAAACTTGCGCAAGGCATGTTTTGTTTCGTAAGCAGCTTTTATGATCAAGTAGTTGGTTGGACTAAGCTGCGACCATATGGATGCGATAAGTTATTCCATAATGCTAGACACGACGTGCTGCTCTACCCCACTCAGTTTCGATTAACATTTAATTTCTCACAACTTATTTCATTTAAGATCGACCACATTGTTGCCTAATTCACCTGCAACAGATATGGTTGCTTTCAAAAAGCCTCGAGAACCACCTTCATCCAATCACAAATGCACAAAGGATCCAGCGCCAAGTGAATTGCAAATTAAATCATGGCGCTCAAGGCAGTTTATTTGAGATTGTTTTTTTTTTATAGAAAACTCATCACTTATGCCATAAGAAGGCAAAAAATAAAACCATTTTTTTTTTGGTTGGATGATAAACATCAACGGTGTTTAACCGCGCGGAGTAAGATGCACCAATGTGGCTGGTACCCGAATTCAAAAGACTGCTGTTGGAATGGCTTTAGCTATTTTGTCGTAGATTTTGTCATTTAACAAATGTTTAGCGTTTTATTGGCCATTTGCTATGTTTGGTCGTGAGATTTGCCCGCAACATGAATTGTTTTAAATAAAAAAAAAAATAAACAATACAAGTGGAAAAAAGTGGTGGTGACTGTGTCATGTCGTCTGGTCCAGCGTTTTGCCATTCGAATTTTCGGTGATTGTGAGTTGTGCACTGCTGTGAGAGGAATTGTCATGACGACGAAGTGGGAACAGGAGATTTATGTTATTTTTGTTTATGTTTTATGTAAATTAAACGATTATTCCGTCGAGGAAAAGGATGACGCCAAATTAGATGGTGGAACACATTTGTCAGGGTGACGTAATAAATGAAATAAATATGCATTCGTGGTCTATAGGTCTTTGAGAATAGAATTTTTGCTTAAATGTTGGTAGAGAGAAGTGTTACATGGTGGCGTCACAAAGACAATAGACCACTTTAATTGTTGACTATAAATATGGCTTCGATGCATGTTTACCTGCTTTTTTTTGAAGAAGATAAGATTTTTTATAAAAAATGCAACAACTCATCAGAATCTTTTTCTTATTAATTCCAAGTTATTTAATCCTTAATGGCAACACAAAGGTATTTCATATCTCTCAATGGTCGCCATGATTGTATTTGTTGACCATTTGAAAGTTTAAAGAATCTGAGCCAGAACTGAAGATGATTTCCCTCCTTCACGGTAACAGGCATGCTGATTAGACCAAGTTTCCTAGCATCTTCTATGGCTACTATTTGAACAGGAGGCCTGATTTAAGATTTGAGTCCAGAAAGGACCGTATCTCCGATAGACACTAGTTTACTTTTCTGTTTTACGTCCAACATTTAGTTTCATACGTGAGAACCAGCGATATGAGTGTTAAACGGAGCAAGATTTTTCCCCTTCAAGTTGGGAGCTGTAATCCTTGTTCTTCAGAGAAATCGCAGAAGCATTGATTGACTGGGAAGAGTCTATTTTTGTGAAGTTGATATATGCCCAAATAACTTAAATATGAAAGCTGTTCATTGTGATATTAAGTCCACGATAGTGATCACGGATTGCTTTCTTCCGTCATTAATTTGAAGGCACAACTTTGCTGCCATTTACTTCAACCGCCTTGAGATGATATATTGATGTGACGGATTGACATGGTTTAGTCTTAGGCAACCCGACAGATGATCCGGTACAAATGTCCTTCCATAATATTTACGTTATCTATTAAAATGTTCAGCTTGTTAACTTTCTTGCTAAAAATTCAATGCGAATCAGTGAGAAGTTTTCCTCCACAATCACTGAGATGCTGGACGCCTGTCCTTTACAGAAACCCTTTTATATATAATAAAAATTAATCGTTTTATTACGGTTCTTAGTATCTTCGACATCCTTTATTTGGGAGACAGCGCAGACTCTTTTCTCGACTGTGTGACTTTTTCCATGCATCGTTTTTTGTGTCCACCTTTTTCGCCTCGCCCTCGTCACCATACCGCTCAATTTTTGTCGGTTCTATTTGGTGTTGTCTAAAGTGGTTCTGGGCTATACTTCGTTGATTCTCGCAGCTTGCCAGCAGCTTTCTAGCTTTTAATTGAGCTGTTCCTAGAGCCCAGAGTCAACACTGGCCACCTCTGATCTCGTCGCCGATCTGGTTAAAAAGCCAGCCTGCTGTGTGCATTTGTTTGTGAGAAAACTCGTGCTACAACCTGCCACGAAATCCGTGTTTTGGAAGTCATTTCGATACGTTAATTCGATTTTATCATTGGAGTTGCAAATAGCGAATTTGGGGCCGTACTTAAAACAGGCTCCATCCAAGACTCTTTCTTACATTCTACAGGTTCGTTAGTGAGGACTCAAGAAGCCTGAAGGAGTGTATTTGGGATTAAATTTTAGTTAAACGGACAAATTACGAGAACAAGCTGCAATAAAGTAGAGAAGCGGAAAGTGATGTATTTAGTCATCATCTCCTCAGTAGTCACCTCACTCCTCACTGATATCACAAAAGTAAAACCCGAACTCTTTCATTTGCAGATCAGAAAAGATGGTATGAAAATAAAAAAAAAACTGAATTCTCACACACTTTTTTGATCAAACACAACAGAAGGCAATGAAAGTCCTCCAAGAGTATTACTGAATTACTGTCACCAGAAAACTTCCCTTGGTAATAAACTTTAAGGTACGAAAAATAAGCAAGGTTATGGCTATGAAGTTATATGTTTTATCAAGAACTCGAATGTTGATTTGTTTCTGTTTTTATGAGAGCAAAACGAACGCACTCGAAGAACGGGCGAAAAGTTCTTTAAGTTTTATAAAGCGAAGCCACTGCACCTAAATTGGGTGTCAGAGTGAATATAACTATGCGAACTTTCCTCAATCTTGGCATGGGAATAAGAAAAAAATACTTATGAATCTGAACAGTTACAACTTCTTATTCGAAAGTTATTTAACAAGAACGAGTTCAAGTCTCTCCCATGTTTGCACCAATTTTCATAAAGAAATTGTATAAAATGCCGAAAAATGTGTCTGTTAACAATAAAAAAAAATTAAGCAGCTACCTCGCGCTGGACTTAAGATTCAGATTTAGTTTTAATAGACTTTTTTCATCAAATCCTAACACAAAAGTGTCTTTGAAGAACGACTGTTCGTAAAAGTTCGCATTCCAACTCTTTTGATCCTATCACTGTGTTGTAATGTTGTTTTCATTCATCAATAATATTTTGTTTTTCTAAGTCTTGCAAAAAATAATTTTGATTTCATAACTACACAAACAAATAAGCCAAACAAGTCTTCGCGCACAGAAGTCCCAACAATTATGCCTCACAGGAGTCAAATTCAGTGTGGTACACTCATTCATTTGTAACGAAATCCAATAAAACGACATTAATTCCATTATGCGGCTCAAGCGAGTGCAAGTAACTTTGTAAGCAAGCAAGCCATGTACACGACTCCAGCTTCACTATTTATTTTATGACTAACAGTTCGTCCCTCTGGGGGGTTTCATAATGCTTTTGTGTGTGGCATACGAGTGTTTTTCATCTGTTTTCAGATAGTTTTTGAGCGAAGATAGTCTTAAAAAAAGTATTTATTTAAAATATTTTGCCACGAATTACAAAGATTTTAACACGCACAATAGCCACACCCGCATTTAGATATCTTTGTGAGAAAATTCATTGCGAATGAAGACATGCCTTTTTCAAATCAGCAGACTACGAATAAGCCGATGGTGTTTGTTTTTTTTTCGGTAAAAGATAAAATATCTTAAAAAAGGCGACAAACAAGAATCACAAATTAGATTTAAGATATAAATCTCAGTTTGTGCAGCGAGACACAACACACAGCGAGCGAATGTACGCTTGTTGCGCAGGTCGGTACAGAGCGGCCACCGCCACCGCCATCATTGTTGTTGTTTCTCAGATTTTTTTTGCGGCTTACTTAACATTTAGGCTTATGCTGCGCCATTAAACCTTAGGCTACTGCAGTTAAGTATTTTGTAATTTTGCAATTATCACTAAGTTTAGCCAAGGCAAGCAAAAAGTGTCGAGTAATGTTCTCAACGAACAGAGTAATTGCAGTTAACCGAAAAGGTGCGAGCATCGACTTGTATGTGTCTTCCAGTGATGGACTTTTGACCTCCAACTGAGAAGGAGGTGCGATCGAGATCGGTTGAAAAAAAAAATACATCAGCAGATTTTCGCAATCTGATTTCAAAAACACCTCGAACTATGGGCACGAGTTCACACTTTGGTCTAAGGCGAGAAAAGTTTACACTTACCAAAGTTCGATCGAAGTGACGAAGCGTGGTTGATCCTTGGCCACGCAAGATTTCACTCACGAATTCGTTAAGAAGACATGAGAGAGCTTAAGTAAAAACTACCGCGAGAGCAATCTTCAGAAACAAGTTTAAAATATTTATGCCACAAGGAGTGCCGATCCACAGCACTCGGTAACTGTTTATTTTCTTAACTTTACTACTGAAAGAATGGACACCGATCATGCGTATCTTGACCCGAATAAAGTCACTGACCGTATTCGTTGAGACATGTGGGGCATTGTGAATCCCACGCATAGTTGCGGGTGAGTATAGTAAGATGTTTATATAGCCACCTTAAAGATAGACAGATTCACCTGCGGCCCTCATAGTGTTTGACTCAACTTAAGTGACAGCGTGTGGGCGTGATGTGATCATCAACATAAATTAGACTGAAAAGTCGTAACAACAAACTAATTTTATAGGAAGCTGTAATTCCAATGCTAATAGAAGTCTCTTTCTTTGTCTCTCACAAATAAGAATACATGGACTAATCTATCACTTATCTATAATGTGTATTTGTTTCCTCACCGGCCGCACCACACATTATATTTATCAATTACTCTTTCTCGAAGAAGATTACTTCCTCGTCAGATTGGGTCCCATTTTGTCTGGACTGAACACGGAGAATTCCAGCACTACAATACAGTCCAAGAGATAACAAATGCGATTGGTTGGAGATGTCCTTCGGCGACAAAGACTTATTGTTTGAATCAAGATGAATTCTTTGGCCAAGAATGTAAGTGTGATGCTTCCCATGCCTCCTAAGCGAAGCTTATCTGAACTGCGGAAAGTATCTTACTAATCGCACATGGCCCCAAGGTATCATTTGTCTATTTAATGATTTCATTCATTTCGTTTCGGATCCGTTGTGGTAAATTGTAGTCTTTTCACAGCTCGACGTTAGCAAATGGTAGTAGATACGAGATACATGCGCGGCAACAATGTTCAAAAGGGCAGATGGCTATCGATTCATTTGCCCACACTCTCGTGGCGATTGTTTTGTGTGTGTTGTTTTCTGTGGGCTCGATAAATCACACTCGATTAAACAAAGTGAGCATTTATGATTGTTGTATGATTGCATGATGGAAAAAGAAACCAGGGCAGCAATTGAGAAAATCCTCCTCCATTGTAATTGCAAGTTCCAATTTCGTGCTTTCAAGCAACAATGTTGCAGCAATCTGCATCGTCATCATAATCTTCACTCGTATGTAACTAGAGAAAGTATTATTCCCATCCACAGGAGCCTTTTTGCAGACAATAAACATCTTCGTGTCGCGTTCAGTCCTTTTTTTTATTGTTCCCAATAGATCCGTCCAATTTTTTATCATCACTCAAAAATCACCCAAACACGATTGGCCCAGTTCGCCTTTCTTCCTGGCTTTATTCAGATTAGCCTCTGTCGCTGTCTCTTTCTCTTCAGTCAGCAGTGAAAACTGTTTCTCCTCGCGATGGGTTAATTTGCAGATAACTTTCGCCAAAAGTCTTCGTCTTTCTAGGATTGGGTTTCGCGGTCCTCAGGAAAACGTTTCCAATTGAAATTGATTGTTGGATGATTTGAACGACTGGGTATTTGCCGCTAGAGATCCTTCTTTTCTCACTCTCGAGTAGAAACAATTCAGAGTGCGATTGCCGAAGCAGTTCATCAAGGTAAGATCATGTTAGCTTAATTAACATGGCTTAGTCTGAATTTCGCTGTTGAATGTTTCATATTTGATGAAACAAGCCGCGCTATTGCTACTGCTGTTTGGCGGGTGAACCTATTCGGCCGCCGCAGGCGGATGTGATTTGAGTGGAACGGCGAAACGGTGGCGAACTTAATGAATCAATTGGTTTCGTCTTGATGTCATAACAAAAGTAACAACAGTACTGCATGGAAATGGAGAATACCATAAGGATTGTTGCTTTGTGATGGCTGCTGTGTGAGGACAAACCATTTCACTGAATCTTACTGGTCTGCTGTTGGTCCATAGGTGTAGTAGCACATTTAAAAATAAACGCATTTAAATGCTTCTTACAAAAATTGAGTGTGGGGTGGAATGTTGGTTCTCCAGCTTGCAATCTGGCAATTATTTAAAGGTTAAGAACAACAAAAAAAAATTGCCTTAGCTCCAAATGTAAGGACACAATCTTGTCAGAAATTAAGCTAGATTAAAACCTAATATAGCTCGGCACAGTTTCAAGGCCAAAATTATCAAAAAATTAGCAACTGGAGGCCTAGTACATAATGATAGCCCATAGCTTCATTTTTGATTAATTAAAGGAGTTCATCTACTTTGAAGATGCAATTTTCCTTTAATTCCATGAATCATAATAACACTGGGAAATTAGCATGGGCATGTCCCTACAAGCCCTTGAGAATCCCAGTCTGAACTAAAGCTGCTCTTCACCCTTCTCGTTCCAAGGCACGCTTTATCCGCTTTGATGAAACAAGCCGCGCTATTGCTACTGCTGTTTGGCGGGTGAACCTATTCGGCCGCCGCAGGCGGATGTGATTTGAGTGGAACGGCGAAACGGTGGCGAACTTAATGAATCAATTGGTTTCGTCTTGATGTCATAACAAAAGTAACAACAGTACTGCATGGAAATGGAGAATACCATAAGGATTGTTGCTTTGTGATGGCTGCTGTGTGAGGACAAACCATTTCACTGAATCTTACTGGTCTGCTGTTGGTCCATAGGTGTAGTAGCACATTTAAAAATAAACGCATTTAAATGCTTCTTACAAAAATTGAGTGTGGGGTGGAATGTTGGTTCTCCAGCTTGCAATCTGGCAATTATTTAAAGGTTAAGAACAACAAAAAAAAATTGCCTTAGCTCCAAATGTAAGGACACAATCTTGTCAGAAATTAAGCTAGATTAAAACCTAATATAGCTCGGCACAGTTTCAAGGCCAAAATTATCAAAAAATTAGCAACTGGAGGCCTAGTACATAATGATAGCCCATAGCTTCATTTTTGATTAATTAAAGGAGTTCATCTACTTTGAAGATGCAATTTTCCTTTAATTCCATGAATCATAATAACACTGGGAAATTAGCATGGGCATGTCCCTACAAGCCCTTGAGAATCCCAGTCTGAACTAAAGCTGCTCTTCACCCTTCTCGTTCCAAGGCACGCTTTATCCAGTTGGCTAAAACAAGTTTCCTTGCGATTACTTGAACTTTGAATCTTGTCTTTCCTTTTTTTATAGATCTGGTGGACATTCGAGGACATGCATTGCTGAAGCATTCTTGTCCAAACGCAAAATGTGACCGAGCCATTCCTGTTGAGGTATTCATATTCGCAGCAGCTGGAGCCACATTATTTTTTCTGTTCATAGAGGGTGCGATTGTACCTTCTCTTTCTGCTCACAGAAATGACTGCAAGAAAAAATTTTTTTTTAACGTTCCTTAAATCTGTTCTGTTGGCTTGTTTATCATCCAAAATCGAGCTAACACTTAAGAACTTTTTATAGATCTGTGCGACAAATGCTGAAGAGCAATAAGAACATATAACATTGAATTCCAAGAGCTTTATGAATTTGTGGATTGCGCTGGTTATGGAAAAGCACACAGAGTTGTATTGAATTAAGATTCCAGCTTAAAGTTTTCGAAATTCAGTTTGGAAAAGAAAGAAAATTCACAATTTCTGGTTTAAGATCAGCAATTGTAAGGTTATAAATAACTTTGTTTTGACTATAGGAAACAGTTTGCATTTATATGGAAACTCTTATCTATTTAAAGTGTTGCAAAGCATACATTTTTATATTTAAACTAATCCGTTCGTTGGACAATTAGTTGGATAAACAAATACACAAATTGGAAACATTTATTCAGATTTGTTCCTCTTACAAATCGTTTATATCAACGGAGACAAATCTTGCTTTAAGTAAAGAATTCAAACAAATTAACTAAATGTTTTTATCTGGCAATAGTGGGTCGCTCTATTCATTATTCGACGAGTAAATAATAGTTTAAATTATCTTCCCTTGTGTTTGAAAAAGTTCAGACCTTTCCAAATCAGCAGCGACGTCAGAACTTGTGGTTCAAGCTCGATCAATAGCAGTAGGACGGGGCAACTCATATGTGGAGTTGCTAGAGTGCCTTGATTATCAGGCCTGATACTGTGTGACTTTATTAAGGATACCTTTAACAGAAAACTCACTCTTAAAACAATTAAAGCAAAACAAAAATGGCGCGATGTTGCTGCCATTGAACTAGCGATTTGCCTCAGTATGCATCCAATGTTTGTTTTCTGAAGATAAAATAAGGTTCATTCAACTGGTCTAATTTAACTCCTTATTCAGTCCTTTTCCAATCGTCCCAGCAGCATTAAGACACCATTAATTCTAAGCTCTCACTTCGAATCAAAAGAGCTGGCTTGCGAACTCGGCTTAGTTAAGACAAAAACCTTAAAAATTAAATTCTTCTCTCTGCAAATTTTGTGTTCTTTGCCATTTCTTATGCATAGACTGGTTTTTCTTTATTGTAAGAATAAGTTCATGTGATCTTCCTGATCCGTACTATATGCGATACCACAAGTCACCCACAAGTGTACCATTTCACCTAATGAAATGAAAATTTCAAAACCTCGACGAGGTACAATGACTCGCTCTGACTTCCGAGAGACCGCAGTCAGACTGAAAGTAAAATCGTACCACCGAAAACTAATGTACCTTAATCAACAGTCTGACTTTTCCTTACAATTTTCCTTGTTGTTTTCGTTTTTGTTTGGCTCCTCACGTTTAAGCAATAGCATCCAATTTTGTGGTTTCATGAATATCTGCAACATATGCCGGAATAATCAACATGAGTGCAAATAACACATCCGCCGAACCAAACTAAATATAAAATCTCGTTACTCAAAAACGTTGCGCCGCGATATTTGCATAAAATGAAATTGAAATTGGAAAAAGGAAGCTTTGCACTAGTGGTGTGTCTTAGTTTGGGTGCACAGCGGTTCGTCGTGGTTTGTCTTGGCTGCCAGACACAGAAATCTAGTTCACCAAAGTCACCGTTTTGTGTGGGACTGAGCCTTTACAAGCATGTGTAGAAAGTGAACTGCTAAGATGACTACCTCGTGAATTGTTTTGTTTTTTTGTCTGTGATTGTTTCGAATTGAATTTCCGGTTCTCTTTTATTTGGAAACAGTAGAGTTGCATCCAATCAGACATCTGACAAGCATCTTTAACAAAATGAAGAGAAATGTCTTTTTTTGGCAGATTGAAGACGAGAATTTTAATTGGAAATGATTTGAGATGAATCTTAGCGAGATCACGAAAAGAATTCGTACAAAAAAGTCGCTGGTCGACAGGAAAAATCATATTCAAAGCTTTGTTCAAGAGTGATTCAGATTTTGAAAAAAAAAAAAATGGTTTGGTTTTCTTACAAAAACTTCATATTTAAATTTAGACACATGAAGCTTAAGATGGGCGAGTGATGAGTGCGCATCTTATTTCCACTCGAAGAACGTAGTCAATCGGACTCGATTGCTCACTTTAGCGAACTAGTTTGTGAAGCAGTTGCGAATCTTAACGAGAATTTCGTGCATTTTTGAGTGACTTAACTCTGCTTTATAGTGCACGTTGCTGTGTGTAGCGACAGTGATAAACCCAATGCCAAGCAGACTCACTTTCATATGCATTAGTGCAGTTTCTGTGGATATCGTTGCGAAGGGGTTGCAATGAGCGAAGGGGTGCAGTTAAATTGGCACAGTGCAGTCTTTTGTATCGACCAGTTATTTGAGTGAAGTTAACGAAAATACATACTTTTTTTGTCAACGCTGTCGTAACGGTAAGAAATATTTACTTGCTTTCTAAAGAAAACTTAGAAAGAATTGAAAAAGTTTTATGGAAAAGTCCGCGGTGACACATCTTTTTTTGTAAAGATTAATACACGACAAGTTGTTAAAATATGACTTAAAAATGTATTCAAAATTAATTTCAATCTGTCAGTGTTATTTAAGAAGGTTAAGTTAAATTCTTAACAAAAGCAATTTTGCAATAAAAACTACGCTTTTCTTTCAACGGACGGCGAATAGACCTTTTTGAGTTCTATAACTTTTCCACGCAGACAAAGCCGCAGGGAAACCCACGCTTTTCAGCTCCAAGCAACAATGGTCTACCAGTTACCTTAATCATATGCGGTCAAGAGATAATGGAAAACTATTGCAATCAGTTTCTGTCCCTCGCCCCAACCGACCGATATTAATCGTGTGCTCCCGAAAATTGACAGATGTACTCGCTTTCACTTTCGAATGCGTGCATAAAACAGTCCATGACATAAACAAATCGGTGTATGCTCTGGACGGATTCATTTTGGACCAATGTTTCCATTGCGCCACCCGGCCGAACCGGCCTGACATGACTTTATAAATGAATTTGTATGTTTTGCCGATGCCAAGGAATTTTGAGTGGAAAACAACAAAAGACACCACAAGCCTTGCGGAGGAGCGGGAACATTGACATATGTGGATACGAATGCAGAGCTATGACAAATGGTCATAGTGTTCATCAGTACAGCAGCAACTTGCAATAAAAGTGCCGGCTGTTGCACTGACAGTGACTGTGGCTTTTGATTTAACACACTAGTCTTCGTTTTTCTTTTTTTTGTGGGCCTTGCTGTTGCACATGCACGCTTTTGTCTGCAAATTTGAAGAACAAAAAAATGCCGGTACATGGCGGACAAATGGCTGAAGGAATGTTTAAGGAAATAAACAACGAAAGTAATGTGATTTGTTTTTATGTATGCTGTTGTTTTTGTCATTTGTGTTTGTTTGTGCTTTGTGGGATGTTATGGATTTTGTTTTTGGGCGACATGGGGTTTCTGGAATTTGACTTTTGAACTGGGAGGTCACAGCGCTTGACATGATGAGGAATATTTCAAATATGATTCATGACTCGGACGTTGGCTTGGCTTTGATTTTGAGTAAAATATTGCACTTTGAGTTGTTGACGACTTTTTTAAAACATGTTTATTTGTTGACCTCATTCATAAATACGACAAGGAATAAGAGGAGTTGCTCTGTGCGACTGGTCAATGAGGAAGTAATGAAATCCTCCTAATTTGAAGTGCGATAAAGACACGTTTTAAAATAAGAAGAAGAAATCGACATACTTTGATGTTGTATTGCATATGAGATTTAATGTCGATATCCCTTCAGCAATTGGAGTGGAATGCCAAAGGGCGTTGTTTGTAAAAATGTGATTGTATCTTTCTATTGCTGAGCCAGTTTTATGACGTGGAACATTGAACATTTAAGTCAATCAAATTCAGTCACTCTTGTTTTTATGCAAAACATCATCAAATGCACAGAATATGAACGCTAAGAGCTATTTCTAGTCACAAAATATCGTATTTGAAATATATTTTTACTCCTTGCTTGGTTTCCTTCATCCTCTTTCTGCGAGCGTTTTCCTTTGGAGTCTGAGAAGGATTCTGATGTTATTTATAAACAGCAATTAACTAAGGCCATCTTTAGTACAGCCTACATACCTGATCTTGATTTCGAGCATTTCTTTTCAGACAGTTCACTTTATATTTTATCTATTTATTTTTTTTAATGCACACGCGCGTACAAGGGATTATGACTACCCTTAAAATGCTGCTACATCACAAGAGTGGAAGGAATCAGGGAGGAAATAGGGATAACTACTGATGCACTTTGTCCTTGAATTTCTGCAGATTGTAATGAATGCAGCTGGCTAATTCGCTAGAGCACTGCTTTTGGTAGAAGCGATAAAATATGGTTAGACAGGAGACGTTACGGTGAAGAGAGTCAATTGACTTTGTAATATTTTTGTCACCTATGATTTTTAATGTTCGATTCTGAATTCTATCAAGCAGGCTCAAGATGGTCTTTGGAGCGCCTGCCCATAAATGGGAGTTGTATTCCAGTTTTGGGCGAATGTACGCTTCTTATATGGCAGCCAGATCAGTTGGGCTAAAGTATTTCTTGCATCGCTTCAGGAAACCTAGACATTTCGCAGCATTTTTGGCGATAACGATTATGTGATCATTTCAACCGAGGTCGTTGTTGATACACAAACCAAGTTCTGAGTTTTTCGGCTTCATCAATGCAAGCCCCATTCATGGATAATGGTCGAGGGGTTTTGTTTCGCTTACGGAACAGAAGACGGCATTTAGTTTTGGAGACATTAAATTCCACTCTTTTTGTAGAGCCCCATGATATTATGCTGTTAATATCGGAATAAAATGAGTTAATCATACGCTGCTTGTCCATTTCCACGGCCGAAGATGAGGGTCGTGAATTTGGAAACGAATATGAAAAACTGAGAGTACTATCATCAGCGAATGAGTGTATTGGATTAGATGTAGCAGACAGAAGATCATTTATGAAAATTTAGAAAAAGTCGGTGACAAAACGGAGCCCTGGGGAACACCAACATTTATATGGTGTATATCACACTTGGCACCGTCCAATACTACTTGAATTGAACAGCCCGAAACAAAGTTTCTAATCCATTGACTGAGAGATTCGTCGATACCAAATGCATGCATTTTCGACAAAAGAGCCTCTATCAAATGCTTTAGAAATATCAAGATCAAGATGTAGAGAGTGGTTCCACTCTTCGGTGAGATATACAATCAAATCACCAGTGGACCTGTTGCTACGAAAACCATACTGCCGGTCATTATGGAGTTTTCGTGATTCTTGATATTTCACAAGCTGACGGTTAATTAGCGCTTCCATGAAAGAAGGGACGTAAGGGGTCTGTAATTGGAGGGAGCAAAAGATTCGCTTTTTTTATGTACAGACTGGACAAATGCAGTTTTCCATCTAGTCGGGAAGAGACCAGTAGAGTAGGACAGATGAGAAAGCTTGCGCAAGGGTTCCTCTCACCTTTTCAGAACTTTAGGGAAGATACCATCTGAACCAGCGGATTTGTGTATGGGTAGATCTTTCAGTACTCTTACGACTTTGCGGATGCGAAAATATATTTTTCGCATGGGGTATTAAAAGATTTCCTCGCTCACAGTCCAAATTATATTTCTTTTTATTTTTTCTTTTGCTCCTTGCAAGGTCCATGAAAGCGTTATCATTATATCATCATATACGCAAAAAAAAAATTACTTTTACATTTATAAAATTTATCTTCCTGCAATATTTGGGTAAAAAAGAGTTAATTTTATTTCTAAAGTAACATTTATTCCAGGATGTAAAAATCCACGCTTACCCATTGAGTACTGTAAGTTAAAATTGGTGCTATCAAATATCAATGAAAATTGAGAAAAAGTCAACCGATTTGTAAAAAAATTTCCTTGACAACAAAGGCGTGGCAAATGTTTTCTATTTGCACGGTGATTTGAAATGATCAATAGTCAACTTATTGACTAAGGCTTTTCCCCCGTCTGTCTGATGGAACTGTGAGGATATGCTATTGAAAATGGAATTTCTCAAACATCTAAATAAATTATTCAAACTTATTTAAGGGGATGGAAAAGGACAGCTTCTCATGCATAAAACCTTTACCGTCATACTCACGATTTAAAATTAATTAATCACAAGTCCGCATCCAACAAACTTACTGCTCTCAAAGAAATTGCTTCCTCTTTGAAATCGATGTCAGAAATCATCTGCCAAGATCTTACGACTTGTAAAAAAAAAAATTCAATCTTAGCCTCATTAATTTCCATAACAATTGACTTGACTTGCAGATGCTCATTTGACGCACAACTCTCCTTGCTTCCAGATTTCTCCCAAAAAAATTAACATATATAATTCAAAAATCATCGTAACCGGGTTCCTTTTCAAAAAAATAAAAATAAATAAATACTTGAATAATCTTTTTTGTCGCATCCATATCTCTCGTTTATATCTGTAACGCCCCTAAACGTAAATAATTTGACAATTTAAAAAACATTGACCCAAATTTCTTACTAAACAATTTGAATCAAAAACTAATCGAATATATTTTCTTCTATTTCCAGGTATGTTAAGAGGCAATGACGATCTTTATCAAGTGAACCGCTGAGTAAGATCCGTCTAATTTGTTTACGACTTTTTTATAATAGGTACCTTCATTCGATAGGGCTTTTTAGCAATTATGCAAACGCTTTCGTAGTTAGCCTTTCTTCGTGACACTTATAATTAAGAGCCTCCCCGAGCATTCTTCAGGTGGGTACAAGAATGCTGTAGAAGGTTAGAAGTTATGAGGCATTTTATAGTCACTCCAACGTTTGAAGAATGCATTTGGCTTTGGGTGATTCTTTTTAATAACCACGCCGGGCAGTTGAGCAGTCCTGCCGCGCTAACAGCCCTTACTGACTTTGGCAATAAAGAAATTACTTGCGGTGTACTAAAAGAGTTCTTAAAATGTTGCCTAATAGAGACATTGCAAGACAGTGAGTTTAGTTGGCGGTCATAATTTCCTTCGGTTGGGCAAAAAATAGAAAGAAAAACTACAAAATCGTGTACGAATTTATGTGCACCCTATTATTGAAAAAAAAAAAGAAAAACTGTAAAATCGTGTTCGATTGCTTTTCATTCTTCAGGGTCATGGGAACGCTGCTTCCGGGTGGTTAGACCAAGCCTCCTCCTGGTATCCACCGGGTTTCGGATTTCCTTCCTTTTTCTTATGCTCGTGGAATGTCGACAGACTTTTATCTTTCGGATGAGAGATCCACGTCATAGCCTTCTGTTAAAGAATTTTTCTTTCGACAGTCCCTTAAATATGTGCTGCTGTCTGAATGATTGCCTTCGATGTGTCTTCAACTGATCAATTTTATAGCGCTCAGTATTCGACTGACTAAAATCGACTGGAAAAAGATGTTGTCTCCACATGAAAAGTTGAAGAAATGATATGACAGCGCATTTCCTCGTTGGAACTTTGTGCAGGTCTGGAATTATTCGGAAATTCTTGGTTCGAGGAGGCTTTGGAGTCTTTGGTAAAGTTAAGATTATCGACTTAAAACTCGTTGGACTTTTTCAAAATTTGATCAAGTCATTTTCGACAGATTTGGTGTCAGACGTTCACAAACTACACTGAATAGGATCTTGTGAGCAACGTGAAGCAGCAAAACGCCTCCCTAGTGGTAATATCTTGGATTGTTTTTTTTTTTTTTATGAGACAGGCAGCGCCGTCAACTGGCATGTTTTGGTCCTTCTAAGCCTGAGAGATGATCTGTTGCATGTTTCTTACCTAAAAATCTCTGTCCTTATTGAAAAACTTCAGTTCGTAAGCTATCTAAACTTCTTCTGCGGTAAGAATGAGGACTTCAACATCGGTTGGAGTTGGACTTTCTCATAAACTATGCTACTCGAATGCATCCCCAATTCGCACCGGATTGTTGATAAGATTGCTTTCTCAAATACGGCGTGACTGAGTAACAATTTGGTTGCCTTGCTTTTGGTATCATAACCACATATTGTTGGCATCTGCGGTAAGAAATTGCCCACTTGAAAGTCTTTCGCTTGAATGTTGTTTAAAGACTTTGTCTTCTGTACCGAGGCGTGCAATATTGAACCTCTTTATCGTAAGCTAGCGCAGCTTTCTAGTATTGTATAGTTGGACTAAAAAGTTTCCCTCGGAGCGTCAGTATGTCCAGAGTGTTTTGCGTAAACCATCACATAATCGACTTGTTAGCCGGTTCGAGTTGCTGTGTGGACCTTTTTGAGGAAATCTTGTGTTGCTTAGCACTTCGACACAAGTTGCCGATAATCTTGTGCTCCCTTCAAGCCTCTCAGACCTACTCCTCATAGAGTCTTCAGCTTTGTCAGTGGGGTCGTGTGCACATGTGAAACGGATATTGTAGAATTGTCATTCCGATGCCGATCACAGCCAGATTGATGATGTTCATTCTTTTCCAGCCATTTTCTTTGGATGAATCCGCATCTTTGTGTTATGTCCAACCTTTTGTGGTACCTATACTGTATGTAAATCGCCTCGTTTCATTCTCACTCCTCCGATCATTTCATGCGTATTGCATACGCCTGATATTGAGTTGGGAAAGTTTCCAAGTTCTTAAAAGCACCTTGTTTGAAGAGTGCTCTTACAATGGTCTTTCTTTTGACGTCCTTTGGTTTAAGGGGCAGCTTGACTGAAATGTGCTACGCGGTTGGAATGTTAACTCGATCATAACTGCCATCTGGACCAGCTGACGATATTATTTCAACATTTGGCGGTTGTGAAGATTGTTATCCGGCAGGGGGCCACTGTCATTGCCTCGGGACAAGGATCATTTCTGGTTCCCTCCTCGTTGTTTGTAATCAGCTCGTTACCCTGTTTGAAATCTTCCATACCATTTAGTTGAGTTTTGTAAGCCACCCAAAAGTTCCCCATTTTAAATTTCTACCATTATCAACTTTCTCCAATACGGTGATTTCTTATGAAATCTCTGCGTTTGATTCTCTGCACCAAACCGACTGTACCCTAAAAAAAATGTGACATGGACCAGCTCAATTTTTGTTCTCGACAATGTATTTCGTCATCTAGAATAGTGGAAATATGGTTACAAATTATCTATTTTATCAATGCGAATACGCCACAAGGTGCGAACTCAAATCCAAGAAATTATATTGCATCCAGCTTATGACCGGACAATTTGCCCGCGCTCGCAATTGCAACAATTCAAGCTGCGGCTGCGGCTGCGGCTGAGGCTGTGACTGCGACTGCGGCTGGGCCAGTCCGCCGCCATGATTAGTAGATATTATTGCCTCGAAATAATGCAGCAACCCACAAGAGCATACCGCCAGCCTTATGGTGTCGTTAATGTTGGTAAATTAAATGTGCGCTGTGCTGTACCAATTTGTATGTCCATTTGTGCAAGCACAAAAAAAAACCAAAGAAAAACAAAAAAAAAAAAACAATATTGAGAAGTAGAAGGAATGTTTCATGAAGCACCGCACGCCACAAAAGAGGATGACGTCCTTCTTCGTTCCGTAGCCTCTTCAAATCATAATCATAATAATCATAACGTATGGGATGCAAGAACAAATAAGTAAACTTCTGGTATTACGTTGCGCGTCCATCCATTTCTACCAACCAATAAACTAACAGCCCAACACTTAATTTTCGATGACGCTCTCTGTCCACCGTGCCGGTATCTGGATACGGAACCTTATCCGAGTACACAATGGCCACAGCAGCCAGACTGACCAACCGAGAAAGGTGTAAGAAAAAATTAAAAAGGCACAAGAACCACAAAACATCCATCTCCATGATGCCAGGCGCTGGGACAGGCAAAACAAATTTCGCCTTGGTTCGCCTTACTCATGCCAGCCATTCGAGAGCATCTCGAGGAATGTCTTCTCTTCTTTCATTTTGTCGCTTACTTGTTTTTTTTTGTTTTGTTAATAATCTTGCTGAGTCGAGGACGCGACGGACGCTACGGAGGAGTACGTTTAATAATGTGAAGGAGGAGAGGAGGCTTCGTTCGGATAGGGAAAAATATGGATGCAGACATCGTGGAGGGATGTTAATGAGATGGACATGACTTGATTATTTGCTTAAAGAGTTCATTTTATGGGATGCATACGAGCGGGGCAGATATCTTGATAGGCGGCGGCGAGTAGGTGGAGGAGGAGGTGGCGAGATTGCAACTGGATAGTGTGCGAAAATTTAATAATTACTCCTATCGACTCTTGCGGTCTAGTATGAGTCTTTTACAGTAAACAGAGACTCGACTTTATGGCGAAGGGAATGTAAATAGAAAGTTAGGACTGATGACTTTTCCACTTGTTACAAAGTATGGATTTTATTGGGCAGTAAAATCTGTGTTAGCGACTATTGCTTTGTCATTGCTTGTCTTGAATAAGCTTCTGTCTAGAGTATACTTTCTTCTTGCGGCAATAGCAGTACATTTGTATTGCTTAGCATGTGAGAGATGGACTATATTGCGTCTTCGGTTATGTAGATTCTGAAAAAAATCAGAGAAAATCAGAGGAAGACTAAAGAAGCCACAATGGTCTGTCTGCGCTGCATGATTCTATTTGACTTGATTTTCTATAAGCCCTGGCTCCTATCCTTATATCTATTGAGATAACTCATCCGATCCTTAGCAAAGAAAATGTTGGCCAAATCAGCCGGCTCCGCTCGAAGTTTCGCGGTGTTGCCAGTTTCTTCATATCTGAATATGTCTGTATGCCAGGCATCCAAAATTTGGTCGCCAGACTGAATTTTCCAAAATGACGCTAGAGATTTGAAAATCGCATGTTTGTGAATATGGATGAGAATGATAAAACTGAAACTATTGCTGATCGACTTGGCGACTGAAAGCGAACTTGCAATTTAAAATTACCTGTTAGCAAATGATGATTATTTCAGCAACCGATATCGATTGGAGTAAGACTTGAAAACGTGAAAAGGTATGCTCATGTACTTAGGCTGTTGACTTTATTCTTGGTTCTCGAATTGATTTTTTTTCCGACAGAGATAAACTCCAATCCACTGAGTTTGAATTTAAAGTTTAAAATTTAAGCAGCGTCATTTGCGAATTGTATTTATTCATTTCAACTCTCTTAGTATGAGCTTAGAGTTTTCGGAACTTGAATATCTTATATTTTATAAGAGCCTTGCACTGTTTTATCGCACAAACTAAAAAAAAAAACCTATTAAAAGGCATGCCTGCAGCGTTCGAAATCTACTTTAAGCATATATTATTATTACAATTCTTGTTATTCAAAAGCAGCTATAAAAGGATCACTGCTGAATATTTTTTAGAGCTTCTGAGAAACATTCTTTAAAAATCAATTGGAAAATCAGTTTAAAATTCTACAAGACATTGTACGTTGAAAATTAAGAACTATTGTTTCCCCAGTTGTATAGCCTCGAGAAAGCGAATCGAAAAGTAATTAATTAAATTGAATACCTCACACGAATTCAAGTCAACCAAGAATTTTGCATCAGAGTTCCAAAACCAGAAGAAAGTTCTTCTAACCATTTCAAATAAGTACTTTTAATATAAGGAAGCTTTTATTTATTTTAATAGACGGAAGATAAGATGCTCCGTTCAACATTTGACAGCTTATGAATTGTAATTTATTCTCAACGCTCATGAATATTATGTACGGAATGATTTTTCAGTGAGTGAGTGTTTTAGGGCCACATTAAGAAGAACCACTCTCGGCATTAAGGCAAATTTCATCGAAAAATTCAAATAAAAAAGAGGAACGTAGCTAGTTGCTAAGAAAGAGTTTAGAAGAGAAGAGTTAGGTTGTCCGTGGTGAACGTTCAGTTACAGACAAAATCTAAGGAATTTTTGTAACTTTAAGTTCATAGTTTTAACCGATCGTGGCTTATTCCACCTCCTGTCTTTTTCTACAGTATCCCTGGCATTCTGCGTAAAGCAAGTAAAAAGAATAAAAGATTGTTTGACAGGTTGTTTTCGATTTCTATTGCTCAAAAAAATGGGGTCCGAATGGGAAAGATGAATTTGATATTAAAATTATTTGGATTCGTTCAATTCAAAATAATTTTTTATCATCATCATTAGTAGGTTAAGAAAATCACGGTTTCACTCCGCTGTTAAGGATATGCCTTCGCAACAGAGAAACCATGACAGGTTGTGTTCCCAAACCTTTTACTTTGACTACGCGAACTTGAAGCTCCAGCTTGATGACAAGTGCACTAAATAATAGCCACCGGCCTTATTTTAGAATTCGAAGTTTGGACCTGCGAATTAATTCTATTGAAGGTGATACACTGAATCAACTGAGTCACCAAGTCGTAAAAAATCTGGAATCTGTTTAAAGAAATTGATACAATAATTGGCAAACGGAAAGAAGACCAAATCAATTCTTTGCATTTTCTTATTTGCACAATTAAATTGATAGAAAAAATTGTCTTAATAATAATTGTGTGAAAATTTAATTATAAAATGAAAGACTTATGTCTAACACGATTTTATTGTGACGCATTTGCCTCTTGACGATTGAGATAATTTTAATCATCAAACTCTTGTTTCACATCAGCGATCAAGTTTTCACCTCAACTCTTTTGATTCGAATTAATCTGAATAAAGTTGACGACGAAACTCAACATGAAGTCTACCGTTGCTGCGATTGGTTAATAAAAGCAACGCCCTCCTATTACGGCTAATTAACTTTCAACTTATTCCTTCTATCTGCATAATGAAGGGCCGTGTGTGATGGGATGGATGTTGAACGCATGATGAAACATGGTATAAACTTTATGTGCATCCGCCATCATTGAAACGAAGGGAAAAGAAAAAGTATGTAAAAAAGCCCAACTAAAAGTCAGTCTGATCTACCAATGATACGCAAGGACAACCTTCTTTATGAGAACTTGGTAACATGAATTAATATAGCCACGCACACATATACAGAAGCGAACATGAACTGAAACACGCACCAAAGTTCAAGTGTTTAATGTCATCATGCAATCAGTGTCATGGTCTTCTCGCCAGTATCATGCAATTATTGTTGCATTTTGCCACTTTAGTGTGAAAAGGGACGAGGCATTATAAGTGGAATAATAATAATATAGATGCAATGTGCAACTTCAGGAGTAATTGAATCTTTTGTCTTTGATGATGGATTTGTATTTAATTGTAGGATAAGCAAAGATAGAGTGTCTGCACAGTTTTACCACTGAAATAATCAGTCAATTCAGCTTAGTTGGAGCCTTGGGGCTGCTAATGATGAATCTATTGCAATGGAATTCACTTCATTAAGCGATCTCTGGATCAGTTCAAAGGTATCCTTTTAATGACTCAATTTTATTAGTAAACAACTCGCCACATGTGATCAAATTCTTCAAAGTCGTCTTTAAGAACATAGCAAAGCGTTTGGCCATACTTATCTAATTCGTTTCACTCTGAAGTGTACACAAATTGAAAGAGGTTCAGTCTAGAGTCTATCCAGGCACCACAACGGTCGCAACAAGATCATGCTTAGGTAAAGGTAGTACGTACTCGTACCTGCTTAGAGGCTACGACAGATACAAAACACAGCGCTTGTTCGATTATGAAGTAGAAAAATTTGTACCTCACATAGAATGACATGTTTACGTGCGAAAAATGCACGGCATGCAGTGTCACGACAAAATTATGTTAAAATGGTTCTACATTAAAATAATACCATGTTCGTATCTAAAATTGTTGCTGCAAAGATGAAATGGCCGCTCCAATGCATAGCTATAGTCCAAGTCAAGTCATAGCGATGGTTATAGTGCATAGTCCCGTGGCTTGCCTTGGGTACCTTACAGAACCGTTTTTTTTTTTTGTTTTTGCCCGTCATTTTAATTTTATTTTCCAAGCGGGAAGTTCAAGATGATTTAACATGCTAAGATGATGAGCGATGGTCTTTGTAAATTTATTTTAGTTTGTTTTTTTGCTACAACTTTTCTACTTATCGTTTGGCTTAAGCCATGCTGAAAACCCTATGAGAGTCCACATGTTTGTTTGAAGTCCCGCAGGAGAACAAAATAATCTCCAGATAAAGAAGAACTATGATGAAGTAAATAGCTTATGTGGTAAAGATGCATATTTTTGCATACAATGTTGCAGGAATGGATTCTTATTCAGAGCTTTAAATATATGTCTAAACTGCGTTGAAGAAAAGTCTCATCACGGAGAACTAACGCGAGTAATGAGCCATAAAATAATGCCCTGTTACAACAATGTTATAAATTCAATTCAATTTCAAGCTTTTAGGTTATTAAAATAATACCAGCCTCGTGCTTTGCCACCACGAATCACACTTATTGACCTGCCTCCATTCGATATGCTTTCATCCTTTCGAAAAGCTTAAGAACAGCACTCTTGCCACAATAATTCGTTTTCCCTTCAATGTTATTGATTTATTACTTATAAAGCATGCAGAATCATCGCATCTTGCTGAGAGGTCGCCGATACAAAAGAGTTCGTTCATTCACAGCGCCGCGGCGTATCCTGCTGGATACATTGTGTGCCAAAACAAAGTCCTCCTTAACCACACTGCACTACCTTCTCGGCATTTATTGAAAAATTCATAAATCACGATTTCCGATCAAGAGAAGACCAGAAAAAAAAACAATGAAAAATGAACTCCATGGTAACAACTTCTTTTTCTTTTTTTTAAATAAAATAATAGAAATAAACAAAACATCCATAATCTCGTTTGTGAATAATTTTCTTTTGATTTAGAGCACTTGCCGAGCAGACACAAGCGGAAAGTCCGAAACGAATAGTGACCGTGATTGCTCGCTGTGCAAACTTTAGGTCTTTCGTTTTGTTTTTCTTCTTTAATGAAATGAACTATAAAATTGAACTTATGGGATTTTGACGAGAACTATCATTGTTCTAAATTCGAGGCCGTTAAAAAAGTCGGATGATACTGCCCTTATTTGAGCCGGGAATTTTTACTGAGCCACCGAATTCCAATAATTTTTCGAAAATTATGTAAACAGAATAATCAGTGTTAGCTTCGTTCTTCACAACTTATAAGCATTAGTATCAAAGAAAAATGATACACTTATATTACAGTTCTTAAAAAATGTAAGATTTAATTTATACTGACTTAAGACTTTTCATTATGAATAAGTTTGTGTAGTCTTTTGATTCGTAAAACTCTGATACCCTTTTGTGACAATGTTCACTCTTTTGACCCCAAATTCTTAAATTCATCCGTTTTAAAAGCATAGTTTTGTTGCAATGTCTTAAAGTACAAATATCAAACTGTGAAGAATATACACAAATCAATTTATAAGAATTAAAATACTGTGAATTGGGCGAATGCAAAATTTATGATATCAAACTTTGAAATGCATCCGTATTTCGAACCGATACACAATTTCTTAAGTCTTCTTATAATCTTCCTAGAGAGCGAGCAAATTTTAAAAAAGTACGATTTAAATTCGATGGCGGAATTATTGGAATATGCAGTTTTTCGTATTTACCTCTTCAATAAAATGCTCTCAGTTTTTAGAATTTCAATTTAAGGCTTATTTGTTTATTTTCTTAAAACGATAAAAATGAAAAAGAATATAAAATCCATAAAAGATAAAATCAATGAAATAAGGAGTGGCTATTAACTTTGGTTAAGAAGCCTGAAAGCCGAAAAGAGTAATTTTTTTTAAAAACAATCTCAGTAATCTTTTAAGGCCACGGTATCACGTACTTACTGGTACTTCCTCCTTTTGCAGCACTTACCTTGGCAAGTGCTCTTAAGAATGGAACTCCAAGTGGCTATGAACTCTGGTCAAATTTATTTTGCTGCTCCTCCAATATTTTGTTGAATTTTGTATTTGACTTCACCCGAACATATTCAATGTGTATTCAAATGAAGAATTTGTGTACCAGTACATCAGTTGAAATCATAACATTCGCCATTTGAAGGTCAGGAGGTCGATGTATCGGTTCTTTTTTTTTTTAATAAAAAAGTTTTTATCTGTACATGCCCTCCTTGGAACACGGTGTTCGCATCGCATCCCATAATGAACACTTATTAACATTTTATTTCGAAAATTGTAATTTTGTCCATTTTGTTTTTATTCGATGTTTAAAGGCTTCCTTGATGAATCCTTAAGCTTGTCCCCTTTTAATCCGCACCTCAATATTTTTTCACTTGAATTTTGTTCAGGAATTGCGCATTTTTTTCTTTTTTATGAGGATTTTCTTTAGAGGAACAAACAATTCGGGGTTCCGCCTTGTGTGTGTTCCGAATGCACTTATTTCAAAATTAACAATGTTTTTTTTTCTCTCCCTATCAGTTTTTTCAGCTTCTTCAAATATTTCTGTTTAAAGGTTTTCAGCGAATACGACAAAAACAACTTTCCCTCGCTGTTTACTCGGACTTATCATTCCTTATAATCGTCTTCAGAAAGAATTTTCATGACACCTGTGAATTAAGGATGCTATTTGGCCCGCCCACAACATTAACTTCCCATTTAATGGTCAGGAAAAAAAAATTTTAAAACGTTTAATTAAAAACAAGATTAGTTGATTATTAAGAGGGGTTAAAATATATCTGCATAAATCCCTGCAGTAAGAGATACCGTTCGCTTTCTTCAACTATCTAATGAATTTATTTGCTTTCTTACCGAATTTGAGAAAATTCGGTACCTTTGCTTATCTCCTTTTCAATTGCCTGGACTTTTGCATGAAAAACACTTAACGTGCCTGTTATTAAGAAAGACTCAGAACCCATTGTGTTCTGTCTCGAAATCTATTTATTCAAAGTTCCTGCACCATGGGATATCTTTTGCTAGTTTGGTAAGGAAAAACATATTTGTATACCACAGGTTTTAACGGTCGAAAAGCAGTACGATAAACAGCAGTGGAAAGTATAAAATTACCTGGTCTCAAAACAAAGGAATTTGTTTGGAATTTTCGAACTTTAAATTGCACACAGAAAACTTTTGAATTATGACTGTTCAATGTTTCACATGTTACCTCGCTAACGGTCTTAATATCTTCCTTATTTTATTTATCGTAAGACCGAAGGCGAACCATTATCAATGCAACAGAGTGTGAAGGTACTGATCCCTCTTTTCTCGATCAAGACCCAGCCGATAATTAAAAACCCACATAATGTTAAAATAAATCAACTAATTTTTTAATGAATTTAAATGACTTCAAAAATTAAAAGTAAATTCACATATGACTTCATTGATATTATGAATTCACTGCTGACTTCAAATCATCGTGTCAATTGCTGTGCCAAAAAATGATTTAAATTTTACGATTGCTAAAAAGTTGTACAATTGTGATTTAAGTTTTTTTCAATTGACTGGCTTATTTGAATTTAATTACTTCAATCGAAAATTTCAATTCTTTGTTTTGAATACCGTGAATGCGTTCCCAAAAGAATCAATCTTTTACAACTCTGCTTTTTAACTGAAATTTGCGGAAAATTTGTCCAATGTCGTATGATAAATTTGGTAAGATTTAAATATGAATTCCAATGAAGTCATTTTCTTAATTTCAATGAAATTTTTGAACATGAACTGACCAAATCTAAAAGCTTAAAATCGAAATAATTTACTGCATTGAGGAATGAAACACAAACAACCATGATTTTCTTAAGCTCCAAATTCAATCCAAATTCATGTTTTTAAGCAAATCATAGGTTTGCATGCTTAACAACGACCATAGTATTAAAACTTTTACCAAAGCTGGATAAACAATCAGTTTAAATGTTAATTGAATTCAGAAGCCAATCGTTTCTTTAATCATATTGCAGTTCCTCATCATCCGCATAGCTTTCAACGCTCAACGCTGGAATTCCATCAAATTTCGAAGTCTAAAATATTCGACACTCAATTAAGTCATCACTTTCTAAAATCAACAAAGGTATAAAAACTGTTTAACAAAACCATTTGGTGGTTCCGCCCTCCTTCGTTATCGTATCAATAAACAGTCTGACATCTTTGTTAGCCTCGATTTTCATAAATTAATAATTACCATTTGTTTAAACCTCACATAAACAATAATTATGAGTGCCCCAGTGCCGGCATTTGCTGTCTCAATCAAACACGTTTTTTTTTTTTTGTAATATTATTGTTTTTTTCTTTAAAAGATGTCACTCAATATCGATCTTTAAAAGGCTTTCACCAACTCATTGAACCTGTTTGCATGTTTAGTAAATTATTGAACCATTTTGCACCTTTTTCGCTTGTTTCCCCAAACGAAAGTGATTCCGACAAGCTTTGTCTAGAACAGCGTCTGCCATTTTATTGTTAACTAAATGAAAAAAAAGGACGAAATACTCTGGGCAGAGCACTTATAATAATTTTGATTTTTTTATTCTTAAATTCCACACCATCAGCGGGAGGGTCGGCCGCTTAATTGGATTCTTTTTTACGATTGGCAAAGTGAGATTGTGGCAATAAACTGCAACAATTTATTGATCGAAGAATGTTGTTTTGGCACTTGAAATCTCGTTGTACTAAGTGTATCCAAATGAGTGCGAGATTGGTTTTGATTATTTATCTAAAATGCTTCAAGAAGGATGTTCGTTTTGAACTTAAAACTGCGATCACCTCAGGTAACATCTTGATGGACTGTGAAAATGTTTGTTGATGCAAAGAGTGTGCTTTTTCTATAAACCTGATAACAATGGTAACACTGCCTTCCGTACAATACGTTCTGTTGGAAAAAGAAGGGATTATAACTTTGCACATAGCGAGCAGAAGGACTACAGCTGAGAGATTTTTGATGTGGTTCGAAACTCTGCTGTGTCTGGCTCCGGTTGTTCCACAAATTAATATTCGCTCAATTCGCAGTATTTGAATCGCCAATGCATGAAGCTTATATGGTTTTTTTTATCTTTTGGAATATTGCTTGATCACTTACTCTTTGATTCCAACCTGATCCAATATGAGGGGTCCCAGCTCAAACTTGGTTACTATTTTCGCGATGCTTTAAATACAGTGATATTCCACAGTTTTTCAACGATTGTCACTTTACTAAAAAGGGGAAATCTTCTGATTAATGACAAAATCTCAACTCATTCAACCGACAGTGTAGTTGGACCAATGTTGTTCTTGAGCACTCGAATCCACATCTGAACAGTTCGAATAGCACCGATCTTGAGGTCCCATATAATACGGCAAGCCTGACCACATATAATCTCGTTCATTAAGTTTACCCGGAGGACACTGCAATAGTCTCTCTTACTACTGGTTTAAGATAGCAGACGGAGAACTGAGTCTCAGTGTCATTAAACTCCATTCCGATTTTTTACTTCTTCAATAACATGCTTCTATTTTGGAACTGAATATGTCTGACATATCCTGCGATTTCCTTCCTGCTGCTGAAGATGAGGAATGCAAGTCCAATTACGATAATGCAAGTATGAGAGTATATCCACGAAAGAATAGAATTAATTAAATGTGACTGGCAAAGATTATTTATGAAGGTTAAAAATAGAGGTCGAGAGACGGAACCCTATGGTACACCAGCATTTGTATGACGAATTTCAGGCTTTAGTTGTTATTGGATGGTCCATCAACGAAAAGATTTGACAATACTTTATGCAAACATTTTCGACATTGGAACGCTGAAAATTTACCTGAAACTGTTTACAATTTTGTACGAAAACCTTGCCTTGTAGACTTTTCCAATGCATACATTAATTGTGAAACACGGTTAGTAAATTATAATACCACTAAGAAATACTCAGTTATATTTGAATCTTTTCTGAGTTTTGCAAAGCGCTAAAACAACAAGTCTCGCTTATATACATTTTAACAGTCCTAGCTGAGCATAACTCACTTTCCTTATCCAGAAATCAACATTTAAAACAAATGTTTAGATGGAAACTATTAAAACTTAAGTTATTGTTTGGACACATGACAACCCTAATATCGGGCCCAATCGTTGCCGAGTCCAGTCGAGTCACCCAAGGGTCATAATAAAATACTCAACTCGTGTTTGTCGAAATGCAATCTTCTGCTCTCTACGTCGCAAGTAATAAAATTAAAATGTTTACAACATTCATGACTCTTATGGTCAGGGAGACTCGTGTTCATGAAGACCAAAAAACAAGCTTAATGGAACGTCGCAGCAGCGGAAATAAAATATTGTGACATCTGCGTTTGTTGGTTGGTTGTTGTTATCGTTGTGTCCTTGGGCGCGGTTTCTTATTAGGCCGTACAAACACTTGTCGCAAATTAAGATGTTTATCTCTTGATAAAGGTGTCTTAATTTTAATTTGTTTAATGTAAAAATTATGCAGCCGGGCGGATGAGAACGATGTCTATTATGGAGTAACCCATCACGTATGGGATGTTTCACACCGATTTGACATAGTCACACCATTCAAAAGGGCGCACTTTGAAAATCAAACAATCCGTTTTCCATTCAATTCAAAGATGGATCACAAACAATCCTTGGGGACTGTTATTTTTCAAGAAACCCGAACGGAAAAAAAAAGTGCAGAACAACAATCCACGAAGACCAAGGAGGAAATTTAAAACTAAACGAATTCGCTGTTTATGTCTTTTTTTATTTTTTATTGCTGCTCCTTTCCTCTGTATCCTGAATCTACTCAAAGAAAACCTTTCTGCCTTTGACCGAGATCGGGCTCGCTTGGAAGGTAAAACATAAAAGAAGAGCTAACGTTATCGACTACCTGTCGCTTCGTGTGGCGTGGATATGGCGCGACTATAACAAAGTTGCTCTACAATGTTGCCGAACGAGATCAGGAATCGCGGAATTAATTACCGGTCGTTTGGAGTGAATATTGTATGTCGGACTCTGAAATCGTTATGCTTTACTTTTCCTAAGCTTTGTTTTGCTGCTTTTGAGTGGTTCAAGTGTGTGTAGGAGACTTAATGAACCGCACGATGAGTACGAGACTAGTGTTGAACATTTGTAAAACATGAGGAAAGTATGTCTTCTTTTTTTTCTCAAAAATATGTCAAAAAGAAACGTAATATCTACATTTGTGATCGAATAAAAAATACTCACTGTAAAATTGTCATAAGAAGGCCTTTTTCTGGTACGGATTGCATTTATTTGCCAATTTGCTAGATTGAATTTGATGATGAGCAAAAACTATGCGGCAAAACAATAAATAAAGATAAAGTTTTTAAACAATTGTTGCCTTATTGAACATTCTAATTAATATTGAAATGTTTTATCAATGACAGCCGAGTTTGCCTGAGTAGTAAGACATCCTCCAGTCCTTTATTACGCGAAAAGCTGGAAGAATATTTAAATATTTTTTTGCTTCGATTTTGAACTGCGATAATAAGCCTCATGAGTTTTTTTTCGCAAAACCCAATTCCCTTATTTGGATTGACTCAATTCGCAGTAATATATTCGTTACTATTATGAGGTTTCGTCAGCATTCTTTTGGCAGTATTATGCCTTCACAGTATCATCTTCACAGACCATTAGTTTTACGTCACGAACTTGGAACTCCACCGCAACGTGATCAACCCACCTAGTAAAGCTTCTATCGCCGCCGAATTGTTTCAGTGGCAACGCCATGATCTGTAAATTCCAAAATTCTAATATTTGAATATTGTTACCTATAAATTGATTCAACTCAAAGAAAATCAATATTCGTCAAGTTATGACCGAGTTCTTACCAAATTTGTGTCGAAAACTAATCGAAAACTACCTTGTCAGAATCGAGCGAATATTTTTTATGATGTTATATTCTTTTCTTGATCGAAAAATCTTAACAAAAATGTGATCGAAACCCAAATCTTCTAATGGGTTTCAATTTAACTTACTTACGGAATCAAAAAGAGGATGAACCTCAATGCAAAGTTCGCTGCTCAACTCTTTCGAATGAACAAAACACACGCACTCACGCTTGGAGAAATATAAAGAAAAAAAAATCATTTCCTTTGATTAATCAAAATTCCAACTGCAATTGCTTCCACCATATTTGTTTTAACAAGCAATCAAAATGTTTCTTTCTCGTAAATAAGCACTTGCATGCATCACAAGAAATACAATTGGGTTTGCCCTTGCTACTCCAACAAGATTCCTTACCAAGCTCATTACGAACCTGCCAATTGTTGTCGATAAATTGATTATTAGTGCTGTACATTTCATTACAAAAACAAATATTAATCATAGATTAGTTGAAGTAGCCCAAAATGACGAATTTTCAGAGAATTCTTGTTCATTTTTATTACCGCAAGAAACAAAAAACAAAATAATAAAAGAAAAACACTTAATCAAAATTCCCTCTACAGTTAAATTAAGTCAATCGGCCGCAGGTGATATGAGGATTACCGGCTTCATCCGCCGTTCCCATCCTCGCATCATTCTCCCGCTGAACTGTGTGCTAAATGTTCCAATCAAAACATTCGGAACGCATTATAGTATCATTGAATGTTTCCCATAAAAATTGACCACCATCTCGTATGACGATGATGATTGTTTTGCGCTACTCACCGCATCGTCGCCGGCGTCATCGACATCATTCATTCAATTCCTTCCATCGCATACAGAATTATGTGTTTACCTTTGGCAAAAGCAACAGCAGCATACCTGTACAATTGGACAAACCCTTCGATTCAGCATGAGAAAAGGCAGATCAATTACAGAGATTTTGTGCGGAAACACACAAGAGGCTTTTAATAAATAATCGTTTCTGCAATTACAAACGAGTTTCATTCGAGAATGCCTGCCGCAATGGTCTACAACGTATCACGACGATGATATCGAGATGAAGTTGAAATGAAATCCCAATCGGAAGTTAATTGTGATCAATGATCAGCATCGGGCCAGCAGTCGATCGGAGTGGGTTTAATTTCTGACTGCGTTTTGTTGTTGTGCCTTTTATTTTTTTTTTATGATTTAAATATGTAAAAAACAAACAAAAGGGTCAATAAAATGCTTACATGGGTGAGCTCCTGGAGAAACTTTATAACGGTCGATTCAACTGAGATGATTGGTGTTATGATCGCTTAACATTTTTATTACGAAAATAATTCAAGGGAATATGGATAAAAAAACAAAAACAATGTTGAGACCTTCATTCGAACAGAATATTTATAGCGCCAGTCAGAAATTTTGTATATATTTTTATCGCTGTTTCGTGAGAGGTGAAGTAAATTATAAAATACCTGTGGTAATTGCAGACTCCTTCTCCTGAGCAATAGTTGATTCTATGAAAGAACATCAAAGAATTTTTAGAGCTCAAAGACTAGCTAGTTCGTGGCACACTTTAAGACGAATAGATGTTAAGAATAGCGGGAATTTGTCTCGAACTTTTATCTGGTCTTCGAAACAAGTCCAGTCATCTTTAAGGTTTGGATCAGATAGATAGATAGATCTTTATTGTAGCGTCAAGTAATATTCTTTTACAAAAGATTTAACTATTGCACATTTTACAGTGATTTGGCATATTGCTACCTTATAACTGAAATATTAATAATAAACTTTACACAATAAAATATCACAGATCTTAATTAACTTTGAAAGGAAAAGCTACTTGAAAAACCTTCATACAAATGTTGACTCGAGAGGAGAGAAGCGGTGGTGGCAATACTTGATTGCAAGATTATTTATCACAGAATTTAAAGAAATAAGTGATTAACACATTATGTTATAAATAATTAAATAAATAAATAGATAAATTAACTAATTTATAAATATATAATTAAATAAATAATAAATAAATATTAAATAAATAATAAATAAGTAATAAATAAATAATCAATAAATAATAAGTAAATATTAAATAAATAAAAAATAAATAATAAATAAATAATAAATAAATAATAAATGAATAATAAATTAATAATTAATAATTATTAAATAAATAATAAGTAAATAGAATAAAAGAAAAAAATAAATAAATATATTAATAAATAAATAAATAACTAAATAAGTTAAATAAATAAATACACAGATAAATAAATATATTAGGAAAAATAAACTAATCAACAGGACTGGAAATCAAATAAAAATAATTAACAATAAATAAATATGCATATGAAACTTTTATTAATTTAAATTAATCCTGAAATCAAGTGATTGTCAGAAAAACTACATGACCAAACATAGCACTCGGATAATTTATTTAGTCTATCAGGTACTTTGTCTATATTAGCGATCAAATGCAGCTCGTCATTTCCAAAAAACCAAGGTAAATTCAGAATCATTTTCAAAAGTTTGTTTTGCATTACTTGCAATTTTCGTATATGACTTTTTGCACAATTACCCCATACAGGGGACCCATAGAAGAGAATGGATCGGAATATAGCTTTGAAAATCATTAGTTTATTGTCAATGCTCAATTTAGACTTTCGATTTATAAGAGGGTAAAGTATTTTTATTATTGAATTGATTTTCCTGATGGTTTCCTGAATATGGAGGCCAAAGGTTAATGTTTTGTCCAGGTGCACCCCAAGGTACTTGGTGTTCGATCCCCATGCCAATTGTGTGCCGTTTAAAAGAAGTATGTTGCTTGGCAGAAAGCAGGCTTTTCTTTTCTTAGTAAAAAAGACAGCCTGAGTCTTTGAAGCATTGATTTTAATCTTCCAACTATTGAAATAGATTTGAATTGTGTTAAGAGCAGATTGCAAGTTAGTTTCAATGTTGAAACCAGTTGCATCTGATGAGTAAATGCATGTGTCATCTGCGAAGATAGCACATTCACAATTATTCAGTCGCGGGAAATCTGAAGTAAAAATGTTATACAGGATGGGTGAAAGAACCGCACCCTGAGGTGCCCCGGCCTCTGCTAAGAATGTATTCGAGAACCAGTTCCCCAAAGAAACCTTAAAGGATCTGTCTGAGATAAAGGACTGAATTCCCCAAAGAAACCTTAAAGGATCTGTCTGAGATAAAGGACTGAATTATCATGACTAAGTACATGGGGAATCCAAGGGTGAAGAGCTTATGCAGTAGACCTTTGTGCCAAAGAGTATCAAAAGCTTTTTAAGGTTTGGATCAAGTTAATGTTATTATCGCTGTAATGGTAAACCATTGGTTCTATTCCAACTATGTGATGAGTTTGTCATGCTGGAGTTCCTGGTGCGTGAAGTCAAAATACTGACTTGTGAAGATAATGCCATAGGCTCAACTATGAAGGCATTATACTGACAACGGAGTGCTAACACGATTTTGAAATAATGAAGAAAAAAATAGAAAAGAACCAATGCAAATAAGTCATTATCAAATTTTACATCTCGTTTTGGATTGCACAAGTGGATAAATCAAAATCAAAATACCACTGCAAAGACATTCAATTCTTTTCCTAATACTTGGCTGTTTTCTTAGATCATGTCGAAATAACAACTTGCCAGCATCGGGTCCTGCATAAGGACATTTAAACAGTTTTAATTCCACTTAGAATGGCTCGCCAAATCGAAATAAAATATTGATAAAAAAACCACAACATTAATCATCTAGATTTCGAAAGCCTCTTGTTCTCCCTCAAATGTATCCTTGAAGACAAAAACTCAACTTCTTTCCCGCAGCAGGTTTCATGCATGGATACGTTTTTTTCATGACGGAGAGTAAAGTACTTATGAAACCTTCCAGCTCCACAGTTGACAGTGGGCACTTTACCAAGCTCATAGGCAATAGTTATACTTCTCTTATATTTTTATTAGGGTGAAATGTAAGGAATACGTCTGAAGTGTGAGGTTTGACAGTCGAAGTCCAAACAAACAATAAAACTCATACCAAGGCTCAGCAGGCGCCAGGTTAGTGAGTTATCTTTTAAAAATAAATATTGCTGAAGATGATTTTCCAAAGTTTTGTGGCAAATTTATGTCATGTGTGCCTGAAAAACGGTCCCAAAAAGTGAGGATTGAAAATATCAGTAGCAATCCTAAGATATACGATGTTCAACTTAGGTGTGCCGCAAGGTTCTGTCCTTGGTCCAAATTTCTTTCTTGTCGACAATAACTCGCTTCTTTTACTTGGTTTTAAGGAACTCAAACTTTTTTTGGGTTCTTTATTTTGTTCTGACTGATGTGTTCATCCAATATCCGATATTAATTGAGAATTGGGTTTTCGAAGTACAACTGGATGAGCTTCAAGACTAATTTTTTTTTTTAGTTTGTCGTATATTCCCGATCTTCAGATATTCGCATGTTGATTGTTGGTCTTGCCCTTCTGCTCGTCATTTTAATGCCAGCCTGAAGTGCAGCTCTACATTTATTCTGATTAAAATGCCAGTGAATAAAAGTATTTATATAGCGCGATCCTTGGAAGCTATACTGAGTTTTTCGAATCATGAAGAATATTTAAGCAGCTTTATGCTTTGCAGGCTTATGAAAAAAAACTACAACCTTTTTTAATCTTTATCTGCAGACTTATGTCAAAGAAAACCTGGTTGTTGTAACTCTCGACTGATTCTGAACTATTATTTTCTTACTCAACATCGCTGGCACAGATCATTTCTCAGACCATCGGCTTTCAGAAAGACCATCGGCTTTTCATGTTAATAGCGGGCTCAGCAAAAGTTTTCTCGGTTTTCGTATTTTCGATAAACTGTATACTAAGCGACATTTGACACTGGGTTAATTTTAAAGAACTACGTCGTTTGTTAAATCATCACCAACTATGATATGGTCAATAATTGACTTCTCAGGAGACTTATCGGCCAATTATTCATGAAAAGGTATTGGTTAGTTTATCTTAACCATCCAGGGACCAACTCAAACTCGCACACAAAATTGCATCGATATAAAGATTATATAAAGATTAAACCAGCGTGTTTAGGAAACTATTCAAATGGTTGCTTTCCCTGAACGAAGCCAGGTGATTGAAGAAGTATTGTCGAAACAATACAATATTTGAAATGCAGTCTCGAAGACAATTTCTGTAAATTTACAATCATTTGTCGCCAACAACAAAAACCAAGGTACGGCCATATTTGGCTTCAAAGTTGGTGAATATTAGAAACAGATTCAATGCAAGATGAAGACGGCATTGAATTTTGGAGTCTATAAACACACAATTAGAAAGATGAAAAATTGATGAAAACCTATAAAGCTTTTCCAATTTTAAGTGAATTTCTTTTCTTAATCAATCAGCTAGGAAGAGAGATTTGTAAACTATAAACACTACCAATCTCACAGGAATCGAACTTTACTACTTTAAATGAAAAGCCAATAGTTCACGTAAACAACTCAACTATCAGTTGTCATCATCATCACAATCATATCTGAAGACCAGTTTCACACAAAAATGGAAAATATTCATATCTCTGATCGTCCAACACTTTCCCTCATATTGAATCCATAGAAAAAGAAAACCACCACCACCGTGGATGCATATAAATCTGTCTTAGATAACTTTTCTCCTTCAACTATCTGCACATGCTTGCGGAAGATGAATACACCTCAAAGGCCACCATTCTTTGCCCGACACTAAGCTACCGACAACCGCCATCATCGTTACCATGAAAATCATCTTCAGCGGCAACTGCAGCAGCCACTACCGCTCTACGGCTACCATAACAGATCTTAAGGTCGATGCAGATGGTATACTCTTAATCGGTGTTGTAAATCAAAGCGCCAAAACAGAGCCTCAGCTATCACAACGGCAGTCTTTAAGTGGTCAAAAGTGAAGAAAGCAAAAACAACTTTAAAAAAAATAATACTCGGGGTGAAAATCGAAAGCCCACTGATCGGGCGGATTGTATCGCGCGATGATCTGAGATCTCTTCGTTTGAGTACCAGAAAAGGAGCTTATGGAGCAACCTCTGCATTTAAGGAGAAAACCAAAAATGCGATACTCGGAGTATGCACATGCCTCTATGTGATTATGATTTGTCGGCATCCTGGAAAAAGATTTGGTCAACAAAACCCTGCAGAAGTGATCTTCACCGAAACTGTGAACTTATTGCCTAACAAGTTTGGGATTTCGAAAAGACTCATCGCCATATGGTAATGGTGTTAGAATTCGAAAGAGCGCGCAATCTCTCGGATTGACAACGGATCAGATCACGTTCACGATCCTCTGTCGGAATGTTTGCAAGGCATTTCTGTGAAAGGGAAATCAATTCTATTGTCTTCTAATTAAGTTGGAAGAATTGGGTAACTCCGAGGGATGTTGACACACAGACACCATATCGCACCTCTGTTGGCAGAAGTCAATCATCAAACTCGATTGGAGTGTCGCAGAATCGAAGGTGTCAAGGCTTATTCGTTGAGCAAACATTTTTGGTTTTTAATTAAGTTGACATCAGAGATGCAATGACGAGAGACTGAGACCTAAATAACTGAACTGCTGGTGGTTAATGAGGTGCGATCGTGGGTCAAGTATGCAGGTCGCATAGCGTGACGAAAGATGTCAAACGTGCTGGGAAAACAATAAGCTTGAACGATTCTGATTGATCTAATGAGTTGGTTAGAACACTTTGATGTGTGGACTTAACAGAACACACAAGATTTTCAACAATCCGGAAGGCTAAGGTTAAAGGGACACAAAACTGTTTCGGTGGTATTCGGACAAAGGCGACTTTGAAGATTGTTTGTGAATTCGTTATGCTTGGACACGTTCTCATGGTTATCATAAATAGTTGGGTCTGATGAAAGGTTCTCACAGATAAAAGGCGTGTCAAATTTAATAAAGCCAGTACGAGGGAGGAAGGTGACACAGCATGACGACCGTAAATCACTTTTACTAGAAATGTTGTGATGTCGTCATTAATGTGGAAGTAAGTCGTGACGGGACTAGACCAAATAGATCAAGGAGGTAATTTTTTATTTTAGGTCAGTAAATTTTTATAGAAAGCTTGAAGACTCCTGAAAAAATTTATTTCAAAAGATTCATAGGTCTTCATATTTGTTTACTTGTTAAGGGCTGCCTCTCCATCTCCATCGGAGACGAAACAAGGTAAGGTAAAATCCTAGAATGGACACCAAAAGGAGGGATTATATCAACTATTTTGGGACCTAGTGATGGATAAGCTCATTAAAAAACTATAAGGAACATGCGCCAAATTCATAGCAAATGCAGACGATGTGGAAATCATGCAGGGCATTCTCAACAATATGGGTGATGAAAAAAGAGCTAAATGTCAACCCTAGCAAAATGGTTTTGGTCCACTTTACAAAAATGACCAAAATAAGTGACTTCCACATCCCGGAGATTGGAGGTACTAAACTTGAAATCAAAAACAGCGTGAAGTACTTAGGGTTGATAATCGATAAGAAACGTAACTGGACGAACGTACTACTAAAGCCAAGAGGGCATATTGGATATGCAGGAGGGCCTTCGAGAAGTCCTGGCTACTGAAACCAAAACAAGTCCACTGCATATGCAACTGTGTATTGAAACCTACCCTTCTTTACGGCATTATAGTATGGTGGAATACGAATGATGAAAAATATGTAGCCGACAGGCTCACTAAAAGGCAACGTTTGTCATGCCTGGAATGACAGGTGCTCAGAGCTCCACGCCGACCGCTGCCATCGAAGCAATTCTAAACATAACACTAGTAAAGCTGGAAGGAAAAAGACAAGTGAGCCTCTCGGCCAAAAGACTCAAGACAATGGGCCACTTTGATGACAGCGGTATTCGGAGTCCGCATACTAGCGAATTTCTTTTCAATTTAATTGAAGTTTTCGTAGGTTTTTGAAACACAAATACTTCTCCAATATTTCCAAAGTCTTCTCGCAGTTAAATCTGATTTAATATAAAATTTGTACCAAACTTGTTGTTGCAACGTTGATTCCATTTTTAAAATTGTTATCTGTGCTCTCGTAATCTGTGTATCGTCATCTAATGAACGGCTCAGAACTTTCAGCTTCAGCTGAGGTGGTGGCGAAGATGGCTTCGATTTGGATGAGGGAATCATATACATAAATATGTCATGCCAACGAAATATTACAGGTGTGAGAAGTGGCGGTACTCCTTTTGCTCACACCTTTGTTCTGATATTTGTGAGGTGAACAGTACAATCAGCCATGGTATACTATTCACCACAAGATCGCAGAATACTGCTCTATTTTTTAAGATTAAATCTTAAGTGATTAGACAGGAAGAACCTGATACAAGGCATGACAAAAAAAGGCTGTCATCCGTACATTCTAAGTCACCTAATGTCTCGATCCCGCCTTCTGTCTTTGTTGCGGTTTTGAAGTCACCGGTGTAAGAGAACAATTCATTGACAGAGAAAGTAGTTATCAACAAAACGAAAAAAATGCATTAAAAGTACCCCAAATGATCATCAACGAAGGTGGCCATACTTGACCGATAACAGGGATGCATAAATTTAAAAAATATTATAAAACAACATCAGGTCAGTGCTTTTGGGCCACCTGAACTCAGGCAGCAACACTTTGCAGTATAAGCCTTCTAATATTCCCAGCACATAACTTTCCGGCCAAATTTGAGAATCATTTTGAAGAAAACAATTTGATTATATTCAGATATTTCTCTACTCTATTTGCTGGTGTCTTTCAAATATTTCATTTTACTTATGATTTCCATAAATTAATGGAATGGCAATGAAATGTACTTCAAGGTGTATGGACTGAACATTGAATCTTCGAGAGACTTCACATAGTAGTTTGGAATATACCAATAAATCTATATGTACACCAGCAACAACGGTCGCTACTCTCTGTCAGGAGTTTACTTTCCGAAGATATAAATAAAAATGTTCACAAGAATGTCGGTGACGTTACAAAAGCACAACCAAAGCGAGCACCAAAATGGTGCTGGAGATACCCCATGTGGGGGCTCATTCTTTTCCTCCTCACCTTTTTTTGTTTTTTTTTTATTTTGTTTTCGTCCAAATTCACGATGTAAGGGCGATCACGATTGAAAAATCGATCGATCGAGTGCTCAAATTTGAACTCTATGGGGGTCAGGAAAATTCCCTCTTCCAACCCGCATACAAAAATCAACGGATACACTTCCTTTATCGATGGCATGGTCCTCTTTCATTCTTGTACAAAATAAAAGAACAAAAAAAAATACAACAATAATGAAAATATGAGCAAAGCCGAAAGGATTTTCGATCTTCGACTTTGTGTATCTCCTTTATCGTCGTCGTTGTTGTTGTTGTTTTATTTTTTTCGGTCATGTAAACTACTGGAACGGAGATAGCACAAAGCCGTGCTAACCTGGCAAAGAAGTTAACAAAAGTTTAAGTACTTACGACGAAGTATATCCTTTCGGTATATGAGTGGAAAATTGCACACAGAACACGGAATGAAGGTAAAAATTCCAAAACGCAAGCATCTGCGACTCGCGTTACTTGGTCTTGGCCCAGCTTAGAAGCGCCATAAGAAGAGTATCTGTTGTTGTTGGTTTTTTTTTTTTTTTTGAGGAGAATCGCATAAATCAAAAATTTGTTCATATTTCATGGCCTGATAAGCTAACAAGGATAACAACATGATCAATGGAGTTCCTTACTTTTATTGGATTACCTTTCTTCTCGTGATTCAAGCGAAGGAAATGAGATCAAGAATTTGTGTTACACGGCGGGATCTCTGGGTGCTCTTTATTTTTTTTTTTTCTTGAAGCACCACCATCATGAAGTCAAGCAAACATTGTAACACGATTGAGGTTAGGTTTAAAATTATTTAAACGTTATTGGAGGTGGCTTGGAGTACAACAATTTCGAAAATAATTAAATTAAGCAGTCGTACTGAAATTTGTTTTAAGACAAAACAACAAAAATGGTTAGCAGATTCTGCTTTCAAATGACAAAATTACGGAACTCAGTTCCGGGCTCTATGAAAATTGATGGCAGTTAAAGCAGTGTGTTAAACGCGTTTCCTCTAAGGACATTCAATCTTTTTTGAAAGTAATCAATTTAAGCAAAAGGGATATGAGAGACGAACTCACATACTTTTCGAACGAACATTTTGAAATAAATTCAAAAGCAAATGTTTCATTTCTAAACCCTTAATTCGTCTTCATTCTTTTACTATATATAATTCACAGAAAACTGACAGACAGTTTTTAAAGATTTTTTAGAAGCCTGTCAGATTTTTTGAGAGTTGTCCATCGCCTCTGAAGTAAACTGCCATGGTTAAGTCGCTTGTAATCGCAAAAAACACTATTTTTAAACACAAATCCTGAGGCTAGGTAACGGCTCCTAAAAGGGGTGTTACCACAAAGTTTTTTAGTCATTCCTTCTTTTGAAAGAAAACCAATAACTGCTAGCTTCGTCACTCCAAAATATAAAAGAATGGTTTCCCTCATTTTCAAAACATAGAAATGAGCATTGGAACACTTAAAATGTGAACCGAGAGTTTTGTTTTTTCAACGTTTTAGTCGGTCCGTGAAAGTGGAGGTCGGTTGAAGGAAACTTTGTAAGAAAAAAAATGCTCTTGTAACGACTGAAAAAATTGGAAATTCAGACGCTGCTTGTAGTAACTTGGACCAAGTTTTCTAGCATCCGCGTTTGCTTTGTTCTTAATCCCGAGGTTCGGTCTTCACATTCTTGGATTCGAGGCCTCTCTTTGCAGCAGCATTACTGTCCATTCTCTCGCCATGGGCGAGACAGTGTAGTCGACGGTTTTTTGCCTTCCAGACTTTATGCGGTTATGCCTTCTCGTACATTCGCCCTCCTCGCAGATAGGAACAAATATCCGACGAAGTATCCCAATATTTGGTCAGCCAGCATTTGGCTCCTGACAATATCAGTATTTTGTAGACCAGTATTTTTACCCTTCGAATAAGGAGTTTGGATCCCAGTTGTTTCGACAAACCGAACCAGCAGTGATTGCCTAGGATTATTCTTCGTTGGATCACCACTGTGTGTCGATTGTGGAATTTATTCCGAGGTTAACGTAGGATTGTCCTGGTCTTTTTGGCAGTCGGGTTAGGTGGAGACTAGTTTTCCGACCTACCACCCTTAAAGTCGGCTTTCGGTGGTGCGTTGTCTCTAGCAGCCGCAATGTCGCTTTCACGACTTTCGCCTCTATTGAAGGCATTTTTTAAACATCTGCATTCCGCAGAGCTGAAATTGCCACTGGAAAAAATGTGCATTTTATCAAGTGTCATCTTATCGATGAGCAGCCAGATTTCTCAGACTTATTGCTGCAAGTATCCACCAGTGTGGATGCGTCAGAATCTGGGGATGCTATATCATCCTTAGATGCTCTATTGTCCCTGACGGGGCAGAAGGTACCCATGTGGAGCTATTCCTGCTATTGGAAATTTGCATCGTTTCAACGGACTGATAGGAGGGGCCGAGGCGAGCACAGTTCGGCTGTCGGTAATACAGCTGTTACCGGGCTGTTTGTTCGCTCAACAGTGAAAACAACCTTTGAAGTCATCGGAGAGACATCACTATCTATGTTTTGTGTTAGATTATCTATTTTGAATCCCATGAGTACACGGGTAGAGGGAAAGGTCACCCAAAGCAGAACCCGGTGACGAGGGAAGGCTAGATTAAAACCGAAGGTCACCTGGAATTTGGAGTTCGCATACTAGCGACTAAGCGCCCTCTTAGCCATGCATCCCTCAGCGTATGCTATTCCGCCTTGAATAAGGGAATTCTTTAGGGGGTTTACTCCCCTCATTGCTCGCATTTGCCAGCTTGCAGAGCACTATCTGTAGTCAGAGCACAAAATCAATAACACACCGTTGCTAGATTTTGTCGATTGAGACAAACAGTGTTCCAAGCGTCGTTTCCGATGACCGTCCCGTTGAGGCAGTGCGTCTTCTTGTAGATGTTACTTGATAGGAATCGTCCATTAACTTTACCCTAAAAGGCCGCACCTGATCACCCGATTCCGAGGTAGTTGAACTCATGTAGTAACCTCAAAATTGAAGCTTTCAATCGTAACCTTCTTGCCGAGATGATGTTCCACGGATCTGTTTCTAACGGGTACAACCCGCCTCAAAATTGATAGCTTTTTAGGGCATCGAAATAAAATACTGCATGGCTTCCGATGTTTGGTTTGAGTGCCTTGAAGCTTGTTTTATTCCATTTGCTGTCAAGCTTAAACCATTTCTTCTCTCTGATAAAAAGGCGGTCTCCGTTTTGTCTTCGTCTATGCCTGGAAACAACTATGGAGGCATATCCGTACTTAATGTCTTAAACAAGATGCTATCCAGGGTATAGTTTGAATGCTTGAAGGATGGTTTTTTAAAAAATGACAATTTCAAAGGTTGCGGCCAGCCCGACAAACCAAGAATAGATCAGATTTGCAAACTTCATGAAATCCTGGAAAGCTTTTAAATGACATTGGAAACACATTTGACAGCATTCATCGCAATGAACTAAATGAAGCGACACAAATAGTGATCCCGGGAAAACTGAAATGGAAATGTTGCACAACGCTCAAAACTGTGTAGATTTGACCAAGAACCTCCGAATAACCAGATCCCTGCATGAAAATGAGTTGTCATTCTTGATCAGAGATTGCGACTGGCTAGTGTCGACTTGGAACGTTGTTCGATGACAAACAAGTCTACAAGAATGGTTGTAGGGAACTTTGAAAGAAAAATTTCCTGTTGGATAAACGGTCCCATCTGCGGAGCGCGAATGGAGGAGAAGATTCATCCATGAACTCTACAAGCTTTGCACAAATATGTGGATTTTCTGTGGAAGGGAAAAATCTGTCTTCAATTAGCGAGTGACTTTAAGTCCCACGTCCTGGAAAAAACGTGGCCCAATCCTCCAGATAAAGCAATCGTTGATGACAGGAGTTTCTGCTTAACCATCTGAGAGCAGTGTATCTGAGACCATGTAAGATGCAGCTTTAGGTCTACCTTCAAAGATGGATGCCCCAATAAAAAAAAATCGTTATGAGCAATCTTAAGTTCTGGCTCCCGAGTTAAACTTGTCCAGTTGATTTTTGAAAGTGCTAAATCGACAAGGCTCAATATGAACTCATCGGAATTTGAAATGCCAGAAAGAATGAGGTTTGAGGTAAACGACAAATCGACAGAAAGTCAGTGGCCAACACCAGAGGTATAATCTTCCATAAAAAAAGTATCCGGCGCACTGAGACGATACTGACATAACGTGCAGTCAGTTAAGTGGTGAATTTTGGTAGTCAAAGGGAATGAAAGCAGAATCACGTACATGCTGTTTAAAGTCGAAAAGAACTCAGCCAAATTAGTCTAAAATATTGGAGGCAGCTAAACCAGCTAAGGTGATTTAAATGTCATAACTCTCTCTGTTGGCTTGTGAGATGAAGGGCCTGCACTACTGAGGAACTTACGTCTAATTATTCTGCATGGGCATATTAACCTTGGATTGTTTTTCCTTAAAGCTGAGACTGTCCTATAGTATGTCAAGTTTTTACAAGTACTCATCGCCAATCTAGAGGAGTTCGACAGCAAATTTCTCCAGCTCATCCATTATCAACAAAAATGCAACAGGTCCTTTTCCTCACCCTGATTTGCGAATCATCTGGAATTATCAACTAATAAAGTTGACGTCGTTTGTCCGAAGCCAAAGCACTAACCATCTACATAGACCTGCAAGCCAAAGTGTCCCCATCAGATTCGGACGCCACTTCGGCCGTCCAATATCGAAAAAAAAACAAAAAATTGTAGAAAACAAAATAATATTCCATTTGACTATTTATCATTGAGATACATCATTTATCTTCACCAAATAGAATGCTTCCTGCCCCCAGACCTGATGAGATGCTCTAACCCGCGCGCCGATGGTCCGGCATTCTATTCATAGCCAAAAGCTAGGATGTGCTCGCTCACTTCGGTAGATTTGTTGCATTTCGCTGAGAGAATCGCGAATTGAAAAATGACTGATAATGATGAATGAGGACGAAGCTGGCGGACGCGCTCTCGAAAACAAACACGTTGCATGCATCTAATGGATGCACTCGCGCCCCGTCGTCTCGCGCCCCCATTCCCAGTACACTTGTGGAGTGATTTGGGAATCGAATGCGCACGCTTGCAATTGCCACATGCATGCACTTCAAAATCCATCGACTGCAAAGTCAAGTTGGTTTAGTTAGTCCATGCGTCTGTCTGTCTGTCTGTCCGTCCACATGTCTGTCTATCTGTCCAGATGTCACTTTTGAGAAATGAATGCTCGAACCTGGGTTGCTGTTGTAGATGCTCTCACGCGCGCGCTCCCGCTCGCGCACAGATTCATTCCGGGATTACGTTTAATGCAAATACTTGGTTTTTTTTTTACTCCGCGAATAAGAAGCACTTGGAACGGGACGCCAACTTAAGAATTGGCCTTTTAAGATTAAACAGATAATTGAATGGCAACGGCACTGGCAATGCCATTGGCCGATGGCACTGGTAACGGCAGCCAGCACACCATCAGGCCAGTTAAAGGTAGGTGGAACAGAAGAGGTGCAAACGGATTACTATGTGGCGCGCCGCGCGGAGAAAGCCCCTTCTTTTGTGCGTAAGTGAGTGTGTGCTCGAAGCTTGAACTCGTTGAGTTGGTAGCCCATTCCAAAGGCTACACACGGCCCTGTTGAGGATCAACGTTATTAATCAAAATGTGTTGCTTTTGTTGGAAATCGATTTATTTGTCTTCTTTTTTTGTGTTTTGTTTTTTACTTGATTTGTTTTCTCTAAGATTCGTGGAAATGAGAAATCTATATCTGGAGGCGCGTTGTATACGAGTAGTGCTGAAATGGTTAGACATTTATTTCAGACTCAACTTGCGTGAGCACAATTCTATTTAAGGGGGTCATGACTCGGCGGTGATTTGTATGGGAACAACTTGGGCATTAATCCCTATGTGTACTTCAACCGAGGAGACTTGTTCGGTTAAGTTATTTTCCAGAAATGCTATTCCATACGTTTGTGTTGGCACTGGCACGTTGGCGCCTTGAAGTGCTAGTCAGCTAATCGAACACTTTGGCAGTGACAGTGATTCCCACTCGAGAGTTAGTTCTTTGAAAGCCTAGCGAGCATGAGTGTACTAAGGTGTGTGCTGAACGTGGTCATGTCATATTACGTCGGTCTGTTGACACAATTAAGAGTTCTCAGAAAAACGTTTAATTATGAACTGTCAGAAGAAAAAATAAAATTAGCCTCAGGTCCATATTTGTGCCACGGAATGCCCTTGAAATCGAAGAAGAGCAATATGAGGATGTACCGTACTCCCTTGGTAAGTGACTATGTCTTCACTTCTATTTACAACAAGCAGCAGAAATAAAGAAGTGATTTGAATCACAGATTTATTTGGATTTCAATTTCTCCTTGGTTGGTGGCCGAATAGGGATGTAGACTTCGATACGACTATTTTGCATAATCCTAATTCACAGAATTTTTTTTATTAATTGATGATGATTTTGAAAGAATGGTTCATTTTCCATATTGTCAATGTTTTATTTACAATCGTCTATACAAATTACTATTTTGACGTATACTGAGATAAATGGCCTTAATCATTAATACAGCCAGAATTAATTGCCGAATGATTGCCACGTTTGAGGCATTGCGACTTCAGTTGTTCCCGGACTCTAAATGAAAAGACAACTGCAGTCGGGGTCTTGCTGCAAAAAAATAAAGTATCCATTCCAACACATTCATCACCAAGTATGGAGACATATCCTTGCCACCATAGTCTGGACCTTACAGATGCTTAAAAATATCAAGTCGATGGCTAAGAGCAACAATCTCGAAACAATTAAGGCATTTTAAATAAATATCCGCCGTTCAGAAAGTTGCTGCAATTGAATCAGCCAGCGTTTGACTTATGGATGGTTTTTGGACACCATTCTTCAAATTTTTTTTTATTACAAATTTTATTTGCCAAATTAGGGCTGGAAACACTTTATGAATCATGTATGAAAGAAAACTGCATTAAGCTATACACTACGTGTTTAATGGGTTCTTAGATAAGATCCAGATTATCGCTTCTTAACTTTTTCTTACTTCTCACAATCACGTAAAAAAAAACTGCGAATTGAGCGAATGCAAAAATGGCAGTATAAAAGTATCCGCTTATTTTCGGACGCTACTCACACAGAAATAAAAAAACAAAATAAGTCTGAATCTCGACCTACTACACAAACTATCCTTCTGCAGGTGAATAAATGACAAACTGTTGAAGTAGTCAATTTTACTACTCTGAAAATTTCCTACAACCCTAACCCTTTGAAGTAGTGAAGCTGTAATGGAGCCTCTTAATCTTAAGTTTTTTTTTTCTTTTTTGATTTATCATAATTCTGCAAAAGAAAAAAAATTACCACAAATCATCACAGTAAAAGATGAGGTGTGGGGACAATAAAATAAGCCAATGTCTATTATTGCATCTTTGGAACTTACAGCATCTGATTCCATTGTCGGCCAACAACATACTAGCTTGTCAAACGATTTAACAATTCTGAATGCTGCTTGCAGGATCAACAATCTAACACATTATTTCGAACTGTGCGCCTCTTCAGACTCTGCAGTTTCGAAGATTTGCAACTTAGATAGGGGAACATTAATTTGCATTTAATGAACCACCGACAGTCATTACTTATTTGATAAGATACAGCAATTTGATTCGATAAATATGTTAATCCGTCCGAATTCATTCGACACTCAAAAAGTGATAGCCCACCACACACAAGTTGTATTTACTCGTACTTGCCAGCCATCCAAGACTAGCTTCAAGTCAGATGACTTGAAGCCTAACCCGAGATGAATATAACGAGATAAATGCTAAATGGTGACAAGTAGCACTCCTTGTTGCGGTACCCAAGCTGAGAAGGTGCGAAAGTTTCGTGTTTTTCAATTGGACGAACGACACTTGAGCGATCGTACCGAAGGAGTAATGCTCATTACTTTGGACATGATTGCACTGTTGTGTTGTATTTGGGTAGTGCAGATGGCATTTTAACACTTCAACCTTAAACATGATTATGGATCCGATGGTGCGGCAGTGTGCGTTCGATAAGTGCCATTTGAAAGATCATGTTGCACAAACACAAAAACTTATATTTTAGTGACCAAGTTTTTATATTTATGTTCCGCAGATATATTGAAATGTACGGAATGACCATTTTCTTTCAACTGAGGTCACGAAACTTTTGTTTACCGATCAGCGATCTACATAAACGGTAAGCAGTACTCGATCTTGTCAGAAGAACAACTGATCCTCGAATTCAGGGGAAATCAGTTTTAAGATCAAACACAGAGCATTAATATAGTAGATCCTTATATTTGATGAAATCTGGATTTGAAGATCTGAGCTTCTATCTGACGACATGAAAGTTATTGATCCTCAATTTGGATCTACTGGTCCTTAGGTGATTCAAAGGTACATGATCTTCATTGAATTGAAAACAAAACTGACCCATATGTCTGGATGATCTAATTTGACAACTGATCCTCATTTCTCATTGATTCTTATACGAGTGACTAAGAACCTTCTGATCTTCACATCTGAAAAGCTCCTGATCTTTATATCTGAATAATTGCTGGTCTTAACAATCGAGGTAAGGACCGATCCTCACATCGCAGGATATATAACTTTCACATATTTAGGAAAAAAATTGACACATACGCTGGATTACTATTGAGCTTACTGATCCTTATTTCCGGGAACTTCTGTTCAACATATGAATAGCTGAGAACTTTCCGATCTTAATATCGAAAAAGCTTCTGTTCCTTTTAGCTGTTTGATTGCTGATCTTCATAACCTATTTTGTGGTACTGATCCACATGTTGCATGTGATATGATCTTCATAGATTTAAGAAGCAATTTAGCCATATGTCTGGATAACTACTGAGCTTCTTGGTTATTATTTCTCGGAAGCTCTTGATTCACATATTTATAAATGAGAACCTTCCGATCTTCACTAATGATCCTGAATATCTGACATCTGAATGACTACTGACCTTAACACCTGAGGATAAGACAGATCCTCATATCGCAGAGAATATGTCTGGAGGATCTGCTTCGCTTACTCATTGCTCATTTCACAGAAGCTTCTGATCCTCACTCTAGATACTGAGAACCTTCTGATCTTCATATCTTTGGTGACTCCTCATACTCCTCTGGTGACTCGAATGGTCGATCACTAGATCTTACAACTTTTCCTCATTTCCGAAGAAAAACCAATCTACACACATGAGGAGGTATGGAGTTACTGATCTTGTCAAGAATTATACTTTTTTTATATATTTTTTTTATATATATATTTCTTTATTTATTTTTTAAATTAATTAATACGATTATAACATTTTTTTTTGTTTTTTAATTTTAGGTGAAAGTAACTGTGCTGGACAAGAATGACAGCCCACCGGTGTTCCGTGATGCAACTCTATCGTTCAGCGTAAGCGAAGACCTTGGCGCTGGCCACACAGTTGCGACAATTCGTGCCACCGATCCAGATACCCTGGGAACTCTGACCTACACACTGATCAATGGTGACGATGGTAAATTTTTACTCGAACCGGACACGGGTAAATTGCGCCTAAAGGACGCCCTGGATCGTGAAACCAAAGATGTTTATCACCTGATTATACGTGTCACCGATGGTGTACAGCATACAGAAACCACTGTTACCGTACAGGTGAGTTGCAAACCAAAGTGAAGGTCCTTTTTTTTTTATTTGTTCCTGCAGCCGCTTTTCGTTTTTCATTAAACAGAAAATAAAAAGAAAACAGTCGTATGCCCTCTCCTCGTCGTAGCAAGAGTTGGCTTTATTTGGATTCGGTATGCGTGGTTCAAAAGTAACCTTAAAGGCCAACCAGCACTACACATATGGTGCTCTCTGCTACCACGCTCGTTTAAGGAGACTGATTTCGTTCTTCCTGGGCCAGTATTTTTTTTTTATTTTGTTATTATCTGCGATGCGATTGGCGCTCTTTTGTTATTCTTTTCCTTTCCATTTTGTTTATATTTTTTATTAATTTCTTTGCCGGTTTTGGTAATTTGATGCTCGGCGTGTTAAGAGACCGCCTCAATGGTTTTTCGGTTTCAACCTTTTTTGCACCTCCTCGAGTTGGAAATGGAACTAAGGGGATACGCGTACGGTTCCTGTTTTGGTCTGGTCGACGTCGACATCGACGTCTCGAGCTCGCACTTTGATTTTAAGTGAGCGATAAAAAATATGTTTAATGTATGAATATGGATTACAAGCTTCGAGCGTGTGTTGGTGTTTTATATTTTCTTTTTTTTTATTTCAAGCTGAAAATATGTAGATTTACTTGGGCGATAAAAAGATCGAAAAATCATACGAAACTGGAGGAAGAAGGAGACGAAGAACAACAAGTTTAGCTCAAGGCGACAGTATTTCTTTTCTGTTTTTTTTTTTTGGTTCTTTTTCTGTTGGTTCTTTTTGGTGGGCATTGTTTTTTTTTTGGCTCCATTGCGAAGATATTTGTGTTGGAGAATGTGGAGATACAAGTAAATTAAATTTACGTGAACCCCCGGAAAGCAAATGTCATTTAAAACACTTCTGAATGAAGGTGACATTTATTACTTACGTGGTCTTGGGTAGCTACAAGTTTTGAGTGAGGGTATCCTGCTCATTTGCGGGGGCTGCCTAAAATATCAATTAAGAAGTAATTTGGAATTATTCAAAGAAATAAAATTTCGTAAGATTTTCTTCTTCAAATTAACAAATGGTTTTCTTCTTATTGGTTAAAATTTTGCACTTTTTTAATTTCTTTTAAAATGTTTTCAGTTCCACATTTTTCTTTTCAATTACTTTTTGAAGATTGTATATTTAAATAAAAATAGCGCCTTATTAGTTCACCATTTGGTCTAATTTTTTTGCATTAAAAAAAATCGTTTCGACGTGCGCGTCGGGCGACTAATTTTTGCATTGTTTTCAGATTAATGAGCTTCAAGATTCTTTAGCATTTCTTATTGGCCAGTAGCTTGAAAAAGAAACTCTGTACTTGTCAGATTGGCTGATCTTAGCGACCACAGCAAACCGGACGACCTGGAAACGATTGTACCGAGAACTGTGTATGCTATTGCAACATCATCTTCCAGTCTAATTTCATCAATTTTCGGCAGTTAAAACTCGTTTATCATGGTTTTATATCGCTCGCCAGTCACAGTACCGGGTGAAATGATTTTTCGTGAATGAAAAGTGGATTCTAAGAACCCGAAAACTGCAAATTTTGTTCGTTTACAAAACTGCTAAGATCAAAATGAGACCCTAGAATTTCGGCCGAAAATCGTTTGTCCCATTATTGAGGTTCAGGAGAGCGTGAGCGTAGTCTAGATGTGATAGACTATCTGAGATTTCATCTTCAGTTGTTTTACTTAAACAAACTGTACGTCGTCTAATGCACTTTGAAGAATCATCCGGCCCCTTCCAGGCACTTGTTGTTCCAGCCTTATCTAGGCAAGTAATTTGTGTCCCTTGTGGCCCTTAACTTGTGTCCTCCAGATAGGATGATACATTTAAGGACACATTTTGTGCAAAAACCAGTTTGTTTCTTTTTTCTAAGGGGCTTGGTCAAGGGAACTTGTTTGCCTCAAAATCTTCAATATTTATATACCATTTGTCGAAAGTGAACCCAGTGAAAAAATTATGGTATTATATTTGGTGTTCTATTTTTTACTAAGCACCGTCTGAAAAGGTCTTCGTTCACCATGTTTTAAACACTTCGTTGTTGTAACAGCTGCCTAAGCAGTTAGCCTATCTATCAACCAAATTTTTTAATAAATTTTTGACGTTTTCACACTTATTTAGCGAATGCTTTTGTCTTTGTGTACTTGAATCGTCTTTGGAAACACACCACATTTGAAAAGGTGAATTTTTGAGCTGTTCTAAGCAAAAAAGCAATAACGTATCGTATTCATAAGTCAATTGGACCTTGTAAGCAAACAACCCGAATGACGTAAATTCACTTAGCTAAATGAAGGAACGATCATTGATGTATTTCAAATGCTCCCTTAACCAGAATAAATGCTTCAAGAAAGTTTATTTCAGATTATTCGAAAGTCCACATCTTCTTCATAATTCAAGAAAAAAAAATATTGTGCAATTTTGATGTCTTCTCAAAACTCAAGTCTATCGTTCAACACCTGCCTTTTTTTCTAAACACTTTTTTTGCTACCCAAAACCTGAATGTGATTCAAAGTTAATTATAAAATTGGTTAAAAGAAAACCAATCCTACGTTACTAGGATTATGTTTTATTTTTTGAAGACGTGATCTTCAAAACACAAAAAGTGATAATATATCAATTAATGGAAAATAAAATACTGCGAATTAAGTGAATGCAAATAAGTCCCAATCCAGACTTCAACCATCGCACAATCGAAACGAAAACTAATCTCAGATTCAAAACAAGCCCACTGCTCTCAGAGTAGAATTCAGTCATGATTTAGAATCCCCTCTGACGAAGCTTAGTAAAAAACATTCTTTTCGATAGAAATTTAATATTTCTTAAAAAAAAACAAACTCAAGTTTCTAAAGAATTTAAACTGTTGTACCAAAAGTCATAATCGCCAGCAAAACCAGAACTCCAGTAAAAAAAAAACAGTATACTAAATGACAGACAGAGAAAAAGGTTCGCATTTCTCAAACAAACCTTCGGTCCATCGGAAAGAATTCGAAACCATTCAACTGTTCCTTTCGAAATTGTTCAAATACGTTGTGCAACTGCTGCATCATTCAATTTCTTATCATTTGATCTCCGAAATCACTCGGGAACAAACCCACAGAAACAAAACAAAGGAACCCTCAAACATCAAGACTCAAATACGTCTCGAATGAGATATCAATTGGAATCCAAAGTATGGCATTATTTGATGTTCGCTTTCATATAAACCTCAAACAAAGATATTTCACTGCATTTTCTAAGTTATTCACCTGCGTACGAGTATACCAACCGAATGCGGTACAATTTGATTGAAGCTGGTTAAAAACTGTCGAGCAGAGCAAGAACCCGGCGCGACGACGAGTCTCCACCACCACACCAGCGAATTCGCTTAAAGACCGCAGACAAATGTTTGTTGTTCTGAATTGTAAATGAGTTCAAGTTTGTATTAATTTTTTTTTCGACTACGAGTTTCGCTTGCACCCAAGCAATCGGCATCAGCATCAGCATCAGCAACAGCATCAGGATCGATCGATCGATCCATGTCTTGATGCCGCAATTCCAGAAGTTAAAAATTCCCCCAATCTTCACCGGCACTCGTGCTGGAGCTCTGCAAAATTATCGCCTTATGGTCATTATTCAAAAGAGAGAGAGATGCTACGAGACTACCAGTTCGAAATCAGATTTTTGGCTGGATTTCGTCATCGTCCTCATGGACACAAGGAATTGTGACATGAATTCAGAATGAGCAATATGGCTGACTGGTAGGCCTTTTGCCTGGTTAAGAATTTACTAATTTTTTTTTTGTTTGTTCTTCTTTGATTACAGGTTACAGATACAAACGACAATCCGCCAGTATTCTCGGAAGCTGTGTACTCATTTGACATACCAGAGAATGCACCGCGAGGCTATCAGGTCGGTGTTATCGCGGCAACGGATCCAGATTTGGGTAATAACGCAATGGTCTCGTATACGGTAATCTCCGATTGGGCTAATGATGTGTTCAGCTTGAATCCGCAAACTGGTGTCTTTACGCTGACAGCTCGTCTCGATTATGAGGAGGTAAGCGAATAAATTTGACTTGACTCCTGTGGTCTTACCTTTCTTTGGAAATGATTAACGAAACAAATTCCGCATGTTCCAATGACAGCCATTTCCTCTTCGTTTGATCTTTTTTAATTGCAAATAAAATTAAGTTCTTTTTGTATTTGTTTTTTTTTTCAGGTGCAACACTATATACTGGTTGTGCAGGCGCAGGATAATGGCCATCCGAGTTTATCGACGACATTAACCGTTTATTGCAACGTGCTTGATTTGAATGATAACGCGCCGGTGTTTGACCCCATGAGCTATTCAAATGAGGTCTTCGAGAACGTCTCGATTGGAACGCCAGTGGTCACAGTCAGTGCCACAGATATTGATTCGGGTGAGAGCTTAAAATATTTATAGCGCATAAAACATAATTTAAGGAATCCGAAAAAAAACAAAAAAAATGACATAAAAACAATTTGAAAGTGGTTCAATGTGTGGCTGGCAGGTAGATTGTTGAATCACTTAGCCTCTGATAAATATTCAATTTGAAGTTATATGCAGAGACAAAAGGTAAGTCTGTTTGTCTGTCTGGCTTGACATAAATGAAGGTATCGTTATCTCTTTTGTCATAAATGTGAAGGGAGATGCGAATAATTTTTTGATTACCGCTCGCTTGATTGAACTTAATGCGTGAGAACCATTTCAAAGAGGCAAAGGTCGGCCCAGAAGAGCCGAATTGATAATGGGATTGTGGGATAAATAATTGAAAACCAAGCTTAGTTGATGTGCGGCATTAAAATTGAAATGGAAGCTCTTATGAGTTATTTATCTCTGGAGGATAATACTTGAAGAATAGGTTGATTAGTGCTTTAGGTTTCTGTTATTCTTCATATTAACTACTCGTAGGTTTTTGAAGATTTAAGCTGTTTTCACAGGTTTTTATGATCAATGACATCTTAAGCTTTTGGAAAGAGTTTTCAAAGTCATTTGGTCTTCTTATTGAAGTTTGTGCGAGCCTAATTAAGACCCTCGTCACGAACGTTTAATACAGAAAAATGTATATTGTTGAATTCATGGAACTTCCATTTATTTAAGACAAGATTAATTACTCAAGTAATAGATAGAATAGATTTCAGCAGGTTTGCTGCCAACTAGACCTTTACGTTGTCTGCACGTAACACAAGGAATACTTTTCAGTTCAACACACTCTCAATTTCAGTTCAAACTGGGATCTAAATCTAAAGTAAAGTGTATAAGATTGATTTAAAAAGATGTTCTTAAATGCAAATATCGATAATTAAAAGCAAGTGGAGCTTCACACTAATTACCAGACTGGAAACTGGAGATAGTCTAACGACAACAACTAAGTTTGCAAATAGGATAGTTTCCAGTGGCTTCTTTTATATATTATACTGAAGGCTACAGGCCTCCTGTAGATTACCTCAGGCAAGAGTTTTACTTATTCATATGTCAGCTTATCGGCTGAAAGTAATATCCAAGGAGAATAATGCTTCCGTTCCTGGAATTAATATCGGACACCGGTACCGGTACTGAGAATTGAGTCGGCTTGGCCCAAGGCTTGGCATGCTAGTCTTCTTTAAATTTTTTTTTTAATGGCTTTTAAAACAGACCTCGTTGGCGAAGCAAAAGCTTGTTCCAAACTCCAGTTTATCTTAGTAAAGAAAAATCAATCGATATTTGGTTGGTGACTTTAAGATGACCGATTGGATTTATTTTTTCTTTCTTTTTTTGGCAATTGTTGAAAAAAAATGGTTGAAATCATAAGAAAATACATAAAGGACTATCCGTCATTTGACTTCAAATGCGAGAATTTAGTTTTTAAGTAAACAAAGGAAATTTGTTCGTAAACTTGGTTCGGAAGCGAAAAATAAATTGAAGATTGACTTGCAGTACAAAAATTCCAACCTCATTTAATTATCAGCAGTGATGACATTGAAGCTTTAGGATAGAAATATATATTTAAATAACTACCCTCGTTTAACGCCTAACTCATCTTTGCCGCTTCTGTCACAAATGCACTGGTAACATCACGTTTCATTCCTCCAATTGTGTCAATATCATCATATTATATTGACGGAATCGTATGACAGCGCATCATCTTGTCTTAACCCTTCCACGATATCGAGGGTCGTTTGTCGGATCTTTACCAAACATAATGGAGCAGCGTGAGTTTTCCACATTCAAATTTTGGTCAATGGTGGACCTCTCTGGTCTAAAGCAAAAGGCTGGTTCTTCTGTAGGAGCTGCCGTTTTGAGAGTCTTCCTCCGCAATAAAAACATTCTGAATTATTTGATCTTAATAGCAGCTTCACTCTTAATCTCACAAAAAGTCTAAGCTAGCAGGTTAATCTAAATAATTAAGATAAATAACCATTTCCATGACTAAATGAAATCAAAGGAGAAAGCACAAAGTAGTCATAAATCTTTATGTGAAACCAAACCGCATTAAAACCATTGACGACACATGATAAATTCTGTTTCCTATTCCCAGTCTTACGCACAACATATTTGTTGAGGATTTTACTAGCTTTTGCCGTTCTCCTTTAACGTATTCAAATACCGAAATATCTCATTTATTATAATTAAAACCACTAAAGGCACCATGCTAGTTCGTCTGCGATTTGTAAATCAAATCAGTTCCCATTAGCCATCATCATCTTCACAAAAACGTGCATATTAATCAAAAAATCCCATTCTCCCGTATCCCCACATTTACCGTATTCTATGGAAATTTGAACAAATTTTTGGCCATTCTTCATCAAACGAACAGACAATGGTCCCCCACCTGAACGTCATCAATCAATTCTGTCAATTTTTGCACCTGCATACCTTTTTGGACACAGCCTTTCCCTTTGCGTTAATTACACAAGAAATTAGCCTAATAACCGTTCAATAGGAAACTACAAAACCAGTAATTACCTTAGCCTTTCATATACATCTGTCAAGGAGCGGGCGACGGATGCACGACGTGGAACGTGTCTGCCGCAGAAAGTACAAGAAAGAAAAGTTTGTACCTCAACTCTTTCGTTGGAAATTTTTCTCTGAAAACACACTACGGAGTGAAAACAAAACAAATATTTAACTTAACTGACAAATGAATGTACAAAAATATATATTATTACCACAAAATAATGGCGTTGACTTGTGCAATTCCTATAATTTCCATACCTCACCTGCAATGACCCGTAACCACCGCCACCGCAACCGCCGCCGCCTCGGTTGCTGCAGAGAACTTCGCCCAGAAAAGTGTACATTCACTTGGCGTACACGGGAAGTGTACTTTTCTTCTGGTAGATGTATTGCTGCTTCAAAATCACAACGATCTATCATTATCTTCATCAAGTCTCGAATGATGTAATCCAAAGGGGGTATCATCCTGAGGGTTGGGGCCGAGCAACAGTGGTCATCATTATGCGAGTACAACTCGAGAGATCAGGGCGCATGCTGTGATTTTCCTGAATGAAAAATCATACGAAATCAATAAATTGATTAACAATTGATAGCTGAGAATATTTATTTTTTTTATTCATTTGAATTGGCCGTTGAATATAAATAAACAAACAAATTAAGTCTTCGAACCGAAGTAATCGGTACACCTCTGTTTTTTTTTTTTTGTTTAAAGAAAAATTCATGGTTTAACTGATTTGTTTTATTTTTTTTTAGGAGATAACGGGCGGATTGAGTACAGCATAACAGCGGGTGACGATAATGATGATTTCGAAATTGCACAAAACGGTACAATTCGTACGAAACGTGAACTCGATCGTGAAGCAAAGAACTCATACAATTTGGTTGTGACCGCAAGAGATTGTGCCAAGGAGCCCCAACAACGGAAGTTATCCTCAACGGTGCAGGTAAGATGATGTTTTTGTTGTTGTATTTTTCATATTTCTATATCGCTTCAATAACTTATTACAGCAGAGAGAGATTTTTTTTTTAATGTTTTCACGAGTAAAGATATTAATTTTATGATCATCATGATTCGCGCTATTGGAGGCACAAGTTATCTCCTCTTGGTTTTGTTATTTTTCTTCTGGAGTACAGATAAAATAATTGCATTAGAGACAGAGAAATATCGTGACTTGGATTTGGTTGCGATTTTTTGGGTTGATAAAATTAGTCAGGTTATGAGTTGTGAATTTCATCGATAAAAAGGTTTAACCTTTAGTTTTGGTATTCCGAAATTGATGGTGGTGGGAAGTGAAACGGATGACTTTAGTTGCGATTGGGAATAAGGAAGTATTGCATTTATTGGAAAAGATTCTAGCGTATTGATGTACTCATTATTGAGCCATGGACTCCTTCATTTCAGAAATCCAAAAGTAATGACAATAGTGTAACAGTCAAAATTGTATGTATTTAAAATCAAAGCATTTAGTCGTATAGCTTTTGAACAAATAACACTTATCTTGACTCGCGTAAAATTCTACCAAAATAGCCATCACCCCTCTTTTGTCTTCAAAGTCCTTATCCATGAGGTGCTCCTCTGCGAGTATTCGAACAATACGAAACCGCTTCTTGAATGACAGCTATCGCCATCTCAGATTTGTATGTTGTGCCTAGTCTTGGCCAAATAGTATTCCAAGCTCGAATTTGTCTCTCAATTAATTTACGTAGTAAGTGCCTGATATACTTTCTCGATAATTTACCATTTAAGTTACCTCGGTTACCTTAAATACGAACTCATAATGGTTTTCGACTTTGAAGTTCTTCAGTATTGTTAATGAAACTAAGGTGACCAGCCTGATATAACTTCTCTCATGTTCAGTCTTCAATCAGCTGGTCCAATTTCACATTTTCTTTGATTTAAAAAAAAAAAAACAACTGCGAATGTGTCTTTGGAAGACTTTGCCAAGACTTTGTTTTTGATTTGGTTTCGTTTTTGAATAATGTGAGGTTTCCATGTTAGTTTGTTGTCTATTAGTATGCCTAGATATTTCGCTGAGTTGTCAAGAATAATTTTTTTGTTGTTAATAGTGATGTCTTGAGGTTTATAATTCCTTTTCGTCGTGTATATTACTTTGACTGTTTCTTCTTCATTAATTTCAACACTGCATTTGTTGAACCAGTCCATTGCTTTGTCCAGCGTTTGGTTTGTTTGATGTGTAGTAGCTTCTAAACAAGAGTGTGAGGAAAGAATTACTGTGTCGTCTGCGAATGTTGCTAGTATGGAGTCCTGTATAAGTGGCTTAGGTATGTCCGCAGTAAAAAGTAGACACAGGATAGGACCTAGTACACTAACCTGCGGAACCCCTGCTTCGATTTCATGTAGGTTTGAATGTTCGTCATTATATTGCACGTAAAAGAGTCGATTGTCCAAGTAACTTTTGATGAGTTTGTAGTAGTCACTACTACACTCGATGAACCTGTTGAATAGAAGTGTGATTTTGTCGAAATCCAAATTGGTGGTCCGGAATAAGATCTTTCTGTTTTAGTGATTTGTTGATACGGTCAAGCAGGAGTTTTTCGAATATTTTCAAAACAATCAGTAGTACACTAATTGGCCTATAAGATGAAGGTCTTTACCTCTTCGGGATTGCTATTATTTTGGAAACTTTCCATACTTTTGGAAAGTAGTCAAGTCTTAAAATGGCATTGAAAACATTTCTAATAAATATAATGGCTCTATCCGAAAGTTTTTTTTTAAAATTTCTCCTGTTATAAGGTCATACACAGGTGATTTTTAACATTTTAGACTGTTTTTTATGTAGTGTTTTATTTCGTTGGTTCGTATTTTCTTTATTGTCATTTTCGTGAATTTGGAGATATTTCTATCTGGTAGTGACATGTTTCGTCTGTTGAAGCCATTGGTGAATGTTGTTTTAAAATATTCAACTAAAGTTTTTGCTTTTTCGGTGTCTGTTCTGGCCCAAGTACCATTAGTTTGGTACCATTAGTTTGGTTTGTGGTTAATTTCCTTTTTCATTTTTTTTTTCAGCTTCCATAGCGAATAGTTTGTTACTTGAGTTGCTGTGAGATTTGTTGAGAATGTATTAACATGTTGGTTGTTAAGTTCTTTGAGGAGGTCTTTGAGTTCCGTGGACGATTTGTTGTAATTTGGTTTGTTCAGTGGTGATCTCCTACATTGCCAAATCTTTCGTAGTTTTCGATTCTCTTTCATTTTTTGTCGTATAGTTTTTGGTGCGAAAGAATTTAAGTTTGTCGGTTTAATTTCCGGTGTTGATCCAGTTGCTGCTAGGTGTGTTGTGTTATTTAAGTGTATAATAGCATTTTCAATGTCATGGTGTGTCTTAAGAGGAATCCTCGGGTCAATTTTCTCTTCAATTACTCTTCCAAAAGCGTCCCAATCAGTTTTATGGTTGATCAGGGAAGGGATAGGGCATCGTACTTTTGCAGTAGTAGAGTATTCAACTATAATAGGAGAATGGTCAGATGAGAGTTCAAGACAGGACCTTATGCTTAATTGAGTATGATTAATGTTCTTTGTAATGCAGAAGTCAATGAGATCTGGCTTTTTCTAAGTGTCACTTTTCCACTAAGTGGGCTCGCCTGTGCTTATAAATTTGCAATTATTTTCTGTTATTGCCTCCATTAGATTTTTTCCTTTTTTGTTATTTAGTATTGCGACCCAATCCGCGTGTTTCCCGTAAAGTCGCCTCCTGCAATAAAACGCGGGCCCAATGTTTTGTTGTAGTCGGATTACTGTCTGGAAGAACGTTGAATCTAATGTCTTGTCTAATTATTATTGCTGATCCTCCATGGGCTCGTCCGATAGGGTGATAAGTGTGGTTTAAATAGTATTTAGGTATTTTTATAAAGCTTTTGTTAGAGAAGTGGGTTTCTGTAATTAGTAAGATGTCGATGCAGTTATCAATTATAAATTGTTTTAGTTCAGAGACTTGTTAGTTGAGTCCGTTTGCGTTCCATACGACTGTTTTCAATTTTGTATTATTGTCCATTTATTTTTGTGATTAAAAGAGTCAATATGTTCATCATATTGGTTATTTGTGATATAAGCTGCTTCATCATGTTTTTTAGTTCTGATAGATCGTCTAAGCATTTTGGTTCATTTAACGATCTTTGAGTGTTTGATGGTCATTGTTGAATTTTCCGCAACTCATCGAAATTTTAATACGAGAAGCTAGGATTCGTTGCGTAACTTCCTCATCGGACTTAACAACGTTGTTTTCGTTTTAATTCAATTTGATACGCTATTTTTTCTTTAAGTCTAAATTGGAAAATTTCCTGCTGGGAAGCATTTATAAATTAACAACCACCTGCAGCCTTATCCACTCCGCCAATAGAGAGTCCTCAAAATTGTCCAGCTTACACTTAAAACACAATCTTTCACATCTCATTAATTTGGATAAAAGTCAATGATTTTATCATTTTATCTGGCCAGCTTGACTAATGCAACAATTCCATTAGGCTTAAGCAAACACCATGAGAGTTATTTATTCATGTGAACAGCAGTTAATTGGGTAAAAAGCGACAAAACTCCATTAGGACAAGTCTCTCACTTAGGTAGGTTGCATCAAATCTCTATAATGGCGACACTCACTATCCCATTTGCGAGTGCGCAACACTTCACAAATCCCCCAACAAAGTGTACTACGAGACCACTCCAGTAATCATCGATATGCAACTCCATGAAACCAGAAATAATTCCATTTCTCCCGCAAGCAGACACCTCCAGAAGCAGGCAACGCATGCAAATACCAACGACCAAGACCAACCAGAGACGAAAAGAAGTAGATACCTAGAACAAGAATAATAACAAGATACGATCCGTATCCTTGTGAAAAATAATGAAGATATCACAGAAATAAATGGACCCGCTTTCCTATTAGACCCGGTCAACAACTGGTTGACGTCGGCATCAATGTGCATATTAATCCTATGGCATAAGACCATGCACCGTCACCTCCGCCTGGTTCTCCTTCTAGCCAGCCAGGTGAAGACTTCCTGTTGTCCAGCAGTCAGTTGGCACTGGTGAAACAGCTCTCTCGTCGTCGAATAAAATTCGCGAAATATATTTTATTTGCGCTGCTTCTAGTGCTCGCCGAGGCCCCATGGACAGAGGCTTCCTCTTCTATTAATTTCTTGAATTTCGGTCGTTTGCTATTCCCAGAGCTGGACACCACTGCCGCTGATGATCGTCATTATCATCAGGCGAGTGTGTCTCGCAGTGGCGGTGTTTGTTTTTTTGTTTTTTCACCCAAACCTGGAGAATTGGAAATGGCCATTTCTTGGTAACACGCTTTGTGTGATAGTGGGCTCATTGGTCGTTGAGGTGATGGTATGGCCATTGGCGGCCAACCAGCGGCAGAACGAATGGCTCTTGGGTTCTAAAGCAGGCACCAGTGGTTGGCTTATCTTATCCTTAATGCGACTTTTCGATTCTTCCCACTGAGCGTGCGTCGTCGTTGCACACAGTTGTGTGTTGCGAATTTAAATGGTGCACTTGAGAGTGGTGTGCGTAGGGGATTGTAGAGAAATAATTTATTGAATTTTTTAAGGTAATTAATTTAAGGTGAATTAAAGTGTCTGCCAAACTGAAATGGTAACACATTCTTTACGCACGCTGTTGTGCTATTTTGTGCGAATCAAGGGATAGGTTTAAGTCATTGTTGTGAACGAATGTGAATCGCGTGCAAGGGACAACGAGAGTAGTTTAAGGGAAGATTAAAAAAAAAGAAATGCCATAATAGAGTTGGGTTTGGCTTTTATAATGAACAAGGTGTTTCGGAATATTTTGCACGACTAAGTTTGACAGATTGACGTAAATAATAAAGAATTATACCGCCCTTCTATTACGAAGACGGCTTTGGCGGCTAAACAATCCCCTCAAACAGGTTACCATATTTCTCGTGTAGCCTACAGTAGTTGGAAAAATATTTTGGTAAAAAAAATTGCCGATTTGTATTTAAAAAAAAAATTTTAAATTTATATTTATTATTAAAAATAAATTTTAAATAAATATATTTTAAATATATTTAATTATATTTAAATTGAAAATTTTTACCATTCAAGGAGTTTTGCGAAGATTGAAATAAAAAGTAATCAGATAATGCAAGGTAAGGATGTGGCAAAACATCCCAACAAAGCTCCAATAATTTTTGCCGAGTGACCAAAGACGTGTGTCTTTGTCATGATGAAATACAACACCTTTTCGATTTGTCGATTCGGGCCGCTTTTCCTCAACTGCATTGTTAAATTTTGTTAATTGTTCAATGTAGACATCTTAACTGATCGTTCGGTTGGGTGGTAAAAGTTCACAGTTATCCCACCAAACTGAGAACATAACATTCTTTTGATGAATATCAGCTTTTGATGTTGTTTGAGCTGGTTCATCTGGCTTGCTCCACGATCTTTTCCGATAGACATTGTTGTAAAGAACCCATTTTTCATCACGTTATCAATTGTCTTAAAAATGGATCATTTTCATTACATTTCTTTCACAAATCGCCAGATGTTAATGCGTTGTGTTAAATGATTTTCTTTCAGTTCATGAGGAATGCATATACCTAGTTTTCGTCCAAAGGAAAGTTGTTTTAAGCGATTTTCAATGCATTTATGTGATACATGAAGGCTCTCTGCAATCTCATGTGTTCTACTGTGATAATCCTCATCGATTATTGCTTTGATTTGGTCGTCATCAACTTCAACTGGACAACCAGAGCGTTTTTCATCTTTGAGTGAAAAATCACCAGAACGAAATTTGGCAAACCAATTTTGACACGGCCGTTCCTTTAAAGCTTCGTCACTATAACAACAGCACATAACTTTTCGTGAGCTTTGCGATGCGTTTTTTTCTCTCCGGAATAAAAATCAACAGACGCCAAGGAAAAACTACACAACTGATCAAAAAAATTATTTTACTGATTGACAGTTGAAGTACCAACTATCAAACAACAAAACGTGTTTGACATTTCGATTACGTCAGCAAACCTAAAAATTCAAAAATTGTATATTATTAGGAAAAAGGTATTTTGACAAAACATTATCGTTAATAATTATTAATAAAAAATGGTCTGGTACGTAAAATAAACGAAAGTTAATGCATAATTTAATAGAAATCGGCATGGTATTGAGTTTACCAAATTCTGGAGAGTCTGAAGAGAAATTTCCTTCCACAAGGTTAAGACCTCAGCGATTGTCTCATCGCACGTTCCTTTCAAACATGAACTTCTTTTTCGATGTATATAGGCCCGCACATTCTCTTTAATTTTTGAATCCGGGCTTTGAGGTGGCCATTCTTATGTTTTTACACCCACTACTCTTAGAAAATTGGTTACCATCTTGACTTTGTGAGAAGGTGCGTTGTCCTGTTTCAAAATAAATGAGGGTCCAATCAATTTGTCACCTGATCTTTGTTCATCATTCCCTTGAACTGTACCAAGTCTCCGGTGCCATTGAAGGAAACGCATTTCCAAAACATATCGGTGCCACCACCATGGGGTACTCGTTCACACATAGGTGTCACTTTTTTCGCATTTTCCTAGGAATTCTGCTCCCGGGCTCCCGACCCGTGCAGAGTCTCTGCCTGATCCGTGATGGCTTGATCCGCTGGGGGCTGTGATAAGAAGATCTGGAGCAATAATGCCGAGCCAGTGTAGTTGTCATATTTGGATTTTTGGACTGCATCTATATCTTGATACAGCTCAGTTCGCGATTCGGCCTCCTCGCATTCGGCACAAAATATTCGATAAAGAAATTTCCTTTTATTTAACGTCTGCTCTGCTTTCCTGCTTGTCGTCCATCACTCGGCCTCATACAGTATAACTGGCAGGATCTAGAGCATACATTTAAGTGTAAAGAAGACCGGCTTTGAAGTAGATAAAGAGATATTGAGTCTAGACATGAAATTCGTTAGCCTTAGCGGGAATATTTGGTCGATTGTCAATCTGCCGAGCCGGAATCCACACTGCTACGTGCCGAATAGTGCGGTTATAGAAAGGCTTCATACGTTCACACTGTACATAGGATAGGATCTTATATACGAAATTAAGCAGTGATATGTTTATACAAGACAAAGGATCGGCTTTCTTGAAAATCGGGCATATAGAGCTGGAGTCATGAGGCATGGCTTCTTTCATCCATTCTTGTCTAATAATTTGGTGCATGCACTCTACTAAAGTATCGCCACTATGCTTGAAAAGCTCGGCTGGTAGGCCATCAGAGCCGGCGGCTTTGTTGTTATTCTGAAGCTGAAGCGCTGCGCTCTACATAACAATACTTTCATCAATAACTCGTTCATTTGGTATTTAATCTTATCAAATGGAACTCAACTTGTTTCTTATGGGGTATGCGGTAAAAAATCATGCAAGTTAATGCTGAAGTACTACAAGGTAGCCACGTAGGATCTTTGCTTTTTATATTGTTCTTGAATGACTTGTATTAAGTGTGACTTGCTGTACACTGATCACCTAGTGGTGATTTTCTGAACCCTTATCGACACAAAATAAAAGCTCCAAATCTTTTTATTCAATTCTGTTTAGAGAAATGAAAAAAAGGAATTTTTCAAACGATCATTCTTAATCAAAAGTATCACAGTTTAGCGGTTTTTTGATTTTTCTGTAGAATTATTTTTGAAAGGTATGATTTTATGTTTCCATCTTTTTTGACAACTTCATGGGAGAAATACATTTCAAAGCGACTGCACATTCATTTCGAATTCGTAAATGAAAGAAGAACGGGCATCGGAGGCTTTTCTTTCTTTGCGTACAGTACCCTAAAAAGTGTAAATTTAAGGACGAAAGATAAAAGGAAGGTATTAATAGGGGGTCTGTTGAACGAGTGTTCTTTTCTTAATTTTTGATTCCAAGTTTCGATGACCGTTAATACCATATTGTCAACAAACTTACTTTTTCATCTGAATTCTTAGATCCCTCTCAACTCTCAAAAAAACTTTGTACAGTAAGGTGTATTTTTTTTAATCTTTGAATTTTAACCATTGTCGCTGTATGGATGTGTCTTTTGCCTCACAAGCTGCCTTCGTAGACCAAGAACCTAAACCTATTTAGAATCACCCTGTACTGTCTATTGAGAAATAATATCAAAAAATCCCTCCAAAATGCACACAATCTGTGCTAATGGACTTGACTTCGTTTGCCCGCACTCTGCGAGAGTCTGGGGATATTGAACCGGGTATCTCTGCATCTTGCACTCGGAGAGTAAGTGGCAGATAATCTTTCACAGTCACAGATACATGTTGCGATTATTAATGAAGTTGTTTGCTATAAACATGTTGTTGGGTTATGCTGCTGCTGCATCTTTAAGGCGGTTGAGGTCGCTTGCTTTGCGACTTTTTCCCCTCCTTTTATCTGCGCTCAGATTCAACTACGATACAAAATTAAATCAATTTGGCAAAGGAAGATATCTTATCCTAGCGCTTGGAGATTCTGTTGCGAAACCGAAACTAAATAGAAATAAACGCAACCAATCTTGGAGTTGATGTTTTGAGATTTATCATTAGCGAGTCTCCAAGGACATGCGAGCTGTCGTTGCTTTATTTCTTTCTTCTAATTAATGAAAGAGGTTTTATGCGTTGAATTTTAATTCGAAAAACTTTCGAAGGGCTGTTGTTTAATCTTTTGGCGGACGCAATGCAAGCATAATGAATGCGAATTGATAGTGTAATTGTGAATCCAAATGTGATGTTCTTAAATTCATGTTAGAACTCTAAGTACTCCTCTTAAGAGGATACGATTTAATTTAATTGATTTTGTTTAAAAAAAGGATAAAAAACGGAAATAGATAAATGGCAGGCGGCTGGGTTTTGGAAAGAAACCGCAACATGCAAAGTCTGTATGTTCTGAAGCGTGGGCATTTGAAACCAAGTTAGACGGGAAGTTAATTTTTGCAATTCATTTTAAAGTAGGCAGCTGATGGTGTGCATAATAAGATAAAAACCTGGAAGGGAACTGATGCAGGAGATCAGCAGGGATAAGATTAGTCTTACAATCATAATCAGCAATGCATTCATTAAGGGCTCTCGTTGATAAGATGAAGAAAATGCACTAGAAATACCACACTTGTTTATGGAAAATAAATTAGGTGTCTCGATAAAATGGTATGTGATGTTGAGAGCATTATCCATTTCTGGTACACCATTCCCATTTGCATCGTGTCAGTTACGGATCCTGATTGGATTAAAATAAGAAAAAATATATATGGCAGGAAACTCGTGATTCTCTTGCTTTGAGCGAATAGAAACGACTTAAAAATTTGTACACAGCACTTCGAAATTCCGACTTCTTAGCCATTTCAAATAATTTTTCACACTTCACGTGGTTTGGCAGAAAATCTGGACAAAGTGAACAAGGACGGAGTGGAAGAAAACGCCTTATAACGTCGCTCTTTTCAATAATTTTCGTTCTAGGAACTTTGCTCTTTTTTGCATATTTATCCGATCATTTCCATTCCATTTCCCAATTTTGTTCTATCTTTTCAAATTTTGTTCTATCCTACAAAGTTCAATAATCCCAGAAACTCCATAGATGCCGACTGGAATCGCAAAACATAACCCTGCCGACACACTGATCGCACAGTTCGCGATTTTGTCATAAAATAGGAGTCAAAATTAAGACATGTAGATACGGAATATTCTGTGAAATGGAAGGGAAGAGAATGAAAGGGAAATGGTTGTTCAATCATTCGAAAAGAATACCTGATTTTGCTAGATAACACAGGAATCCCTGGATTCAAATGAAGGGCCAGCAAATCCTAAAGTGTGCATTGGCGACATCGGACGGAGTGGAAATTTTGGTCGAATTTTGACCGTTTCTGAGAAAGTTATGCCTGTTCCAATCTTTCTGTGTAGTGCCTATAAACCTGGGATGGTCACTTATCAGATGGTATTATTTTGAAGGGGTTTTTAAGAATCTTATAAAGGAAAACCATAGGTGACAGTCATTTGCGGATTTCGCAGGAATTGGCCATAAACTTATTTGTTAATTCATATCCCTATTTATTAACACAGATACTTTTTTTTTTTTTTTCTTACATAATATATATTTATTTAGTGATTTATTTAAATATTAATGTTCCTTGCTATTTGTACTTTTTCAATTTTTTTTTAAACTGTTTTTTAAATCGAATGTTATATTTTTTGAAGAATGTTATATTTTTCTTTACTCTTCGAATTGAAGATTTTCTTCCTTTTCAAAACGTTACATAGCAAATTATTTATTTAAATTAAATGCAAATAAATGTTTCAACAGAAATTTATTTAACTCTAATTACCTCGGTATAACAAGCCTTCAACATAATTTCCGAATTCGTTCCGCGAAATGCATCTGACAAAGCATAAGGATAGGTCTTTACGGTCCTCGGACTAGCTCATTATTTAACTATAATTTAATTTGATCTGAATTAAAAAGCCAGTCTCACAAAATTAAATATTTTCGTTTCAATATGGTTCATCCTTCTTTTACGAAGAAGTCTGTTACAATCTACTGCTAAAAAAGCAAAATTTCCAGCCTCATGAGGATAAATTTTTCTATACTTAGAGCCATTTAAAGCTGTAAAATGACTGAACAAGAAAGTTATGAAACAAAACTTCGAAGCCTAAAGGCAAACGTCGTAGCCATTAGTCGAACAAATATAAGTCTAAGGGAAAACCTTTGAAAATGAATCCATTAAAAAAGAAAAATTATTTCTTTCTCATCTTATTTTGAACCCTGAATAACGCTTTTATAAGATTTCAATCTTATCAACCTTCAATTAGCAAAATTATTGCATTAAGACCATCACTCAAGCTTCAGTTCGCACATCAGCTCTTTTGAATTTTAAGAATGCATTTTGATTGGAATAAGGAAAAGCCATGAGCTTTCGTCATCATTTACTTATTATTATGTCCTTCCTAATTTGAAACTTTTTTCATATTTTGCAGGTCACCGTTGTGCTGAAAGACGTCAACGATGAATCACCCATCTTCACGTCATCCAATGAAACATCTATAATGGAAAACATCGCCGTGAATACCGTTGTGATGGCCGTGAAAGCCATTGACCGTGATGAAGGCCGCAACGGCTACATTGAGTATATCCTCGCTGCCGAACAATCCGTTCCGTTCACACTAGGCCAAGTTGATGGCCTATTGCGAGTCTCTGGCCGTTTGGATCGCGAAATACGCTCCAGCTACGAACTGAGTGTAACGGCAAGGGATCGCGGAGAACCACCACGTTCGACGCAAACTCAAATCGATGTGAAAATTCTCGATGAAAACGACAATAGCCCAGTATTCGATCCAAAACAGTACAGCGCATCTGTGGCCGAGAATGCCAGCATCGGAGCGATGGTACTGCAAGTCTCCGCAACTGATATCGACGAAGGTTCCAATGGAAGGGTGCGATTTTCCATCGCAGCCGGTGACAACAATCGTGATTTCAGTATCAGCGAAGATTCCGGTGCCGTGAGGGTAGCAAAAAATCTAAACTACGAGCGAAAATCCCGATATGTGCTCACAGTACGTGCAGAAGATTGTGCAGCCGATATTGCTGGTACTACAGTCGAAACGCGATATGATACCGCCGAGCTGACAATAGTCATCACCGATATCAACGACAATCCACCGACATTCCTTGACTCACCATACCTGGCATACGTCATGGAGAATGTTATACCCCCAAATGGAGGCTATGTCATCACAGTGAAGGCCTACGATGCTGATACACCGCCATTCAATTCGCAAGTTCGATATTTCCTCAAAGAGGGAGATGCCGATTTGTTCCGCATAAATGCCTCAACGGGAGAGATATCCTTGTTGCGCGCACTCGATCGTGAAATGCAGGCCGAATACACACTCACCCTTGTCGCCATGGACACAGGTAAGTCGAGAAGTGCATTTGCACACGATACGCAAATTTAACAATTCGACCCCCAAGGGGATGAAATCTAAGCCACATAAAAATAAGCAGTTTCTCGAATCCATAACCATGAATTTGTGTTGCCTAGTCTCGTTTTCTCTCTCTCTCATATAAGGTGCACACACATTGCACATTTACAAATTACTGTAATTACCCGAACGTATTATCTTAAGGCCACAAAATTCCGGCATAAGAAGATGCGAGAAATCACGATTCTGATGTGGACCTCACCGCACAAGATTCACTCACATGATGCGCGCCCGCGTGCTTCTACGTACTCTGTACTCCTATCTATTTGCTGTAGCCTTTGGTTTTGTTTTCCCCCGATCCGATTCTTACCGCAGATCACAGATAACATGTTGCACAGTGTTTCGCTGGGCGCTGTGCGCGATGTGATATTTGCGTATTGCCAGGAGCTTTTTTCAAATTTGTCGTGTTCCTTCTTCAACCCAGTGTACCTACAAATGTGTGGAGTGCTCGCTGGCTCCCCCCTGAGTGATTATGCATTCCGAGTTGTCCCGTATGATGGGCATGGGATCCTTGCAGCTTCAAAATCCTACAAGGCGGCTTAAACTCAACCATTAGGGCGGAGTCAAAAAAAAAAAAAAAGTGAAACACAACCACCACCTTGGCGGCTTGGCGGCGCGTATATACATATCTCTACTACTCACATGGAGTGTGTACTTCGGGGCGCGATGCGAATATATCAAGTTCGAGTCGAGCATAAAAATGAGTACCAACTACCATAATTTGCTCCCCGCAGCCATTCTTTTGGATCGAGCTTCAATTTGAGTTGCGTTTCCTTCGCCATTTGCACCGAGAATGATTGTGTTCGTATCCAGCGATGCATCTGACACACAAGCTAAAAAAAAACAACACACAAAAAAAAAATAATATGAATGACGTCCTTTTGCATATAAAAATTATGTTCAAACTAAATGATGACTATAATGGTCTCTCGTGGAGATTTTATCGGTACACGATTGAAGCTGGAGCTCTCATTTGCATAAGAAATGAGATGGGCAGGGATTTCGGCTAAACTGTCATGAAAAATTTTTAGCAAGAAAGTATCTTTTTATGTTCAAATGTGTTTGACGAACGAGCAATCAATTAAAACCGGCTGCATTGCGATTACAGTCTAAAGTCATCTTGCGAGTTGTGCTCTTTAATTTGTAATGTTTGCCTTTAATCAACTTTAAGCATCCCTTCACTTGTTATCAGAGGATTGGGAGGCAATCGAGCCGAACGCATTTTTTTATGCCCTTTTGACAGTGGAATTTTGATAAAAGAGTTCTTGCTTGAAAGCTTTTTTATCACGGAAGATTTTTTTTTCATCAGTCTTAAGAGTTCAGAGGCTGTTGTAGAGAACTTCTGTTCTGTAGACAATTTCCTCATGGCCGGTTCGTTTGACCGACTTTGGTTATTCTATATTTTTTTAAAACATATTAAGTAAAATCGCTTCAAAGTCTCCAAAGGACGTTAAACTGATACATTTTACAGAACTGTGTACACGCAAGTTGCTTTTTGCAATAGATTTAAAATTGAACTTATTCTTAGCTTATCCTTTTAAGTTGACGAGCTGCGCAATAGGAATTTTTATCCGCATACAATTTTCTCCACAGTAAGATAAATGTTTTTGTAGTAGTTTGAGTACCTCATATGTATTTCGTTTCAATTCAATTGAATTCATTCAAGTAGAGCCCGAAATGGGACGGACGGATCAACTTGTTGAAAGTTTGGAAGATTTAGCTAAATACCCTGCTGTCAGTGTTATGCCTTCACAGCAGAGCCATCTACACATAAATCACTACAAATCACAACACGAACTCAGAGCCCTAGCCGACACAACAACCACTACAACAACGCCCAATGGTGGACGTACTAGGAGTTGAACCTAGGACCCGTCAACTATGAGACCTTCAGAATGAACATAGACAAAACCGTCATTGGTTAAGATGATTGATCTTGAGAGTCTGCAAAATAGAAGATGGTGGGTGGAAAATGAATGAGCTAGGGTTTTGGATTAATATTGCGGGGGCTAGTTAGGATGGAATGGATTTATTTCTTACCAGATTTGAATTTAAAATTCAGAACAATAACTTGACTTATAACATAATAAGACTACCGGTTGAAAATTTCGTTTTTGTTTTTTCAAAAATCAATGCTTTATTGAGGAAAAAAAGATATAAATTCAAAATTCAAAGTATTGCCCATCTCTAGCCACACATTTTTCCCATTTTTCTGGCAATTCATGGATACCCGTTCTGGAAAATTCGACCGGTTTGGCCGCAATCCACGAATCGATCCATTTTTTGACATCATCGAAATGACGGAAGTGCTGGTCAGCCAGGCCATGTTGCATCGATCGGAAGAGATAGTAGTCGCATGGCGTAAGGTCTGGACTATACGGCGCGTGGGGAAGGACATTCCATTTGAGCGTTTCAAGGAAAGTTTTGACGACATTTGCAACATGTGGCCGAGCATTGTCATGTTGCAAGATAAATTTATCGTGCCTTGCGACCGTTTCCGGCAGTTTTTTCTTCAGTGCTCGGCTCAAACGCATCAATTGTTGTTGGTAAACCTCGCATGTGATTGTTTCTTTCGGTTTTTGCAGCTCATAATACACAACATAACCTTCAAGCCATGAATATTCTGCACGACCGTCGATGTTGAGGCATGTCCGGGGTATTCATACGTTGCCCGACGTTTTAGATTATCGTAATGTACCCATTTTTCATCACCAGTGATGATTCGATGCAAAAAAGATTTCTTTTTGTGGCGGTAAGCAATTGATGCGCTTCGGTTGTTTTTTTCTTTAAATGAAAAAAGCATATTAAAACTTCCCGCAAATGTTGTTTTGATGGCACGAATGTAGAGATTTTACGGCTTTACAAAAACTTGTGTGTTTTCACTTATGACCAATAACCTAGACTGAAATAATTAGACAATGACATGAAGTTTCCGATGTGACAGCTGTCATGATCAAAATTCACCTCAGAGTAATAGATCTGAAGTTGTCTGCAATAACGACATTTTCAACCGGTAGTACTATTGAAGAAGTAAAAGTACACAAAAAATGCTTTATTACTTTAAATTCGAATTTCGAAATTGGATGAGTAGCTCCGAAGATTGCCTCTTACATATTAGCTTTACGTCTACCAGATCGCTGGTTGCCTATCTCCTTTTCCAGGCAGTATGGTAGCGTTATTCTGTCCATTTAAAGTTCCTTTTTCTGGGCACATTGATGTGCTGCTAGTAAGGTTCATAGAGATTTCTCCCAATATCCTTTTAAAATGGATTCTCGGGAGCGGGTATGGGTTATTTCCTAGTGATCCATGTTCTTAATGCGTTCTGTTTACCTTCAATTGGAGACATCGCAACTCTTGATCAGCGGCTTAAGTCACTCAGAAGGTGTTTGATGATCTCAGGCTCATCTTCATCTTGAAAGTCTCTAAAGCTATCGATATAGTCAATGCACATCCCGAGGGTCAATGGATGGATGAAGAGTATTCTCTCACTCCTTACAAATATTTCTTTATTCAGTCCTGATCCTTATTCTTTTTTAGCGAGATCGTTTGTCCCTTTATAGCCCTCGATATTTCTTTGGTCAGGGATACATATGATGGCGACTTCATGGTTCTAGCACAGATCATATAGAACACAGTTGGCGACAACTGTCGAGTTAGCTTCGTTGCAGTTTGTGGCGTTATGTGAAGATATAGTCTTAGAAGCTTTCCATTCTGTGGAGTGTATCACAGAAGTCTCCGATTCAACAGTAAAAATCGCCAAATTTGTGAAGAGTTGTTTCGGAAGCTCTCGAGAACTGATTAGAGGCCGCTGGAGCTGTCCTTAAAAAAGGACTTTTTGACTAGTTGAGCACTTTTAGCACTCATAGATGTTGGGAAGGTCCGCATACGCATTGGATATTAAGGAAGCTTGTCTTTGTATTTTCAAAAGTTTCTTGGAATTGACTTTAAATGCTGCTTTCCAATAAAGAATGGAGTCATAGCTAAATTAAGGGCGTTCTATTATTGAACAAGATCAATGAAATGCTTCAGTCGTAAGCCACTACGCAGAGTGAATAACAAACACCTTTCTAAACGTTCTTTGTCGTTGTTAGCTTCCAAAACGCTTCAGGAGGATTTCTTGGAACTTTGTTTTGATGGACCTATAGATTGTTTTTTTCCCACAAAAAGCCGATTGTTTCTTCACAGCATAGCTAAGATCAAAGTTAACTTCATTGCAATCGATTCAATTCATACAGCTTTTTGTAAGCTCAAAAGTAACGCAAATATCAGATTACTTAAAAAAGATGACCAAACTTAAATTTTTTGTTAAACAAGCGACAGAAAAGTGATTTAATGTCAACCAAAAACATACACGATCTTCATTTTCAGCTTAATCAATCAAGACTCCATCATTAATTTACTTCTCTCTCTAAAGCCCAAACCCCTCTCGATTCTTATCTTAAAATAAATCGACATTCCCTTCACAAGCCAAATCGATAGTTCAACATGATTGAAGTGTTTTTTTTTTGTCGTTGACTCTTAATTACCAAAAAAGAATAAAAAAAACCGAAACTGAGAAACCTCGTTAGGAACTGACCAAAAAAAATAATCATGTTCACTTCAAAGACAAAATTTCACACTTGAAGCTAATCAAATCCACTCCATCTGATCATCAGCCTAACGAGCCATCTCATCTCTTCAAATCCCAAGCTGTGTGCGCTTCTATTCTCTTACCGAAACGAGTAATTCAATTTAATCAAGCTCTGATTTGATGAGACCATCAACCTTTTACACCCTTTAACTTCAATCCCGCATGTGATTTCTCATTTCCCCCTAAAAAATAAAATATCAATCTCTTGTGTTTGTCGGCGGCAGCAGGTTAAACTGCTGCCAACCAGCTCATCAGCCCCACAGACACATAACACATAACACATCTCAACAGCCAGCATTTCGGCAATTAACTCAAAAAAAAGGAAACTCAAAAAAATGTATCTCTTTCTGTTGATCCTGTTTTTGGTTAAATTAAAAACAAAATGCCAATTTAAATTAATAAAAGTAAAAATGCCAATTTTTGTCGGCTAAAGTGGAGTTAGCGACGAGGATCAGCGACAACAAAGAGAGAGAGACAAACGCCACCTTCATTATGAGAAATGGACAAGCGCGCCCTTTTTTCGTAGCTAATTACTATGCGCCCATCCCACCACCACCACCATCACTACCATCATCATCATCATCATAATCATCATCAGGGCACCGTAACCATTTGACTGCACAATGACACATTCATCTGGGGGCACTCAACTCCAACCAACATGCAAGTCCAACTCGCTAGTCAGTTCCCGAAAAGCCAACACCACGAATCACTGCAACAGACGCAGAGCATTCGATCATCTTCAAGGCAGCATCAACATCAACGGCAGCATCAGCATCAGCAGCAGCAGCAGCAGGAACATCAAAGTTCCAAAGCTGGCGGCCCAACCATCGCATCGCAGCGCCAAGCCTGACGAAGAGTAATTACTTATATGAGTCGAGCGCTTGCCTGATGCTTCTCGTGTGTGAGAATTCCCCAAACTCCAACCTTTTCGGGGGATTCTCCTCATGACGATGTGTAATTTGACTTTTTGCATCTCCTGGATCCTTTCGTTTCATTTGGATGGATGGTTGGTTGGTTGGTCGCCTTGGTTTGGGTTTTTTGCACATGAAGAAAATTCCATGCTTCACTCTGCCTGGCATAACTCTTCATAATTTTGCAGAATCCCTGCAATCCTGCCGGGATTCGGGGGCATGTGTTTATGCGAAATTCATTACCTCGTTGTGCATCGTATGTAATGAGGTTCCGTTCCGTTGCCCTGTGCTCAGTGCTCAGTTCCACGATTTTCCTCTTATGAGGAGTTGGCTTGGTGGGCTTTTGGCAACTCGAAATTATCCACCAGAATAAAATTAATTGCTCGTTTAGTTAATTTATCATGGATGTGTGCGGTGTGCGATGTGCGATGGTCTCAGCGCCGCCACGGCCGTATGCGCTGAGGTCGAGTTTCGTTTTGCACATTGCGACACACAGCACTCGAAGGAAGGAAGACATGCCTCGTTGCCGGAGATGGTCATTCGCATTGTCACGGATAGGCAATTTAGTGAGGCTCTTTAAACTGGGGTACACTCACGCTTTTATAGACTCGTGTGTGTTTTTGAAAAGTGTGAAATTGGAGCTGAGTAGTGCCAACAGGGCTACTTTCTCTTCAACATGCTTCTGTCAATGTAAATAGAATTCGAGTCCGACAAAAGAAACGACGGCTCAAAACGCTTTCTATACAAGTTTGACTCTTTAGTACCTAATCTCCTTATGTTCACTACAGTCCACGAGTTTCCGGACAAATCATTTTTCAAGTCTATCCAACTATTGACAGCTTTTTGAAGAAATGTATCATAAGATCCAATTAAGGTACTTTTTGGGAAATTTTTTTCATTTCTGACAATATTTTGGATGAACGAGTTTGTCAATGATGTTCGGAGATAGGGTCCCACAACTTCTGATTAATTCAAATGAGTCCAAAAAGGACTGCGAATCAAAAAAGACCACCACTCGTTTGAAGTCAATGACTGATGTGTTCAATTTTTTTTTTAGTTTGGTTCACTAAATATAATTTGAAGTCAGTAGTGAATTCACTTTTTATTGACTGAAGTCATTGAATTCAACTAAAATTGTTTGAATTCATTTAAAAAAAAATGGTTTGGGTGCGAGTAGGTCTGCCAATACCATGAACTTGCCATCTCAAGATAAAAAAATTGTAGGTGCTATTTTATTTGCCTAGACAAATGCATTGCAATCAAATAATAAAATACATATATTTTTCAGCTTTGAATTATTTAAAAATCTATTTGCGAATTTAAAATTAATTTTTCTCACTTTTCTTTCGAAAATACCTAAGCCGCTTTTATGCGCTTTTGAAAGTGTCCATGCTTCTGCAGTGTAAAATAGGACGGGGGTAATAGAGATCTTCTGGAGCGACACTTAAGTTCTTCGAGAAAGAACTTTAAATAATTACTTTCTTAGACCAAAGAAACAGTGATTAGCAAAAAGGTGTTCTTCGTTTGATCTCAGCGCTATATAGTCCCGAACTACATCAAAGTTATAGCTGTCCATGATAACGTTCTGACCAAGATGTTAGATTTGGGTATCCTTTCTTGACGACAACATATGCTTCTTTTTGATCTCGTATACCGCCAAACCAAAATTTGCCGTTTCTGTCTGAACACTCATAAACGCACTGTTGACATCAAGCGTATTCGAGTTATTGAACGTACCTGTAAAAGATTGTGCCTCTGGTGTTCAGACGGGACTTTTGTACTATTGTTTCAAGCATAATGTTGAAGAAACCGCATGACAGTGCACGTCTTTGCCGACCTTAATGGAGCAGCTTGAGTTCTCCATTATCATCCTGCATACGAGCTTGGATTGAGTTCCAAATCGAGACCAAACCAACTTTGAAATTGATGAAAAGGTGGACTATTCTGGTCGAATGCCACATTGATGTGGACCTATCCGATTGTAGAGGAACGGTTTCAAACGTTCACATAATACGGCGGGAAAGGTATTACAAGCAATGTTGAAAAGATTGATAACTTCATAATTGGCACAGCTTAGATGGTTTAATCATCTTTGATGCTCCTCTGTGTCATTGACGCCGCATTGAAAAGTTCGACCACTAAAGTAGCTTCATTAGATTTAAGCTTATATATGTTAATGTTATCTTTACTTCGTTTAGGTCGGGTAAACGCTTGTACGATACACTTGTTGTAATCGGCATATTAAAGCGTGATTATCTTTATGTCCTTTATGTTCAAAAAATAAATAAAATAAAATTTCGTTCATGATAAAAACCATAACAGTGGTAAACAAACTAAATCTTCGCAATGTTATGATCCTTCTTATAACACTTTTTAATATACAATTAATGCAATTTTATCCATGTTTTCATGTGTCAGTGTTGTAAACGTCATTCGCAATCATTAATATAAAAAAGATTTAAAGGACTCACATTTCTGAAATAATTTTCCAAGCATTGCCGTGGAAATTTAAATGAATTCGTCCGGAAACTTGTGAACGGTTTATCTGATAATGTAGTTGAAAACTATAAATTTTACTTCTTTTGAATTTTTTTTCTGGAAAGCAAAATTGATTTTAATTGAAGAATTGAAATTGTCCCTTCTTTTGACATTTTTTTCCAAAAGCTTTTCAACTCTTCATTACGCACATACGCTTCGAACGAAACTAAGTTGGTCCGATGGCTTTGTTTGTTCTCGAGATCTAGAGTAATGCTTGACGAAATAATCCGTACGTACGTACACAGATACATACGGAAATCTTTCTTTAAACAATGGAATACAACTCCTGGGACCAAGAAACGTGGAGAAATGTAAAAATTTTGAATTTAATTAAAAATCGGACCGATTAAGTGAACTTAGGGTTCCGACAGATAGACACAACCTCTGATCACAACTTCTCCACTGCACTACTACACTTTCGTTCTGCCAGGCAACTTGCCTGTTCTTTAAATGCAAAGGGTTATCAAATTTATACCGCAAAAACAGTAGCAGTCTCACCTTAGAAAAAAATTTATCCCAGCACACTTAAATTATAAAAAGAATTCAAATTGATTCTGTTAAATTCACTGACTTCAAATGATTTTATGTGAATGCACTGCAGACTTTTGTTTGACTTTCAAAATTGAATGATTGCTTAAAATTGTGTATCCAAATAGTAACCAATGCTTTTAAAATCTCAGTCTTTGTAAACAAAAAGATTCAATTGAATTATCTTGCCAAGGATAGCAGCGAAGTTTAACTTTCTTAGGTTTCGTTTTTGTATAGACTTCGTTGACAATTTTTGAACATTGTGATGAAGATGTGCCCATTTTGCTCCTTATTCATTTGAGCTGATATAAATGATCTCGTCTGATTTAAATGTCAGCTATGCACTTTCCTTGGAGCACTTTTGATCTAACTTATTGCAAATGTCTTTCACTATCAGGTCCTTTAAACTTTTAGGACATCATTAATTTACGCTTTTGATTATTTATTGATTTGTAATTTATTTCTCTAAACAATTCCTGCGCGTCCTGTGTGGGGAAGTTCTAGTTTTGACCAAAAATTGCAAGAACCTGATGGCTGCTTGGTTGTGAAAATGTGGCCCACTGTGAGAGTGACACGCAGACGAAAGGTTCTGTACCACCGTACGATGTTCTGCATATTTTTCTTGTTTTAAATTTCTCATAGTCGATTTTCTTGGCTATAAAACATTGCCCCTTGCCAAATTTTGTACCCTATACGTTTTTATTTCCGTTACTTTCGACTACATCGATTTAGAAGCTTAACTTTCTTTTACATTTTTGATGGAACGCAGTCATACGTATTTTACACATAGACAGACAGTTTTTCCTTTTGAGGTGAGGAAACCTTAAAAAATGCAATTTTCGTTGCAGAGCCTTTTTTCTCAATTGACTTCCAGTTTCTTCGCAATATAAAATGTATAAGTATAAATCCTGCATCTGGAAAAAAATCAAAATCCTCTCAAGTCAATCATTTTCAGGCCTTATCTAACAACACGTTCTCATGCTAGCTTTGATGGATGTGACTACATCGCACTTTTAATGGGCTCTTCTCAAATTTAGTTCCCAAAGGAGGAAACCGTAAATTCATTTCCCAAGATAAACCATTTCTTAACCTAAGAATCAGTTTCTCTTGCCTGTCTATTCGCCGATCATTACAGAATCTTCCCATAAATCCTGGTCCAGCTAATCCCTTAGTCAAAAGTAGGAAAAAAAGAAAACAAGACAGAATTCCTCCTTAGAAAAAAAAAAAACACAACGCAGAACCTCTCGTGTATGTTTGTACATTGCACCCATCGCGACATGCTATTCAAAATATTTCCGTCATTCTAATGGGCGGTCACCCATGTTCCACTCACGTTCCACGGCGCGTTCAATTTCATAATAAGACGCGCTACTTACCAGCAATCTCAGCCCGATCGCAGCCTAGTTGTATATCGAGTACATCATCTAAGCATGGAATCGAATACAGAAAAAAAAAAGCTACACGGCAGCAACACCAAGAGAACCGCAAAGAACAAGACACACACCCGGAACATCCCGCCAGAATGCTGGCGCGGAGGACATTAATCAGCGCTTGAAAAATGTTTTAGCTCAGTGTAGCTCTGCCAGCATCGGTGTCACATGAACTCAGCAGGAGCAGCAGCCCCCTCGAGCTACCACATTACACCCGGCTTACAATATAAAACTCGAGCATTACATTCAAATGCAAGGAAGTGCTTCTGCTCCATCGAAGCCCATTATATTGGTCACCAGTGGTGATGGCCTCTCCATCCCCACCCGCATTCGATATTGACACGCACAAGACGATTCCCACTGATTTTTCGGCGCGCCACCAAATGGACAACGTCGCATCGGTCGTGCGTAATCCTAGCTGAACGCTGAACCATCTTCCAAAAGCAACAGCTCTAGGGAACCTTTTATAGAATTAAGAAATGATCGAGATCATAGCATCATTGTTCTTCCCGCCCGGAGAGACTGTGTGCTGGAGTGCGTTCCCGGATTTCTTTTGTTCGATTGTCGCTTTATGATTGCAGGAGAATGGAGTCGGTCGGTCGGTTGTTGTTACTGTCTTGGATCGCGAAAATTGGAGCAAATGTTTGTAGCCTAGGCTCTGCTAACAAACCCAGCGAACGGAATTCCGTTTCTGGATTTTGTTCTGTGCCGCCGCGATGGACAAGGATCAGCGGGAAAATATGAAGCCGCACGTAAGTGAGCAGTATGCAAGTTAGCCCTTGTTTGCATTGTGCAAAATGTAAATTGGCTAGATGTGTGTGGAGTGTTGTATCGATCGGAGCTCGGTGATGGGAGCTTCGGGCTCGTTAAAGATTTGTTGTTATGTTTGACCTACTATCGTTGGCATGGGATCTGCATATTTTGCACAATAGAATGGCTGACTAGCAAAGCGGTACTAACGATGACGGTGACCGAGATGATGTTGGCAATGACGATGGGATCCACCTTTATCCTAAACTGTGAATGCACGGGAAAAGGGTCAATTAGAAATGTCCAAAAATAGGAAATAGGATCGATAGTTTATAGTATTGTGGGAGGAATATTGAGGAACTGTTGCAGCATTGGAATAATGTTTATGATCTTCAAATAGGTCATAAGCTTGGATAGAGTCATTGCTGTAGGTCAGTTACGGTTTGAGTGGGCGATTCTGATCTTAATCGGAACGAATTTCGAATATTTACTTTTTCTAGAAAGTCAGTCGTACGGCATTCGTACAGTTGCTTGCGTCAGCCAATTTTTTATGTCTAGCTTGTAATTATTGCTTGTACTAAATAATTTTTTCCGCACAAGAAATGACTGGACCTTCAGTTTGAAGTCGAACTTGAAGCGTTCCAAAAGATTTTTCATTAAGAGGTGCGCTAAAAAAAAGCTAGACGTTTTTTCCTAGCTTCGAACCATCATTTTGCCACTTACGATTGTGCCGCTGAAGAACACAACTGCAGAAAATGACACCCTTTTCATTTTGCCTTAGTTTTTTTGTAATAAAAAATGCACTTAAGGGGTAATGAATACCCTTATATTGTTGACTTGATGTCAACAGCGTACGGAAACGTATTGGGACAACCCTTAAATGCTATTTTCATAGACCTTACAGAATGATTAGAAACAAAGTTTGAAACGCAGATGAATTTTCAAGCTTTGCTTTCTGATATTGGAGATGCATGTAAGCTGATTTCGAGCTTTTACTTTGTGTCGGAAAGGGTTCAGAAAGTCACTACTAGATGTCGAGTCATATGACGACATTACAAATCTTCAACTGCTCCATGAAACTTAGATTCTTTGACTATTTTAAGGTATTTAACTGAGTTGCGATTGTAAGAGACACGCGTTTTGTATGGGGACCCCTTTTTATTCTTAATTTTTGGTCATTTTTGTTATAGCGGCCGTATACCTCATATGGTTCAGAAGATACAGCCATATGACTGATGGACGGACATAGAAGGCTTGAAAATATGGTTCTTAAAGAGGAAAGTCGAAAGACGGTATTCGTTGTTAAGATAAGTTAAGCAGTTCGGACGTGTGTTTTTTTTCGCACCCTGAACTTTTCTTTACTCAATTTGAGCCATTTTCGCGTAACGTTAAATCGAAGTTGAACTATGCGCCTGTTCCCCCAATCTACAATTTCCTGCTGACTCATTAACGTCCAACCCTCTGTGAATACAATAATAAAAAATTCGTAAAATTTGCTGATTCTCAAATCTCCCTCTGCGTAAACGTAAACAAACAGCATGGAATCGTCCGGTTACCCAAATTCCACCGAAAACTCCAACGCTGACTGGATTCTCTGCAACGGTCTTTGTGGCAAATCTTTTCACGCCCCTGCATTGGATTGCGCAGGAGAGCCGTGACTTGCCTAAGGGAATTTACAGCCAACTATCTGTTCCTTTGTGATGCCTGTAAAGTAATCTCGCTCTCAGATGTGCTGGAAGCGATTAAGTTACCAAGTTCGAAGGCTTAATAAAGGCTGTCGACGATCTTAGCACCATTATGGAATCGAGCAATAACTCCAACAACTCTAGATTCCGGATTATTGAAAAACACCTCCTTACTCTCTTCAGAACCTTTGCTGATGACTGTGAAAAACTAAAACGCGACATCAAATCGAACATTAATTAAAATCACTATGTGGACTATACATTCAATTCAGCAATCTTTGGATTCCTTGAGGTCCGACTTTGATATTTATTTTCAAAACTCCTCCAAACTCCAATTCCTGGAGCAACGCCGTGACATGGCCGACATTCTTTTCATTCACCAGCCCTTATCCGGTATCATTGACTGTCCAACGTTGCTTCAATCGATCTCTTTATTTCCAAACCCCCGTAACCTCAGATCAGTTCATCTATTCCGCTTAGACCCACACTGCACCAATTAAGGTTCTCAGCTGGGTGGCGAAGTTGGTTGAGCGCCTGCCTTTCAATTAATTCAATTGATAGGTCCCAGGTTCGATTCCAAGAGTAGTGGTCTAGTTTTTTGAATCTGGTCTAGTCACCATTTGCCATTGGGATCAAGTTAATGGCACCATCACTGGATTGGTCGACCAGCGATAGAAGTCTGACTAATGGGTGGCGTTGTTGTAGTGGTTGTTGTATCGGCTTAGTTCCTAATTCGTGTTTTCAAAATAGCGGTTTGTGTAGATTGTGTGTAGATGGCTCATTGTCAGCTGTGAAGGCATAACACTGACAGCGGGGTATTTAAGCTAAAATCTTCTAAACTTTTAAAGTTCATAGATCATTACTAATGTCAAATAAAATTTTGCGAATTAGATAAAAGTAATAAGGTCGATATAAAAATCCTCCGGAAAAAAAAAAAAAAACTATGTCCCGAATGTTGCGTAAGGCCAATGCCACCCAAGACATCTTTAATTTCAACCTAAACAGACATCAAATAAATAAATACATTGATGATTCCACGACATTTTTGTTCCCGGTAAAATTTACCGCTCAGTTATGGGTCAAATAAAGTGAGCTTAGGCTGGTCTTGAGTACACCTGAATGAATTTGGAAGCTAAAAGACTTTGAGAACATGGATTTAAAAAAAGGAGAAACACCTACACATATTTTGTGACGTTTCTGAAACAGAACCCAAGCACGAAATATACTCCGCCTCTTATTGAAACTCCCGGATCTCAAGCCTGTTGTTTACAAGTAATTTATTTTTGTAAAACTACCCTAGACCTTATGCAAGTTTTTCGTTACAAATCGTTTCAAAAATATTTCATGTCCATGTCAGCTTAGGTATTCTCAAAAATCGTTCTTGAAAAGTCAATTCGTTTTTCCTTTTTTCGGCGACTTGTAAACTTGATTCGTACCAATTTCACTTAAAGGATCCTCTGAATACTACGATTTGAGATCCTTGTGTTATCAATTTTATGTCCGATGGTCCCTTTCCATTCAGCTTAGGCAAGATCTTTGAATTTTGACACATTTTCTCTGCTTAGAATATTCAGCAATGTGTTCTTGGTTTACCTCGTTGTTGAGTTGAGTTGTGCGGCCCTTGGGGTTCTTTTAGAACATCAAGAATATCTAGACTGGCTTATGGGTATACTTATATGTTGCTAAAACGTTCCATAGTCTTTTTGTTGAAGTGGAGTCCAATATCTCTCAAAGGTGGCAAGTTTCCGAGGCCAAGAATAGTATGAGAAATTCATTGGTGATAACTCTTCGCCTTATTGCTAAGGACGATTTGCAAAACATCAACGGGAGCACCCAATGGAATGTCAAGCCAGCCTTGTTAAGATTAGAATCGATGTATGGGTGGAATTTTAGCTTAAGTTAAGAAGTATTTAATCCTTGTCAACGCTTTGATCTTGAAGTCCAATTCTGGCGCTGCAGCATTTTGTTGCGAACAGTCCTCAGTTGCACATTAGGGGCATATTCATCGGATTGATGTAGTCAGCCCCATTCCGGTTTTAATACTGCAAACGACTTTCGGTTATGCGATTGAGATCATCTGCTTATATGGGGGAATCGCCAGTATTAAGCCAGCATTTCGTTGAGTTCTCCAGCCTCAGACTATTGCATAGAAGTAGATCAATCTTCAATTATTGTGCGACACTGACTCTGATTCTAAGTGTGCAAGACTAATAGTTTGTGGAAGGTCATGGATGAATACGTGGTGTTGGAAATTTTTATTTCGTGAAATTTAATATTAGTCCTGGTGTCTGAGGCTTTTAAAATGTCCAGTGTAATGATGATACAGCCAATCGTTATGGTCACTCGAAAATTTGTTGTCAAAATTGTTTATTAGATTTCTTTTAGTCTCCTTTCAATGGTGAAGTCTCGTAAATAGTGAACAGTTCATCATCCGCATATCCTAAAATCTTTGAACAAAAGCTTGAAGACAAATCTACGAGCTTGTCTGGCTCCTTAGGAACAGCTAGTTTTATATGAAAAGCACTTAGTTTGTGATAGGACAGGTAATATCCTTTTTAACTCTTTTAATTCTTTCCTTTCAATTATGTCTGCAAAGCTTTGTTTAGCAGTTTGAATAGACGTTCTGGCCTGTAAATTTCTGGAGATTCGTTAATGACTCAGGAACTCATCCCTCACTTGCTCCAAAAAGAAAGGATCCGACGCAATTGCTCTATCGCTCTTCCTTCAGTCTAGCTTAAGGAATTTTTTTATCAGGATAACAGCTCGAAACCTTCCTAGCATCATCGTCTTGCCAATTTCCGCAGAAATTTTCATTCAGCGGTGGGAGCTTGACTCTAAATCAGAGATACAAAAGTATGTGCCAAGAAGTATCAATCGTGGACGGAAGAGCACCTTAAAAAAATTGACAATAATTCGGCTGCACTTCCTAGATTACATATAACGATATAAAATCGATTTCATTGCTCCTCAAACCACCTGCAGATTTATCGTTGCAAATCAAGGCATCTTAATCGTTGATCGTCAATTTCGCATTGTTAGAACTTTTCTATTGAAGAAAAGACTGCCTGTCTTAACTCTGTTTATTTTTTTTATAGCCCATTAAACACTCACTAAATTGCCACTTGGATTTAATGAACTGCAAATGGTTTCATCCCATTAAAGAGGGACCCAATTCATCATCTGTCTGTAATTTTATTGTCATTTCAATGCCAACATCTGAAGCAATTACACTTTATCGGTTCCTCTTTAGCGCCAGGTGCCTGATATGAGCAAATTCAGATGCACCATACCCGTGGCTTTTATAACCAAGAATCGGCTCGGGTCCCTTGTACTAAGCTCATTGCAACAACTCCCTGACACATGACTTAAACTAATAACAAAAGAATATTATTGACAGCACATTAAAAGATCGAAATACAAATAAAAAAAAAAAGGACAAATCCATAAATGCGCCATAAATTCAACAGTTGGGTTATTTCGAGACGTGTACCCACGGGTGATTTGTGACCTGCTCTCTAGTTAACACCAAATGGGAAAAACGTATCCAAATGGCAGCAGAGTTAATGTTTTTTTTTTTTTTGTTGTTCAACGGCAGACGTAATAAATAAACAACATTTGGTTTGGTCTATGACGACGCGAAACCAGATTCTTTTTGAAAACTTACCGCTTGTGGCGGCGGCAGTAGCTGATGCATTTTATTCGCTTTTTAACGCCAAAATGTTAAAAGCATCTATGGGCTGCTGTCGGTGAACAATACTTTCAATAAAAATCAAAGTTTTTCTAATCAATAAATTTCCATTCGCAAATAATTCAAATTCAACTGAAAGCAAACATTCAAAACAAACAAAAAAAAAGCATCTACGTGTGGGGATAATCGCGCGACGGGATACTGGTGTCGGGCCAACGGCGACGTCGGCGGCGCCTCTAAATGGAGCTGAATAGAGATTTCACAATCAAATTGTTTCTGTTTTTCTGTCTTTTTTGCCAAAGATTGTTGAAATTGTTTGGGCTTTTAAACATGTTGTTTTTGCGGATTGTTGGTTGCAGGATGCAGGAGGCTGATGGTAAGCAAAGATCAGCGGCGAAGCTTCTGTGGCAATAATTTTATGTAAATTATGGAATATTTCGAAATAGCAAAAGCTATAACTCTTCGATGGCATATCAGTTGCGTTTTCTTTATTTTGTGAATTATTGGAATTCAGTCTCAAAAGATGGGAAATGGCCGTTCTGTTAATAAACTGGCGATTCGTTTCACAGCACAGTTCAATTTTTGTTTGAGATAAGGCGAACAGATATAAATAACTCCAGGAAAAAAAGACGCAAAATTAGAATGAAAAGGACTCCATTTCAACGTGACCCGATTCACAATGATAGCTTTTAAGCACTCGAAAAATGAATAGAAACTTCAGACGGGATCCTCCATTGTGTGATTCCAAAACTAAATTTACTTATTTATTATTCTCGTACATTTCTTGGATCTAGGCATTAAAAAGCATACACGACTTTATCGAAGTGTCGACCATGGGAGCTGTACCGGGACCCAATTCGGCGGAAGGTACCTCATATATTGGGCAATTAGTCAGCCATAATTTGACGAGCATTCATTTTCAATGCGCGGAATAAATTGTCCAGGAAATTTCGACAATAGAATCAAATCGGTTCTTGTTGTGTGAGACAGAGTTGTAGAAGAATTAAATCTTTTGGGAAGACAGTCATAATGATTTCCTCCTCAACGATTTGAAGTTATTTTGCCCAAACACTGCGATTTGAAAACACCAAAGCCACCAACCGTTCTTTTGAAGCTAGTTATTGAAACACTCAATTTCAAAAAGTCATTGAATTAAGTCAAATGAATGCACTTTTAAGTCCGCAGTGAATTCACTGAACTCACTGAAGCCGAGATGAATTTCCTAGCGAGGTGACCCAAGTGAATCTGATGTGTTTATTTCGAAAATGTGCATGTTTCGAAATATATGAACTCGAAACGTACGCAATTCAATCAGATGTACGATATGGTTTGATGGCACTTTTCGTACAATATGTAAATTTACAATATGTAGATATATTTTAATTTCAGTGTCATTTTGTAAATATGTACAAAATATATAATGATAGTTTTGAAGTCACAATTGACACCAGTGGAAAATGGCTGTTTAATGTTTCTCAAGTTATTTTGCCTTCGATCCTCATAAATATCTTCCAAGTTATACTTATTCCAAAACCTGCAAGCCGGCGTGCCCAACATGCGGCCTAAAAGGGATGTAGCACTCACTCTCACTCTCTTATCCCCATCATGATCTGGGCGATAAAATGAGACCACATAATGTTGAAGTTAATCCACTTACTTTGAATGGATTAAAAAAATGTTGTTGAATTCACTGACTTCAATCGATTAAAGGTGAATTCGCTTATGACTTCAAGGAAAAAAATATGAATCCATTGCTGACTTCAAATTAGCTTACATGAATTCAGTTGTTTTCCGAAAAAGATTTCAATTCTACGATTGCTAAAAAATGAGTGCACAGCAACAGAATGGTCTGAAAAGGCTTTAGCCTTTTTTATTCAATTGCAGCAATCAAAAGTTGGTATTCTTGGACTATTTTTGGACAATTTCTTCAATGCTTTCCCAAAAGAATGCATTCCTTTACAGCTCTGATGAGATCACTGAAATATTTTCCGCATGAGCTCTTGTGGGTGATTCTCGTAGAGTTTTCGACACTTATTGGGAAATTACTCAGCCAATACCTCGTTGACCTATATCCATTTTCAAAGCATCAAAAATTAACAGATTGTGTGTTAAAAGATGTTCCTTTATGAATTCCCATAAAAAAGTTTTCCAAAGGCAAAAAATCACTCAACCTCGGTGGTCCACTAAAACTCATTCAGGAAATTTCTCTTGCAAAAAGTCAAAACGGATCATGATGATGAGATGTGGCAAACTTTTGTTAAAACCACAAATCTTTCACATCTACAAGTTCGATTTGAGGCCGGTTACCAGTTGACTAGAGCGATCAGAATTAAAGGCGCCAGCAAAAGCTTCTTCACTCGCTCTTTGTGGATGCAATGGCTTAGGTTTTTCATCCGTAACAGGTCAATTTTCACTTTTCTAAATGTGACAATTTTGCTGTCTCGGGTCAAATTGGAGACAACTCGCTGAAGAAAATGTTGTGCGAAAATTGATCATATAAACGCTAATGGTTGAGCATGCCATCGGAGTGTTTTCCACGTATTCTGTGGCTTCAATTCTTGAGTAAGTCAAATCGTATAAGGGTTCAGCTGCATATCCAAATGCTATACTTTTACAATGGCCATCCACCATTTATGAAGATCGTAGAAAACATAAACAGTGCCAGTCTCTCTTTCTCACATTATAAGAAATATAAGCATTACTAAAAAAAGGGGTTTTAAATACATACCATGAATTGAAGTAAGTTGTCTCCTAGTCTGATTCCTTGAGGCAGTCTGTACGAAACTCGAACAAGGTGCGACTGATCTATCTGATAACAGAGCTTGAAAAGTGAAGTCATATTTGCTTCATCATGGATTTCGAACGAAAATTTCTAAAAATGGCCCAAACAAGCTGCTATAGTGATATGAGTGACCCGGACCTACTTCGACCTCAAAAACAGATGTTAAGATGCAAAAGGTGGTAGAAAATCGTTCAATAAAGCATGCCATTGATGACTCTAGACCTTGTTTAGCATTTTGACTTGAAAATAGATTTTGATTTGTAAATGAGACGAGTCAGTGCTTAATTTTTTCCTACGCCTTGTTCTTCAGTCACAAACTCAAACAGATCGCTTGCATTTAGAAGAATATGCCTTTGGAATTTCCAAGTAAATTCAAGTTAACAATATGCCTATACGTATTCAACAGCGCTCGAATAATATTTCGCGTTCGTTCTGTGCGCTTATTTTGCCCAAAATGTGAGCCATTGCCTCCCGCAATAGAATATCAACCCGTGAATGAACATCAGTCGCACTCGTCTGGGAAATTGACTTAGAAATTGGAGCATAACGACACCCGTCTTTTCCACTGTGATCTGCTCTGAAATAGATGACAATACGGAAGCTTGAATTCATCGCAGCATATCAATGAACTTTGTAAAACGCTTGATCTTGACTTAAAACATTTCTTCCGACCATCTGAGCATTGAGCTAAATTTATCAGTTCCAAATCTATTGCTTCTTGTGTTCATAAGTAGATCATTTAGTGGAAAACTTACTATCGAGGAACTCTCATATTCAAAGGCATCACTCTATTCCAGAGGAGCAATCGCGCAATTGAATATTTTTTTGCTAATATAGCACCAGAAAGTTGTATTGTACAGAGCTGTGCCTTATGTGCAGATGCATAATTGTTCACAAGCTGTTCCCAAACCTATTGCTATCTAATCCATGAAGACCAATAGGCTGGTCGAAAAACTAAGTCCATCTGAATCATCCTAGTTCAAAAAAAAGCAGAAATATGTTATGAAATAAAAAAGCACCTCAGCTGTGCACCGCCATCGAACAAGGAAGATCTTTTAAGGGGCAAATAAATAGTGGTCATATCTTTGGACAGTGTGCACCATCATGCACCATGCAAGCAAACCATAGATGCATACTTCCTTTCACTAAGTAGCATCGCAGATGCACAAGTCTCAATAGAACAGTAACAACAAAAACAACACGTTAGATCCATTCCGTTGTTCGTGTAGTATGGACTTGTGCTGAGGAAAAACTCTTACGGAATTATCCGCTCGTTGGTCTCGTTTTATGACAACGATTTGTTGTGGTGGGCTTCCACCATTGGAATGCTCCTCATTCACCTGAGTTTCAGTTTTATTGGCTTTTCGATTCTTTATAGCCTTAGCAGCGACAGCAGCAGCAATAGCAACTGCGGCAGGAGTTCGAACAACGCAATGCCAGTGCACGGAGCACTATGCCTCTTCGGATGGAACTTAAATTTTAAAAATTCCAGATAAATCCGACCAAGTTCAAGAGGCGGAAGAGTAACTTAACCACCACTAAAGAGCAACAACAACGACAATTTGAACAAACGAATTGTTTATTAGATTTGCAGAATGCAGAGTGTCTCCCTGCCTATGCCTGGCCACATATTCACAAGGAAGAAAGTGCAGAAAGGCGGTGGTCTATTGTTGGTGGACGCCATCGTACCTCTAGCATTGTTTTATAATTTGTGATGATAACGTTTTGTTTGCTATTGTTTATTTTCTTTAATTTTCTTTTGGCGGAAAAGGCTAAGGCATCTAGTGTTCTTTACTGCAGATACAAATTTGCTTTTATGAATTTTTTGTTTTGTTTTTTTTTTTTGGAAATGAGAGTACGACAGGCGTGCGCGCACGATTTATTATTCTTTTTTGGAATGAGTTTTCATTTTTCGTCGAGAAGGTTTTTTTTAAAAGACGGATATCCATAGCCTTATCAAGACATTTAAAGAGAAGGTCTCAAAGATGTTCGTACTTGTGTATATTATTTTTTCCACGCAAATGGAAGTGTCGAAAATCGTTGAAATCAGAATATACTTCAATGCGCTGAATGCACATCTTCAAACACAATATCTGTGGAATAGATGATCCTTTACCTGCTGGATTTCTTTGAGCATTCGCGATCAATATTCCCAGGAAATAATTCTTGTAATATCAGTAGATTGTTCTGAGACTGGACCGCAACAGATTCTGGTGTCTTCTCTGCTAAATCAGATCTAAATGAAACTTGTTGGCTAATACCTTTGAAGCCTGAATGAAGGAAAAAAATTGACCAATGAATTTAGCGATTCGTAAGAAAAAAACCTGTGGCCCAAGGGTGAGGAGAGGGTTCCGTGTCAACGTACAGAGCCTTCTCTTCGACATATAGTATAAGTTGCGAATTTAAGAAAACACGTTTTTTTATGAGGCACTCTGTTTTTTGACTTTATACTATTTTTGTGATAAATTTTTAATTATCTGTGAAAATTGTGGACGTATGGATAGCGAAGGCTCAGCAAAAGGGTTCCGTTGGCACTATTTGGGTACGGAATCCTTAAGGGAGAGGATCTAGAGGCATGAATTTCGTGTAATTTTTGAAGTGTCATAAAAAATGCAATTAATATTCTTAGTATCCATTTTTTTATAAGTTATTTATAAACATAACAAGAATACAGAAAACAAAATAAAAAATTAAAAAAGTTGAAAATTTCAAAAATTAGCAGTTGATGAAGGTGGGGGATCTCAAAACATTGGCGCGTAACCATACCCACGAATTCAACCCTTCTAGCAATCTGAAACCACAAACTTCTTGTATTACAATATATACAAAGGACAAAGGGTTTTACTGAGAAATATGGATTCAGGAAGACGGAGAATCCCTAATGTTGTTTGTTCGATTAGTTCGGCTGAAGCAGTTTGGATGCCGGGTCAGCAAAATAACGATATCTCCGAAAACAATTTGAAATTTGAAAAATCCTCTTGTCGATATATTCTTGAATAGTTAAACTTTGAAAATAAAAAAGTAAATCAATTTTTTTAAATTTCTAGACTAGAGTACCCCCTTAAAAATCTGTGTTTTTGTTTAGGCTCCTTAAAAGACGGCCGGGTGGCGCAGTTGGTTCAGCGTCAACCTACGTCTAGCAAATGTATTAAAAGGGTAGTCATAATTTCATGAGAGAGAGCAAATTTAAAAAAAATAAAGAACTTTCAGAGATTGCGATGGGCTGATGGGTCCCTTAAGCAAGTCAGCCTAACAGGTCCGTTGCGCTCACAAAATGTACAGAAGCTTTGTATTATATTTTTTGGTACAAGATGGATTGATGTATGCTTGCAAAACTTAGAGAATGATTGCAAGTTGCTTCCAAAGTGAATGCTATGCTTCCAATGCAAAATTTTGAAAAGGAACTAAAGATTTCCCAGGATTGTCTATTTTCTGCCCTAAAACGTTCTTGATCTGGCTAAATTTTCTTCATCAAACAAGCTTTTTTTTCGCGAATTTTATTGACTTTATTACCAAAATTACTTAAAACTAGCCTTAAATATCTTATGTGTTCTTAACTAACTTACTGTCCCTGTGCGGGCTCTCAAAGTTAAACCTGCTGCTTATTCAATGTCTTTCGACTTAACCTGACGGGTGTTTAATTTTTACATTGAAAACAACTTTAAACTAAGAACATTAAGCTTAAAAAACTTAGTTGCAAAGACTGTTAAGACTTACTTAATTTACTAAATTCTATCTTAATATAAAAACACTCAAAACATTGAGAGGCACATATGTCAACATATACCCACACATAAGATTATGTGAACATCCCCTTTATTTATAACATAAAAACTTAACCTAAAGGACCGTAAGTAACGTAAGTCAGCCACCCGTGCGAAAAACGTATGCATCGACGTCGGCCAATTTTGCCTGCAAAGGCTACTTAACGTAAGAAGGAATTGACTAGGAAGTTCCTTCCCTTTCATTTTTAAGCCACCAAAAATGTCGGTGCTGCCGCTCAGCTTCTTATAGATCGCGGTCAGAAACCGCCTTACTAAACCGTTGACGCTTCGTGGAACTATTTGCAATCTCTCGCTCATAGTTAAGCCGCTTATCCACACCTCTTTAGGCAATGTGGAAACTTAGCTGTACCGCTAATCTATCCTGGATGAGACCTAATGAATCTAGGTAGAGGAAAGCCTCTGTGGGGATAAAACCGCTAACTCGAACCCGCTCGTAATATCTCTCATTGGGGAAGTAGGCACCGAAGCTCAGATTGTTAGCAGAGTTCATAGCTCTTGCAACGTGATTTCGTGTCAGCTTTATTAGAAAATTGTCTACTCTCATTATTTTTGCTCTGTTATATAGGACCTCGTTAGGAAAGAATTTTTTTTATTCAGACTCTGGAGTTCTGTATAAACCTAGGCAGGCGCTGAGACATTGCCTCTCAAACAACTGAATCCTTTCCATCAAGCTTGCTCCGACGTTGAACCACATGGGGGGGTCCATAGCATCAAACAAGCTTCTGTTGATTGCTGCGTCAGTTTAACTAGGCATGCATACTCGAACGAATGGATTAAATAATTTTGTATATTTTTTAAGTGGAGACTTTTGGTATCAGTGAAGGCTTGGTTGCAAAACTCGGATGACTAGGTAAGAACTCTCCATTAAAATCTTGGGTTTCCCATGCTTTTTATAATGAAAGTTAGCTTTCAGCTTATCTTTAGTTTTTGCAAATTGCACAGTACAAAAAAAGTTATTTTTAGCCTCTAATTTGAGAAGAAAATAGGGCAAAAAATTCAGCATTCTTGCTTCTTTCGTTCCTTACGAAAAGAAAATTCTGTCTAAATAATGCGCTGACTCTAGCTGGTGCTCCGGTATCTTTAGAACTGCACATAAATCACACAAGCCTGGATAGAATATATCAAAAGGACCTCGAATTATTTGCTAAAGTGGCTCAATTGATATGATAATTTCGGATCGTAGAGCTTCTTGAACTCATATATTGTTTCGAAGTTGATCCAGTCCAGGTTTTATTTGCCGTTCGGTTCAAATCAATGGCGCTATTACTGGATTCGTCGACCAGCTATAGTAGTCTGCCCTGGTGGGTGGACCTGCTGTAGTGGTAATTGTCTCGAATTCTTCGTTGTCAAAAATAATAGTTTGTGTATATGATATGTTATTGGCTCTGCTGTGAAGGCATAACATTGACAACAGGATGATGAACCAATCTTTCGAAAACGCAACGTTTTAATATATCAACTCATGTCGAATAAAACCCTGCGAATAAACTGAAAGCTAATTAGTCAATGTCGGATTTCGGACTCCACCCATGGAACATTTGAAGCCAAATAAGACCTGATTCTCAAACAACTACATAATCTTTCTATCCTTCCCATCAACCTTTTAGTAGTTGGTTCAGCACCGTAAGCTTAACAATTTGACGCCGTTTGACTCTTATGTGGTCCGCAATTAAAGGTCTATGCTGTGCAATTAAGAAAAGATAATATTCAAGCATTCAAGCAAAGCTAAGTTTATTAAAAATTTTTGTTTTGTATAGTCTCTTTTTAAAAGAAACCAACAGTAGACGTCTCTTAATATACGATATATTTAAACTTGATACTTTCACGCATTCCTGAGAAAAAGGGTTTTGACACACAGCCAGAAGAAGAACGAAGTGATCCTATAAAGTTTCGTTTTTAATTTTGAGGAATGGAACCTTAAAAAGAAAAGAATGACTTTTTGTCTTTGTCTCAAATAACGAATTCTTATCCAAAAACGTGCAGACATTGCCCTGTAAAGCAATCTGCTTCGAAATTGTTACACTTTTTAACCTCCTTTTTCCAAGGCGAACTATCTCGCTTTTTTAAGAAGGTGGTGAAATTGGTTTTTAAGGCGCTTAGGGTTTTCATAAGCTTTTCCGAAGATCCTTCTTCTTTTTAAGTACTATGCCTCCGTTCTCCGTCCATCCGGATGTACTATATCTCCTGAAGAATAATAGGCAGAAGGTTATAATTTTCACAGAATGTTAACCACTATCGCCAATATAACAACAAAAAATAAAAACTTTGAAAAGTTAAAAATAAAGGGGGGTACCCACATAAAAAAGAAAAAATAAATTTTACGTAGAATCATCGTCGCCGAAGGCTTCTCTTTTGATGTCAAATAAAATCATCTAAGCGGATTTCCAGATATATGACTCACTGACCTCTCAATAACTCAATCTGACATTAACTTACGTTTGAATTCCTTCCCAAATTCATAAAGTCCTTCTTCTTGAGGCACAAGGCTTACGAAAAGCGCCTTCTTCATATCGAACTCTTTTGTCCGTAAATATCTAACGCATGCACTCGGACTCATTAAAACATTGTTACCCCACAAAACAAAAAAAAAAACAACCTGAGTCGTGACAATTTAGCAATATGAGCCGAAAAGCATTCCCCGCAGATAAAATCAAACCGATAACCCATAAGGACCGAATCATCAGACAATCTCTTAACTTTACTTCTTTTTTTTTCTTTCATTACTCTCGAGGAGCTCTTTTGTCTTTTGACTGTGCTAAGAAAAGCAAAAAAAAAAACAAAGAATTTCCTTACCTCCATGGCCAGCGAAGGCGTAATTCCACATTTCATCTCTCTAGGCTATGCACCACCACCACCACTACCATCTCTATGTACCTTTCTGTAGCTGTTCACCACTTGGGCTGCAACCCAGAACCATAAGCATTCCATATAATCTAATAATTGTGCTTCGCCAATCACCCATTCGGTCTGTAGTCTTCGTCTTCTTGTACCAAGGTGCTTACACCACTAACTACTCCTTTGCTTTATTAATAGCCAACGACGTATATCTCTGTGATCACGTCACAACTCTCTGCGAAACAAAGAAATCCCAGAAAAAAAAAACAAAAAAAAACGATTATTAGTTATTTTTTCTAAAATTTTTTACCTATTTTGTAAAACAAAAAATAAACGAACGAACCTTCTTCTTGAGTGCGCATCAGAATTTCATCATGTTCTCGAAGTCCGACGGTCGTCGTCTTCGTTGTCGTCGTCACATCGGACGGAGGGCATGGAATGATGTTTATTTGGGAGCTGAGGCTTTAGTTTGGTTTTATGAAATCGTGACGCCATGAGATCCCTCAGGGAATCGCACTAGTACCTGTTTTAAGTCAAACTTGCATTACAGCGGAGTTCTGTTTTTGTTTTTGTTTTTTTTTTTTTATTGGTGTTGTAAAAATATTAAAAAGAAGACCAACGCTGTGCTGGCACATAACAATTGCATTGGCCTTGTGGCGGTGGTGTGGTGGAATGGTTGGTTTTCTTTTTTGGATTCCGCATGCGATGCAGATCCTTATGAATGGGATTTTCGGTTTTTGGAATGATTTCGGTTGTAATCTGCAATTACTGTGAACACCGGAAACTCGTAATGTTCGGTGATTTTGTTTACTTCGAAAAGTACTCGGCGAGATGCCCAAGGGGGTTCTCCCGTCACTTGACGGTGGAGCACACACTTTTGAGAGAGCAGAGATAGCCGTCGTCGCCTATGGGAACATTGGCTATAAATTTATTCTATTACTAGATATAGAGTACTCGACAAGAGTTTTTGGCTTGTCTAACATGATGCTGCGCACTAGTGGGGAGTCTTTGGGGCGATTAGGCTCTTGGACCGGAGATCGGCACCCAAGGCGATAAAAATAATTGTTTACCAACAAGACGCATTCACGAAGCTCTAAAAACGTAACTACATTATGTTTGTTCATTTCGGGACGAGTTGCGTCTATTTGTCCACCCACCCTTGTGGCCAAAATGCGGCTTGCACAGAAATGTGCAATAAAAGTCAAAGTCTGCGGTGATAAATCAAGCTGCGAGTGCACGTATGCCCTCGTTTCTGGCAAAGGGGATGTACATGAGAAGATATACTGCCCATGATGGTGGTAATGGTAAAATTCGAGATAAGCTTAACATTTTTCTGGTACAGTTAATCTTAATGAGTTGCATGGGAAGAAGAGAAAGTATCCTCTTGCCATCATAAGCCGCACAAACTATCACTTAAAGAGCTTATCCTCTGAGAAGTGGATTCCGTTACCAACGCTGCTACCAGTTTGAAGACCAAGCGTCCTAGCATTCGCGGTTCTTTCATGTTCGGTGATCCCTTTTTTTGGTGGTTGGAATTCAAAAGCACCTTTAGGCTATCCCTTCAGTCAATATATCCAAACTTCTATTGTAGTCGATAGATTTTCGTCTTCCAAACAAGGTCATTTTACAAAGATATTACCTTCCATGTTGACACCTGAAAGCACATCTGCATGCCAGACCTTTACGCAGCTGTGCTTGGATGGATCGAATATGGAAACAAGGTCATGGGCATGCAAAGAGGCAGAAGGTTTCAATCTCTGCCATCAAAAAACTTTGCTGCTTGTTGAGAGGGAACAAAGAGCTATAAAAGCGCCATTCCACGATGTAGTCACCATCATCTGAGTCCCTGGCCATAGAAACACCGCGTACAAACAAAGGACAAACAAACGCGCTCAGAAATGACCAACACCGATTACTTCTAATGCCGAAATGTTTAGTACAGAGAACTCTTCACATGCCTGTACCGCAGAAACCAATAAAAAACTGGAAGAATGAAAGAACTGAAAGCCCTCTGGCTTTGAACTAAAATGAGTTTCACATCTTAGGCGTCAAACTAGACATTGCCTCTAAAGTATATTGCAGGAGCTGTCAAGATGAAGAAGAACCGGAAACCATTAAACACCCTCCATTTGAATGCTCTAGTTTATAGTTGCGATGTCGTTGCGTACGATGAGCTCGGGGCATTCAAAAGATTTCGATCTAAGAATTTGATGAGATTCATAAAGACTAAAAAGTATTTTAAGTAATAGCCACAGACAAGACCGTAGTGCATGTTTTAAGAAATTAAAATTTACCTCTTAAGCCCCGTCTTAATACGACACTTCAGGGCAAATCGAACCTACTCTGCTTCTAGTTTATTGCAGTTGACATTAAGGATCGTTAACGAAAGCCTTGTTTTTTTCATTTTCCCAAATAGCTAAAGGACATTTTTGGTTCAACAGCTCCTGTAGGAATAGAAAAAACAAAGTGAAAATAATCTTGTCACATGTGTATCGAAATTTTGCTTTCTTACTATCTTTTAAAGTGTCTCTTTCAAAACCCTGCTTCAAAGACAAGACACCTTTTGACCTGCAAACATATTTTGAATAATAAGAATTTCCACATCAATTTTCGGGTCATTGAAAAACGGATGTTTTACAAGTCAGCCTTCCTTTTAACTCCGGCTTCTTTTAATGCTTGTTTGTTTCTTTTATTCCTTTTTTTTTAATTTATAAACTTCCCATCAGGAAGTTCTTTTTTACTTTTATTATTAACTGGGAAGTATATGAGAGCCAATCGATTTAAAAAATAAGGGCCGAGTGCAAGTCGAACACGCACACGACGAGATCCGAACGTCCACTGACAATATCCTTGTTCCAAGCATCCTTTGCTTAACTCCACAAGGAGGATAAAAGGTTTTTAAAAAACTTCCTTGCATAGCGAAGAACATTCTTTAAAACCTACTTCTAAGCGAAAATCGAGTTTTAAATTTTTCAAAACACATTTTTTTATGTGAATTTAACTTTATATTATTTTTAGTTATAGTGATCATAAAAATAAAGAATTTGTGAAAGTTGCAAGCATCTACTTATTAAAGTTCAGACCAGAAGTTCAGAAAGAGCCTGTTGGCACCCTTTGGGTACCCATATAAAAAGGATCAACCAGAAACTGAAAGCGAAGTAAATCCGGACGGGATCAATATCCTTTAAAAAATTTAAATTCATATAAAATTTTGGGTCGCATTCAACTCTTAAGACAGCACATTTTTTAAATTCGACACGAAATTATTTATGCAACCAATGGAAAGTATTCAAGAAGGCTTCAAACAGTCCGGTATCTTTTTCTCAAGAAATTCGCGTCAATCTTGCAATAAACTGAAATTTAAAATTTACTTGGTTTTTATGAAAGAAGTTGATTTTCCAAATTCGGTATTTATATTTTGCAAGAAAACAAGCTGACCAAACAATAAGCCGAGCCTGGATGCTTGCTAAAAATGCTTTCAATAGAACCACATCTTTTTGGGTTTCTCACACAATCTCAATCTTTGCGTAGTTGAATTAAAAGGGGAGACAAGAAAAGATATGAACAATAGATCGTCTTCTACGGAACGAAGAGCTTAGCAAAGTTCTTCTCAAGAAACCTTGTCTTAAGTTGCTTAACGTGTATGCAAATATATTTGTCGTTTGGGCTATTTAAAGAAAGAAAAGATTCGTAAGCCATCTTTTAACAAACAATGGCTAAATACTGAAGGACTGACATCTATGCAGCTTCTGCAACTGTTGTAGGCAATTTTGCGATAAATACACATGCGAATGGTTTACTTATTGACAAACGAATGTGGTTCTGAGCCTAATGGAGAATGTTGTATGTGTAGCCGGAAAAGTATGTCCTAACCGAGGAACACAACATCATCCCAGAAGCTGAAAAGCAGTCGCCCTACCTAAGAATAATTTTGTAAAAAGATATCAGCTTATTCGCTTATAAAATCCAATTGACACAGAATCTTAAAAAAATTACCTAAGTCTCGACTCGGGTTAAGAGCATTTCAAAAATTATGACAATTTCACTCAAAAAATCATCCCTTTCGGTGGCCGCATTTCAGCATTCCCAACTTGGTGGCTTCAGAAACCAGAAACTTTACAATTCACATTATGACATTATTTTTACCACACCTCGTACATCGTACACTAATTGTAAACTCAGAAATCAATCTATTCCTTCCGTTGCTCGTTGTTTCGCGCAGTGTTTCAGCTCCTAAGCAGTCCACACACTCTATAGCCTGAAGCGTTTAATTTTAATGCGATTATAGATTCAGTTAATAGTGAAATAAACTTTCCTTTTTTTACCATATAAGCTCATACTCATTTCCATCGTATCGTTACCCTCAACCCGCCAGGCATCGCAACACTTTCGCTGCATAGTACCTCTACGAAATTTTCTGTCAATCTCTCGGAAATAAAACAGCCAATTTCCTTGCTCGAAAGCAATTAACCACAAACATGGAATTTAATTACATGTGAACCCAAAGAAAAACAAAAATCGATTGTGTATGCGCTGCCACCAGTGCAAGCTTAAACAAAAGAGTTGAGTAGCGAACTTGCGATCGGAATGTGTACATAAGCCTGAAAAGAAAAACTACCTCTTTCAATCTAATGAATGTAATGATAACGTTATGTTACCCACACACTCCTACAAAGTTTCCTCCATCATAACTACACATGTTTGCGACGGTAATTTACAAATTTCCCACACAATATCCACAATAGACCGAAAAATTGGCTTCCACTGAGCGGCAACGTCCCATCCAGCATAGAATAACCAACGATGCGCATGCATACTGGTTGTAGGAGTAAAGTCAAGAAGCTGGAAATCACAAAGATTGCGACCTGGATAACTGTGGAATAGGCAGAAGTCCATGTCTCCACTGAAGATGATCATTAAAAAAAAAAGTCCCATGGAAACATATGTTTCTGTGCTGCAAATGGCTACCAGAAATATGTGTGCTTCTACGCATACAAACCGTCATTGCATGTAGCTATTGCCGCAAAACGATGTGTTAAAAGTAACACGATACAAATATTACAACTAGTAAGATTTGTTGTAGACAATTCAACGACAACGACCACAAGGCAGTAAGACTCTCTAACGAACCAAACGGAAGCCAATCCATAGTCTAAGATAAAGTTGAAGAATAGAGAGCCAAAGCCGAGCCCGAACCCCATCCCAATACGCAGCATATATGTATATGTGTATTTCTTTATTTTCTTTTCCACTGTCGATTATTTTCGATTATATGCGTTTTAGATTGTCCAATGCTAGAGAGAAGGAGGGAGCAACACTGGACACACTACGAGCTTCCTTCAATCTGCGGTAAAGATAACGCGCGTGCGCTTTAGTCACCCAGCTAGAGGCGCGCAGCGAGGAGGATTCTTTTGTGTTTGCTCTCTGCCAATAGGTACAGCATACAATATGGCGTATGGATTTTATGAAATCACTTCCTTATCTCAGAAATGGCATCTGACTGGTGACTGCGCACAACACAACAAGCAAGCAAACAAGCTAGCGATGGTGGCACAATAGATGCTGCCATGTACCACGTAACGACACAGTTAAAAATCCGTTTGCTACAAAACGAAAAATGTCCACAACAAACATACATATATCTATGTCCGAGCCTAGATGATCATGATGATGAGGATGCCACCAGACATAGCCACAACTCTGACAACGAAGATTTAGAATGATGCCAAACCAAACGGATCGAAAGACACACATTCAACAGTCGGATTGACAAGCAAATACCTTCCACCGACCGTCTCGGCAACAGTGGAAGGTGATACGAAAATGTTCACATATAAGTGACAACTGTTAGCAACTATGTAGCCTGGACTGACTTGCCTCTTTGACTAGAATGTCATGGAATCTATCAATTTAAGATCCAACACATGTTTGATGCGAGGGAATTTATGAAGTTTATCCAACCCAATTAGCTGTATTTTAAAACCTGACCAATTACATTCTCATTGTTACACATATCTCAGCTATATAGTACAGATATCCATTTGACCAATCATCCTGCATAGCCTAAAGCAATGGCATTTCCTTCTTTTCACAAAAATACGACCAATTACAAGATAAGCTCCAACAACTGACCCTTATATCAATCCCAGTTTCATTTCCTCCTTGAAGCGCCATAATCTAGAGGAAGATCTCTGTTTCCCAACGTACCCTGCCCCACCTCAAAGCCACAACTAGTATACCACCACCATATGCGTCCAATAATTTCTGGACAACAACACAGCAGCCATCATTCAAGGTTAGATAAGGTAAAAACGAAATTTCATCGCGCAAAACATACGTCACTCTGTCCGACATGTGTACAGAGAGAGGTACAGCCGTACCGTATGAAGTGCCATAACTAAGTTGGAATCAAGCACACACGGATGTGTCCATTCGTCGCCGTCGCCATCGTCCACATTCAAGTACTCGCCTCACCTTGGCCTTGCCATCCGATTGTGATTGTATAACTCTTGGCTCTCGGCCTCTTAAGTAATGTTAACTTGAATTGGAGGCCTGTCGCGCTAGGCTACTAAAGCTGTTAGCTAGCTGTGTTTCCTGTTGGTCTATGCCCGAGTCATAGCTTATTTCTTTATCTGTGATTTCGGAGGAACGAAACAAGTACGTATGTGTGCTATGTTCCATGGACACAAAACACTAATAATAACAAACAATAAAGTTTGCAATATCTTCTCTTCGTATGGAGCTCGTGTGTTGGCCTAACAAGCCTTTAGCCATGTTTTAATCGCGATTAGCTCGAAGAGAGTGTTTTTCCAGCTAACCTAGAAGGGCAATGAAATTTGTGATGCTTATGATGATTATGGTTTATGTTTGTTTGTTTGGAATGGCGAAGGACTCTGCGCTGATGGCGAAGGCTAATTATGTCGCTAGAAATATGAAAGCCGCCAGAAATCAGGAATTCAATAAAGATGTCAACGCAAACACTCACTCGTAAATGTTTCAGAAAATTATTTTTTCTTCTCTTATTTTTTTAAATAATTATCCTACCTGCGATGAGATCAATTCACTTAATTAAATAGATAAGAAATCTAGCTTAGGTCTCAGAGAGCTGCAGACTTAAGCTGCATTTTGAAATTTATTTCGCACATAAATGTTAATCTTAACAAGTTCATGTGAACCATTCAACTGATAGCATGTCTGCTTGCAATCCTTGGACATGATCATAAATTTGATAGAACAACGAGGCTAGTTTTTTTTTTACTAGTTTATTGAAGCCGGTCCTAATCACTATACTAAGAAGGGCAAACAATTTTAATTATATAAGTGGTTTATTTCTTCCCATTTCATAATTTATTTACAATTCATAGAATAATAACTATAGTAATATTAAATAAGAAATAGTAGTGATATTACAAAACAAACTTATACAGCAGTTTCCAACAAATGCGCTGACAAAATAAACCAAATACCTCAAGAAAACTAAACTTCCTTTTTTAGTAAATAAACTATTTAACTATTTTTCATTTATTTATTTATTTGTGTTTTTCTTGGATTTTGCTGCTGCTTCCTTTGATCATACAGCTTTCTGTGAATATGATGTCTGATGATGCTTCACCTAGCACTTTTACTTTAAGTGTCTATTGTTCCTTTATTTTTAATACTTTTTTTTAAGTTCGAAAATATGTGTCCTGCCATGGTCGCTATGTAAAAATTCCAAATGAATTTTTGTCTTTAACTTAAACGAACTCACTTTTACCACGTTACAATCTTTTTTATTTTAATAGGTCTTAGGGCTTTCTGTCGAATGATTTAAAAACAGTACGAATAAAATCAGGAGATGGGTGTGGTGAAATTTATTTTACGATGGGGAATGGGACACGAATACAATTTTTACAAAACTAATTATCCGTATTTTTGGTTGGGCGGGAAATTTAAGAATGCGATATTTTTCCCGATTGGCTGCAACAATCCGCGTCAAGCTTTGCTATGTTGGTGATGGGTTTTTGCAACCTTCCAGAATCAGTTTTTAAGTCAACCACTCTTATGTTTTCGTCGTCGTCCCCTTGATGACACTTTCTACCCGCGCCAGTAATCATTTTTAGGGTGGTAGATTTTCATCTTGAACTATCACCAAAGCACCTTCGTTTATTTTCGGTTTAGCTTCGAAGTTGTTTTGGGTTTCTGGGAACGAATTAATAGGCGCCCCCGTTGTCGTTTAGGGATTCGGGAATCCTATTTCATGTAAGCGCTTAGTTATCAAACGAGAATCGAAGAGTCAGTTCCTACAGATACGGGGCGTAGTGAGATTTAGGAGTTGTATTGCACAACTAAAGCAAAAATCTTGTCGCTGATGGGTTTTAGCGGAAAGCCTAGCATTCAGATACTTTCATAACAAATACTTCGTCTTCCTCTTCACGTTTACCATTGCAAAAGCTACCAAAGTTTTCCGGAAAGTATGCCGACCACAAAAATTTCATTGGATTTTTTAAGACCTTAGTTGATAATGACAACACTCTAGCTTGAGTGATCATGCGCTCGGAACAATGAAGTCATTTCAAATAAACGAAGAAAACTATCCCAAGGCATTAAAACGGCTTGAAGATTGTTATGATAAGAAGTGTTTGATTTTTTTGGAATACATTTTTTTATTATATTTAATTAATTGTTATAAATTTCCTTATTTATTTATTTTTTTTATTTACCTATCTTCTATTTATTTATATATATATATATGTATTTATTTTTTTATTACTATTTTTGTTTTTCTATTTATTTACTATATAGTTTTGCACTTACTTTTATATCTTTGTTTTTGGATATTTCATTTTTATTCTTTTATGTCTACATTTAGTTCACAATTAGTTTTTGTAGTAGTTTAGTACACAATAATTTTTTGTAAATAAATGGATGGTTTTTCATGGCAGTTCCCTTTCAAAATTCAATATTTATTTTTCATATTTCTTTTCTTACCAGTCACCGATATTTTCAGTAGAAAGATATAAAATATAATCTGTCAAATCTCTGTATGTAAAATGTGCAGTAACAGACTACAGACTTGTTTTGAGCCCATAACATCTTTCGAAATATACATATTCATAGTGTCGCTGAAAAATTCCAAGTCTTTCTCATCTGATTGTTTTTCAAATAATTTCGTTTAAAATAATTTCTGAAAACATTTGTAATGTTTTATGGCACCTTTATAAAAAGAGTGTTTCGTGTGGTATTTTTCCTGACGGGTTGAAGCTAGCTGAAAAAAACTAGATTTGTTCAAAAAGGGTGAAAGAACACGTTTAAGAAATTGCAGATCTATTACCTTACTGTCTATTTTCCTCCAAAAATTATTTAAAAAGCTATAAAAAATAGAAGGGTAAACTTCTAAATTTGGGTTTCGATCTGGGTTGTCGACAGAAGGTGCCTGTTGAATTTTTGCTCAAATACATATGGTATAATGGCTTATATAATAGGGGTTTTACTGCGTCTCTTTTTGTCGACTTTACAAAGACATTTGATACTTTCGACTATTACATTTTATTGGATAAGTTATACAATTGCGATTTCAGAGGCTCAATACATCAATAGTTCTGCTTCTATTTATCTTCTATAAAGCAGAGGGCAAAAATTAATGAACAATTTAATTCTGCCAGTACTATCTCCTTAAGAGTTCCTTAAGGTTCTGTGTTGGAACCCATTATTTTTTTAATTTTTACTTACTCGCTTTTGTTACAAACATTTCGTAGTAAAGGTTATGCCTTTGCAGACGATATGGCTTGTGCATTTCTTAATCATTTCATTTAAAATATTGCTGCTGATATAAATCACGAAATAAAAATTATAAGTTATTGGATCCAAATGCATAAAATGATTTTGAGCGATAAAACAAAACTTTTGTTTTTTAGCTTGATTATGGTTCATTTAATTTTAACTGTGCAAACTTTAAGAAATTACCTATATTTTGTAGATCGTCAAAAGAATCACAAACATGTCTTGCGTCAAGTTCTTGTTCTGATAAATGTTTTCGTATAGACGAGTAAAATTATATAAATATCTGGATGCTTAGGTTGACTTGAGTTTGAGTTGATCTAATCACGCGATTACACTTACCTGGCAAAAACTTATTGCTCACGTGATCTTCTTAAGTGTATCTTTTATGGGTTAGTATACTCTAAGGTGGAATATGGTATTGTTCGTTGGGGTTTACTTACTACTTATCTAACTTACTTATCTTACTTACAAATCTTCGTCGAATCAACTAAGTCATGTATTCTCATTTACCATTGACCTGTACAAAGACTTTATGGAAATAGTCATTCCGTACCCGAATCAACTTAGTGTTCTTATAATAGCCTACGGAAGTGATAAGTAATCTATTATTAAACATCCTTATCACATGTTCTGTGTATCATGATCTGTGTTCAGCATGATTCTTTTTTCAATGTCTGCTCTAACTAAAGCTTCATTCAAAACTGTTGAACTGTTGAGTTGAGTTTGGCTTAGCATCTTCTTACAATAAGCCTTAAGCTTCAAACTAGGTAACTACTATAATTATTTTTTAACCGCCAGTCTTTCATGTAACTACAAACGTAATAGCTAGTGCAGTAACGTTAGTACAGTATTTGTAACTACAAATGTAATAAGTAAATGCATCAAAATATTTAAATAAAGTGAATAATACTTATGATTTTAACTAAACCATTCCACAATTATATAAGTACTTTTCATTATAAAGCATGACGAAGCAAATTTAATGAAGGCAAAAGCACTGGCGTTGAACTCCTTGCCTCAGAAAAAAAAACATTCATAATAAACATGCTAATCATGATTCTCAGCGAATCTTGTAAACTAAATTCAATCATTCTTTATTGGTGAACAATTAACAAACCAAATCAATTACCAATTCGCTTAAAGCAAAGTTCAAACTAATTTAAATACTTCTGACACCTAGTCTGGCTTTCTTACCTCAGAAAAAAATGGCCTTTCTCTTTTCATTCAAAAATCAAGCTATGACATCCACCTTGAAAGTAACTTTGTAATATTTTCTACCCTTGTTTAAGCGTAAATCGATACGTTGCATATTTTGTTCTTTATCTCAGCTGGTGAAGACGATTTTCTTCCTTGTATGCAAATTCATTGCAAAAGGTTCTCATCCAACATATTCTTCTGGTGCCATTTCGAGAATATGAAGAAGAGAAATCGTTTGAACTCTTGATCGCTGAAAAATAGTTAGCTTCTTAACCCTATCCTTCTCCTTCTCCAGGCACATAGTAAAGTCTATGGCTCCCTTTTGTCTCCGTACAATTTCGATTTCCACGTCCCATAACTTCGGTGCCGACTCAGTCATTATCCATGAACTAGAGCTTTGGTGACGGGATTTTTTTGTTTTGTCCTTATCTCTTGGTTTTTTCTAGGATCTAGTTGTTATTTGCAAATCGTTTATAAAGCCCCAAGATCGAATTGACTTCCAATATACGGACAGTCTTTCCATATACAATCCTTCACTAGCTTGGGTGACAGGGTGAGATTAAACTTATTCGTACTCCTTTATCAGTCCATTGATTCTTGAAGAATCAAACAATAAGCTTAATTGCTTTCCATCCCATACTGATTTCAGTTTTTAAACCAAGCTTCCTAGTGTCCATGTTTGCTTGAAGCCATATTTTTTTTATGATTTTTCCTTCTGGACTAGATCCACCTTTCTGTACAGCTCGTTGAGTTCCAGTATATTGCGAATCGGCTGCAACAATACACTGAATGGAATCTTTTGACCGATGCCTCGGTTGTTGTTACAAGACTTAGGATTGCCTGTTTTATAGTCCTACCACTTTCTCTACTGACTTGTTGCACTTTCACCACTTTTGTCATCATACCACATATTTCTTGTCGGGGGCTGCTGGAATTCTAAGGTGGCTTTAGCTGTTTCATAACTTTTAGTGCAGTATTTCTCGCTATTTGCGGTGTACTATGAAGAGCCATATGTTTTTATCAGCACTGTACTTGACATCGATGTGTCACAGTATCATAGATGCGAGCGTTATGGTCTTACAGGCTTAATATTTTCTACTTCCCATAGCGAGCTTTAAAATGAATCTTCTTTTGACTCGGCAATCAATTTCACTTCTCATTTTTGAAAGGCAGAACCTCTGCTTTCCGCTAACACGGAAGTGAGAGATTACTGCTTTCTTTGACAGTCTCATTTGAGATGTTCTAAATCAAAGTATTACCGTTTACACCATCAACACCACTTCATTCATGTTAAATCTATATGGCAGCTTTTCGAAGTAACATATCTCATGTGTTCAATTACTCATGACATCTTCTCGAGGCGTTTATAGCCTCACGTGCATTCTGAACATCACCTTTCATTTGAGTAATGTTGCATATGAATCTCGTTTCATTTAAATAAATTCACGTTAAATTTTTATTTTAAAAAAAACTCAAATAAAAAAAAAACTAGCTACTTTTCCTTGGACCTGCCATCATCTCAAACCTTATCACCAGCACCTTCCGACCATTGTGGAAAATCAATCAAAGTAAATCGCCTGTAAAGATTTATGGCACCCGCTTGCAGGTCTCGTAAAAAATAAAAATCACCCATCAGAGAGCGGCAGACAATTGCATGTACACTAAGCCAGCACCATGAGGCACCACTTAAATAGCCATTCTGGGTAAACTCTACAAAGCACCATGACGATGGCTCTATGGAACAGCCGCTGCCCAAAGAGATGCCACAGCATAACAGCATAAACTATCATCATCATCGTCGAACGATTTATGTTCGAATATCGTTCCCGGGACACAGAAGACGAAAGGATTCATTGTAACAAAGTATGAACCCACTTACCAGGTCCATCAACATTTTAATTCTAGCCTTTAGGACAAACCTGTGTACCTACATACGGCTTGCACTTTATTCTCTAAATGCAACATTTTATCGTTTTCCATTTGGGTGTCCCCATTCGTGCTGCTACTTTCTACACTCCATCTCTAAGCCAAACCTAAAAGGAATGTGAGCCAGATACTACTGTTTTAGACAGGCACTATCGTCACCGAAGCTGATGCTCGCCAGACCACCACTCAGCAAACAAGTAACACTTTGGAAGCTCTGTACTAGTATCCATCTACCACCTGAAGGCTCACCCAACCAGGTGGATTTCACAAATTCAAACGCAAACGAATTACGGATATTCTCGGTCTTTTGGCCAAAAACCAAAATTGCTGGTCGAGTGAATTGCTACTCCATAGCAGCTCCATGCCTAGTCAAGATCTCTTCTGTCCATGCCCATGAGAGAGTGCAATTGAAAAATATTTAAAAAGCAATTTTTCATATCGACTGGTTCGCGCCTTTTGTGGTTTGCGTTTGCGGCAGTACCGTTGCGGGAAGGTGGCTGAGGATTTTGTTTTTGTTTTTTTTAATCCCGAAACGATTGTGGATTTATAGAAAGAAGAGCTTGATCTATCGCTGGATGCAATGCACACACATATTCATGTTGGGATTTGGGATTCCCACTACCACGCCAGACGGGCCAAGGGTCTTCGATAGAGACACAATGGGAAGAGTTATGGTCGCAGTGGCTACGCCAGTATTAGGAGAATTATTACTTTGAACTTTTGTACTTTAACAGTTCAATGCTGGGGATTATTTTATGTGAAGAATTTCCCAATCGGATCGTGGCTATGAAATTGGAAATTAATAATATTTGGATGCTTGTGTGTTCTTCCTGGGGACGAACATCGGGCATGGACATGTGAGGAAGAGTTGAAAGTATGTCAGTGGGGAATTATGGCGGTGGTTTTACATAATAGAAAAGGTTAACGTTAGCGATGTTTTCAGTTCTAAAACCGTTTGAAATGGACCGATCCACGCTTTAAGAACATTGGGTAATGCTGCAAAGTTAATTCCACAGTGTTTCCGAAAATGTGCTAATTTCAAAAAAGGCATTAGCTGGTGTTGCCAGAAATCGCTGTAAGTGAAGTTCAATCGCACTAGCATGAGGAGAATTTTTAAATAAAGATCGCACTTAATTTGGATCCATGACTGACTCTGTTTGGACTTCAAAACAGTTGGAAAATGACCATCTTTTCAGATGAAGAGAGAACTCAATGCAGCCTGAGTGAGTGACTGTTTGATGTGGTAATTGGACTGATTCCATAATTGACCCAAATTTCTTCCAAGAAGAAAATAAAAGAAATCTTACAGTCAATTTAGAGCGCTACTGCGGCATTTACACTTGTTTTATGGCCAGAAAAAAAATGTAGTCGACATGGTAGACTTCTGGTTTTGTTCTCGTATTTCTGAAGAAAGGAAATACACGTCGACCGTGGAATGCTCTTTTCTAAAAGATCGCGGAGTAGTCGTGGCAATTTTTGTTTATTTACGGAACGATTCATCTCCTGTGTCCAAATTGTCCGAGGATCATCAAGAATGGTGACACTCACCCACCCATCGATATCATTTTGCAACAGTAATAGACAACAATTAAACCTGCCAATTAAAACAACAACAATAACTTTATCCCTCGAAAAGGGCATTTATGAGGTCTACTTTTTGCTTTTTACATCTTATACCTTTACGGTGGATCAATAGGAGTTCACTGGAGTTTTGGAGTTATGGTCACTTAAGATCGAATTCTAACCTTAACTTTAAAGAAGAAGAAAAAGTCAACCTATTGAGGGTCGCCTATTTGCTAACCTAATTCCTTGGGGCATTTCCTGAATAATTTATGTAGTTTTTTGGAGCATTAATTCAATTAAACATTAAGGGTATTTTCGAGAATAAGCAGTTCTTTAAAGTAGAATTCAACTTCAAGGCAAAAGCATTCACATAGCAAGACATGCCATTATGAGTTGGCAAATTCATTGTAATTTCATCCTTTTGGCCTGTTTACAAGATGCACCTTGATTCCATTGCACCCGATTGTATTCATCCAGTATTTCTGAAAGCACTTCATTCCAAACGTTTGTCATGCGGTACGCACCCTTTTTCGGTCCTTATAACATCAGTAGTTTTTCCGTCACATCGGAAAGTCGCAACAACCTAAAGAAGATCATGCAAATGAATACAGACCCATATCCATAACGCATAATCAAGATCAACTTATATTGAAGCGATAACCAAATGCTTCTTTTTTCAATCAAGCTTTTGCAGCTGCAATACGGCTCTCCTTGAGGTTGTAGACGTACACGCTTCGTTCCTGATTCTTCTCGATGTCTCCTTGATACCATTTGTCATTCGATCCTTTATAAAAAGCTTGCTAGATTTAATGGTTTCTCAACGCATGCAGTGAAACCTATTTCGCCCCATCTTTCTGGCAGAAAACAAGCTGTCGCATGTGGAGACAAAAATTTAGATTTCCTTCCCATACTAAGAGGGTTCCTCAGGGATCCAAATAAGGTCCATTGCTCTTCTGTCTTTAGATAAACAAAATTGCAGTTGGTGCTCAACTTATTCGAAGTTGCTCCTAAGGTCAAATCGATGTTCTGTCGTATCCTCCAATTCTTCTCAGTAGTACTCCGAAAAAATATGTTAATAATATTCTTTATCGCATTTTATAATATCATACCTATCATTTACGGCCTGAGGAGATTTGATGAAGTGTATAGTTTTTCAAAAAAAAAAAAAAGGATGGTGAGACTTTTGACACCTTATTGAAGTACAGAACGCTTTGGTAGGTTTCCATTCTTATCATCACCGAGACTTACTGGACATCTCCTTATGTACGTTTTCATGTCTGATATACGAATGACAGTTCTTCGTAAAAGCTGCTCGGTTGTGAAATAGTGTCCCGAATCACATCAGAGATTAAATGAGTTTTCGTAAAAACTACAGTCGTTTCTTTCGTCCTCTTAGAATAGCTACTAAATTAACTTGGCCAATACTAAAAGTGCAACCTTTAAATTTCTTGTTTGCCTTTTCATTTTTTCAATTTTGCTTTTTCATTTTTCAACTTTTAATTTTATTTTGAAATTTAACTTAACTTAAACCTTCTAATGTGTATCTTACATAAGCTTTACATTTATGAATAAGATACTGTATCTTCATGTACAACCATTCTCAAGAATAACAAAATAAACAAACCTTCTTTGAGAATTCATCAAACCAATTTGGTTTTTTTTTTCCTGTTGTTGTCGTCAATCCAAGTGTTCGTCCCTTCAGCTCTTTTACTGCAAGTGGTTTATTTTGAAAAGACGCCCAACAATACTTGGCCATTCACCCTTTTCTATTCATAACTTTAATCCAACTACCAAAGATGGAGTAGCCCGATCTTTGAGACGAGAATATTGTAGGATCTCCGCAAATGATTTTCGGGCTGGTCTTTGATTTGGTGCTGGAGACTTTGTGGAATGGAAGAGTGATGCCAGAATACTTTTTTTATTGAAGCATTTTGGTATGCTTTTGTTTTTTAAAATGAGTATGAGTACCCTTACCTAGACGAAGGTTTTTAAGTCTCTGAGTTGAGTCGGAAAGCATAGAAGACTTTGAAGCACTTGTTGGTGTCATCCAAAGCTAACATGCCTTTGTCAAATATCTTTAGTCACAAAACTTATGCTTATGCGCATACCTTGCTGCAGAATTTGTTAGACGTCTTCGAATTGCATTGGAAAGCTTCCGGGATATAATTGGATAATGATTTGGATGCTGTTTTTAAGGACCTTAACCCGCTGCTAGCTTATCTGCAGAATCTTGAAGATCATCTTGTCTCATTATAACTGATCAGGTACTCGCCTTCCTTCGAAGGTACAACTGAAGACAGTTAAATAACACTGAACCAAATATTTTTTTCTTTCTTCTTTTTATAATTGCTCCTTTTACTCGACGCGAATATGATGCCTTCTAACCGGAATATATCTCTCATGTTTACTTCCTGGCGAAATCTCATTCAATGTGGAGTGATTGTTTCCATATTGAAGATGGAAGATTCTGTATTAAGGAAGGATACTACGATCCTAAACAATAATATTGGAAAAGCCTTATTAAGCTTACAACGCCACAAAAAGACATCATTTGTGATTTTTTAAGATCAATAATTTTACACACTCCGAAACTAGTTTCTTAAACATTCTTTGGCATAGTTAACAGAACCGGGCTATCGCTTCTGTATCTTTCCATTGCCCTGGAACATATTTCATCCTTAGAGCGGCTTGTCTGGCAACTCCACCCTCAGTTAACTGTATCCATTTGATAACAGTTTTTGTAACAAATTTTCAATAAAGAGGTGAGGAATGGAGTTAAAGTCTACTTGAATTGGTTCTTCTTTCAAGCAGACTTTATGTATTAAAGATGACCAACGAAATATTAGTTGGTGCCTACTGTGTGGAATGATTTGTATGTGCCTTTTCCATGGCAGCATTAAGACCGAAATGGCAATCTCGCTGGTCAAGAAATGCGTACAGACTCTGAATATTATATCGGCAGTGAACTTGTTGACCACCAAATTGGAAGAAATATTCAGAAATGGAATCACTGGAATAAGAGTGAGCCGATATCTGAATTATTACAACCAAACTTCTGTCTCGAAAGAAAAAGTTAAAATAATATTATCGATTCGTATGAGGCATAGTTTCCGGTCCATTTTTTGATACGCAAAAATGTCTGCTGACCAATAGAGTCTCTGTAGTCTTCGTCATTCGTTCGTGTATGATATGAGTACAAAGCAAGCGATTCTCAAACCATCTAGTTTAAAAGAGACTCCAAGTAATCATCTTGAACTTCTGTGCATGCACAACGAATTTTAAGCTTGAACTCCAGTTAAAGTATGATCTCCATACTTTCTGTGAAAATAAGAACATACATGCATATATTATTTCCAACTTGACCGCAGCAGATGTTCTCAATTTCAATTTAATGAGGTTCCCTTGCCCATAGCTCTATTCTGCTTACCTAATTGCATTTTAATTGGAAGGTCCTCCCATCTCCAGCCTTCCCTTAATTCCAATTAATTGCGCACATCTAGCTCGTCCCCCAAAAAGGCGACACCTAGATGCTATCTTCGAACCGTAACCAATCATATTACGTACAACCAACCTTTATGCGTATACCTACGAGGAAAGTACCTAGTCTCAAGTCTCCAGCGTCCCATTACCAACCACACTCAATTTGCGCATTAAAAAAAAGAACAATCCAGAATATGAATAACTGCACACACACACCTCATTTGGAATCCGGTACGGCACCAATTTTCCGAATCGAAATATAGGCCGTTGCCAAGAGAGAATCGAACCAAGATCCTCGATTGGGATACGGGTTCGCTCTTCGAAGTTCGGATTAGTCTGCAAGGAGATGCACACGTGTTCTAGGTTTGTGTGCACTGCACTGCTCTGAACTGCACATTCATTTGGCTCCTTTTAAGGGAATTATTCAATTTGCTCGTTAAATTAGATCAGGAACACCATGCGCTGGAGGCATTCATATCTGTTGGACAGCATCTGGCTGCTCTTGAACGGTTTTGTGGTTTGTTGCTGCTTGATGTAATTTATTGTGTGCAAAAGGGAATCCAACAATTGTCTTGCTTTACTGCAGGCGTTGTTTTATCTAGATAGATATTGAAATCCTTCAAGTACCAAAAATGAGTAACTTTTCTTTTTGTTTTTCTTTCTAGGATCTCCTCCATTGACTGGCACTGGAATTGTTCGGGTTATTGTCCAGGATATGAATGATCATCGACCCGAGTTTGCCCGTCAGTCGTATCACGCAACGGTTCAGGAGAATCTGCCAATTGGAACTAAGGTGCTTCATCCTGTGGCTACGGATAAGGATACCGGCTTGAATGCAAAGATTCGGTTTAGCCTGCTCGGTGAGAAGACGGACAAGTTTCATGTGAACGCAGATACTGGCGAAATAACTACCGCTGCCATTTTGGATCGAGAGGATACTGCAGTGTACTACCTGACTGTTATGGCACAAGATAGCTCAGCAACTGAGCCAAGAGCATCAACTGTCAATCTGACAGTTACGATCGTTGATGTTAACGACAATTCGCCAAGTTTTGAGAGTCCCAGTTTTAATGTTAACGTGCCCGATCGCATCAAGGGTGGAGAATTCATTTTTGGAGCTCGTGCGATTGACTTGGATGACGGGATGAATGCGAAGATCGTTTACTCGATCAGTGGGAAGGATGCAGACAAGTTCGATATACACGAACAGTCTGGAGTGATAAAAACAAAGGTTGAACTGTCCTCGAATGGAGGTGGGTTTGATATGGTTTACTCGATCGTGATGCACGCTACTGATCAAGGGCTTGATCCTCAAAGTGCAAGTGCTGATCTTACGATATTGCTTAGGCCGGCGCATCTGTTTCCGACTTTCTCGTACATGGCTAATACACAGTTCACGCTTCCGGAGGATGTTGTTGAGGGCAAGGTGATCACAAAGATACTCGCTACATCCCCAAAGAAAGGTGCGGCAGGAAATATTAAATTTTCAATTGCGGGTGGAAATATCGGGGAGGCAGTTCGGATTGATCCCGGAACCGGAGTCACATCGATTGGAAAAGACGGATTAGACTACGAGACAGCCCACCAGTACCAAATATGGATCGAGGCAGCAGATTCTGATCGTCCAAGCCTTAGAAATGCGATGCTCCTCACGATCAATGTCACCGATGCGAACGACAATGCTCCTGTGATGGAAAAACTCATTTATAATGCTGAGATCCTTGAAGAGGAAACACCACCGCAATTCATTGTCAAAGTAAGTGCAAAGGATCGTGACTCAGGTGATAATGGCGAGATCACTTACCGCCTGGCAAATGATTTCGATGGAACCTTTGAGATGGACGCCGACAGTGGAGAAGTGTATACCACCATGCGATTGGATCGTGAGGATATAGCCTCATATGAATTGATCGTGGAGGCTGTTGACCAAGGAATGCCGCAGATGACAGGAAGTGCAAGTGTGATCATTACAGTATTGGACAAAAATGATAATCCTCCGAGATTCACCCGCCTTTTCAGTGTAAACGTCACCGAAAACGCTGAGGTCGGAAGTTTTGTGATCAAACTTACCTCATCTGATCTTGATATTGGGACAAATGCCAATGCCACCTACACTTTTACCGAAAATCCAGGAGAAAAGTTCAGCATCGACCCAATAAGCGGAAATGTCACTGTAGCTGCGCATCTCGATCGCGAGCAACAGGATGAGTATCTTCTTAAAGTAACAGCTTTCGACGGAGCGTGGCGATCGGAAACACCACTCACGATCACCATTCAAGATCAGAATGACAATGCTCCAGAATTCGAGCACAGTTACTATAGCTTCAATTTCCCAGAGCTGCAGCGATCAGTTGCTTTTGTGGGACAAGTGATCGCAACCGATCGTGACAAACAAGGACCCAACTCGGTGATTTCATATTCCCTACAACATCCATCGGATATGTTTACCATCGATCCAGCCACTGGTGAAATCTTCAGCAAACGCACGATCAAATACAAGCATTCCCAAATTGAAGCTTCACCGGAAAATATGTACTCCATGACGATTCTGGCCACAGATAATGGCAAACCACCAATGTACTCAGAGTGCCTGGTCAATATCAACGTGGTGGATGCAAACAATAATCCGCCACGCTTCGAGTCCCATGGCTATCTGTCACCAGTTCCTGAGGACGCAAAGACTGGCCAGAAGATCGTACAGGTTATCGCCAAAGATGAGCTTGACTACGGAGTGAATGCAGAGGTTGACTACCTAATCGTAGGTGGCAACGGATCCTCACAATTCGTCATCAATAAACAAGATGGTTGGGTGTCAGTATCAAAGCCTCTAGGAGTGCGACCAAATACAGCCTTCGCACTGAACATCAAGGCAGTCGATAGAGGCGTTCCACCACAGGCTGATGAAGTCACAGCGGTGATCATAGTTACAGGAGAAAATCGTTACACACCCGAGTTTACAGCCTTGAGCTACCAAGTGATCGTACCGGAAAATGAACCGATTGGGTCGACAATCCTCACTGTCAGTGCATCAGATCGTGACGATGGGCCAAATGGAATGATTCGATACTCAATTTCAGGAGGCAATGAGCGAAAGGAGTTTGCGGTTAATGCAGTCACAGGATCAGTCACCATTTTACAGCCGTTGGACTACGATATTATTCAGGAATACCACTTGAACATCACCGCAGAGGATTTGGGATTCAAATCAAAGATGGCCGTCGCAATGTTGACTATCATATTAACTGACATCAATGACAATGCTCCAGAGTTCAATCAGACTGAGTTCCATGCTTACCTCGCCGAGAACCAACCTTCAAACACGTTTGTATTCCGCGCCCAAGCAACCGATAAGGACTCGCCAAAGAATGCAGTGATTCGCTACTCGATCACCGGAGGATCCGGTCGTGATCTCTTCAAGATCAACCCAAGCAATGGAATGATTAACTCCACTGCTAGCTTTGACTACGAGGAGAGGAAAGAATATGTGCTTCAACTGCTAGCTGTCAATCCAGATTCAACAATGCAGGGAATGGCTCAGGTTATCGTTCACATAACCGGCGTCAACGAGTTCTACCCGCAGTTCCTTCAACCTGTCTTCCATTTCGATGTTTCTGAATCGGCTGAAGTTGGAACAACTATTGGTTCAATTCAAGCCACAGACAAAGATGCTGGTGATGACGGAAAGGTATACTACCTTCTTGTAGGCTCGAGTAACGACAAAGGTTTTGCAATCAATGCGGAGACTGGTGTTATGTTTGTCTCTAGAAACCTCGATCGGGAGACACAGAGCCGAGTTGTTCTCACAGTCATGGCTAAGAACTTTGGTGGAATTCGAGGCAACGACACCGATGAAGCTCAAGTTATCATATCGATTCAAGATGGAAACGATCCTCCAGAGTTCCTTAGTCAACTCTACGAAGCCAGTATATCCGAAGATTCATTGATCGGCACCAAAGTAGTCACTGTCAAGGCGGTCGACAAAGATGTCCGGCCTCAAAATAATCAATTCAGCTACTCCATTATCAATGGAAATATCAATCAAGCCTTCAAAGTCGACCCTCAAAGTGGACAGATCGAAACCGCCAAGATGCTCGATCGTGAGTCGATACCAACGTACAACTTGATCGTTGGGGCCATTGACACAGGTCTTCCTCCACAAACTGGAACAGCTACGGTCAAAATCGATCTTTTGGATGTGAACGACAATGGACCGATCTTCGATGCTAATGGAGTAGTTGGATATGTATCAGAGAACGAGCCGCCAGGCACGTCTATAATGACTCTCTCAGCCAGTGATCCTGATCTACCACCAAATGGAGGTCCATTTACATATTACCTTATTGGCGGGAAGCACAAGACCATGGTTAATATCGACAAGCACTCGGGCCTCATGAAGACTACCCGTAGCATTGATCGTGAGGTGAATCCAACACTAGAGGTGATCGTTGAAGTCGAGGATAATGGAAAACCAAAAATGCGATCCCAACACACGATCACTGTCAATGTTCTCGATCAGAATGACAGCCCCTCAACTCCAAGAATGGTGCATGTACTGCTGAATGTCTTTAACAATCAGATTCCTGTCGCGAAGATCGCTGATGTACATCCAAATGATCCTGATACCACGGGCGACTACAAATGTCGCATTAAGCCCGACTCTCAAAGCAGTCCTCTGGGCATCCTGGTTATCCCGAACAAGTGCGATCTGCACACAACACCGAAGACGTCCACTCATGGATACTCGTACTCAGTGTCGGGAAATGACGGAAAGCACAATGACGTCACATCAACGGTAACAGTAGAGTTTAGGGGCTTCGATAATACGACCGTGGCCAATTCGGTCACGATCAATGTCGTGAACATGACTGCCGAGACTTTCCTCGCAAGCTATTATCGCAGCTTTTTGGACATCCTCAAGGGAATCACGGATCATGGAGACGAATACAACTTGTACAGCATTCGGAATACACTGAACCAAACTGGCTTTCAAGTCGCTCTTGGATTAAAGACTTCGAGCCAGAGCTACCGATCTTCGAGGTACGTTATAGAACGACTCAACAAGAAACTGGAGGTGATCGAGAGGCTTCTTCAATCTGCCGGAAAGGTTACTATAGGATTCACACCATGTTCGAGCGCGAACACATGTGACAATGGAGGACTCTGCAGCGAAGACTTCCGAGTCCACGATGAAGGCCCGCTCAATATTGTCGACAGTCAAACGCTGATATTCACTGGACCTCTAGTAACGCACGACTTTGTCTGCAAATGTCCCGATGGCTACACCGGACGAAGATGTGAGAAGCGTCAGGATCCCTGCTCTCCGAATCCGTGTCAAGCGGATGGTCAGTGCCGAAGGCAGGGCTATGATTTCCAGTGCACGTGTCCAGCACTAAGGGAGGGTAAATTTTGTCAGCTGGAGCGAGGAGATGTCTGCTCCGGAAGTCCGTGTCGAAATGGAGGATCATGTCGCGAGAGCCCCGATGGATCTTCATTCTTCTGTCTATGCCGACCAGGATACCGGGGCAACCAATGCGAGCATATTGCCGATTCATGTCGTCCAAATCCGTGTCTCCATGGTGGACTGTGTGTCGCTCTGAAGCCTGGCTATAAGTGCAGCTGTGTTGGAGGACGTTACGGGAGGCACTGCGAGAAAACAACCTTTGGATTTGAGGAACTTTCTTTCATGGCGTTCCCGCCACTGGACGCAGCTACGAATGACATTTCTATCATTTTCGCCACCACAAAGCCTGATGCTTTGCTCCTTTATAATTTTGGTATACAGAGTGGCGGCCGATCAGACTTTGTGGCCATCGAGGTTTTGAAAGGCAAGGCACTCTTTTCATTCGGAGGTGCTCGAACTGCTATCACAACTGTGGTGGTGGGAAGTGGAACCAAAAATACGTTAGCAAATGGAAAATGGCACAAAGTGACGGCAACGCGAAATGGCCGCGTGATGTCTCTCAGCGTGGCCAAATGTACTGAAAACGGTGATGTCTGCGAAGACTGCAGGCCTGGAGACTCGACTTGTTATGCAGATGACGTCGGTCCTACTGGGTAAGTTTTTAAGTCAACTTTTTTCATTTACAAATTTTTACAAAGCTTAAACATTTATTTTTTAGAACCCTCAACTTCAATAAACAACCTCTCCTGATTGGTGGGCTTTCTACAGCAGATCCAGTTCTCGAGAGACCAGGCCAGATTCACACCGATGACTTGGTGGGCTGTGTTCACAGTGTCTCTGTCAACGGACGTCCTTTGAACATGAGTAGTCCGCTGAAACAGCGCGGAGTCATGTCCACCTGCAATCGAAGCAACAACGGTGGTCCCTGCCAGCAAGGCCTACCTTCAGATCCGGCTCTGTCACTCTGTGGCTCATTTGGAATTTGCATGGACCGATGGCACACAGCGATGTGTCAATGTGGCGGCAACCTTCTATCTCCCGATTGCTACAGCTCGCTCGAGCCGATTTCCATCAGTGATGGTGGCTTCGTGGAATTCAAGATCTCCGAAAAACATCGAAGAATGCAGCTTCTTGATAATCTGTACGGAGGAAACAGCGTTTGGACGTACGATGTGGAATCTCGAAAGCGTCGTTTCACCGTCAACAATGACAACGTAACCTCGTTGGCTCAGATCGAAGACCCGCCAAAGACTTTAAGTCTGCTCTTCCGAACTGTCCAGGCAAATGGCATCATTCTCTTTGCTGCGACCAATAAGCACTATACGTCAGTTGAGCTGAGGTCAGGCAAGCTCATGTACAGCTCAAAGCAAGGAACATCCGTTAACATGACCGTTCATATACCAGAAAATCTGGCCGATGGCAAGTGGCACAACTTGACCCTGCACGCCTCCAATAGAGTGCTGAGAATTCTTGTCGACGGTCAGAAAGTCGGCGATGAACTGGACTCAGCTGGAGTTCATGATTTCCTCGATCCTTACTTGACAGTCCTGTCAGTTGGCGGAGTCCGGCGAGAGTATCTTCAGCAAGAGACAATGCCAGCTAGCTTCGAAGGCTGTTTAGCCAACTTCACCATCAACAATGAGGTGCAGCCTTTTAATGGTTCCGGAAGTGTGTTCAACGAAGTTCTAACGCGTGGGAAGGTATTTCAGGGCTGCCACGGAGTATTGGGAATTGGGGCAGCACAAGTCGCTGACCCTCTTAGTATCGGTATAACTCTGGTCATTGTTTTCTTTGTGATCCTCTTGGTGGCTATTCTGGTGTCATTCGTTGTGTTTCGATTTCGCAAGCAACAGAAAGAAAAGAGCGGTGGTCCCGGTGGAGCACCGGGGCTACAAAGCAAACAAAATGGGGGATCAACAATGCTTGGTAACTCCGGACTTGGCGGTAATAATGGAGATTGCGTCATGGCGCGAGGCCTTCACTCGAACGACTCCAGTGTGGGCTACCATGGCGACAACGGAGACTTGATACGAGGTGTCGGCGGCCATCATATGGGACCAGAGTTGATCTCCAAAAAATACAAAGAACGCGAAATAGGTCCGGGTGAGCATCAGCGGCCACAAAGGCCTGACATCATTGAACGCGAAGTTGTGAGCAAGAGTCCACCACTGCGAGATGAGCATCATCCCCCGATACCACCCCCAAGTCAATCACATCATCCTCATGATCATCCCGGTTCAGTGGATCTAGGCTCGGAGTTCCCGGAGCACTATGATTTAGAGAACGCCAGTTCCATAGCACCGTCTGACATAGATATCGTGTACCATTACAAAAGCTACCGGGAAGGTGGTGGGGTTCGAAAATACAAAGCGACTCCTCCACCCGTAGCATCCTATACACACCACAAACATCAGGCATCTCCAGCACAGCAACAGCATCGACATTCTCCACACCACGCAGGTCCATATGCACCCCGAGTTCCACCACAAGCTAGTCAACCGCCGCCATCGAGTACACCGCGTCCTCATCAGAGCACGCCACTTGCCAGGCTATCGCCAAGCTCAGAATTAAGCTCGCAGCAGCCACGCATCCTTACCTTGCATGACATATCTGGCAAGCCTCTCCAAAGTGCCCTTCTGGCGACTACATCGAGCTCGGGAGGAGTTGGTAAGGACGCTCTTCATAGCAACAGCGAGCGAAGTCTCAACAGTCCAGTGATGTCACAGCTTTCTGGACAGAGTTCTAGTGCCAGCAGACAAAAGCCGGTCGTGCCAACTCAATCATCGGCACAGGCACCGATGGGCCTTACCGCGGAGGAAATCGAACGTCTCAATGTTCGACCGCGAACGTCAAGTCTAGTGTCCACACTGGACGCCGTCTCCAGTAGCAGTGAGGCGCCCAGAGTACCCGGTGGTGGTCATCATCTATCACTGGGCGTTCATCATTCAGCCGATGTCGACGCTCAAAGTTCCACGTCGACCGACGAAAGCGGGAATGACAGCTTCACCTGCTCCGAAATTGAATACGACAACAACAGCATCAGCGGCGATAAGTACACAAAGAGTGGTGGCGAAGATGACCGACGCGGCAATGAAAGCGTCACAAACTCCAGCAAAGCACCACCACTGCCACCGCCTTCGTATGATGGCTTCGACTCGTCGTTCCGGGGCTCCCTCAGCACTCTAGTCGCCTCTGACGATGACCTTTCGACGCACATGGGTGGCATGTATCGTCAACCAAACGGAGCCGCATCCCCATCCACGACCACACTGGGATGGGATTACCTCCTCAATTGGGGGCCAAATTTTGAAAGTCTGATGGGTGTATTCAAAGACATCGCCGAACTGCCCGACTCTGTCGGTGAACATCATCCGCCTTCGCTTAGGATTCCAGCAAGTGTACAAAAAGCCTCCGAGGAGTATGTGTAGATGTCGCCACTCTTTCTCTTTCTCTCTCTCACTCTCAACTCGTCTGTACATACATATATAGGTAGCTCTAGTAAGAACTAAATTTTTAGACCCTTTTTGTATTATTCTAGTTTAGAAACTAAACCACTAGCCTATTTTAAATTTCCATCATCGGGCTTCCAAGATCAAAACACAACAAAAAACTTATCCTGATGTCTACATTTAATAGTTTGTAAAAGTATATGTTAAAAATAAAAATTTAAATCACCTTGTATCAAGGTTCAAATCCTAGACACATTAAAAAGACACACACAAGGATTTGTGTATCCATTTATTTTGTAATTCCTTGGTTCCTCTAAAAAGGGCATGGGAAAAATTTTCAAAAACAAAAAAGAAACAAAGTTAACACCTCATTCAAGTTCGGTTTTAAGTCTTATTTTTTTTTTAAATACTTTTTTTTGTGTCAAACTAAAAATTTCCTGTGTGCTATATTAACTATAAAATTAAAAAAAAAAAAAACATTTTACAAAATATCTTGCCATCATTTTTTCAACTTGATGTTAAATTTCGAGATGCAAATCAAATTAATTAGACAAGTTTATTATAAGCGGATAAAAATAACAAAATACAAATAAAATTATCATTTTAAGTAGAGAGTAAATTGTTTATGATTTAAGTAGTTCACTATAAAATTAAAAAACAAAATGAAAAGTTTATTTTCTTTTATTATAATAAAATTTTTTTTTTAATTATATTTTGTAAAATTGAAGCCTGAGTCTTAATTTTATTATTTTTTTGCAAAACTGAAAAAAATGTGTTAAATACAATTAAGTTTGAGGAAACGAAATGATTTTTGTAAAAATCGAAATTGTCTATAATTAGAAGTCTTCTTTTTTAATTTTACTTTTTAAGAAATATTTTAACAATTTAGCTATAGGAACAGATGATGATTAGAAAATAAAAGTTTTTGTAAAAGAAAATATTGATTTTTTTAATTGCATTTTAAGTTTTCAGAACTATTGTGATGGAGTTGTTGGGACTTAAATAATACGTCGAAAACGAGGCGTCAAGTTTCTCGAAGGGAAACGCCTCGGGGTGCAGCCTTGGGACCGGCTTTTATTATACGATTACAGGGGAACTTAACTTTTTCTTGGTGGAAATTTAAGGTGAAAATAATATACTATGGTCGCAGTCAACATACACTGACGTTCATTAGTTTTTGTAAAAAAGCTTCTCACATCCTGTAAAGGTTGGCTTTATTTTTGCGAGTGATTCGGAGTCCGCAATGTGCTTTATTTGTGAAAATCATTACCCTGACCACCACAGCCAAAAGCTTACGTGCCGTGCATTCAAAGCTTTTTTCCATTGAAATATATGTATACCCATTGGTGGCAATTGAGAGCAAAGTATTCAAAAATCTTTTATAGTGCAAAGCATCTTTGGTGACTCGTTTGGTCATTTTTGATTATTTACGCATGTTTATAATTTGTTTCCGAAATTCCTTGTTTTCTTTAAGTTACCATTAATGCTTGATAAAAAATACCTGTCAAATAGTTAGGTTCCCATAAAGCCTTCGCATCAAATCTGGTTGCCTTCTAAAAGGCTAACATTCCCTCTAACCTTGAGTACAACTTCCATGCGTAGGCAAGGAGCTCCCATTACCCCGCTCGACACAGTACATAATCGAGCGATAAAACTCATACTCACACAAAAATATGATGATGTCAATTGACTTGCTTCAACATTAAGTCCGCTGACTTTGCATAATTTATCGTTTTCATCATTACAGTGCTTCACAGCTATAAGCCAGCTACGGTAACCTTAACACATCTATTGTGGAATGCTTATCAAATCACAGTCACGACTCCTAAAGTCAAATAAAAGGACTCAAGTTTAGCCGCGCAACCCGAATACTCTACCACAGCTTTCGTAATCTTCTCTTTAAAATTTGAAGGCATTCAAGTGCAATGTGCATGAGTAGTAATCACTACTTCCTTTTTAAACAAGGGAAACGGAATTTTGTTAAAATCTAGGGCATCAAAACCTAACTGATCTTATAGTCCTTTAACAAGATTTTTTAGCAGATGATTACAGGTGTACGCGCAAAAACGACTTAGGCTTAGAATAAGAAAGCTGCATCTCCAAACCTGTGTAAATATCACCGGAGATATCAAAATAGCACTTGGAATAATGAACACACTTGAAATATATGGTATCCCTATTTAAGGAGGTAAAACTTAGTTATCTCAGAATTCCAAACGGACGGGTATCGTAGACTATGTCTTGAGCTTTTATCTAGTTTTTGAATCTGGTCTATTCACCATTTGCAACTACGATCAAATAAACGGCACTACCATTGAAGTGACCAGTGATCAATGACCAATGACGCTAAATTGACTAGCGAAGGAAGTTTAAAGTTCGTGTCGTCAAAATTACGGCTTGCGAAAATAAAATCATCGATATCATTGATCAGGAGTCATAACACAGTCTTCGAAATTACAAAAACTACACTTGCTTGTATACAAACGACTGGCGAATAAAATACTGCGAATTAAGCGAATGAAAATATGTCGATATCAATATTCGTCGTACCTTTTTGAAGGTAGAACCAAATGCATCATTAATTCAAAAGACTATTTATTTTATTCTTTTCCTTATCTTAAAAAAATTGGACACAACTACCAACAATTGGAATCTTCAAGCCTCGATGAATAATTCCTTCGCAATACAATTAAGAAGCAATACAATCAAGAACGGCAAGTTTCGCGTACTAAAGGACCACAATCTTCAACAATCCCATTCCAAGTTGATTGTGCCCAACCTCACCGACATTAAATTTGCTGCTACAGAGTAAAAGCTAGTTAATTTGGGGTTAGATCAATGTGCTGTAGGAAGGTACTGAGAGATTTCAGGGCAACGAAAGTTTGAATTTTCTTGACATAAACGAAGCTTGTTGCAAATAAATTGAACTGGAGCTTTTATGCGTACACTCAAATAACAAAAAATGTCAATTTAAGACAGTCTACTATTGGGCCAACTCAAAGATTAATTCAAGGAGGACCTTGGAATCGAACCTTGTTTCATAATAAGATTCTGGCCGCTTCGACATCAACTTAAAACAATAAGACAAACCGACAATGATTCCAAAAAAAATTAACACTGCGAGTAACTCAGAAAAGATCGCCTTAAGCTTTAATCAGCTAATCACTGACACAACGTGAAGTGGCTTCTACCCTCGGAGCAGCACGTTCATCCATGCCGTATGTCATCGGGGAACTGGTAGCTATCATCGCCGACTAGGCAATGGGGAAATATGACTCGCATTGGCTTAGGGTGACCGATTAACAATATTATACAAGAAATTTTAAGGAAACGGTAAAGCTAGTGTACAATAAGCTAGTGTACGTATGGCAGAAGCTAGTTTAAAAGTTCACAGACCAGCATGCTGTCCAAAGCTGCTCAGACGACATCAAGTAGCTCGGCTTCGATTTGCTTACAAAATTTGAATCACGAGTAATGGGCCAACGTTTTGTCCAACAGGCAGATATGATTTTCGTGCACCAGATGGTCAAAAAGGTGTATAGAGAAAAAGAATGGTGCGGCAAGGAATAATATCCGAAGAACGAAGATTAGAATTCGTCATCGATTAGATGCAACGCTATCCGTTGAGGAAATCTTTCCTGAACACGAAAAGGACACGATTAGTCCCTGTAAATGTAATATTTATAATCTACGACCACATTCACCGAATTGCGTACACGAATGCCTTCATTGCATCGGTATTCAAAAACTATAGTTGACAGATTGCAGCATGCTCAAAAGAAGGATATTGTCCTCATCCCACCTCCCACTAACATTGGACGAACTCCGGAAGTCTTCACTGCACTTATCGCAAGCAGAAACTAAGTCCAGAGTATTCCAGATCGAATGCAGGCTATCTCAAGAACGGGAGGAGGGAGTACTCGTTACAGACACTTGTCAGAAACAACAAATTTTTAATTTTATATTATTTCTAATTAAAGCGTTATTTTCTGAGATCCTTTCGGTTCTTTTCAATGTTTATTACAACTAAAATATGCAACTTAAATCAAATCATTAATGTGATGTGAGAACCTATCGAACCGAGAGCCTAGGCCAGCGGTAGGGTTTATCAAAAAACTTGACCCAAGCGAAGAATAGTTAAGAGGACCACGCAATAGCTCCGTACTTGCGCTTCCCCACCATGCAGGAATCTTTAAATCTGGTTCACGAAAAATTTGGTAAAAGAAAGTGGCGAAGCACATTCATCAGATCCCCGTCTCCAATCGAATTTTAATTTTTTTACCATCAACTGGGAACTTTACGGTTCATTATATTTTTGTTTTTTTTTTTACTTAACTTTCTAGCTTCACTTCAACCTTATCCCAACTGTAACTTTAGAGACCTTCTTTCTTTAGTTTTCGGCTTCCTTAAAATTTTACTCATTAATTTTCCCAAAAATAGTTCCAGTCACAGGATACCCGTAAACCCAATTCCGGAACCATATCGAAATGATTTAGTGGAATCTATTAAAAAAGCAAAAAACCTCACCCGAAACCTGTGCCCAATTCAATTCATTACGCGAAAATAATAAATTCACAAGTAATAAACCGCCTTAGGCACCACAAATCTTATCCGCACTCGAATCTCTGCGATCATTAACCGAAAATTGCTTACTATTCCCCGATAGCAGACATCCTTCCATGCAATACCAAACACGACCCTCAATTACCGCCCATGTAAGACGAACTTCAAGTCGCCTCCACTTTCTTACTTTCACTTCAACAACTTTCACCAGCGGCGCGAAGCATTGAAATTCATAATTCTGTTATCAGGCGAACCAGGTCATTTGGAACCAAGAAACAAGCAAACCACAACAACCACAACGAATACACTCCATTCAACAGGATACGTATCGTCGACGTCGGACCCACCGAAGCAGTGACCTGCGCAGAGCCGTCCTCTCCATGTGTTGTCGTTCGTCCACTTAGTGGGAAAAGCTTTGCCCATTCTAGCTAGCAATAACCGATTCACACTGGTCATGCATTGGAGGACTACAAAAAGCTTGGCATTCCTCACCACCGACTCAGTCATGAGTTTTACCTATTTCGGTTCGGTCGCAGTGTAGTCCTTGAGATCCTATTCTAACTCCAACCCATGCAGTCATCCATTGCATAGTTTTGTATAAACAATTAACTTATTATGTTCTTTCGTCGGATGTTCGCGCGCAAGGATACGAGTTCCGTGGACGAAGGAAGCTGCTCGGGTACGGCCGTAACTCCGCAGCAACGTCACGTGTTTACGTCGACTCCCCGCTCGGCGAGGAAGTTCCATCATCAACATAACACCTCGTCGGCCGGTTCGCAGCGACCCGGTTCAGTTCTTCAATTGACTCCGCTCTGGGAGTACATACTTAGGACACGCACTCTGCCGGACACTGTTTGTCCGATGGAAATGTTCGCTGAGTTTCTGGAACGTTTACGAGATGCCGAATGGCAGGTTCGACAGCACGCACTCCGGGTGCTTGTAGATGTTTTGGTTGTTCTTGGTCCAAAGGCAGATGCTTACATGGACCCGTTGGTGCCGCAACTGGTGGAAAACTTAGGGCATCAGGCTCCTACTGTCCGAAAAGGAGCACTTGACTGCCTGCGAGTGTACCTCGCGGAGACGGCAATGCCAGAGACGATTCTCCTACAGATTCTCGATATCGGTCTGAATCAGAAGATCACGAATGAGCCGTTTGGCGGACGCCTTACATGCGGTGTTATGTTATCCCTACCAGCACTGGTTCAGTCCACCCTGCATACGAGCAAGAGGAACTACATTCTCAGGAGCACCGTGGACATGTTGGTCAATAAAATGGGTCAAGTGACTCATCAGGAAATCACCCTAAAAGTGCTGACCAAAATTCGTGAGCTGATTGGTAATCGGGAGTTCGCCGAGTACATGTCCCATGGAGCCTACAGGGAGTTTGAGCTGCTGTGCAGTGTCTATGGTGTTGGCGAGAATAAGGAGTTGAATTCTAGTACGAAGTCCTGGCGTTTGATGTCAACTCTCGAGCCGGAAGTTGACACGTTTTCGGTTAACCAATCTGACGGTTATTGGAGATCTTCGGATGAGGAGAAGATGCTCGAGGTTTCGAGCGCTCCTTTGGCTGGTAACTCGCCTAAAGAGAAGGTCATCATGGAAACCGAGATCAAGATCAACGATGATACGCTGACTATGAGAATTCTGGAGGAAAAGGACGACTCCGAGGCTCCTGATACCTACCCCAGCAGTGTTGAAGATGAAGTGATAAGCGGTCCACCGCTGGAGACAACGGGTGTCATCCATGTCCTCTCGGACAGTGAAATGGAGGAAATCAATCGAAGGACCAGCGATGACTACTATGCGATACCAGCAACACCAAGGACCCCGAAACGAGTGACATTCGGCGGCGAAGTAGTCAAAATGCGCACCCCCGACAGTGATGCCACAGTGACAAATGAGGAGTCAAAACAGCAGTCCAGTGACAAGTTGGACATTTTGAGTCTTGAGATCCCGAATGACAACACAAAACCAATTGCCACACAATCGTCTCCAAGTTCCGGCGAAACGACAAATCCTGACTCGACTGGTAGTACTCCAACAGCCACACAATCCTCGGCCGCAACTTCACCTGCCTCACCAGCAACAAAGGACTCCGAGAGTCAAACCAAGGACATGTCGCCGAGGTCACCATTCAAACGAATCAGTATCAGCTCGGTGGATAACATTATCAGCCCAAAGGCACCGCATAAGGAAATCGAAGTCCTTCACAATTTACAGCAAAGGGAGCCCTCACCGCTGCGAGCTCGCCGAAATAGTATTCGCATCGAGGACGAGGACTTTGCGGAGAAAAGCGAGCACCCAAGGGAAAAGCCACCAGCGAAACCACCAAAATCCTGGGAGGACCTGGATATCGTTGACGATGAAGTTTTAATGGACTTGAGATCTGGGGTGAGTCAAGTGCACTTAATCTAATTACATCCTGTTCGCTGGACTATTGTCGTTAATTATAGTTCTAAGTCTACCGAAGTTAAAGGGCGGATAAGGACCTATAGTCCTTCGGTAAACAAATTTGTGCCGTCGGTGTGAGTCTCAAGGCTGCGAAATCAGCGGGAATTAATCTTTCCGTCGTCCTTGTTTAAAAGTGTGACAAACTAATGACAGCCAAGGACAGTATCCACGTGCAGAATAGAAAATATGAGAAGCAAATAAAAGTCCTCGAAAGCTTTGATTTATTTGCTGAGGTATTGAATTCCAACTCGATGAGATTATGTAGTTGCTGACCTTTTGCTAAAGGGTTTTATAGTGTTTTTTATTTCATGAGATTTCCAAGGAAAAGGACGTTTCAAATGTGAAGTGAATGCAATAAAATGTTTGCTGCTGTTATGCGTCATAATGTGACTTAGTACGGTGGTAAAGGATATTCCTGATAAGAATTGATTGAAGGATATTACGTGGACAATTTAGGAACTATTGATAGTAATTCCTGGAACTATCTAGTCTTCACATTAAGTTTGTATCGTGGTCTCGACCAATTTTCATATCTTATGCTGGTTAGTAAGCACGCACGCAGGAAATTGACATCGAACTGCTTTTAATTTTTATATTTGCTTATTCCGTTGAACTCTTGAAGAAGAAGTGTCAGGGGAATCAATAAGAGCATTTAACTGTACGATACTGTTCCTTTCTTTGTGGCTAGAAGGAACTGTTCGGCAACGATGGTACTCTACCCCTACTTCAAATCGTCAAGACTGTTGTTGCCGACTTATAACATCTTTCTGATCTCTCATTTTTCGGACACAGAAGATAGCTCCTTTCATCTGGTCTACTCTTACGAGATGATTGATATCTTCATTACAAATTGGATCACAGTTTATCATGATCACAGATATTTTAGCAACGTTTTCATTTAATTAATTTTCTCGAGATTCACTCCGAACCAGAGAAAAGGTATCACGGGCACAGGTTCAGAGCAACTGTGTTGAAAAAACTGGAAGTATTGAGGACTAAGAAAACATTTTTTTTGAAGAACCTTTTACTGGCTCGAAATGATTGAGGATTTATTTTCTTAATATTCTTTCTCCAAGGAAAATTGGAGTTCAGATGATTCCAAGTGCAAGTCCAAGCCTCAATAGAAAAGGTGAAAGTCTTCTTATGAAGTAGGTTCGTGATCTGATTCATAGAAACAGTTCTGTTCTTTCAGCTGAAATTCCTGGCGGAGAGAAATTTACCTGGGATCAGTAAAATCAAGTCATCAGCGTATGCGACAATATTTATGTTTTTTCCGTAAAGATTTCTAGAGTTCTCCATCTAAGAAGGTATTTGTAGATTCAATCTTTCTTACTGAGCCGTTTGCACAGAACCACTTAACGATTCTGTTTTTTTACGGCAATTTTATCTGTAACAATGTTCATGTTTTTCGGCTTTGAGGGCTCTCTTTACTGTTCCGGTGCTTATATTATTGATGGTGTCTCTATATCGAGGAAGACATTTTTACCGGACTCTTAACAGACTTCTTTACTGGACTCCTTATCGCTTGTTATTTCTTTTCCCGATTCTTTCAGTGATGTGAAGGTCGGGTAAGCTTCGAATCTAGAACGACACAATTCTCGAGTAAACCCTTTTGTGCCAGGTTCTGTTTACATTTTTTCCAAAGTGCTTTAAAGAAGCTGGAACTGAGTGAGATAAAACCTGGCACAAAGAGAGGCTAGTCACATATAGAAAATCATTATGTGCGATAGAACCCGTTTCCATTCAAGCGATTATTGAAATAATCCTTACATACCAGTTTTTGAGAAAGGGTTCGTTCCAGAAGCAGTCTTAAACGCGCACAACAATGTGATTTTTTCCTCAAAAAGATCGCAAGCGATGTTAACCCTAGGTATCTGAGGTTTGTGAAAATTGAGATAATCTGTAGACAAAGGGAACGGATCTTTGTCAATTATATGCTCGACATTTTTTTAAATTTAGGTCCTCAGTTATGTTGAGGGACTCTTAAAGTAGCTTTGGACTACGGACTCTTGATAAGGAAATAAAAATTCTTTGGGGTTTTATTTTAAATGACATAGCGAAATTTTAAATGTTATAATAAAGACCAGAAGTCGAAAGTTGACAGCAGTCCACTTGCTAATTTTGCTCCAAGATGACAAAGGACGATTGTTTGCAGTCAAAGGAGAGCACTCTCAAGGCATGGTAACCGAGTATTTGTTTCAAGAAATTGGGGACTAGATCTTGGCCGAGCAATCGTTTCATAAGTATTGATCTTTATGCCACACAAGGAATCAATTAACTTTTCGTGTGGTGCCATTAAAGATGGATGGAATGGGTTTTGGCAATCAACAAAATATTGTTCGTGACATTCCTGAAAAAGGACTCAAAATTATGGAAAAAGTATCGAGAAATTGTGGTTGAGGTCCTGTTAAGCCAGCCAAAACCAACCATCCTAGATAGCTGACATTTGTGGTAAATAAACTTGATTAAGAGGCTCTTCCAAAGAAGGGATGTTGCTTGCAAAATTTTGCTTCGTTTGTTGGTGACTTTAAGGAACATGATGAATTATAAGATTTATAATATGAATTAATAAATTAATGAAATGGCGTGCCCAATCCTATTGATGCATAGCTGTGTGTAGAACATTTTTCTAAAGACAGCTTGTGTGCTAAATTAAATTCAATTCAATTTATTTAATAATAATAATAAGTCCAAAAAGACAGAGTCTTTTATATCACAAATATTATTATGCATTCAAAGTATACAGAAAAACAATAAAAAGTAAAATAAGTAAGAAAAAAAAAAACTAAAAAGTCATTTTAAGAAAGTTGGGTCTAGAGTCCTTTTAATGATCGGTGTAACGTGCGATTTTGCAGAGTTAATGCAAAGTCCATTATCAAATATCCACAGATAAATATCCGATAAGTCCTCATTTAAAATAAAATCAAATTTATTAATACTGTCAAGGGCTCGGAACAAAGAAAACTGAATATCATCGGCATAGACCCTTGATGAACATACAAAACAGTATAGGACCGAGTGTAGATCCTTAAGGAACTCCATATAGCACACGTTTTAACCCCGAAGATCTGTTTCCAACCACAACTTTCTGAAACCGATTATGAAGAAAACTACGTACAAGTTTTACTGCACTGTCAATAAAATTGAAAAAGCCTTAGGGAAGTCGAGCTAGCAAAAGAGAGTAAGGTTATTCTTGTCAAAATAATTAGTATTATTTTTATTATTGTCAAATAGATTATTATAGATTTGCTTAGATTGGTTATTCCCAAAGACTATCGACAGAAAAGGTAAAATACTAATTGGTCATTAACAGAGCTAGTTTTTGGTTTTCGAGCTATTGAAATAACCCTTTCAATCTTCCAACCTTGAGGAAAAATACCCGAAGTTATGCAAGAGTTTTTAATCTGAGCAAGTGATTTATGATAACCGGCAAAATCATTTTGAGAAATCTTAGAGAAATCCCATCTTTTCCAACTGCATTTGTATTCAAAGAGTTTAAAGTTTCAAGAGCGTCTAAACATGATACTGGAAGATGACCTAGCTGCTTTGACACTTTTAACTAGAGAGTGATCTTTAAAACATGCCTGGCAGTGATATACAGTCTTTTTTAAAACTTGTATTCAACTAATGCTCAAGCTTATTGTGAAATGATGCGTAGCCTCGAGGTTACTCAGGTTTCCTTGAGCAACAAACGAAGAGTACAGGTCTAGATGAAATAATTCCCTTCGAAAAAAGAAAAGCGCCTACGAAGTCTACGTCTAATCAAAGGCAATATCTTTTTTATATTCATCGAGCTGCTGGATGGCGCAGTTGGTGCAGCACCTGCCTCTCAATTCATTCGTTGATAGGTACCAAGTTAGAATCCTAAAGTAATTCAGTTTTTCGTATCTGGCCGAGTCTCCATTTGCATTATGATCAAATTAATTGCACTATCACTCAATTGGTCAAGCAGAGATTCTAGTCTGATTAATTAGGTGGTCATGATGTTAAGTCGCTTCTGAAATTCTTAGTTCGGCGCTGTCGAAAATAGTAGTCGATATCAAATTCCTAGTCTTATTTCGGGTTTCACGAAGTAATTGAAAATAAATACATCTACAATACATATTTTCTCTTCTTCTTTTGCTCGTTCTGTGCAAGCTGCATCACGAGATCTCATAAACAAAAAAATCATCGCTCGCTTATTGAAGAACCCAAAAAAGTTGAACTTGAAATTTATGTTGTAGCATTTTGGGATCTCATAGGATGAAGTTGCAGGACAATATCAACAGACGGCGGCGGGCCCAGCAATGAGTCAATTTGTTGAACTGGTAATAGACATTTTTCTGTTATCTTGCGAGTCTTTCAGAACAATGAGTTGGAATTTTGAGGTGATAAATTAAATATTAAAAGTGAATAGGTACTTGAGAAAAGTTTAAGCAAACAAAGGCGAGACCTGTTTCCGCGTTCCCTGATTAAGTTAAGGCTAACAAATTTCACCCTTTTGGGTGTTCTTTCAAAATATGCACAGTTAACTAGACCAGAATATAGTGTAAAGAACTTGGTTAAGTTGAACTCGAAATTTGTAAATACTGAACTTATTTTCAAACTATATGCATTCTCTAGAAGTAACCGGCGGACATTCATCTATTATTCTGGAACGTGTTCAACTAAGGTTTCTTTACTTGGTGTTTGGTAAGTTTCATATTATTAACTTGGTTATCGGGCTATCGATCCTTAGAAAATCAAGGCCCTTTCCATTGTCAACGATCTCGTGCAAGCCGCTTTCGGTTGGTTGGACAAAACGTCTTAGTTTACTTCAATCAAAAAAAGAGAATGGCAGAGTATTCCGGCAATACAATAGGTTTTGATTGTGTTTGGAGAGCACAGGTACTCAGTCTTTTTTGAAACTCGCTTTTCATGGCTCTATCACCAACAATTATTAACTGATGCACTTTGGAGTCCGTCATTTTAATTCCATCGTCTATAGCATTGTAGAAACAAATAATGATCATTACGTTTTCCAAGAGGAAATAATGATGCGCAACTATTACACACCTCACGAGTGAATATTGAATACTTTCCCCATTAAATGGTGCCTCCATCAATGATTCCAAAGCTTCCTCTTATAAAAAGCAAGGTCAACAAGGACTTGCTCTGCCTCAAGTCTTCTAAATATTTACGCACTCAATTGACACAAAAACACTCGCCGTCGGTTTTCTATTGCCACTTTCAACACTTTTTTATTCCAAAAGCCTGTTGCCTCTTCATCGTCGATTGTCGTTAACACAAATCTTTTTTTTTCGAAAAACAAATAGAAAAAGCTTGCCTGCAACTGTGAATCACTTTTTTTTTGTATCGTATTTCGGTGCACAGCGCACTTAACCCAGATACCCTTTAAATGCATGGTAATTCCCATAAAATCCCGAAAATTCGTCTACGAAAACAAAAGCAAAGGCATTACCTTGCTTCACCAGAGTACGTCCTTCCTTGTGGGACGAAACAATGCATGCGATCCATCCGTGGAAACGATATCTACAATTACCAGGGGACTTCCAATGAGTGAGTGTTGCCCTTAATAATCCTTTTGCCTTAACTGAAGGACATTCGTGCGGCTGAATGACCAACGACGACGGAGCTATTGTTCGTCATATTGCTTCTATTGTTATGTCTGACCTAGATTTTCTTAATTCTCTAAATCCTGTCCGATGTTATCCTGCAGGAAATCTGGACAAAAAACCGGTACATAACAGAGAAGGTGTTTTATCGCAAAGTAAATGGCAATCGCGTGGCCACTATAGTATATCGCTGGTTCGTTTTAATTCATCCTGGAGCCGTTTAACAGGAAAACAGGACACAAGTGCTAAAGTTGCCGCCTAATTGCGAGACGCTCTCTTAGTGCGTTTACCTTCTAATTGATGTTGTAATGCATTTTTTATGTTTATGACGTGAATGACGGTTAAAGGCTGGTTTTTATGTATTTTATTCAAGCGTTTTGTTAAACATTGCTTGGAAACGCGATAAGGAAAAAAAGGAGAAATTGCAAAAAAATGAACTCAGCGCAGAGTTTTCTGATTTAGTTTTTTTTGTTTTTTAATTGAACTGCGGTGGATGTGGGAGTGAGCCCAGGAATATTGTGAACAGGACGAGTGACTCAACACTTATCTAGGCGACAAGTAAACTGGCTGCGTTGATTTCAGTTGCGTGCTATTGTTGCAGAAACCATAAAAGCAGATTGCAGAGCTCACTATTGATTGAGTTTCAAGTGAAATGGGACATTCGTATGCTTTTCCTGCACGAGCCTTTTTTTCAATTTGTCAGTTAAAGAACGATAAATATCGAAATTATTTACATGTATTTTATCGAAGGTAGTAGCCCCAGATGCAGTTTATCTGTACCTCTTGTCAACGAATGATTGAAGATAAAGACAATTTGGGACTTTGCCATGAAAGCCAATCCTTTGACCCGAAAATTGTTTTACAATGTAAAAAAACAGCCCAGTTGAGGCATGTCCTGTCATCTACTCAGGTGAAAAGGGGTTCGGTATTAAAAAACAATTGAAAACATTTCCGAAAAGCTGCTCGTCGTTCAGCTGAGAATCGAAGACGCGTTGGGAGAGTTCCTGCACAACCCTCAACTTGTGGAAATCTCAAAATGTTTATGCTTGTTCAACTCTGAACGTCGAGCGCTAGTCGGACACGAACACAAAGTGTTCCGTAACAGACCCGAAAAGCCTTGTGCCAAACATGCCTGGCTTAAGTCCACTGAGGCCCCCTTACGAGGAAATTTGTCTGCAATGCACCTGAAAATATGACATATTTCGAATGGAAAGGTCTTGAATAATGCAGAAAGTGAAGGATGAAATCATTCGGTTTCAAGGGAAAGCAAAAGAATGCAATCGTAAGGATTACGAGTTAGAATGTTGGAAGTATGAGTGGTTGCAGATAACGGGCTCAAACAGATGATGTCTGCAAGGCGAAGGATTTGCGAAACACCGGAAGTAAGACACGGTTTTTGAATACTTAGATAAAATCGTTCAACAAATTTTAGATTTATCGGAATTCAAATGGGATATAAGAAATGTGAGTTGTGGACTATTGATTCCCAATCAAATGGGAAAAGAGAGAAAATAATGCATTCTGGGAAGATTTCCACAAGTTCATTGAAAACATCCCCAAAGTTGACCTTTTCTTGTAGGGTACTTTTAAGAATATGAGGTGGTCAAGACGAAGACTATATAAAGACTGCCATGAACAACGTGCGCCCCTGGTCAAGACATCCTAAATATATGCAATTCGCACGGCTGAGTGGTTCGTCTGTTTTTCAAATGGATCATTTAGAAGGTCCCGGATTGAAATCCTAATTTTGCTAGTTATTGAATCTGTTCCAGTCATTGGTATAGTCGAGCCGCGAGATATGTTTTTCGGCTTGTCATGCTGAACCTTCGAGTTCATGTAGTCAAAATAATGGTTGTGAAGAATACTGTGAATTGAACGAATGCAAATAAGTCGGTGTGAACGCTCTCCGTTCTCTTCAGGTTCTTCTCATGGAGCAATCGAAACCAGAAACATTATAGTTCCAAATGACTTCGCATACTCTCAATTCTACTCGTAATCCTTTAGCTTTCTCTTAATAGAACGCATTGTAAGGAAAGTCATAAAGCCTTGACTGCGGGCACACCTCATAACTTCAAGCTTTGCGACGGAAAAAACGCTATTAAGTTCAAGTATTTCGTTGAAGACAGATCTCAACCAAAAGCGACTCTGAAGTAGTTTTTAGATAGGTTACAACGATTCGATATTCTTATTTATCTTTCAACTGAACTACTCTTACAATAAAGGGTTTTTCAACAGGGACGCTACAAAAGTAGAGCGACAAGGACAGCAAATGACGCCATATTTCTGGCCGCTCTTTTGACATTTCTCTTCAGTAAGGTTTGCCATTTCATGATGGAAAGATATACGAGCCAACAACGAGTCGAAATTATTAGAATTTACTACCGAAATTCGGAGTCAGTGGCCTCAACTTTAAGAGCGCTATGTCCAATTTATGGTCGTCATAATCATCCTAGCAGATCAACAATTGAGCGTCTAGTGGAAAAATTTGAATCCACAGGCACAGTACAAAATGTTCCCGTGCCAGTGAGATAAAGAAGTGCCCGTAGTGTCGAGAATATTACTGCCGCTGAGGCTTCAGTTGCAGGAAGCCCGAATATGTCTCTCACACGTCGTTCTCAAGCATTGGGCATCTCTGTGACGTCGTTGTGACGAATTTTGCGAAAAGATCTTGGCCTACATCCTAACAAGATTAAATTGACGCAAGAACTGAAGCCGCTTGACCACCAGAAGCGTCGTATGTTCGTGAATTGGGCTGAGCAACAGCTTGAAAATGAGTCGGATTTTCATCGAAAAATCATCTTCAGCGATGAGGCTCATTTCTGGCTGAATGGTCAGGCAACAATCCACACGTACTCCATGAGTCATCATTGCATCCCGAACAAATTACGGTTTGGTGTGGTTTATGGGCCGGCGGCGTCATTGGGCCGTACTTCTTCCGTAATGATCAAGACCAGCACGTTACTGTGAATGGGGATCGCTATCGTTCAATGATAACCGAATATTTTTGGCCCCAATTGGATGATTTGGACTTGGAGGACATGTGGTTCCAACAGGACGACGCCACAAGCCACACAGCGAATGTCACAATCAATTTATTGGAAACCAAGTTTTGAGAACGTGTTATCTCACGATATGGTCCAGTCGCTTGGCCGCCTCGGTCGTGCGATTTGACGCCGTTAGACTATTTTCTGTGGGGCTACGTCAAGTCTATCGTCTATACCAACAAGCCAGCCACGATTGATGAACTTCGTACGAATATCGAACGTGAAATTGCAGCAGTATCGGCCGTTTTATGCTTGAAAACCGAAAATTGGGTTCAGCGTCTAGAATTCTACAAGCGTGCCCATGGTGGTGGTGGCAAAAAAAGCGAGTTCCATACCTAATGGCATAAAACGTACTTTCACAAAAATAAAGAATTTCATTGTTATCTAAAACCGTTTTTTGTTTTATTTAAAAAAACTTTTGTTGCGCTCTTATTGAAAAATCCGATATTTTACAGTGCTCAAACTGGTAATTTACCGGGTATATTTGAGTAAAGAAATAAAAAGATAAATAAATAAATGACTTAATACGCGAATAAATAAGTTGATAAACATAAATATAGTAAAATAAATAAATAAACAAAAGTATAAATAAATAAAAAGATACACATATTAATAAGTTGATAAATAAATGAATAAATATAAGTAAATAGATAACCGAAATATATAAATTTTCAAATGGATAAAAATTTGGACAAGTAAATAAATAAACACTAGATTAATGATGAAAAATTGTACCAGATGATGAATTATGTGCAACTAAAGTGAATGAATTATGTGCAACTAAAGTGAAGAATTATTCAATTGATTTATTAATGGAGTATCAGGAAATTCACATATGACCAATAAAGTAGCAATGAGTTTTCGAATTCTAACATAAATCAACTTTACATTGATTGTATCATGAAGACATGAAGTGGAGTGATGCCACCCATGCACAAATAAGGCTTGAAATATAACTTTGTGGATTATCACTTTGTTTTCATTTGATAGTTGCGATTTTCTGTTAATTAACAGATACAACATTTTTATAGCTATATTCATATTTTTATTGTATTCGCAGTATGTGCCTTAAACGTTAATTTTTAGTCAAAATATATGACTAAATATTTGACGTAGGATACCTAATATGGCTTTCCGCATTTATTTTGACTTTCCACTTTTTTTGATATTTATAGTATGATTGAGTATCATCTCGATATTGAGTCAGATTTCATGTGACAAAAATATAGCAATGTCATCAGCATGTTACAAATTCTGAGAACCTGATGGGATGTGCTGTGATAACATTTTTTCCATCTATGATCTTGATCATTTTTTCTTTTACAACTCGTTCCAACAATTTGCTTTAGCAACTAAGCTTAACAGCATTTAGAATACGAACGATTTTAGCCACATTCCATTCAGAAGGAAAGTATTGTATTTAAGGGCTAATGTTCAGGATAAAAGATTTTTACTCCATATTGGGTATTTTTTTTCAGTCATAAAGTTGTTATTTCATCTAGTCCGAGGGCCTTTTTGATGTTAAAAATGTCGAGTTAAAATTGAACATCTGATTCGGATTCAAATGTATTATCCGGTGTTACAGACCTAACCAGCACAGCGTTGTTGCCCAAGAAACCAAGTGGTTCTGTGAGAAGTGTAAGAAAAAAATATTGACTTTGCCAGTGTCGTTAATTATATGCTTTGAGTCCATCTATAAGACAAGGGATTTGCTTGTTTTTCTTTTTAATTAATTTTGCAATATTCCAAAAAGAATTTGAGGCATTATACAGGGAATTAGGCATGTTGTTACATTTTTGACAACCTGATTTTTTTATAAATAATTATTTTCAAGTAATTTAGCATTAGTTTGAAAAACGATTTCATTGCCAGTTTCTTTTTCTTAATCGCGTAAGGTTTTTGTGTTAACACAATGTCAGTTCAAAAAATTACGCAATGAGAAAGTTTCTCAGCCTGCAACGTGGTCTTCACAAAAGGTAAAATTCGCGTATTGCTCTTAAAAGAGATTTCACGCCTTAGAATTTTGAACTGGTAACTCCGGAAATCACGGATGAAGTACCATATAAGCGATCCCTCTTACTTAGTGTAAGAGAGACAAGAAAAGACGTAATCACTAGGAAAGACATCATTTTATGCCTGGCCTTTCACTATCTGTCAACCTTTACGATTTAAGAGACTTTCAACTCTAATTACACATCTAGTACAATACGCCTTTCGACATTGATTCTTTAACGATTCAAACAACAAAATCCCAAATGAAGACCCAAACCTTGGCTGGCACATTACAATGACCCAAAAGTGATTTATACCCCATCACCACTGGTAAGGATCTCGTTACAGTCAGTTTTCCTTCATTCTTTGAAGAGCAATAAAATTTTGTTCAACTTAAAGTGGGAGTGAACAGTGTGTCAGGTTAAGCACTGCTTATTAGACTTAATGGTTCCATCCATGCGAGGATTACTGAAAAATGATTTAGGAAGAATGGGATTGGCTGGGAATTTCTTAAAATACTTTACAATCGATAATCGAGATGGGTCCAATCGTATAAGGTACACACGGCAAAGGGCTAGTCACTGCTGACCTTTTTTATGCCTTGTTTGGTCAACTTATCAAAGGAGCAGTATGACATTTAATACTGCACTTTGTGGCCAAGTGATTGCGCGGTGGAGATCGCGTGCTGGAAATAAATTGAAAAATTTGACATTATTAGGTGAACTGCTTTTCTTTTGTTCGCTTTCATGCAAATAAGGGTCTTGGAACTTAAATCATAAGCTCAAGCATGAAGGACATACGGAATTAATTGGAAAGGAAGAACAAAACATTTTTTCCATGGGATCAGTTCTGGGAGGTGTGGCACTACCTACTTAGTCATTTTTTTACACAATTTCTCGTGACCGGGGATTTTGTATATTCGTGGAAGTTTTACTAAATCAAGAAGCACATCCGTAAGATGAATAATTGCAAATGGTAAATTGTTGGTGCCATTTCATTTTTCATTTGAAATTAATTTTTTATTTTCCGAATTTGACATTCCTGTTTCAATCTCATATGTCAAATTATCATCCGAGACTCAACGTAGTCAGTTAAAGGATTTGTCATTTTAAAACATTTGATACTCGCTGATTTAAAGGATCGTACGTTTCGCATAGACTGGCTCTGTTTCAGATGACTTAAGGTTTCTCCATGTTCTCAACAGAAAATATGGCTGCCAGTATTGAAAGTGTTAAAAAATGACCAAAAACTATCGTTTTTAGGGTGAGGACAGCCTGGACTGACATTTTCAGTTGGATCCTTGCAAATTTCAGACAACCATCTAACCACGGAATAAGTAAAATATGAGTGCGCATTGTTTACCTGAAAATGGGGCTCATTTTTCAATTAGGATTGAGAAAGTGCATATCCTCATGCAACTGTCAAAATACCACTTCATCCACAAAAATTAGAGTATGGTGTGCTTTCTGGTCTGGTGTTGTCATCATTTGACAATAACGACTTGAGACCGTCTCTTCAATTCTCTTCACTAAAGCGAAATGTCAAACAACTTTTTTTGCCCAAAATTAAAGACATGAACGTGGAAGACGTGGTTTTAACAAAAATATTCCACAAAACACGACCCGTTTTGGGTTTTAAATTCATTTTAAATAGATTCATCGATAGTATGACTAAATGCGCAAATGACATAATCATGGGAACCTTAATAATCAATAGACTTGTGTTATAAAAAAAAATCGAACTCTTTCGCATCCAAAGATCCACCGCATTCTTGCACCAATTCAGCTTCTTTCTTTCCTCCAATTTTATTGCTCTCTTAGCTTCTTGATAGATCTTCAAAAGATTTTGGACACTTTTTTCGATCTTCCTGTCAAGGTTGTCTCAAAACAATGCTACCATATTAAGGGCAGACCGTTTCATATTTTGCAGTGCCCCTGTTTGTGCATCTCCGCAACAAAGTTTTGAAAAATTTCGTATCTTTATTTTGTAAAATTGTGATACCTGAAAGTCCATAGTTTTCATTTCCATGATTTCATTTTAAATGAATAACATTTGCAATACCGGCTGATGAAGAATATTATTCACCTACGTTGTAAACTGTTACAACAGAGGTTTACTTCAGCAAGACGCTAAACGTGCATAAGGTTTTTTGGCCAATTGGTTCAAATCCAACAATTTTAAGTCCTTCTACCCGACCGCGAAGGCCTGCGTAAGCTAAAAGCTCTTCTATCATTTCACCGAAAAACAAAGTCTCCAGACATGTTTTTTTACAGAAATTATGAACATGACAAGCTTAAACTGAATTTATCTCAAATTTTCCAATTGTAGCAACCTCTGTTCATGTTTGCATCTCATAGCCAACCAGATGAGTTTCGTCTTGCTCCTTTCGATCCTCAGTCGCCATTTGATGTAATAGTCCTAGAACTTCGCGATGTGTTGTACTCTTATGCCTGCTCTTTCTGGGCTAATGATGAAGAGTTTCTGATTGAGTCGGGAGGAGTGACTTCGTCCAGGCGGCGGTCGTTGGATGTCTGGTCCGGTAAGACTTCTATTCTTTGTTGAACTCCTCCTGTATCTGGACGAAAAAGAATCTTTCTGTAAGATAATTGAAAATTATTCTTACCAGAAACTGCGGAATAGTGGATGGATAGTTGAGAGCTTATTGATGGCTTAGAAGAATTACCTTTTCTGTACAAATCGCCATGATTTGACGCAGCTGTGCTTTCCCACCACAGCAGAGAAGTGCTATCAGCCTATGCTGGATCTAAGAACAAGATCCCCAGTTTAACCCTGCCTTATGAAGGAAACACGATCAGCAAACTCTCGACTGAGAGAGGTACTCTATTTTTAAAGAAAATAGGATTCAATACTTTTTACGGACGCTCGGGAAAAGATTTAGTCTTAGTCTTTCGGACTAACAGACACTTAAAATGTACAAGTATTCCGACGGAAGTCTTTGCAATTGAAAGAAAAGAGCTTTCCAGAAAAGTAATCTTCCCTCATAGAAGAGTACCAGCAAATAAAAAGTTGTGGCGAAATATCTAAAAAATAGGCTTTAACATATGTGAACATACCTTTTTAAGGTATAAAGACACAGGCAAATCCAAACAAAAAAAGCAGAGGATAAAACGGCACGACAAGGGCAGTCTTGGAAACAGGCAAGTCAGCTTAGCCTAAAAAATCGAATCTGTTTAAAGTTATAAGTCACGTTGATCAGAGCCTGCACTATAATAAAAACAAAAATGGACAAGTGCAACTCGAAAGCGCACACAGAGGGTTCCTGTGGGTTAAATTTTTTTTTGTCTAATTGGGAATTTCTCAACGTAAAATTGAGTGTGAAAAACCTAAAGGTTTACATTCCTTGCGAGTGTTAAAAATATGCTGCATAAACATCTTTATCATGCGATAAAGTCGATTAAGCTTCAAGAGACCGCCGTCATAAGTATTTGGCATCATCTTGATACCTTCACTCGTTCCTGAGAAAAGGGATCTTGTTAGGCAGACAGACAGACAGACACTGCTCAAAGCAGCAGAGTCAAGCCAAGCAAAGATACTTGAGAAATGATAGAATCATTAAAAAACGGAAACTGGTTCACCAAAAGATTATTGGCATTCACAACAGATCTTACGTTCTCCAATGAAGGTGAGATGGTTGCTTATTCTTCATAAGCCTCATTTTACCGAATTCAAATATTTATTAATGAAAATAAATTATTTTTCACTATCAAAGAAGAAGGCCAATTCGCACCTACACCAGTTGTTACCTTTGTTCCAACTGATTCCATCGAATAATGAATACTTTTTTGATCTCCACCAAATTAAACAGGACTCTATAGATAAGCCTTTCGAATTCCATGCTAATCGTTGCGACCTAAAAGACTTATTGGGCTTATATTTGCCATATTGAGGAGTTATCTTAAGCCTTTTTGGGGACGGCTGTAGTATCATAGCATGTCTATGGTTTTCAAAAGAGAAGGTCCTAAGTACAATTTTTTATATTTCATCAAGTCGAGAATATTATTTCTTCTTTAATGATTCAAAAATCAAGTTGCTGATGTCTCAAGTCCTGCGTGTCACTCGAACTTCCTTATGGATATTTTTACTTCCAGAATTTCATAATTGCCGCAAGAAAATGTAATCGTAAAATACCAAAAAACCAAATCCAAGGTAGTATCCCTTTCCACTTGTACTTAGCTTCGGAATAGTTGTTGCGTTTTTGAATTCGGCAACTTTTAATTTATTTACTTGTGGCAAAAGTTGTGTGTACTTGGGGTCACGCTCTCGGTGTACCTAGCATGAGGGGCTCATATTTAATGATTGAGCAGGTGAGAGTTGCCATAAGTGGGTCATGCATGTTTTATGAAACCACCCCTGACCACCACCACGACTTCTTCTCATACTTGTTTCCAATTCCATTGTAAGGCTTCACAATAAATTTATCCTGTGGCAGGATTTATTTGCGTAATTCCAACTTTTATTATTGCATTTATATTTCTGTTTGGCCGTCCAAAAATCGGGTTTACTTCTTGAACTGTGACCGAGTGTGAGGAAAAGAATTTTTGGCACTCTCGTGTTTTTACGGTATTAACCCAAATTTTTGTTAAGCATTTTTTTATTGTTGCCTAAACGATTGTTCTGTGTCAATCAGAAATATAATGTGCGGCAGGTTTTTAGTTTTTTTGGCACTCGGACGCAATTGTGCGTATTTCTAGAGGGGTCCAGAATTGAGGCCACGACTAGCGTCATGATTATCATAAGAGAGTTGTTAAACAAATCAACAATAATTTTGAGACGAGGATGAGTGGTTGGTTTCGTGAGGCGGCAGCATGCTTTGGCATGGTCCAAGATCGTTTTCGAGTTCCTTGTAACACTTGCATATTTTAAGAGTATTTTGAAAATCATAATTAAGTTTACCCTTTCACCTGGTTTAGCTGGCAATTTATGGTTATTTGTTTTGTGTTGTGTTTAATTGTTTTGGTGGTCTACAAGGCTACAAATTTTATTATATACCGAAGTTAAAGGGGACCTTTTTGGCTTGTCACGTTTAAGGTAGATGAACGCTAATATTTTAATATGAAAGAAAACCCATTTTTTTTGTGTTGAGAAAGAGAGCTTCGCTTTTAATACAGTATTTAGGTCATGGAAGTAAAAGTCCCTCTTTCCAGTTTCAGCTGTAAAAAACTTTGTATCCAGTTTTCGTCAGTATGTTAATCTGACAGTTGAGAGTAGACAATCACGTGTAGCTAATAAGGAGATTTGCAACGCGGGCTCAACGAGCAAAGAAGATGAGATAGAGAGGTGTTTCTCAAAAGGAAAAAGAAGGGTCACTTAATCGTGCAATTAAATACAGGGAGAAGTGCTAAAAAAGAAATGACATTTGTCAATTCAACAGACTGTTCAAGATAAAGATAACATGCAGTGATGGACAAAAAAAATAAATACAACTGTAACCACTTAAGGATTTGCTCTATTTCAGCTTTCCTAAAAAGTATATCCATCTATCCATCTATAAGATGTATAGGACAAACACCATACCAGGAGATACAAGCCCATACCATAATACTTCCACTCCCATGTTTGACGGTTTTTTTGTGTACCTTGGATTAAATTCTGTGTTGGGTGGACATCTAACATGTCTTCTATCCGATCTGAACAAATTAAATTTTCATTCATCACTCCAAAGAATGTTTCGCCAGTTTTTTATACCCTGATCGTCGAACCACATTTTATGCTCAGAGGCGGATATCATTCTACGCTTAATATTTTTCTTGCTAAACATTGGAACTTTCCTGGGTGATCGGGATGGAAGCTTGAATTCCACAAGTCTTCTTCTGATCGTTCTTGCGCAGATGTTGAGCTAAGTGACTTTCAAAATCTTACTGGAAAAGATGAAAGGGTTTTATTTTGCCTCTAACCATTTTAAACGGTCGGTTTTCTTGCTAGTTTTTCATGGCCTACCCCTGTTTTCTTCTCTTGGTTTTGTTTTAAATGAATTTTGCACCATTCCCACAGAGCAGTCAAGAGGTTTTGTTATATTCTGGTAAGAACAGTGCTTCTTACGACCCATTCTTTCTACAAAAATATCATTGATCTATTGAAATATTTCAATGCAAATATTTCATTAAACAATAAAACACACCTTTTCGCTTTTTAATTATAATAAAGTAACCTTTTCTCCTATTTTTACTAAAAAAACACTTCCGATTCGTCACTTGTATTTTATTTTTATGTCCAGCCAACAAATGAAATAAAATGACATTAAATAAATTTTTTCGATAACGGTAAATGATCTTGCTTCTTTCTTTTATGTGATTTTTCTATCTACTACCTATCCACTTCCCGGAAGTCGTATGAAAGAATGTCCATTTTGTTGAGCTTATGCATCGTTTGCGCGATCCTAAAGAAATGAGTGTCCTAGGAAGGTTGATCAAAATGTATTGGTAATGAATACAAACCAGTGTGAACATTTTTATTTTCCAATTTTTTTTCCAAGCCCAGAATACCCTTAGAAAAAATTCTTTGTCATGACTCTCCCCAAAACGTCTCAACAGCGGCCATCACTTCGCTATAATTTTCAAATTTCCTACCCCGAAGGTGTTCCTTGAGCCGATGAAAGAGCCAGAAGTCATAGTCAAATACGGCGACTATTCAGGCTATTCGAATCCAGTTTATTGAATTGCAGCCACCGCAACTACAGCTTTGTGAAGCGGCACTCCGGATCGCAATTTTTCGGCTTTTTTCCTTAAAAGCCTCCCGCATTCTTTTTATTTGGTCTGGGTAGCAATAGTCTAATATAGTGGCTCCCTTTTCCAAGCGTTCCACCATATTATTTACCAAACGCGCAGGGACCCTCTTCATATGCAATTCGTTGTCAAGGATAGGTTAAACACTGAAATATGAGATCCCTGTGATCTCAGCAACATGATTGATGGGCACTCTTCGATATCGACAGCACGACATCTTCCTCATTTTTCACGTTGTGTTCAGTGAGGCACATGGATGGATGTCCTTCGCGGTATTCAGTTTCAGTGGACGTTTCTCCCAGCTTAGGCTCCTGGGCACCGTGTTTAATGGGGGGAATATATTTAGAAGAATAGAGTCCTCTAATGTTTCCATCAATACGCTGTGTAGACATTTTCTTTAAACAGAGGTACTTTCTTCGATGGTTCGTAATCAAATGAATGTACCTCCTGGAATTGTGGCCTAAATTGACATGCCAAAACCGGGGGTGCAATCAATGATGCAAGACTGAAGTGGCAAATATTGGTCTACATAACGTAGTCTACGGGAATTGTCTCTTGAGCTTTGATTCCTTCCAGATTCGTCGCAGTCATACTATTACTTTTCGAAAAATTGTTCTATGATCGCTACTCAACATGCCTTTCGAGACCACTTCAACTTTGCCCTCAATTGGGCCTTGTCCTAGATAGGAAGCCAATTTTTATATGGTTCAATATGTTCAGAAAAACCTCGAGTGTGACAAGACGAAGAACTCGGCGCACCAGCTCACCTGGAAATATTGATGCAGTGAGAACTTCAATCTAGCAATTCAAAAGACGTCCTTTACGCAAACATGGTTCTACCCATGAACTTTTCAACCATCCGGGTGGTTGAATTGTTCAGCAGAGACTCTCCAAACTCTTTTTGAATATGTCAACAAATAGAACGTGCTGACACCAATCCCCGAGAAAAACATTAAGGGCTACTGTCTTCACCTAATGTCACAGTGTGTAGTTCGAAATGCGCAAAAGAATTCACAGTGTTTTCAAAATATTTAACATTTTTAGAACTTCTTGGGTATGACAAAGTGGCACTCAGCAAATGCGTATCAGGGTAAATAAAAAAAACCCCTTATCAAACTGACTAATTGCATTTTAATTTGACTCAGAAGTTCTTTCATTGATTTAGAAAGACTCCAACATTGTTCGCTTCCTAAAAATCATTAACTTTAATTTATGCCTTAAATAATACCTAACTAAACAATGAAACGCATCCTTTTAAAATAACTACGTGAGCTCCCACGAAAAGACAACTAATTCCTAATCCTTTTCCAATGTATCTCGACTTTGTGACATATTTATCTATTTTGTCACACTCCTCGATATCCTTCGACTTAAAGGTAATAAAGTTATTTCACCCCGAATATCTCCTCCAGCCCAACACTTAAGCAAATTAAAATGCTCGTCAAGGCAAATAAGGAAGCCATTAAATTAAGTTAAGTTCGAAATGTAAACAAGGACTCCTCACTTAGCACGAGATCCAACAGTTCCTAATAAATTTGGGCAGCAACTTTATAAAATCACTTGAAATCGATTTAGAGCCACGAATTGGTATCTGCCATGCGACAGTGTCACGAGAACCTAAAGAACATACTCATACCTTCGGCGTGAGACTACCCCACTAAGGGGTTATTTAAGGACAATTTTACCGACCCAGTGTCCAGTTTAGTTCACAAGGTTAGAGTTGTTAACAACAGAGATACATGCACTGAGGGGTTGGTCTACCACTCGTAAATACTTTCACCCAAGGAAATTCGGGTTGCGGTTGAAAGCGAAGGAAAAAAAAAACACCCAAGACCCCCCCTACTGCCTCGATGCAGTTTTGATGAATTATTAAAAATCAATTTCGAACGTTGCATTTCTGTGCTCACGACTCTTGTTGTCGAGAAGACGGGCGGCAATTCACTTTCTATAATTGACTTTCTAGGCGGTGAAAAATTTAGACCTACTTTTGTTACTCGAGTGACGTTGAAGACTGGAAATTGTTCAAGCACTGACGGCGCTGTACACGTAAATTGATTTTTCTTTTTTTCTAAGTCGATATGGAAAATGCATCTAGACAGTTCCGGAATGTCTGCAAAAAAGGTCACTTGGCCAGTTACTCCTGGGAATAATAGCTAATTATTAACAAGCGTTTCTTTCATTATTAATTAACGGCGTCTAAATTGTAATTGGAAATTATGACTTGAAACGCTGCTATATTGAAAGCGTAAATCTCAAAACGTGATGAAGTTTTTCTATACCAATAAACGTTTGTATAATTTTCTGTATTATTTATACATATGAGTTACCCCAAAGAAGTCGTAAAAGCAATTACACTTCCGTTTAAAAGTTTCCGTAGAGTATATTCTGGCAGAGAAATTCATGTCAAACTTTTTGTCTTTTTTCATTTATTTTGTGATATAATTATACTCGAACATTTAAAAAATATGTTTTTCCAGTAGATGATTAATGTTTTTAAGAGAGTGAGTAAAACTTAAAATATTTAACATAATATTGTATTTTATAATGAAAATCTTTCCATAATTTTTTCACAGAAGTTTTTACTTTAAGTAAAATTATTTAAGTTTGAAGTTTTTGAATTTATAAAAATTACATTTTAAATCTAAAAACGCGTTAAAATTTAAAAAATCATATTTTTATGAGAGTAAAAAAGCGACTGCATTTTTCCGATGCAACGATGCTCTCAATACGGCATTTTAATTGACTTAGCCGCTCTAAGTTAATAATAAAGAATACATGCTCGGAGGTTTTCAAACATATGTTTGTCACTCTAAAACAGGCTATCTTTCGGGACATCTTGAAATCAAAACAAGCATGGAGAGCTCAACACTTGTAAACTCTTGTATACTGATGGATCGAAATTGGATAGTGTTGAAATTATTGCCAATATATTACTTGAATCAATCGAGAGGTTGCAGACTCGAATCCTAGTGTAGGTCTTGAACTTTTACCTTTTTATGTTTAATCTCTTCGCGATACCACTTGCCGTTGAGATAAAATCAACGGTTTTGACCAAAGAAGTGAGTTTGAAAAAATACTGCGAATTGAGCAAATGCAAATAACTGGATATTAAATTCTCTCTCTTTATTTAGACACCAGATATGAAGCATTGGAAACCATGATTCATCTCAGTTTCAAACCAACATAAAATATCTGCTCTCAGTGCTTCTGCTCATAATCACTTGATAGCGAAAATAAAAACAAATATAAAATCGGACGTTAATTGTACGTTTTGCTCTTGAAACCAATGGCTTTACTGACAGCATTTCTCTGACAGTCGTACTGTCCTCAAGGCCTGCAACATGTATTAGAGGTAGTTTGGGAATGTCTGTTGAGACGTAGTATCTTGACGAAAGAATCAATCAAGTGTTATTTTGTTATTTTGCCACTAAGGTTACATAAGCAGCCACCTTTTTTAAAAGCAGCAAACGATGTGGGAAGTGTTCACAAGAAGTCTAAATTCCTCATTTATGTTTACGATATGAAATTCGGTGCGAATATCAAAAATCTTGCCGGCTGCAACAGTTTACAGAAAGACCTTAATGCATTCGCTCTACAGAGCTTGAATAATACAAAATAATTTGGAATACATCTTAATGATTGTGGTATGAGAATACACTGACTTGACTTGGGAGTAAATTGCGCTCAAGACCTTGACATCTCAATTGAGCCAAGGATCAACAAAGGCGACTCGGTGCTTCGTTTTATGAAACGTCCTCATAGTAAATAAGGCGTAGCGCTCAAGCAGTTGATCAAATCGAATGCTGATGTTGGAAAAAAAGTACTAGGATGTAAGTCTTTGCAAGGCACGTGGCTATTATAACAATTTATTTGATAGATAGCACTATATAAATTTTATACTTCTGATAAGGAAACTGTTGACTTCAGCGTAAACTCTATAGCTGAGCGTGGAAGAAGATCTCAGAGAAATAATCGTCTAATTAATTTATGTTTTTTAGAGGTTTGGTTTTTAAACTGCCAACACCATTTCACAGATTGTCAATATGATAGTGGAACATTGATTTATGTGAAATACGTTTTGCCATTTTACGATGAATACATTAACGAGAGAACAACGCGTGCAGATTGTGCAAAATTAATTTGAAAACTATGGTTCGGTTCGCCAAATTATCGTAGCACACAATTTTGTCCATTTTACGGTCGACATAATTGTACATCTGAGCAAGTTATTCGGAACACTATAAATCGTTTTTGCATCACGTACACTCTAGTGGATACTACGCATCCCCAAGGATGACAATCAGTGCGAGCAGAAGAAATTATTCACATTTTGGAGCGCAGTGTTGAGGAGAATCCGAATGAGCCGATTCAGCATCGTACACAGCAATTGGAGCTACGAAACAATCTTGGCTGAGAAGTTTATTTGGTCCAGCTTGTGCTTGAGTTGAAACCGTCTGACCATTATACTCATCGTTTGTTCGGTGATTGGGCCGAAAATATGTTTCAGCTTGATCCTCATTTTATGGTTAAATGAAAAAGCAAAATTTCGGAATGTTTAGTTGAGTAAACTTTAAAGTCTCTATAGAGATGCCCTTGCATCTATGAAACTCGCTCTCTGGTATTATTTTAGCTGATGGAATCATCATCCAAATTACTTTCTTTGGTATTTGAAGTTTCGTTGGACGATTTGGAAGTAAACATTCGCCGTGTTATTGCTAAAAATTCGATAAAACTATCGAAAATTGGACTTCACAATTGCCCTTCATACGAGCAAGCCCTGGCGCTCATATGCCCGAAATAATTTTTAAACAATCATGGCATGAAAAAACCTATTGTCTAAAGCTATGTTTTATTTCATGTTAAATTCGTATACCTCTAAAAAAATTTGTTAAGGCCTGCCCATACAATCAAATTACCATTTCATTTGCCATTTGAATTAGGAAAACATCACTCCCCAGAAAAATATATTGCAAACAAAAAGTAAGATAAATATTTTTTTCAGCTGTCCCGTAGAAATAAGTTTGTTTTCGCATTTTTGAATCATATAAAAAAAGAGTAGTTTAACATTAATTCATCACACTTTTCTCTCGAAATAACCGAGTGCGTCTTCATCCGCTTTTGAAAGTGTTCATGCTTCTGCACTATGTAGCAGGATGGTAATGATGAGGGTCTTATAGAGTTATACTCTAGTTCTTCGGGAGACGACTTTACAGAGTCTCTGTGTACGAAACAGAAACCAAAACCAACCTTGATATTGATGAAAAGTTGTTGTGTGCTGATTTGGAGCTCCTGGGTTTTTTCCAAGATCTCCCATTATGTTAATATTTGGTCTATGGTGGAAAGCCAAATTGATATGGACAAATCAGTTTGTTCTCGAATGGTTTCAAACGTTTAGATAATATGGCAGAAAAGTTATTATAGGCAATGTTGATGTCTCCTTTCTTCAAGATTGGGCACACAATACTGAGATTTCATTCATCTTTGATGTTAATTGTGTCATCGCCGCCGCATTGAAAAGTTCGACAGCTTAAGTCACTTTATTGGACTAAAGCTTATATATGTTTTTGCTATCTTTACTTCGTCTATGTCGGGAAGACGCTTTTATTGGCATTCGTGGTCTTCGTCGAATGGTTCAGGCTGCCTGCCAATGGAATTCGATTCATCATCGTCGTTATGCAGTCTGCACAAGTGGGTCTTCCATGTTCTCAGCAATGACTGCAATTCTTCTATAATGTTTCCATTTTGAACGTTGCAGGCTTCGGTTTGGGGTCTGCAAACCTGAAATAATTATTTTCTCTATTGGTAGAATTTTTGATTCTTAATATCTTAACATCCTCGATTGCGCATTACTTATGCACTTCCATAGACGCTGCGACCATTAGCATTGCCTAAAAAGCCCTATGGCTTGCAAAAGCATTTCGAGTTTCACGTTGAAGCTGACTGGCTGTCCATGGTTTGCATTACACGGCTCATAGAAAGTATCTCCTGCTATTTTAAACAAATATTTTAAAAAAAAATATATAGCACAAACCACCCAAGATCGTAGCCAGTCTTCTGAGAGTATCCAACTCTACGTGAAGATAAGATGTGTCAAATTTAGAGATGCGAAAATCTATTCCATTACAACAAGTTCTGCATTGCAAGTTGAATTCGTTTTCGATTTTGGCAGTTGTTTTTTTAACTTCCCCAATAATATATATAATATTTTGCAAGAACTTACTCTGTTTCATATTTTATAAGCTCGAAGCCCAGTTGCATGGTGACACAAACGAGCATGATCAAAATCTCCGTCGCCAATCTTAACTAGACCTGGATAGTTTTTGGAATTAAAATTTGTTTGATTCGGTTGAACTTTGCAATTTCTTTTAAACTTACCTTTCCCACGAAAATATTGGGTTTTTCAATAAGAGCGCTACAAAAGTTATTTTTAAATAAAACAAAAACATGGCATTTTGCATGGCCACCACGGGCACGCTTGGGTCCAGACGCTGAACCCAATTTTCTACGGTTTTCAAGCATAAATCGGCCGATGCTGCTGCAATTTCACGTTCGATATTCATACGAAGTTCATCAATCGTGGCTGGCTTGTTGGCATAGACCATAGACTTGACGTAGCCCCACGTGCGTCAAATCGCACGACCGAGGCGGCCAGGCGACTGGACCAATTCGTGAGATTACACGTTCTCCAAACTTGGTTTCCAATAAATTCATTGTGACATTCCCTGTGTGGCTTGTGGCGCCGTCCTGTTGGAACCACATGTCCTCCAAGTCCATATCATCCAATTGGGCCCAAAAATATTCGGTTATCATTGAACGGTAGCGATCCCCATTCACAGTAACGTGCTGGTCTTGATCATCACGGAAGAAGTACGGCCCAATGACGCCGCCGGCCCATAAACCACACCAAACCGTAATTTTTTCGGGATGCAATGATGACTCATGGAGTACGTGTGAATTGCTGCCTGACCATTCAGCCAGAAATGAGCCTCATCGCTGAAGATTATTTTTCGATGAAAATTCGACTCATTTTCAAGCTGTTGCTCAGACCAATTCACGAACATACGACGCTTCTGTTGGTCAAGCGGCTTCAGTTCTTGCGTCAATTTAGTCTCGTAAGGATGTAGGCCAAAATCTTTTCGCAAAATTCGCCACAACGACGTCACAGAGATGCCCATCGCTTGAGAACGACGTGTGAGAGACACATTTGGGCTTTCTGCAACTGCAATATTTTCGACACTGGCACGGGAACATTTTGTATTGTGCCTGTGGATTCAAATTTTTCCACTAGACGCTCAATTGTTGATCTGCTAGGACGATTAAGACGACCATAAATTGGACGTAGCGCTTGAGGCCACTGACTCCAAAGTTCGGTAGTAAATTCTAATAATATCGAATCGTTGTTGGCTCATATATCTTTCCATCACGAAATGGCAAACCTTACTGAAGAGAAGTCAAAAGAGCGGCAAGAAATATGGCGTCGTTTTCTGTCCCTTTCAATTTGTAGCGTCCCTGTTGAAAACCCCGTTATTTTATTAACACTTATGCTGAGCTATTACTAAAACATCACTTACTAGTTATTACTATTACTTTTGCTATTCTGTTAAAAAGAAGTTCAAAAAGTTGTTTTGAAATGGGCAAAAGGGAAATTTTTGACCAGGCTTTGTTTTTCTTGATGCCTTTTCTACGAAATCAATTGCCTCATGTAAGTTGCGCCATGAGTTTCTGTTTGCAAATTTAGTATAACGATACAAATTCGTCAGGCTACTGCAGGCCTTAAACCCAAAAACTGGTGGCTCCAGAATGTGTCAGAGTAGTAAATGTCATTCGGAATCATGAAAAATAAAAATAAATTTACAGGATTCACATTTCTGAAACAATTTTCCAAGCACTACCGTGGAAATGTGGAATAAGAAACAGACAAAGGGGCACACCAAAGTAAGAAATGGACTTAGCTCAATACTGTTTTAGCCTTTATAGTTCATAACCAGTTTCATTTAATCAATTGACTAGTTGATGAAACCTTTGGAATTAAAATTGTACCAAAAAAAAAATTGTGTATGCATTGGCAGTGCATAAATTTATTCATAATTTTTATCTGATATAAACTATAAATTAATTTAATTTTGAAGTTCTTTTATTGGAAAACTAAATGGATTTTAATTAAAGAACTAAAATTGTCCCTTTTTTGACAGTTTTTTCATCTTAAAATTCAAACCACCCTTTTCTGGTGATCTTCATGCAAACACGCTTAATTTGTTCTCGAGTTAGGCTGTACAAAAGAATCTGCACGTACGTACACACACACGAACATCTTTCTAAAAACAACGGAATCCGACTCGACAATGGAAGCAACCTCGAAACGTGGGGATATGTAAAAATTTGGAATTTCGAAAATCGGACCGTTTACAAGAACTTCCTGATGAGAAATTAAAAATCACACCCTTTATGTATTTATTGAAGTAGATATAAGGAGTGGTAGAAATTACGCTAAACAACTTCTTGATGTCACACCTTTAATCGATCCCTTGTTTCAGTATTAAATTGTTCACTTCCATATTCACCGACGAGTCCTTACTTATAGAAAACCAAACGAAAAATCAATAAAGTCCGAAGGCTTACAAAAGTCACTCGGTCAATAACCGATTAACTTTTGTCTTGCCAACAATTCCTGACTGACTGACTGACGAATACCGAAAGTCCCTCAAACTACCGTTAAGCACTAGCAGCGACAGTTTAAAACTTTTACTTCCGCCATATGGCAGGGTATTGCGCTTCACTATTGAAACTCAACCGAAGGACTTTTCAACACAATTTAATGAATAAATTTCTCTTTCTCGTTGCAGGATTGGCGTCAACGTTCGAATGGAATTTATGCCCTCGAGGATGCGCTGCGGTCTTCAGAAAATTTAGCACTTGTCCAGCCATGCCTGGAGTCGCTCCTAAGGACTCTACTCTCATCGGAACGCAACCCTGAAGTATCCGAAGACAAGCGACGTGTTCTAATGAATTTAATATCAAGACTTCCACTGGACAATCTTGAGGACCGGACTGTGCAAATAATTACGGGCCTCTGCCGACAGGGCGGACCGGGTGCGAATCGTGCCTCGAAGGCGTTAATGCAGCGGCTACCCCCCGCAGTAATTGTCCTCAAACTAATATCGGACGATTTTTTACATGCAAAGAGCTCAAGGGTAGGTCGAACACGAGTGTAGCTCCATTTCGCTGCTGCTCCAGTTGCATAAATGAAGGGAGCCCTCGTTTGTTATTCCACGACTCGAACCATTGGACTGTTTTAATTAGTCATTGCTTAACCCTTCGACTCTCTATCATTTTTGTTTAATTGTTTGTTTCAGTTCCGTGAGAACGCACTTCAAATGGTGATGTACGCTTTGATGACCTTTCCGAGTACATGCTTCGATACGACCACGTGTGTGACTAGTGCCACTTTAGCCGCCTTGGACCGCAAGAAGCGAGTGCGCCAAGCAGCTCTGGATGTTCTGGCAATTCTGGGCCAAGTAACGTCTCCTCGAGTAGTGCTGGAAGTTGTGCAAAATATCGCAGCGTCCCGGGAAAACGGAAACCAACTCTTTGCAGCTGTTAAGGCGAGACTAGCACGCAAGCAACTGCCACTTGTCAGCCCCGATGGAATTGTGCAGTACACTCTGCGAGTGCCATCCCCCTTGAGTCATGAAATGGCATCGCCAGTCCACATGGGATCCGATTTGGAATGGATAGCTTCGGGGGTGGGATCTGTCTCGCCGACATCGCTGAAACGTCGTGCCCACAAATATCGCAATCAGCAGAGCTGTTGCCAATCCTTCAACTACTCGATGAATAGGTAAGCAAAATTGGCATGCGGGTCCGAGGAATACCTACCCCAGTGCAGCTGGACGCCCATCAATTAGGTGCCAACATGAGTGACGTGTCCACGACAAGTAGACATCGATTTTTAATTTCTTTTACAAAGAAATTTAACCTCGTTGAAGGCGAAGCGAAGCGGATTGGCGTTGTTAAGACGGTCGCGTTATGGTCCTTCAGCGAGGTTCCTGCTTTCGGGTTAATCGATTTTGTTCCGTATTCCGTTCAATATACTATATGTGGCGGTGGCATGCGGCCCTAGTTATTCATTGTGTTGAACTTTGAAAGTATTTTCAAAGTTGGCCAGGGAATAAATGGCGCTTAATTTTTGGGCTGTTTCCAACTCTCCAGGTGCCATAGCTAGATTTAAATTACTTGATTTGTTGTTTCCATTTCCATTTGCATATGCAGTCATGAGGACTCGAAAAGATATCGCGCTCCACACGAAATCCTTGCGCTTGGAGTTGGAGTGAGGGATGCAAACGCTGACTATGCCATATCTGTAAGTTGAAGTTCATTATTTATTCATAACTTTTGTGTATATTTATTTTGATAAACAAAAAAGAGTAATTGAAGCACAGCTCATCGGGTGATATTGATTAATTGTTCCTTCGTGCGATATGTACAAACAGAAAGGCGCCTTGAAGCTCAACAAATATGGAACTTTATTGTTGACTTCTCAATGCCGACAGAGTGGCAAATAGGTCTTTCATCACGTAACAACGTAAACAGTGGGTTATACTCATACTTCTATTACATTTAACTTTTTTGAACGAGATGGAAAGCCTTAAAAAGCGTCTTTTTTGGCTTAAATTAGGGTATTTAACTCCTCGAGATAAATTAACAAGAAGATCACAGTATTCAGAAATGACTAGAAAGAGAAGCAATTACGGAAGCAGGCCTCATCCAGAAAATTTAAATCTCCCTACTAAAACGATGAAGCCACAGTTTAAAATCTGCAGAGTTTAGTCGACTCCATAGAGAAGAAGAAGTTGATTTTCAAAAGAATGAATTTTTACAGGAGGAGGCAAGACTACGAACGAAACAGTGATTTGTGTCTCGGAAGAAGAGTCCAAGACACACCTTACTAACATTTTTATAAGGCTTCCTTTTAAGAGCCTGTGTGGCAAAACTACATTAGCCTGAACTAAAGCTACTTTTCTTCCTCTACGGTCTCGGACACGCTGCTTCAAAGTGGTAAGTCGTAAAATCTGTCACTGCTTCATCTTTGAACCAGCGCGGCGGTGAACCTAGTGGGTAGAATTGGATGACCGCATTATTTGGAGCAATGTTGTGATTTCAATGTCAATGGTTTATTTGACTTCCTCTAGACGTAGCTATTGCATGGCTCGTGGAGTTTGCGGTTGTACCTTCTGCTCAATTCTGCTTAGAGGGGTCGGCTAGCGATACTAATACTAACACTAACCAAGTGGGTGGTGGCTGTAGCTCTAAGTGTGCGTCGTAAAAATACAAGTTAGAAGATCTTACTGGCAGGAGGTGGATTAATCAGTCTTCCAAAATACAACTTTCGCATTTAATACTGTGAATTAAGTGAGTGCAAATATGTAAGTCTCCGTCTTTAGAGCAATGGAAACAAAAAAACATATGAGCTTCGAGCCACTACACAGTCCTTTAAACCACCTCTTAAACTTCCTGCTCGCTCTGTCCAAAATGCATCTTAAAAGTAGTCGTGAGAGCCCTTGAGAGCTTGTTTAGTTGGTTGGTTAATGATGGTGAACTTTATTATTTGCTCTTCTACTAGGCCTATAATTGGGTCCGCTGCATTCTCCTATTTCTTGTATAGCAAAGATTATGGTTAAGTGCGGGGTTGTCGCGAAAAAAAGGGCCAGGATATATAAGGGATTTCTATGGATTTGTAGGGCCTGGAAATCTTTTCTTTCGTTTTGTGAAGTTCATGGTCTCACCTGCCCTATTTCTTTGAGGTGCGAATGAGGTCGCAGTCTCGCTGTTGTTGGGCAGTGGCAAAGGAAGAACTCCAGATCTTTCTCTTCCTCCTCACAGCTTAAGCGTTTTGTGGTTTCTACTGGTCCGAGCCTGTGCAAGTGGAGATTTAGGTTAATGTGCCTATACCAGTCCCACTATGAGTCGTAGATTCCTTTTGCTGGAGTTCAGAGCTCGTTTCGCTGCCTTCTTAGTCGGTTTGTCTTTTATAGATTTTGCTATTCTGGACGTTTTAAGATTGGCCCAGTGATGTTTGAATTTCTGGGTTGACCACTCGTTTAAAACTCTTTTAATAGCTGTAAGCGAGACGCCTATTTCCCTTGCAGGGTTTTGGTGTCTATTTCCTGCTCCTTCCTAGCCAGATCGTCAGCTTTTTCATTACCCGTAACACCTTCGTGTCCCGGTACCCAAGTTAGACTGTCGTCGTTTATTGTTGTTGTTGTTTAGTTTGTGTTTACACTTCCTTACCAGTGTCGACAGTGCTGCAGCAGTGTCGGAACAGATTAGTATATACTGAGAGTATGTTCAGGTCGGTGAGCGTTTCTACTCCAGTTAGTATTGCGAAAACTTCTGCTTGAAAAACCATGACGAATGGTTTTGAAATTTCGATCCCTGCCTCCGATTCAGATAATACATGGGAACCGTCCGTAAATATAGTGATTTCACCGGGATCTCTTGTCGTGTTTCCGTTCGCCCAAGAAGCTCTGGTTGGAAAAATTGTCTTGAAGTTGTTTCTGAAGGTAAAAGTTTTTTCTTTGGCGAGCTAGTAGTGGTGCCATAGCTCTATGCCCGATGTTTTTCCTGTCATCAAAGTAGCCGAGTGCCTTGAGTCATATGGCCGAGAGTTCTGCTTGTCTTTTCACTTCCAGTAGTACTGGTGTAATGTTTAAATTGATTCAATGGCTGCGGTCGGCGTTGTGCACTTATTATTCCCGAGCATGCCAAAGCATGTCGCATCATATTTTTTTTATCATATTCCCCCATACTTTAATACAATAATGAAAGGTTGGTTTAATTTTTTTTTTTTTGGTTTTGGTTTCAGTCTCCAGAACTTTCCGAAGGTCCTCTTGTATATCCAGTACGCCCACTTAGCTTGAGAAGTACGTTCCTCTACTTAATTCACACTGTCTTTGATTTCAAGTTTAGTACCTGCAGTCTAAGAGATCTGGAAGTCACTTATTTTGATATTTTTTGTAAAGCGCACCAAGTTTTGGTGTCCCCCTTAGGACCTTACCTCCCCTTGTTACATCTCCGATGGAGGCTGTGATAATGCGATCCGATAGCATATGTTCAAAAGCATCCTTGATAGCTTACAAATTATAAAAAATTTACGACTTTGAAGTCGAAGAATAGGTGGTAATCATAGACCTGAAATTCGTCGGTATTTTCTGGTGTGAAAAGTTGATCTTTAACCGAATTACCTGGACGGAAGCTTTATTGGTATTGAACAAATTTTGTGTTTTTAAAACACTTTGAACATTATCACAAGAGACTAGATAGGAAGGAAGGAAGGGATATGCTTGGATAGTTGTCACTTGATACAGATCGGTTTTTTTAAAGATTGGACGGAACTACTGCCACGAGAAAGTCATGGTAGTTTAAGGTCCAAATCATATACCAAATCGCCTTATTGGACAATTTTTCAGCTAAGTATGTAATTAATCTATTGCTGAGCAGTTGTGGTTTTAATCACCATTTTGCTGAAACCATTGAAAGTTTGAGACCAAAACATTCAAGTGGGCATCCAAAATAGAAGAACTCTCCATTCACTGTAACGTCCACACCCAACCAGCCAAACGATAAGAATGCATTGGCGTGTAGATTTCGCGAATCGCATATCCTGCAAGAGTACTTGTTTAAGAATCTGCCGAGGTGAAAACGGGCCTCATCTGAATGAGGCATTGAGCAAAATTGTGCCAAATGAGTGCATTGAGCAAAATTGTCGCCAATTTCGATCCGGATTTAGGCCCAAACCGAGGAGCAATACCGAATTGATTGTGGTTATTAAGTATCTTGTTAGCTTCTCTTAAGTCCAGCGGAACTAATGTTCAGATGTCGAGATATTTTGATTAAAGCACACACAGCTTCAAGGGACTATGAATGAACTTACATGTAAACGAGAGCTACCAGCACATTAGCCGAGTAATAACGATCAGCTAAGCTCTTCTTCAAACAAAGTTATGACCTTTCATTTTCGAAAAGATTCTAAGGAGTTCGGGAACTACCCCCTTTTCTGGCGTGTAAGGAAAAGCTGCTTGATTTTTACGCTTCAGGAATACATTACTTCCCCATTTTTTGAATGCCCCACTTTGCATTAATAGAAAAGTAGACCTTTCTTGGAGGCTCATGGACTTTCCAAAAACTTGTTAAATTTCATATGTCATGGACTTTCCAAAAACTTGTTAAATTTCATATGTCTATCTTGACAGGAAGTAAAATAAATAATGCTAAAATTTGAAGACCATTCAAAAAACGTAATCACGTCAAAAAAACATCATCGATATGGAGCCTTAAAAGCATTCTGTACCTCGTTTTGGCTCCATTCCTATCCAGACTACACAGCGTCTGCTTTCGTTGCGTTTTTCGTCTTGTCTTAAGATTTTTCTAACATCAAAGATCACAAAAGGGAGTTCTGCTGGAATGTCAAAATGTTCTCAATGCCGCCCAAACCTCTTTCTTGAGTCCCTTACTTAAGTCAGATCATGCAAAAGGTCATTCTTAGCATTTCTTGATTTTTTTTTCTCCTTTTCAAAAAGATATGAGATTTTTTTTAGAGAAGAGTTTCTGAGCCAACATGGGGAAAACGTTTAAGATCTCAAGCAGATTTTCTATTCTCCCATCATCACCATAAATCCTGTCAAGGTGACAACAATGACAGAATGTGCGTAAAATGAATATAAATTCATCAGCTCATAATATTCCAGGATACACATAATTCACTTTGCAAGGATATGAATTCAAATCTCACATAAACGACGCAAAATAAATCCATTTTCATACACAGCACGCAACTATGCTCAAAGTTCCAACTTGCTAATTAATCTGACACATTTACGTCAGCTCCGACAAATATGAAAAACACTCAAGACGTTCGTCATCGAGACCTGGCCTTAGCTACCAACCGGCCTGCGGCTTGACCATTCTCGCATGCATTTTGGCGAAACTATCGATTTTATCACCCAGTCACGTAATGAAACAAAATAATTTCCCTAGAATTATACTCGATAATATTTCCATTCAAACTGTGGAGAAGGGTCTTTGGGAGGCTCCCTAATGAAATAGCACACGATTCACCGTCACGTCGTCGTCCTATTTCAGTTAGCACCTTGATTGCACGCCAGTGCGACGCTAAACTCTAGTTGCTCTAGAGCTTTCATTCAGTCAAGATATAAAAAAAATATCCTTCGCAAAAAAATTATCCTTTTTTTTTAAATCTTTAACCATGGTTCAGCTATTTCTTGCATATCGCCTGATCGGCTGTGTACCTGTGATTAATTTGAATTTGGTAATCGCAATCAATCAATCGTTCAACGAATCTCAGAATTTCAAGGCAATTCCAGGTACTCACATTGTTTTCATTCATTTCGTTTTCCACAGGACGACAACCATTCGATGGCCAACAACAATATGCAACACATCCTGGGGAAAACCGTTCCACTGCAATACACCTCAACGAGATCGATACGGAATGGGCCTTCGGGTAGAGTCACCACCGGCTGCGGCGGCGGTACGGGTAAGTCAACCTTTGTATTGGTGTAAACACATTGGTATCGTAGTTGCATTCGAAGCGTAAACAAATCGTAAGGACCAAGTAACCATCGTTCATATGGAAACGTTGTTTTTTTTGTTTAGTTTTGTCTTATTATTTGTTTTTGCTGCCTGCCTTCATGATGACATATCTTGCAGGTGAAATTATTGGTGTTAATGGTAAAAGGATTGCAACAAAATCGTGCTCAGACTCCTCCGTAGATGGAAGGAGCTCTGACAGCACATACACAAGCAGCAGCGGTCATGGTAGAACTGACCAAAATGGACGCTATTCGAGACAATCTGTCAATTCGAGGTTAGCAAAAGGTGACATAAACTATAGCAACCATATTAAATTGAGTCATCCTTAGATTCCCATCGATGGAACGAATCGACACGACTGGTCAATACATGCTGAAGCAATCCTACAAAAATCCCTACTCCAATATGGCGTTCATGCCACGAAATCAGGTGCATTTCAATTCAACTTATCCCAAAGTGAATCACTCCCTTCATCAACAACAACGCAAGCAAGGATCAAGAACTAGTCGAGGCTATTACCCACCTCAAGGTTAGTTGTGTGTGTGCAATGAACTTGTGAATTCTGAAAAACAAATACCTTTTATTTCCGTCCTAACAGATAGTTTTGACGAAAGTTCCTTCGGCGAGAGGTGCAATGAATCTACGGCAGGCTATGTTGGCGGAGGCGTTACAAGCGAGCAGGACTATCATGGAACTGCGAACAGTAGCAGGCGATTCGTGAACGTAGAAAAGTTTATCCAAAGGTAATTAACAAAGTTTCAGAATAATGATTACGGGCACTTTTCGAAAGGAGAATTGTTGCATAGTTGAGTTGGTGCATTGAACTCGGAGAACGTGTTGATTTAGTCGTTCTTAAGTTGGTTGTTAAAGGGCAATAATTCATCCACTTTAGCCTTAATCATGCATGGAATCATTTGGTACTTGAGCTCAAGGAACAAATTGAATAATTATCAATTCTCTGTCACTTTCGTGGCTTGTAAGGCATACATAACTACCCAAAGCTGACAAATACGTTAGTTATTTTAAAGGACTCCTTAGAAGCCCTTTCCATACTAGGCCCGAAAAGTAATTTCAATCTTCCTTATTTTAAGAAAAAGTATTTGTAAGACGATTGCTGGGCCTTCACCTTGAATGTTTCTTTAAGAGTCATATGTTTTTTGATTCAGAGCTGTCTCTTTTGCATTCAAAGATTTGACACAAACTCAATTATTTAATTTAGCGGTCGATCGATTTTCGGTTGAACGACGCGATGCGGTGGAAACGTTGAAAAAAAAGTTCCACGATGGCAGTTGCGAGCTTTGAAGTGAAGTTTGAAAAAGATCATTTTGAAGTTTCAATAAATTGAAGAAAGACGACTAGCCACTTTGTTATCGCTTCTCTGCTTTGCCTTAAGACGTCTGCTGCGACTTTTAAAATTTACTACGGTCTACAACAGGGTGTAGTTATTTCGCCGATTTTATTTACGATCTTCATAAGCGATCTTTTAAGATCTCTCCGCCACTCCATAGCGGACGCTTATGACTTGTTCGCGTACAGGTCAAAGATTGAGGTCATTATAAGTCTTTTGCAACTTGACTTCAAAAAGGTTGGAAGTTGGAGATCAATTTCAAAAAGTTTGACCATTCTTTTCAGCACTCCGTTATCTATGGCATCTCTATCGTCGGACAAAACGGGTAGCTACTGGCGAATCAAAGTGTTGTCAGATACCTTGGGATCTGGCTAGATCAATATCCATATTTTAACAAACATATAGATACTGCTCTAGCCAGAGCCAAAGCGACCTTTAGGTAAGGTAAGGGTGATCTGTTACACGGCCCTCATTCGGTCTGTTCTTGCCTATGAATGTCCCGTGTGACTCAACGTGTGAACAAGTTTAATGGAAAAGATTCGAGTTTTATAGAACTCCAGACTCTGAGTACATAAAATTCTGCACAACGGGGCAAACCTGATCAGAGTGGATTACTTTCTGATAAAGCTTATTCGAAGTCTCATTGCAAGAGCAATGACTTCGGACAACAACTTGATTATGAGACACTGTGCCTTACCGGCCTTATCGCCCTGAAGCTTTTCTATCGACAGTAAGGGTCTTGTTCAGGATAGATAAGCGATACCGATAATCTTCCACGTTTGTGGAAAAGCTGTGAACGGTCGAGTCAACAACGACCAAGACGTCGCAAGTAGCTCACCGGGGTTTCGTCGGTTTTGAGGGGCGGTATCAGGCCGTAATGCAGCTGATTTAGAAAGGTCATATCAACACTATTGGTGGATAGACGGAGATTGAAGGGTAGATTTATGATTTAGATAAGTTTTTAGTTTAGGTTTAAAATCAAAAATAACAAGTTCTTTCACTTCAGTCTTTTGATTGAAAAATTATTATTTTTTGCAAGTCTTATTATTAGTTCTTTAAATTTAAATATAATTAATATCAGTAAGTCGAAAGCCATAGGTTAAATTGTAAGGTTTAGCTAGGAGCGCCCGCAGAGAGCGAGTATTGAAAACAAGGTTAAATTAATTAAGAAAGATTAGAGAATTTCTGTCCGGCATTTTAGGAATATTAATTTTTATATAAAAAATGCATCGAATTGAAGAAAAAAATGGTGGAATCAAACAAATGCGAATCATTTGTGACTAGTTTCTAGGATTTCTGCCCTTCATTTATGATGATAATGTTAAGTTTTTTGGCTTGACAAAGCTATGTGCACCAAAATTTTCTTCATTGAAATTTCCAACGAAGTTTGACTGAATTGAATGTGTTTGCACGCTATATTAAATTGCTCTGATATTTAGAATTCTATTTCAGTTTCTCTCAAGTTCAAAAGCATTTTCTTCTGGGGTTTGAACAGGTCTGTAAGCTGCCTGTTTTTCAGCAACTTTGCGTTGTTTTTTTTTTTCTAGAGGCTGCCCGTCACCTCCTCATTGGCGGTGTTAGTCTTAAGAATGAACAAACTAGAAGGAAAATACTTGCATAAGAACTAACAAGCATTCAAAAATTGTTAAAGAACTCAGTCCTCTACGGGCATGCCCCGCAGTTTATATATTCACTGCCAACATTTAGAAACTAAACATAGAAATTTCTGACAAAATCTTATCCAACGAAACATTGGAAATTCTTATCAGGATATTTATATTCAGTAAAATTGAACTGGCTTGAGCTATGTAATTGGAAAATTATTTTTATCGAACTAGAAAAAATTATAATACGTATTATTAAATTTGTCGTAAATTCATAAGGGCAGACGTTTGCATGTATGTAATATACCATAATTCCATAACCTTACAAGCATGAGACACAAATACTACCGAAGAAGAAATTTTCTAAATCCCTTTTTTTGACTTGGTGGGTCCGATAAAAACAACATTTCTTATGGCAGAACGATCATTTGGTTTCTTTCCAGTTACTACTATCCACCGCATTAAAAGAAAATCTCATTTGCCATCACACGATCGAGTTTAATAATCCGGTGGCAAAATTACGTTTAAATTTTCCCTGTGTAAAAATGTCCAGTTATCGAGACCCTGGAGCTTCGTGCCAGCTTTTAAAAATCTCACTGTAATCATTCGCCAAAAGTCTGTAGGGTTGGGTTGTAGCCCCTCTGTTTCGGGTTTGCGAATTCTAATTTTTTTTTTCTACGAAAAATTTCATAACATTCTTAAAGAATACTTCGGAAAACAGAACATGAAATCTGTATTTAAACAAAACAAAAGAAAAAAGGAGTTCTGCGCATAAAAAATAAAAAATAAAGCAGATTTGAACCCAGAACCTGCAAACTGAAAAAAACAAAGACGCATTATAATCATTTTATCATCTTATTTTCCGTTGAAATTCAGTTTAGGTGTGACATACTTACATACGTTTTATTATATTAGGACAACATATTACATTGTGTACCAAGCAGTGACATTTGAGAGTCAAAATGGGATCTCGAGAGTCTCTTGATTCGCGTCATCTCTCAATTAATCTGACGTAAAGCTTGGTTTCAACTCGCAGTTGATTTTCAGCCCATTTACTAAATGCACGACGCAAACGACTTATATGCTCTTCAAATTCTTCCACCTAGTAGGCGGGTTCAGCCTGATTTGTTGAGGACGGCTTCGAATTTAGGCCCTCGGTCACATATCTCTACGGAGGTGATAGCTCCCACCGCATACAAAGGGCATGGTACTACATATGAATGTTAATATGGCGTCAAACGGCAATTTTGGAAAAGATGGCAAGATTCAAAGCGTTCATTGAAAATTACAAGTCATTATAACACAAACTTATCGTAATGTTTTTGTTGTTCTTCACCGCATAACAGAAAATTAACATTTTTTTTTCATCACATTAAAATATATTTGCTTTATTTTACAGTGAACGATCGAGACTTTAATTTAAATTATTGCCACGTTTCTAAAATATTTAGACATTTCGGAAACATAAGCATACCTTTAACTCTGACGTTTGGATACTTTTAACTCCGTTCATTAATCCATGTTTTTGGCTCAAGACCGCTGTTTGCGTTTCGGGCCCTTGAAAAAACACCTAGTGATATTTCCCCGGAATGTATGACCGACTGACCATTAAGCCTCGAACCCTACGATGACGCAAATGGTAAAATTGGTAATCATGTCTCGGGAGTGCTCTCCATTGATTATTACAATTCTTCCATTGTCGTCTTGAGAGAAAAAAGTCACACGTTCAGGATGCATTGACTTCTGTATAAGCACGATTCACTCTAAGTCGATTTTCTTTCACTCAGTTTTGAGGGTTTACGTAGCCGCCGAAGAGGAAATGCTTCTCATCTGAAATCTATATGAACTGAAAAGATGAGTGTCTTATGATTTTGGTCTCCTTTGAGTTTCCAGTTTGAATCCTAGAAGAGTAGACAAACTGGTCTTCATTTAGCTGCCTGTTGTATAGATAATATTTGTCCCTATAAGCCAGAGTATGAACAAATTCTTTTGGAAAGACAATTCTATGGATTTCATCCAAGTAATCGTTCTTTTTAAAGTAAGTTATTAGAGCATTCAAATTTAGCAAAGCATAAAATTCAGTCAAATAATTGCATTTATTTTCATTTACACAATCGAATTTACTTGATTTTAATTGAAGTTCGCAGTGAATTCGCATAAAATCAAATGAAGTCACTGAATTCAAAAGAAACAACTTGAATCCTGCTAAACAGAAGGTACAAAAATGAAAGTCAATCAATATTTAGTGTGCTGATGATATTTTGTACATAATGAGCCGGGCTATTAATACAGTTCGGACTAGCCGTAATGAATTTCTTGGCAAGGCGAAATAAGTGAATTTGATGTGTTTCAAAAAGTGCATGTTTCGAAATAGCTGACATCGAGAAGTTATGTACTTCGTCCAGATGTCCGGTATGATTTGATGACCCGTTTTATACAATAAATTTAATTGCAAAATATGCATATACATATCTAAATTTCAAGGGGCTAAATATAAGAAACTTTAAAACTATGTCTCTTAGTTATAATTTTTGCAAAACCGGCAAGCCACCGAACCCATTGAGCAGACCAATAGGGATGCAGGAGAGTGTGAAGGTTTTGATATTCCTTGTTCCGATCACGACCTCTTCGATAAAATCAAAAAATCCACTTCCTTAAAATGAATTAAAACAATTTTAGTTAAATTCAGTGATTCCAATGAATAAAAAATGAATTCACAAATGACCTCAAGAAAAAAATACGAATTCACTGCTGACTTCAACTTACCTTAGATAAATTCAATTGACTTCTTAAAACGATTTCAGTACCGTGATTGCTGGAAATTGAATTCACCAGTCATTCGCATTAAAAAACTTGTGCTTTAAATCTTTTTAATTCACAGTCTTTTTTAAATTCTATAATTGCATTAATAAAAAGTTTGACATATTCATATTCATATTCAAAGGTATACATATTCTTAATAATAATGATAAAAAATTGAAAAAATTGGAGAAAAATCATATGAAATATAATTTGATAATAAAGGATAAGTTTGTTCTTTGGTAAATAATTTAATTGCATCAGAAAAAGGTTGAGGAATTCCCATTAAGCCTACTTTATTAGGACCTTTCGTCTTAAATTCCGTGACTGCATTCTCGAAATCTTGCATTCTAAAAACTCTGGGTAAAACTTTAATACCCCAAGTTTATAACTGTCAATTGAATTTTTTTATCTAAGATTGATTTAAAGGCCCCCTTCTTCAGTCTCCGTGAAGGCGATGATGTCAATGTTGTTTGTCCTCCATTTTTACACTTCCCCCTCTTATAACTTGTTCAAGAATAACGTAGAAGGAAATAGAAGATAATTTTGAGGTTTCTGGTCCAAATTGCACAGTTTATCACGAACTAAGTCCTTTCGCAGTAAAAGTAAAACTTTATAGTTCGGGGAGAATTTTCATACCGTTGAAGCTCACTGGCTCTCTTTATTTTAATTCCAAAGAACGAAGTCGTCATAAATTGTAACCATACATGTTTCAAATGGTTAATGTACACAGTACTGATTTCATTTATTTTATTTGAACACAGTCCTGCTCAACACGACCTGAACCAGAGCCAAAAGTCATAAAAAAATAAGCCAACAAATCAGATCAAGAGTTATTTCGATATTAAAACACGCATTCCACGTTAACGTAACAATCCAATTCCCATTGGGATAAGATTCCTTAACAAGGATTAAAACCAAAGCCACAACATAACTGACCCATATATCCCACGGGAATACTACCCGAATTCAGGTCTAGTTAGGGTCATAAAATCTTACAAATTATTAAACAAATGAATGACCCCAATGTGAACTCAAGTCGTGTCCAACTCAAGCCAACAGGGTGATTAGTTTGACTGATCAACGATTTTAAAAAAGGGAACGTAATAAAACACAAAATAATTGAAAGGGCACTTGAACAATTTTTATTTAGAGTGCGTGTTTCCAGTTGAATGCTGGTGACTGGTTGACTGCCATCTTAACCCATCATGCAAGCTGGGGGTAGGTTAACCTTCTCACACCTTTTTTATTTTTGAACGACAGGCGGCAATGGATTTCGTTCGTGCGTTGAGGAAATAGCCAGCCATATGAGAGTTGACAGAAGGGGGGTTGCTTTGGTTGTTGGAAGTTACTCGTTGGGGATATTACCTTCTCTCGTAAAATGGCCGCGCGAATCGAAAGGGTCTCACAGGGTGGCTTAAAGAAATTAGATGTTCTTAATTTTTTGGTATCGGGAAACGATTTTCAAGCAGATTTGTTTAAGTTCAGAACTCGGTAAAAGCGAACAGGTTGTTTTCTGAAAAAAAAACATTCTTCTAATCGGCCTTAAAAACGGTCAATTGATATTTTATTTTAAAAATTTTGTTGTTAAGTACGGAATGTGACCAGGAATCCACAATTTAGAAGACGTGCTGTACTTTACGATGTGTTTAAAATGAGAATCGTTTAGTTCCTTTAAATAATAAACAACTGCAGACTTCACCTTTTCGAAAGTTGGCAATTCTTGTACCAGAGAGCCATGCTTTTTTAAGTTTGGAAACAGAAAATAATGTGAAGGGAACTAATGTAATTTGGCAGATTTTTCCATCTTTTCTGACGCTCCATCTTTTTTTTGGTCAAGCACTGCGAGGTTCGTCTCTACACAGAGTGCGTCCTTATTTTCCCTGCCACCCTTTATTTTAACTAAGTAAACGCGGAACCACACTCTAGAACATACAATCTATGATAGTTCGTACCACATCCAGTATTTTCAAATAACAGTCGATATCTTCATATATAGTACGTCAAGTTGGATGCTTCTAGGACTACCTTAGTAAATCAAATAAGCTTATGCAAGCTTTGTGTAAAAATAATGCCAACATGTTTCGAAAAGTAATCCTTACTTCTGCTTCTTACTGAAGCGCTCCCTTGAGTTGAGGGACATGAAATGAATTACCGAAAATGAGATCTCTTTGAAAAACACTTTAAACATGGTCAAGTCGTAGCTGATATTTCTGATTCTTCCGGCGTTGATGAGAAGTCCGCGGCATTCTTGGTATCCATTATAGTGGAAGAGACTTTGCACTTCTTTTTGGGTTCATGTTTGGTGTAAAAGTGACCATAACACCGCGGAGTATTTACTTTATTTCGTTTCGGCCTATGCACACACTAGGCTGCAGATCTTCGACTCTAATGAAGTGAATGCAGATCAATCTGTCACTGTGGTCGTCATCTTGCATGCTCTCGAAGGATACTTTTGATAATTTAATTTGTAAAATGGGTCAGTCGGGATCTGTTCAGTTAACTCAGCTGGCTTGCGCACCTGGTCTTACGCCTTCCTTTCAATTGGTGACAGAATCATTCAGTAAGTCTCGCACTTTTATCTAGTTCTTGAATCGGGTCGAGTCACAATTTGACGTTATTACTGGCGTGGTTGATCAGCAATAGTAATTCGGCTGTGTGGATCACCGTGATATAGAAATAATTCTAGCGACTTGCAATACTGGAGTTCCAAGATCGTATCCTGATAGTAGATATTGGTTTATGAAGATGTTGTCAATTTCTATGCTTAAGGGCATGATACTGACAGCATTGTGATGACGCCACCTTCGAAATTATAAAAACTGCTCTTGCTAGTATATTAAAGAATGGCGAATAAAATACTGCGAATTGAACGATTTGCATAAACCTTTATCGAATTCTCCATTCCTATACTGGAGCACTCAAAAAATAGTAGTTTAATCATCAATCACTGTACAATCTTTCATTTCTTATCCTTACTTCTGCTCGATCTTTGCAAAATGTGTTATAGGGGTAGTCACAATCCCTCGAGAGCGTTTTTGTTTTTACATCTTCATTTGTATATGAGTCATTACTGACTAGACAATACAAAAATGAACAAATTAACATCGTGAAGCAGCCTAAATGTAGTCGATTAAATATGGTCTTAGCTCTAAAATGATTTTTGTGATTTTCGTCAAAATTGCGACTGTGATTTTCGCAGTCAAACGATACACTCAGTCTTGTCTTAACAAAACTTTTATCGACTGCTCTTATTGTTTTAGTTTAAGAGGGTATTCTTATCTAGAGTTAAATCTAAAAAAGTTGAAAATTTCAAGAATTAGCAGTTGATGAAGTGGGGGTCTCAAAAAATTGGCGCGTAACCATACCCACCATTTCAACCCGCCTAGAAATCTGAATCCAAAAGAAAAGAAATATTATTTATCTAGAATAATGTCGCAATGTCTGGAACTACGGAAAAGTTGGAACGATTTTTTTTCACAAAATGGCGATTGCCTATTCGACTGTTTCGAATTAAAAAAAAAAAAAGTAATAAAAATTTGGGGATGTGGATAGTTCCAGACATAGACAAGTCTGTGAAGAAGACTCTCTAAAAATTTCAGGTAAATCGGTCCAGTTAAACCTGAAAAATGGTGGTTATTATTTTGAAAAAGTCAGTTTCGAGAAAAACGAGTTTAAAGTTTGGCGTAAAGTTTTTCGTAGTCTAAGTCATAAAATGATATTGTTGACTTAAATTTATTTAATCTGCATTTCCTGCTTCATACATCGGACCTTCCTCGACTTCGAAAAAACTATTTTGCGCTTTTCTCTCTTCATATCGAGCAATTTCTGGCCTCCTTTGATGCGTTGGATGCTCGTATCTTGGAGCGGTCAATCCGGGCGTTGTCTCGTTTCAAAGCAAATGAATGAGCTTCCGAGCCAATTTTCATTCCCACAAGCGCCATCATTTTAAAATAAGAATGAAGCCTTCATTAAAAATACAAACAGCATTAAATGTACCTTTGCATATGTACGTCCACGTGGTTTGAAGGTAACAGTTCAACTGTTAGCAGCTGGACGTAACACTAAATATAAAAGATCTCTTACTTAGAAATATGGATTCAGGTAGACAGAGAATCCCTAATATCTTTTGTTGGATTAATTCCGGCCGAACCAGTTTGGATGCCGGGTCAGCAAAATACCGATATCTCCGAAAATAATTTGAATTTTGAAAAATCCTCTTGTAGATATATTCTTGAATACTTAAATTTTGAAAATATAAAAAACAATCGATTTTTTTAAATTTCTAGACTAGAATACCCTCTTAAGCCCGTACCAATCTTGTACTTGTTTTTTATGTTTGATATCACGTTATCACGAAAAAAGTTTTTATTGAAGTTTTTCACGAATAAATTATATTACTCAAAAAAGTATGACTAGTCTTTCAGGTTAATACGTAACAAGCAGCACAAAAGAAATAAAATTCCCCGGAAACCCATGCCTTGTTTTCCCAAATTCTTCATAAATTACCCTTAAAATCAACCATCACAAGTTGCCAGTCTGATTTCTAAGAAAACTAATAACGGTACCTACTTAAATAACCACAATTAAAAATGAGGAAAACTTCTACCAGAATAAAAAAGGAAAACAGTATACACATCTAGAATTCCCAATTAATTAACCACCCTGTTGACCATTTCAGCTGTCTGAAAATCGCCTCCATATGTTAATGGACTTTTCCCATTGGGCTCAATAAAATAGGTCCCCATTCCCTTTCATTCCGGCCTCCATCAACTACTACAAAGTTCATTCACAACGACGACGACGACAACACGAGTCCTTTTAAACCATAGTGACCAGCGCGACCCAACAGTCTGTGAAGTTATTTAGTCCATGACAAACGCGTTTTGTCTGCATTTATTTTATTCCCAACATTTGTTTGTGTTATCCTGTGATTTCGAATTTTTTGGGCAGCTTTAAATATTTTCTTTTTTTTTTGTAATGAAAGATGAAAATGTTTTCGACGAAAGACTGCTTCCATCGGACTCGATTGAATCTTATCCAAACGAAGGAATCCATGGTGGACAAGCTGTGCTCCACCATCGAGAATCTATCGCGGTGGTGTAGTTTGTATTGTTGTGTGTGTTGCTATTATCGGAGACGGAAATCGATCGGAGTTATTCAAGAAAATAATCAGAAAAATGGCAAAGGAACACCGGTTGTGCCAATCGCAATAGTTGGGGAATAGTAAGTCTTATTTAGCGATTCTAAAGTTTAACAGGTGCTCACTAAAAGTTATTGTTAGGCGTATGTTAATTCTGCGGAAGGACATTTTTATTTGACTTTTAACAATCGCAAAGTCAGTTTCGAAAATTCGAAGTTTGAATAATGATATTTTTGACACCTTCTAAAAGAGTTTTTTTTAACAAAAAAAGTTTGTTAAATTCAATCAAACAAAGTGCTTACACCGAGGATTAACCTTCTAAAAGGAATAAAATCAAAGAAAGATTAGCCAACAAGTATTTTCCAGTTAAAAAATTATGTATGTATTCGAAGTTTGAATAATGATATTTTTGACACCTTCTAAAAGAGTTTTTTTTAACAAAAAAAGTTTGTTAAATTCAATCAAACAAAGTGCTTACACCGAGGATTTACCTTCTAAAAGGAATAAAATCAAAGAAAGATTAGCCAACAAGTATTTTCCAGTTAAAAAATTATGTCAAACAGCTGCGAAATCCTAGTTGAATGCCGAAAAATTTTTGTGGTTTTTCACAAGAGAAAATAAAAATATGAAATTTTCAAATCTGCTACTGGTCGACTCATATGAAATTTTGTAAGAAACTTGTGTCAATATTTATTGGCAAAAGAATCGTTTTTCATTCATGCAAACTAAATACTATACAAATCCTTCAGAAATGTTTCCTTACAAATGTTTGCCGCGTTTCTTTAGGTTCGATTTAAGGCTTGGCGCAGTATTGACAGCTAAAAAATAAGAAGAACTAGAAATTAAGTATGGACTCTCTTCCTGTTTCTTTAATAATATGATTCAATATCCGTCAAGGATTGTGGCAACCTCAATCGAATAAGAGTAGGCCCTTCGATTTATTTTTGAATATTATTTCGTTCAGCTGACTTTCTGGCAGGACGCCACCCCGCCAACCCAGCTATTCAATAGGATCTTTCTGGAACTTCTGAACTTCTCTATGATTGCTTAAGTGTGGATTCTTCGAATGCCAAACTGTTGTTTGACATATTTATACGTATGAATGCAATTGCGCCTCATCTGAACTGAAGAATTTATGAGAAAATTTGTCTCAAATTTCAATTGGAAATGAATTATCCGAGATTGCAAAGTTATCCTCAGGTTAACGCGACTGATGTTCGGTTGCATTGATGCTCTCGCGTTAAAACCATTTCGGACAATAATGCTCCAGCTAAGAGTGTTTTCGAATTCCAGCAAACCAGTATAACGAAAAAGGGATCAGCTGATCAAGCAACCGTTGATGGCTATGGGCTATGTCTAATGGATGGGACAGCTTTAGCCCACGCTCAGATCATCCAAAAGTCAATGCGCTGATAAAGGAGTAAAACAACAAATTGGTGGCCGAAAGAGACTTTGCAGTGCAGGGACGCCTTAAACACTTCTCTAGGAGTTATACACCAATAGCTCTGTAATTCTAATGAAAATGAAAGCAATCCAAGGTCAGAGGACTAACCTCCCCCAGATTGGCCAGAAAAATGTACGATGCAGCAAATGGACGATAACAAACTGGCTAACTGAGCAGGAGTAACTTGTAAAAACACTTTCCTGATAAGTGAGCAGGCACAGACCATCCCACTTTTGTGCACCTGCGCATTTGCTGAACTGAATGATCCGAAAATGCAGCTTGACGATATAACACTGCTACTTGAGCTGGTTCCGTTCTGTTTTGTTAAGTATCTTCAGTTAAGAGTCAATTTATAAAAACAGAAACGGTTTCGTCCTCGTCTTCCATTTGAGGCAGCTTTTGGCATGATTCCAAGTGGAAAGAAAAGTTTGCAGGGCTTAGTTCGCTTGTTAATTGAGCCTTATAAACAAAAATATGCAAATCCTTTTGCAAATTTGTCTGCATCGACTTTCAACTGACACTCATTTAAGCAGATAAGTAACTTCCGTGGTAAGGCCCTCGACTGACTGAATAACGCACGGCAAAAGAGTTAATAGTCCTCATCATAGTTCATACGATCGGAAGGGTGCCACGAAACGTGCCCGCCGAAAAGACCAACTCCAGATTCTTTAAATAAAAATCTGTAAAAAAAATGAACTATATTAATTACTCAGAAAAATTGATATTAAATTTTCTTTTTAAAAGCGCGTATTTTTTTCGTTTGATTTCCATTGTTTTTTTTTAGTTCAAACCGCTGCGAACAAAGTTAATTTATTTGAATTGAAACTCGTGCTTTGTGCCTATCTCAATATAGAACGCTGCGTATCATGCAATGTTTACATGGAATGACCCAAAAATGGTGTATTCTATGTCATTAGAACCCCATTTACGCCTTAGTTATAAATTATTTCCTATATCGAACAGGACGATTGTCCTCATTTCTTTGAAAATAAAACCGCAACAGGGAGAACATTCTTTCACTTAAAATCAATAGGACATGTATTTTAAATTACTTCTCAACTGGGGATTTTCCCATGATGGTTTTTTAGTTGGGGAAGGCAGATTTTTATTAGATTTTTTTTTCTCTTCACTGTTTCAATGTGTTTAATTTAATTTGTTTATTATTTTCAGCAACAAAGCCGCACTTCAATCACAAACGAATGGAAACTCAGTGACACAGTCGTCTGTCATGGAAACACCACCTGTAACACCAAAATCCATACGACAACTAGAACTGGAACAAACGGCATCCGCAAAGCAGCCACAAACGAAACCCGACACCGAAGACCACAATGCAAACCGCGTGGAGGAGGTACAAAATGAAGACACACCAAAACAGGAAGAAGACAATGGTCAGGATATGGAAAGGTCCTTTGGTACGCCGGAAACAACAGTCATAACATCTATGCAAAGTTCTCCAAACGGCATGGACTTAAACAGCTCTATTAACGAATCGACAAAATCAGAGACGAATGATGCTGAGCTTTCTATGACGGAAGCACCAAAGAGTTCTTTTGAAGAGGTCGTTTTAGATCGTGTATCACCAAAAAGCGAAATTCTTCTAGAATCATCGCGACCCAACAGCGTAATAAGTACGACCGAGAGTCTTCATAAGGACTCCCCATCTGTGTTGGACGCAGAACCCATAAGCACAGCTGATACACCCGATTATGAGTCTCAAGCTATAACACCACCTTCTCGTCCGCAGTCGGAAGTGTCTGCCAAGTCTCAAGTGATTGAAGAGGAACTCGACAACGATGATCAGTCCATTGTTGAACCAGACCGGGTTTCCGAAGTCACTCAAGAGGTTCTGGAAGACCTAAGCGATGTTGAAGAGATGAATATACCCACATCATCGAAAGAACCTTCATCTCCCATAAAAGAGCTTCCGATTGATTATGAACCTGATCCCGAGCCGGAACCTGTACCGGAACCTAACATACCAAATCAAGACAATATTACACCATTCCACCCACCAAGCTCTCCAACCATTCAAGCAATCAAAACCCTATCCCGAAAGTCATCCTTCGCCAAAAGCTGTGAGTCTCTTTATGAACGACCACAGTCCAAGCTAGACATTGACAACAGCACAGAGACCAGCTCAGACTATCAAGGCAGTCAGCTCAATAATACCCTTTCCGAGTTCATTCCAGTGAAGCCACAACACATCCCATTGCAGAGAAAATCCAAAACATCCTGTTTCATGAAGAATTATCGTCGAGTGTCACCAGTCAAAGCTTCAATCAAAATGACTCAAGCCGAACTTTTCCCACAGAATATGACACGTTTCGACAAACCACGAGATGCTCTAAACAAGGCATTCGATCAACTTGACTCATCCAATTGGGAAGTCATGGTTCTGGGACTCAAGTCAATGGTCCGCTTAATGCGCTATCATCCGGAAACCCTCGACAATCAAATGCACATGACCTGCATTCAGTTGACGAAATCTGTTCGTAATCTGCGATCCCAAGTGTCAAGAGCCGCCTGTCAAGCCTCAACAGAGCTCTTTACGATGAAAAGCAAATTTCTGGAACAGGAATGCGATGATCTGGTATGTGCTCTGCTCCATCGTACCGCCGACACAAATAGGTTCCTACGTGCCGATGCAACAAGAGGATTGGAATCAATGTGTGACAACTTAACGCCACCGAAAGTTTTGAATATTTTAAGCACTCGTGGAGCCGTCCACCAGAACGCTCTCGTCCGCACTACAACGGCTAAGCTTCTGAATCGCTTGGCAGATCGATTAGGATGTGACAAGATCTTTGGAATGGGTCGGGACAATCGTGATAAGTTTATATTGACGGGAGCGAATCTTTTGCTCGAGGGAAGCCTAGAAACGAGAAGTTATGCGAAATCTCTATTCCGAATGATGTCATCTCATCAAAACTATGCGAAGTTGCTGCTGGAAGTGATACCAACGAGAACGTACAGAAATATCGAGAAGACTTTGAAAAATATTCGTTAAAATGAAATAGGAATAGGAAGGTTATCTTTTTTTGTAAATAGTTCTTAAGTGTAGCATTAAGAAATGTTCGATTTATAGGATAAGACCCATCTACTGTTTCGCACCAATATGTTAAGCAGCACGACTATCTTCATTTGTTTTTATTATTATAATTATTATTGAATTAAAAATATACATTATTGTTACAATTAGTTAATTTATTTCTTACCATGAAGTTGGAATGATGCCAGCGTTGCAGCCCGAAACGAGAGACCCTCGAAACAACATCTTCAGTTGATGACTCACTCTCTTATAAGGTTATCGATCCTTGCGTGTTCAAAATCTTATCTCAAGGAAATTATTTGCTTCCTGGTAATGTGCACACCACACCCAATTGGTTAGACCAAGCTTACTGGTATCTGAGATTACTTGATTCGTGGGAAAGGATCTTTGAAGTCCACGAAGGCTAAATCATTGTACAGCTCGTAGAGTTCTCAGTTTTACCTTCTCCCCCATTCTCAATCCTCGCAGACAGTGCCGTAATTCTCTTTAATTTCTCCTGCTGTCCAAAATTCGATCCCAAATAAAAACACAAGCACGATGAGAGCGTTTCAAAAAAGGATCTTTGCCTTTTCTAGTTTGGAGATTTCAATCCTGGATTCTGGACTTAACGGAGTACTCTGACGAAACTCTTCTCATTAACTTGAAGACCAACACTTCGGGCCTCTTCTTCAATCGTTGTGAAAACTTTAATTTCGGCTCTTCCACTGCCAGTTGGGAAGAATTATTCAGAAGTTCTTGATCCAAGCTACACATTGAATGATTTTGAGCACTGCGGGACTAAACCGGATCAGTTCGGATCCCGTATTCGGCCATTGCTTTCTTCATATAATATAATTTATAAGGTGTTGAGTAATCTACTGGTTTGTGCCAGGTTAGATAGATAGCAGTGTGAAAATGTTGCGATCTTCGGTGTCAAAAACCACTCTCTTATTGGCCAGTTTGCGTGACTTCAATAGTTCACACAATACACTGGAGTTTCCTGTTAGGCTAGATTCTGTTTCAATAGTTATTGGAATCATCCTTTTTGTACTTGATAGAGCTGATAGTCCAGTAGCTGGGCATGCTAACGAGCTCCTAAGCCTGACCGATAATCTTGTTAACACTTTGCACGTGCAGTCACAAATTTTTATAGTTTTGGTAGAACAACTTCATCGGTTCGAGTTGGGATTTTTCTGAGAGCATACTAACATTCATAAAATTTACCTGTCTATATTGTTGATTTCAGCTTTAATGCTCATCTGGACCACAATCAGCAATTTTATTAGCTGACCTTCGGTAATTCTTGGAATTTGGTTTGTAGGGTATATGGTTTATTGGACAAAGTGGATGTGTCGGTTATCGGAAGGGAAGTCTTCATTTTAAACTTTCTTATCATTGTCCTTTTGAATATTGTGGCAGACATTTGTAAGACCAAAAATGTTAAAAATGTGCGTTCACTTCCTAAATTGAAAATTACGAATAATCTGTGCAGAATTAAAAGACATCAGATCACCTGGCCTCAACTCTTGTATCTGTTAATTTCGTCAACATCAACATTTTCTGCGTTGTTGGCTAAACGACAGTGCATAAATAGTCTGACAATTTGATCTATTGTGGACTTTGATGCAGTTCTAGATCAATGTTTCCAATATCCAGTATCTTACCGCGAGTAAGGCTCGGTTGCTGCATATTGTGTTTTCTGTGTTCTAGCGATCGAATTGGAATCTAGTCTCTTGGACTAA